>OX246753.1:85615478-88015478 GCA_945910035.1 Brachypalpus laphriformis | reverse complement strand
GCTCGGTCCAGGATCAGTACCATGCACAGCAGTGGTAGTGCCTTTCCTTTTAGCAAGTATTACCATAATGATACAGTTTTGCAATATAACCATATTGCGATGGTGTTTTTTGTTTGACACGTGCATGCTCCTGTTTTAGTATTGTTTGATCTTTCTTCTATGACACCGGTGATCTCCAGTCGTGTCAACCCACGGACTCGCATGCACACTTGTGGGAGGGTTTTTAAGGTAGTATATGTGTCGCTAGGCTCACTTGGGTGTTATATTGCCTAGATCTGCTGATTTGTCCCCTTAGTCGCCTTTTACGACAAGCGCTGGTTGTTGGGGGGCGCTGCAGTGATATTCTTAACCCGTCCCTGCACGGGGAACTTTCGGGTTTATTAATACATGTATATATTAAGCATTTTGCCTAATTCTAAACGTGCAAGACTTAAGACGACACAAACGTGCAAGTAGGTGTGACCTAGTTGTACACTTTATTTATTTTTATTTAATTGAAAGGAATTCTGACTTGAATGGGATTGGTGCCGATGCAATTTGAAGAATGTAGCCGTGCGATATTTCGAACTATCAAATATACCTGTATATAAATTCGATTTAAAAAACTCTTGCTAGACATAGATAGATTTTTTCGAGACACGTTTTAAGATATTAATATCAGTACCCTGAAATTAAGTGCAGGATAAATTTAGAACAAAGATCGAGACGTGCACAAGTTTTGTTCAGTTCAAATGAAAAATGGTATAGATACAATTTTGTATTTGTTATTGGTATGGCGTATACACAACATTTTGTGTGTGATGCTTTTATTCTGCGTTTTTCTTCTTCGTAACCTGGTTAGTGCTAGATTAGGGCTTCCTTCGTCTGCAGTTATAAGTACTATATTCTGTTTTATGGAATTAATTTATTTGAATAAGGCTGTAAAGCAGAATTTATTGACTTTCGTATTTCTGTGCCATCCACTTCATTAATATAAGAGTTGTTTCTTGCGTTGTTAAAAAGTATTGCAGAATTCCGGGTGCAATTAATTGTTTCCCGAAAAATAATAAGTACAAAAAAAGGGTCGGCCGCGAAGTGAAGATGACAGTTGTCCACAGATAATACACTAGAGGATCGGGAAAGAGCAACTGTAGCCTATTGAATGCTGCTCTCCTCGTTACTCAGCTGTGGTGGGTTCACTGGAATAGTGAATCGGCAATTTTTTTTACACACGATGTGTAAATGGGCGCCACCAGATCTTTTAAAGGGGTCTGGAAACCTTTTGAGAAAAGTTAATGGGGTGGGAATTCTGAAATAGATGTCAACAACAAAATAAAAAAAAAAACAACGAATCGTGCGTTATAAAGGCTATTTGGGAGCACGGCCAATTTATTGAAAACCTCGAAGCAGGTTTTATATCGAAAACGAAAAGAAATAACAAAAAAAAAAACAGTTTGACCAAAGAATTAAATTTTCGGACGACACCGAAAATAGAGAAAGGTAACAGCCGTTGGTGTGGCCCGCTATCACCGGTTCCGAACAAAGAAAAGAAAATAAATGTGTCACTAACGGGTCGGGTGTCCCGCTTTCACTGGGAAGTAAACGGAATGAAACCCTACCGGGATTTGATTCACACAAAATCCTACACTAATCGCACAAAGAATTCAAAGTTAAGTATGATAACTTATCTGTTTTTTTTTTCTGAGTTGGTACTCTGCTTCCTACTCCTTGCTTCGGTGACGATTTTCCTCGATTCTTCCTACTGCTCCTTTCTTCGATTTCTTCTCTCCAGGTCGTTACTTCTTTTCTACTATATTTTATTCTTTGGTCTCTTCTGGACCTTTCCGCTCAAAAAAATAAACGAACTATCTCACACAAAAAGAACTACTCAAACACTAGCGCTTCTCCAAACTCGCTCGTGGTCAACCAAGAAGTGCTGAACTCGCCTCAGTACTTTACCAACCTGACCAGGAGCCTCTCTCTCAAAATTGGCTTACAGTTTATTCAGCCATAAAAGTTTAAGGCTGGCTTTATGTGCAGTACTCCGCTCTTTTGCTGAAGCATGTAACCGTTTCCTTGAACGCCGCTATCCAGCAGCTCTTTCCAGCCTTCCAATGGCTCTCTCTCTGAAACCGCCCCAACAACTGGCAGTTCAGAGGGTCGAATTAGGAATTTCCTGGGTTCACTCCTTTACCCTGGTGCCACGTTCACAGCAAGCGCTCGGCGATTGTTAAATTTGGACCGAACCTCCTCCAGTTCGTTGACTGCTGCTCATGGTCATTGTTGGGTTCCTCCAAATGGTGTTGATTATGATGCATGTGTTGGTATGTGTAGGTGTCTGTGTGATGTTTGTGATAATCTCGTAGTGGACTCGTCCTCTATGTTATAGGTATATATGTGCCCGTAGCGGTGTGGGCATCCTGTTGGGGCAGTCCACCCTCTTCTTCTCCGTCGTTGCCCACTCGTCGCTGATCTATGTACATCGCTGGCGGACGGTCCATTTGCGTCAGAGGGTTGCCAACCGACCGTTGGGCTCTGTTTCCCGGAGTACCTGCTTTTGTTGCCCCCTTGCAGCGTGTGGAAAGGTATAAGTACTTTTTTTACAGCCTAGGAAATTTTCAATTTTTATTTGTCATTATAGTGCAGTCATTACTTGGCAGAATCGTGACTTAAAAAAAGAAATATTGGTACAAACCACAGCTAAAACTTCAAAGCTTGAAATATATAGATGGGTTTTAAGGTACTCCGATTTGTTTTTCCTTTTATATAAGGAAGCTAATTATCAGGCCTACAAGAAAATGTACGATATAGATACATATATGATATCAAAATCAAACATTGTTCTTAACCCACTCAATTTTCTAGCATATCGGGTCAGTTCAATTACTAACAATGCAGATTCTACATGTCCTTCCCCAATTAATTGTCTTGAGGATTGTGCATAATAAAATGAAAGAGTACTACAAAAAAGCAGTTTGATAAAAGATAAAATCAAAATATCTTTTTATCTATTTATTATAAAGAATAGTCGAAAGGTAACGAAAATGCTTAATATGGTATTTAATTCGACTAGCATTCAGTTAGTCAGCTTTTTTACTATTGCAGTAATTGTAATACATTGTTTCTTATAAAACTATTGCACAATTTACAGAGATGTGGTATATCTACCTTACAGCTAAAATTTTTAACTAAAGCTATTAACAATATCACAGATATAAAAAGAGTAAAATTAGAAGGAAAGCTACTAAAGCAAACAAAATGCTAAAAACTTTTTACGTTTCCATTGCAATTTTTATTTAACTTATGAAGAGAACAAAATAACATTAACTTTTAATTGTCATTTCAGTACAGATTCAAATATTTATTGTTCTCATAGCTCAGAAAAAAATGTATTAATGCATTACGCTTATCGAGAGTAATTTCTTGTCATAGTCATAATTCAACAGATAATCATTATATAGCGCATAAAGGGACATGTATCAGTTTGAATGCAATGAGATAATCATTTTCCCATTTTCATAAATGTCCATTATATCACTCGGCTACCTTCACCATCTGAAAAAAAACGTACAAAAACCAATCCTATAGGCTACACAACTCAGGTGCAACCACAAATAATGAAAATCCACTTCAATCCAATACACTCTTGGACAAACTTTCCAGCCGATATTCAGAATGTATAGGTATTCTCTCTAAGAATCACCATTATATGCTTTAGTCGTCGACTGCACTAAATACCAAATCCGAACAAGGGTACCACCACCGCTGCTGTTTAATCATGACCAGACTCCAAATACGTGACTCCTCACAATGAGCTTCAACGATTTTCGTTTTGCCTATATATATGTATGTGCAGCTTATGTATGGAGAATTGGCTGCCTGCAATTTAGTATATTATTTACATTTACAAAAAAAAAAATAATAATAATAATTTTTTAGTGGTGGACTTTGAGGCCCAATTGGTTGAACAACCACAAGTTGGGTTGTCCCCATAGTGTAGGAGATAGCGTACGACCTCTTCTAAGCGGGTGGGTGGCGGAAAATAAACATAGGAAGAATATAAGGATATCCTAAATAAAATTATCCTTTAGTTATATGCTGCAGTGCATAAAAAGAAGTCTTTCAAAACTTTTCATATAGAACGGCCTACGATACGGGGGTTTTGGTGTTATATTTCTATGTGCGGAGTAAAGTGTTGCCATCGCAGCAGGAGTTTTTTTTCATTTTTTATTTATGACATTTTTTTTTTGTCCTCTTCGTTCGATATATAGTTCGTTTTTTATTCTATTCTATTTGGATATGGACAACGTATTTTGGAAGACATTTTGTCCTAATACAAGTCGGAAGAGAACGGTTCTGCTTCGGTTGTTTTAAGTAAATTCATCTTTTTTAGTATCTGTGCGGAGATTTTAAAGTGGACATTTTAAAGTGGACAATCTTACTCACTTGGACAGGTTTATTTTTATTTTTATTTTATTTTTTTTTGTATGATAACTCACACATACTCAAAAAAAAATTGTGTAACACTTTCGGCAGACGCCCGTGAAGTGTAGACTCTCCCTTATGTGATATATTTTCTAAAAGTCACACCGTATCGTTCTCGTACAGTACATGTTGTGCAAGGTGCAAGGGACACATGCATTCAGTTTCAATCTCTTGTCTAATTGTGTGGAATATAAAACGTACCTAAAGAGTGGTGATGATTATCAATTAGAAAATTTACTCAACTGAAACGCTCGCAAAGAAAAGGGATACAATCTTCCTAATCGGTGAAATTTTCTCTATCCTCTCAAATCAGTCGGTATATTTTCAATTTAAACTGTGTCAGTGATGCGTAGACTTTCCTCCGAAAATGTGTGTGTGTGTCTATTTTTTTTTTTTTTTTTTCTTTTTTGCTTTTGAGAAAATTCAAATTCAATCGGCTTAATCGGTAAAATGAAAAATGTTAAGTTACTCAATAATTAAGGCCTATCCAGCAGTTGACAGCATTCAAAATATCCCCGAACCGCACACACACAGAGACACAATATCCTTTCATTTACACCAACAGTGTGACCGTGTGGCGCGCAAAGAAAATACGACAACACCTCACTCGTTGATGATGATGTTTGGGTGGTTTTGATAAAGATGATATTGAATCATAGTGGTGTTGGTATTGCTACGCTCTGGCTGGTGTAGTGTATTCTTTCCCCGAATGGAGCAAGCGCAATGCCAACAATTCCGGCATGTTGTTGATTTACTCTTGTACACCTCTGACTTTAGAACATTGAATAAGAGAAGAAAAGAGAAATAAAAATTTAATTTTATTTCATTTTTAATTATTTTCCATCTACTATTTAAAATAAACAAATGAAATAAAATAAATAAGTTAAGACATCCCCACACGTATAGAATGCAAAAAGATACTTCTATTGGTGTTCGAATCTCGAGTTTCATCAGTGCGAGATACAATAATAACAACGGTCGTCTGTCAGACGTTCTGTGCTGCATAACGAATGAAAGGAAGATTTTTGTTGGTCCTTTCACACGATCTGTGTCTTCTATTTTGTTACCAGTTTCCTTTCTTTTTTTGTGTTACTATCGCAATGCGAATGTCAGAGAAAGTGCAGATACAATTTAAAATAATAAAATAAAAAGAGAAACAATTTCTAAGCAACATTGTGACAATTGAAACAAAAACAAAGACAAAAAGTGAAATATAGTCCAACTTAAGTGGTGGAAAGTGTGGATATAAAAAAAAAACACAAAAAATCCCGGTCTATATTGTTGTTGCTTCGAGACACACATAGAGTGGTGAAGTTCTTCCACATCCTTTTTCTCACATTACATAAGATACACCAACAAGAGACCTAGGCCACCGCGAGCCAGAGCAGTAAAAATACAAAAGAACTAAACCAAATCGCCTGTGACGAAAATGTATTATTGTAATCCTTTGTGTTTATTTCCTGGGTGATGTCCTTACACATAATTATACCATACGTGAATATGTCATTTCTGGTTAGCTGTCGGTGGTGAATATCTACTTTTATTTTAACAAGCCGTTCCGTTCTATTTTTGTGTGAAACAGAGCAAAAAAAAAAACGAGAAAAAGAGGAAGAGAAGGGAAAAACCGAATGCCACCCAAGGACAAACAGAGAGTAATAATAATAAAAACAGCAACAGAATCTGTGTCAAAAATATGTGTTTTTTTTTATGAAATAAATTATTTTGTGATATCCTGTGACTAATTAAAAATAATAATAATATCAACATTTTGTATATATCCTTTTTGCTTTATATCAGAAACTGATACATGTGATAACAACACTTTCCGTTTTTGTGTATCTCACTTAAATACTCGCAATTGTTGTGTTTTTTTATATAAATTTTAATCTCGCTTCCATTTGGTTGAAATAAAAAAAAAGTATAGAAAAATCAGCTATCTACAGAATAATAAATCTTAATCGTGTATCTACTACATAGTCAGTCCAACCTTGAAAAGCGGAGATATATCAGTGCTAAAATTCAAAGGAATAAATACATATACATATATACATACATGCAATGCATATCATGCAACACACTGGGTGACATTTAAAAAAAATGCATTGATCATCTATTCGTAAAAAAATGTGAAAAATCAATAACAAATAAATATAAATATAAAGAAATTATTTTTATGAAAAAAAAAAATAAAATCGTAACAGCCCGTCCATAATATCAAGAAAAAGCTATTTAAAAAACTTAATATAAAAATATCCTGTTTTTAATGCTACATGTCCTGCAAATGTTTATATTTTTAAATTAAAAAAGAAATATATTAAATAATTCACCGAATTTGCCTTATTACCAGTTAAAAGAAATATTGTTGTTTGGATAATGGAGTGTTTTATGTAATAGAAGAGAAAAGTGCAAAAAGTTTAATATTATTTTTTTGTTATATACTTCAAAAGAATTTTGTACAACAATAAATTGAAATACTTATTTAATTTTATTTCAAGAAATACACAACGCAAATATTTTAAAACAAATTTTAATCTTTTTACCGCTTCTCAACTTTTAACAAATAATATTAATAATAACAATAATCAACTCATCGAAATATTTTTTGCAATAAAATAGAAAAACTTCCGTCTAAAAAAAAAAATATAAGCATATATTTAAAACAAAAAAACTACATAATTTCGTATACAAATAAAATTAAATAAACAACCACAAGAAAGTGAGAATATATTTGCCAAATTTTTTTATTTAAAAGTATATATATAGAAAAAGATCAACTAAGCTTTGTTATAGTTAATTAATCTCGTTTTAAGTGTAAACCTGAAATATAAATAATAAAAATATTTTTACAAGAAAAGAACTAATCTCGATGTGATATATACTCTCTTCCCAAACAAAGGATATCAAACAAATTTGTGAAAAAAAAAAAAATCATATCCTTCTGCTCGCGTGTGTGCCCTTCAAATCATAACCAGACAACCACTATGTTACTACTATTATCCTGATTGAGGAGAAATAAACAAAGAAACATACAAAAATTATGCCATCCAATATACAATATCTACTTCTTCTACTTCATCACCACCCACTTATCCACCATAAGTGCATATGCATAAGGAAAAAAGGAATAAAAAGTGAAAGATGTGGTGAGGCAATTACGAATTTGCTCGTGAATTTTGTCCCACTGACCATCGCAAAGGATACGTGAAAAGTGAAAACTGAATAAAGCAAAAAAAGAAAAAGAAAATAAGAACGAGTCGAACAAAAGAGAGATAAAAGAGAGAGCGAAATTGAAAATGGGATTTCCCTTTGACATGTGCTTTTCCTTTTCTATGTGCCGTAGTACGGGTCGTATGATATGGGTCGGGGCAGTACGAATTCGAAAAGAACGCGTTTGAAAATCGCGCCGCGCGTACGCGAGTGTGTGTGGGTTTTTGTCGATTTCTCATCGCTTTCTGTTCGTTTTGCTTTGTAATTCGTGTGTGCGAGTGTGGTCTTATGTCCGTCGAGACTGTAAAAGGGGAGAACAAGGACATTCTCAAAAAGTATCTATCTAATAAAAGAAGTTTAAAAAAATACAACATTCCATTTAAAAAAGAAAACATGCAGATATATGTAATAATAATAGAAAATGCATTTTTGATGAGCACCTATAGCTCATCGGGAAGTTACAACACACCAATTCTCTCTCTGGTGGATAATATTTTTAACACAGTGAGAGAGGATGTTAATGAAGAATAATGTTAGTTGTGCTACTACTCTATTGTCTTCTTTCCTTCTGTTTTATCCTTGCTCTTTAATTTATCACAATTTTTTTTTTTCTTTGTATCCAATTTTACATTTTATTTGATGTCATTTAAAAAACAGAGAGAGTTTACACTACCAGATACAAGTCACTACTCATGCCAATCACATACATACATAGATACATGCATATTTATGACTACACTGAATAAATTGTTGTGAATTCTAATTAATGTTAGAGAATAAATGTCATTGTTGTAACTGTTAAAACGTTCTTAAACCTATTATGCATATATTTCATTGTTGTCATCATCGTGATGTGCCTGGTCTTTTGTATTCACATACAGATATCATTTTCGGTAAAAAACAACATCGTAAAAGTAAACAATTTTTTGGAAATAAATTTGTTTTTTTTTTCTTTGTTAATTTTATAATCAATTTGCCTGCTCAGTATGCATGCTGCTGTAATTTTATATATATATAATGTCATTTTGTAGAAATGTTAATGAGATATGACATTTTAGACGTATGCTATGCTAGACATTTTATTCGCGTTAAGCATGTAATTTATGCGAACTTATAAATATGATCGACATTTTTTCAACTTTTTTGCTCATTATTTTAGGTGTATTAGTTAGGATCTATTAGGTATAATGGAAAAAGATAATTCAAAGCTTCAATCCTAAAAGTGGTTCGAATAAATTTAAATAAGTATACACAAATCTAAAAGTTCAAAGAAAACTTAACTCGTCTTACGAATATGATAATATCCTTACTAGTATCCTGGGAATCAATAATGGCTTCAAAGCAGTTCCCTCCAAGTAAAATTATAATGATTTTTTCTTATATTTGTAAGACACCGCACGATGTCTTCTTAACACCAATATGGTGCTTTATGCGCTGCGTTTACACTCAAATTACATAGACGCAATACGGCACGCATTTTCTACCTTCCTCTCATAACAACACCTAAATGTTATTATTTCTGGCAATGCACTTGAAATCTCTGCAACTCCGTCCTCATTGTGGGCGCCGTAGTGTAGGTGGTTAGTTTGTCGGTTACAAGTTCGAATCCCAGAAAAACCAAAAAGTTTTTTCACGCTCTCACCTTTTGCGAGCGTCTGACAAACATCCGAGAGTATTGTTCTCTCGAAAAAGCTTCTCAAAACAAATTGCCCTTCGGATACGGCACTAAACTCTAGGTCTCTTCCATTCGTGTGCAAAATATAACGCACACAACATGAGTGGTTGCGAGAAGCTAGGTCCTGGCACTTAAAGAGCTGTTGCGCCAAATTTTATTTTTAACATTTTTTGGGCCAATAATTATTTTTCGTCCTCATTGCAGTTACTGCCCTTCAACTGTTTTATGCCATGAATTTTCCGGTAGGTCAAGTCTTCTGTAATCTTTGGCCATAGTTTTTAGTATTTTGGATAGTTACCCGTTACTATGCAATTTGCACTCTTCCTTGAGGTGCTGTGAGCTCACTGCCACTATCGATCTTCCTCACACCACTACACCTTACAGTACAAAAAAATCTATGCTGAGTGCTTTTAGGCTGCAAAAGATTTCGGATCTTAAAATCGTCAACTTTACAGGCCATCTGAAGATTCAAGAGTGCATTCGAAACGATCCTATTCTTAAAATCGCATATACCATGCTCAAGAGATACCGGTTCTCCAAAAAATTTAAGGTGGTCATAAGTGACCGCCATACATGGAGGCATGAAGGGCTTATAGTCTTACCAAACTCTCAAACCTGTACAGATGGTTCCAAATTCGAAAATAGTGGTACTGGCGCATGGGTTTATGGACCCAGGTTCTAACGGGCTGCAGCGCTTGGAAAATCACCAACAGTATTTCAGGCGGAAGTCCATGCAATCGAGCCCTGTGTACGAGAAAGGGCCTGCGAAAATGGATTGAGGGCACCCGTATTTACATCCTCTCGGACAGCTAAGCAGCACTTATGAATCTGAAATCCTACATGGTAGGATCCAATTTTGTATGGAACTGTCTCAATCTACTCGAAGATTTCGCATCAAAAAACACCGTTACTGTGGCCTGGATGCCAGGACGCGAAGGCTTCGAGGGCAATGAACGGGCAGACTGCTTAGCTAGAAGAGTCATTAGCCGCTCACTAGTCAGTTCTGAACCCTATATTGGAGTTACACAGAGTAGCACAAACATAAAAATAAAACAATGGGAAGCTGATTGTCATACAGAGTACGGGGCCAAATTCAAGGGCCTAAGACAAGCAAAAGAGTTCATTAACCTCAACCGCTATAAGGCTAAGAAGCTATTTGAGCTTAGGAAAGCAGACTTAAAGATCTTAACCGACTACTTGACTGGACATTGCCCACTTAGGTACTATCTCGACAAAATAAGAACAGCAGATACAAACGTATGCCGGCTATGTGAACAGCAAAAAGAGTCGGCAGAACATATTCTTTGTGAATGCCTCATGGCCACAACAAAAATACTTTTTCACATCAGGAGGGCTTAATTGATCCCCTTAGATGTTTGAAGCATTGAACTTGAAGCTCTGCTGAGGTTTATCAAGAGCCTTAACTCAGTTCTCGGCTAAACACTGGGCTAGCACAATTGATCTTTGAGGTCGCAGTGCGTACAAAGGCCTCGTATGGTATAGTAGTATGGGATTAGGCGGTTAATTTGTTTTTATTTAGAGAAAGTCCAAATCCTAGAGCACCCAGACACATTTCCGTCCATTGTATACTACCAGGCAGGATCCTTTCTTTGGTACAGTGGTTGGATACATTTTGATTGTATTCATTATTTTTTATGCTCGGGTGGCTGTGGGTTGCTGTCCCCTGATGGGGCTTGTTGAAGTTCCCTCTAAGGATTTTTTAAGCACCAATTTAGAAACGATTCCAGCGATTCCACGGCAGTGACTTCATAACCGTTGTGGCTTAGTACGAGTATGGGCAAATAAATATTTAATTCAAGCCAGACTTCCGAATTTTCCGGCATAGGTTAAGTTAGGTTAGGTTAGGTAGGGTTATGACGTTATCATAAAACATTAGGCACCAAAGTGGGCCCATCGCGATCCCTAGCGAACCTTCACGGCAGAAGACCTAAACCCATTCTCCCAAGCAATTAATCTCCCTACAGAATCTGAAAAGATCCTTGTTATGGTTTAGGGACATCATCTCTTCAAGGTTATATATAGAGCATTCAGTGGCTTTAGGGCAAGTATTTCTTTAGTAAAGTCAGTGATCCGCTCAGCCTTGATATTTGCAGCGAGCAGATTCGACTCCAGATCCAAATAGTTTTAATAAAAAGAGAACCAGAACAACAAATTAGTTCTAATTTGTCTGTGTTGGGTAAATTGTATTGTATTCGTTTTACAGAGACAGAGATGTCTAAAAACACTGTTGCTCTAGGTGCGCTATTGAGTCATACTACCTTTGCAATAATTTCAAGGATTCATAAAGTACTCTTAACGTGGTCCAGTGGATGATTTTTCAAAGTCGTGAATGTCTGACAAATATCCGCGAGGATCTTCGTCAAGATAAGCTTTTCAATTCTGATACGGCATAAACATTCACATAGAAGGCATTACGAGTGGCGAAAGACTCTGTCTCCTATATACATACATAACATGTTTGCGTCATGTATCCCCTTATGCTAGAACCATGAATGTACAAATCTTGTTGTTTTTTTTTTTTTTTTTAGTTTATTTGATAAGTCATTCTACCGGAACTGTGAATGTGCAGAAAGTATGGCAACAGCAATTTCTGCTATAAAAGAAATAAAATTCCCGAATTGTACCACAGCGAGTAACGTTTAAACGCCATTCCCCAGAAGTTTCAAATTTGTACATTCATGGTTCTTGCATAGCCCTGCCTTTAAAATAATGGCAATATTTACCAGTACCCACCCATTTTTGGAAACACTACACGAAGCAAGATTGTTGTTAACTTCAGTGTGAATATGTTCAAGAATGCCTAAATGGCCCAAAACGAATTTGCAATGAACGTTCCCTCAATAATTGCTTTTGTATTGGACGAGAAATAATAAACAACAATGGGTTAGATATTCATTTGTTTATGTTATATTGATTTGTTATACTACGTTCTTGACTTGAGAAACTAAATAATATACAAAATGAGTTTTTGTTAGACCTTTCTGAGAAAATATTATAGATGGGTCTTATACACCAAATCGGAATATTATGCTCTAAAATTCTACACTCTTAAAGCTACCATCGGATAATAACATAGGGGTGCGGCGAGTATGAAATCTAGTAAATGTACAAGGAGCTTATATTTGTGTTGATGTGTGAGGATGATCAACTCCTGACTTCAGTAATCTTCAATACTATAAAAGCAAAATCGTTTCTCGAAAACTACTAGACGTAGGTACTTGAAATTCTGCACAGTTATTCCTTATTTGGCCTAAATGCGAGAAAAGAAGGAATTTTCCGAATTTCAAGGTTTAAGTGGCATAAAGGGGGTTAAGATCGAATTTTCTATCTGTAAATATTGAGTCCATAGCCGTAGCTCAGTACTGGCTCTCCGGATTAAAAAAATAAAAAAATAGGTGAATTTAGTAAATTCATTTAAGGTATAAAACATCCTTCTGCGTTATCCTCAAGCTGAACAATGGTAAAAACAATTAATCAAGTCATCGCTCACAATTTTCCTTCAGTGGAGACCACGGCCAGTAGTCATGCAGCAGTGGCTATCGTTGCAATAGTATATGTGTGTGAGTATATGGGCGCGCTATCCCATTATTATGTTTTGATGTTCAGTGTGCGATCTCTTCTAGAGTTAAAATTGAAAAAAAAAAAAACATTATCAGTGCCAAATCTAAGATATTGTAAGTTTTATTAATTAAGATATCCATGTGCTGTCAAAACTTCATGCAAGTAAGAGGCTTGGGAATATACGTACATAAAATATGTACATGCATATGCGTGTGTAGACATAGAACTATTGCAATATTTCTCCATTTTGTTAGATGAGATGTTGATCGCTGGATTTGTCCACATTTTAGAATGTTTTAATGAATTTTAAATAAATTTTGTGTTGGAAGCGGGTTTGCGCATGCTCTGGTGGGATTCCCATGGGGGAAGTTGTAATTGAGTTTACATATTTCGGTATTGTATTCAGTTGGCAATTATATTTCAACAACTAAATAACTGTCAAATAAAATGCGGGCGAAGCAAGGCGAGCACTGTTCAGTAATTAAATACATAGGACCTAACTGTAAAGTCAATTCAAAGGATTAGATCTTAGATTTAAATTCGAATTTATTTACACGACATGACGTAGTGGGGAAGATAGAAACTAGCCTTCACCATAAGGAATTTGCACTAGCAGCCTTCCTAGATATAGAAGGTGCGTTCAATAACGTAGAAGGAAGGGCCATCAAACAGGCCCTAGAAACTATGAATGTCGAGCATAGCATTACCAATTGGCTCTGCAATATGCTCGGCACTAGAAACATTAACTCCACTATCGGAAACAGTTCAATAAAAAAATCCGTTACCAGGGGGACTCTCCAGGGAGGTGCTATCTTACCCCTCCTCTGGGTTCTAGTCATCGATGGGATACCTAAAGAACTAAGCAACACAGGCATAAGCGTCACTGCTTACGCGGACGACGTGATGATTTTAGTTCAGGGCAAGTTCCTTGACGCATTAAATGAAATGATGGAATCAGCTCTTAATAGTCTTGAAAAATGGGCTAGAGGGTGTGGACTACACGTCAACCTAGATAAAACTGAATTGGTACTCTTCAGTAGAAAATACAAGAAAAAAAAAAATATTTGGCGCAACAGCTCTTTAAGTGCCAGGGCCTAGCTTCTCGCAACCACTCATGTTGTGTGCGTTATATTTTTCACACGAATGGAAGGGGCCTACAGTTTAATGCCGAATCCGAACGGCGATTTGAGAAGCTTTTTCGTGACAGCAATACTTTCGGATGTTTGTCAGACGCTCGCGAGAGGTGGGAACGTGAACAAAATTTTTAGGTGTTTTCTGGGATTCGAACTTGGAACCTGATGCGTAGTGATCCGACACACTAACTACTTACGCCACGGCGCCCACAGAAAAAACAAGATACTACCCTTCAAACTGCCCAAGCTAGCAGGGGTGGAGCTTTCCCTTTCGGATTGCGCTAGATATCTTAGTACAATGCTGGACAGGAAACTAAATTGGAAACTTAATATACAGGAACGAGTTCGCAAAGCTTATAATGCTCTTTTCATTTGTAAGCGGGCCGCGGGGGAAAAATGGAGCCTAAAGCCCGCACTGCTACACTGGCTATACATCAAGATAGCCAGACCCATCCTTACGTATGGGGCTCTTGTGTGGTGGAAGGCAACGAATACGAAAAACACACGGGATATGTTGGCCGTGGTACAAAGAACAGCCTGCATTGCCATCACAGGTGCTCTACGCACAACACGCACGGCTGCACACGAGATCTCTCTGTATCTTTTACCATAAGACCTACAAATCAAATTTCAAGCGGGCAACAGTGCGCTTCGTAACGTTGGTCTCTTCAAGACTAATAACATAGCTCCATTATCAAGGAATCTTTTCCCGGAATCCCTGACGAATCGGACGATATACTTGGCCCCTTAGACTTCGACACACCATACGAAGTACTGTATCCTATTAGAGAGGACTGGCAAAGGAATACAGTCTCTGTCCATAACGAGATTGCAATATACACAGATGGTTCTAAGGGTCAGGTATTAACTCGAGAGATACGAACCCACAGGTGGCCCTGAGACTTCCGGACACATGCAGTGTGTTCCAAGCAGAGGTTCTAGCTGTACTTAAAGCTGCGAATTTACTAGAGATGGGATCAATATCCGATAAGAATGTCGCCATCTGCATTGACAGTCAGGCTGCGCTAAAGGCGCTAGAGTCTTACGCCACCAAATCTGAGATAGTCAGGATTTGCCGCACAACGCTTAGGGCATTATGTACGCAGAACCGAGTCAGATTATGTTGGGTACCTGGACACTGCGATACCGAAGGCAACGAGCAAGCCGACGCGCTGGCTAAAAGAGGAGCGGGGCTCCCACGTAGCGATATAATTGGTGGTATTAAACCACCAGGGTGCGTGGCTAAGGGAATTATTCGAGATAAAATCATTGACATAGCTAATCTAAATGGTCAAACTTAGATGGTCACAGAGTGTCTAAGGCCTTGTGGCCTGTGTTAGATCACAGAAAATCTGGGGAGATAATTAAATTAGATAGATCGAGGCTAAGAACATCGATAGGAATACTCTCTGGCCACTGTCTCCTAAGGAGGCATACCATGAGAATAGGTTTATCCGATATGAATATTTATAGGTACTGCGACGACCCACATGTCCCAGAGGATATAACTATATGAGTCTGTTAATGTCAAGGAATTGCCAGGACAAGGTTAAAGCACGTTGGTAGATACTTCTTCGATAACTTTGAAGAGGTGAGGTCCCTGAACCATAAAAAGGATCTCTTCAGATTCTGTAGGGAAATTACTTGCTTGGGAAATGGGTTTAGGTCTTCTGCCGTGAAGGTTCCCTAGGGATCGCGATGGGCCCACATCGGTGCCTAATGTTTTATGATAGCCTCATAACCGTACCTAGCCTAACCTTACCATGCCGCTCATATGAATAACAATCGTATTTTTAAGATACAATCAATAAATGCATGGCATTGCCGTCTGCCTGATTGGCAATTAAAACTTACAAATTCTTTAATAAAAGAGATTTTCTTTTTTTCCAGACGCTAGTCCTTAAAAATGTTCATTTATTACTCTTTCTTGATAAGCTGGCACTAATTTACAATATTGAAATAGTTTTTCAACGCTTAATTCATTAAGTAAGTCTATTACTGTTTCTCTGTCAGAAAATTGCTTCCAAGGTTGTTTTTTCGAATCTCTCGGAGATTTGGACGTTTCCCAACAAAATGAAGTACATCTTCTCTTTCGGTGAGATTGCAAATACTGCAGAGTATTGGTACCCTCCACCCTATGAGGGATGTAGTTCAATTTCAAGAGTTCTGCTCTTAGCTTTAGCATCATCGATATCTTCTCTACTTCATAGGCATCTTTAAAATAATTTCTTCAATGTAAGTGATGGTTCAATCGGCTGTAGATAGATCGATGTACCGAACTCGTAGTTTCCTCAGTACCATATACATAACCACGAATTCTTTTTCAACTCTCGCGATGAGATCATAGAGTATGGGCTTTCAGTTCGCAGGGTTTTCGATATCTGGCTCTATTTTCACCACAGCTTGTTGTTAGATCCAACCATTCTGCACACGAGCTCTGTTTAGTATGTATTGCTTTAAAGGTGCTATTTTTGGCAGACGGGAGTTAGGCATGTTCATAACTTTAATTACATAATCTATTTGCAGTTTCAGTGTCTTTATGAAGAGTGGGGATAGTCCTGTTCCAGCATGAGGATGTAGTTGGATGTATTAGGTAGAAGACGAAATGCACGTTTAATATAGTACCTCGAAATACTTGCACCCCGAAGCCTGAGCCGCATAAAATAAAATAGATTCAGAGACTGCCTTAAATACTATATACTTACTGCTCTGGGCTACGAATTTATTGCCAAGACATCTACTCCATGTTGTATTTATGGCGGTTTTGGCCTGAGTTAACTTTATTTTAAGGTGGTTATCCATTGTAAGGTTTTTTGTGAGTAGCACCCCAGATATTTGTACTTAGTCACCACCTATACTTCTGCACCATTAAATTTCCATTTTTCATTCGACGGCATTCTGCCCCCATCCTTCTAGAAAATCATAATTTTCGACTTTTCCAAGTTAACTACAAGGCTTCACAGGCAACAGCATGCATATAAATGATTGATCATAAGTTGGAGAGATTCTGGTGAATTTGCAAGCAGAAGTATGTCGTCAGCAAACATGTGGGCCTTTATACATGATGAAGGAAAGTGTATACCTCCTGGCAAGCAATTGGTAAAATTGTCAATAAACAGTGCAAATAGGCATGGGCTGAGCACACAAACTTGTCTGACTCCTGATTTTGCTTGGAACCACTCGGATTCCGCTTCCGCTATGGGATAGCGCTACCCGAGAATCTGCGTAAAGCCTTTCCAAAACCCTTCCAAATTTTCGCGACATTCCAATATTATAAAGCTTGTGGAACAAAGCATTTCGATCCACGGTGTCAAAAGCGGCTTTGAAGTCTACGAAAAACGTATAGAGTTTCTTGCACCGCAAGATGAACGATTCTGCTATACTTCTCATGACGTATATGTGGTCGATGGTAGAATTCAATTCAAAGGAATTATTATTATTATAGTATTATTGAATTCTTTGCGGTGAAGGGCAGTGGCAAGAATGATTATAACAAAATGTTGATAAAGTATACACAAATGTACGATTATGTATTTTTGAGCTAAAAGCTAGAAATAAGTCTGCAGTTATTCCTGACATGAATAGGATATAAGTTATAAGCTCAGTAACTTTCGTTGATGTGAAAATAAATAGTGATTTCGGTAATTTTATGGGCAACCTGCGCACTTTTTGTGCTGACGCGCAAAAAGATTTTTGACACACTAAAGAATTATAAATACAATACACTTTGGAATATGACAAGATTTTTAAATAATCTTCTGATCGATTATGCAATTTTTTATAACACACATCTTATCTGTAAAAGGAGCATAAATATTCGAAATCCCAGTGAATGTAGGTTCAATAGTATTACTATTATATTACGTGTGTAGTGCTACCTTGCACTGCGACCTAATGGTCTGTTGTGACCCTTGCTAATAGAGGTTTATTCCCTCATTAAAGCTCCTATCGCATTATAATTCCTTTAGAATTTTGTGTGAGGGTCATACAGTCTTACTTTGCCTTGACGAGAATAGTTCATTATAGAGCTCCTTCTCCAATTCGGTTTCTCTTCAGTCTTTTTCGGGTCAATATCTCACAAGACTCCAGAAGATGTTCTGGAGTTTTGTTGGGCTCATTGCAGAATCTACAAGGCTTTTATTGCTAGTTTCCTTAAATGCTCCTTGAGTTTGCAATGCCCCGTTAAGAAGCCTGTTAGAATGCGTAGGTTGTTCTTGTTAAGTCAGATGCATGCTTAAAATCTTTTGCGGTTATAGCATCCCAGGAGTTTCTTAGCTTACCTCAAACCTAGAGTACGAGGGCAAGGTGAAAAGTTCTCGGCCTGACAATGAATGACTGTGATTTTCAGTTAAGAAATTAATTTAATTTTTCTACATTATCTCCCTTGACTTCAACACACTTAGTCCAGCGTTTCTCCAACATCAGTATTCCTTCTGGGAAGTGAGAGTTTGGAAGGCTGTGAAAATATTCATCTACGGCCCTCTCAACTTCTGCATTGGACGCGAAGTGCTTCCGAGAAACAAATTTCTTCAAGTTTGAGAACAGATGGAAGTCTGAGGGTGCCAAATCAGGTGAATAGGGGGGATGGCCGAGCAAATCGTACCCCAAATCCCGCAGTTTTCCCATCGCCAACGCACACTTGTATACAGGTGCATTGTCCTGGTGAAAGATGATTTTTTTCTTCTTCAAGCCAGGCCTCTTCTCACGAATTTTGGCATCCAGCTGGTCAAGAAGGTTGAAGTAATATTCACCTGTAATTATTCTGCCTTTCTCAAGGTAATCAATTAACAGGATCCCTTTCGCATCCCAAAACATAGTGGCCATGACCTTTTCGGCAGATGCGATCGACTTCGCTTTCTTTGGCGCTGAACCACCGGATTCTACCCACTGCTTCGACTGCTGTTTCGTTTCTGGCGTGTAGTGGTGGACCCATATCTCATCCACGGTGACACATCGCCGCACAAAATCGGTCGGATCCCTATTGAATCGGTCCAAAGATTGCCGCGAAAATCGTTTACGCATTTGCTTTTGATCGGCATTCAGCAAATGCGGCACCCATCTTGCGCAGAGTTTTCGTATCCCTAAGTTTTTGTGCAAGATGTTTCGCACCCTCTCTTCCGATATACATACAGCCTTAGCTATGGCACTCACCTTCACTCGCCTATCGTCCAACACGATATCATGCACTTTTTCGATGGTTTCGGGTGTGGTTGCGGTTTTGGCCGTCCTTCACGTGGGTCATCTTCGAGGGACGTGCGACCACGTTTAAATTTAGCTGCCCAATTTTTAATAGTTGACGTGAAAGAAGCAGAGTCACCGTAAACTTTTGTCAACTTTATATGAATTTTCTTAGGGGTTAATCCATCCAAAACGAAGAATTTTATGACCGCACGATATTCAAGTTTATCCATTTTAACGAAAAACACGCAAGACGTCTACTGCAAAAATTCGTGTAAACAAACTACTTGAGAGAACAAGTTGAAACTTGTCATACGAACTAATGAGAAGTGCACCAGGCAGGAAAGATACATTTTTGCTGATTGGAACGCTATCTCTGCATCAGGCTGGGAACTTTTCACCTTGCCCTCGTATTATTGTTTTTCCGCTCCATTTTCCTGAATTCTTAGCTATTCCGCAGAATGTTTCAGGTCCACTGAAGGAAGGGTTCTGCTGCTCCTTATCTTGTCAAAGAGTCTGCTACTTCCTTACCCTTTATCTCAATGGATATAATAGTAAAAAAAAGTTGAAAATTTTGAAATTTATTAGAACTTTAAACCTTTTTGTATGTGAATGCATTGTTAACCTTTTATACTCATATTCATTTTTTAAGTTTTCTGAAGATATAAATAATCATTTTCATATTTTTATGTACATCATTATTTATTTCCTCTGTACTTCCACATTTAAAAAAATGCATTTTATTTATTTATATTTTGTATCTATCCACACATAATTGTCAAATTGGAAATGTTGCGAATGTCTTAAAATGCGAACTAAAAAAAAAGAAACAAAAGAAAAAAAGAACTCCTATTGCCAACAAAAAAAAGCAAAGACCCAATGCTATAATAATGTTTATGAAAAATTTTATTTTGAATATGCAAAATCGCAAGTTGTATTGTTTTGTATTTGCCGCACCTGAATGATGAACATATATATATTTATTTTAAATATATACATCTATATATATATCTATATCTATAAAGTCAGTGTCATTCATGTTACTCGTATGTAGACGCATCAAAAAAAAAATATACTCAAAAATGAATATCACAAAAAACATGGATTCATCACATAAATAGCAATATGCAGATGATACTTGTTGCCGGAGGGTAAGTTATACAGTGCCATATGAACATGAGCTCTTATTGTATATTTTATTTCAAAATGTATGTTTTTAAATATAAAATTTAATTTTGAGTTATATTTGGCTGTTCAAATATATAAGAGGGATAAATTAAGTGTTAAATGTGCCTTTAGTGTAATACTTGTACTCGTATCTTGTGTCAAAATATTTTACTCACTGGCAAAGATATTGTTTACGAACACATGCTTAAAACACAATACTAAACACTGTTTCTTTTTTTACTGATGATTTATTTTATTAAATACTTATAACGAACAACGTCTTTATTATCTTAGTTAAGTCTGGAATGCTTATTTCAAGTACTTTCTAATATCCACTTTGGAGACTTAAGCTAAAGGTTTCAATAGTTGTCTGAAAAAGGTTCTTTTTGGAAAATTTAGTACAACCTGATGATTTGATTTTGTGTGGAGGCTTTAACCGACTTTTTCTACAATTTAATTATGAATTTAAAATACTCTACGGATATATTCCATGATAGGATAGTATCAAACAGACAAATTTCGAGAAATCTAATAAAATCAACGAGTTATTAACTATTGTCGCTGTTAGGCTCAATATGGGTCTAGAGCCAAATACAATACACTGGTTGTACACTTCGATAGTTAAATGCATTTTCACGTATGGTGTAATTGGGTTGCATTCCATGGCTTGTCGGACAATACAATTTTCGTCCTTACATAGAGTGTGACCAATCCACTGCCACTTTCGCTTTTGTGTAATCACTTCTATTCATTCCCAGCTCGTTTTCTCATAAAACTGTTCGTTTGAAATGCGATTTGGTCAGAGCAGATAGGGCTTTACTATTGAATTGCCTTATACTCGTAAACCCAAAAAACAGCGATTGGCAAGAGTTATTCTTCGCTTGATTTCTGCGCTGATCTTGTTTTTCGAGTTTATAGCAGAGCCAATGTAGACAAAGTCTTTTTGACATCAAAGGTCTCGGTGAGGTCATTACCGACCTTGATGGAGCAGCGAGCGTTCTCCATCGTCAGCCTGCACAGACGGACAAGCTTGGCAGGGATGTTAAAACTGGACATGGCTCTTTAAAGCTCTTCTCTATAGATGCCGTCATAGGCGGCCTTGAAATCGGTAAAGAGGTGGTGAGTATCGATTTGGAATTCTTGGGTTTTCTCCAGGATCTGCCGAAGTATGAAGATTTGATCGATGGTGGACGTTTCTGGCCTGAAACCGCACTGATAGGGTCCAATTAGTATGTTGATAAAAGGTTTCAGGCGTTCACACAATATCGCAGAAAGATCTTATATGCGATGTTGAGGAGACTGATGCCTCTATAATTGGCGCAGTTAAGGGCGTCTTCTTTCTTGTGGATCGGGCAAACGATACTGAGATTCCATTCATCAGGCATAAACTCGTCTGCCCAAATCTTAGAGATGAGTTGGTGTCTACCAATTCATCACCATCTGCTTTAAAAAGCTCGGCCGGTAAGCCGTCAGGTCCAGCAGCATTGTTAGACTTCAGCTTGGATATTGCTATCCTCACTTCGTTTTGGTCAGGTGAACGGAAATATTGACTATCATCGTCTATGTTGAATGGTTCATTCTGCCTGATAGCGAGATGTTGGTCTTCGTCGCCATTATATAGTCTGCAAAAGTAGTTTTTCCATATTCTCAGCACCGACTGTGATTCTAATACGAGGATTCCATTTTCATCTCTACAGGCTCCTGTACGGGCATTGCTTCTCTGACACGTTCTTTTCACCTTTTGGTAAAACTTCCGTACATTGTTCCTGGAGTATAAACTCTCGATTTTCTCTTTTTCTTCTTCTTTTGGAGAAGCCGATGTTCTTCCCGTTTCTTTTGCTCGTAGAGCTCACGAGCAGCTCTCGTCTTCGTTTGCAGCGCCGCTTTGTATACCTCTTGTTTTGCTGCTTGCACTCGCCGGCATTCTTCGTCAAACCAGGGGTTTCGCGGTGGTGGGCGAGTGAGACCCAGCACATCAGTCACGGCGTTTCTGATGGTATGTTGCCAGCGTTGCCACTGGTCTTCGGCACTTGATGCTGGCGTCATAGGGGTGATTGAGAGATTTCGGGATACGCGTTCAGCGAAGAGTCTGGCGGTCTCTTGCGATTGTACGAGTAGCTTTTCGACGTTAAATTTTCTCATAGTGATTCTTCTTTGTTGCTCAGTTTGGAATATCCGCATTCATAACTCGGCTACAACAAGGTAATGGTCCGAGTCTATGTTGGCCGCTCGGAAGGTCCGGACATCCGGCATAATGGAGGTATGCCTTCCGTCGATCGCAATATGATCAATTTGGTGGATCGTTATATGATCATTGGACCGCCATGTCTGCTTATGAATATCCAGATGAGGAAATCATGTGCTTGCTATGGCGACATTTCGCTCCCCAGCCAAATCAATTAGCCTTAGTCCGTTATCGGACATGGTGTCGTGTAGGCTATGCTTACCGACTGCCCTACCAAAGACGTCCTCCTTTCCTATTTTGGCGTTAAAATCGCCCAATACGATTTTAACGTCTTATTTAGGACATTGCTCGTATGTTTTCTCGAGGAGCTCGTAGGAACAATCTTTGGTGGCAGGGTCCTTTTCTTCCGTGGGGCATGAACACATTTTAGGCTTATGTTAGCAAATTTAGCCTTGATCATATTATGCTCACTCACACGTCGGAAGCTTAAGACTTCTTGCCTAAGTCTGCCGCGTATGTCAAATCCGCATTCGAATAAGCGCTGCCTGTTCCCTCTGTGGTAATCCTTGTAGTAAATGTCACAGTTTTTCATCCTCTTTTTTCCCAGCCCATCCCATCGCACTTCCTGGATGGCGGTAACATCTGCTTTATAGCAATCTAGGGCCTCTGTTAGTTGTTCGGCTGCACGTGGTCTGTAAAGGGACAGAACATTCCACGTACAGATCCGAAGGTTGTTGTCCTTATTTCGTTTGCTGGGGTCGTCATTAGTTGAGTCATCCTTATCCGAGGCTTTTGGTTGTTTCGGGACCATTCGTTTTTTACGTGGTAGGGAAGTTTCCCCGACGGCACAACCTCCAACTGGAGGGTCAGTTATTCTGCTAGGACGGGGGACCAGGCATACCGGTGCCAGAAGTCCACTACGGGAGTATGAGCGCTGCCGTTTGGCCCATTAAGGGCTCCTCCTCCACCATCTCTATTCCAAGGTCCTGACTAACATTGGAAATTCCTTTCCGACCTGTGATCCAAATACGTCGGAGCAGCTCGCGCAAGGTATTTACTAAGTTCAACCTAACTGGAACTATAGACGCCACCGATGACTCCGTCTAGAGAACTCGTCCGCTGCCGCCTGGAACAGGAAGAAGTGCTTTAGTGAGAAAGCACTCTTCCTCCCTCTCTCAACTGCTGCCGCCAAGAATCCGCCAAACGGGGTTGGTTACCCTTTTCTTGGATTAAGGTACTGGACACCCGGCTGTCACCGCGTGGAGGTTGAGAGTAGGAGTTGGTAGGCCTCAGCTAAGTGAAAACGCTTGTGTTTTCATATGATCGCATGCACTACCGTTTGACCAGCCTATGCGACTACCAACATCTAATTCGGTACCAGCGCCAATCAAAGCTACAATTCCAAGGTAACGGATGTTTTCTATTCTCTCGACCTGTTGTCCTGTAATGCTGGTGTAAGTTGCTTATGAATTTGAAGGAAAACTTAGGACTTTAGTTTTGACGGAGTTAATACTCAGGCCTACCCAGTTTGCCTCTGCCACCAGACCAGTGGCCATTTGGTGTAGGTCCATGATTCTGTGCGATAGTAGGTAAACATCGTCAGCATAGTCGAGGTGTTTGAGTTGTTGTAGGTTGTAGGGCTCCGTTGGATTGCAACAATTCTTGTCGGTAGAGCGAAAAAGCAAAACATCGCTGATCACCACCTAAAACAGTAGCGGTGAGAGGATGTAACCTCGGCGAACGCCACTTCGGATCTCGAATTCTTCCGACAATCTACCGCTACACAGCACGTGACTCTTCCCACCTTTATAACTTTTATAGTATCCACCAATTTCTTTGGCATGCCTCTCCTCCATAAGGCATGCCATACGAATTCTTTGTTTATACTGTCTAACACTTTTTCAAAATCAATAAACTGCCGGTGTAGCGGAGACTTATACTCGCATTGTTCGACGATGATCTATTAGGTGTTAATATCGTCATCGCAGGAGAATCCAGAACGGAAACCTTCTGTTCACTGTCGAGAGTACTTTTTAGGTATTCTTTGATATTACCTCTTTAACAGAGTTGAAATCATCCCTTGTTCGAACATGAAAATATGAACTGAGCCGGTCCGCTCTATTTTTCGTCGATGGCTTTTTTGACGTGAAAGCTTCCAAGAATGTTCCAACTTCTTATTCGATCAAGCTGCATCATGCGAAGCATCTATACTGTACGTTGTCCAATATTGTAAACCATATGTGAGTGCTGGATGCACAACAGCAGTGTAGATTCTTCCTTTTAGTTTAGGGGGCATACCTCGCTTACAGAAAATAATGGAGTTCTCGCGCCACTTCACACCTCACGCTTACGTGATGATTGATGCTGTTATCACAGGTTGCTTCGCTATTGGTTATAGATTCCAGATAAGTACTGTTCCATTCAAATAATTGTCTGGAATAGGCCTAAGGGTATCAAAGAACGGGCAGCACAAGTACGCTATTTGTACAAAATTTCACTCTAAAACGTCCACCCATATGGCAAGTGCTCGTTGCAGGGACGTAGGATCCATTGTCAGCAAAGAATAACTGATGTACTTTGGGCTCCATCACTTGAGCTCGAAGCAGAAAGCCAACGACTGCAATACAGAGCAAACGATTTACGACGCTTCCCTGCTGCACACCAGTTTCGATTGGGAACTTTTCGGTTACTCCGGGGACATCTTACTCTTGCCCGTACTCCTTCGTACGTGTCCATGATCATCTGTGCATTCGTTTCTGGAACCCATCGATGTCTTAGCGCCACCTATATCAGATATCGTGGTTCCCTGTCGAATGCATTTTCAAAGTCAACTAATACAATAACCAAATCATTTAACGAATCACAATGTTTTTCCATTATGATCCTTATACTTTGAATTGCATCTGTCGTTTATTAACCCGCGGCGGTAAACGCGCACTGATCATCAGATAGCCGTGTTATTTTTCGCAGACGGTCATTTAATGCCTGCTCAACAATCTTCATGGTGTATGACATCAGCTTTGTCGAATGGTATTATCACTTTTTCTTATGTCACCCTTGCCCTTGGTGGGAGAAGGTGACTTTTCCTCCATTTCTTCGGTATTGGATCACCTTTTATAAAGTTGAAATGAGCCATCTAACAATGATCTTTCCCATCTTTTTTCAGAACTCAGATGGTATCTCGTCTTGCCCATCAGCTTTTCATTTTCTTATACTGTAATTTCGGGTATTTCCTTACAGTTGTGGGTAGTTCTTGGAAAGTATAACTAGAAAAGCTGTTCATTCAAAAGCCCTTCATAATAATATCGCCAGATACATATATGCAGAATTCTGTTGTCATCCAGAAGAAGCTGGCGCTGAACATTTTTCCTTCTTTGCGGCGCTATTTTGAAGATGGTTGCGCCTTTATTCATATTGTGTCGTCGCATCTTCTACATAGCCCAGTTCGTATCAGCAACAGGGAAAGATATTTTCTCCAGCTCCCGACACAGGCCGTCCACAATCTCTGGTTGAAGCTGAGCACCTTCTTCTTCTTCGCTTGTCTCTTGCAATATCTGTTTTCCACTTCGAGGTGTGCTTTTTGGTCTCTATTAATAAAGGGGTACTTTTATCAAGCTTTGAACGCCAATTTTTTCTAATTGTCATTCGTTAATTTCACAACACCATCGTGTTTCTTTGGTACGTTGGTGATGGCCTTTTAAAGTTCCTAGCAAGTTCCTTAAGCAAGTTCGCTGTAGGGAATCCCACGTATTTTGTGCTGTGCACTTGTCATCCTCAGCTCCGTTGATGGTGTGAGAGAGGTAAGTTTCCATCGCGACAGCAAAAGTCTCGCCTTTTGCTTGGTCCAGATTACACCACCTGATTTCTCCAGACACCCTTGTTTATTGGCTTTCCTTCGCTGTCTCCATAACAGTGTCTGTTAAGAGGAGATGGCGTTGCTGAGCAATCGCCTTATCTGGAATCACTTTGCAATCTTTTACCCAAGGCTTCATGAAACTGGCTACCAAATGGTAGTCAATCTGGGTTTCACTTCAACCAATGCTTCAAGTGATCAGGTGCCGGTTTTGTTTGATGGACATGGCATTTAATACGATAAAACTGTGTGACCTGCACATGCTTAGGATGTCTTCATCAGAAAGCTTCCTGGTGCCGTATCCCAGTCGTCCATGGCTGTCTTTATAGTCTTCGTTTGACTTCGCGACAAATTGAAACCCTCACTTTGGGATGTTCTTTGAGATATTGTCAAAATTTATCTAAAATGCATCTTATTCTCTCTGACCGCACTCACTTTAAGGGTAATATGCACTGACAATATTCCACACCTCTCCTTGCATCACCAGTTTGAGAGATATCAAACGATCACTGGATTAGATCAAGATGCTACCAAGTAACTCTGCCGCGACGATGATAGCGATACCGCTTTCACCCTGTTCTGTTCCGTAGTAGAACATCTTGTAAGACTTTATGCTAACATCGAAGAAACATGTCCGATTTCCACTGTTTTATTGTTTCGTTTCTTTGATGTAGAAGATGTCGACTCGCCTTCTACGCATCAACTCTTCAAGTTCGTAATTTCGACCGGTCATATTTCCAACGTTCCAACTCTCGATCCTTAAACTTCACTTAACCTTTTGCATTACTTTCCTAGTCCCTGTCGACTCGCCTTCTACGCATCAACTCTTCAAGTTCGTAATTTCGACCGGTCATTTTTCCAACGTTCCAACTCTCGACCCTTAAACTTCACTTAACCTTTTGCATTACTTTTCTAGTCCCTGGAATCCGTATAGCTCTGACCCGAACATTTCTGCCCGATCCAGGATCAGTGGCATACGCAGCAGTGGTAGTGCCTGACGGGGTAGTGCTTTTTCTGTTAGCAAGCATTTCTATAATGCTACAGTTTTTTTCAATATTTTTGTGATGGTTTTTGACCCGTGCATGCTCCTCTTTTATTGCTGTCTTATCTTTCTTATATGACACCGGTGTCCTTCAGTCATGTCAACCCATAGACTCGCCTGCATACTTGTGGGAGATTTTTTAGATATTTATGTGTCGGTGGGCTCTCTAGATCTGATGTATCCCCTTAGTCACCTTTTGCAACAAACACTCTTGGGGAGCGCTTCGTAACTCGTCCCTGCACGGGGCTTGGTATGCCATATCATATGCAATCTAATAGCATGTATCTCAACTATCTCTGCCGTGTCCAGCATGCACAGAGGTCTGTATGCTGATGGGGAATCCGGGTCTCCTTTTCCCTTGCTTATGAGTACCAGGCGTTGTACCTTCCACTTCTTGAGAAAGATCTCTTCCTTTAGACAGCCATTATACATACTTAGAAGTATCTGCGGGCAAGTTTTGGCAACCGTTTTCAATACTTCCGCTGATATGCCGTCGGGGCCGGGGTCCTTATTGTTCTGAAGAGATTTAGCTGCTAGAATCAGCTCTTCTTCGCTGAACAATGGGATGTCTTGTTGTTGGGCAGGATAGATCTCCATTGACCTAACAGGGTGGGCCGGGAAGAGTGTGTCTACTATGCTCTTCATTAGCTCTGCTGTCATCGTGGGGGGTGACGCCTGCGCTCCTAATTTTTTCATGACAACCCTATAGCCGAGTCCCCGGGGTCGCTGTTGATCTCCCGGCGAAGGTCCTCCCACTTTTGTTTCTTGCTCGAATTGATGGCCCTCTTGAGCTCGGATCTTGCGGTTTTGTATTCCGCGAGTGCGCCTTCCGTGATTTCAGCGTGTCTTCGCCTTCCCCTGGTGACCTTGCGTCTATGGTGTAGGCATCTCCTCCTAAGTTCAACGATCTCCTCCGTCCACCAGTACACTGGTTTTCGCCCTCCCATTGAGTTTCCAACTCAAGGCATCGACGCATCGCATGCGCGGTGTAAGAGTTGCATCGTCGCTTGGGCTTTTATTTCAGCTGTCCCCGTCATTTCCTGGATGGCTTCCTTCCCTTCCTCTAGCGTGGCCGTGAGAACTTCTTCATTTAACCGGCTGACTTTCCACCTCGGTGCTCGCCTCTGGTGTCCGTTAGAGACTCGTCGGGTCCTCTGTAGGTCAAAGACGATATACTGGTGGTCGCTCCCGGTGTACTCCTCGATGACTCTCCAGTTTTCCCCTTTGCTAGTAGCTCTTCTGACGCGAAAGTAACATCCGGTATTGTTTCGGTATATCCGGGACGCCTGAAGGTGGGTGTATTTCCTTCGTTCAACACGTAGAGCCCCAGTCTGGCAGCCATCTCGAGTATCTGCTTACCTCATGAGTCTGTGCTAGGCATCCCCCAATCTAAGGCCTTGGCGTTAAAATCGCCGGCAACCAAGATCCCGCCCTCAATATCTCTCACGGTGTCCTCTAAGCGGTCTAGCTTTGCTCGAAAATTACTGATACTCTCGTTCGGCGTAAAATAACAGCTAAATATCGTGATTCCATCACATTTCACCCAAACAAAGCCCCTAGCTGCGCCGTGGGTTTTTATGCGGGTCGTCTTTACGTCCGGTATCCATATTGCAGCTGTGCCGAGTGTATCCGAGAACCAACTGGGCCCGTCCTTGTTTTTATACTGCTCACTTATGGCCACCACATCCACTTTAAGATCGAGTCTAAGTTGTGCGAGTAGGTTTTCAGCCGTGCGACTTCTATGGAGATTTGCTTGTAGGATTTTCATCATGGTGCGCTGCTTCTCTTCGCCTTTTCAAGTGCCCCTCTAAACACCTGACAGTTTCCCGACCCTGGTAAATGGGCTAGCAGTGCTGGCCCGAGCTTCAGCTCCGCACATAAGCAGCACTTCGCAATAGCTTTGCAATCGGATTTTTTATGGCCTTGTACTCCGCACTTGAAGCATATTCCCTGGTTCTTTCTGTCGGGCCCCTTACAATTAGCTTGCTGGTGGCCATAACCGAAACATCTGTAGCAGCGCGTGACCACTACTCTTCGGCGAACTCTGCAGAAAACCCACCCGACTCTTATACGAGCGATTTTCAGCAGCTCACCTGCCACTCGGTCGTTCAGCTGAACTAAAGCAATTTTTTGCGCCCTGCTGTTGGCCTTCATTAAGGTGATTTGAAGTCCCACCCTCTGGTCATTGATTGCTCGTTTGATAGCTTCCTCGACTTCTTCTACTGTTGTCAGGTCATCCATGTCTCTGATCTCCAGTATCGTTTTTGGTTCAAGGTTTCGGACCGTTGCCTTCTCCCCCAAGATGGCCTTAAGGGATGAGCTAAAACCTTCCTTATCTTTTGTTTTTGCACCGAGCTCAAGCAAGACATCTCCGGACCTCGTTTGACGGACAGCTCTTATCTCCGTTTGTGTTTCATCTGTGTTGGCCCTTGTACGAATTTCTCGGAGGATCTCCGCGTACGTTTCTGCTCCTCTTGGTCTTATGATGATTGCTTCGCGCCGGTGCCTCGCTGGTCTCTTATCTTTTTTTTTGGCTGATTACCATTCCTTCCTCCTTTTTCTGCTTCTCGTGCTCTTTCACCGCGCTTTACCATTGGCCTTCTTGCTCTCGATCAGCTTTTTAGGTTCTTTTCCTTTCGAGAACGGGTTGTCCTTCTGGCCTATATTGGGTCCAAGATCTTTGTGGACTACATCCCTTCTCCGCACGGTTTGAAGCCTAGTTGGAGGAGTTGCAACCTTCGGTGACTTCTTCTTCTTCTTTTCCGTCTCCTTTTCAAGGGGGCTAGATGGTGGTCTCTTCTTGGGTTCCCGGGTTCCGCTCGGTGTCCTACTTTTTGGAGGCTCCTGGTGGTTCGCATCTGTTCTGTTGACCTGTCGCATCTGAAGTTCAGGTTGTTGTGATCGGTGTAGCCTCAGGTCGCTATCCCGCCCCTTTTTAAGGAAGCTGATTACGTCCAATGATTCCTCTAGTTCAGCAAGACCTTTCTTAATATCAGTGCTGATATTCTTCTGCCTGTCCGTCGCGAATTTCATTTTCTTAATCGTCTCCTTGCATTTCTGTAGCTCCTTCTCCAGTGAGTTTTCCGTCAGCTGGGCTTCACTAACATCGGAGGACTCATGTTGGTTACCGTTTGTTGGTTTCGTTAGGGTGGCGCTCCCTATTGAAGGGTTTTCTGCGATGATTTTCCGGGCTGTGGCGGGTTTCTCCCGTGGTGCCGATTCGGGTTCATCCTGTTTTAAAGGCGGTGGTGATCTTCGCAGATGATAGCTCTTTTTGAAATGATTTTCTCCTGTCTCACTTGTAGACGCTTTGCAGTCCGTGGGAGCCAAGTGTTTCACTCCCAGGGCAGCGATGAGGGGATCAGATCGTGTCGGTGGAGATCTGGATACTCTTCCTCTCCTTATGAATGGGTCGTTTAAACGCAATAGTTGGTCCTCCCCAGAATCCGTAGGACCTGCCTCATTTGAGGGTGGATTTTCCAGTGTAACTGGTCTGCCACCTGGGGTAATATTATCAGTTGTTTTGTCCATTGCATCGAAATAACGGTTGCATTTTATACCTACTGCTCCACTATAGGAGCAATTGAGGAAGTAGTCAAAACCACCCACCTCGCCCAAAGGGGAAATCACTACTCAAGGCGAATCGTCGTGCTGGCAGCTCTGGATGTGAGGAATGCCTTCAATTCGGCCAGATGGGGAGATGCTAGATGCGCTCGAGAACACCTTCAGGATACCGCAATATCTTCTGCAAATTGTGAAGGACTATCTCAAAGACAGGGAACTTCTGTACGACACCGTGGAGGGTACTCACAGAAAGGAAATCACTGCTGGAGCAGCACAGGGCTCAATCCTTGGACCCGATCTGTGGAATATCTCATACGATGGAATCCTTCGCATGGAGATGCCCGACGATACCTTCTTAGTCGGGTACGCAGATGACATCGGTGCGGTGATTACCGCAAGGGACATCGAAGGGGCCCAGCTGAAACTGAACCAGGTAATGAGACGAGTACTCGCCTGGATGGAAGCCCATGGCCTTAGTCTCGCCGCGGAAAAAACAGAGATAGTTCTTCTGACTAGGAAACGGATCCCGGCCATTGCCGAGTTCCGAGTAGGTCCAGAAGTTATAATTAGCAAACCAGCAGTAAGGTATCTAGGAATCGCCCTGGACTCTAAACTCTCTTTTCGGCAATAGATTAAGTCCGCATCTGAGCGAGCTGCGAAGGTCACGTCAAGGCTGAGTAAGCTTATGTCAAATATCGGAGGCCCAACAATGAGTAGGCGACGACTCCTCATGTCCATCACCCACGCCATTCTTCTGTATGGGTGTGAGATCTGGGCAGACGCACTTAGACAGGAGAAGTACAGAAAGCAAATTGCCGCAGTACAAAGGCGAGGAGCTCTCCGAGTTGCAAGCTCCTATCGCACAGTGTCGGAACCAGCCGTCCTCGTAGTTGCGGGTGTGACCCCCATCGACCTCCTAGCGACAGAGAGGAAGTACGCCCACGACAAGAAGGCGGAAGTAGGGGCTCAACTGGCAGTCGCTGAAGCGAAAGAGCTTACCAAGCAGGCTTGGCAGAGAAGGTGGAGCGCTGAAACGAGGGGGAGGTGGACAGCGAGGCTGATTACAGACGTCACGGCTTGGACAGAGCGGGAACACGGCGAAGTGAACTACTTTGTCACTCAATTCCTAACCGAACATGGGTATTTCAACCGATACCTCCACAAAATGGGTAAAGTAGAGAGCGCAGCCTGCCAATATGGAGACTCAGCGGAAGACGACGCTTTCCACACCTTTTTCGCCTGTAGCAGATGGACAGAGCAGAGGAGTAGACTGGAGTCGGAAATAGGCGATTTTTCCCCGGAAAATGCTATAAGCAAGATGATCTCGAGTACCGACACATGGAATAGAATATCTTCCTTTATCGAGACGGTACTAAGATCCAAAAAGAGAGAGGAAGACGCCAACATTCCCTCACAAATTACATAAAGTAGATAAAAGCCTTACCGGCAAGAATGTATAAACCCGCACCAGGAGCTGAATATGAAAAAGCCGGTCCCCAGAGGGGAAAGAAAACGACACCACTCTGAAGTAATGCGATAAGCGGTTCCGGAGTGGATGGTGTCAAGTAGAAAGAAGGGGTTAAAGGTGGTTTTTTAGTGAGTAGTGAGTCTCACACTACTAGAAATAGAGCGGAACTGTTTCCCGTGCGCATTAGCGTTTTTCCACTACCCCCTAGGCAAAAAAAAAAAAAGAAGAAAAATCTCAACTATCTCAAATACGGATATAAAGTATGAGCAAAATCATTAAAGATGCTTTAAGAAAATTACAGTATTTCAAAATCGCCCTTTAGTAATGTATTGTTAATTTTTGGGCAAGCATGGATGTTCTGATTTCGGCTCGTGGCATAAGCCTACAGACGACCGCAATAATGAAATTTGAAGTAAATCTGTCTAGCTATTTAGGCTGCAGACTGAGGGATAAACAGTCAGACAGACAGGTGGACAGAGACCTTGGTACTTTTTCGAGTTTCTCTATAACTTTAATATAAATTTTGATTAATATCTTAAGTGCGAATTTGTTGACGATTCCAATAATTGTGATATAGTTATAGCTGTAAACAGAAGCATCGAAAATAACAGTGTAACAGTATAAAAAGCACAGAATAAGTGTAAACAAATTCACGCTCAATCTAATAGGGCGTGTCTTCATAAGGATGCGATATCATACCCTTATTTAGATTTAAATTAATTTTAATTTGTCACAAACATTTTTAAAGTCAAACTAACTAAGTGAGAACCCAGCAATAAAATTCGTTATTTCCTCAATGTTAATGTAAGATGGAAGATAAGCGGAAAAGGCACAGGCCATACATTCATAGGTATAAATTCATCATTTAGGTTATGTCGTCAATTGTAAGTTGGTTCTTAGTTTAGCTCACGTAGTGACAATATCTATACAAACAATATAATGGAGGAGACTCAAAAACAAAAAAAGATTTTGGTGTGCATTATGCATATCTACGGGTGGCGTTGGTGTAGCGGTAACGTCATCAATTGCCACGCTAATGGTTCGTGATCCAAATTCCGATGTCAGAGAGCATTTATTTATTTCTCACGAAGTATATAAACAATTAGTTCGATCAACTACAAAAGCTTAAGTGAACAGTTGCAAAGGCATAAGAATGGCAGTGGGTTGGTCATAGTGCGGGAAAAATTGTTCGCTCTGTTGGGTGATTGATGTTCCTATGACATGGTCGGCAAAAAATATTGTGAATCAGAAGCAAAGACAAAAACCACAAAACAAATGTTCAGAGTTATCTGGATACCACCCCGGAATTTTTCTGAAACATGAGATCTGGGCTTTTGAAAAACCACTACACCAATCTTTTTCCTCTCTCTATCTCTCTGTCTTTTCCAAAGCCCACACAGTGTGTAACTATTGTAAAGTGGCCCCTAGACGATCCATATTATTGTGCAATATATTGCACACTATTATTTGCTGAATGCCCAGATGGTGCAATATTTTTCCCAATAGTTAGTATGACCAATGGGCGCCGTGGCGCAAGTGGTTATCGTGTCGGGCCACTCCGCGTGAGGTTCCATGTTCAAATCCCAGAAAACGCCAACAAGTTTTTTCACGGACCCATCTCTCGCGAGCGTCTGACAAACATCCGAGAGTATTGATGCCACGAAAAAGTTTCTCAAATCGCCCTTCGGATACCGCACAAAACTGTAGGTCCCTTCCATTTGTGTAAAGAAATATAACGCACACAACACGAGTGGTTCCGAGAAGCTAGGCCCAGGCATTTGGAGAGCTGTTGCGCCAAATATTTATTTATTTTTAGTTTATCTGACCAAGGCTGTAATACTAAAAAGTTGTATTTATCCCAAACATATGGAGAGAAGTTATAGTTGTCTTCATACCCAAAGCGGGTAAATGTTCTTTCACAAATCCAAAAGATCTCAGACCTATAAGTTAGAGACGGCATTATACTCACTAGTGGGTAATATCGAATATTCCCAGTTTCATATACATAGCGATAGCAGATGCTCTATCAGACCTGAAGGTCGACAGCTCACTTTGCGAATTGATCAATCTACTGCCTAATGGTTGGATTATCTGCTCAGAGTCAAGTGTGACGTCTACTAGAAGATCTGTCAGTAGAGACCTCCTTGCGGTATTCTATCACCTCTTCTTTGGAATTTGGAGGTCAATGATCTATTGATAATCCTGGAAGGCGGGGGATGTACGGCGATCGCTTATGCAGATAATGTTGCTTTAGCTGTCTCGGGAAACCACCTAAATACTCCAAAAGAACTTTTACAAAACGTTTTTGACAAGCTAGCTAGTTCGGCGGTTCGGCGGGATTTGGGTGTAAGCATCCAAAAAACTGAACTAGTTCTCTTCTCCAGGAAGTATAAAATTCCGTCAGTTGACCTTCCTTCTCTCAATGGTATCAGCTTAATCTTTTCTGACAACGCAAAATATTTGGGTCTCATCCTGTATAGCAGTTTAAGCTGGAAACCTAATATTTAAGAAGGAGTCAAGAAAGCTACATTATCATTTTTCTCTTACACAAAATCCATTGAGAATAGATGTGGTCTATTACCTCGAATAACCCACTAGCTCTACATTTCGGTCAATAGGCCGATACTCACATACATGGTGATTGTCTGGTGGACATCCTTAGAAAAGCTAGAAATCACGATATGCTTAGATTATCGTAGGTAAAGCATAAGCGGAGCACTACGTATAACTCTCTCTGCGGCACTGGACATCTTTTTTCATCTGATACCCGTTGATATGTTTAGCAAGCAAAAGGCAGTGAATGCAGCCATTCGCCTTGAAGCTACCTTACAGTGGTCAAGAAGAGAATTTGGCCACGCTTCCATTCTGAATAAATTCGAAATCTCTTCCGAAAAGACAGACTACACCATCTCACGTCTAAATTTTGACAAGAACTTCCTCGTTACCATCCCTTCCTGACCAATGTGGAATGACGATGCATTTTTAGAAGATGAGTCGATTCACTTCTATACTGACGGTTCGAAAACCAAGGACGGAGTTGGTGGAGGTGTTTTCCCTGACAGGCTTAACCTTAAGGTCTCCTTCCATCTGCCAAGTTATTGTAGCGTGTTCCAAGCGGAAATAATGGCGATTAAAGAAGTCTTATCTTGGCTTAAGAAAAACGTGATAGCTGCTGGAGATATCCGCATCTTTTCAGACAGCCAAGCAGCAATGAAATCTTTGGAATTGACCTGTACAAATTCTTTAGTAGCTCTAGAATACCGATAGTCTCTTATAGAGATGGCTGAGCAGTTCAACATTCACCTATGTTGGGTGCCGGGGCATGATGACATTCTAGGGAATTGTAAGGCCGATGAACTCGGCAGAATAGGAATAAGCATACCCATCCTGCCAGACAAAGGTACCGTAGGTATACCAATCCCTACTCGCAAGTTCAAATTTAAGCTGGATGCTATCGAGAGTACAAATCTTAGGTGGACAAGTCGACCAACATCTCTAGCAACAAAACAGATTTGGCCAACGCTGGATCTCAAACGCTTTAATAATTTGATTTCTCTCAATAGATTGCATATCGGCACTATAATAGGTGTCATCACTGGGCACTGTCTAATAGCTAGGCATGCTGCAAGGCTGGGCTTTTTTGCAAATGACTTTTGTAGAAGCTGCATGGATGAAGAAGAGGAAGAAGCTATTTCTCATCATCTTTGTTTCTGCTCAGCTCTCTTCTGTAGAAGGAAGCTTCACTTAGGAGCCTTCTACTACAACGAGATAGGCGATCTGATAGACACAGATAACAATGGACCTATTGTTGGTCTAAGTGTGTTGGCGATTCTTAGCTGGCAGCCACTTCAACCTTACCTGGACGGCTGATATTTGTGTATACAACATGTTGAGCGATACTGAAGTTTGTTGTGTAGCCATTGCACTGCCTGAGTGCTTGAAAAAGAAAAAAAGTAAGAAGCCCAGATGGATGAAAGAGTGGTAAAAAAAAGATATGTTTACTCGTCAAAATTTATTAAATAATAAAAATAACTGAACAAATATTGTGGAATATTACCCACAGACGATACAATTTTTCTATATTGCGCAATAAATAACAAAACCATTTTGATTTTACACAATATATTGCACAACCTGCAATTGTGCAATATCAAATATTGAATTCATTACACCTTGAGTGCGCGCAAATTATAAAAAAAAAATGTATGTACATCAAAGATTCTGGTTTATAAACCCTATAAATTGTTTTAATAATGTATTTCTGAATGCTAATCACAGCAAAGGTAAGTATTGCACTGCCCGAAATAAAAAAAACCAATACTTCTACTGGGTTAAATAACTACCGTTACAGAAAGGTTACTCCTTCAGATTGAATACACAAACGCAAGTAAGATATACTTAAATATACATATATACGAACACCTCATACACATAGATAACACATTAACACATTTTAGAATACACTTAACTCATAAACATACTTATAGAGTAGTACACCCATAAATACAATACACAACTTTATGATATATGCCACAATGTTTATAGTAGATTAGGGCAGAATAGTGCTAGTTAGTTGTTGTATGTAGTGCCAGAAAAATTAACATTGGCTATAACCTAACAACAATTTAAAATTAATTTCATTTCTAAAACACATGTTTTACATTTTGTTTTCTAATAAATGATTTCCTTCTCTTTACAGGTACGTATGAATATAAATATTTGCCATTTATGGTGAAAATATGGTAATACGTGTGACATTTGTTGGTAAGAATTAAAGTAAATTTATTAAAAAGTGCATTGATATCCTCTTTTCGTCTAATTAATATATAGATGCGTTTATTTTTTCTCAAATTAAACAAAGATTGAATATTACCAAAATCTAGGTGGAATTTGTTTTCTTTTCCCGAAAATTTCTTTCCATGTACAAAATGATATCTTCTGACGTTTTTGGTTGTATGTACTTTACGTAAATATATGACAAAGTTCTATTATGATTTTTTATGGTAAATAATAAAGCAACTAATCAGACCTAGCGTAACTCCTAATGAAAAATGTACGACGTTTATATGGAACTGCTTTTGCCAGAATTTCATTGTGTTTTTTAGTTGACAAGAAACACACACATGCAGTGTAACAGTGAATCAAAGATACTTAGCAGTATAGCTTTTAATCTATTAACCCCTATGCTCAAGTACTGGCTAATTGAATAATATCGGAGTTCAACTGTTACTTAATTCTTACAATAAACTTGGTTTATGAAAATTATAAATGCAATTCGCAATACGAGTATGCAACACTTTTACTTATGCGTAAGAATGAAATATTGTTGACAATTGCGGATACAAGCCCCCGAAATGAGGCTCTTTCGCGGTCTTGCTGGAATTACTCGTAGGGATCGAGTGCGCAACTCCAGAATATGCGAGGCGCTCAGGGTCGAGCAGCTACTTCTCCGAACTAAACGATCGATGGGTCATTAGTTTGGTTACGTAGTGCGTATATTGCCAAACCGGCTTTCAAGACGTGCCATGGTTGCCGTGGCATCAGGTAAGCGAGCATTCGTTAGGCCTAGAAATAGATGCTTGGATCATGTGTGGCATCTCTCTTGGAGCCATTTAGGAATTCCTCCTTATGATTTGGAGTCAATGGCTGATGATCGAGAGTCCGCCTGAGCATCTTAACCCGCGACCCTCATGAAGCAATAGCAGGTCATTGAAAATATATATAATGTACATATATATAGAAAATTGCTCAAGGAAGAAACATTTTGTCCAGGGGCAGCAACCGAACCTGCGCAACACTCTACTAACTGATCTATCCTTAGATAAGTTATAATAATATAAAGTTAGATAAGTTACTATAATATAATTAGTAGAGCCATAATAAGCAGAAGTTTCTGCTTCAGGGTTAATTCTTTTTTGTGCATTATTCCATGGTGTTTTCAGTTTTTATGACATATTAAAAAAAAAGTTTGCCAAATATTACAATAGGGTTCTTTCCAGAAATATTTGTAAAATGTACGAGCACTGTAATAGTATTTGTATTTGATAGTGGAAACGCTATTATATGCGACGTATGAATGTGGGGCATAGCCAACAAGTTCTGCCTATTACTCTTTGTCAACAGAACCATTTGTATCATAAGCAACGTTACTTAATTACTTATGTGGCGCTACAGTTCGGAGTGAACCTGGGCCTTAACATTCAGCCAGTCTTTAGCTGATTGCCTCCAGTTGCGCACTCCAAATTGCTTGAGTCCCCCTTAAACTTGTGCGCACAAGCTACAGCTAGCTATCACAAGCGTTCAATACGCAGGCAGTTTTTTTTTTTTTTTTTGACTAGGTCGATGTTTCTGTACAGCTCGTATAGTTCGCCGTAGAATCTTCTCCTCCAAAACCCAAACGCAAACAGAACCGAATATCTTACGAAGAATTTTTATCTCCAACCAACCAAGAATATCTTCATCCGCCTTCATGCAGGACTGGGATGATCAGAGTCTTAAATATTTAGATTCTCCTTAGTTATTCGAGATATGGCTTTACTGTCGAATTGCCTTATTAGCAAAAAAAATAAAAATAACAGAAACAGCAATTGCAAAATTTATTCTTCGGTTGATATCTGCGCTTACGTTGTTTTGAGAATTAATAGCAGAGCCAAGTCAGACAAAGTCCCTTGCTACATCAAATGTGTAGCTGCCCACTCTGACGTTCTATCAACTCTATCGTTCTATCCCTTCTTATTGACGGCATATACTTGTACTTGGCTTTACCATCGTTTATCACTAAATACGCTTTCGCCGCTTCTGCTTCAATGCTTGTGAACGGACCGGTAACAGCCCGCTTACTTGTTTCAATAATGCTAGTAAATAATATAAGCAAAGTTAGTTTAAATCTTATACTGTTCACCTTTTTTATACTAAATGAACTGCTAATGAAGGCAGGCCTTGCAGGCCAAATTTTTCCAGAAATTTCAATACGCACCGATTTTTACGAACAGATATGGCATAATAATTGATTTTGAACTAATAGCATGATAACAATTTTTTTTCCTTCTTTTATATTTGAAGTAGGATACTTTGATTAGCGATTTTTTTCTATTTGATTTTCCTAAAAAATGTAAACATAATGTTCAACCTTTTCTGCATCCTTTTATAAGGCAATCAGATTTAACAGCTGCCCACACTTATGGCGACCACATTTGGTCCATTTATTGACTTACAAGGTCGGTGACTTCACTTTGAATGTATTATCTATCGAATCTCAGGCGTATGTGTAACATTAATATTCCGCGACACTCTGGCGTATGTGAATTTTTTTCTTTTATTTGTCAAAATATTCTCTAGTGGTCCCATAAGTGTATATCTTTTACCTAACTTAAGTAAACGTTCTAAAAAAAGAAAGAAAAAAAGGTCAGTAAGATAAGCTCAGTAGTTATACGTTTTCGAGCATTCGGGACTCCAAACAGTGCTCCATTCGCATACTCAGTTATTAGAAATGCTTATGCTAAATGCTTACATACATCATAAACGGTACTCCTTTGTTAGATAGCACATTTGGAAATCGGTAATCGGTGTGCCATTAAGCAACGCAATATTAATAAAGCAAACAAAAAAATGCATGTACGATACGTTCTTTCAGTAACTAGACTCGTTCAACAATTAAACACTTGGAACGTGCACTGTACTTCTAAGCAAGTCTACGAAAAAGAGAACATTTTTGTTTCTAATTTTTATTGAAGACAAATTTAAATCAAGTTCGAAGCCATCAATTTCCCATCAATTTGATTCCAAAATACAATCAAGCAATTTGCAATATATTCAAGGTTATGCTTAATACATCTCCCAAATTCTGTTAGCATCGATTAAATGGCTTTAGCTTGTTGTGGTGCCAGGCAGATATGCTATAAATTTAAATTATGCAAGATAGATTATATAGATCAGCAATAAAATAAAATTTCGTATTTCAGCAATGTTTGTATCTACCTACCTCAAATTGTTAAAGTTGCTAAAGAGGTCAAAAAGTAAGATGAATTCATATTTAATTGTTGACTGACAGCAATTTTCAATACCACAGTTATTATATTGGGAAATATACAGTTTTGCGTAAATAGATGTCGGGATTTGTATATAAATATATGAAAAAAAAAAATACTTGCGCAATAGCTCTTTAAGTGCCAGGGCCTAGCTTCTCGCAACCACTAATATTGTGTGCGTTATATTTTTCACACGAATGGAAGGGACCTGCAGTTTAGTGTTGTATCCAAAGGGCAATTTGTTTTGACAGCTTTTTCGACACAACAGTACTCTCGGATGTTTGTCAGACGTTCGCGAGAGGTGGGACCGTGAAAAAACTTGTTGGTGTTTTCTGGGAATCGAACTTGGAACCTTATATGCAGTGGTCCGACTCAGTAACCACTTACGCCACATATGTATATAGATATATATTATATATATAGGTGTTAAGAATGCAAACTACTAGTTGAGAATGTAAACTTGTTTAATCGGAGTACCGAAAATGGCCGTCAGTAGACGGCAACCACATTTTGCCTATAGGTATACCATATTCACTGTTTGCTCGATGTTAACTGAGTTTTTATGATTTTATCTGCTAAAAACAGATGTGGACTATAAGCCTCCACACGCCTTTGGTCAAACACTGATGGTGGAAGTCTATATTGCCCATGGTCAAGCTTCAGATACTTACCTACTTAATGGGCTCCCGACCAATGTAGAGTCTCTGCCTGAGACACACCATCTTTTTATCCTTGTCGAACCCGGGCACGCTGTATCTAGTTACGCAGACCAAGTATTCTGGCATCCGCGATTACTTGATCTTTATACCGGAGGTTCGGTGGTTTTCGTTATTTCAAACCTAGGGCCTGTGATTCGAAGATTTTCTTAGATGGAGTATTTTTGTTTATTTGATCCATATGACCGAGCCAATACAGTTTACGTATCTTAGCCTTTTGGACTGCATCCACACCTTGGTACATCTCATAGAGTACACGGTTAAATCTTCTCCTCCATTTGCCTTAATATTAGATGAAGTATTTTTCTCTCGAAAGAGTTCAATATTAGATCAGGTTTCTTACTTATTGTTCAGCACTCGGCGCCAAGCAGGACTGGTAAAATTAGCGTTCTGTAGATCATTAATTTAGTCCGCCGAGTTAAGAGTTTTCAGCCCAGTTGTTTTGCTAAACGGGAGTAGCAGCGGGCTATTCTTCGTCGAATCTCCACGAAGATGGCATCTGTGGGATTAATTATTTATTCCAAGGTAGGTGAACTCCTTGGCTATCTCGAAGTTAAGGTCATTAACATTGACATTCTATCCTACATTTCGGACAGATAGATTTTTGTTTTTTGAAAACATATACTTGGTTTTGTGCTCATTGACTTCAAGACCAACTCATCTCGCCTGATCTTCAATTGCTGTAAATGCTTCTATGATGGCACGTTGAGATCTCCCGATGATGTCAATATTATTTGCGTACCACAGTAACTGAACGGACTTGTGGAAGATAATGCCTTGCGTGTTTACGCCCGCTCTGCGCACTATCAGTTTCAGCACAAAATTGAAGAAATCACATGATAGCGCGTCTCCTTTCCGAAATCCGGTACAAGTTTGGAATAGTTCAGACGAGTTATTTCTAAATTGCACAGAGTACCACGTATTTTCAGCGTTATGCGACACAGCTGAATCAGTCTTGACGGGATCTCAAATTCAGCCATCACATTGTAGAGCTCAAGACGACCGTTGGTCTTTTCCCAGATTTGCTTAAGTGTGAAGATTTGGTCTATTGTCGATCTGCCGGACCGGTACTACATGCCGATTATTGCGTTGCAGAAAGGCTTAATGCGTTGGATAATATTCTATAAATATGAAAATTAAAAACCACCAAGTGGAAGTGAAAGTGCTATTGCATCTTCCTTATTTCAAATTTAATGTCGAATGTACGGATATGATTAATCCAATCAGTTGTTGGATATAAAGAATGTATGTCAAAATGAATGTCCCCGTCGTAGAGCGTATAAAAATCATTGATATGAGGTTTATTTATTTTGAGAGAGCGAAAGATACTTTTGTAGCTCAAAAAGTTTTACGAACTATTCATATAAGGGGAAACCTTAGTTACTTATAAGGGAGGCAGGGCAGGGTTTCAGTTGCTCTTCTAAGATTTGGAACGTCCGTCATATAATTTACGCGTGCCAAAGGGATTATTAATATCCTTATACTAGTTCTCAGGGCACGGGCGGTTCATAACTAATCTATACACCTAAATTTCTTTTATAGTTTTTTTGTTACCAATGTTTGTTACTTAAAGTATTGAGTAGCTATGGTTGAAAGCCATTGATTGGTACTCTTTGACTGCATTGTAATATATTGCTAGTTATTATTCCGTTTCCTTGTACGCCATTCCTTAATCTGTTTTAGCTTTTTGCACGCTGAAAAAACCGCCGGAGATATCGAATATCAAAACTTTCGTAGTTTTCATATAGGGTATATCCACGATCCTTTTATGCTAATTATGATAGATCATACTTTCATTGTGTTTCATTTAATGCGCTGAAATATCATAGTAATATATTAGAAATAAAAGCCAAGCATTGAAATAATTATGTTCCTAACAGATTACTAAAATACCGATTAATGAATATATATATATTCTTTAGTGTAACAGCCCATCAAGTGCCTGGACCTAGCTTCTCGCAACCACTATACGAAGGAACCAACAGCTTTGTGCCGTATCCGAAAGGCAATTTTTATTTTTAAGAAGCTTTCTCGTGACAAGGCTCTCTGATGTTTATCAGTCAGACGTTCTTGGGACCGCGAAAAAACTTATTGGTGTTTTCTGGGATTCGAACATGGAACCTCACGCGCAGTGATCCGACACATTAACCACTGCGCCACCGCATCCACATTACTTAAAGTAACTCAAAAATCCTTCCGAACCATGAGCATATCACAAAACATTTCCAACAAATTGTTCAGTTTTTCCTTGGTTAAGGACACCTTTAACAACTACCTTAGTTTAATCAGTTCTTGCAAAATTTTACATTTTAAATGGTGTTTTGCCTAAACACCCTGTAATAGACTCCAATTTGTTTATTCTTGATTACGCACATTTCTTAATCTCAGTTCGAATCCATAAATGTGTAATTCAAAGGCTGACATACCCTGACCATTACTACCTTTTCCTATTTTCCACAAATCTTTTACTCCATTATAGCTTTCGTGACTCTGTAGAAGTTGAAGGTTATTCGAACGAAGTTCATAAAGTCACGTCATCTATTTACTAGGTCTAAAAACATGCATGCGATTCTAATGAATAACAAATCTTAGATTTTCAGTCACGCTACTTCTTTTATAAGTTTTAACGCACTTGATAGCTTATTGCCCACCAATCAAACTACACTGTTAAAGTACGTTACCCTAATTTACATTGCGAAAAGGGCGATTCTTGTCCAACCAGAGAATGACCCATTTAAGACAAACATAAATCTGCCAAAGAAGCAATGGACAGAAAGGATATGTCCGCAAAGATACCTTCGACCTTGTCATCAACACATTAAAAAAAAACGTATTATTTAAAAAAGGGGCCAAACATACGTACTTATATAGGTAACAATGGCCTTAATCGCCTCTGGCTTGTCCAATATACTATTGATGAGTTATCATACTTTGAAAAATTTTCGCTGAGAGCAAGAGACTTTGTACAGGTCCCACATACGCAAGTAGTACGTATGGCAAGTTTCCAAAAAAATAAAAATATCTTATAAAGGAAAAAGAAAAGAACATCTCCTCATATAGATCTTTTGTCCATAATAGACCAATAAAATGTGGAACTTTCAATGCGACGAAGATGGCTTTCTTTTATTTGTCTTCTTGACACATTTTAATGTCAAAATGAATGGTTTCCGTTTTTTTTCTGTACCAAAAATTCAACATGCAGTAATTTACCCCCTTTTCTGATACTTTTTCTAGGTTAACTCAAAACACTGTATGTGTAAGCATGCAATAGATGTGGCACCCTTCCAAAGGGATGCTTATTTTCTTTTTATTTCTTCGGCTTATACGATACCAAGAAGCGAAAACGGCCTCCCTAACTTTCTCTCTACGTAATAACTGTCCTTCGGCACATAACCCTACTAAATTTTTGATATCATGAATGCGCCAGTAACATGGTACAATTGCCTTACCAATCTTCCAACTGGAAATTAAGAAAAAGAAAAAAACGTATCTTTAACACGTGCAACTCGATAGATGCACCGGAAAAACAGAGAACATAAGAGAGAGTGTAAGAGCATCTTCTGCATATGAAAGAGAAGATGACCATGAGTCACGTGTGTCAATGAAGTGGGCATGCCCATTGCCCGTCGGTGTCAATTTGAATGATGTGAAAATTCAATTAAACCGCATGAAATCGTTTCAATTTGACACAATCATATGAAGAGAGACATTTGGTTTGGCCGATTCTCTTAGCAAGTTTTACTCATCCACAAAAAGCTGCTTAAAGCTTTCTCATTTTTTGAAGGGATTTCAATTTCAGGGCGGAATATTTTCTGCCTGAGTAGGTAGTTGAGTAGGGTCATCCTTTACTTTAAGAGAGAAATTCATGTGAAAATTATGTCATGGGTTTTTATTTTTGATTAAATGAATAACACAAAGAAAAAATAAAAACCAGCTTATTAATAAAATAAAGGACATAGGTCTGAAGAGAGAAAGCGTGCAATAAGAGAGGAAGCAAGAGCGGGAGAGAGAGAATGAATGCTGATGAATAATTAAGAGCGCCACATACCAAAAAAAAAAGAATGATGCAAAAACAACTTAAAAGGGGTTGAACTCTGAACTGCATTGAATACACAGAATACCGTAAAAGAAAAGGAACAAAAACAACACACTCAGGATTCAGAAATTGGGTTAGAAGAGTATCCACTTCTACCGCACCGTACAGAGCGCGGCGCTGTGTGTAGCCCGCCAAACCAACCTAGATACACTATACTGATGCACCTACCTCAATTTTTATTCTTTTTCTTTGAGGTCCTTTCTGCATACCCTCTCTCCCTGTGTGTGATGATATTTTCTTCTTCCTTTTACCAGCGTTTTTTTTTTTTTTTTGTTCCTGCTGCTGCTGCTACTGCTACTACTGCTGGATAATGATGGTGCTTGGTTGGTTGGTTGGATGGGTCTGTGCTATTGGTACTGGTATTGCTGCTGCTTTGAATTTTTTTTTGTTCTGGTTCTTTGCGTAGTGCGGTGTTATTTGGTTATTCGGTTGCGACTTAGTTGTGATGGTGCTAAAAAAAAAAACGGTTTTTTCCGGGAATTTATTTTATTAGTTAGAAGAATATGCACATCCAACAAGGATCAGTTTCAGTGGAAGATAGTTGGTGATGTGAAAGTATCTATTTCATACCGAAAATGATGAGTAGTATCAAAACAATAGCAAACAACGCGAAAGAAAGACAAGGATAATTTTGAATCCTTTTTGTATGGAAATCTTTTTTTTTTTTGTTTTCTCAATCGAATGACACACATATGTAAGCGCATTGCCCGAAAAAACATAATTATAATAATAACGCACTGTGTACGGGTAGAACATTGATACATGTGAAGTTAGAAACAGAAAATAAGAGAATCGAAAGAGGACTAACAGTAGCAGTAGCAGCAGCTTTTTGGTCGTGGTGGCTGGTGTTATTGCGTTTTGACAGTACTTATTTAGTAACCGAATAAACGTGTCCTATTCTGGCCTCCTTGGGGAGGTTTCTTATTTATTTGTTTGTATTATTCTTTTGTTTAATTCAATTTATATATATATATAATTTTAAAATTAAAACTAACAAACCAAAAGCCAAAGAGCGAGTGACAAGTGCTAATAGAAGGGGCAAATGCAATTGTGCTTTATTATCCTGAAAGAATTAACTGAAACGACGAACGACAACAACGACATATTCAACGGCAATAATACACACAACAATTACTAGCAGTTTCAAGCGTACACTGAGTGCTTGTTGTCACATAAAGCAATTGGTTGTTTTAATATTTCAACTTGCCAGTCAAATGGTAGCAGTTTAGGGCACATACCAGTGAAAGTGGTGACAATCGGAATAAATCAAGAAAATCATTGTTTAGAAAAGCGTATTCTTTTATCAATGCGGATATCAAAGATTCAAATAAGAAACTAACAAGGATTGAATTTATATTTATTTCTGACATAATTTTTGAAGTGTTAGAGGGTATTTCATTGTGTTTTTTGTTTTTTTTTTTTTGTTTTGTACATTACCACCTTTCTATGTTTTCTTACTTTTCTCTTACACCTTCGAACAGTGTTTTTTTTAGTTCCAATGCTGGCACTTCAAAAAAAAAAGAAAAAAGAAAACTGCCACTAGAAGTGGAGGAAGGCACCGCGCCTTTGTGCCCATTTGTTGTATGAATATCTTACCTGAACACCATCTAGTGGGTAATCCATATCTGGCATATACAATACATTAGACACAACGTCGTCGTTGTCGGTCTGTTCTCTTAGTGTCAGTTGGTTTAGTGGTATAGAACGTATGTTATCAAATTTTTTTGTCAGAGTATGTGTGTGTTCTGGTGCGTTTTAATAATAAATGATGAAAAATAGCCCAACACAAATCAAGCATAGTGTTTGTTGTTGTTCCTAGTTGCATATAAATCGATATAAAAGGCTCCTTTTGTAGATAGTTTATTTTTTTGTCATCATAGTTTTCATCAGGAATTTTATTGTATTTTTTTTTCCTTTTTTACGGAAGCAATTGAAAGTCTTTTCGTTTATTATACCTATGCTAGGAGATACATTCCAATATTTTCGTATGACAAATTTGTTCGAGGATTACACATAAGACTAGTACTTAAACCATGCAAGCAGCAGCAAAGTATCTTTTCTATGAAAAAAAGACTATTGTTTGTGTGCGGCTTTGAAAAATGTTCAACCGGAAAGGAAAACCGTTATAGTGAATATAAAAAAATTTCTTATTTTATTTCTTATAGTGCTGTGATATGAGAGTACAAAAATATTATTTGAAAAATGTATACAAATCTTAAAAATTCTTAACGGGTTTGTGGTGTATAGTGTGTGTGTGTGTGTGTAAATAATGGCTGCTGTTGCCGGCCTCTATGGCCTAGGCGAGGATCGTCATCAGCGTAAGAAACAACAGCAGCAACAACAACATCAACAGGAACAACGAGAGCAAAAAGAGGAATATCGAAAGTATCAAGAGAAACAACAAAGGGATCGCACATCACTTGAAGGGTGAATTATTATTTTAAAATATATTTATTTTTATTCTTATTCTTATAAGCATCTAGTTTTTGTATTTCCAAAAACTTATGTAATGTCACCAATATTAGATGGTACTGCAGATTGCATGAAATATACGCAGAAAATAGAAAAAGGCAAAGAGTGTGTAATTGAAGATACACACACAGCGAACACCATTGATAGGGAGGAGGCGAAAAGGTCGTTGGAACTTTGCCAAAAATTCGGGAATTCTTCTGAAGGAGGTGAAAGTCTCTTCCCATCCTTTTTCCCATCAAAATGTTATATGCGATTTTTTCTCTGCAACACTTTAGTTAATTGTTATGTAAGGCGTTTCGAGTTAAATTATGTTTGTATTTTTACTGTCATTTAGAGAAATTCTTTGTTAAAGACATGAGCTTATTGTAATAGTGCAAAAAATTCGGCATATTGTACAACAAAATCAAATTGATTTTTGACTTAATGCATTCCGTTGGGGTTTATGCTATAAAAGCAGATTTAGGTAGCCTAATCCTATGCAAATGCATTGGAGCGGTGGGTATTCTTCATTAATGGTTTTTTGGATTTGTTCAAGGCCGTTTATTTTTCTTTTTAATTCTTATCATCTATATTTTCGATACTTCAGTTAGCGAAATATTTCGATCAAGAACGCACAATATATTTGTGCCTGCATTTATTAACGAAGAATGCAGGAATAAATATCAGGAATCAAAGTACTTTAAGTTTAAGTTTTTACACATACATATATGTGTACATAACGCGGTCATTCTGAGACTATTTGAGAAAAATTTTTTTTATTGATATGAAATCGTACTTTTCAGTTCTGTCAAGTGTCCTGCATTGAGTAATGCAATTTATGGTTGAATTAAATGAATTTGAACTGAATGAACATTCCGACTAGATTCAATCTAAAAGAGTATTGCTTTTTTTTCACCTGTCAATACACAAGTATGTATATTTCCGTTGAGTTTTGAATATGCTAATAAGGAGCTCACTAAAGGTTAAATAATTCAATAGATCTCCAGGAAAAGTCCGCCTGACTCCCTCCGGTAACTCTCTGGGTTGTATGAATGAAAAGAGTGGTCAACTATAAGGTAAACGTTTGTGTAAAGGAATTCGCAAACATTTTTGATTTCTGATTTTAATCAACCATTGGAAGGTACATACATACATATGTATGTTTGCGCGCATACTATATTCTTTGATTAGAAACTAATTTTTTACTCATGTTAATAGGTAAATTTTCGTGCCGTAAACTTATTTTAAATAAAAGATATCGCATTACGTATTTAGAATAAACATTCAAAGTAATGCACACCCACATAAGTGTGACTTTGAAAATATACACTCATGTTAAAACTTCCTTCATCTCTACTATTCAAACTTACAGTTACCCGACAGCTACTGTAATTAAATTAAACACGCGTTTAACTATCTTAAGATATTGTGCTTATTTCTGTGCATGTAACTCCATATAACTACTGCAGATAGGGAGATAAAAAAATGAGGGCATAAACTTCGAACTGCACTTTATTTAATACTGCAATTAACTTAATTCTGTCCTTATTCGACTTAGAGGGTTATGATCTGTAAACTTCTTTTTAATTTTTTTCTTTTCTGTTATTTTCTTTGTACTAGTTCATTGTTCATAGTTTGTTTTGCTATTATACGCAGTTGTTATTTATTCATCACATTTTATTTTTTTTTATGAATGTATATCTCTGTACACCCACTTATTACAAAAAATCTGAAGTTGAAACCACCAAACTTGTATTTGAGACGATTCTTAGTTTCGGAGTTGAAAAGGAGCATCGTAATTAGCAAATGTATGGTTATGAACTACTAAGAATTAGGAAGATTACGAGCAAACTAAGATATGTATGCATATGCCTCTAAATATTTACCCAAGCTATAATGCTTTTTTAATTTATTTATTTATTTGATGATTGTCAGTACATGCACTTTCTAAGACATTTGGATTACGAAAATTAGTGAACAAAAAAGTTAATGCAGTAATACTTGTAAAATATAATATAAAGATAAAAGAAGCGATAAAATAAGAAAAGAAACAGATCAACAGTTTAAAAAGCTTAATTCATTGAGCAAACAATTATGACTGAAAATAATTTATCAAATTTTATTTTATTATGGATATCGACATATTAAAGTCAATTAAGGACGCATAATCATTACACAATAACAGTAAACAATTTATAGAAGACGATCTGCTGTAATTAGTACGAAAACGTCCTACATAAAAGAATCTGTTATTACGCAAATTGAGGAAGGCAAGACTTAAGATTTCCGGGCAGTTAATCCCGCCAATCAGTACTCTGTGAAGGAAAACAACTCTTGACACATTTCCCCTAACCTCAAGTGATACGAGACTAATTAGGTATAATCGAGCTGAATAGGGGGGTAAGTTATAAAAATCAGACCAAAGAAGACCTCTGAGGCAAACCTTAGGAATCTTTTTTGATTTACTTCCGTTCTACGTGTGAGTGCTGTAATATGGATACCAAGCAATCGATGCATATTCCAACAATGATGAAATGAATGACACGATGCATATAACATTTTTAGAGCATAAGGGTCGAAGAATACTCTAGCATAAGGTTTTAACATTCCCCATGCTCTGTTAGCTCTGTTAGTGGAATATTCAATATGGTTATTGAAGGATAGATTACTATCCAACATAACGCCCAAGTCTTTTATTAAAGGGACAGGCGGGATTATACTACAATCAAAGGAATATGTATGAATACATACGACGAGAAAAGGAATGACCGATTATTTACTAACATTAAGAATCAAGTAGTCTTTAGAGTACCACAAAACAAATTTTTGAAGATGTGCATTCAACTTCTGGCATTCAAAAACTGGTAGAATCGTTGCGCGAAGAGTAAATTTTAAAATCACCGGCAACATCGGGATATTACAATGGAGTAAACATTTTAAATTTATCAAGTATTTCCGAAACAGTTCTACTCTACCTCGAATTCTTACTTTATAGCAAGTATAACAAAAACGTATATGTTGTATGATCTAGAAAACACATTTAATATTGAAAACTATTAACCATTTTTTCTTAAACTAATCACTTAAATAGAGCGGCGAGATTAAATAATGTCTCCGGCTTGATCGTACTATACATACTTGCGTGAATGTGCTTGTAGGTAAGTGATTTCAAATTCAAAAAAAAGCTGAATGAAAAATTGTGACTAATTGTCTTTACAATTTTCCAAAACACGCCAAATATAAAGTATCAATTGCAATAGATGACAAATAACTAATTTTCAAACTAGGTCAGTAAGTAAAATACTGATATAAGTATTTTTGGCAAAAAACTGCTGCCAAATAACCCAATACCGGATGCCCAAGCTGACCCAAATATGACAGAAGTATAAATTACGACAAACCTATTTATGTATAAAATTGACGGACCTACTTTTTAGAGATTTTCTGTAATAGCTATAATAGAGAGACTGATCGAAGTTATATGAATACAATAAAATATTCAGCATAAACATCCTACAAAGAGTTAACTTAACGCATACATTATTATTCAATACAAAAGTAAGGGGTGATAAGCTCTGGTGTACGATTTATTTTTCGGAGATTCACCAGACGTTCGTAATATATATACATATTTATTTTATAGAAAAGTGAAAAAAAAACAACATTCATTTCATCCTGTGCTTCTAGTGCTCAAAAAGCACACAGTGCAACGAATCTAGAATTTTATTCAGCAGTCAGTTGGCGTTACTGTAAGAAAACAAAAAAATATCCGTTTTCATAAAAAAATCTGTTTAGTTGATAAAATAAAAAAGGAATGAATATTTTTAGACATTAATTTTTTTAAATTATTCTGAAGACTTTTTGATAAGTTTTGCTTATCTTTTATACAAATATGATGGATAACCTCGTTTCGAGGCCCACAAAAATCTGCGAGCATACTCGTCGTCCTCTTTTCTTCATAACCTTTCTTATATATAGCACTACTAAAATACCTTCTTTTTATTTAGCTTCACTTAGTCTGGGGTTCAAATTTATTAAAAAGGGAAAACCTTCTCTTTTTCCATCCATGGCTTTAACGAAGCTTTCCATAAGGCCCAATTGTATAAGGGTGGTAAAAGCGGATTTACTCGTCATTGGCCATTCTTTTTTTTATATAATGTTGATTTCTAGCTCTACCATCCCACTTGGAAAAAACGACGGTCGTACTGAAATTTTTCGAGCATTTTTTTATGTTACTGTAAGTTTTAATGGAACCCATTTACTATAGGTAAAGTAGGAAGATTACTGCCATTATGCGGTAAGACTGCTTTCAACCTTAATTTCGATGAATCAATAAATAGTCACCATAGGTCTGGTAAACAGTCATAGCCCAGCTTGTTTTTAGGCCCCTCTACATTATTACAATATACATACAAGATCACTTTTTTCTTCGAGGAAATCTACAAATTGTTGTTGCAATTGCCGCCAAAAAGCGCGCCAATTTTGAACGTCAATTAATTCAAAGTAAACAGTATATGTGCTGTCAACATTATGTTAAATATACACAGATGTGAATACGTCGCCATTTGTACTTAGCAATCCTTAGTTTTGTAGTGAAGATAATTACCTTATTATAATTTAACGCAATTAACTGCCAATAATAAATGTCAAGTATACAGTTTCTCGTATATTCAGATATTTTGATGTAGTAAAATATTTTTATATTTATTTATATAAAAGATACAAAAAATGGGACCAAAAAAAGTTGACCAGCTTCATTAATTTAGAAATATAGAAATTTGTGTTAAATCATATTTTTTTGTTGGAATATCAATTTTTTTTCTTCTAAAGCTACGATTCTATTATATGGCAAATGGTGAAACGTTTAACCATTTTTGCTAGAAAACGGCATTCAATTAAACCATTTAACCAAGTGTCGTACCAAACTGTGTGAAACATAACCAAACTATAAATGTTCAAACGTTTGTATCAAAAATAATCCGATTTTATCCCAATTGCCAGCAAAAATGGTTTCATATATCATATATTGCAATCGTAGATTAAGTGAACCCCATCTTTTGAGGTTATATTGCTTAATGGAACTAGTTTCAATTCACTCAAAACGTGTCTTCACACACATAAGCACATCGGCTTCATAGTATGTAGACCTTAAAATTCAATTCATCCGAGACCAAAAAGCTATGAAATATCAAATACGTTAAATTTGTTGTAATTCTTGGAGTTCTTAAGCAAATAATTAAAAAAAGTTGCTAATCTTAGCAAATGGGCTCAGGTTATGCTTCCGAAGCCGATCCTAATCCTTACTAACTCATCGAAAATTACAATTCGAAATTACAATTGGTTGTTGTTTAAAAACCCAACCCCTAGCAAGTGCACGTGGGTAATTACAAAGTATAATTTTGTTTCTAGTTTCTAGTAAAAATGTTGAGAACATATTTTCTTTGTTGGGATTTTCAAATTTGTTGCTCTCATGATAGTGAAGCATCTAGTTTCTATAATCCATTATACCTATTCACTCAAGACTTAAATTTTATACGAGCGATATTATTTATTAATAAAACCTTTAAAAAAGAACAATTAATTAGGGATTTGACTATAAGTACTACTACTTAGATAGATTATGTGAAATAATTTTAGCTTGCACCTAAGGGAACCTACTTGCATTTTATTCTATCAGTGACTTTGAACAGCTCGATTTTTAAAGGAAAAGAAAGAGAAGCAGGGAAGGTTTCTTTTTTGTGTACATAGTGATCTTAAACTCATTTATTGTAAGGTTTCCAAACTGCGTAGTTAATGTGCGAACTAACCGGAGAAAAATTCGAGCTTTTGCATTTCCAGTCAATACAAAGTTTGAACTGTCTGTTACTAGTTATTATGTACTCTATATAGCCAACATCCTTTGACAGCAGACCAATTCAGCAAAACGAACCCTGAACCTAGAATTAAAGGGAATTGGTCCAGAGTGAATTGAAGCCACATTTAAGGGTCAAAATTATTCGCTTTTTTATTTAGTTTATGGCTACCACCAATATTCGAAGTATCCTAATCTCCATTCAGTTTAAAATTCGAACTTAGCATTTTGTTGTAAACTATTCCCAAAGTCTATGCTATATCTGTTTATGCAAATATTTTAAGAGACTTCTCTCATCTTTCATAACTACGCATACATTAAAACTCTACAATTCCTTGACGTTATGTAAAAAGGGGTTAAGTCAGAAATTGCAGTTACCAGACAATGGAATTTTAAGTGTGCTTTTTACATTAGCAATTTACTGAATCAGTTAATTACTATAGGAAGCAGTTGCACTAGACTTAAGTTGGTAGTACCAATCGGAAAAGAAAACAAACTGACTTAAACCCATTTGCCATCCATTTTTTGACTTAACCCCTTAATACCTGACACTAGAGAATTCAATTTATTAAAAAACAAGGACCCTATATACGGATACTGGTAAAAAACTCATAGTGACGGGTAAGCATATTATTCAATTCAACTAGAGCTCGAGGAGCCATAGTAGCTTCTACCGTTATCCTATTCATTAGACTTTCTCTCGCATGCTGCCACCTTTCAAAAGAACTTCGCAACTTTAAATTCAGATGCCTACAACGAAATGGTATATTAGAGACGGGAAAATAGTTTTGATGCCGGTTCCAAGGTAAAGCACCTCAACAAATTACTAAATTACAACTAATGTCAGAAATACCATCATATTTCTGGAATGTTCCATCTTTCAAGATACTTTAACCGTTTAAAGTCGATGCTCATTTATCTAATAATTTATGATAAAATGATAGATGCAATATCACACAAATCCTAGGCCTTAAGTGTGGAAAACAATAAACCTTCTCAAGCGCTTCTCCTTTTGTCAGTGATGACTTAACGCCATCATTGAAATCTGTTTCAAAAATGAAAATCCCTCTTGGGGAAAATTTGATTGCGTTGATATCATGCAGTATCCTTTCCATCCATCCGAGAGTGTTTATCGACTTTATTGACCCTCCTCATTGTCGTCACCACATAAATCTATATTACTTTTAAGATCCAATTTAAAATTTGGCCGCATAAATTTTAAAAAGTTGCGTTATGCTCTTGTTGTTCTTTTTCTTTTACCACCACGGCCAGCAGCACCACCACCACCTCAGTCTCCTTCAATTTCTTTAACTGTGCGGTACCGAGAAAGACATCCATGGCAATTCCATAAACATACAGAAGGGTTGCGCAAAAATTGTCTTTCGCTCATACATAAATTATTCCCCCACACACATGGATGTGAGATTAAAAAAAATAAAAAATGATATAACAAAGTAATAAAACAAGAAAATACCAGAAGCTACAACAACAATCAAGGCCGAAAGGCTGCATTGAAACACATCGAACGCATGCCTCTAGGGGTGAATGGTGGCGGATTGTCGCTATGATTCTGATGATGGGATGTGTTTTCAGAGGGGTGGCAGGACATTACTGCTGCATTTTGTGGCGCCTCCTGTCCCAAAAAAATCTTTTAGTTTTCTGTTAGTTGTTCTTATTGTTGTTGACGTTGTTATCTTTTTTAACTTTTCAAGTTGGTTGGAATGGCGACATTGGTTTAGGGAGTTTTTTTTTTTTTTTCATCTGGTGGATGGAGGCATACCATACACCATCGGGCAATTTTCTGCATTCGCTCTTTGTGGAGAACTACGGGGCTTTTGTTTCCTTTTTTTAATTGTAGTATAGTTGCATTTTCATGGTAAACAAGGGCAATTTATCTGAAGGATTCCTCTTTGGAATATTGTTTCTGTTAGCAAGAATGAATTGGAATAAGTCCCATTCCATGGTTGTTTGGCAGAATGTACATGACTTTAGTTGTATATAAAACCGACTGCTATTAATTTTTTTGAGATGTTCTGTGTAGATATCTGGCAAACGATGTTGCCTATGACAGAAAATAAAAGCTATTTACACGCGGTTATTTTCAGCGGTTATTTTCATATATGATATTGTAATATTCTTGCTAGCTTTCGGTGTTTATTTACTAACAGCTAACAAACTCCCTTCCGTTATGATTTAAAATTTTTAAATCTCTGTTTTCTTCACAATTGTTAATCTACACTGTCTTTACAACATCACTTCAAATCAAAATATCGTTTATTTTTCAACACCAGTTTTCAAAGATCTTCCTCGACTCTTTATCCAATTAGATCAACTGTATCCGTCCAATTCCTGATTGCTCGATTTATATCAAATACAATACCTTTCGAATATTTTCAATAACAATAGATTTCATCATCAATACGAAAATATTAGGGAGCATTTCAGAAAAATTTCAGACTGTAATTCTCTGGTACATACTAAGCAGCGAATGTGCGAACTGCGAACAAACCATTTTTCAACTGCAAACTCTACCACTTTAAAAGAACAGAGTTTAACTTAGCTATCGATTGTTATAAAAAAGCTAGAGTTTCAAAAAGCGGAACCCTCCGATTGGTTTGTAAAAGGCACACTTAAAAGCATTTTTTTGACGACTCAAACCGGAAGGAGTTGACTTTTTTTAAATAAAAAAAATAAATGAAAATTAAAATGAGCCAGAAATGACTGTAGTGCCCACATTTGTTGTGTAAAATTCAAGTCTGGCCAGAAATTGAGTCAACAAATTCTACATTGTCCCAAAGGTAGCAAACATTTCTGCTCGTTCGTAAAAAAAATTCAAAAACTGGTGCCTTATCTTTCACCTAATGCTCGATTTAAATGATATTCCAGCTTTCAGCTCTTTAGGCAAGGCCAATCTGCTCGCAGCTCAATTCACTGCAAACTCCACACTCCCAGATTGTGCCCTGCGTCCCTCTATATTTGAGCGCGTCGAATTTTCTATGGGACAAATCCATTTTCGCACTCGTACAGTAGCAAGAGTACTTAAAGATCTCGACATTCACAAATCCACTGGTCCAGGTGGTATCTCACCCATAATTCTAAAGACTTATTCTTCGACGCACGCAAAAGCACTGCGTAAGCTTTTTCATCTATCCTACTCCTCTGGCTTCTTTTCGAGTAGATGGAAAACAGCATGTGTACAGCCCGTCCCTAAAAAATGCAAATCTTTTTCTCTCTCGCACTGTCGAACCGATGCACTTACATCCCTTCTTTCTAAGGTCATGGAAACATTGATAAATCAGCTTGTGAAATTAGAAATTACCTCAATATTAAGTTGTTTTGGATGTTTTCAAGTATATACACAATATAAACGTTCGGGTTCCCCGAGGCTCCGTTTTGTCTTCAACTCTCTTTCTTATTTTTATTGATGATCTCTTGTCTACCACTTCCAATCCAACACACTCCATTGCCAATCACACTCGTTCCCAGATTCATGTCCCTATTCTTCGGCTGTGGAACTAGAACGGCAGCGTATGCCAAGCTCATTAAAGAATAGAGTGGAATTTAATGCTTCGAAAACGTAATGCTGTTATTTGTCGCACAAGCGAAACCTGAACCGTCAGTCATTATCAGTGAATTACATTTGCATCTCTGAAACCGAAAAACTTTCCATTCTCGGTGTATGAGTTATCGACAACCTATATTGGAATGACTACATATCTGATGTCGCCAAAAACCCTCTGGTCTGGCTGCTATATATAAGGCATACATCTGACCCAAGCTAAAGTATAATGCCCATGTCTGGTTCTGTGCACCTAAAACCACATTGCATTGGATCGGATTCAAAACCATGCGTTAAAACTAATACGGAACAGACGCATTGTGGAGTCAATATACTTGCTTGAGCACTGAAGAATTGCCGCTTGCCTCTCTTTATTATTATCGCTCTTTTAACGTGGGCGCCGTGGCGTAAGTGGTTAGTGTGTCGGATCACTACGCATGAGGTTCCAAGTTCGAATCCCAGAAAACATCAAAAAGTTTTTTCACGGTCCCACCTCTCGCGAGCATCTGACAAACATCCGAGACTATTGTCGTCACGAAAAGCTTCTCAAATCGCCGTTCGGATTCGGAATTAGACTGTATGTCCCTTCCATTCGTGTGAAAAATATAACGCACACAACGTGAGTGGTTGCGAGAAGCTAGGCCCTGGCACTTAAAGAGCTTGTGCGCCAAATATTTATTTATTTTTATTTTTTTAAAACTGTACATCAGTAAAATAGCCAGTTGCATTCCGTCCCTTCAACAGTTCTCTCGCAATACTCGTTACGGCTGGATGTTCATCAGTTCACCCTCAAACCTATTTTCGGACGTGCTGTGAAATCCTTTTCTGAGCCGCACAACACGCATGTGGACTGCTTTGGAAAGCCTTATTTTTACCTCTCATTATAACCCGCAAGCATTCTAAACCAATATTCATCGGATTGTCCCCTTTTCTCCTTCTAATTTCCTACCCCCCAGCGCTGCGTCTTAACATATTACGTGTAGCCATAACCCCTTGCGCACGCGCAAATTAAAAAAATAACTTTTATTTTTTACATACATACGAGTATATAGGTTGGGGCCTAATCAACGCTTTCCGTTGCTGGTTTAGCCGCTCCGCTAACGGTAAGGCTGTCAGGCAGGCGCCTGGAGCTAAAGTTTACTTTACCTTAAAACTTTGACATATCGAAAACTAAGCGTTTCCCACACCTATATGCAGGTGAATGTATATATAAATACCTAGAAAAACTCCCTTTCAAAAATTGCAGCCACTCGTGTTGTGTGCGTTATATTATTCACACGAATGGAAGGGACATACAGTTGTGCGCTGTATTCGAAGGGTATTTTTTTATTTGGTTTTTTTGAGATGTGGACTTATGTACTCGTATGTCCCATCTTCTGAAAAAAAAAAATCTGAACTTATGTCCCGATGGGGTGGGGCTTACCCATGGATTTAAAGAAACTTTGCATATGCTCAACCTCACACCTGCTCCAAATAAAACAGTGACCCCAAGCAAAAGCCCAACAACTTTTGGACGATTATTAATTTTTGGAATTTCTTTTTGGATTTTGTTTGGGCGGTTTTTTTTTTTTTTTTAATATGCGCGCACTCAAAGGGTTATGAATACCTTTAACATGTTTACACACAGTGCGGGCGTTGGAAAGGATGGATAGAGGGAGAGAGAGAAAGATTTTGGTGTAGTAGTTATTGAAGCTCAGTTGTTTATGCTTCAGCTATTCTCCGGGGGTGGCGTCCAGATAACTGGGGCGATTTTTTGTTATTATTGTCATTGCTTCTGATTCACAGTACTTTTTTCCCGATAATCGATGTCAAGGGCAAATCATCATCAACAGAACGAACAATTTTTCCAGCCACATGAACAAGCTACTGCCAGTGTTATGCCTTCGCAGTAGTGTTCACAGAAGCTTTTTGCAAATGATCGGACTGACTTTATATATTTCATGAGAAATAAATAAATGCTTGCTGACATCAGGATTTGAACCATGAACCATTAGCGTGGCAATTGACGATGTTACCACTACACCATTGCCACCCCCTAATTCGCACAGCTTTTTTTACCGAGTGTGTGTGCAATACATACAACCTTATTCACTTTGTTTTGCGCTGACATACACGAGGGTTTCCAAATGATAATGAATAACTAAAGGACTGAAACTCTCTTCGAGCTCAGGGCAGAAATCGAGTAGGGCTTATAAGTGAATTTTTGTGATAAAGCGCTAAGACCCCTACCCGATGTCAGCATGAGTCGTAGTAAGAATTCATAATACGCAACCACTGCGCCACCGCTCCCCATTCATAAATTATTACTAAATTTAAATCATAACAGAACTTTACCTGCTTGAATTACTTACTTACTTAGGTGGCGCTACAGTTCGGGGTGGACCTGGGCCTCAATCAACAAACCTCTCCAGCCAGCCCGGTTACGAGCCAGCTACCTCCAGTTGCGCATGCCAAGTTGGTTGAGGTCCACCTCTACTTGTTGCGTCACCTACTGCGAGGTCGTTTTATACAGCGCCGTCCATCCGGGGTAGATTCGAAGACTTTCTTGGCTGGAACGTTGAGCTCTATCCACTCTACATAATCCAGCTATCTTAGTCGCTGTATGTTAACTCTTCTGGCTAAGTCGATGTCTTTGTATAGGCCGTATATTTCGGCATTGTACCTTCTCCTCCACTCACTGTCTATGCAGATGGGACCAAAGATCCCTCGAAGAAGTTTTCTCTCGAAATAACCAAGGGCATCCTCATCTGGTTTTGTCAAAGCCCATGCCTCTGCGCCATACAGCAGGACTGGGATGATTAGTGTCTTATAAAGAGTTACCGTAGTAATTCGAGATAGGGCTTTGCTACTTAATTGCCGTCCTAGGGTATAAAAACAACGATTGGCAAGAATAATTCTTCGTCTGATCTTCCTACTGATGTCATTTGCGGAGTTCACCATAGAGCCTAGGTAGACAAAATCTTCAAAATTATATCTGTCTATTGTGGCGCTCTGTCCAAGACGTCGATGTTAGGTGTCCTTTTTGTAGACAGCATATATTTTGTTTTGCTTTCATTGACCGCTAGACCCATCTTTGCTGCCTCGATCGTGCGAATCGATATTATATTCAAGGGTTTTTTCCTAGATCTGCCATAGTGTGAATATTTGGTCAATGGTGGACTTTCCCGGCCTGAAACTGCGCTGATAAGGACTTATCAGGTTGTTGACGATCGGTTTTAGGCGTTTACATAATACGGCAGATAGGATCTTATATGCGATGTTAAGGAGACTTATACTTCTGTAGTTGGCGCAGTTCAGAGGGTCTCCTTTCTTCAGGATCGGGAAAACGATGCTGAGGTTCCATTCATCAATTTTTCGTCCGACCAGGTTTTACAGATGAGTTGTTGCATGGCCCTTACCAACTCATCTCATTCTGCCCTGAAAAGTTCGGCAGCAAGGCCGTCCGCTCCAGCAGCTTTGTTGGATTTAAGTTAAATCAGGGGTTTTGTTGTGGTGGCAGAGAGAAACCCAGGTCATCAGAGGCGGCATCTCTGATGGCTTGTTGGCAACGCTGCCACTGGTCTTCCGCATTTGCTGCTGTCGGCATAGGACTTAGATCAAGATTAAAGGAAACTCGATCGGCAAAGGCTCTGGCGGTCTCTTGCAATTGTAGCCGTCCGACGCCAAACTTCCCCACAATATTTCCTTGATTTCGCTCAATTCTTGATTTTCGCATCCGTACCTTGGCTACAACTAGGTAGTGGTCCGAGTCCACGTTGGCTCCTCGGAAAGTCCGGACACCCAGAATATTGGAAGAGTGCCTTGCGTCGATCGTAATGCGATGGATTTGGTTGTCAGTTTTTTGATCAAAGCAGAGCCATGTTCGCTTGTGAATATCGGCACGTGGGAACCGCATACTAGCTACGATAACGTTTAGTCCCGCCGCAAAGTCGTCTAGGCTAAGTCCGTTGTCGGATGTGATGTTGTGCAGATTGAGATTTCTGACCACGTTACTAAAGACGTCCGCCTTTCATAGCCTTACGTTCATATTAGGCTAATGTTGGTGAATTTAGCCTTGATATGATAGTCATTAGGCGCTCGTTCACATGCCGGAAACTCAAGACTTCTGGCTTTAGTCTGCCTCCAATGACAAATCCGCACCCGAACAGATGCTGTCCTTGTTGTCTGTACCAATCGCCGTAGTATATCTCGCAGTTTTTCATCCTCCTTTGCCCGGACAATCCCATCACACTTCCTGGATGGCGGTAATGTCTACTTTGAAACATCCTAGGGCCTCCGCAAGTTGTTCGGCAGCACGTGGTTTGTAGAGGACCTAAAATTCCACGTGCACACACGAAGATTATTGTCCTTTTTACATTTACTTGGGTCATCAACAGTAAAATCATTCGTATCCGACAGAGCTGTAAAAGAATGCAATCATTTCGACATTTAACTCATTTGACTTCACGTGGATTTGTTTTAATTCAATGACTTCAATAATGACTTCAACTTAGAAAAAATAAATCACCATTCATTTTGAAGTCATTATTTAGCAATCATTTTTTGCAATCATTATTTTGAAGTCAAAATGAATGCAATCATCTTGAATGCTCTGGACTCATTGAAGTCACCTTGAAGTCACTAGCATTCATTGCATTCACTTGAAGTCATTGAAGTCTTTGAAGTCTTTGGAGTCATCTGAAGTCATTGAAGTCTTTTAATTCATTGAAGTCATCTGAAGTCATTGAAGTCTTTAATTCATTGAAGTCATCTGAAGTCATTGAAGTCTTTAATTCATTGAAGTCATCTGAAGTCATTGAAGTCTTTAATTCATTGAAGTCATCTGAGGTCATTGAAGTCTTTTAATTCGTTGAAGTCATTCCAGTTATTGAATCTGTTTTATGGTGTCGTCTATCAGAAGAATAAATAACTTTGTTTTGGTTTTACACGAAAATGTAGAGACATTATGTTATCATTTTTAATATTATTTATTTTCTTTTTTAATTTATGTATTAGTACTGATTAGTAATTTCTTTATTTTTATTAATTTATTCTTCCGGTAGACGACACTAAAAAACCGATTCAATAACTGGAATGACTTCAATGAATTAAAAGACTTCAATGACTTCAGATGACTTCAATGAATTAAAGACTTCAATGACTTCAGATGACTTCAATGAATCAAAGACTTCAATGACTTCAGATGACTTCAATGAATTAAAAGACTTCAATGACTTCAGATGACTTCAATGATTTAAAAGACTTCAATGACTTCAAGTGAATGCAATGAATGCTAGTGGCTTCAAGGTGACTTCAATGATTGTAGAGCATTCAAAATGATTGCATTCATTTTGACTTCAAAATAATGATTGCAAAAAATGATTGCTAAATAATGACTTCAAAATGAATGGTGATTTATTTTTTCTAAGTTGAAGTCATTATTGAAGTAATTGAATTGAAACAAATTCACTTGAATTCTTAGTACGACTTCAGTGAATGCATTCCGCAATGATTTCATTATTTTACAGCCCTGGTATCCGAGGCTGCTTTGCGACATTGAGACTACAACAAAAATAAGGTTCTTCTTCACATTTAAATGGCAATTCGGCAATATATATATATATATGAATCAGTCTTCGTAAATAAAGTTTCAGCCTCCTGCTCATCAAGAGATAGGTTTTCTTTCCAATGAACCTCTTCCAACCTCCAATAATGGGCAATGTGAAAGATTTTAACAGTTTCTACCTGAGTGCAAAATGATTTAATGACGTTCGTCGGTGGTGCAATAAAACTTTCAATATTATAAGGTGCGACAAATCCAAAAGTAATAATTTTCAAGTGTGGCATTCATAGCTTCCCCTGAAAAGAAGATCCAGTCACAATACTGAAAACTCTTTCGGTAGTATATCGATAGGCCCAAGTATCCAAAAAGCTGGGTCGGCTAATGAAAATGATGAAAAATAGTTGCAATCAATGGAATTGTTGGTAGATGTGGGTAGAAACGATGTCAATTTTTAAAGGATGTAGCAATCTACCTCAACAACTTCCCGACTGTGAGACGAAAAGGACTGTAAAGTTACAAATGCGTTGGTAAAGCCTGCTGATGTTAACCCTACTCCTGGTACCGGTATGCGTACAGCTTTGCGAGATGTTGGTCAAGACTGGCGGGATTGAAGAGCATAATGGAGATTGTGAAGGTGTGGTTAGTAGAGCACTATCCAAATCTATCCAAATTTACTGAAGAGTTTGACTCCGCATGGACAAGTAAGTGATGCCTAGCCGAAAATTGGAACGACACTTGTTTGAACAATGTCCTGAGCGCAGACTGTTAAAGCATGATGAGTGAGTCTTTGCAAAATAAAGACGAGTAGGGATATAGATCGAAAGGAAATTTGAACATTTGGTAATAGAATAGTCAGTCAGGTTTACAATTGGGACAACTTTGCTTAGATTCTGCGTTTTGAGTTCTGGCGTGGTGGAATAGATCGACAGAGGGACGGACAAGATCCCAATTTAGCTTCATATTCTGAAAACTGGTTCTCTGCATCTGCAGATTCAGATGCATTTTCCAAGGCTAAAACGTCCCGATGAAACAAACCGAAATCTGATCAACCTTCGTCAAGCTTAGCTTAACGTATTTCGACCATCTCAAGAGTAAAAGGTTCTTCAATTTTCTCCTCGAAAATCACCGCGCGTTTTAAGCAACCATTAATGGGATCTTGCTTCCCCTTTAATGCATTCATTATTAATTTTTGTTCATGATTAACCACGGACAAGTAATTGAGAAAATAATTCCAATATAACTCTAAAGCCGAGCGAGACGCTGTATGGTTTTGAAAAATGTGCATGGGATGTTAAATTTTCACTATCACTATTTCACGCTGTGGTCTGAAATTCACACAAGTCTTTGAAAATGCCCTTTAAGTATGGGTTCTAATCCGGCTCTCGAAGGATCATAGTGTTTGGGATTAGTTAATAATGCACTTGCCGAGTGGTCAGTATAAGTATATGATGTTGAAAAAATATGTGCACGAAATAGAAATAGAAACGAAAGACTGTACAATTTTTATTCTTCGATTTTACCATATACAATAAACCAACTAAACAGGTTGACGGTTGAACAACAAGAGAGTGAAACAGATCTTCATTTCATCAAAATAAGTCATTGTACAAATTTAAGTAAACAAGCTACAGCTATGTTACATTGAATTAAGAGATTTTAGAGACAGTATAAAAATGTGTACTTAACTGCTTAACTTAAAAACTACCGTACGCATCTTGATGAAATTTATATTTTAAAGTTCAGATAGCTTTAACTTAAATGTATTGAAATAGTGAGGCAACTCCAGTACTTCCAATTATGCAGCAACAGATTAGGCCAATAAGCTTAATTTAGCTTATATTTGACTTTATTTTATTTTGTAAGCTTAGCAGCAATGCCCTTCGCGAAGGTTTGATGAATATCCGAGATTATTGTTGTCACCAAAAAGCTTCACAAAAACAAAATAAAAATTTTCCTTGAATACGGCACAAAACTGTAGGTCCCTTCCATTCGTGCGAAAAATAGAACGCACACAACACGAATAGTTGTGCGAAGCTGGGCCTAGCCCCTTCATGTGCTGTTGCGACAAATGTGTATGCATGTATGTATGTATGTGTTATTTCATTTCGATTTCAAGCAATAAGGCTTCTTCAATATTATTTTTCTTCAAGTTTAAATCTTTCACAGATAAGCTTGTTTTATTCACAATTTTTTGGAAAATATTTTGAAGGTATATGGCTGATATTCCTCGGTAAAAAATAAAGCTTAAACTAGATTCTGAAGCCAGTTTCTCCTATTTTTGAATGAAGGTGAATGAAATGTCTCAAAACTAATTTGGGCGATCTATAATCGAAGTATAATTTTAAAATTATAGCTAAAGTATAACTTTAATGTAGATACATGTAACGGCGGGTGGCTTGGCTCCAGATGTATCATGTAATTGGGGGTTGTATTTGGTGGCTTAAAGATATATTTAAAAAAGTATGTGAAGAATACGTTCTCTTCAGAATGTAAACAGTGACCTCATACTTGAGCACCATAGATAAAAATAGACGCCCCTGCTGTTCGAAATAATTTTATCCTCGAAGTGTCCTTTGTTTCTCGGAGAGTTTGGCTTTGAAATGTCATTTCATTCTTAAATCTACCGAGATTATAGTTACTAAGTATTTGCACTGGCCGACAATCTCGTTCAGTTCTACTTTATAAGTAAGTGGAGTACCTTCCTCCACCTTTCCGAAAAGTCGTCATTTTAGATTTATCTAGATTGACCGATAGACTCCATTGCTGGCAGTTGATCATTCCTTGCAAGTTTTCAATAGTATCAGCAAAGAAAACTATATCATCTGCGTACATATCGCCTGTGTACCTACATTACTGCTGGCATTTCGATGCTGCCGCATTTAGTGTCAGCTTCGACTACCTCTGTTATATCATTGATGAAGAGCTGAGAATGCATCCCTGCTTAACAAGCGTGCCCCGTGTTCCAGCTGTATTTAACTGGACATTCTCAGACTAAAAGGTTTGAATAAGAATACCTCTTGAGAAACAGAAAAAAATGTATAACTGATGCGATCATCTGCTGGAGCTTTTTTTATTTTTATTTTTATTAATTGATCAACCAAAAGGAACAAAAATGCCTTGGTTGATCAATTAATAATTGGTTGAAAAGAGATAATATAAAAAGAATGACAGCAAATAAAAGAATAAAAGAATAAAAGTATTTTACTAGAGTATACAAACATATGTGAACATTTTTTGTGTTTTCGTTCTGTTGATTAATAATTGTACGTAAATGAACTGTCAAGTAGCATGTCGTTATAAAAAAAAGAATTAAGCCGATAATTTATTATTATTGATTCTACGTATTGATACATTTTTCCCGATTTTTCGCTCTTGTAAGGTCAATGATCTTTTTTTTCCTCTTGTACAACCCATGCCCGCGTGGCAACGACACTGCGACCTGAAAGATCTATTGTATCGGAGGGTTGGAGTTAATCTAACAGACGTACTACCTCCCTTATGAAAGTGAGTATTTCAGTTCCACTGAAGTAAGCATCTCTTGTGGAGAATACGTTTCCTTAACCAGTGTAGTGCCGGGCATTCACAAAGAATGTGTTCGGAAGTTTCATCCTCCTCTAAACAGAACCGACAGTCCTTCTCTTGGCACAGGTTCATCTTGTTAAGGTGGTATCTCAAGCCGCAATGGCCAGTAAGAAAGCTCACAAGCTTCTTAATGCTTTTCCTATCTAAGTTAAGGATTTCCTTATAGGAGTAAGGCTTGATTGATCGTTTGGATTGTCTTAGACCTGGCCCACTAGTCCAGTGGTCTAGACGGTAGCTGTCGCCCAATTGACGCCACAATAAGGTTCAGGACCTATGAAAACAGATTCTGAGCCAGCCCTATCAAGCTCATCTGCAGATTCGTTGCCCACAATCCCTTGGTGTCCAGGTACCCAACCGAGTTTTACTCTGTTGTATTTGGCAAGGTCTTGTAAGGCATCGTAGCAGCATTGCACGGTTCTGGAGTTCATTTGGTTGGACTACAGTGCCATAAGTGCTGCTTGGCTATCTGAGAAGATATGTATTCTAGCGCCTTTGATCCCCTTGCGGAGATTGTGTCAGGCGCAAATCTCGATGGTATGGATTTCAGCCTGAAACACAGTGGGAGTCGTACCCATAGGTACCGAAATCTTTGCGTTGGGTCCAAAAACTCCAGCCCCAACTCCAGAATCCATCTTCGAACCGTCGGTGAACCAGACCAGACTTCTAGGGTCCAGTATTGGAGCACCATTGGACCAGTTTTTGCGGTCCAATATTTCAACCTCGAATAACCTACCAAAGCAGTGTTGCATGACCATAATATCTGGTAAAGTGCAAAACATGTCTCTTTTAGGGATTGAGTTGAGTATTTTTAAATGTCCCACAAGGTCACCGGGTTTATACTCGTGATCTAGCTGCAGTCTGATGGCATATCTAGCAGCCATCTTCCTAATGAAGATTGGTAAGGGTGTAAGCCCAACAATAGCTTCCAGAGCTTTCGTAGGGCAGGTGCGCATCGCACCTGTAATGCCAAGACAGGCAATTCTTTGCAACTTCTGCAACTTGTTTGCCGTTGTCTGTTGGAGAATTTTTGGCCACCAGACGATGGCCGCGTATGTAATAATGGGTCTAACCATCATTATGTACAACCAATATATGATCTTAGGAGAGAGACCCCAAGTTCTGCCGTATAGGCGTTTACTGGCCCACAGTGCTCTAGTAGTGCGCTCAGTGGCGGACTTGATATGTGAATTCCAATTAAGTCGTTTGTCAAGAATTACACCAAGATATTTGACTTCGCTGGAATAAACTACTATGGTGCCTTTGATTGTGATAGGTTTAAGGTTGACCTAAAAAGGCACCAGAACGATTTTACTAGGATTGATGGATAGTCCTTCTTTGTTACACCATTCTACATTTTGAGATATTGCACTTTGCATGACGTTGGATATTGTCGTGCTGTGTTTACCTCTGATAAAAACCACCAAGTCATCAGCATAAGCGACGTTGGTGTAGCCTGATCTGTGAAGATCTACTAACAAGTTGTCGATGACTATAGACCATAACAGGGGGGAAAAAACTCCTCCTTGAGGACAGCCTTTGGCTGCAGCTATGGACACCGACACTCCCCCAGAGGAGGAAGTAATAAATCGACTTACCAGCGTGGCCCTGATCCATTGGTTGGTCGATTCTTTGATACCTCTGCTACTGATCGCCTTTGCGATCGAGTTGTAACCAGTGTTATCGAACGAGCCCTCGATGTCAAGAAAAGCACACAAGGCTATCTCCCTTGAACTGAGTGTTCCCTCTATCTTTTTGACGAGATAGTGAAGCGCACCTACTGTAGATTTGCCTTTCCTGTATGCGTATTGATTCTAGTGCAGAGGGTTAGACAGATCTTACCGGTCTCTAATATGGATATCTATGAGTCTCTCCATTGTCTTAAGGACGAATGATGTTAGACTTATGGGTCTGTATGATTTAGGCAGCTCGCTAGGCCTATTGCCCATTCAACTGCCTACCGCCCATTCAACTTTCTCTGGACTGAATATTTTTCCAGATAAACTATTAACTCTACTGTCCACATAAACCCTGTGGTTAACTGTGTTCGAGTACATATGAGATGTGTTAAGAGAAGAGCCTGTGAAATGTATCTGAATCAAGGTTCTAAGTGTATCCACATGGTCCGTCGTGTAGGTTCCGTGCGATTGTTTCGCAGCTTTCCTCCAAGCATCTCGCTTAGATCGTCTCAATACTAGATTGTATTCTGTGAGAGCAAACCTGTATTCGTCCCACCTCTTCGTTCGCTTTGCAGAGTTGAAGAGTTTTCTGACTTTCTTCCTAAGTTCCGCCAGTTGGTCATTCCACCAAGGCACTTTGCGTTTGCTAACATGTGTCTTTGGGACACAGCTGTCGTGGTTGGAATCAAGCAGTATATTGTTAAGCTTAAGTTTCATTCAGGTCTTCTATGGACTCGATAGATGTGAGAAGCATATCTTTTTTTGAGAACACTAGTTCACGATAGCGATGCCAATCCGTAGATTTGGGATCGTATCTATTAGAGACATATGAGAGTTGGCCAGGTATGTCAAACCTGATGTGCTGATGGTCTGACAGAGAGGCCTCATCTGATACGCGCGAGGGTGAGGTCAAGTACCTCCTCGCGAATCGCATTTATGAAGGTAGGTTTAGAGCCTTTGTTCAAAATATCTATTTGTAGTATTCTAAGAGACACTCACCCATTCTGTTGATTTTGCTACTACCCCAGACCTCATGATGTGCGTTGGCATCGCATCCAATGATATAATGGAGGTTATTTTCCTGACAGGCTCTGGACGTCTTTCGGCGGGATATCACCACTGTCGCGAGGGAAGTACGCTGAGGCACACACGATGTTCTGTGTACCTCCTCCAGTGGGGATTTCCAGTAGTAGGGCCACCAGGTCTCTTGTTATAAATTCTGGAATAGGGAGAAAGTTTAAATTATTCCTAATTAAGCAGGCCGCTCTCGGCGCTAGCTCTCCACACTTGGAAATCAACTTACTTGCCCTATTCCGGAGACCTTTAACCTGTCCGAAAATAACCCAGGGTTCCTGAATGAGAACCCTCAGGGAAGAGTCATCGATCGCCAGCACAAGATGGAGGAGTGCACCTTCCTTCACCCTTTGCATGACCTTCCATGAAGTTGCCATTAGGCCTTCGTTTTGAGCTTCCAATGAAGCCAGAATTTTTGTCGACGCAAGCTCGAGACTTTGTGGGAAGAAACCGCGAATGATATGGGTTTTAGGGAATGATCTCTCTTCCACCAATAAGATGTCCAATCCACTTTTGGCTCTTATTGTCTCAAAATTCGAGCTCATCCACCCAGCAGTAGCACTGTTTGAGCAGACGAAAACCAGCCATCCCGCCTTGTGCTGTGAACCTGAGAATTTCGGCCATACGCCTTTATTCCTCAGCTCAATTGAGACATCGATGACGGCTTCTTGGATGAGTGTCATCTACTCCGTTGATAGGGGCTTGCTCTCCAAGTCCGCTGGGACGATACCTAACCTGACAACACTAGCCACCTGACTGAAGGTGGGAACATCAGGTGTAGGTCCTGCCTTGGCTTTCTTGGCGGCGAGTGCTGGTGGGGTTTGATCCTCTGATCTACCTCGTTTAGCATCTTTTACAATAGGAGGGGCTTTGGCATAAGCTAGGGCACTCTCCCTAGTATCGCCTCTGCGAATGGCAAACTTGAACCGCGTCCTTTCGGCAGAATTGAACCGAACGAAACCATCCGGTTGAATTCGCAGCTCATCTAACCTCCTCCCAATGAAGGAGCACCCAGATTTCTCTGTGGCGACGCTGCACGCATCCATGATAGTAGATGTGTCAGAGTCAGAGGCGGCGGTATCCGCTACTTCTGGATGGACACATGTGGACGGCAAGGATTGGGCCCGCTTAGCTCCGTCATCCAAAAAATCTGAGAACTAAAGTTCCTTGTCAGCAAGCCGAGTGGTTATGGCCGAAGATGAAGTGGCCGTCGGAAGCTCTATAGCATCGCGACTAGGTGCAACTGTATGCTCGTCAGCAGTAACAGAAGCTGGTGTGATTTGAAATACACCTGTCTCATAGTTTTTTTTTAAGTTTGGAATTATGTACCCACGAGTAATCGAGAAAGGGATATCACCCATGGCAGAGCCCAATGTACCATGGGAAGCCTGGTTTGAAACCGAAGGTCGCCAGGGTATTCAGAGTCCGCATACTAGCGACTAAGTACTCTCTTAGCCATGCATCCCTCGGCGTATGCTGTTCCACCTTCGATTAGAGATTTTTCTAGAGGTTTACTCCTCACGTCGCTCACTTTAGCCGAATGCTTACAGTCGTGAATGCAGGCCGTGCATTGCAAGCAGGCGCAAGCGAATACAAGAATTCGATTGAACAAGCAAGGAATGCTAGGCCGGTTATCTCGCTGTAGCATTCGTTGCCCGTTGGCCGCCCCGTGGAGGAAGTGAGTCTTCTTGTTGCGGTTCCCCAATAGGGATCGTCCAGAAACTTTACCCTAAGGGTCCGAACCTGACCAAAGATAGACTCCTTGATTTGGAAATGGCTTCAAGCGTTTTATTAGATGAACTTTATCAATGTATCAAAGCATCTAAATGAAGGGACTGTACTTGCTATAGTTTTGGTTTCAAAACAAACACATCGCTAGAAGTACCTGTTATGCTCTCCATATTTCTACAGTTTAAGAAGTATAGTTCGCAAAATTCTATCAAATCCTTCATTGATTTCTTAATATTTTCAGAAGTGCTTTCTCTTTTCCTTAGCGGGGGTAGCATTTGCACAGTGCGTCGGACACTATCAAAAGAAATTTGTTTTCATTCAAATATTGGGTTTTATTTGGATTTGAATCGTGGTTTCATGGGTAAGCCCAGAAAAGGATTTCTGACAAAAATTTGCGAATCTTTCCTAATGGCTAGCTTAAGCTATTTGCCTTTGTAACGTACGCATAATTTACAAATTAAGTATATGACCACTATGACATCCAACAACGTACCTTTCCGCACTTTCGTTCTTCTTGTTATACTTCCTTTCTTCCTTTCTTGTGTTCATAAGCTGCGTTGAGTTTTTTCTACATACATATGTATATTAATTTCCGATATTATTTTATATATTTGATTACATGTGCTTCGTTTATACATTAAAGGTACTTTCATAACGTATTCTTCTTCTATGTGCAGAACAATCGGTCTTTGAAATTTACTCCCAGTAGACATTTTTCTTATTTTAATTGCGGATGCCGCGGATAACTCAAAAGGGCTTTGAAGCATGAACTGTTTGCTTCGCTTTTGTAAAAATTTTATTTTCATTTTTGTTGAAGATTAAGTTAAACATTTTTTTCAATCATTTTATAAATAATTTATAAATCTGTCTCTACTGTTGTACCTCTTCTTCTCTTTCTTCCACCAACTAAGTTTCAATTAAAAACCCCGAACTTAATATGGTTTATTTTTATTTTTTCTTTATACCCAACTGTGACTGAAGATATCATAACCATCTAATTTTCAGATAATCCACTAATATCAAGCTCCCCATATCAGTCTTATTTACTCCAACCAAATTTATTTTACACTTCCTCTCTCCCTCCAAATAGACAAATGAATTTGAACATGCTCTCCGTACCATCCAAATGCTTATCCAAAACAATACATTCAATCTACACTATTCCATTTAAAACTAAAACTCATTACCGTAACTATCAGTTGAAAACTTTTACCGAAACTTATGATTGCCAATAACCCTTCATATTGCCAATAAGTCCTGACAGCATTTGAAAACATCTGTGCCACTGTATCCAAACAATGCCTCCTTCGTTACACACACACATGCCATGAAAAATAAATAATACAAAATTCTAAATGAAAACTTTTTCTACTACTACTCAATGGCACAAAACAATTGAAAAACAACAACACCTAAACAAAACAAAACAACTAAAAGTAATCACTCATACTTCAAACGACACGTTACTGTCCGGCGTTTGATTTCAAGTCCCAAGGCGATCCGTGTAACCTATGCTAAGATCTAAATTTAAAGCGCTTATCCAAAATAGATGTCCACATTGAGAGGCAATAGTTTCAAGGCCCTGCAAGGGGCACACCAAGCGCTAAAAAAACAGAAGCAGAAACGAATAAAACACCCCCAACAAAAGAGAAACATTTCGTTTTGTGTATCTCAAAACTATGAACGACAGCATAACCAAAAACCGAATGTGTGTACGAGTACGGGTATCTCCCACGAAAGTTACTCGTCGTTGCGTCGTATGCAAGTATCCGGATAGAAATGTATTACATATCCAAGTATCTGAGCATCTAGTTTCTATAGGTTAATATGCTGTCACTTCGGGCGCGTGAACGTTTTGGTGCTGCTGCATTGCCATGGGAAATCGCTGAAGGTGAATGGTGCAAGATAGAGGGCCAAAAATAAATCAACTGTACGGCAACTTGAGAGTGAGAGAAGCAATGCGACGACGGCGATGTGAAAGATTTAACAGCAGCAATTAGGGATATATAAACTAAGATATTCTGTTTTCTTTTTGCCGTTGTTGTTGTTGTTATTCTTTCAGTCGGCAGATTCGTTTGTTTATCCAAATCTAGCAGTATACCCTGCTGCAGCTGTAAGCCTAAGCTAACGAAAAAGCTGTTAAACCGTAAAACTTTCTTGTGTTAAGCAATGTCGCGTTTCGTATCTTATCAAAGCTTACGCACGGATGTCATGCGCATTTTTTCAGCTATTGTATTTTCCTTCTCGCAGAGTAAATTTCATTTCCAATCAAATTCGATATCGAAAAAAGCTTTCACTTTCCAGTATTTTCTTCGAATACTGGAACTATTTTTACAACTCTCCCACTATCGTCGAAAAACCCCAACACAAAACGAAAAAAAAAAAAAAAAAACTTAGACAGGAGAAGAAGAACAGAGCAGAAGAAAAAAAAATTATTAAAAGAATTGTCTGACATCTCTTTCGCATTCCCTACTCCCCCTCCTCCTTAGAATATTTTCATCTCATTAGATGATGCTTAACTTCTCAGGTATTTTTTTCGGAAAGAAATAGCGCAAGAGTAATTTAAGAACACACCAAAAAATATACTAGTACATGATCTTTAGATTTTGTTTTTTTTTTTTTTGCTTTTGTGTTTTCTAATAGTGGGAGTATCTACGTAATTGTGTACTTTTCAAAAGACATTTAACAGATTGCTTGCATAATAATTCATGCGGTTATTTCTTGAGTCTCCCATTAGCAGAACAGTGTTTTGGTTGACGCAGATCTATAGATAGCTAGAACAGTTGTACCAAGAGGTTCATTGTTTAAAGTTCAGTTCCGAGCACATTACAATTCAGTGATTGCAGTGGAGATCTCTAGCTAAAGTCGAATGGAAGACTTTTTGCACTGTGAGGTTGGTTTGAATCTGTTTTGATGTCACCATTGATTCAGTTTGATCCTTTTGTCAAAGAAAGTAATAAATGTTTTGGCATGGCAATTTTTTTCCTTTCCTTTCCTTCATTTCCTTTAAGAATTTGTCTTTAAGCTTACAGCTTCAGTTTTATTCTTTGAATGATGCTCTTCCTGGCATCAGACCTCACCGAGTCCAAGGCTTCAACGTTCGTCGCCATGATTGGCCCATCTGTCTATCACGTAGATTTTGAGTTGTCGTTGTTGTGATTGCTTCGTTCTCCCAAGTGATGCTTGCCAAGATAGTTACAGTTTTATTATTTCCTATCCCGGTAAATCATGGGATGAAAATTAGTATCCGAAGGCGAAATTAAATTGCTTAGCATAAATTGAGTTGCGTACATATAAGTTGAGATTTTTGAATGCTGGTAGCGGTGGCCTTCTTTATAGGTATTTTTATAAATTCTGATGAAATAACAAGAAGACTTTCTTGAACTAAGAACCTAAGGTATTTGACCTCCTTGGGCATTTTCGAGATTGTTTTTGTAAGGTTTAGGCAGGCTGCTTTTAACAAACATACATTCTAGTTCTCTTCTAAGGTTTTTCACCCAATTTTAGCACTAAAAGTATTTTAATTGTTACTCTTATTAATATATCTATATAAGTCATAGACATAATTGGCGTACTTAATCTGTATGAAACTCTTTAAATATTTGGAATATGCTTATACCAACCAGATTACCGTAGGTTGTGTTCTAGGATAAGTGGCCAACTTTAAATAACCTTTGTAGCAGTCGGTGTCCTAGCTTAGTATGGAATTTTTTGACTTAACAGTAGCCTGGTCTCATCCTTTAACATTGGCGGTTTTCTAAATGAAAAAGTTGTATATATAGTCAAAAGGTACAGCGATGTTTAGTAAAGAACTGACGTAGGTCTGCGACACGGTATACCAATTGGTATTTGTTTACCAGACGTTCATTAAGAATACAATTGGTTACGCGATTAATGGTTCTGCTTTTAAAGGTTTATGACAAGCCTTAGGGATAAAAATTCCTTTTTGATTTTGTCAGAAAGAGAATTAATAATAAATAAGTCCATAATTGGATTCTATTGTAGATTTATTATTCCAGAAAATAACCAGGAATGTGGCAAATTCTTATCTATCGTTAACGCACATACTTGTGTGAAAAAGGAGTAGTAGTACTATCATCATGACCACATCGGCGTTTCCTTATTGTTTTTTCGATGCTTTCGAAAGACAATATACAAGAAAAGAGAAAAATTGCAATTTAAAAACTTATATTGAGGTTACATGAACTTAACCTATAAAAGGGAGGTAGAGAGAGAAAATGTTGAAACTTGTTATATTAAATGCTATTAGAACGAAAATTTGTTTAAGAGTTCTACTTTTCTCGATGCGTAATAAAATTCATAACAAAAAAAAAAATAAAAACAGGAGTGCGCTTATGAGTAATTGCTTTAAAAACATTCCGACTTAAACTGATCGCACGATACCCTATGCTCGCCCTGTCAACGTACCAAGAACGCCTGAGATTATAAAAAAAAAATTCCTACTTACATATATTTATTTTGACTTTATAGGGCTTTCATTAAAATCACCCCTTCTGTAAGAAAACACCCACTAAAACTGAATGTTGTCCTATATATAGTAAAGATGGATTATAGAAAAAAGAAGTCCCTACATAATGTGTTGCTACTACGTTTTATTATTCGTAGTAAAAATATTGGAAAAGGACCTGTTTATTCCTCCTAAAAATTTTGGAAAGTAACCCCTTTTTAAGAGTTGGTGTATCAACACGCGGGCAGGATATGATATAATTACCATAGAAGTTCTCTTACCCCCGATTATTTAAAGTGCTTTAATTTATTAACATCATACATCGTACGAATGTACATGTATCAAAAGTCGAATTTAATAGATTTGGTGTTGTTCATGCATTTATCTGCAAATGTGTAACTAACCGACGTGTAGGCTAGCCCTAAAATAGACCTCATAAATAGTAATAGGCGTTGTTATTATATTTAGAATGTTCGATTTCGTGCTTCTAAGCCGTATACCTTAACGAACTTTTACTTAAGGCCGATTTTGAAAATATTATTATTATTTCTTTCAAAACGCCATAAAAGTAGTCACATGTCGTTAAGTCTAGAGATCTTGACGCCCCCCAAGGTTGCAGCAATCGGGTTAGTTTTTTAATAAAATGTATAAGAATTCACATGTATTCTTCTGGCGGGTATTTGTTTTTAAACAACTCAAAACCAAAGGAACATAAGTGTCAATATTACAAAAAAAAAGAAAAAACAATTGCACCAAACCAAACTGCTAGCGTAATATTAATCCTCTTCTATTTACCTTTTTCTCATTGTGACAGCTTTTTTTAGGGCTTTTCTTCCCTTATACCTATTCCGCGGCTAAAACTATCTTAGAAGTAAGTTCTATTTATCCTCGCTTTATGCTTGGATGCCGATTTCAGTAGAATCCGAAAACCTCTTGTTCACATTTTAAATCCAAAATGTGACTTCATCGCTATGATCTGAGTTTCACACTCACATTTAGATATTAGTCCAAGTCTACCTATATATTGACCTCTTGGGACTTTCAGACACCCAAAATACTTTAGGTATGCCTTGCATTAATCAAATAATTTTGTTTGGTAAATTATCTGCAGATCTTATAAATACTGAAGTATTTCAGCGAAATTTTTATTGGTTGATGCTGGTAGATTGACTGGTGCGGTAAAGTTGTCACCCATTGCCGAGGATATTTTCAATGCTTTAAGAATTGAGGAATGACAGTTGTTATTGCAAAAGTGATCGGGAAATCACTTTGTTCATCTGATTAATTACAAGACATAATTGGGTCGGATATATGTAATTGATAATCCCCTAAACCTCACTGTCATTTTTGCTTTGCTTTGTAAATTGTAAATGGAACACTACATGTCAGTAGATTTGTTAAAAAGGAAAGGCCTTGTGATCCACAGGAATTCGAATCATTGGGGGTTAACTGCAAGAGTGTCACATAATCTCATTCCTAGTCTTTCCTTTTTACTTCGCATACGATAGGACAGAAAAAACCTTTTCTGGTAGATGTAGGTTGTTTGTGGATTAAACGAGAATCATTACCTCATAATTGCAAGCACATAAGTACAAAAGATCTTGTATGACCTTAAAATGTCGGTCCACTCTAAACATCCACCTCTCAAGTTCTTGCTCTCTCTACTCACAAGTTGTGTTCTAATTACAAGCTAAGGAAAATAAATTCCCATTTTCTTCTTCTATCTCTGATTTGAAGTGCAAACATCTCGTAAAGTACACCCAGACCATGGAACACTGGAAAACCTCCACTTATACTCACGTACACATATTAGTGTGTAAATCGTAGGAGAAAACGTCAAAACCGCGCACCAAGCGAAAGCTTTTTCGAACTTTACCCCACTAGCAGGTATCCATCGGCAAATACGTCGAAAGGAAAAAAAAAACTTAAATTTCCTTCTTTCCATTCGTAAAAGACTACACGAAAATTTTTCTATTCCATTCAAATACTTTTCCCGCCGTATGCTGCTATAGCTATAACTCGACAAAAAAAGTCTATATTCTGTATTTTTTAGCCGCAATCAGTCGCGTGCAATTCTTCTGCATTTCCAAGTGTTTTATTTTTCAACAAAATAAAAACAAAGAAATCCGACATGTGAAAAGCGATTTGAGAAAAGAATTAAAAGACAAGAAATAAATTACATATCATTCTAATATCAATATATCCGTTGAACGTGTTCAATAAAATATCTTATACACATATTTCTTTATATACTTCAGTGCATACAAGGTTTTTTTCTCAAAATTTATTTTTTCAACGTTAGTATATCTCATGTGAATGGTGGAAAGTGATGTCAAAATCATTTTAACCTTTGTGCTCTCTTGTGTATATGTCCTTTCATTTGAAAAGTTTTTTTTTTTTGAGATGCAAAAAATAGCATTCCTGCAAAGAATCATCATCATTACCATCATTAACATCAGTGTACCTACCTACTCTTGTGTGAAAAGTGAAAGATAGTATGTGATTGCAAGTTGCATCTAAATATAGCTAGTCAGAGTACAGCAAAAAATAAAAAATAAAAAATAAATAAATACTCCCAGTGAAATGAAACTATTGAAGGATACTTAAAATGCTCAACGCTAGTCCTTCTCTCTGTAATAATAACAACAACAAGAATAGTAGCATGGTTGGGTGACACAACAATAACAACAGTAGCGATGATGAGGAGTTGCAGTACTAGCATTGCAATCATAATAAGATGTGAAAAATCGTATTACTTTACCTTGAATTTTCTCTATCCTTTGATATGATGATGATGATGGACCTATCCTGCTGCTGCTGCTGTGTACCGCTTTCTCTATCTCTCTTACCCTTATTACAAGTACATATCCTCCTCATCGTCATGTCGTAGTGTCGTGTATGTGCTTCCGAAGTACATAGACCACACACAATACAATTACGCGAGAACAAAAAAACGAAACTGATTCGCTTCTCCCCCGACAGATACATAGTGCTAACGTATCCTGCATGCAAAAAAAGAAGAAGGGATTTCCTAAATTAATTGAAACAAAAGGGATTGCCTTTATTGGAAATTATTGCTGCATGTGATTATATATAAAAAAAAAGAAGAAATTTATTTCATTAAAAATCTCTAACGGAGTGTCCTTTTTTCAAGTGCTAAACTTTCAGACGGTTAGTCTTCGTAAACCATGCGTGTTATAACACAAATATTGCTAAACAAAAGTTTCATTTGCTCACACAAAGTGGAGAGAAATAAAGAATACAGCACTCCCCCTAAATAGAAAAAATAAAAAATAAACATGAAGGATACAACAAACGTTAAGAATATTTGTGGGTGTTAGTACAGAAACAGATGATGATGAGAAGTATAGAAGAAAGGATTTCCTTCTCTTGAAAAATATTTCCTCCTCGTGAGATACGTACGATGAGGAGTATATCTAAAGTTATTTACCACCACCAGAACGTGTGCGCCCCAACCAACACCTAGAGCTCTCAATTGGAATGTGTACTAAGTACACATGTGTGCGTTGGTGAAATTCCTCAAAAAGGATACAGTGCCAGAGAGTGTCAGTGTGTGCGGTGCGTTTTGAGATAATATGCGTGTTGAAACACCGTAGTGTATCTAATGAAAAAGAAAATCTCTTAATCCTCCTGTGAAAAAAATTCTTGTTCTTCTCTCCTTCGAATGTTATTTCGTTTTTTTTTATTAAATTTTTCGTGAAATATAATCGAAGTATTTTCAAAAAGATATACAGATCCTAGTGAAATTTACATATGGATATAGAGAGAAAAATGCAGGCGTAAACGGTTTTGTTTATTTGTTTGCCACGAGTGCCTTTGTGAAGGACAGTATGGAGCGGGGTTGAGGTGTACCTTTTTTTTGTCGAGAACACGATAATTATTTCCAAGAATGCAAATTGAATTGTTTACGTTTTGGTGTATGTGCAACTCTAAAAATAGGGATTATTTTATCAAACAAATTTGAAATGAAAAATGCAATTTTCCAATTCGACTTGGCAATTTTGTTAACACATACATTTGCAGAGAGAGTGGTGTGTTTTTTTGCTTTACTTATTCGTATACAAAACGATGTGTTAATTCATAGGTTTTATCTATATCTTCTGTGTATCGAGGAGTAGCATCGTGTATGTGAATGTATTTTTTATTATTATTTTATTTTTTTATTTTTTTGTGCTTGGTTAAGGATAAATTACATTCTAGGACTGATTGAATGGGTTAAAGTTGGTGTCCTTATAGAGAACCACACATACGTGTTGCATCGTTGAGAATTGTTATTACGTTTGACTTTTGCAAATCAAGGACTTTAGACTGAATACTCAAAATTAGACTTAGCCAACGTAGATAGTGACACTTGGATTAATAACTCTTTTTTTTTAATAAATCTTGTAGTTTTTGTTCCCATTTTATCCTTTATCATCCAAGACATATTACTTACTTGCTTAAGATAAGTAGGTGTGTGCGATGTGACGTCTATCAGCGCTCAGGTAGACAACCTTTTAGGTTTATTGTGGCCACTTCGTATTTCCTTGGGAAACCGTATAAAATAAAGAACCACTTAGGTAATGATTTCAAACTCACGGGGTCCGTCTATTGGCTGTTGACTTTTGAACTTTGTTTTAAAAGAGGGCTCATTATAACCAAAATGCCACATCCCTAGATTGAAGTTGAAGTTACTGCTTATATCCGTTCTTCATATCTAAAAGACTACACGTGCCATCTATTGTAATTAGAATTTCTGGTATCACCAGTAGGGGCATTGACGTTGATAAGCACCCTCTTATACTTTTTAGTGTCAGTTTCTCAAGCAGCAATACATCCTAACAACTTGGTCACGTTAGTACGAGAATAAGATTTAGGCAAACTGGCAAATTCTCTTTAACTTCATTCTTTCAAATTCAATAATAATAACATAATAGTAATAATGCTTTATTTATTTCATCTCATTCAGTTTTATTGTTTCTTTTCTTTTTTATAATTTAAAATAAAAATTGACTTTCAGATTAAAATTTACAAAAATACTACAATAACATTTGGTCGTCTGTTGGGTGGTGGTGATAACTTAATTCTTGCTTACGTATACATAAAATACATAATAAATTTCATTTATGATTTATATTCTTCGATTAAGCTTCTTCTATAAAACCAGGCTTCTCAATGAATCATATGAATTTAATAATAAATACGTTCGATCTACAGTATTCTTCTATTTTTCTCGAAGTTTGAATTTTTGTTTAATAATTGAATATCCATTCGCACATGTCAAAAACTTATTTTTTCTAACAGTATTAGATGGATAATTCCTATAGATAGGATGGATTCTTCATACTCAAACGTTCAGCAGTCTAAAACGCCCTCGCACTTAGTTAACCTTAGTAGAAACCTGTGCACATGCGTGGATCCATTCATCAACCACTCATCACATGATTTGATTGCAATCGTCTCTGCTACCGAAATAGGACACTGGTGATCCCACGCCTTCAGCTCAGTGCAGTGCCTTGAGAATTTTTAAATGTTTGAGAAAGAGATCACAATTTAAAGTTCTGTTCTTCAGTTAAAGTCAAATCACTGCATTTTCTGTTATAATCGACAAAATATATGTACGTAGTCTTATTGTATGGTTCAGTTTTATTGTATAGTATACGCTGATAAGTACTCTTAATGGGAAGCTAGTAATATTATTCCTCAGATAAACAGAACTACTTTGGCCTTCGAGGGATATACTCTTAATGGGCGCCGTGGCGTAAGTGGTTAGTGTGTCGGGTCACTACGCATGAGGTTCCCAGTTCGAATCCCAGAAAATACCAAAAAGTTTTTTCACGGTCCCACCTCTCGCGAGCGTCTGACAAACATCCGAGACTATTGTTGTCACGAAAAAGCTTCTCAAATCTCCGTTCGGATTCGGCATTAAACTGTAGGTCCCTTCCATTCGTGTGAAAAATATAACGCACACAACATGAGTGGTTGCGAGAAGCTAGGCCCTGGCACTTTAAAGAGCTGTTGCGCCAAATATTTGTATTTGTTTTGATATACTCTTAGGCACTAGGCTTATTCAGTTATATTGTTAGTAGCTGGGCTGAATTTTCCTGAAATCGGGATCAATATGTCGTCCTTTTTGGGCTGCGTAGCTTTTAAATTTTCTACCTACTGATTGGATGAAACTGCTGATTTATAGTCTTTTACCTGTACAATATTTAACGTTTCATTGAATCAAATTTATTCTCTTACTACGCACAAGTGTATATTATTGCAGCTGCTTTTTGTGCATACATGTTGTGTTTTTACATAAACAATTTCACCTGTGCTGTTTTAATTATCATCACAAAGTTAAATGTTTGATGAGAAGAAGACATTCCTTTACCCCTGGAGACTATGATTTATATTGAAAGAAGTAAAATTCACGAGAACGAAATGAAAAATAGAAGAAGAAAACTACAAATCGAAATAAAAGCAAGTTCTTAAAAGTGAAATAAACACAGATACATCTTCACATACACACGTGCATGCAATGCGAAAGACGAACTGGCTGACATTAACAAATGCCAGGTAAAAGATGTGAACAAAGTTCAATTTTGTTATTAAATTCTCTATTAGAGGTTCGAGAGTCGTTAAAGTTTTAAAAATACCCAAGAAGTGTTTGTAGTACAGCATGTGCCAGATGCTTGTGTACGGATAGTTTTTATAGGTCACGCTTTGCAAAACATTAGGGATTCGCCTAAGGTTATGGCTTTAAATAGATACATATAGAAGACATCTTTTAATATAAACTATTTTTCATCGCCCGCTCTCTCTCTCTCTCTCTCTCTCTGCAAATGTTTGTGAAATGAAATAATAATTTCGGGTCACTCGGTCGTATACGTAACCCTTTTTCTCTTTACAACATAAATTCGAATGAATTTTCTGAATGGCTTTCTATTTAGATCTTTACGTGAAAATAATTTAAGGAAACAAGTGACGTTATACAAGTGAGAAATCAAAAATTTATAAATAAAATAATGAAAGCGTGAAACAAAGTGAAATCATCACAATCACAATATATAATTAATAGTTAATATCAATTAAAATAAATTCAATAAAAAAACGTGAACATGAAAAGCAGATAATATCTTGGGAACCGTGCATCATTGGGATAGTAAAATTGAGCAGAAAATAACGCCATCTAGTTCGGTGTCAACCATTTCCCGCATAGAATTTATAGAACGATGGGGCTTGACTCCAGTTCTACGGCCGCGGCAGGAGCCACCATTAAGCGGTGAAAATTTATCAACCGCATCGCCCCCTCTTCTACGTGAAAGGTAAACATATTGTGTTGATATTTTCTTGACATTAACAAAAAAAAGTGATATAAACTGTATTAGGCTGAAGTTTTTGTTCATTGATTTCTGAAAAATATTTGGTCTTGGGTAATTTTCTTAGTGAAATATTTGTGAATACATTTGACATTACGTAGTTTCATTTGGGGAACTAACATGGAACTTTATTTTTAGCTTGAACCATTAAATCATTATGATACAGTCTATCCCTAGTTTGGAATTGGACCTGTGCCCCTTATTGATCGAACTTCAACTAACTTTCTTCGACTTTGTAAACCATATTAGAAATAACTACACAAAAGTAAAATGAAATAAAGAACAAAGTTAATTTGCGAGTGTAAGCTTGATCTCTGGATGTATAGGAAATAGATTTAATACATACATACATAATACATACATTTTCAATGGGCCGCTATTCCCTCATGATGGTCGTTGGGGTAGGATACTCAGGTGGACCCTCCATCCTTCTCGACCCTTCGCCATTGACTCCAACTCATCAGGAGGAATCCCTAGACGGCTCTAGGAGAGATGTCTCACTTGGTCCAACCATCTATTTCTAGGCCAACATGATGACACGTCTTGGAAGCTGGTCTGGGGGCATATGCACTACGTGACCAAACCATTGAAGCGTTGATCGTTCCGTTCGGAGAAGTAGCTGCTCAACATTGAGCGCTTCGCGTATGGACTAAATTGAGTAGAAAATTGTTTAACAATTTTTACTTATTTGTTTACTTCGTTAATGTATTGGCGGGTGGTTTAAGGGCATCTGATTCTTTCTGTAAGTGTGTTTGATATTCATGAAAAAGCATATCAGTTTTGCCCCTCTAAAAAAAACTGTAGGTCCCTCCAATCCGTTCGAAAAATATAACAGGCTCAGCTTGAGCGCCTGAGGGCCCTTTTGAGTCTGTTGCATCAAGTACTTTATTTATCTAAATTGGCTCTTATTTAGAAATTTTGATCTGATAGACGTTTTTCATCTGGACTACGATAGACAAAAGGAGAGGTATTGCTTTTCAGTTTGTAGTCATATACGGTAAATTTTGGTTTTTAAGTACTGGAATAATTTTGGCGTTATTGCATTGCTTTGGTAAGGAAAGGAATTATTATTTAGTAGTCAGTTTGAATTTTGCCTTCATTGTTGATATTCTTATTAAACAACGAGACATCATTATGAAGCAAGAAGCTCTTGAAATTTGAGATTTTTATCGACTGTAAATAATATTCCATTTTTCAATTAAATTAAGTGCGTATCACTGCTTTTCGATAAATATCAGAGAACCGTTTGATAATTTACAATTTTAAAGATTACAGATATATACCTACTATATGATAATAAACATAAATATAACTAAACTACAGCTATGTGTATTAACTCATTTTATATAACAAAAATGTGGACATTGTTTTAAAAATTATTTTGTGATTCAGCGATATGACATGAACCGGTACGTTTAGTATTCCAACTATTTTAAATAATCTTCAGTTCATAAAAAAATTATGGAACCGATGATCAAATTAAAAGTACGGGTAATATGTGTATTGAAATTACTGAGATAAGTGAGTTATTTCTTATACTAAATTCTTTCACATTCTTTCAGCAGTATTTGTGAAATAATTTATACCTGTGTTATTTTCACCGGTGGTAACCTTACATCGCAGAATCCGTTCTTTATCGGTTGTGGATATGATGCGAATGAAGACTACATGCTGCATAGCAGTCTTAAGATAGAATTCAGAGCTTTCCTTTATCACGCATATTTGGTTTAATAAACAACATACGAAATAGTCTTACATCTAGTCCGAATAAATGTTGGCAATTCATCAACTCCAAGAATAAAAATGATGGTTACCCAGCATTACTTTCTTTTACCGGACAGCCAGCTGATTCTTGCACCACCGTTTGTAATAACTTTGGATTTCTTTTTCAATCTATCTATTCAGAAAAAGACATCCTACTTTGGTGATTCTTCGTCTCCAAATTTTAATAACGTTGAAATTTCGGAAAAAATACTTTGGAGGGTTTGACAAGATTGGATTCAAACTTTAATCATAGCCCTAACGGACTTCCTTGCAACTTCCTAAAAAAATGCGCCCCTCAATTGCATAAAATTGTATGCCATATTTTCAATTCATCCTTGAATACTAGTATATTACTCTCTGTCTGGAAATATTCCTCTACTGTCCCTATCTTTAAGTTTGGTAGGAGAAACAAAACTGAGAATTGAGAATAGAGAATAGAGGTATTTGCAACAATGTCCCTATCTTCAAGTTTGGTAGGAAAAACAAAATTGAGAATTAAGAACTGAGAATAGAGGTATATGTAAAGAGTCATCTATTCCAAGATTATTTCATATGCTGGTGTCTGAGAAATTAAATTATTTCTTCAAATCTCTAATTTTTATAAAGAAACGTTCGACTGTTACTAATCTTCTTCTCTTTATTAATTTCGTCATTTCTGAAATTGGTAAAATGTATGCAATCTACATGGATTTCAGTAAAGCTTTTGATCGTATTGTCCATAAAATTTTACTACATAAACTTGCAAGATTATGTTTAGCATCTTCTTTCTTACGTTCGCTCTCATCATGTCTATTTGATAGATATCAATGTACCTATAAAAGGTTCCGTAACCAAATCCTCAATAAAATGTCTGTGACCTCGGGTGTCCCCCAAGGAAGTCACATTAGCCCCCTTTTATTTATCTTGTCTGTTAATGATGTTGGTAATTTCTTAACTGAATGTAACATACTAATGTTTGCTGACGGCTTTTGAATATATTTGTCGGGAGAAGATATTCATTGCTTCTAACGTTTAAACATTTCAAAATGCTCTGTTATTACATTTTCACGTCATAAATTACGTTTCATGGATACTTATTCCATTGATTGTAAAGTCGTATCTCAGTCTCAGTCGTATCTTGTTAATAAAAATGTGGGTATATTGCTATGTTAGACAGTAAACTATTTTTTAACTATCATGTTGATTGCAAACAAACCTATTAGACCATGCAGAATGCTACGGCATTATGCTTCTGAGTTCTGACCCACATGTTATTAGAACGTTATATCTATCCTTTGTTCGATCTCTTTTAGAATATGCATCTCTTGTTTAGTATCCATACTACAATGTTCACATCTCCAGAATTGAATCTATTCAAAAAAGGTTCCTTAGGTTTACCCTTAGAGTCCTTTGGGTCGATCCACATATTTTACCATCTTATCAATCTAGGCTAAAATTGATTAGTTTAGAATCATTTGAAGGTAGGGGAACGGTGGCAAGAGTTATTTTTTTAAGCAGGATAATCATTAGTGACATTGCTAATGATTATTAAACCTTCTCAACATATACGTTCCTTCTCTTCAACTACGAAACGATCAGTTTTTTAGCACTTCTCACTCGCGTACTAATTACGGCCTTAAGATAGCCGATAATGCTAATGTCAATTTAATTGATTTCAACACAACAACCTCTTGTATAAAGAAAGCATTACTAGAAGCAATGCAGTCATGGTTCTTTGCTTTATCCTTTTATTTGTTAATTATGGATATTATTTTTCTGTTCTTAAAATATACATACATATATGTATATTAGTCTAATAAAGACTTTGTACTTTAGAGACGAAATGAGGTACAATAAAATAAACTAGATATGTTGAAACAAAACTAAGGGTGTCTAATGGCTTGCTTGCTCCATTATTTGTCTTACATACCTCGTCACGTGCATTAATATTGTAATTAAGTATTACCAAAAAAAAAAAAAAAAACGTGCATTAATATAACTCACCAAATCCAACAAAACAATGTCGGCAAAAAAGTCCATTTCAGCAATAACTTAGCCCACAGCAATTGATACCAAAAAGGAGATATTAAGGATAAGAGAAGAAGGTAGATCTCATGAAGTACAATATATTACATATGTATATGATTCCTCATATCAACCGCATATTCTAAGCCATTAATTGAAAAAAATATTTTCGGTTTCAACTTAAGAAAATGTTTTCAATATTATAGCAAATACATTTTGCTTGCGTTTGAACCATCTTTAAAATAACCATAATTTGATTAACGGAACTGGCTATATTTCGAGGCTGTATTCTGTGTAAAAGCTATGCGTGTATGGCTTAGAAAATAGAAGGTATTGATAAACAAACCGACAGACAATCTGTCAGATAGAAAAACAAAAGTATTGTTTTCGTCGTTTTCATTCTACTGGTTTATCCTTTTGATGAATTTTAATCCTCCAATGAGATCTATTAATTTGTCCTACTAAATCTTTAAAAATACGTTTTTCTTAATATTTATAAAAGTTTTTCTTTTTTTTTTTAAACAACGACAGGAATCGAGTTTAAAACAAAAATCTTTATTCACTATGAAGAATGGCTTATGACATTATGTTTTGAACACGACTTCAGGCTGTTTTTGAGGAAGCGCTTGCTGTCGGTCCAATTTCAGGTCACTTTTTCGAGCTTTTGGGGTTCTATCTTATCAGTACGGCGCTGAATAGTGGCTTTCAAGGCCTGAATAGTCTGCGGTGTATCGGCATACACCAAAGACTTTACATAGTCTCACAAGAAGTAATCGAGTAGTGTAAAATCGCATAATCTCGGTGCGAAATTCACTGATCCATTTTGCGATATAATATTGTCATTGAATCGAACTCAATCCACGAACTCCAGACGCAAGCCATGGTCTCGTGGCTTAAGTTTCTCCACCAACTGGATCTATCAACACCAAATTGAGAATTCCGGAGCTTCTGCCACACTTTCACTCACAACGGCTACAGTTTCTTCTATACGCACATTAAGTTGGCGCGTTTTTGGCTTTGCATCATATAGATTGTATGTGGTACGAAATTTATCCACAACACGACGAATAACGAGCTCAGTTGGCCGATTATGAAGACCAAAAAAAAATTACGTAAATCTCTATACGTTTCGCGGATTGAAGACATTTTCAAAATAAGTCTGAATGATGTGAGAGCATTCTTTTGGTGTAAGTCTATTCATGATGATTTGTTAAACAATACAAAACGTGAATGTGAAAGAACTGTCAAACAATGGTTTGAAAGTTATTCCTATTGGACGATCTATCAGTGTTAAAACCCATTAACGGCCACTGTACTCAATTGAGTACACACACTTGAAACCCTGTTACGCTATATATCATTGGCATAACTAAGTAAAATTAAAATTTCTCAGAAACTAAGTGTTCCTTGACTATGTATCAGTCTCAAATTAACGAATTTCTCAGTTATGTCAATTATTTTTCGCGTACCGGGACTTCAAGTGTGTGTACTCAATTGAGTACAGTAGCCGTTATGGGTTAAAAAATAACACCCTTTATAACACTCGATTTAATACAATATTTTTTCCTAAAAACCAAATCAATAATTCGACTCTAACTAAACGGAATAATCTTCAATTTCATTCCTCTACAAAAAAAAAAAAAAAAAACACGGTTGAATTTGGAGATCATTCATTCATCTACTCTACCTATGTATAACATGTGTGTTCAGTTATGTATCTCCTGTCTTTAGCCTTCTTTCATTTATCTTCACCCAACACATTGCTTTCATTATCTGCCTCTAGGCTAGGTTATATAAAATTACGGTATTAATTAATAATTTCAATGCAATCCTTTATTTGCAATCGTTGGCCACTCTACTACTGAATCAGAATCTAAAGCGTCGACGTTTTTACCCTTTTGGCGTTTTCCAGTAATTTCAGTTTAAAATTCCTCTCCAAAACCACTCCACCAAACTAATGTACTACAAGATCGGTATAACTATCGAAGTGTATAGCCCGTGCATAATATTTAGAAATAAATGCGGAACCTACTGTCTTTTTCCACGAATTTAATGCAAACAGAGTTTTCCTGACAAATGCAGCTACATTTCCTTCACTTTGGCTTCCTGTCGAAGAACGATTAAGCAGTTGGCATGTTGTTTTTTTTTTAAATGACTATCTCAGTATTGATCGACTACAGCTATTAATGATACGAGTTGATACAAAAATAATAACTTCGTCAGTCTAGGCCGTAACGTCCTACATGCCTGGAAGGAAATCATTTTCATCTGGGTTCTCAAGCAAAGGAAAAGCACGTAATTTAATTTTGTATTGCGTACCTATTATGTATATTACCTATTTAGTATTTTGCTTATTTGTGCTCTTGATGTAGCAAATAAAATCACAAATGCAAAACCTGCGTAAGGTGAACTTCCTTTCAGAGAGATTTTTCGGCGGCGTATACAAATCCATACTACCTCAACGAATTCACATTTCTAATAGTCATGTAGCCTTTCGAGCAAATTAAGATATCCTTTTTCTTTTCCTCACTGTACACTAATTATTGTTTTGAACAGGACTTTTCAAAGTCTAAATAAATCAGCTATTAGTACGTTGTCAATACTATGGTAGACGCTGCGTCAGGATCACCGTTGAACCTTTTAAAGGGACCAGCCATATTGAAGTTATTCCTGCTCTTGCAGTCGCTTAAACTCTGCTGTCTACGACTAGTCATAGGACAGGATTCCGCTAATACTGAATTAGAGGCAGAATTAAGAGCATTGTGAGGCTTATCCTGTTTCAACTTATTACTCGGTGGAGTGTAAACGCTGTTGTCTAAATTAGTGGAGAAAATAGAGTTTAGCCTACCACACCCCTTTCTGAACTCTAACCCCAACCTTAATTCTGAGTAACAGGGGTCCGAAAAATAGTGCTGACTTATAAAAGATAGGCTTAAAGCATTCTAGATTATCTTGCTCTTACTTTACATTTAATAAAAACAGATTGATCGGCAGGTCAATAATTTTCTTTTCGAGTTCTACGTTTTATATCTATATCATCTTTTCAATTTTTTGAGCTTCTTAAGTCGACCATACTCGTATACTAATTCTCCTTGTCGGCAGAAGAGAAAACAACTTGGAACTTTTATATGATGATCACTACTATTGAGGATTACATGTCTATTAGACAGACTTACCTTACCTCATTACCAAGTGTTCCCCCACCATCAAATTGAATTGTTTTAAACTGGAAAAAATCTATTTCTAATTTTCAACGCCCTACACAACTGATATTACAGCTTTACATCACAACTTGGTGCACAGAGGAAAAAATGCTCAATAAAATTCGATTAGTGGTCCATTTAATCTGACAGAAAGACTTTTAATCGTAAACCCATGTCTTTGCAGACAGAAAATGGAATCGTGTTACACATACAAGACGTACATTCGGATGAGATGGGACAACGCTATTTAACATGTGTCCTTAAAAGTCATTCCGAATGTGTCGGAAGCATGTTGGTGCAGAATATTTTATGTGTATGTACACGCTAAGGAGTAGTATATTTCAAGCATAGCAAGAGAGAGAAAGATTGTCCTTTTTGGCCCGCGTTGTCCTTGAGAAATAAGAAGATACAAAGGTACTTACTTCTCTTCAATTCTTCTCCTTTATTTTTTTTTAGTACAAAATGTATGTACATACATACAGTTCATGAGAAAGGATAGCATTTCTAACGAAAACCTAGATAAAAATTGAAAAGATATTGCCGAAATAGCATCTGTTGAAAATATGACAAAAATATTACTTTCACTTTATGCACTGGAATGTAGTATGTATTTATTCTAAGAGAGTAGGTACAGATTATTATTTGCGGTTGCACAACTAAACACAACTCAAAGGACCCTCGTTTGCTTCTTTTCTCCCCTATTTCTTGTTGTGTGGTGTGTTGCTCCGCTAGTCCCTTTTTTTTTTTTGTTTCCAACTTGAGACTGTGTGAGTATGCAGTGGTAAAAATGAATATGTCCTTTCATTCTGTGTTGTCTTTCATTATACTTGCCTCCAATTTGAAAAGACTGCTGAAGCTCTCTTTCTTACTCTAGAACAGTCACTTGACTGTTTCTGTGGCTGTGTGCGTATTTATCCGTGTGTAGTTGTAGTTCGTCCTTTACTGCTGCATGATACTGGTGGTGCTGCTGTGGCTGGCTGTCTCCTTAGGTTTGGAAAAAAGCTTATTTCCCTGAGAATTGTTTTCAGTGTTCAATGGCAAAAAGTCACCGAGCTGGGATAAAGTTCAACTTGCCGATGCGCGCAGGTCGAATGTACCTGTCAGTCGGTGCTTCTTGTTTTCATCTCCTTTCATGCTTTTTTGACATTTTTTTACGCTCTGAAAGGATTTCTTTTTTCTTTTTTTTTTGCTTTCTTCTGTTTTCACTTTATTGTGTTGTGAGTTGTGTGTTGTTAGATTATTTTGAGAGTTTGTTGGTTAAATAACCGAAGGAAAATATTTGTATGCACTGGTATTGGTGTCATGTCATTTAGGTATTCTAGCATAAGTGAGGACATGTATCTGCGAGAGAAAACGCTAATCTATGAGAAATTTCCTTCAGCCACTTGAGTTGGTATCAAACAAAAAAAAAAAGACTGTATAAAAGGAAAAATAAAGCAACAGAAAATAGTAAAAAAAAAAAAAAAAAACAAATACACAGAAGCAAGTGCGCTTTTTTAGGCATAATAAGGTATAATTTTAGATGGCATCCTTAGTTTTTTTTTTTTTTTTTTCTAAATTTCTAAATGTGTCTAAAAAGATTGTTTGTTTGCTCCCATAATTTTGGGAGGGAAAAATTTCGTTGATTTGGCTATTATGGTGTTGAAGTATATTTGGAAATTCAAGCTAGGAAATAACTCAAATAACTCAATAACTCGCTCATTAGATCGTTTTGTCGTATCTTATGTATATAGGCTATAGATTCATTAATAAAGTCAGCTGTAAAGCCAGGTGGCATTTACTGTTAGCACTAAGATATGATACCGTTTAATTTTTTTTGTTTTGTTTTGGATACCTCTACTGATTGTATTATATGAACCTAAAACTTACCATATTATTCTGTATAGCTTATGAGGTCTTTAAACAGCTGCCTCCACTAACTCACTTAAACCTGACCATTTCTTTAGCAAGTTTTTATAGCCTAGGTCTGACTCCATCTCACTATTCCTCGAATACTGCCCTATTAAATGAACAGAACCATTCAATTTGCTTTTTTTTCTTGAATCAAAACACTTAGGTGGAATAATTAATTTAAAAGGCTCTGTTGAGTTAAAATCGATTTCACCAATCAAAACTGCATTGATCTAATTTCGGCAGCTTTAAACTAATGGTCTCATGTTCCATTCCCTTTTTATATGCGGAAGACTTATTGCTCCGTCAAAAAGGTAATTTTGTAGATCACTCTAGTGCAAGCGAAAGAAGCAACAACAATTTTTCCTTGAATCCATATGATTTGAAGAGATTCGAGATTGCTTAGAAGTTATGGCTCAAAATATGCGCTCGCAGTGGATAAATGTTTGAAAAAAGTGCCTCACATAATTTTTCGTTCGTATAAAAAGGCACTTGGCGATTTTTGTTTTATTTAATAAAAAATATCTATAACCCTCTTCCATTTTTTAATGAACCACGACCGACCACTACAAGATTCTTTCTTCAGTATATCATATTAGTACACAGAATTTGTTTACTTCTATTAAGACAGGTAGTATTGCCTCCAATGATGGGAAGTATCAATTATACTATTTTCTTTTGCTTTGTTGGTTTCTGTTTAACCTTCTGACCGTATGTTTTCTAGATAGAGTTGAATAAGATATTTAATATCCTGCAAGCTGCATGCAATAGATAGACATACGCTATAAGCATATGCTGCCCCAATTTTTTTCTTTGCTTTTTTACTGCAAACGATTTTTCCATTTATCATTCTGATATATCTTTAATCTTTCCGGCCAACTTCTTTTAAACTATTACTGTTCAACAAGCTGATAACTAAATTTTAAATGAAAGAGTGATAAACAAACGAAATACGAGTACAAATTATTGATAACAGCTTGGCTGTCTGTCTAAAGAAAAAGGTCACACTTTTGAATAGTCACGAACCGTGCCTAGGTTAGGTTAGGTAAGTGGGCTGGTGTAGGGGGATAGAAAACCTCCACACCACACTCAGGTCAGTATAGACCCATTGTGATACCCATGGGGGGAAAGGAGATAGAAAAGAGAATCCCTTCCTCGTGGAAAAATACTGTCTTTGTAAATATCCTAAAGAAAGAACTTAGTACTTACTGTGTCCTAGATACAAACCATCCAGAGGATTTGATGAAGTTTGCGATGTCATTTATTGGTCTGTTGGACAACTCTTCTAGATCCTCAAAGAAGTGTTGTCCACGGATCTTATTTGTCAAATGATAGAGGCCTGGGCAATGATAGAGAAAGTGGGCGGTATCCTCCTGAGCCTCCTCGTCGCCGCAGCCTCTACAAAGGTCTTCGTTAGTCACACGTAGTTTTTTCATGTGGTACCGCATGGTATTATGCTCCGTAATGACTCCTATTAGAGTAGAGAGGGATTTTCTATTCCTCTGTATGAGTCTATTGGTTCTTACTCTGTCAAATGCAGACCACAGCTTCCTCCTGGTGACACAAGTATCTAAAGAGGTCCACCTATTGTTAGCCTCCATTATGGCTTTGTTTCCTGCTTCGAGCTTAAGGACGCAAGGCGCGATGTACACCGAGGGGTCGGATTGGTCCGAGCTTAGTGCTGAGCCTCCTCTAGCCAGTTCATCGGCTTTCTCATTCCCTGGTATGCCTTCATGACCAGGGACCCAGCAGAGCTTTACCTCGTGCTGTGTTCCAAGAACCTTGAGCTCTTCTCTACAACACTTCACAAGCTTCGATTTTATTTCCATAGCAGATATTGATTTTATCGCCGCCTGGCTGTCGATGAAAAAGGTGATATCCTCTCGTGGTATTGCCCTCATCGCAGTCTCACGAGCTGCTATTGTAACTGCTAGGACCTCCGCCTGGAAAACGCTGCTGTAGTTCGGAAGCCGAGCTGACATGGAGAGGCCAAGCGTTTCAGAGAAGATGCCTGCGCCTACACCTATTTCCATTTTGGATCCATTGGTGTAAACAGCTAGGGATCGCTCGTTAGGCGTCCTGTCATTTTTCCAGTCTTCCCTGCTCGGATAGGTGCTAGAAAATGGTCTTATGATACACTGCCTAGATATCTCTGCAGGATCGTGGTGTGACCCATTGCGTTTGGTCTCCAGCTATCTGTTTTGCTTAATCTTACGGCACTATGAGCCGCCGATACTTGTATAAAGATGTCATCGCACTGGTTGTGGCGATGCACGCTAAAACGACCCGTGCCTAAAACAAATCTGTAGTGATTCGACAGCCTTAACAACAAGAACCAGATAGCTCTGTCGAATATTGATATTTTCTATTTATTTGTACAAGTATATTATATAAATACATATAATAAAAGTTCATTTTACATTAATAATTCCAGTGTAAACATAATTTTTGAAGAATATCCAACATTGTACGTGACAGACTACGCCGAATAAACTGTTTTCTACTACTTTGAACGATATTTTTCCCGTTAAATTCTACTTTTGGGAAGCCCGCCAAAATATGCTCGCCTATAGCTTGAAAAAACCCGCCGTTTTTTGCCGAAAAATAAATGGTCACATTATATATGATTTGAAAAAAAAAACACATTCTCGAGTTTTTAACATACTAACCGAAAAATGGGCACCGAGGCGCAAATGGTTAGTACGTCGGACCACTGCGTATGAGGTTCCAAGTTCGAATCCCAGGAAACACCAAAAAGTATACATCCGAGAGTATTGTTGTCACGAGAAAGCTTTTGAAAACAAATTTCCCTTCGGATATGGCACTAAACTGTAGGTCCCTTTTATTCGTGTGAAAAAAATATAACGCACACAACACGAGTGATTGCGAGAAGCTAGGCCAAGGCAATTAAAAAGCTGTTGCGCCAAAGACTTATTTTTTTTTTTTTATGAAAAAACTTTCTGCGTTTTCTACGTACGAGTATAGAAGAGGAGAAGAAGAAGAAGATAACCTGAGTGCGTTGCAACGCCATTTAATGAAATTAAATATGTAAATGTTTTTTTTTTTTGTGTGTACGTTTTTTTTATTGAAGGATTAACTTCGATTTTTGATTTATGCTATTTGTCGCGTGAGACATTGTAGTGATGGTTTTCATTTTCTGCTTCATTTGTCAATTTTTCGAAATTGTTATTCAGCACCACCTATCTTAAAATAATTGTACTATGTGCATAACATTTGTCTCTTTCAAATATATTTTTTCTGTAAGTTTGACCTTAATTGACTGAGTAATTTTGGAGTTTATCGAAAACACACAAACAAACAGAATTTAATTTTGATCTATTCACTAGTGTACCTGGCAATGCTTCGCTATTGCTTAGCGAGAATATATCTATGTAAATGAAATCCAATCTATATAAATAAAAGGCAATATTCGTCTGTGTGTGCCTTGTAGACTCACAAATAAATAGTTTGCCTTTCCAGGATATCATTTAGATATCAAAATATCTCTCCACATTTCAATCTCTTTAAACATTTAATAATTTGAGTCATCCGAAGAGTCCGTAAGCACACGAACTTTATTAAATTGAGTAAAAGAAAAACGATAAATGTACTTTCGTAAATAAACGTATTCGAAGATTTAAGACAAAAACATTTAACCAACCTCGTTTTGAAATTTGCAGCTGTGCATATTTTTCTATATTCGATGAAGCCATTTCTACCGTCCTTTGTTCAGCTGCTCTCATGCTAAATATATGTACTTGCAAGGATCACATTTGATGATATTACAAAAATAAGACATTTCAAATACGGGATTGAAAATAACCGTAGCTTACTCGTACTTGGTCGACAGAACTTATTGTTGGCAGTATAGGGCATTCGTGGACTTATTTTGACTGATCAAAAATCAGTGATATTAAAGGTCTTTTGTCATCCGCAATCTTAATAGGCTGAATGAGGCCTAAGTAATCCCCCAATATAGCGGACTGTGTGCTAGCTCCAATGCCGTTTCACCTCAGCTTTTTATTTATAACTATCGGGTACCCGGCGAGTGTTGCTGCGCCCAACAAAAACGAAAACAGCTGTTAGGCAGGCGCCTGGGGCAACAACTGTCTGGAAGGCGCCTGGGGCAACAATTGTCTAGCAGGCGCCTGGAGCTAAGTCTATTAGAGAACAGTTTTGTGCCGGCCAACAGTAGGTAAGTGGTCCAATCTTAAATTTATATATTAAAAAAATGAGTAGTAAAGTACTATAATACTTAAGTAGTGGGCAAACTGCTGGACCTATGGTACCCAGCGTGCTTTGCTGCGACCAACAAAAGAGAATTTTCTTTAGTACTAAAGTACGACAATACTAAAGTAGTGGACCAATTTTGACCAAACTTTGAACACTTTCGCGCCAATACCGAAGATTGACTGAAAATTTGAGCTCAATCGGTTACGTGGTTTCGGAGTCCATAGCACACAAACATAGGTACATGGATTTTTTTCCATGGAAAAAGGCACTTTCAGATTTTCCCGAATTTTCCAACTATCCAGGCAACTTTTCCAATTTTTCTTTCTTTCCATAAAAACCTTATTCTGACTATTATGAACATTTAGAAAAAAAAAGAGCCAAATCGGTTCAGACGTTCTCAATCGATGCGATGACCAGCGAACAACATTTCATTTTTATTTATATAGATGGTATATTTCAGACATCAATCAGCAAAAGAGCAGAATGGTTAGGATGTCGTTTTATTTAACAGTTTTTGCAATTTTTATCAATATACTTATAAAAGTAAATCTTTTTAAGCTGAATTTGAACCCTCTCTAGTCTACATTAAGCTGAGACAAGTTGTAACAAATGATTTATACATTTTAGAAGAGTTTTGATTCGGCAAAGTGACGGAGTGTGTAGTTGAAAATTCGGCAGTTTACACAAAACTGCACAATTCAGGCATACTAATATCCAATGTACGACTTTGCATGGTGATGCAAAACTTTGGTAGTTTGACACTTTAGTCTGCTGTTGAGGGGTTCAGTCTTAAATCGCATTCTAGCGAACTGATAAATCACTCCTTAGTATCTTCTTCAATTTCTTCATACTATTAATTTTATTCTCAAGGTGACATCAGTATATACATGCGTAAGAATGATGCATTTCCATTAAAAGTTCCTTCTACAAAATCGGGTAAACACATGTTCACCTAGTTCTTTTTACAAAAGAGTTATCACATTGACGTCATCCGGCACTCAGTACATGCCACCATTGTCCCAGCCTCATTGTCTTTCTCTAGGTTGAAAGTTCGAAACAAACAAAAAAACCAATTGTTGTATCTGCAAAAACAAGCTTATGAATCATTTATTTGTAAGCATTTCAATATCTATCATTCATTTATCAATAGCCCATCCATTTCCTTGATGCACATCCTTTCTCCATCAACATCCATTTATTCAAAAGACAAGATATGGATATGTCATGTGTATCGTATACACCCTGAGTACAGATACAGATATTGCTCCTGTCTCATTCAAGGAGAAACCCATTGCATTCGACGAGAACGATTTCTAAGTTTAAACGTGTTGAGCTATTTTCGTTTCAATACGATTCTATTTTTAGCTCAGCCAATGCACTTTTCTTATAAATAGCCGACTTTGATTGTGGTTAATGCCGCATGTATATGTGCAAGTAAGTTTCCATGTGCCTGTGTATTCCATGTACTTTAAGACCGATCGAGAGTGTATATAAGCCACCGACAGACAGTACTTGTACCGTATACAAAAGGACCAAGGCGCAGCATTCGCTTAACAAGTACCAAGTCACGAGAGTATGAGTGCAAAGCGCTGTATATAGGTCACAGTGACGTCACTTCATGACCCATATTATGCTGAAAGCATACGAAAAACCCTCTGCCACCCCCAGAACCACCGACTATCGTCGTCATTCATACTCTCGCTCTCTCACCTTCTTAGCAGCATATTCCACCCGACCGGCATATGCACCCGTTCACCACCCCCACCGAATGTTTGCATCAATGAAACGGCTTCTGCTGCAACGAGAAGCAATGAACTTTTCATTGATCCGAAAATGGTCACTGGGGCACTAGGTATATTGATATATGTATGCACAAACTTGCGTAGATACATAATGTATCCGCGCTGTGTATTGGTTCAATTTGCAGTTAGTAGTACTGATTTGACGTCACTAGGATTGTGTATATAAATCGCTTTGCAACAACAATGCATATTGTTGACGCTCGCTTCTACTGCTAGTCCGTAGATAGGTACATGTATGTGTCGGCAGCAATGCCATTGAGCGTTGCATTCAGAAAAGACCTAGGTTGTTTCGGTTTTTGTATATAAATACAAAAAGGCGACAGATGTATAAATAGAGATGATATGTACGTATAAACAGAACATAGTTTCTCTTATACCATATCTCACTGTAATTATGTTACGAAGACTGACGTCACAATCGACATTCATCAGTTTTGAACGAGTTATGATTATGTATATACCACCAGTATTGTATACCATGCTGCCATGTATCCGAGAATCGAGATGTGCAATAACTTTGACAGTCGGAACAAATCCAATCAAAAATCCGTTGATTATGTTTGTAGATTGTAATTGCATTTTGTGTATTATATTTACACTCAACTTTGCTTCTATGAAGGTAACTTTATAGTTTTAGAACATTGTTTAGATCATCTTAAATGAAGGGATATGTTTCTACCTATTTCTGTGCTTCAAATAAAAGATCAATGAAAATGGATTTACAGATTTCTGCCTGTTACTAAAATTTATATGGTAATTCATTTTTAACTTTCCGAACGTCCTTTTAAAAAAGCACGTTTTAGTAATGTTCTAAATTATCCGTCTTAATTCTTTAGTCGAGAATAGAATTAAGCCTCAATGAAAAGGGATTGCACCAGAAGAGATACCCTCTGGGTTCTGGAAAAAGATGGAAGACATCGGATTCAGATGGCTCAGAATTTTTATTTTCAAATTTATGAGAAGTGATCAAATACCGAACAAATGGCGAAAAAGTTACCTTCTTTCTGTATACAAGGGCAAAGATGACACACAAAACTGTGATAATTACCGTTCGATTGAGCTGATGCCATACACCATGAAGATTGTTGAACGGGTATTATATGACTGTCTCGGAAAAATAAAACGGGTATCTGATGATCAGTGTGGGTTAATAAACCACAGATCCAATCCAAAGTATAAGGATCATAATGGAAAAACATAGTGATTCGTTAAAGGATTTGGTTATTGTATTGGTTGACTTTGAAAATGCATTTGACAGGCAACTACGATATTTGATATGGGTAGCGCTAAGGCATCCATGGGTTCCAGAAATTTATGTAAAGATGATAATAAACATGTAGAAAGGAGCAAAGACAAGAGTAAGGTGCCCCGCTGGAGTAACCGAAAAGTTCCCAATCAAAATCGGGGTGCAGCAGGGAATCGTCGTAAGTCTTTTGCTCTGTATTGCAATCCTTCACTATCTGCTTGGAGGTAAAGTGACGGACCCAAAAGTACATCAGTTACTTTCTGCTGACTCCGTTCTTTGAAAGAAAATAATATTTAATATCTTTCGACCCAGATAAACTTTGCTTAAAATTGGAGCAAACATTTCATAACAAAATTGTTCCATCTCTGCTTTTGTTGCATAAATAAATTGAATACAAAAAGCACATTTTTCACAAACATACTTGAGCAACCGCACTTATGGGATTACTATAATACCATAATTTATTAGTTGTGGTTTTGGCTAACTCAACCGGATTGATCATCCACGTCTGGGCCGTCCTTCTTGGTACATAATAGCGAAGTATTCGCTATCTTCACCATTTTGCAGTCTGCAGAACTGATCACTCCATATTTCTGCCGTAACCTATTCCTCTTTGTATATATAAAATAAAAGTTTTAACTCCCACATAAGACTGGAGACTACTTTTCCTCAATAAAATACACAGTAAGCCGAGCAGTACACGTGATAGTAGCACTTTTGAAAAACAAAAGTTTTACAAACATAAATAAACCCAAACCACAGAATGTAATAAATATGAAAAACTACTTGTAGTTAAATCATCTTTGCTTTATATACAATTTTAGATTGGTTTAATGGTAGTCAAGAGAAAACTTTGGAAATCATCAGTTTTTTTTTCTTGCAAATCGAGTATTCATTTGTCAACACAATGCTAAATTAGAATAGTTCTATACACATCCATTTTAATGCTAATATTTAAAATGTAAACAAATAGAGAGCGCAACCTGGGGGCATTAAGCTTATGCTTTGTGTTAACGTGCAGGATCAAAACAAACACAACACACAAACACACGGGCAAACTCGGACATACGTCTAACGTTATTGCATGCCGAACATGAACTGCACAATCGCTAACATACTAATCGTATGCCCGAGCTACCATTTCGGCTACCTAGCACTACTGCGGGTAGACCAGTAGCATTGTGGTTCTTTTGTATTTCTCAGAACTCAGTATTTCTGGGCTTACATTTGTAATATAATAATTAAGCCTCTAACTCCCAAGCCATACTTTTATTAACATGCCTACAGTAACTACATGCGATGGTAGTAAGAACATTATCAATAGTACAGTAACTAGCCAGTGTTGATCTTGTTAGAAAATGAATTCGTCTCTCTGTGGTGCAATCTAAGTATATCGATTTCAGTTTGGCTGGATTATATTCTGCGATCAGTGTGCATGAGTGGTCTTGGCTGCTATATTTTTTACGTGTTTTCTTCAGAGAATTTTAATATTCAGATACTTGAATTGCAGTTTCTTCCAATTTCCATTTCGCATTAATAACTTTTCCAATAGAACTATATCTGTCCACTAGTTTTTGAAGCCCCAATCCTATTGATACCTCCCATACTCAGTTAGATGTCATATGTATCAATCCACCTTCATGAGCTTTTCGGACTCTTATAAATGTTAAAGTCCCAAGAGTTGTTTCTTTGGAGTCTATTACATCCAGAACTAGATTTGTGTATTGATAGGGTATAGTTCATATTGGTTTTCGCGGCCATTCTGGTTATAGTAGGAAGTCAACATTTGTGCAAAAAATGTTGGCATGGTTGAACCTTTTGTTCTCTAATGAAACTTACTTTTACCATTCTCCTAAAACTCTGTACATTACCGAGAGCTGAAAGCATTGAGAAATAAGAATTATATAAATAATGCAAGACGGTACGAAACGCTTGATGCCTTTTTTAAAGCAAATCAGGTCAAATGCGGTTTAGTCTCAGTTCTATGAACTTCTGAAATGTTTCCATTTCTGTTTCCTGATGACTAGTCCTCACTTTTGGGCTTTATATGCATTTCTCTTGTATTTTTAATGTTTAATGTTGAGCTTTTCCAAAATGATCATTTACAATCTCAATGGATGGATGGATGACAATATGTTCCATGGTTGGTTATATGAAAAAAGTTAGCATTCGCTCCCAAGTGAATTTATAAATATGTTTTATTTATTTATTTATTTAATGGATCATTGATTTGTAATGTAAAATGCAAACCCAGAGTAGAGCAATAGCACCTAAGGCCTTCAGCTGACTACTCATGAATATACATATGTATATTCTTTTCAATACTCAAAAACCTATCGATAAATTTAAATTCAAATTTTTATTTTTAAACTTAAAGGAAAGTTATTGACTTTCAGATGTCATAATTTCTGACATGAAGATCATGGAATTTATTTTTGTAGCAGATCTCATTCAGTTGAATGTACATACGTAGACCTCTTGACCACATTTTCATATCTAAAATGAAATATTTGTGTTATTATTAAGTTTGGGCTTCAATCAAAACCCATAAAAATAAACTCTATTCGAGTGAATAATTACTCTGCCAATAGATATTTTTCTAAAAATTAAGTAAAAATAGATTTTCCATGATCTATCAATAAAAATTGTTGCGTACCCGTCATATAATAACCAAAAGAACAATGTTTATATACGCGTACAATCATATATGAAAATAAAGTGTATTTTTCAAGTACACGGCCTGTCTTAAGGTATTATGAAATCGATATACACATGTAGTACATGTTTTTGTTGCAAAGCGAATGTAGACATGAGATCGGAATTATGTACTAAATTTATTTTGCTTTCATTTAGTATTTGAGTTTTAGGAATTTAAGAAATTTCGATAATCGGACTATCTGCAATGCGAATCGTAGAATGAATTATACAGCTGTTAAGATTCCACCAGGAATTGCAAAAATTTACTGCATTCTATTTTAAGTAAATTTACTCTAATGAACAATTTACACTTCAAAAAGATTTTTTCTTCCACTGTACGTACGCAGATAGATTTTATTTTATTATTCCTTGAGCACTTAAATGAAAATAATAGATTTAGGCGTCTACCTACCTGTTGTTTGGGGTTGATAAATTTTAAGAACTTATGAAAGTATTGTAAATAACTTACTAAATCATATATCTTTGAGTTGAAAGTATTATTAAATTTTAGAGACTATGCATTTCAAAAATTTGGAGCGATATAGAAAATAACTTTGGCTTTTTATTTTATTTTATTATGGATTATTTATTTATTTATTTTAATCATACCATGATATATGGTTGAAGACTTTTTTTAATTTTTTTTTCCCGAGGGTAAGTGAAAATCTTTAACAAGACACTATGAGGATCGACAGCGCGTGCTCATAGTAGTGTGGGATTTTTACTACAACTAAGTATTCGACTTATCAAGTAGCTTTTATCTCACGAAATAATGACGTTTTGCAGGTACCTTCCCATGAGAAGTTCCTGCTAGCTCCGTAGTTTAGACGCGGTTACTTATCGCGCTAAGTCTGAAGGTTTGGTTCTCTGTAGACGGCGTAATAAATTTCTTTCATCCAAAACTTGGAGGACTGTAATGTTAACGTGACTTTCTAGTCGACTTTTATGCTTTTTTGCGTAGTTTTTGATTTCGTCTTCGATTGTTTTAATGCCAAGATCTCTGTGGATATCGCTGTTTCTGATATACCATGGCGCATTAACAATACCTCTTAGCACTTTGTTTTCAAAAGTTTGTAAAATTTTAATATTACTTATTTTGGTACAACCGTAGAGTTGTATACCATATGTCCATACGGGCTTTAGCACTTGCTTATATAAAAAAGCAGTTTGTTCTCTATATTAAGCTTGGAATACTTTCCAAGTATTCAATACATTTCTCTATATATATTTTCTAGTTGTTTGCGTTTTTTCTTAACCTGCGCTTTTCATTTCCGCTTTCCATCAAGTGTCATTCCAAGATCCTTAGCCTCGATTGCAAACGGAATTTGAACCGAATTTGAGAAGATCGGCAAATTATTTATTTTCTTATAAGTAAAATTTATTATACATGAACAGATTTGGTCTCGTTGAGCGCAATTCGCCAAACATTTGTCCATACATTTACTCTATCCAAAGATTCTGGCAGTTTTTCTGTAGCATCTTCGACCGTTTTACCTACTGCCAAGATAGCAGTGTCGTTGGCAAATGTAGCTAGCTCAGTACCTTCTACTTGCGGTATATCACGAGTGTATAATAGATATAAGACTGGTTCAAGTACGCTTCCTTGCAGCACCCCAGACATTATTTCCTTAAAATCTGAGTATTCGTTTCCATATTTGACGCGGAATAGTCTATTCGTAAGTTAGTTCTTCAAAATATTGTATAGGTGCACTGGTAGAAGTTGTCGTAATTTAAACTTTGAGCCTTCATGCCAGACCATGTTAAAGGCTTTAGAGACGTCGAGGAATACGCTTGAACAAACTTTTTTTTTGTTCAAGAGATTTTTCGATTACATGTAGTATTCTATGCACTTGTTCAACTGTAGAATGCTTACTTTTGAATCCGAAACACTTTGGATATAATTGGAAGGAGCGAAATCGGTCTATAAGACGTTTTTTCATTCGGCGATTTTCCGGGCTTTAGGACTATTATTACTTCGGTGACTTTCCATTGACTGGGAACATATTCTAGTCTAATCACGGAGTTTATAATGAACAGAAGCTCAATTAGAGCGTTTCTTAGTAGTGCTTCTAGAACCTCTCCCGTAATTAGGTCATATCCAGGAGCCTTCTTAGGTTTAAGTTTCTTTATTTCTTCCTTAAGTTCGGTTAGTGTTGTATTTCTTATTACACTCTTCTTCTTCTTCTTCCTTTTATCAGCAAGGTTATGATCCGCAAACAAGGGATCATAACCCTCTCACTTCACCGCATTTCTACTGATTCGCCTGTGGGGTTCACATTTCTTATTACACTATTGTCTATATACGATGTATTTATATTTTGAATAATAGCTTGACCATCAAACAGTTTAAAAGTTTCTTCCAGGTGGGCGGCAAAATCTTGCGCTTTCTCTTTATCATGCCATGATGTGCTTTATGTTGCGGAGCCCGAGTTTGTTGCCATTTTTTATGCGCTTTTCTCTTCTCCTTTATCATCTCTTTTATATCGGTTCGGTTCGGTTGAAGATTGTCGGAACTTTAGCCGAAGAACTACAGACATATTTAAGATTAAATCAAGAGTATAGACTTGGTTTAGAAACAACCAAAAGTCTCGAATAAAAATGATTCAACTCTTGACGACCCCAGCAAACGAAATAATAAAAAAAGTAGGATAAAAACTGTAATATCTACTACAGTGATTGCTACAGAGACAAAAAGCTGTGCTTATTCGAATGCAGATTTGTTATACGCGGCAAACTTAGGCAAGAAGTCTTAAGCTTCCGACACGTAAGTAAGCGTATCATGACTATCCTGATATGTGCTCATGCCCCCATGGAACGAAAAGACCGTGCCACCAAAGATTGTTTCTATGACCTCCTCGACAAAATATACAAGCAATATCTTAAATACGACGTTAAAATCATATTGGGCGATTTTAACGTCAAAACAGGAATGGAGGACGTGTTTCCTAGGGCATTCGGCAAACACAGCCTACACGATACTACATCTGCCAACGGACTAAGGCTAATTGATTTCGCTGTGAAGCCAAATATTATTATAGCAAGCACATGGTTTCCTCACCTCAAAATTCACAAGCAGACATGTCGATCTATCAAATCGAACATATTGCGGTCGGCGCAAGACATGCCTTCAGTATTCTGGATGTCCGAACCTTGCAAGCGGTATACATAGACTCGGATCATTATTTTGTTGTAGCTAAGGTACAAATACGGATATTTTAAACTTCGCAACGGAGAAGAATCACTGTGAGGAAATTTAACGTCGAAAAGCTACAATTTCAAGAAACCGTCAGAATCTTCGCTGAACTTGTATCCTGAAATCTCTCAATCACCCCTATGCCGCCAGCATCAAGTGCCGAAGACCAATGGCAACGCTGCCAACATGGCATCAGCAGAAACATCGCAACTGATGTGCTGGGTTTGCTGACGACTTACCGGCCAAACTTTTCTCAATTGATAAAGAGCATACTCATAGTCTAATCTATTCATCTCTAAAATTTGGTCAGATAATTGTATGCCTGATGAATGGAGTCCAGCATTGTTTGCCCGATTCACAAAAAGAAAACCCCCTCAGCTGCGCCAACTACATAGAAATCAATAAATCTTTTCTGCCATATTGTGTGTATGCCTGAAATCTTACATCCGCAGCCTGATTGGACCCTATGTGTCCGGTTTCAGACCAGGAAAGTCCACCATCGATAAAATCTTCACACTTCGGTAGATCCTGGAGAAAATCCAAGTCCAAATCGATACTCATCATCTCTTTATCGATTTTAAAACCGCCTATGATAGCATCTATAGAGAAGAGCTATATAGAGCCATGTCTAGTTTGGACATTCCTGCTAAACTTGTCCATCTGTGCAAGATGATGATGGAGAACGCTGGCTGCTCCATCAAGGTCGGTAATGATCTCACCGAGATTTTTGATGTCAAAAAAGATTTTAGACAAGGTGGCACGCTCTCCTTAATATGTATTGTACTTCAACGGATTGTGCAAAATTCAAAAGCCAACACCGGAGCCACAATCCTCCAATAGCCTGAACTCAATGGGTTTTCACTGATGCGCTTACAAGCACTGAAGCAGAAGCGGCCGAATTGGGTTTAGCGATAAACGAGGGAAAAACTCAGTTTATACTGTCAACAAGAAGGGACAATCAACAGCGACGACTAAAGGAGGACTGGAATGATTAGCATATTATATAGAGTCTCCTACATCGCGATGTAGGAAAGGCAGGCCTATAAACGCCTGGATCAGACAAATGCGACGACATCGGCATTTCATTGGCCTCAGTAACCGAGTGATCCAAAATCGGCAGGCCTGCCGATATTTTCTGAGGTCAAATAGGCGAACCCCACAGGCGGATCAGTAGAAATGCAGTGAAGTGGGAGGGCTGTGATCCCTTGTTTTCGGATCATAGCCTCGCTGATAAAAGGAAGAAGAAGATAGAGTCTCCTTAGCTGTTTAGTTTAAACTAAACTAAACTAAACTAAACTAAACTAATTTAGTAATTCAACAGTAAAGCCCTATCTCAACAGCTAAGGAGACTCTATATAATATGCTAATCATTCCAGTCCTCCTTTACGGTGCTGAAACATTTTATTGTAGGCGTTGTGCCCAGAAGAAACGTGAATTAGTTCAAGGGGACCTCAACCAACTTGGCTAAATGGGCAGACTTGTTGGTTGAAGCCCATGTTCACCCCGAGCTACAGTGCCATTTAAGTAAATTAGTATTGATTGTTAATTGAAAAATAAATGAATAATGAAAGAATATGAACAAAAATTCTCACTGCGAAGATTGAAATCTGAGCAGCTGTCTCAAGTTTGAACTCTTAACGCGATGCATTAGCCTGCACGGATTAGCATGTGGCTCGTCGTGATTTTGAAAAGCCATACATGTCATTCAGCATATACATATGTAATTGTAAGCATTTTTGGGTTGCCACTTAACTTTTGTTTTACCTCGCTTTAGAGGGCTTACACTTGTATCGATCCAACAATTAAGGAATGCGGTCAACATATAAGGTGTGAGAAATCAGACCGCCCCATAATTGTGCAACAAAATTACATATATCTAGATACGTAGTTACGAGACAGAAACGAACTTTGCTGTCATCGTTAGAAATGTATTACATTTTGATTTTATTTGGCTTATAAGTAGTACGCAATTCTGTCTTATTTGTGGTCTCTATCTACATATATGTAAAGTATATATTTTTATGTACGCTCAAGTTTAAAGCATTTCATTCATGGTTACGGATATCTTCAGGAATAGTTTTTTTCCCTAAAACTGCTAAATCATTAGCAATTATTATTTTTTCATACAATTCTTTTTCAAGCTCTACAAAATACCCTTAATTTTTAAAGTATTCATACCCCTATTTACGGAGAGATATACCTTCCTGTAAAATGTCAACGCTCTAGTCCTTATAGTATTATACTTGAGATATTTTTGGTCGGATATCGGACATTAACTTATTATACATATAGTTTGGTTATTCTTTTTTATCACATCCATTCCGAGACCTACCTGCTATAACGCAGAATTCCATTGCCTCGTAGCAAAACAGCAACATGCTGATTTGCATGCCACAATGTATAAAATGTTGCTTCTCATACACAATCTCCCAACTGTGTGAAATTGTTTACGTCTTTCTACGAATGATTGGGTGATCTAAAAAGCTAGATCTTTGCACATACATATCTAGCCCAAGCTACTGCGTGCAAATAAATTTAACTAACATATGGTCTTAACTGATCATTATCGCAATAGCAGGTCGACATTACGTTATTATTGTACTTTTCTTATAGAAAACGTGCAGAAAACGTACAGTACGTTTTTTTTGTTTATTGGAAGCAAATTTTGATGTTTAATGTCAAACTTTACAGATCTGATTTTCTTTAAATCTTTTTGGAAAAAATCGGACTCAAATCTATTCAGTAGATTTAAAGTTTCTGCAGCACATGCATAGATACATACGTAAGTAGAATGAAATTAGCGTTTTATAAATGATGTGGGTTATGAGTTTAAACTTAATACAATTACTTGTAAAAAATAATTTTTTAGAGAAAGATATTACTATTTACATGTACTAAAACTAAAAAGGTAAACCGGCATCTTGGACCATCCGACATATTGTGTTTAGAATGATATCACATAGCCTATCGTATTCTGTTCGTCAAACATTTTCATTTGATACCCATATCAAGGGCGTTGTGAAGAAAAATCCGCCATCTGTGGCATTCGCCATATTGGATTTAGAACGGTATTACATGACATGTGCAAAATTTCAAACCTCAAGCTCAATAAGAATTAGTCGAAATTTGGATTGCAAGGTTTGTAGCACACAGACAGACAACAAAGCAAATTGAATAAAAGCTTTTAAAAGATCGATTTCGATGATCGGTTAGTCTGGCTAACTTCGGAAACACAGAAACAGAACTGTGAAAAACGTGAATGATATATGGTACGTCATTCGAACTTTAAGCCACACGTACTAACCACTAAACCACGGCGCTCAGACGTGATTATTAATTTAAAACATCTCCACACAAAATTTCAAGAACAAATGTATATTTCACAATGAGTTTCACCTCAGTATTTGGAAAGCAGTCGAAATCAAATTCATGGGAATAGAATACGGGGCATATGTATAAAAACCCTGTGTGTGAAGGTGCAGTTTTTTTAAATATACCTTACCTTGTCCTGCCATAAGTTCTGTTGCAGTTCTGTTATAAAAATTAGCAAAGAAAACATTTTGGATTAGTACATATTTATAAAATTTATTTGGTTAAATAGTAAGAATTAAAAGATTTATTCGAAGTGATCACCTTTTGTTTTAACGCAAGTCATCAAACTGTGCAACCACTGGATTATTGCAGTATCGACAACGCTGCTGTGGCTAAATCACTTTTGAGGCTTTCCAAATTTCGGTGAGGTCTCTTGCAGTCCATACTCTTCAACACTGGTCACAAAGAATAATCCAAAGAATTCAAATCTGGGGTTCTTGAAGACCAGTCCTCGGATGCCATAAAAGTTGCAATATTGATTCTAAGCCACTGCTGATTTGTTTTGGCTTTATAAGCTGGAGCAGTGTTTTTATGGACAACCCATCTTACTCCATTAAAAAGGAGTATTCGTCAAGCCTTTAACGAATGCCTAGGACATCTTCTTGGTACACATTTGCACCAGTTTTTACTTTTTTTTTTTACAAAAATTGAGAGCAGCAACTTTTTGGTGGATGGAGTACTCTCCACCAAACCATTACTGAAACAAGATGATGGCCGCACTGAACCATAGAAACTGCATTTGTAAATTTTATCATTTTCTTTATTAAGGACTTCCTTGACGTTGAACATCTTTTTTTTCCGTAAAAAGGATATTTTCATATGTCGTTGTCCGCGTGCCAGTGCAAGAGTCGCTTGCATCTTTCAAGCCCGATTTGCTTTAAATTATGCATCAATTGATATCCAGGTGACCCTACGAAAGGCTTTCATGTTGAGATCATCCCGAATGAGCCTTGGCATAGATCTAGTGGATATATTTTCTAATTTCGAAGCCGATTTCTTCCAACTGCGTTCGGGTGACCACTTTTTGGTCTGCCTTCTAATTGAAACGACTCAACAAATCGATTTATAGCATAGCGGTACGCATATATACATTTTTGATACCTAGAGCGGTTTAGTAATTAGAACATTTTGTTAACTTTTTTTCCGCAATTATGCAGCGCTATGACAGTCATTACTCCACTCCATGATAACCGATCAGTAGCTGAAACCAAACTGGATAATATTTATTGCATTTTGTAGTACGTATTTTAGAAAAAAGTTAACGATACTATCCATAATATTATCTTCGTAGGTACAGTTTTCGTAGAAAGTTTTGTAACAGAATTTATCACAAGACTAGGTACATACTTGACCTGCTCCAGTTTATGTTATCTGATCTGATCTAGTACGACTTTTATTCCGGAAAACTTCTCTTCTACATTAATCCGTTTTTCTCAGTACACATCTTGTATTGACTTCACTTAAGACATGTATTAATTTAAGTAACTCTCTTATCCAGTGAGTATGTTTCGCGTTGGTTTTCTTTATTCTAAAAATATAAAAAAAAATCAATTTATATAAAATTTAATTAGTTAAACACGAAAACTTAAGAACACTCGCAATTTTTCACACCGAAGAAATCAAAGTTGTGTTATCTCTTGCCAATGAACATTTTCATATTTCTCTTTTTTCAGATAAAGAGTTATCAAATTTCAAATATTTTTTATAGAAAGTTTAATCATAAAAATACATTTGCGAGCTTTTAAAACTTTTAAACAGGTAAACAAAACAATAACCGAAAATTAACTAATTACTTAGAGAAAGAAAAACTCATCCCTTTTTCCTTGCTTGAGTCCTTGACAATGTAAATTCTTTCGGCAGCTGCCAAAAAATATATAAACTAACAATGCATTTTTTTTCTAATTTGAAGAAGAAGTCACAAGTAATATTACCACCATTTAATTTTTATTTTTGCTTCATTTTCTCATCACTAAATTTTTATCATTAAAATAATATTCGTTCCATTTTTTTTTTCTCTAATAGGTCTTTACCCAAATTGAGCAGTCAAGACGAAGAAGGGGGGGCAGGTCATGGATTTGGCGGAGGACCTCAACACTTTGAACCCATTCCCCATGACCACGATTTTTGTGAAAGAGTCGTTATAAATGTGAGTATTTGTTTAAATTAATTTTTCAGATTTAAATTTTTGAACAATTTGAAAATGTAAAATATTCATTTACATCTTTATAGGTAAGCGGGTTAAGGTTTGAAACACAACTACGAACGTTAAATCAATTCCCCGATACGCTGTTGGGGGATCCAGCTCGGAGATTACGGTACTTTGACCCGCTGAGAAATGAATATTTTTTTGACCGTAGTCGGCCGAGCTTCGATGCAATTTTATACTACTATCAAAGCGGTAAGACTTTTTTTTCAGAACATTAAATGTAAATAAAGAAATAACTATTAATTCTAATTTTAAATATATTTCCTTAGGTGGTCGGCTGCGACGGCCGGTCAATGTCCCTTTAGATGTATTTAGTGAAGAAATTAAATTTTATGAATTAGGTGAACAAGCAATTAATAAATTCAGGTTGGAATTACAAGATTTTATGAGAACATATTACTAAACTATAAATATATTTTTTTACAGAGAGGATGAAGGCTTTATTAAGGAGGAAGAGAGACCCCTGCCGGATAATGAGAATCAGAGAAAAGTCTGGTTACTGTTCGAGTATCCAGAGAGTTCGCAAGCCGCCAGAGTTGTAGCCATAATTAGTGTATTTGTTATACTGCTATCAATTGTTATATTTTGTCTAGAAACATTACCCGAATTTAAGCATTACAAGGTGAGATTTTATATTTTAGCAATAATTATATACTAATGTTTGCAACCAATTGGCAAAAGAACAACAAGAATATTTAACTTAATTTAGGAATCATTCTAATATAGATACAGTTAAAGAATACTAATTCGAACAGTACAACGAAATCGTATCACAATTTGAATAATTAGAATCTGATGAGTTTTTAATACTTTTTAGGATCACTTCAGAACTTAGGTTTGTTTGTAAGAGGACAAATTATGTTCAGTCACAATGGGATAAGATTCACTCGTCATTTCGCTGAAGGTCCCCGAGAAAGAAAAAAAGAAAATTTAACCTTTGTAGTTTTGGATCGTTAGCTTTTTCCAAAGTTTTCCTGTAACGCTATCGTTTTCGTACTCTTATAGTCCTAGTTTTAAATTTACTGTTTTTTTCGATAGCATTGAAATGACTATCTCTCTTTCACACATACACTCTCCTTTTTCTTCCTCTTTCTGTGTAAGAAAGGGGCTCAACGATCTTCAGTTTATAATCCACAGCTGGTTCTAGCAGCTGAAATTATTATCTATTGTATATATTCTCTACAGGCGTAGTTTCACATGTACTAAGAAGCCCTTAGATCGTTTTCGATTATTTAATATGCGTTGCCTGTTCCAACTAAAGGGTTGTCATATGGCGGTAGTACTTCTTGATGAAGAAAGCTAATAGCTAATTGCCTAAGTATTTTAATGGTATCGCTGCAGATATCGTCAACTTTAGCAAACTTATTAGTGTTACATTCGCCAGCAATTTTGAGCCTCAAACCGCAGTCGTACAAGTATTAACCCTTCAGCGATTTCGAGTAATAAGGTTTTTCCTTCTAAATAGCACTATTGTACTAAGAGATACTGCTCCTATACTTCAACTGCACAAGAATTCCGTTTAAGAATTCTTGTTTGAAGTCCATATCTCTGACTCTTTGGAACGACCTCTCTTTTTTCTTCCTCACTTCATCAGTACCACAGTCCACAACGCTAGAAGATTTACCCTAGACCGCAGAGTGCTATATCTTTTGTTGCTTCTGAATGTACTGTTCATTCTTTAGAGAGCTGCACGAAGATTTTTTGAGAGCATTTATAGCGTATTGCTTTTAAATGTCTTCTTCTTCCTTTTATCAGCGATGTTATGATCCGAAAATAAGGGATCATAACCCTCCCACTTCACTGCATTTCTACTGATCCGCCTGTGGGGTTCGCCTATTTGACCTTAGAAAATATCGGCAGGCCCGCCGATTTTGGATCACTTGGTTACTGAGGCCAATGAAATGCCGATGTCGTCGCATTTGTCTGATCCAGGCGTTTATAGGCCTGCCTTTCCTACATCGCGATGTCTTTGAAACGTGCATTGATATTGCCTTTTTAACAGTTCAAATGATCTCTTCTTTGAACGTGGCAATACCAGCTGAGCCGGTCGCGCTCTATCTTTTGTACGATGGTTTTTTTTATGTGAAAGCTTCCACGGATCTTCGAACTTCTTATTCGATCAAGCTTTGTCACTCCTGCTGTCATGCGAAGCATCTTCATCTCAGCTGCCGTTAATTTACTCTCATACGTTTTGTACATCGTCCAACATTGTGAACCATATGTGAGCGCTGGACGCACAACTGTGGTGTAGAGCCTTCCCTTCAACTTAGGTGGCATTTTTCTGTCACAGAAGATAGTGGAATTTTCTCGCCACTTCATCCACCCTACGCTTACGCAATGATTGATGTCATCATCACAAGTTGCTTTGCTATTGATCATAGATCCCAGATATTTGAACTTTTCGCACTTGGGAAGCACTGTTCCATTTAAATAAATATCTGGAATAGGCCTGAGTGGATCAGAGAACGGGCCGCACAAGTACTCTGTCTTTTTTGAACTACTGCGATACCCATTTCCCTCCAAATCGTTCACCCACACATCAAGTGGTCCTTGCAGGAATGTAGTATACTCACTTATGATGGCTCCATCGTCAGCAAAGAATAACTGATGTACCTTGGGGTCCGTCACTTTACCTTCAAGCAGATAATCAAGGACTGTAATAAAGAGCAAAGGACTTAAGACGCTTCCCTGGTGCACCCCTACTTTGATTGGGAACTCTCCGGTTACTCCAGCGGGGCATCTTACTCTTGTCTTTGCTCTCTCGTACATGTCCATGATCATCTGTACATAGGTTTCTGGAACCCCTCGATGCCTTAGCGCCACCCATATCAGATCTCGTGGTTGTCTGTCGAATGCCTTTTCAAAGTCAACCAATACAATATGCAAATCCCTTAAGGAATCACAATGTTTTTCCATTATGATCCTTATAATTTGGATTGCATCTGTGGTTGATTTACCCAAGACAAACCCGCATTGATCATCAGATAGCCGTATTATTTTTCGCAGTCGGCCTCCTAATACCCGCTCAACGATATTCATGATGTGTGACATCAGCTTCATCGAACGGCAGTTTTCAGAGTTTCGCGTATCACCCTTCCCTTTGTATACAGGGAGAAGGAAACTTTCCCTCCATTGATTCGGCATTGGGTAACCTCTCACAAATTTGGAGATGAGAATTCTGAGCCATCTGAACCCGATGTCTCCCATCTTTTTCCGGAACTCAGAGGGCATCTCGTCTGGCCCAACCGCTTTTCGTTTTTTGGAGTATTTGACCGCCTCACTAACTTCTTCGACTGTAATGTGGGGTGTTTCTTCACAGTTAGGGGTGGCTCTTAGAAAGTATAGCCGGGGAAAGTATTGCTTTTAAATGTATTTGCAATAAAGCGAAGGTTTAGGAAATGTGAAGTTAGGTTAAAGGGGTTAGCTGCATCCGGATCTCAAAAGGATCCATTGTGCTCCCCTGATGTGAAGTTTCCTGGCTGAAATACTAAAAAGAGAGGAAAAGAAACAAAATTGCTAGTGTTCTGTGTTGATGGAACGGCCTCCTCTGAACCAACATGAAAAAGTTATGAATTTAATAATGGTGGTTGGTGGCTTTTCAGACAGGTCGCCCAGATGATTGAAGAAATAGTTTTCGAGGGCCGTCTTTCTGGTATTGCAGAGACTAGGGCATTTGCATAGGAAGTATTCTGTATCCGCTTCTGCGTCTGTGTTCAATTCAATTCAATTCAAAAGATTATTAAGTGCAATTAAGATATGATCTTTTACAGTACTACTAGTGTTGCCGCATCCTCCTCAGAGTTCATCTGTACTTAGCTGCATTCTCTTCCGGTCGGTCACCTATAGGTTATGGCCGGTAATGATTCCTATGAGAAGTACCAAGTTTTGTATTCTTTGAGTAAGGATGAACTTGGTTTTAATCTTGTCGTATTTTATTCAGATGCTGTGAGAGACGCGGTGGGAGACCGCCATCTCATTCCCTAGAATCCTGGAACTCACCAGAGTGTTACATAGTGGCTATTGATGAGCGTTTTAAGCTCTTCGCGGCAGCATTTTATTAACTTTGATTTTATTACCGCGGGCGAGATGGCCTTTATAGAATCTTGACTTTCTCTGTAAATATTAATCTCTTTTCTAGTAATAAGCTTCGTAGATAGTTCTCATGCCGCCTCTGCTATCGCTAGGACTTCCGCCTGGACCGCACTGCCGTGGATCAGAAGTCTTAGTGATATTGCAATATCCGGTTCTGCTGAGTAGATACACAAACCCACTCCTTCGATTATTTTGTTTTGGTATAGCAAAAAAAAGTCCTCTAAAAATGTACTGCCTATTTTGTTGTGCAAAATGCTGCACTGCAAAGCACGCATTTACACTATGCGCATTTGTTTATACCCTTTATCATATCTAGTGTGAAATCAAGTTTCCGCCGTTCGCGCTTTAAGCTCCTCCTCCTTTCTATTCAGATGCAAATTGGCAAACGGCCTATGACAGGGGATCCTGCTGCCAATACTTTGCCAAAAATCATTCTCGCAGTACTTGGTTGAACCCATGCAATGCATCGTTTGATGTCGACATATTTAAAATATCTTACTTACTTACTTAGATGGCGCTACAGTCCGGGGTGGACCTGGGCCTCAACCAACAAACATCGCCAGCCAGCTGCCTCTAGTTGCGCACCCAAGTTGGTTGAGGTCCCCCTCCACTGACCGCGAGGTCGTCCTCTAATGCGTCGTCCATCCGGGGTGGATTCGAAGACTTTCTTAGCGGGAACGTTGGGCTCCATCCGCTCTACATGACCCAGCCATCTTAGTCACTGTATGTGAACTCTTCTTTCTAAGTCGATGTCTTTGTATAGGCCGTATAGTTCGGCATTGTACCTTCTCCTCCACTCACCGTCTATGCAGACGGGATCAAAGATCGCTCGAAGAACTTTTCTGTCAAAATAACCAAGGGCATCCTCATCCGGTTTTGTCAAAGCCCATGCCTCAGCGCCATACAGCAGGACTGGGATGATTAGTGTCTTATAAAGAGTTACCTTAGTAGTTCGAGATAGGGCTTTGCTACTCAATTGCCGTCTTAGCCCATAGAAACAACGATTGGCAAGAGTAATTCTTCGTCTGATCTCCATATTGATGTCATTTGCGGAGTTCACCATACGAGTAGAGCCTAGGTAGACAAAAGCCTTTACTACCTCAAAATTATATCTGTCTATTGTGGCGTTTTGTCCAAGACGCCGATGTTGAGTGTTTTTTTTTTGTAGACAGCTTATATTTTGTTTTGCTTTAATTGACCGCTAGACCCATCTTTGCTGCCTCGATCTCAATACTCGTAAATGCCCCATTGACTACCCGCTGAGTTCTTCCGATTATGACAATGTCATCGGCATAAGCGAGTAGTTGTACAGACTTGTAGAAGATTGTACCTCCGGTGTTGGCTTGCGACTTTCGTACAATTCTCTCTAGTACTATGTTGAGATTGCATGATAGCGCGTCACCTTGTCTAAGACCTTTCCTGGCATCGAACGGTTCGGACTTTGATGGAGCAGCGAGAGTTCTCCATCGTCTTTCTGCACAAATGGGCGAGCTCCGCAGGGATGCCAAGACTAGACATGGCTCTGTATAACTCGACTCTATACATGCTATAATAGGCAACTTTGAAATCGATGAAGAGGTGGTGCGTATCGATTTTATATTCATGGGATTTTTCCAAGATCTGCCGAAGTGTGAATATTTGGTCAATGGTGGACTTTCTAGGCCTTAAACCTCACTGATAAGGACCTATCAGGTTGTTGACGATCGGTTTTCGGCGTTCGCCTCTGTAGTTGGCGCAGTTCAGAGGGTCTCCTTTCTCAGGATCGGGCAAACGATGCTGAGGTTCTATTCATCGGGCATACTTCCGTTCGACCAGATTTTACAGATGAGCTGGTGCATGCTCCTTACCAACTAATCTCCTCCTGCCTTGAAAAGTTCCTGCCATTCAGTTCACTTCATTCTAATCGGGTTGACGGAAATCTTGACTGTCATCGTTACTATTGAATGGCTCATTCTGCCTGACAGCGGAATGTCGGTCATCATCGGCATTTAACAGTCTGCAGAAGTATTCCTTCCATATCCTCAGCACCGACTGCGATTCCACTACTATATTGCTATTTTCGTCCTTGCAGGCTTTAATATATCTTAGTGCTATCGCTTTCACCTCATCAACTGGCAATAGTTGACCGAAAACTGCTCCCGGTTATTTTCCGAAATCTAAAGTCCCGGAACAATGTTATTGCTGCCTCCCGAATGGCCCTTTCTCATATAGTCTTCTTGTTGAATATTTACCTTAGTAGACCTTAAGGCATATGGTCAGTGGAGCGACGGAGTAACATGCGCGGGAGGGTTATGTCCCTGATATTTATAAAATTTCTCAAACACCATTTAGGAAATCCTTTTTTAGATTTTCGAAATTTTCGTTTCGAGGATATGACCAGGATTCCAGAAAACTGATGACTACTCTTTACCTTATGGGATACGCTCTTCAAAGAACACATCTTTTTCTTCATTGATATTTCTCCCAATCCCTTATGTTCGGCACCTATATGAGTAGGTGTCCCACGTCTTCATTAATCAATAGCTAATCCGACGACTCTTTGTAGAACTTGATAGTATTTTCATTTTCCATTTCCTTGATATTGATCAGAGAAATAAATTACACTGCAATACACACCTTTTGTACATACTTGTCAGTATTTTGTCATTCAACACTTTAAATATTTAAATTTCAAATTAAGTGTGTTCAATAGATGATGGGAGCTCCACATCAATCTTTCTATCTTTAATATACACAACACTTTTGATTTTATGTTTTGTTTATTTATTTTAGCATTGCATTGATTTTTTTGGTTGGCGATCAATACGTCGAGATATTTGTGAAGGAGAACAGGTATTGAAAATCTCTGTGAGCGCTAGGATGTCGTATTTTTTTTTTTTTTTTTTTAGAGAAACAAAGAATTGTAAAATATATAATATATTCGCATTGCAATTTTTATCATTACTGAGCGAAAAAGGTATAAATTGATTATTATGAGCGCTAGGTAGGTCTATTATACATGTGTTAAATTTGTTACTCGTGTTAAGTTAAAATTTATCCATAATGAGAAAATCTCTGAAAAAGTAATAATTCTTAAACTGTGGTTTAAACAATATGCAAGTTAAAAACCCAGTGAAAGATAGGTATAAATCTAATAATGTTCTAACCTATTCCGATCTATACACGTACAATGTACTTAACTTATTCGTATATAGTGTTATGTGGTAATTATGATGAGCATGAAGTAAGGATCTTCTAAATTTCATATCCCAATGGTTAATATACCATGAGATGCCTAATCTAATAATTAGAAAATGTTCAGCGAATTCATACTGATGATTAATAAATTTCCGCTTTTTAATCAAACACTCGTGATTGCAAGTGATAGATAAATTATTTTATACTTTTACAATACATACTAATGTGCTTACTTAATGAAAATGACTCACAAACATGTTGATGATAGCGAGTATAAACTTTGCTTCCTCTGTCACTGCTCAGGTTTTCTCCGGGAGTTTGATTAATCATAACTTTATTCTACTTCCTTGGAAAGCTCTCAGTTCTTAAGAGACGCACTTTCGATGTATTAGGCGATGTTTAAAAAAAAATTGAAAAAAAAAAAAAATAGCTTATTTTCACAGCGTCGCGACGGAGTATTAGGGTGCTCCTGGTTTGAGTTAGCACATTCCAATTCAGAGCCTGGTGCCGTCGTTCAAGAATTAGCAGTAAAAAGGGATTACCTATATTTAGAACCATTTAGGCTCTTTATTTGATGTTATCTTGAGCTCTATCCTGAAGCAGCACCATTTGGTGTATCATATCCTACAGTTAGTTATACATCCCTCCTCTTTAATCCGGATTCGAGGTAAAAAAGCTTCCATTAAGGTGTGCGCACAAGAATTTCTCTGGAAAACGTTTTAAGAAAAACTGTAATTATGAGCTCCCCAGTATGTGTGAACATTCCCTTTAACATCATATACAACTTCGTATGTAACTTTATTTTCTAATAGTATAAATAAATAAATATACTAACACTTTTTTAATGTTCTAGTTTTATCTAGCGCTCAAAATAATTTCTTTCATATCTGTCCTCCTTCATTAATACGGACTCTGCCTCCCCGTAAAAATATAGTACGCTTTTGTATGCCAATTGTATACTTACTCTACTCATTGCCAGAAGTCTAAAAATATAATATTGCCACCATAACTAAGTAAATATAGATGTTCAGAGACTCTTGCTTATTACTTACACAAAAAGCTAGTTACAAAATGTACATAAATATCTACTTCTTCATAAATAATACTTAAATAATGTTGTCTTCGATGTTAAAACAAAATTTAAAGCAATATTTAACAAAAAAAAAAAGTGTTTATGTATATATATCTCACATTCTTAAAAATAAAATTTGGTTTAAAATATATTTCAGGTGTTCAATACAACAACAAACGGAACAAAAATCGAGGAAGACGAGGTGCCTGACATAACAGATCCTTTCTTCCTTATAGAAACTCTATGTATTATATGGTTTACCTTTGAACTTAGCGTCAGGTGAAAAGTACAAAATTTTGCTAATTAAAAATGAATTTATACTTTTTTTTTATATAGGTTCCTCGCGTGTCCGAATAAGTTAAATTTCTGCAGGGATGTCATGAATGTTATCGATATAATCGCGATCATTCCTTACTTTATAACATTAGCGACTGTTGTTGCAGAGGAGGAAGACACGCTTAACCTCCCGAAAGCACCTGTTAGCCCACAGGTAACAAAAATACCTATATATACTTTTTTCAAATTTTCTATATCTCTTTGGTATTATATTTTATTTTAGGACAAGTCAACGAATCAGGCTATGTCCTTGGCTATATTACGAGTGATACGATTAGTTCGAGTATTTCGAATATTTAAATTGTCAAGGCATTCGAAAGGCTTACAAATTTTAGGACGAACACTTAAAGCCTCAATGCGAGAACTAGGTTTACTTATATTTTTCTTATTCATAGGTAAGTTTAAAAATAAATTCATTAAAAATAAATATAAAATCTTATTTAAAGGTGTTATAACCTAGGCAAATATATATATATATAAAAAAAAACTCAAAAAAATATATAATACATATATTAAAATGAAACATCACCTTTTATAAATTGACCCTTCTTTTATGTTTATACTTATGTTTTGTTTGTTGCTGAGTAGAAAATATAATGTATTCTAAGCAAAGCAGGCACATATACATAGAAATAGAAAAAAAAATTGGATTCTTAGTTTATTTATAAAAAGAAAATTGTTAGTTTCACTAACAACACTGAAAGCCTTTGGTGCTTTCTTTTACGTTTAATTCACAATACGAAATATGGATTGAGTATCAAAATCAATTCAAATTTAATAATGACAAAACAATATTTAGATATTAGTTCATTTAAATTATTTTGACAAGGAAAACGATACCAAAGAATAACTTATAAGTGCAGAAAACAAGATTTAAACAATTTTTTTTTTAGAAAACTATGGTGATCCAGTAAATAATTTTCTAAAGCACAATTTATCGGAATGTTTGGGTATGGGTAACGAAATTAGAAATTTTCGTATCATATATATCTTAGTTTATTTATTTTGAGGAATTTTTGAAAAAAAAAAATTTTGAAAATCGACTCTAAAATTAACTTATTTTATTAGAATACATGTAATAGCTACGAAGAAAAAGAAGAATGTCATCGGCAGGCATAACAACACATTCTTTTTATTAGATTATATTGTAGTAAGAAGGTAGATCTGAGCGTCGACAAACACACCTTTGCAGCTATCAGGATCCATCTGTCTCCAGTTACGTTTGCAAATATGTGGGTGGTCAATTAATATTTATACCTACACTATAGTACAACATTTGGCAACTAATATTTCTGCAGGTGACACAAGTTAACCAACTCTTTTTTTATGGGTTGCATAAATGTTGCTAGGGCTTTATTATGGAGAAATAATCGGTTGCTTTCCAGGTTGAGATTGTAAGACAGCTTTGCATTGTGATTGTGCTGATTAATGGTTTTGAAACTTTTATAATAGTTCTTTGATTTTAAACACCGACTTCCTTCCAACTATTTGTTCTCCATCTTTGCGCGTGATATTTTGGCTTCACCAGATCTCTGCAGAGTGCGCATCGTTGGACTTATCAGTATTCTGTAACTCACCACCTTCCTATTTATACAATACTATCTATGTATATCCTATATTACATTGTGAGGTATTTTTTCTTGCAGTCACGATGCTCGCGTACTATAGCCAAACATCGAAATTCTGAAAGCAACTAGTTTTGGTAGGCCAAAATGCTAAACTACATAATGTAGTTTAAAAATGAGATACTAGCCTTTTACGTCAAAGACTCAGTCCAAGCAGATTCTCATTAATCACAATCTAGGATGTTACTGTCACTTTTATAATAGTAGATATACAATAGATCTTATTTCATAACCGTTATTTCAAATACAAAAAAAAAAAGTTTCTTTCTACCACAGGTTCCTTAGGCTTATTTTTAGATATTTCTGACAAAACTACAACGCATTTTCCTTATAACTTCTTTTTAAATATAATGCTAAAAAAAAATCTCTAAAAAGCAGTGCAGTTTTTGAAATACTTCTTTGAATAAGTAGTATACAAGTCACTCTTATACTTTTGCAAATACAAATTTGAAAGCACTCAAAATTCAGAACCCAACTTCTAATTATAACAATTTATTCAAAAGCAGGAAACCTAAGTACTGATGTCTACTTTTCTCATTGTCCATAACAATTTTGAGTATAATCCTCCCATACAAAAAATAATAATAAATTAAATTCAAAAAATAAGAAAAAACAAATATTTATACAAAAATTCGTGTGCAAAACAAAAACAATTTATACTAATCAAACAAAAATTTCCTCACACAAAACAAGGCGTCGTATTATTCTCATCTGCCGTATATTTTGCGGAGGCCGGCGCCGAAATGTCCTTCTTCAAATCAATACCAGACGCATTTTGGTGGGCTGTGGTCACAATGACCACAGTTGGATATGGTGACATGAGGTACAAACAGACTCTCAATTTCTTCGTTAAACGTTCTAATAAGAATAAATATTACATATATATAATTTAAACGAAGTAAAGCTTAACACATAAAATGTCGTAACAACAAATATACTTTTTATTTAAACCAAAAAAGAAATAAAATAATTATTTTTCGATATTTCGTATAAACGTATTTGTAATATGGAAAAAGAGTCGTTGTAAAAAAAAAAAAAAAAACAAAGAATCCGTGTGTAAATTGGTCACGTCGTATTGTGTTAATGTGTTTTGTTATGAATCTCTTCTTTACTCTCCCGTAATTTTTTGAAGTCTTTCTATTAAATATAAATATATATATATACATATGTGTATATTAATTCTTCTTTCCTTAAACTGCATTTTTCTTTTCATTTTTATTTTTGTTTTTTGTTATATTGTTTTACTTTGATTTTTGTTTTAATTATTGTTTTTAAATTTATTATTTTATTCTACAGCAACAGGTTTTGAAGTTAGAGTAATACCTTTTTTGTATTTGGAAAAAAAATGCTTAACAATTTTCCGTAAAACTAGGCATATTAAAGTTTTTTTTTAATCTAACATCGCCAAAGTGTGTTGTTTTGTTTTTGTTTAGAGAAAGGGTAGTTTATATTCTCCATCCATTAAGTGAAACCAAAATGATAAATGCAGCATTATAACGCCGTTTGTTTTAGAAAATATGTATGTATTAGATTTAAAAAAAAGAAAAACAAACAAAAGAAAATTAACTAAATAAAATCAATGCAAATGAAAAAAAAAAAAACAAAAAAACAAAACCAGAAGAAAAAAAAACCCACAAAAACCAAAATTTAATTTATTTTAGGCGTTGTACTCTTCTCATCGGCTGTTTATTTTGCGGAAGCTGGAAGCGAAAATTCCTTCTTCAAGTCTATACCAGACGCATTTTGGTGGGCTGTCGTTACCATGACTACTGTTGGATATGGTGACATGACGTATGCAAACAAAAACAAATGTTTTTCCTTTTTCCTTATTACTTTTTCTGTTTTACTTTTCTAACTTCTTGTTTTGTTAATTAGTTTTTATTGTTTAAAGTTCTATTTTGTCTTCATCATATCTTAACCTATTTTTTTTTTTTTAGTATACAAAATCTCTCTCCCTTAAGAAAGATATTGAAAACATTTTAGTAAAACTCTTGCATATTTCACAATTTAAACTTAAATTTCAAACTACATACATAGAAGTGCTGAGAAGTTAATTTTGTTTTCATCTCTATCTCATATAACTATTTCATCTTCAAAATAATGAAATATTTTGTTATTTCAGTTTTTTCTATTTCGTTTTTTTTTTTTTTAATAATTATAAACAAAACCATTACATTAACCTCACATCATTATATATTAAAACAAAATCAGACCAATAACACAAATCAAAGTTATTATTATATGCATTTTATATATCATTAAGAATACATATAGTTATATATTTAGTATATAAATAAGAAAGAAAATTGTTTTGAGTGTTGTAATAAGTTTGTATGGTAATACTATAATCTACAATATTATTTAAGAAGCCGGTCTTATTTTCATAACGTAACTTGTAAATATATTCATTCTTCGGTTTTGTAATAAAAATATGTAGGTGGAGTTTTGTCATGAACTTTATCGCTTTACTTTACGAGTATGTGGTAACGTATCATGTTACGAATAGCATAATTTTGATTAATACAGATATGTGTGAAGCCGTAATCTTTTTATAAGTTTATATATTTTCTAACTTTGTACATTAGTGTATTCTGACTGTTTTAAAATTTTTTTAAGATCTCAATTCACTCATTCTTCTCCAAAAAGCGAGATATGTGATCTTACATCTACCAAGCAGTCAGATACTACTTTAATGGCAGAATGCAGCTTTAAAATCATGTCTTTCTTCCTTAACAATGGAAGAAACAAAAATAGTCCTTAATGGTGAAAACTGGTCAGCTCTTTATAATTATTTGGAAGCGGCTTCCGCGTATCGGCACTGTATCATGTCTGAATACAAATAAAATTCCATATATTGATAAAATTACGATAGTGATGCTTCTCTTATGATAGATTTGCAGAAACGTTAAATTGATAACATTGTTCAATGGCTTCAATCAGGCAGACAGCAACGCCACAGCCTTACTATTTATTTTCTTGTAAATATATTTTTTTTTTGTATCTTCATCAAGAATTGTAATTTCAAAAATTGTTTATAATAAAGTAACTCTTGAATCTGAATCTATAATGGCGGAATTCGCTGTGTGATTACATTTATTGGAATATTCTTCTACTGGAAGTGTTTTCCGAAATCAACCCGTGAGATTCCAAATGAGCATATGTCTAAAAAAAAATGATACACATATAAAACATTTAGCGTACTAAAGGTACTACGCAAGGAAGTTGCGGGAATATGGATCAATGTTAAAACCACGTGCAGTAGAGATAATTTTAAGTGAAAAATACAATGTATCATTTTCCTGAATTTCGGTCAATTGAAAACCATGTCCATTCGTCTATCTATCACATCATTTTGTGCCTTAAATTCTTCAAAAGAACAGATTTTGTAGTTATATCTGAAAACTCAAGGAAAGCTTATACTCGTATAAGTAAAACGATTTTATTTCGTATTGAAACAATCGCAAAAAAAAAAAGGAACATGGTTCTGAAACTATAAAGTGATTTTGTTTTTACGAGGGTAGGTAGATACGAAGGTAGGCGAAATTAAAATGTTTGGCAGGTACCTCTCTATTGAAAGTTCCTACTTGTTCCATAATTTAAACGCGATTAGTCGTTATCACGCTAGGTCAAATGGTTTGGTCCTTTGTAGGCGGCGCAGAAAACCTATTTCATCAAGGATTTGAAGGACTGAATTGTTGACATGTCTTTTTGATCGTGACATTTTTAATTTCATCATCGAATGTCGCAATTCCAAGATCACTGTGGATATCGTTGGTTCTGATATAATATACCACTGCGCATAGACGATTGCTCTCAGCACTTGATTTTCAAAAGTTGGTAAATCCCTAAAATTACTTTTTTTGTATGGTGGTGATACTGGTTTTAGCACTTTGTAAAAGCAGTTTGTTCTCCGAGTTTGCCCTTTTTTTTCACGTGCGGGTTCCATTTCAAATTGGCATCAAGTGTTATCCCGAGTTATTTAGCCTCGCTTGCAGATGGAATTTATAAAGTTAGGCCTTCTTTACTTTTCTATAAGTACGATTTACATGAACAGATTTGGTTTTATTGAGCGCGATCTGCCAAACCTTTGTCCATTCGTTTACCCTATCCAATGATTCTTGCAATTTTTCAGTAGTTTCTTCGACCGATCTGTTGCCAAGATGGCAGTATCGTCGGCAAATGTAGATAATACGGTGCCCTCTTCTTGAAGTACATATAAAAAGAGCATACAATAGATACAAAAGCGGACCAAGGACACTTCCTTGTAGTACCTCAACCATTATTTCTTTAAATTCTTTATATTCTTTTGTGTTTTTGACACGAAAGAGTCTATTTGTGAGGTGTGTAGAGCTTGTCATAATTTGTACTTCAGACCTTCATGCCACACCTTGTTAAAGGCTTGGGAAATGTCAAGGAATATGCTTGAGCAGATCCCATTTTTTCAAAAGATTTGTCAATTACATCAGTTATTCTATGCACTTGGTCGATTGTTGAGTGCTTGCTATGGAAGCCAAATTTCTTCTATAACCGGCTGTATGCGCCTTAACCCCTAAGTAGTATCGTCTCAAAAACTGTTGACATAATCCGAAGAAGGGAAACAGGTCTGTGTGACATTTTCTCATTCGGCGGTTTTCCTGAATTTAGAACCATTATGACTTCCGCGACTTTCCATTGACTCGGAACATCTCTAATATAAGCGCAGCGTTTATAATGTGTAGAAACTTAATTAAAGCTTTTCCGGTTAACGCTTTAAGGAACTCACCAGTGATTGTCGGCAATGCTAACATACTTGTCACGCACTGTCATAATGTATCATAAGTACCGATAGTACATAGTAATAGTCTAAGAAGCTTCAGTATTAGGATTGACTCGTATTTGACATTTTTTTATCTTCAGCTAGACACACTTCTAACAATGCTCTTTTAAGCTATCCTTCGAAATAAGTTTAGGTTGTAACAACGCCTTCCGGTTATCTCTTTTGATATTTAATTCTACTGTCCAGGGGCAAGTCATCACAAATATGTTTTTGCTTAATCTCATGATTAATATCGTCAGAAATTTTAATTCAAATTTTTATTGATTAACATTTTTTTAATTTATTTTATTATTTAAAAAAAATATTATGAATGAATCTAAAAATTTAAAAAATTATAAATAAATGTTCATACAAACTTATTATAAAAAAAACTAACTGTATGCATATATGTATCTAGGCACACATTCATTGCATAAATTATGTTCTATATAACATCGTAATGTAAATTTTTAAAACATCAACTACACTCTGAAACACTGTACTGCTCTGTACTATTATAATACATAACTAAAATTGTGACGCTGCATGGTTTCGCTCATTACAAAAAAAAAACTAGTTCACAAAATAAAAAAAAAAAATATTGAATAAAAGAAATACATTAACGAAAACACGAACTGCTTAAGTCAAAATGTTTGTTTTATGCACAGTAAAAATGAAGAGTAAAAATGAAAAAAAATTAACAACATAGGACATTTCACCTTTTTATTAGCTTTTTTGTTCATAAACTCATAGTTTATTCTTTTTCCATTTATTATTTCATTCGATCAGGATTTCTAGTGGAATGTAGAACTATGCAAATTCTTATTTTCGAAGAAGAGTTTTTTTTATCGTTCTTTTTTTTAACAATTCATAGATACATTACACTGGGCGGGGCTAACTTTTTTTTATAGTAGGGCACATCACATTTTGTTCTAAAAAAATATACGAAGATACATTTATTCAAGTAGATTACAAACTTGTTAGTTCTGCATCTCGTTTCATTTTATTTTCATTTCTTGTTTATTTTTCTTATTTCCCTGTTTTTCTTTTTTGTTCTAAATACAAATTTATTTATTTTTTTAATAATTTTTGATTGGCTTTTTCAATATTGAGAATATTCATGGATTTATATCTTTGCATGTACATGAATGCAACAACGCATGTGGCTTGTTTGTCTGGCACAATTTTATGTACTAATTGCATATAACTTTCTGTTGTTTTTTAACATTTTGTAATTCATCTGCATTCTCTACATATATGTGTGTCTTTCTATTCGATTCATCTTTCTTCGAACTTTATACATTTCAACTATAACTGTCTTTGTTGTGTAAGGTGCATCACTTCTGTATAAATATTGCTATTGGCATCATCGTAAATAAATAAAAAACAAAGCATCAACCCATCTATCTCGTTGTTTGATACTTAATTTTGTTGGCTGTTTATTATGATAATTAACACAATTTTTTTTATTTATGTTGTTCATAGTTTTTAATTAGACTGAACCTAAGAGATGAACGAGAAATATATTTAAATAAATTTATGTTTTATTATATTTTCTTGTAACTTAATATAGACCGGTCGGCGTTTGGGGTAAAATTGTGGGATCACTATGTGCCATTGCTGGTGTATTGACAATCGCACTTCCGGTACCAGTCATCGTCAGTAACTTCAATTACTTCTATCATAGGGAAACGGATCAGGAAGAGATGCAGAGCCAAAACTTTAACCATGTTACTAGTTGTCCATACTTACCTGGTACATTAGGTATGCCAAGCATTTAACCATAAATATTTGTACTAACTTTTTGGTATTCTTCTCGTATTTAATTTTAGGTCAACATTTAAAGAAATCATCACTGTCTGAATCATCATCGGATATGATGGACTTAGACGATGGTGTGGATTCAACGCCAGGACTGACTGAACATCCTGGACGTCAAGCTCCATTTTTAGGAGCGCAACAATCGATCGATAAGCAGCAACAATTAAACCAACAGAATGGTTTTAAGCAGCCACTTGGAAGTAATAACTTAACGTTACGGCATAATAGTGCATTAGCAGTCAGTATCGAAACCGACGTTTGACTACTGGGTAAGTAAGAGAGACCAATGTTCAAATATGTTAATCACATTATATAGTTGGTTGAAGTTATGTTTTTTTTTTTTTGTTTTTGTTCAGTCAGTCATAGAAACTAAAGTCTTGAAGATATTGAAATAAATGAATCAATGACACTTGACCGAGATTTGAACTTTAGGCGATATCTGTTTCTTTTTTTTTAAATAAGCATTTTGAAAATTGATAGTCACATCAATTTCAGACAGATAAAAGTACCGTTAAATTTTTGATTAAAATACAAGTTTTGATTCTGTATGTATGTACATTTAGCTGACCATTGGTTCCCGATTTCCATGGGCAGTCTCTGACATCGTCCTTGCATTCCGCATCCAGTTGTATTCATACAGGAGAAAACACAACTCAAAGTGGAAGAATTGCGCATAATAGTTGCAGTTGCAATCTTCATCAAGTTTTATTCATTGAAACCAAAGATACACTTTTTAATGAAAATTCGTTCTGATGAAATACTTATTCAGGTCACAGTTGTAAAAGGATTAAACTATTGTAGCATGTAATGTTTGGAATTTTTGTCAGAAGTATTTTGATTCTCACTTTGCGTTTATTTGTATTTATCGAAGTCTGTGAAGTTATTTCAGTGAAAAAAGGTGATTACAGCCGTTTGGTGAATTTGCCATTGAAATAAGACGGTATAACAGAAAGCTTAAGAACTGGCACAACTCCAAAATGGAAAGAAATGATGAGGACATAATCTTTTATGTCTTATTTTTTGTTTGTTGTTTGATTGCAATGACCTCAGATATCTGTGATTTTCTTTTTTCTTTTATGTTGCCAAAATACATTGTATTTTTCCTTGAAAATAGGAAAAACAATTCTCTTAATAAGAGTCATGTCATGCCTATATTATTCAAAAACTAAATTTATATACCAAGTCAATCAGTTGTCGGGAAACTTTTCTAACTTGAGACTTCTACAATTCATAGCCAATATGATAAGCTTATAATTAGATAAATTGTATTACTGCTTGCTTGTGTTATTTGAACTAGTGTTTGCATGTACATTCTTTTACATGTATATATTTTCAGCAACATTAATGCAATTTAAAATACAATGTTAATATAGCCTTTATATTTCCAGTTAAAAAGACGATACGCGCTATATTTTGGCCTTGTGAAATGTTTCGTTGGATGCCAGAGCCGACAAAAGCTGTCTAAAAGGAAAACATCGAAAACATTTCAAAAACAATACATAAATCACTTAACAAATAAAAAATTGTGCCGTTAAATCATCTCTACGTTCTATCTAATCATTAAATCTAATGATATTAAAGAAGTAATAATAATAATCAGTTCCAGATAACTACAGATTAATTATGATTAAAAAGAAAATAGTCAACGTCTTCAAAACTAGAAAAAAAAGAAAATGGAACAATAAAAAAAAAAAAAGAAAAACAGCAAAAAATAAATATTATCAAAAATCCAAAATAGTTTAGAAAAAATGTAATAACAAAATTAGAATCCCCAAAAGAAAAACCAAACACCTCATCACAAAACATCATTGTTATTATTATTGTTATAATTTTCTTAATAAGTTAGCTCAAATTATAAAAGCAAAAGGAAAACAGTGCAGAAAAGTAAATAAGAACAACAAACCTAATAACAACTATTGTTATCTCCGTGATAAATAAAAGTCAGAGTATTTCGCTATTTTTCATATTTCATTACCCTATGCTAATATCCTTGTAAGAAGAACAAAAAAAATAACTAAGCTATTTCGCCGTATAGTACGTTTTTAATACGCAACCAAAACAAATCCAGTTTAATAAAAACAAAAACAGAAAAATGCGCCAATAAAATTCATGTTATGATATTTAAAAAAAAAACAAAAAAACAAAATCCAATCATCAAAAATGGTCATTTAAAAACACGTTTTCTCGCCACATGAATAATAATATTAATATCATTTCTTTTAATTTAATTTTTCCTAATTCTCATTTTCGTTTTCTCCATATATTTATTTATCTAAATTTTTTAAATAAAATCAACAAAACTACCAAAGCAAAATAGTACTTTACAACTACTCTAAGAAAACAAAAAGAAAAACATCAAATTAGAAAAAAACAAGCTAAATAAATAATACTGCCGTGAAAAGATCGTAAGAAATCAGATTATATATATATATATTACTAAAAAATAAAATAAAATTAAAAGAAAACAGTAAGCAGCAGCAGTAGTTCTATACATTAACACTATAGCTAACATTGATTTATATAATTTAAGTAAAATAAAGTAAAAAAAAAGCATGCAGCTAAATGCAAAATCTTTATAAGAACTTGCAGTTCATTCTTCACACACTCTTCTACTTTTTTTGTTTCCTGTGAAGATTAATTTAAAATTATATACATACTTGTATATATACATATATATATGCATATATATATATACATATATATACATATATACATATATATATATATATCTGACAAAAAAAAATTCTTAAATAAGCTTTAACTTTAGCTACAACAAAACATTATTAGGAACAACAAAACAAAATCAAACACTACTAAATACTAAAATAGATGAGAAACCTTTTTTTCCTTCTAAAGTTATCAATAAAAATGAAATAAGTAATGAGTTATAGGTATGTAAATAGAATAGAAGGACTCAAAGAGAGATTTATGGTTTGTTTTGATTATAATGTATTCTTAAATATTTTTTTTCATTTGTGATAATTTCTTTTGGATTTAAAGAAAGAAAAAATAAAAGAATTCCACGAAAACCAAATAAATTAAATTGTAAATATAGAATTTTTTTATTTACAATATACAATTATATTAAATTATATTGTAATGCGTTGACAAAGAGAAGGAAACAATAAATACTCGCAATTCTTATTTTATTTTGCAATTTAAAAGTATTAGAAATGGATAAAATAAATCTTATTTAGTTATTTTTTTTTTAAGTTTATGATGTGATCTATGACCTGCACATATTTACGCTTTTCGTAATTCATTTTCAGTCTTATAATTTAGTTATTATATTTTCCGTAATAGTCATTATTCAGCAATTAGTGCACTTCGCTAATTATCTCGGTATAGTGAACTTCTACCCAAGTCTACTTTCAGCAGCAAACACAACTACTATGCAAAATATTGGAACAAATAAAATCGCATGAAAAACATATGAAATCAAGTTTCAATGACACACTCACAGTCATGCTCTCACTTTAGATTGATTTTGCTGATAATCACTGCAACATCCTTTTTATCGATAGAGATAAAACCTGCATCTCAAGTGGTACACTGTAAAGTTATGTTTTATATTTTCTAAAAATGAGTCCCGTTGTATAATGAGTACAATTCAGTCTTTTTTGAATTATTAACGCACACTATCGCCAAGGAAGAAATTAATCCCATTTTTTTTAATCAGCGTACTTCAATACAGGATCTGAATACAATAATCCTTAGGAATTATATTCAGTGCGAGAAAATATTAAAAATATTTCGAAAGTCAAGTTTGCATTGAGTGGAATGGAATTTCGAATGTGCCAGCCAAAATGAAATAAGGTGTTTGAGAGCTCGGGTCGCTTGGGTTTCGTTCTAAAATCGCTCTGGAGTGGCTCCTAAATATAGTTCTATGTTCTTTTTAAAAACCTGGGGTCGCTCTGTAATCGCTTTGATGTCAACCCGGGCTTCTTTTGGGTAAGGAAAACGGAGCTGTCAAAACCGCATGTGGCATTTGTGGTTATTATTTACTTTGCATATCGCAGAAATAATAGACTAGTTAGTTTTCTTGGCTTGAATTATGTTTAGATTAATAAAAAGCAAAAAATAAGCTAACAATGTAAATATGGAAATTAAGTTCAGAGCGACAAATAGAGAACGGAAAAACCCAGGTTTTTTTTAACATATCAAAATACCTAGATCAACCCTGGGGTGAATATAAAAAAAAACGGACCTATTATTTGCCAATATCTCTGTCATCAGTCTTCACATGCAAACTGTCCGAGTTCCCAATAGTGAAACGAAATAAAGACTCACCATACAAATGAAAATTTGACTTTCTATGAAATGCTGGACGGACTTTAGATCAACAAATAAAAGTTTACTTCAGAGTCGACCCTTACAACTTCTATTTTTCCAACAGAATGCTTTAAAGATACTTTTAATCAAATTCGACGGTGCAATTTCAGCAGTCGCCCAAGTATTCTCATATATTTCATTGATTGAAAAGATCGAATGAGAGAGAGAGAGAGAGAGAGGGAGAGAGAGAGAGAGAGAGAGAGAGCGCTTGGGAAGGATCTATTTCTTGTCCCGATCCCTAAAAAATATTCACCTTATTGTTTGATGATGTTTTGTTCAGGTTAGACGTCATCCGGACCAATACGCCTTTAGAGATTCTTCTCAGTGCTGCTATATGAAGCGGGAAAATGAGTTCGGATTCAGCTCGAGCAGTGAAAATGTCTTTTAAAGCAAGAGTTTATATCCGAGTTTGACTATCTTTCGTAAGGGATCGGCAGAGAAGTCCGGATTCTATGGTCTACACGGGGTCCAACACTGACTCTACTCGTTCTGCTATAAAACTTTGGAAGCTGTGTTTCGTTTAATAAAATAGCATCTATATTGTCTATAATGCGTAAAACAACAGACAGGCTTCTTTTATGACCTTTGTGTATCGCCTCACTCAAACCAAAATAGTTGGAGAATGAATCATTAGTTCAACGGCATTTGTAAGATTCAATTTTCTATGGCTTGTTTGGGTATGAGGGGATATCTTGTCATTTGGGGATGTTTTATGTTCATAGAAAGGATTTCCCAGAGCACGAAATTACTTAAAGAGGCTCATACAGACGACTTAGGTATCCTCGTTTTGTCTCACCTTAAAAGTTCATCTTCTCTTACTGGTGTTTGCCGAAATCCGAGACCTTGGGCTCGCGTAATTGTAGCGTGTATAACTTGCATATGCAAAAGAAAGTGTCCTCGTACTCGCACCTTACTTTCGAGATTTCTGGATGATCCCGGTAGAGATCAATAATGGATCTCCAGAAATCGCAATCCCGAATCGCCATTTTCACTCACACAAATTTGAGACTGATGGTTGATGGATGAGCGAAAATGAACAATGTGCAAACAAACCCTATACACATGACACATAAAGCCAATATCGACACAAAGAATCAAAAAAAAAAATTCATATTCGCAGCAGCGTTTTGACACCATGTAGACACTTGTATCGTGTGACTGATCAGTTTCCTTTTGAAGTTTAAATCTCTCCCTGTAGAAAAGATTGCAAACAATTTATTGGCATCCCATCGACCCACAAAGCTTTGGCGCAGCAGTCCAATGTACATTTTGTGATAGGTGTCCTTTATTTTTCGATTTGAAGGCAGTTGTACTTATTGCACGTAGTGAACGAAATATACGAAATGCATATATGTACATATATCCGTTCCGAAATATACATACAAGTATATGTACATATTTTTTTCAATAATGCGAGAGTTTCCCAACGATAAAAAGAATATGTATTATGACAATTTTTTTATAGCATTTTATTCTTTTATTGCCAATCTGTATATCTCAACAAAAAAAAATAAATAAAAAATTTATCAATTTTTGCATAAAATATATTTTCTTACTCTATATTTGTAAATTACGCAAATCTTGGCTCTTTATTTTTATGCCAACCCTTAATTGTAAATATGGAAAGCATGTTTTGCCTTTAACTTATTACAACTGCTATAATATAATATTTTTGCAAATTTTTCTAAACGGCCCAATGCAATAATATATATTTCAAATGAAAAATAAAAAAAAATAATACAAACCGCTGGCCTAGTTTATGGTTGTGGAAATCTCGACCAATTTTCTTTAAGCAACACGTTACTATTAACACAATAAATAAATAAGTTTATTTTTCCTTATAACGGCAATCCTTCTTTTTTACGCTAAATATGACAAAACAAAACAAGACAAAATATAAAAACATATATAAAAAGAATACATTTAATATAATATATTTTGTAAAACTAAATAAATGTACATACATATTTTATGCTAACCAGCTTAAATGAAAAAAAAAAAAAACTTTATAACCATTTTTGTTTAAGTCCAAAAACAAAAACATTATTTCCTCTTTCGGTTATCTTTTATTTTGTTTCCTCCTTAAAACTGGTAAAAAAAAAGTACAAATATATTACTAAAACTCAAAAAATATTAAAGCAAACATAAAATAAAATTTAATTTTTCGAATGAGAGAATTATTTGAGTTATAAATGAAAATAATGCTACACAATGAAAGAGAAAACATGAAAACACAATAAATACCTACATATTTTCTTTCGGAAAATAAAAGTAATATTAAAACACAGCAAAAAAAAAAGTGACTGCATAAAAAACAAAAACCACATTTAAAATAGCAAATGGAACGCTCTTATGATTTTGGTAATATAAGCAAAAAAATAAAAAAATTAAATATATAACTAAATTTTACGAGAACAATAGAATAAAGCATTTACAATTTAAATAAAATAAATAAAAATCGTTAAAAATCATCAGGAAAAATTAAAATGATTTGAACTTAAAATATCCAAATTGAGTTCTTCGATATTGATATATATATAAACTTAGCGAAAGAAAATATTTATACAAATTATCCTTTTTTTTCCTAAATGTCTTTTTCATAGAGAAATTGTATTGTTTATATTCATTTGTATATGGACTGACATAATATTATGATTCATATAATAATAATGACTAGATTAAACGCAAGCTTTGAATACCGTCCACATAAATCTTCTCTTCTTTTTTTTGCTATTATCTATTATTATTATTATTTAGGAAAAAAAAAGGAAAGAAATAATCGTAACATATACGCATATCGAAGAACGAAAATTGAATTTGCTTTCCTAACAACCTTTTATTGTGAAACTTCCATATATTTTAAAACAAGTTCGTTTTTTGTCTATATTTTATAAAGCCATATAGTTCTATAGCCTTCTATGTAGCTATCATAACTCCATACCTAAAGTCAAATCACTTAGGATAGAATTTCCAACGAAGTGGGCGAAAATGCAAATTGAATGGCAAATTGGCAATATTGATGTATATTTTGTAATCTGCCACTCTAAAAGATATTTATTCCTTGGCATAGTGTTAGCTATCAGATATATTCAGCACAGTCACAATTCTTTAAGAAAACAACTTGGTTGATTTCACCATTAACCGCTATGCAATTCTAGAGCGAGAAAGAAATGTAAATAAAAGTTCGAAATAAAACTAGTTCTAGTCGTGAATATCCGCTTGACTGTCTACACAAACACAATATCCTTTCGTAGAAGCGGATCTGGGTAACAGATACAGAGTTCGCTGGTATAGTTTTGAAGGATGATCGGCAGCAAAATGGATTATATACGAGTATAATACATAAATTTGGCGCAACAGCTCATTAAGTACCTAGGCCTAGCTTCTCGCAACCAGTCGTGTTGTGTGCGTCATACGCACGAATGGAAGGGACCTACAGTTTTGTGCCGTATCCGAAAGGCATTTTTGTTTTTGAGAAGCTTTCTCGTGACAACTCTCGGATGTTTGTCAAACGTTTGCGAGAGGAGAAACCGTGAAAAAACTTGTTGATGTTTTCATAATCCCTTCATAATCCCTTGAAGTGTATTCATAATCCCTTCAGTGCGCGCAAATTATTAAAACAAAAATAAAAAATTGGATAATCCCGATTCAACTCTGACAGGCCATCTTGATGGATGTTGCTACGTACGAGATACCTACTAATGCTTGCGCATCATTGCATGACATTCCTTCTTCCATTCTACATTCGGTTTTAAAACTTTTTGCTTGGATGTGCACGGATTCGTTCTGATAGGTCAATTTTCTTTCCAAATCTACTCTGGAAGTGATGGTGCGTAAGAATGGTCATAGAGTGCTGATGACCAAAATTCTACATCTCTCACGCTAACCGCGGTTTCGATGATTTATAGGGGTTTGATTTGACAAAGACATACGTATTCCTACCAATGTGGCTGTCAATTCTATTATAGATTTACATCTAAACAGACAGACAGTTATATGCCGGTTATTACGAAACATTGCATTCTTCGGTGCTAAACTCTAATTTTTAATATATTTTCCCTTGTTATAATTTATTACTTTCCAATTTTCTAATAGCTTTGAAGTTAAACAATTTAAAGTTGTCAGGTTAGTATTCCTATTAATAAAGAAATGAAAAAAAATGAAAAAATTAACGGAGAATGTATTTTACACATGCATGTATAAAATGTAAATAAAAATGTAATTAATTTTTCTATTAATTATTTTCTTTTTGTTTCGCTTATTTGAATTCAATTTTTACAGCAAAATATTAATTTCTTTACTACAAGCGGCGTATAGACGTGTTTTTTAATTTAAATAAAAACCAATTAAACTTCAACAAGTTTTTAAATATCAAATAATTTAACTGGATTGGATAAATTGCCATAAAAATGGAGGATATTATTTTAAAGTAGATAAATGAAAATTGTAAAAAATTAACAAATCCGTTCAATGAATGAAAGTTGAAATATTGTAAAAATGAGAAATCAATAATTGTGTACCTTAATATCATAAAACGTTTTTATTTTAAATTTTTGTATTTATTTAAAAAAAACTGAAATTATTTTTCAAATTAAGTTTGTAACATAACACCAATATAAAGTAAAATTAATTCCTTAAATAAGTGTAGATAATGAAAATAAATCACATAAAAAAAAGAGAGAACAAATGTGTATGAACAATTTTAATACATTTTAGTATTACTTTAATATATTATGAAGGTAATAATAAAAATGAAATTTTAAAATGAAAAACCAAATAACCCCGAAAATTATGATAAAACAAAATGACTTAAAATTAAATATTTTTTGTATAATTTTTATCCGTCTTTTTTTTTCATACTTTTATTTTTTTTATTTTCAGTTTATCTCAATAAAAGTCAATTAGTTCTAAAAATAAACAAATTCAAAAAAAAAAAAAAAACTATAATTATGTTAAAAACAAAAATATGTATAATCTTTCCAAGAATTTCAATTTGTAGAAAATCAAGAAATCGCTGGTATAAATATAAAATAAAATTAAAATGCAAATATCAGAAGAACTATCTAATTTCATCTAATTCCAAACGTATTAAAAGAGTAAAATTAAATCAATTAAACAATACAATAAAGATAAACAAAAACATAAGACAAATGTAAGATATAAATATGGCGGGGGTTAGAAATAAAATTACCTTTAAAAATTTAATTAATTTTAAAATTAAACAAAAAAAAAGAAAAAAAACCCAAAAACAGAAAAACAAGCCTAGTGTAATTTATGTTAAAAATGGAATGTTTAGAGTATTCAATGTAAATTTTACTCGTCTCGATATATTTAAAAAATGGAAAACCAATTGTTTTATTATATTTTAATTATTTTCTTTAGTATACAGGACGATAGATAGGTAAACGAAATGTGCAAAAGTTGTGGTGGATTTCAATTTTTTTTATACCAAAAAGAAATTGGATCGCATATAATTTTAGTTTCTTTAAGATGATAGAGTATATATATATTTTTTAATGATTTTATTTTTTACGTATGTGTATATACCAAGGAACGACGACTTAAAACTACTACTCTCAAGTGATCCACTTAAGCTATTAAAATTTATTATCTATCTTTTAGATTTCTTTTCTATTAATTTTTAATTTTTCCTTCTTTTATATATTAAAAGAATACAAATTCTCTACGAATTAATTAAAAATGGAAAAGAATTAACAATAAATCCAACAATGTGAAATGAAGCCACAACCGATGTTCTGTGGAGTATAAATGTGTTCAAATTAATTAATTACATTAAATGTAATTGTAAAAAATAATACTGTAAAAACTGTAAATACATTATAATAAAAAAAACTTTTCCGTTTCTTCTCCTTTCAAGTATAATTTTAGATTTTATTATTTTGTTATTGAATTTAAAGTTGGCGATTATTCTTGTAAAAAAAAAATTTAAGAAAAACAAAATGATTTTCCTGTTAATGCTTAAATTCAATATTGTTATTTTTGTTATAAGTAAATTAAGATTTATTTTCAATTGTTTTATTTTTATTAAATTAAAAAAGAAACGATAAATTAAATTAAAAAGAAAAAAAGTACAATTTTGAGTTTTCTTATTTTTCATATAATCAAAAATATGTAGAAATTATGGAATTGGTATGTTCGACTACTTTTTGTTTTTGGCAACTATGGGTTTCATCATTTTGTTGAACATTTATTGAGGAAGATTACATAATATAGGTGCTTGTTAGTTTAGTTCAAGAAAAACATATATAAGGATATTGGTCGCACCCTTTTAGATATTCAAGATCAGAACAGTATTCTTGAATTTTTTTTTTTTCCTTTTCTTTTGAATATAAAATTTTTTACCATTCTGAATATAGTGCTGATATTTTTAATTTTTAGATGAGAGTTTAGATATATTAAAAATTAAATGCAGTACTAATAGTGAGAAATCAAAGAAGAAGTTAAGCAGTGTGCCCCAATTCTCGAGGTTAGTTTCACATAATTGGTTTCCGAATATGATTTACAGAAAAAGAGTATTTCATTGGACAATTTTCTCTAGCCAATTTCGAACGCATTATGAGTACACGCAACTAACGAATTATTTTGATTTTATATAGGTATAAACTGCAGTTTCGAAGCAAAAACTATTTACAAGTTACACATACTTATATGGGTGCCGTGGCGCAGTGGTGTGACTACTGCGCGTGATGTTCCATGTTCGACCCCTAGAAAACACCAACAATTTTTTTTCACGGTCTCACCTCTCACGAACATTTGGCTAACATCTGAATGCATTTGTTTTCACGAGAAAGCTTTTCAAAAACAAAAAAAATATGCCCTTCGGATACGACATAAACTGTAGGTCCCTTCCATTCGTGCGAAAAATATAACGTACTACACGAGTGGTTGCGAGAAGCTAGACCTAGGCACTTTATGAGCTGTTGCGCCAAATTTATATAGTGAGTGTTTGAAACTTTCGACAAATTGTACTCGTATATTGGTCAACCATTTATTTGTGGACGCCATCCGAGATACTTAATAAATTAAACAAAATTTTCAATTCACATGCCTTTGGATTGGATAAAATAAGTTACAGTTTCCTAATATTCGGATACCGGAGTACTGTCTGGTTCACATACCAAACATAGTATTGCGTCTGAAAAAATCAGAAATCAGTTATATAATTTCCGCTTTAAGCTTTTATAATTTTCTTCTCGGCGATATTTTGGTATCCAGAATTAATTATGCAGCAAAATAAAACTTTCTAATGATGAAATATTTCCAAATCGGCTAATACTTGAATATTTTACTCATTTAAAAAGAGTTTCGCAAACTGACACTGAGAAATCGTGGGCTTGATTTTATTTGAAGGTTCCTGGCAATAAGTTGCCTGAATTTGCCTAAGTCAGCTGTTTAAATGCCACCTGAGTTTCTGAATCAATTGAAAAATCAGAAAAGCAGTAAATTCAGTAACTGGACACTACAATCTTCTTCTTCTTCTTTCTATTTCGGCGAGGTTATGATCCGAAACCAAGGCGACAAAAAAAAAAAACCGGCAATTGAGTAATAGCGGATTGAATTGACACGCGTATTTGAATCTTGTTTATTTTTTCGTGAAATGTGAAAGCTTAACTTATGACAACATATTCTTGAAGCAATATTCAATAAATACATAATGGATATGCTCTATAAAAAAGTCCATAAGAGTTAAAAATCAAATTGGTTCCAATTGTGTTCAATTTAAATTAACGTATTTAAAGATTTCTTTTATCGATTTATAGATTCTTTTTTTTTATATATACCACAATATAAGCATGGTATCAAATGCAAACTTAGAATTATTTGCACAATGTTAAGGAGACTGATTCTCCCATAGTTGTCGCAGTTTGGAGAGTCTCTTCCTTGGGCATTAGACGGACAATGGTGATGATCCATTGATAGCCAACATCCTTTCAAATTGTCTTCACCATCTGAGACTCTGCTACAAAATTTTCCTGTTCGCCTCTACAAGATCCTGTTTGGCTTTTTCAGCATTGCTTTGTATTCTGCTGTTTTCGCTGAAGGTGCTTACCGACGCTTTTCGTCAAATCATGAGTTTCTTTGCTGCCCCCTGATAAAACCTAGCACGTCAGGGGTAACACTTCTGATGGCTTGCTGGTAACGTTAACACTTGCGTATTGTACTTTATGCTTGAGAAACTGGCTGGGAATATTGATAAATAAAATAAATATAAGATCTGCCAAGTTGCCAAGTTGCTCAGAGTCACTTGTGATAGCATCCGTTGGAATGAATTTTCTCATTGTACTTTCTTGACGATGCTTTGTTTGGGATATTTGCTGTCGTCATCTCGTGATCTAAGTCGATATTAGTTCTTCAGAACGAATATATGTGCCTCAGTAGAAAATATTATAAATATTCTCAGTGTTACTTCTTATTTATAGAGTCATAACATCTTAGGGACACCTATACGTAGGGGCCCTAATTCACTGTCTAGTTTCCTTATTGTTTAATATGCTACTGGATGCAAGTGAAATCTGAGCGAAACTTTAGATTGACACTTCTTGGACTTTGCGACAAAACCGTAGAATATGGTTCAATACACGTCGGCAGTAGCACCGACATTTTTCACAGATGGACTTACAGATTTGCATAATGGATACCTAGTAGCAGTGTCGACGTTCGTTTGTTCTTTATTGAACAGATTTTTAATTTTGATTTTGGGTAGCAAAGAAAAAACAATGTATTTCAATTAAGAATCATTTAAACTATTTGTTTCGTCGTCGTTTATATTTCAATACTCGGATACCGATTCTCTTATTTTCTAGGATAGATTCTACGCAAAATGACCCCAACTGTATTCAAAATAGTTTAGCAAAATGTTTGCATTTCATTATATTTTGAAAATCTCTTTGTAAGCTTAATGCATGTCAACATGTTGTAATCATACATATACATACAAGTATGAATAAGCGAAGTACTCATATATTCCACCAATCACACATCTTCTTCTGTATAAACAGTAGACAATTGTTTTTTAGTTAAATTGTCATTAACATAAAAGTATTACTAAAACGTTCATTAGAACTTGTCTACTAATTATGCAAATAATTCTTACTACTAGGAAATATCATTGACTGTACAGAATATGTACTAAGTAAAGTTAATTAGCTTTCTTTTTCTCTTAAAATTTTATAAGTCTATGTATTATTTACAAATTTTCAACAAGGGAAATAAAAACAACAACATTTCTTTGGAAAACGCGGTGCTGTAACGAACTGACCAATTTTACTCCGTCCGTAGAATCGTTTACTAATACAAAGCAATTTTATTTGTTTTACTTTTTTTATTTTTATTTTTTATTTATTTTAATTGCACATTTTTATTTCAAACAAAAATATATAACTAGCAGCATGCTAAGAGATCAACCCAGTAGTAGTTTTAATGTAGAATTAATGCACGAAAAAATGGTATATATGTATCTACATTTCTTTATTTTATACCTTTATTTTGTATAAAATTTTTATATAAATTAACTATCTCTCTCGTTTTGCGATCCTTAGACATATTTAAATAAACTACATATTTACATATTATATATTTTGTAATTTATTTATTTATATTCTTTGTGTATTCAGTAAAAATCGATTCTTCAAATAGAAACGCTCAAAATTTTAAATTAAAAAAAAAAAATTTAAAAAAACAAACGTAAAAAATACACAAAAAAAACGACAACCAACAAAAACGCTTACAAATAGATTATGAATTAATTTATAAAATATACATAAACATATAAATATATATAACATATATTTTTTCAGAAATTAATAAAGAAAAATAAAATAAACAAGGACATTGTAAATAGATTCAGATTATATATAGTAGTAATAAAAATATACATATGATAAAAAGTATGTATTGTATAAAGTGTAAATAAAAGTTAGCACCTTTTTTTTTCTGTAATAAAACAAAGATCCGGTGAATATATATTAATGAAAATAAAGCTTGCTTTCCTTAGTTTCAAATGAAAAAAAAAGTGTTTAAATAAAATTTTACATTTTATTTAAGAACGGTTATAGAAATATAAATTGCGAATTTTCGTATATAAATGCATATCAATTGAAGTTATTTAATTATAAAATGTGTTTCTTTCAATTGAAATTAATTATTAAAGCATTTGGTTTGTAATTCCTTCATACTAGTTTAAAAAACTGATTTCTTTTTAAAGAACATTTTAAACCAAATTAAAAATGTGATTTTCATATATGTATGCAATTATATGAATTAAGAAATCAACATATCGACTTAATTTTTAATTCTGTTCTATTAAGTTCGTTAAATAGTCTTGTTTGTTTAGTATACAAAATTACATAAATTCGTACACGCAGATATGAAGAAAACTACCCGTAAATCTGCGCAAATGGATATATTTATTCGTAGTTACAGGGTGATCAAGGAGTAAAATAAATTGCAGGGTAGTCACTGCAATAGTATCGTTAAGTACGTTAAGTGCTCTTTGCTTCCTCTCTTTCGGGCATATCTTTTTTTAATAGTTGGCGCAGTTCGTGACCCAGAAGCTCATAGATTCCATTGAAATCAAAGAAAAATTTAATTTCGGTATCAGCTTGCATCTATTATGAAAGAAGCATTATCGAGAAGGTTAACAGCTAGCCAAATAATAGGTCCAGGTCGATATTTCTTTTTTTGTCAATTCGCCATATTTCTAGAGTAAAATTTCTTAGTTGATTTTCGTGGTAGAAAAAATTGATCGTAGTTTATTTATTTACTTAGACATGTATTTGTGCATTCAGTGGCACCCCTATAAGTTTCACCGCGACCTTTATGCATAGTTCTGTTTCAGTTTCATTCTGTAAGCAAGCAACATCAATTCTCTATTTTTCTAGTTACATTGGATTAAAATAGCCCGACTGAGGCTGTGCTTTCCATGACAGGTGAGGTATTCAATGCAGTGATGCTTTTCTACTCTTCTGAATTAAGACCACACTTTTGGAAGATGCGCCACTTTAATGCACTTCACCACTTTCAGCCGGTATTCACCTTTCTAGATGTGGTTAATCTTCCATATTTTAGAATTACCTGTTTTCTGATATGAACCCTTGTCTATACAGGAGTGGTAGTTTTGTGGTCGCAGGCTATTCATTAAAAAAAAAGGCATTGTACTATTTTATTAACTTGATTGAGGATTTTTTTATATTTTCTTTGAAAAAGGAAAATTAGAGTCCATTTTCTTGTATCTGTACTTCGTACCCGTCCTTCATTGACTTCATTTGATATATTGTCCATGAATAGATATTGAATGATATTGAAACGACATTGAACTATTTTTGAATCAAGATGGAATTAAGTGCTTGGGAGTTCGTCAATATATAAGTAGTTGCACATCTAATACTAGTATACAGATTATCCAAGTACATATGTATCTCAATCCAAACAAAGACCTCTCCTTCAAGTATGTAAACATTTCTTGCTCTAATCTAAACCTATCCAATTCTGCAATAGATTCTCAAGTATGTCTACAAATGTATACGAGTTTTACTCTTACATTCATGTACATGTTAAAATGTTTAGAATGAGCGGAGGTCTGTTAAAAGGCTCATTGATATCTCCACGTTCTATATCGATTGCAATTCAATTGTAAGCGAAATATGAACCTGACCTTAAATTGCTAAGTAGTCCAACCAAATTTGTGGAATTAGTCTATGCCAGGCTAAAACTACCTGCACTATGCATTTTTGGTTCAAATGTTTTTTTTTAAGGACACCTGCCAAAGTACGTGCTATTGTATACGGTTCCTGGCGAACTCCAAACAATATGTCGTGATTAGTTCCTGTGGGGTATGTATACATAATTATGATATAGGGAGTAGCACATATAAGTGCACGAGTCAATACTTCGTCAGATGCAGCTTTTGTTTTCCTTATTCTCAGCCCCAATGTTGCTGCGCGATTACCTCAGCATTGAATAGTTAGGTTTCATCATTTGAGGTAATTCTCATTCGTGTCTAGAAAAAAAGAAGAATAAAGAGAAGCGTTAAAAAGAGTCAGTAAACAACTTAAGTCAAAAGTCAAGTCAAAGTAGGATGCTGCAATGATTTAAGTCAAAACTTAAGTCGAAAAAAAACGAAATAGCGATGTTACAACTGACCCGATTCTTTTAATCGAACTCTCAGCTTAGTGCCTTAGAATATCAGCAAAATTTTAGTGTTTTTTATACACGCTACATTCATGATTCCAACTGTTATTTTGAAAGCGTCTTCAGAAGAAGAAAAAGGAGCGACAACATATTTTTTCCCTCAAACACATGCATGTGATATATCGTTTAAAAGATCTCTTTGAGAAGAATTAAATTTTTCTAAATATATTGTTGGAAATATGCGATCACTATGGCAGAATATTTAAAAAATATTTCTAACAGAAAACTTCTGCGTGTGAACAAACTTAAACTTGATGAAATATTTCGTGTTTAACTTTGGCATGTAAGCATTAGTGAGTTGAATTGCTGTATGCACATCAAGTCCTTATCGGTAGTTTTTTAATTTTATAAAACAACTGTGTTTGTTTCAAACCTTTACACTTGAAAATATTTGTACTCAATATGTTCAACTTCGGTCTCAACAAGACTTTTTTTCATTAATTATTTATCCACTTTAAGCCCTGTGACATATATCATTGTTTCAATAAACTTAAAAAAATATGGTTTAAAGTGACTGAGTCACAATACTTATACTTCTGTAATCTAGTCTTTCCATTTTTCTTTAACTTAAATGATCCAAAGGACATTCATAGGGGCAGAAACTCCTTTTGTACTACAAACGTTAGATATGTTGGTAGTCAGTCTTATTCAATATTTCACAGCGATTTAATGATCATGAACATAGAGAAAACTGCATGGATCTCAATTAATATCCAAAAATTCAAATGAAAAACAAGTAAATAAGTCGTCACAATACTCGTCTTTAAAGTACAATTTGATCCACTACATAAAGTGCTCAATAAAACTATAAAAAATATTTGATCATCATTCTTATCTTCCTTTCAAAACAGGCGACTTAAAAAATTTGCGTGTAATAGAGGACTAAGCAGGTATCGTTTCCCTACGACTGGATGTGATAGTTCCGTCCGATCTCAAAACCAATCCCGCACCGGCTACACGTTCTCTGATCAGAAACCTTTGAAATGATTTACAGCCAGCATTTCATCAGTACTTTAAAAATGTTTGCTTCACAACTCTAATGTGGAAGAAGGCCGTGAAGGTAGGCCATTAACAATTTATTTTGTGTCTTCTGACATCCAAAACTTGAACTTCACGCTCATTAGTCCTACGTATAATACTTGTATATGTAAAATTTCGAATTTTTCACTTACTTAAGTGGCGTTACAGTCCGGGGTGGACCTGGGTCTCAAACAAATACTTCCCCAGCCAGCCGGTTACGAGCCAGCTGCCTCCAGTTACACACGCCAAGTTGGTTGAGGTCCCCCTCCGCTTGTTTGCGCCACCTACAGTGAAATCGTCCTGTACTGCGCCGTCCATCTGGGCTGGAACGTTGGGTTCCATCCGCTCTACATGACCCAATCATCTTAGTCACTCTATATGACTAGCCGGTTACGAGCCAGCTGCCTCCAGTTGCGCACGCCAAGTTGGTTGACGTCCCCCTCCACTTGCTTGCGCCACCTACAGTGAAATCTTCCTGTACTGCACCGTCCATCTGGGCTGGAACGTTGGGCTCCATCCACTCTACATGACCCAATCATCTTAGTCACTCTATGTGAACTCTTCTCGCTAAGTCGATGTCCTTGTATAGTTCGGCATTGTACTTTCTCCTCCACTCCCCGCCTATGTAGACGGGGCCAAGGAGCACTCGAAGAACTTTTGTCTCAAAGTAACCAAGGGCATCCTCATCCGATTTTGACAAAGTCCATGCCTCTGCGCCATACAGCACGACTGGGATGATTAGTGTCTTATAAGGAGTTGCCTAAGTAGTTCGGGATAGGGCTTTGTTACTCAATTGCGTTCTTAACCCATAAAACGTTTGATCTCCTCAAATCGATGAAGAGGTGATGCATATCGATTTTATATTGATGGGTTTTTTCCAAGATCTGCCATAGTGTTAATATTTGGTCAATGGTGGACTTTCCCGGCCTGAAACCGCACTGATAAGGACCTATCAGATTGTTGACGATCGGTTTGATTCGTTTACATAATACGGCAGACAGGATCTTATATGCGATATTAAGGAGACTTATACATCTGTAGTTGGCGCAGTTCAGAAGGTCTCCTTGCTTCAGGATTGGGAAAATGATGCTAAGGTTCCATTCATTGGGCATAATTTCCTCCGACCAAATTTTACAGATATGCTGATGCATGCTTCTTGCCAACTCATTTCCTCCTGCCTTGAAAAGTTCGGCTCCAGAATCATTATTCGATTTAAGTTTATATATCGCTATCCTCACTTCATTCTGAATGGGTTGACGGGAATTTTGACTATCATCGTCATTGTTGAATTTGTGTCGCCCCGTTAAATGATTTATCGCAATTAGCATTTGTAGGGAAAAAAAGTAAATCATTGATTTTAGAGTCTGAACATTTTTTCTACATATATTATAATGGTCCGCCTTGTAACTGCAAGAATATATACGAATTAATTACATTCTGCTTCATGATTTTCATATGTCCTTTTTTTTATTTGTCATCTAATTAAATAATAGTTAACAAACTTTCAATATAACAAAAAAACGAAATCACAAAAGACGAATTAAAGCTTAACCTAAATTAAAAAAAAAAACTTTGTTTAAGTATTAGGTTTTTATTCATAGTCTTTCTTGCTTTAATTAAAATAATAAAGAAAAGAACTTCAATAAATATATGAAACAAAAAATCAAGCGCTAAATAAAAATGCTCTTATTAAATTTTAATACCTGTTTCATTAGATTACAGACAAATACAAAATGAAATAAAAAAAAAAGAAAACATAAGTAATCACACCTAAATACACTCAAAAAATACGCCAAAAAAAAATGCATGATTTTCTAGAATTTACAATGATGAATGATTAATAACAAATTTAAAACGATTACACGGATACATTATCTTAGTATATCCAGCACTTTTTTGTTTGTATGCTTGGCTTAACTTATGAACAGGCAAACAAAAAAAAAAACATATTTTCTACTAAGTTCCCTTAAATTAAAAAAAAGATGCAATAACATTACAAAGCCGAAAAAAAAATCGAATCGTACGTCGACGCGCTGAATATGCGAAAAACATATTTATAAAAACATATATGTCTAAACGTATATATAATAAAAAAAAAAAAAAAAACTTATCATTAGCAACAAATTTATTATTCAAAGACTGGAAATAGTAGTAATATTAATTTTAAAATATAAAAGAAATAAATTAAAGGTATATTAACAAGAAAACGCAAATTTAAAAGTAAAAACGAAAATAATTAAATTTTCATTCATCGAATGAATAAACATTTTTTAAGTTATAGATTTCAAAAAGAAATTTAACAAAAGTAAAATCCGATTGTCTTAGTTTTTTTTTTGTTTTCACTACCGCATTCAATGTATTTAAACAAAATTCTGAATGGTTTAAAAATTTCAATTTCATAGCCTATTCACAAAATCATTCAAAGGAAAAAACGATGTCATTTCTACTACCTAATATACCTTATATCAATTGATTCAATAAGACGCATAATTTAATATAAAAAAAAAAATATATGAATACAATTAAAACTAACTAACTAACATGGCAAATAAAGTAGAAATAGAAAATCGGATTTAGATGGTGTAATTTAAACAGCGAAAAATGAAATAATGTCTTTTCGCATAAAAGATGCAAACATATTTCATCCTTTTACATCGTATTTCAACCGTATTTTGAGTAAAAAAAATCAATAAAAACCAAACAACAAATTTAAAATCACAACAAAAGAAACAGTCGGAAAACTGAATAAGTAAAACTTTTGCATGATAACAAAGCAAAAAAATATATTAACATCATTGACAGATATTTAACAAATTCATCATAGAAAACTGCATTCGATAAATAAAAACAAAATCATTGATTAATAAATACAAAGAGAAAAAACTAAGGAAATCTAAACTAACCAATTTTTTTTTAATTAATTTTATGTAAGAAATTTGATAAGTAAATAAAATGAGAATACAATAATGCGGTCAGCATACAAATTATAAATATTAATATAAAGCAAAGTGAATAATAAATTTATTATAAAATATTAAGCGCCACGTGAAAAACAAAATAAATAATTTTTTGGATAAAAATGAATAATATAAATTATTATTTAAAAAAAATAATATATATTATATATATTATAATTATTATTATTAATAAATACCGTTGTTAAGATTATAAAATGTTTTATAACCGTTAAAAATCGCTGCGAATAAAAATCAATCCACACATTCCTCTATGAAAAAATAAATTAAAATAAACATGTTTTTTTATTTTTGTCCATATTTACGAGTGTAGGAAAGAACACCGGTGCATTTCCACTTGGATCACAGCGGGGTAGATAGATATCGTGTTGACTGCTTTTACGTAAAGCTGTGTGATCAGGTTAAGCCGAAGACAATAACTTTGGTTTCACTTAAATACGATTACTGCCAAATTACCACCCATGGGTTAATAGAATAAGCAAATAAGACCTGAGTTTTTACGCCAAGCAGCCTGGTTCGATACCTATTTTCTTATCTTTTTTTAAGCAATACTCCTCTGAAATAATTGTATCATCAAAGAAATGATTACTTACAACAACGGAAAAATTGTTGTTTGGAATCGAAACCATGCTACAATACCTTTTCTGCCATGGTATTAGCAGCAATCGTAGGAATACAATATTATGAAATACTGCACTACGGCCGAGTTTCAATACGTAACACTGCCGCATCACTGCATCTTCAAAAGTTAGAAAACGTCAACCCTACGCAGTGCTGTGAAATATGACGTTCCTTACGTATGTACTCGTAAGCCCAATTTAAACTTATCGAATTCATAAACACGATACATAAAGCACCTTAAAATTATGAGTGAATTCGGAATTACATTCTCCAGTAATGCCCCGTAACAATTTTGCTAATAATAACTTTTCCAGTTTTTGGTATTGCACAGTGATACGTTTTCGAATGCAAAGTTACATTATATAAATATGTTGCAAAGCAGTGCGAAGGCATTGCAACATTTTAACCTCAATGTTTCACTTCTCTCAGATTTCTTAAAAGTTTTTATATTTTTGCCCTTTGACCTTAGGAGTGCCCTGATAGCATCCCAAGTGCACCCACATGATGTGTTTCGCAAGTCAAAGTTGCTGTTTAATGCAACAGGGCTTGAGGATTAAGGTACTGAGAATGCTTCTGAATTCGAATACGGCATAGAATAGAAGAATTTTCCATTTATTGAAAACTAGCTGACCAGTGCTCGCCTTTTTCGCCCGCATTTTAGTTGACGGTTATTTAATTGTTGAAACATAATTGCCAACTGAATAAAAATTACAACTTCCCTCGTGGGAATCGCCACCAGAGCACACTCAAACCCGCTCATTCTAAAATTGGGTAAATCCAACGATCAACAAAATCTCATCTAATAAAATGAAAAAAATATTGCAATGTTTCTATGTCTGTACATGCATATGCATATATGTACATATGTGCGCGTATATTGCCAAATCTCTTAATTACACGAAGTTTTGATAGCATATACAAATCCTTTAATAAAACTTAAAATGTCTTAGATTTGGCACTGATAGTGTTTTTTTTTTCAATTTGAACTCTAGAAGAGATCGCATACTGAAGATCAAAACATCATCATGGGATAGCGCGCCCATATACTCATACAAGGTGGCGCAAAATTAATCATCCAATTTTGTTTTTGATAGAAACAATCTTACACTTCCTCTGCAAGTGTCCGGCTTTAGGCAAGGCCAGACAGCGCACCTTAGGTAAATTCTTTTTCGACAACATTATAGAGCTAGCGGAGATTAGCGTTGGGGATATTATCAGCTTCCTCAATGCAACGGGGTGGATTTGAATAATCCTTCCCCCTTTTTCTTCTTCTTTCCCCTAGTAGTTAACATCCGTCAGGTCACTTGAGTTGTGGTAATAAAACGGCGCTTCTGCGCTAATTATGTGTCGGCATGGTTTGCTGACACAACCACTCCTACCTACCTTCCTACCTACCTTGTTTTTGAATTACTTTTTTACTAAATAAAAAAAATGATTTTGAGTGATGGAAATCTTTATTTGGACGTATAGCGCTCCATTGCTTGTCTGTTTGTATACTGCACTGCAGCTGTTTAGTTCACAAATGTCAAATATGATTGACGTACGACGCCATTTGCAAAAATTATAGCATCTTCCGATAGGGTGATTAATTTTGCCCCACCTTGTACTATTGCAACGATAGTCACTGCTGCATGACTGCTGGCAGTGGTCTCCACTGAAGGAAAATTGTGGGCGATGATTTGATTAATTGTTTTAAGCATTGCTCAGCTTCAGGACAACGCAGAAGGATGTTTTATAACTTCAATGAATCAGCGGCGAATTTACTAAATTCATCCATTTGTTATTTTTTTAATCTGGAGAGCCAGTACTGAGCTACGGCTGTGGAATTAATATTTACAAATGGAAAATTTGATCTCAACTCGCTTTATGCCACTTACCTTGAATTTCGGAAAATCCCTTCTTATCTCTAGACAAAATAAGGAATAACTGTGCAACATTTCAAGAGCCTACGTCTAGTAGTTTTCGAGAAACAGTGTTCACAAGGAAAATTGACTTTGCTTTTAAAGTATTCAAGATAAGTCACACAACACGATTGATTGAGAGAACTTAGGCCTTAGACTCCCTAACTCTCTCTCTAACTAACTCTGAATTAAAATTAATCTGGAGTTAACTCATAAAGCAGTTTTTCAGTGCAGGATTAATTTTGTCTCCATGAGTGGTGGTTTAATTTGGTATCACTGCATGATTTATTGATTCAGCCGTCAAAAAACTATCGAAATCTATCGATTCTATGCTGTTAAGTAGGAAATACACGATACAACCGTCGTACCAACTTGTGTTGTACCGACATCGGCCCAACTGTTATATGCAGCACACACATTATAGAATCTGCGTACGATTTACTTACAAGCAGACGTTTTATTCAGTCATTTTACACATACACACCATATAATTTCCATACAATATGTGCATGTGACAGCGGTTGTACAGTCAAGACTATGTGACCATACGATATCGGTACAACGGTCGGTTGTGTGGATACACACGATACAATTATCGTACAACACCAAAGCTGTCAAACCGTTGGTACAACAGTTGAATCGTATATTTCCCACTTTAGATCGGTTATAGCAAAAACATAATGAATAAGAGAAGCTCCAATTTTGTCTCAAAAGAAAAAAAAAAGATATCATAGAATGCAAAAGAACGGACCGAACAAATTCTGAGAATAAGGCAAAGGCATGGGCTGAAGTCGCCAAAAAAAAATCTGAAATCTGTCAAAAACATTTGCTCATTTAATCCAGGGTTAACTCACAAAATTTGCAGGGTTAAATAGGAGTTAACTCAGGATTAAAATTGACTGAAAAACATGTTTCTGAGGTTAACTCCAGTTGAATCCCGAAACTCGGATGATCTCGCACTGAAAATGAGCTGTTTTCACCGAATATTTAGTTATTTTGGATTAAAGTAACGATTTACCATTCACTACCACTATGCCCACTTGGATACAAAAAATTTATGAAATTTGTCTTCTTACAGTTGAACCTTCTGTCATTTGTCTTGATTAGATTTACATTTTTATTGTTTATCTTGACAACATATTTGAGCTATGATCATTAGAATAAAACCATAGCGGTACTTTTATCTTTATCTTTATCTTTTTTTATTTTACCTTTTTCTATAAAATTTAAAAAATACTTCGCACAAATAGACAAAAATTATAATTACCAGGGGTAAGCTACTTCGAAGTTAGATGTACCCGCTTGGGTGCAATGGAAAACCTGAAAAACCTCAACGGCATCGTTTTAGGGAAGGAAGTGCAATAATCTTCCAAACGCTGTAAATGCAACAGAACGAAATGGGCGAAATGCTGTGTATGATATTGTAGTTATGCCACCTGATGCAGTTTACAGAACACAGACGAAGACGAGATATATATTGAAGATTTGGACAATGAGCAAATCCCGAAAGACGTCCCAGGTAATGAGGAATACGATAGGGACGAGGAAACTCCTTTATCACTGATCAGACCTTCGATTCTTGAACAGTCTTAATCTCAATCTTGCTGGTCCGAAAGAGCTGGTGATATTACCATGAATGCTACCAACAACTTTGCAGAAAGCAAGTGGAACATGAAATCTAATTTGGAAAATAAACCTCCTGTCGACATTTTTGAAACACTACTCGTATTTGATAATGATGTTGTAAAACTGATTTTCGATCAAACTCATCTTCATGCTCCCCAAATCCAAACACAATCACCATTACGAGTATTTTGAATTGGAGAAAGAAGATCTCCAATTTTTTTGGGAATATTTTTTTACAGTGGTTTTCACTCAATGCCTAGGGAGTCAATGTATTGGCAAATGGACAAGGATACAAGAACCAAGTTGCCAATAACATGTCAAGAAATAGATTTTTTTTAATCAAAAAGTGTATTCACTCAACCTACAATAGGAATTTAGATTCTCGAGATAAAATGGATAATTAGACCCTTTATGAACCGGCTATGCCAAAAGTTTCAGAAGTGGGGATTTATGCACGAGAAATTATCAGTCGATGAAGTCATGATAAAATATTTTGGTCACCATTCATCAAAACAGTTTATAAGAGGAAAACATGTTCGATTTGGCTTCAAGAATACAATATACAATATTACAATACAATTTTGATACATATTGTTATGCAAAAAATGTAGAGCCTGAAGGATTGTATTATACATGATCTCGAGTTGTGCTAGATCTTTTGGAAACAGTTAGATTTCCCACTGATCATACCACCTACTTTGACAACTTTTTTACATCTCATGAGCTGCTGCGTTTCTTGAGAACGAATGAATTCAGAGCTTCTGCAATAGCAAGAGAGAACCAAGAGAACCAGAAAGACTTCAGGACTTTGAGCATAGTTACGACGTCAACAATGGAATTCTTTTGTGAAATGGAACAATAACCGTATTGTTACTATTGGCACAAACTTTCATGCTGTTCAACCATTGCATTTCGTCAAACGCTGGTCATCCGCAGAGAAAAAAAAGTTTTAATACCATAGCCAAATCTCATTGCTGATTATAATAAAGGTATTGGGGCATTGACCTACACGGTCAGTCAGTCAACGTGTATAAAAAAAAGTGGTGGTGGTCGCTTTTTAATTACTTTCATTTCAAAAAAATGTTGGCCCACACTTTTTAAGAAAACACACACTTCAACCTGCAGCATCGGAGCTTTCCACTACAACAAGTGCCCCTTATCTCCATTTCTGCAAAAAAAAAAAAAAGAAGCCCCTAAGGTGCACGAAATGTCACATGTGAGCTAGATGGATTTGTGAGTTTTGGAGAAGAGCTCTCTGCGTGGAGAAAAATTGTTTCAAAGAATTTCATACTAAAAAATACCTATGTATGTATATGTACACACCCGCTTGGGTACAACTAAATTAATGCACTAGTAACTTTTTTAAAATATTTTTATTTTATTTTTTGTTTTTTTGTATTGCTACCTATGATTCGAGTATTAGGTTTAAAACGACATTGACGCAAAATTATATTCACAAAAAGTACTCTTTAAAAGGATTTTAGCACGTTACCAAGTCAATGTTAGTGTTTTCCTATTTATAGTCTACATAAAACCCACTTTATAGTTATCACCTCGCGCTAACTTTAAAACCACCAAAAGCACCTTTTAACTATTAGAGTGGGCTTTTAACCATCTATCATCCGGCATTGTTTTTCACTTTTTCAAATTCAAATCCAAATTTCAGCCAACCAACGCAACGGCTGAAATTCATATACGACATTGTTCCCTAAACTGTGTTTTTGTTCTCGAATTTGAAATTTTTGGGTTTGGGTCGATACTAGTTGTAGGTAGGTTAAAAATTGTTTGTAATTCAATTCAAAGTTAAGTACCGGCTTTAAAGTTAAAGAGATGATAGTTAGTGGCTAGTAACATTCTTTAAAATCAGATGACTATAATTTTGCGCTTTTGGTTTTAAATATCGCTCATTTACTTGAAGACTGTTGCTATTTTTGAGTTAATGATGCAGAATTATTCGTTTTATCTTCCTTCATATTATGTAAAAATTTCATATTAATATCTTGTATACTCTCCGCGTTAGAATTATAGGTAAGATGTCTTCTTTTTTCTTCAAGGTGGTAGTCAATTGAAAACTTAAAACGCGTTTTCTGCAAAATCGCTTTTTTTGAGTTGACAGTCTTCAAGTAAATAAGCGATATGTTAAAATAACGTCACGATCTTTTAATTTGTAGGTATGTTACTTACTTTTAAGACAGTGGCAAGTTCAAAGATACTGTTACACGATATCTTCACGAGCCATGATTCGTGTATGGACATATACATCGAGTATATGTATGTCGGACAATGCCATATTTAAATGGGTGGGCAGTTCATGTCCGAACATTTCAGTGAAAATGGAGCCAAATAACAAGAAACTACGGCGCATTTTTGTATTCAAAGCTTCAGAATAATTGCCAAAAAAATGAGAGTATGTATATCGTCGGCTTAGTGCAAAAAGTCATTAAGTACATTTGCTCAATATTTGGTTATTCACAATTTAAATTGGCAGTGCAGTAAAAAAATACATATTTATTAAAACATTCTCAAAGATTTTTTTTTCTTTTCAAATGATTATTATCTCATCTGATGCACTTAAAGAGTTTTTGCATGGGTGAATAACATTAAAAAAAAAAAATAATAAAATAAATATTTGGCGCAACAGCTGTTTTAGTGCCAGGGCCTAGCTTCTCGCAACCACTTATGTTGTGTGCGTTATATTTTTTAGGCGAATATGGAAGGGACCTACAGTTTACTGTCGAATCCGAACGGCGATTTGAGAAGCTTTTTCGTGACAATAATACTCTCGGATGTTTGTCAGACGCTCGCGAGAGGTGGGACCATGAAAAAAACTTTTTGGTGTTTTCTGGGATTCGAACTTGGAACCTCATGCGTATTGATCCGACACACTAACCACTTACGCCACTGCGCCCACAGAATAACATTAAAACAAGCACTTAAATACTTTAAACTGAAAAATGGCAAAACTGAAATTAGTGAGTTTTTGCACTAAGCCGACGATATATTCTGGGTGCATCTGGTCATGACTGAACTTTGTTCAGTGACTTCATGGTAGACATGAATAGCAGGCGATAAATCCAACCATGCATGTCAGGCCATGCAAAGATGGAGATATAATGCGGTCTCCATGAGTCATATTCCCAAACATGAATCATGGCTTATGAAATGAATGAAATGATTTTTCTGCAATTTTTCGCTTTAAATTTGGAGCCCAGTTACTCCTAAGCAAATACATATGTATGTATACTCCAACATCCATACATAAATGATTATACCCGTCGGGAACAGATCGTCTGAAGCTAAAAAAGCTAAAAAGATAATTTGGAATTAAGATCTAATAGATTATATATGTAGGTATATATTAAAAATATATTCATTATATACATGTGCCAACATAAGTTTTGTTGAGTTTATTTCATTGAAACGTTTTTGAGAGCATTAGTATCTTCACTCACACTCATCGAATTCGAATCCATACATATGTATGTATAATACTCGAAACTTTTTCCTATCGCTCTTTCCAATCACCAGTTCCATGGAAAAGCGGATACGAAAAACTCAGCGTCCAGACAGCAATCAGTCATCGCAAACAATAGAGATGCCGTTTTTTCGCCGTTAAAATCGATTTCAATTCAAATCGTGCAACATCGATTTATTTTTAAAGTGGGAAATGCACGATACAACTGTTGTACCAACGGTTTGACAGCTTTGGTGTTGTATACGTTAAAAGTATCGTATGTATCCACACAACCGACTGTTGTACCGATATCATTGGTCGCATGGACTTGACTGTACAACCACTGTCACATGCAGATATTGTATGGAAATTATATGATGTGTACATGTGAAATGACTGAATAAAACGTCTGGTTGTACGTAAATCGTACGCAAATTGTATAACGCGTGTGCTGCAAACAACAGTTGAGCCGATGTCGGTACAACGCAAGTTGGTACAACGGTTGTATCGTGTATTTCCCACTTAAATCCAATTACAGCACTAGTATGGCAACTGCAGTAAGATAATTGTCCAAAGCATATAGCTCCCTGTGAAATTCAAATACAAGATTAAGCAAAGACATTTGAAAAAAACGGCGTAGTAAAAGTGATATTAAGCTGACCACCAGTGCTTTTTTGTCAGAGATTCAAGCATCAAACCCCTTTTAAAGGTGTTTTTCATAATCGAGTGAGGGTCGCATCTAGACAAAGAGCTAAGCTAGACATTCGGTAGACTTTGTACCTGTCAACATTCAATCCGCTGAAAACTGCAAAAATGTCGGGACCACCAACACCAGCTTAAACAAGATTTGGGTCCAAAAACAGTAAGCCTCAACAGCAATCACCGGCAATAATCAGCAACAACGAACATAAATCTTCGAGTAAGTTTGAACTACGTCTATCTAAACAATTAGAAGACAACAAAAAAGAAAAGCAATCACTCATAATGTACAACCACAATATCCTAATGGAGAAACTGGAAAGAATTGTTGCTGATTTTAGTAGCCGCCTCGATGACATAAATAGATCAATGTCTGCATTAACAGTAAGAATAGAGGTGCTCGAACAAACCTCTGAATCAATCCGATGTACACAGCTCGATAATGAAATATCCAAACCCCATGCCAAAGTGGATTCAATGGAGCGCGATAAACTCTACACCGATGCTATACTCCATGGTGTTCCACTGACAGCTAAGGAAATTCTACGGGAAATGTTCACACGTAAGCTGCGGTTCCAGAATATATATTTTAAAACTATTTCTGCCTCTCAATTATTTTATTTAATTATTTTTGCCTCCCAATTGTCTTATTTAATTACTGTCATGTGCGTATTCTTGTGTATGTATTCACTGTCTGCCAGCCGTTCGAAAGTAGATTTCCTAATTTCAAGTTGTGTCTTCATTTCTCTTTCCTGTGAGGTTAGTTTTTCCTTTTTATCTTTTTACGTTCTTTACATTTTTGATGTCTGGAACTGTCGTTAGTTGCTTTCAAGATGATGGTATGAATGATAACTTGCGCGTACTAATTAATATTTTTTGTAATCAGCGCTATGTCTTGCGTGTGTGTCATATTAATGCACAAAGTCTTTTTAAGAAAATTGATGAGTTTAGTGGCCTGTTTGCTGGTTCTAATGTTGATGTAGTATGTGTCACTGAATCATGGTTTAAAACCGGAATAATGGATGAAACCTACGCTCTTCATGGCTATAGAATTTTCCGAGGTGATAGGTACCTACAATAGACTTGGAGGAGGGAGGAGGAGGGTGTTGCAATTTATATTAGTAATAGTTTAGCCACTAAATTTTTGATAAGCTCACCCCCCGATAGTGCGCTTCAGTATTGTTTTGTCGAAGTTGTTTGTGAACGGAAAAAGTGTCTCGTTGGTGTCGTTTATAGACCAAATAGCTATCTTGATTTAACACCCATTTTCAACCTATTAGAAAATTTCTCCCCAAACTATTGGAAAACTATAGTATGTGGTGATTTTATTTGTAACATATTGGATAATGAGGGCTCTGCGTCATTTGTTCAATCTATGAAAACTTTTGGTTTGGATATTGTAAACACGACTGTCCCAACACATTTCGCTCAAACTAGCACTCTTTTGGATTTGTTCCTCTCCAACGACTGTGATGATGTTTTCTATAGTTAAGTTTCAGCACCTGCGTTATCCAAACATGACGTAATTTTCGCTACTTTTAACATTCCTCCATATAAACTACAATCGAAATACGTGTACCGAGACTTTAGAAATCTCAATTCTGATGTTCTGGAGCAAGATTTTCAAAGAATAAATTGGTATCCAATTTACAACGAAATCTCCACTGACACCCAAGCTGATTACCTTCAACAAATTGTACAGGAGTTATACAATACACATGTGCCGCTCAGAACTTAAATTGCTACGTATTCTCATAAGTCATAGTTTACACCAGAAATTATAGCCCTAAGAAACAGTCGTGATACAACCTATAAGAAGTGGAAACGATTTAACCTCCAAGAATTTTATAACAGCTTTCGCCAACTAAGGAACTTGGTCAACTCCAAGATTAAACAAGCCAAAAGAGTCTTCTACGATAGACACTTTGACCACAAGTTAACCTCAAAAACTCTCTGGCAAAATCTACGTGAGCTTGGTGTTGGACGGAAAAAGAATGCTGAAATGAATGACATTGATCCCAACCAGCTCAATAGAGAATTCGTGACACCGCGAATGACATTTAGCACAAGAGCTGATCTACTGGGTGTAACGCTGAGTGGCTTTGAATTCGCCCGTATTGAACAGGATGATGTTGTTAACGCTATCCTTAAAATTAAGTCGAAAGCTGTTGGTATCGACGGAATTCATCCGATTTTTATTAAAATCATACTTCCCTATATTTATCCGGCTATAACCCATATTTTTAATAGTATAATAACTACATCTACTTTTCTGGCCGCGTGGAAAACTGCAAAAATTCTTCCAGTTTTGAAAAAGAAAGCGTCATCCAACTCACCGGCTGTGTATAGACCCATTGCCATCCTTCCATTCCTGTCAAAGGTCATGGAAAAGATAATGCATAAGCAAATGTCTGTCTTTATCCAGCGCAATAAACTACTTTGCACAAATCAATCTGGCTTCAGGCCATATCATAGCTGTACGTCTGCTCTACTCAAAGTAACTGACGATATTCGGGCGGCGATGGATAAAGATTTAATAACTTTTATGACTTTGCTGGACTTTTCCAAGGCCTTTGATACGGTGGATCATATGCAGCTTCTCTTAAGGCTGAAGATGTTGTTTGGTTTCTCATCATCTGCTATCCAGCTCATCAAAACGTATCTTTGTGGAAGAAAACAAGCGGTCGTTGTTAATAATGCGATGTCTGACTTTATTGCAACCTCAGCGGGTGTACCTCAAGGGTCCATACTGGGACCTTTGTTATTCACAATTTTTTTCAATGACCTTCCGACCATAATCAAAAACTCATCGCTAGACATGTACGCAGACGATGTACAGCTCTACATAAGTAGCAAACTAGTCCTTCTTAGGTATGCAGCTTATAAACTTAACGAGGATCTTCGAAAAATTCTAGATTGGTCTGAAGATAATTCATTGAAGCTTAACCCAGCCAAATCTAAACGTCTCGTTATTAGCAGAAAAGGCATGAATGGCTGTGATCTTCCTAATATATTCCTTCGAAATGAATCAATTGAGTTCTTTGACAAAGCTAAAAATCTTGGGGTATGGTTTAACTAAACGTTAAGTTGGGATGATCATATCTCCACTATTATAGGCAAAATATATGGTTCTCTTAGGAATCTATCTATGTCGCAGTGTTTCACTCCTTTGCATACAAGATTAATGCTAGTAATGACTTTGCTAATTCCAATATTTGCTTATGGCTGTGAAATTTTTTGTTGCAGCAGTGCTCTCATTCGACGTAAGCTCAACATTGTGTTTAACAATGTCACTCGTTATGTTTACGGATTGAGACGATTTGACCATATTTCACAATATTCTAAGAAAATATTAGGATGCACTCTTGAGTATTGCACAATCAAGTACCCACAAAAAGTTATTACTAGCAAACAGCCTCCATATTTACTCGAAAACTTCAACTTTCACGGTCGGGCCGGTCTTTAAGTTTAATCCAACCGCGTGTCCATTACCAAAACTCAGAGCGTCAATTTTTCGTTCATGCTATTCATCTTTGGAACGCACTTCCTCTCAGCGTTAGGAGACTTTATGATACGAATGGTTTTGGGGAAACTCTCTTTCGGCACTTAGCAGGGTAAAACAAGCACATTTTATAATTTCATAAAAGGCAAGTTTATTTACATTTTCACATTTAGTTTTATTTTCTCTTCTATATTTTGTATACATATTATAATAGTTTTCTACTTACAAATTTGTTATGAATTTAGCACTAAGCCGTATGAACTTTTATATATTTGAATTATATACTTATCTCATTTATAGTTTAAAGATAATGTAACGTCTATTATAGATGATGTTACTTAATTAGTAATAAATACTAATAAAATACTTATAAATACAATTAAAATAACCAGTTTTAAGAACTTAAATTTAGTTGGTAACTATAAATGAAACAACGTAAATTAACAAAATAATAATACAGCAAGCTTACTGTCTAATGACTTTAGACAATATATTTCAGCTAGGTGTGACTACATGCTGGCGATGGAGCCATCATAAGTTAGGATCCTACAGCCCTGCAACGAGCACTTGATGTGTGGGTGGACGTTCTGGAGGGAAATGTGTATCGCATTAGTTCAAAAAAGACAGAGTACTTGTGCTGCCCGTTCTCTGATCCACTCAGGGGTATTCCAGACATTTATTTGAATGGAACAGTGTTTCCCATGTGCGAAAAGTTCAAATATCTGGGATCTATGATCAATAGCAAAGCAACTTGTGATGACGACATCAATCATCGCGTAAGCGTAGGGTGGATGAAGTGGCGAGAAAGTTCCGCTATCTTCTGTGACAGAAAAATGGCACCTAAGTTGAAGGGAAGGCTCTACACTGCAGTTGTGCGTCCAGCGCTCACATACGGTTCACAATGTTGGACGATGTACAAAAAGTATGAGAGTAAATTAACGGCAGCTGAGATGAAGATGCTTCGCATGACAGCAGGAGTGACAAAGCTTGATGGAATAAGAAGTTCGAAGATCCGTGGAAATTTTCACATCAAGGAAACCATCGTACAAAAGATAGAGCGCGACCGGCTCAGCTGGTATTGCCACGTTCAAAGAAGAGATCATTTGAACCCCGTTAAAAAGGCAATATCAATGCACGTTCCAAAGACATCGCGATATAGGAAAGGCAGGCCTATAAACGCCTGGATTAGACAAATGCGACGACATCGCCATTTCATTGGCCTCAGTAACCGAGTTATCCAAAATCGGCAGGCTTGCCAGGCGGATCAGTAGAAATGCGGTGAAGTGGGAGGGTTATGATCCCTTATTTTCGGATCATAATCTCGCTGATAAAAGGAAGAAGTGACTACATGCATTCACCGCTACAAAAAAAAAGATAATGTTCGTAACTCAAAATAATGAATAAATAGAATTGAGAGCATCCAACACTAGTATTTAGTGGTTTAAAAAATGTACAAAAAAAAATTTTCTAACACAATCTTGATTCGGTCTTAACAATCGATAAGAAAAAATCGAAAATGAGAAATCGACAGGTCGTTCTTGGAAGATTGATTTTAAATCGATATCCCCACCCCACATACGTATGAGTAGAATTAATAATTTAGATTTTCGGCTCACTCATCACTCACTCAAATTCATTTGTGCTGTCGTTCTGGAGCGATCTGTTTCCTGCTCTGTTAAGTATTAAATTTTATATATAGTATACGCACATATATTGCGAAGTAAATTTCTACGATCCTGAATTTCGTACGTAAGTAAGTTGGTTAAGCAATTGTTAACATTTAAATTATATGTCCGATATGTGGTTTATGTAGTATATTATAGTGAACAGTTAATAAGTGCAGCTCAAGGTCCATTTGCGATTCCTTTTAGTATGCATTTCTTATTGCTTGAAATCGGGGATTCCCCGCTGATGAATGTTATAAGCATGGTTGCGAAATATGTACATACATATGTATCTACGTATGTATTCCCATCAGATTTAAAATACAAAAGTGTGTTCTGTGAATATGTGTAATTGCAACTGCTCGTTCATGCTTTTATTCTATGAGTTACATAAAGAACAAAAGGGTTTGTGTATTTTCTTTGGTGGTGCTACAGAGTGCTGACGGTACACATGATTCTCAGAAAAACACTGTTTAAATTCAAAACTGTTGCAGCTATCCTTATTCTTCAATTTATTACACAAGCTCTAATTTCTAATTTGTGGAAGTATAATTGTCTTTCATTTGGTACCCACATTAAAAAAATCATGCATTTCCATGTATTGGCTATCGTTTTGTCATTTGTCAAAGTGCTGAAACAACAGTAAATACGTTTATAGCAGATATCAAGTCATGTATAAACAAAAAATTTTGTTTCTTATATCTCGCTTAAATTGTTCTTTTTTTTTTAAGGTACATACGTATGTACATACATATGTACATATATAGGTAGGTACGTATGGAGATTTAGCTTGGAACATTTTCTTTAATCAAACACATTTTATTAGCAATCATGAATTTTATGTGTACTACCTACATATACATATTTAATATTACGTAGTATGCTTTTAAGGGTCCGAAGAATTATAAGTCTAAATATTGTTCATATCTCGCAGGCGGGCTCTCATCGTGAATAAATTTTCCCTGGAAATTTTTCCCCCGAACAAAAAAAAGGTATCTTGAAGAAGAGGAAATAATTCCGCGGAAAATAAATATGTACATATACCTATGTATGTAGGTACCTATCATACATTTTTTTTTTTTTTTTTTTGGGAGGACTGTGTGGGCACCGTGGCGTAAGTGGTTAGTGTGTCGGATCACTACGCATGAGGTTCCAAGTTCGAATCCCAGAAAACACCAAAAAGTTTTTTCACGGTCCCACCTCTCGCGAGCGTCTGACAAACATCCGAGAGTATTGTTGTCATGAAAAGCTCCTCAAATCGCCGTTCGGATTCGGCATTAAACTGTAGGTCCCTTCCATTCGCGTGAAAAATATAACGCACACAACATGAGTGGTTGCGAGAAGCTAGGCCCTGGCACTTTAAAGAGCTGTTGCGCCAAATATTTTTTATTTTTTGTAATATTAACGTGACTTTCTAGTCGACAAGCATAAAGCTTTCTCGCGTAGTTTTTGATTTCGTCTTCGATTGTTTTAATGCCAAGATCTCTATGGATATCGTTGTTTCTGATATACAGCACTTTGTTTTCAAAAGTTTGTAAAATTGTAATATTACTTATTTTGGTACAGCCCCAGAGTTGTATACCATATGTCCATACAGGCTTTAGCACTTGCTTATATAAAAGCAGTTTGTTCTCTATATTAAGCTTGGAATATATTCCAAGTAACCAATACATTTCTCTGTATTTATTATCTAGTTCTTTGCGTTTTTTCTTTACATGCACTTTCCATTTCAGCTTTGCAACAAGTGTCATTCCATACTTAGCCTCGTTCGCAAACGGAATTTGAACCGAGTTTGAAAAGATCGGCAAATTATTTATTTTCTTACAAGTAAAATTTACATGAACAGATTTGGTCTCGTTGAGTGCGATTCTCCAAACATTTGTCCATTCATTTACTTTATCCAAAGCTTCTTGCATTTTTTCTGTAGTATCTTCGACCGTTTTACCTACTGCCATGATAGCAGTGTCGTTGGCAAATGTAGCTAGCTCAGTGCCTTCTACTTGCGGTATATCACGAGTGCATAATAGATATAGAACTGGACCAAAAACGCTTCCATGTGGCACCCCAGCCATTATTTCCTTAAAATCTGAATATTCCTTTCCACATTTGACGCGGAATAGTCTATTCGTAAGGAAGGTCTTCAAAATATTGCATAGGTGCTCTGGCAGAACTTGTCGTAGTTTAAAATTTAAGCCTTCATGCCAGACCTTGTCAAAGGCTTAAGAGATGTCAAGAAATACTAGAATACAAGAAAATTCTTCAAAACATTTTTCGATTACATGTGTTATTCTATGTACTTGTTCAACTAAAGAATGCTTACTTCTGAATAGAATTGATGATCCGGAATGAGATGTCTTTCTTCTATAACCGGCTGTATTCGCCTAATCAATATTCTCTCGAACACTTTGGATATAACTGAAAGGAGCGAAATCGGTCAATAAGAGGTTTTTTTTCATTCGGCGGTTTTCCGGGCTTAAGGACCATTATTACTTCGGCCATTTTCCATTGACCGGCGACATATTCTAGTCCAAGCGCGGCGTTTATAATGAACAGAAGCTTAATTAGAGCTTTTCTTGGTAGTGCTTTAAGAACCTCCACAGTGATTAGGTCGTAGCCAGGAGCTTTCTGAGGTTTAAGTTTCTTTATTTCTTCCTTAAGTTCGGTTAGTGTTGCATTTCTTATTACACTATTGGCTATATACGACGTATTTATATTTTGAATAAGAGCTTGTCCATCAAACGGTATCATGAATGACAATTGAAGAGAATTTTCAACGCAATCGCGATACTTAATTTTTCCCCGATGAATTTTTTCCCTATTCTTGAAGATACCTAATACTTGTTTGGGGGAAATTTATTCGCGATAACCTTGAATATCATTTTAACTGTTTCCGACCTAGAAAATAAGATCGAAACTCTTATAAGTTCAACAGTATCTGTCCATCTGCAAATCTGACACGCACTCGCTCCACCCATAGAGAGCTTAAATTTTCAGCACGTACTCATTTATTTTTTGCAGAGCATTTTTGTAACATCAAATGAAAGGTGACGTCACAAGATTTCGCTATGCCACGCCCATTTATGGTCGGAAAAAGTATTTTGACAAAAAAAAATCGCATAATTTTCTTTTTAGCGATAAAAAAAATCTGGAAAAAAGTACATAAGTGCGAAGTACATGGTACAACCGTCGTACCGACTTGTGTTGTACCGACATCGGTCCAACTGTTGTTTGCAGCACACATACAATCTGCGTACGATGTACGTACAAGCAGACATTTAATTCAGCCATTTTACATATACACCGTACAACAGTTGTATGGTGTATTTCACACTATTATGGTAGGTATAATGAGCTTTCAAACAAACGTACCTAAGTTTAATTCAATATTAAGCATTGAAATTAAAAATTATATTTCAAAAATGTATGGAAAAAAAAGTAAAAATATTATTGATTCGAAAAAAGGGCTGATAACAAAAATGCATAAAAATGAAGGCATAACTTAATGGAAAATTAGCCCTCCTTTGAAGTACCATGGGGTACTCGTTCACACACAGGCTCCACATTTTTATTTATTTATTTATTTTTTTTTTTTTTTTGCAATTTCCTAGGAATTCTGCAGAAAATTTTCTTTTTTGATGCATGCTACTGAAAAGAGCTTTCATCAATCCACAATGCTTACTCCCAAAATGATGTGTGTACAAAATTGTTGCCAAATTCCAGACGTTTAAGCTTGTTTGTTTTTGTGAAATTTGGGGTATTGGTCTGGCTACATAAGTAGCAAAACTTACCTCTTTTAAATGATTCTTACAGTTCTTTCACAAAATTTCAATATTATACTGATTATTCAATTCAATTGCTGCTGATTTTGGGGTTTTTAGCACATTGTCTTTAAATTTTCTCACGAAAATTGGGGGCTGTTTACCCCCTCGTTTGGTTGTCTTGCGTGGTCTGCCTGGACGCGGCAAGTTACTTGTGGATTTCTTTTTCCTTTGCTTTTTTATTTGATAATGCACGGTTCGATGAGGCACTTTGTATAGTTTGCTTAAGTTTTCCACTGAAATACCCGCATCATACTTGGTCACCATCTCATTTCCTATTACTTGGCTTATTTCCGACGTTTTTCCTATATTTATCAATTAAATGTTAGTGAAAGTCATTGAAAATAGTAAATTGTACAATATTTCAAAAAAGACTGTAATTAGCAGAGCCCAGTTTTGATCACACACGAAACGAAAAAAAAAACTGAAAAGAATATGGTATGATGTCAAAATACTGTTTCTAGTTAGTTTTAGCTTAGTTCCTACATTGTACCTGATAGTAGCCGTGTTTTATCATAGTGAGAACTATGCAAAGCGAAGTAAAAGCTTCTCAACAAGACGATCCCCAGTCAATCTGGTTTACAACTTTTTTTTTTTTTATTAGGTGTGCTTTGGTGAGACGTCGCTTCTCAGTGAAGTAAGATTTAGCACGGAGTACAACAAAAAAAAAATGACTGGCAACCACTTTAACTTTTTTTCTCCAGTAAAACTGAGTTAGGATGTTTAGTTTGCGCTACTCAATTTCAGACGGCCCTGAAAAGAGCTTTTTCATTCAATTTGATTCAACTTGAATGGTGCAGTAGTATTTCACAAACTTAAGCACAACTTTTACATACTTTTCAATTCAATCACCAATCTTCAAACAATAAAAAAAGTTTTAAACCAGATTGACTGGGATCGTCTTGTTGAGAAGCTTTCACTTTGCTTTGCATAGTTCTCACCAAAACACAGCTATTGCGTCCAGCGGAAAATTATCAAGTTTAAAATTAAATAAGTAATGAAGTACAATTTGTACCTTAATACAATATTTATTTTTCTAAATTAGAGTTCAACAATGCGGATTTCATTTTTTAAAGGCAATATCGTCTGAATGACGACCGTTTCTTTCAAGGCATTCTTGCAGCCGGACTCTTATATTCGCAATCATGCGAGAACAAAGCGTATTTGCAATGGCCCCAACTTTATTTATTTGCCTGAATCATTCGAGGATTCTTATTGTAAATCATGGCCTTGAGGTATCCCCACAAAAAGAAAAAAAAAAAAAAGTCGGGTGGTGTGAGGTCCAGCGAGTAAGGAGGCCAGGAATGTCTCCATTATTGCTAATTAATTTACTCGGAAAAATTGTTCTTAACATCTTTCCATCGAAACTGTAGTGGTGTATGGAGTGGCACATCCTGTTGAAATAGCATTCTTTTGTACCTGGGACAGCTGCAGTTGTGGCAACATAAACTCTTCGATCATTCAGCAGTCATTGTTTCTTACTGGTTAAAAAGAGATAAGATAAGGGTCAATTATCACTCGCGCAGAAATCACACACCACACAGGATGCACGATTCGCAAACTCGGATAATCGATACAGTTAAGTACTAGTCTACACCCAGCACACTTCTATCATTCTCCCCGTGGGCTTAACTCGTAATAGTGCGCAAAGCTCGGTGGGGAACAACAGTGATTTGCGCGGACTCATGGGGCTATGAATACCCTTAATATGTTTTACACAGTGCGGACCTTGGAAATAATTACATTTTCTGTTTTAGTATTTAGTCTAAATTTCAAATGTGAAACAGATGCAAAGGAGCTCTATAGGAATAGGTCCAAGCAAGGGCAACCCAGCCGTGTACCTTATTTTTTTTATTTCCTCAAAAAAGAATAACACCCCCATTATGATTAGCGAATCGAACGTTCGACTCAAGTCGAACTGCCCGGCGAATTGCTTTTGTCGCTTTTGACACAGATGACGTTTAATTTGTTTTTCCTTTGTCAGCATTGATTCTTTACTCGAATGAAAATGTTCGCTAACAGCAATACCACGACAGAAGCAATTCGCCTGGCAGTTCGACTTGAGTCGAACGTTCGATTTGGTAAATATAATAGAGGTGTAACCTTCTTACAAAAAAAAGAATAATAATGAACTCAGATTTATACGTAGTTAGTCGCTATTTCGAGCGAGATAGAAAGTCCCGAGTTTCTGCCAAGATCTGATGCAGTAACAACATTTTGTAAATGGAATACGATATATTCACCCCTATTGCCGTTGACGTTTTTCGCTTTTCGACGATTGCCGTTTTGCTCATAGTTACGACTAGTGATGTGTCACCTCGAGTTCATAAACCGAATTAAACCGAGTTTGCAAAACCGATGGAACGAAACAAATAATTAAATGCCAAAACAGCATTAAACAGAATTGAACACACGATTCGGTTTGTGTTGGTTAGGATAAGTAAACATAATGCGCTAACACATGAATGTACCCGTATATTAAGGCGAGTTGGAAAGCAGTCTATTGTTTTTATGCAAACCGAGTTGCACTACCCGATTCCATACCTATTTGGGATTTGATTTCGGTTCGGTTTCTCATGAGACGGTGGCACGTGAACTACTTGCTCCTGTTTTCTCTCATTGTTGGTTTTTTTTCCCACATAGTTGTGTCGGTTTCGTTTTGTGACGGTGGCATAATTTTGTTACAAACCGAGTAAGCCAACCCGGTTTGCAACTCTGTTTGTTTAAATTCCAACTCGGGTTAATTCGCTTTGAGAAATTTGCTGTTTGCTACATCACTAGTTACGACCTGCTGACCGTTAAATGTTTTTCGTGTGGGATACTATTACAACAACCCTTTCACGATGAAAAAGTTGTAAAAATGAATTCGTGGTATATCTGAGAAATACAACGAAGATTGCCGATGAGCGTAAAACGTCAACGGTAGTCGGTGTGATTATGCAATTTTATTTTACATGCAAATATATGTACCTCCTTGTAATTGATATTTTCACTCCGTCTCTCCAATTCTAGATATTGAATCAAAACACCGTTAGAAGAAACTAATACATACAAAATGGAATGGTGGTCATTTGTAAGATTCATTCTATTCTCTCTTCAATTATTACATACTCGTAATCTCTGTATTTCTTTCTTTAGATGACAAATCTACATACGGAGTTTCTTCTTGAGACAATACATGCGCTGATTCAAAGTGGAGAAGATGTTAATGACAAAGTTTTCATGAATGCAACACCATTACACTTTGCATCTGAGGGTGGTCACTTGGGATTAGTTAAGTTACTCTTGGATAAAAACGCCAATATTAATGCTACAGCAGATGCTGGTTTTACATCTTTACATCTGGCAATCGCACATTGTCATCTAGAAGTAAGTGATTACTTAATTCAAAAGGGAGCAAACGTTAATGCTTTGACTGCTCAAGACTGGTCACCCTTACACTACACAGCTTGTAATGGTTTTTCGTTGAAAATACTTAAGGACCTAATTGTAAAGGGCGCAAATGTAAATGCAAGGCAAAATGATGGTAAAACAGCTCTACATCTAGCTGCGGAGCATAATCATTTGGAAATAGTAAAATTTCTAATTGAAAACGGAGCAAATGTTAATGCTGCAGATAAGAAACGTTGGACGCCTCTTCACTGTGCAGCACATGACGGTAATTTAGAAGTTGCTAAGACCTTAATTCGCAAAGGCGTGAATGTTGATGCTAAGGCAGTTGCAAATAACACACCATTACACTTAGCTGTAGAAAATTATCATTTAGAGGTGGTCGAGCTACTTTTGAAAAAGGGAGCAGATGTTAATGCTCTAGACAATGAAAATTGGACTCCTTTGCATTTCGCTGTTGGAAGGGCATATGATCGCATAGTACTTGTTCTTTTGAAGTATAAAGCCGATATTAATGCGAAAGCAACTCGTGTCGTATTATATCGCGCACCTATATTTTTCCCCCACCTCATAGGTGGAACAGGTATTGATAGAGCTATTAAAAATGTTACACCATTATTCTTAGCAGGAACTTTAAACCATCATAAAATTGTATTTACTTTGCTACAACATGGGGCAATGTTTGAAGTTGCTATTACCGGCGGAAGAATCATCAATTTTGCTGACCATACCAGAAATAATGACATTATTGCGTTTTCACAGATGATTAAAAGATTTTTCGAAGAAACGAAAAAAGGCAATTATCAAATCGTGCCGGAATTAAAAAGAATGAAAAATAGGGACCTTAAAGCATTTTTAGCAATCTTAAATGGCCGTAACAATCAAAAGCATACAATAATCCAAATTGCTCTTGTGAATAAACATACAGATATTGCAAGCGCATTAACACATGCCTTACGGGAGGGCAACGAACAAGAAAGTGGAACTACGGCTACAAATATTACAGGTCTTATGAGTTCCTGCAGCCTCTCAAGTTCGCCCTAGAATCGAATTGGAATTTTCTATTTTTACTCGCTTTTGTATTTTACATGTTTTATCATACACTTTCCACTGACATTTATAAACATATAACATCGATATACATGACTTCCTTATTAATGATACGATATGCAATTAAAAACTAAAAACCTCAAGATGCCGACTTTTAAAACACAGCTGATGTGAATTCGGTAATCGAGTAATTGGTCAATTTTTGAAGTATGCGAGCTTAAATAAGATTTTAAGTTCTACACATATGTACATCAATGTATTGTTTTTTTTTTTTTTTGTTATTACCTAATAAACGTACTTATTTCTTCTCAATAAATTTTATTTATTACTTTTTGATTTTTTATTAGATAAACCGAATAATACAATTGTCATTCTCTTTGAAATAGTATGAAGACGGGGGCGGGAAGGGAACATCATTTAACGAAAACTTCTGTACGGAATATTCTTCCATTGCAGAGAGTTGCTTGATTTGACAGGAATCTTTACAGTTGCGGTTTGATGACCTACAATCAAATGTTAATTTACCCTCAAATAAGGCACAGATGTTTGCCATATTGCCCGAATACTGAGAAACAATCTTACCGGCATGACTACGGTTACCATATGTTCCGACGTATCTGGTGTCACTGCAATAACAGTGAAAATGGGAATTAAAGAAACCCATAGCATTTATTAACATTTTAATTACATATATGTACATGCGTGATTTCCCCGTGCAGGGACGGGTTAAGAATATCACTGCAGCGCCCCCCAACAACTAGCGCTTGTCGTAAAAGGCGACTAAGGGGACAAATCAGATCTAGGCAATATAACACCCAAGTGAGCCTAGCGACACATATACTACCATAAAAACCCTCCCACAAGTGTGCATGCGAGTCCGTGGGTTGACACGACTGGAGATCACCGGTGTCATAAAAGAAAGATCAAACAATACTAAAACAGGAGCATGCACGTGTCAAACAACAAACACCATCGCAATATGGTGCAAAAATTGTATTGCAAAACTGTATCATTATGATAATACTTGCAAAAAGGAAAGGCACTACCCCGCCAGGCACTACCACTGCTGTGCATGGTACTGATCCTGGACCGAGCAGAAATGTTCGGGTCAGAGCTATACGGATTCCGGGGGCTAGCAACATAATGAAACAGTTTGGACGCAATTTAAGGGTCGCGAGTTGGAACGTTCGAAGCATGACCGGTCGAAGTTACGAGCTGGAAGAGATGATGAATAGAAGGCGGGTGGACATCTTGTGTGTCCAAGAGACGAAATGGAAAAACACCGGGAATCGGGCGCGTTTCTTGGACGTTAGGACAAAAGATTACAAGATGTTCTACTACGGAACGGAAAAGGCTAGGAACGGAATCGGTATCATCCTTGCGGCAGAGCTACTTGGAAACGTCTTGAGCATTTCGAAGTCCAGCGACCGTTTGATGTCTCTCAAACTAGTAATACAAGGAGAGGTGTGGAATATTATCAGTGCATATGCTCCCCACAATGGGTGCAATCAGATAGATAAGGATGCATTTTGGCTAGATTTCCACAATCTCCTTAAGAACATCCCAAAGGAAGAATTTCTGTTTGCGGGAGGAGATTTGAATGGACATGTCGGGGAATCAAACGAAGACTATGAAGACTGCCATGGAGGACTAGGATATGGCACCAGGAACCTTCCTGGTGAAGACATCCTAAGCATGTGCAAATCACACGGTCTTATCGTGTTAAATACCATGTTCATCAAACAAAGCCGACACCTGATCACTTACAGCAGTGGTGGAGATGAAACTCAGATTGACTACCATTTGGTAGGCAGTTTCATGAAGCCTCGGGTAAAAGATTGCAAAGTGATCCTGGGAGAGGCAATCGCTCGTCAACACCGTCTCCTGCTAACAGAAATTTTTATGAAAACACCAAAGAAAAGCAAACAAACAGGGGTCTCTGAGAAAATCAAGTGGTACAATCTGGACAAAGAAAAAGGCGATGCTTTTGTTTTCGTAATGAAAAATTACCTCTCTCACACCATCAACGGAGCTGAGGATGAAGAGTGCAGAGCACAAAATATGTGGGATTCCCTACAGCGAAATGGAATACAGATGCTGCAAGAAAAAAGCGAAGAAGAAGTGCGCTCAGCTTCAAGCAGAGAGTACGGAGGGCCTGTATCGGGAGCTGGATAAAATATTTTCCCCGGTTGCTGATGCAAACCAGGCTATCCAGGAGCTGCGAAGACACAATATGAACAAGAGTGCCACTATCTTCAAAATAGCCGCCCAAAGAAGGAAGAATGCTCAGGAGATTCGTTCGCCAAAGTTCATTAACAATGCTCATGGCCAGCTTCTTGTGGATGACGACAAAATTCTGCAGAGGTGGCGGCAGTATTGTGAAGAACTTTTAAATGAACAGTTTCCCCGGCTATACTTTCCAAGAGCCACCCCTAACTGTGAAGAAATACCCGACATTACAGTCGAAGAAGTTGGTGAGGCGGTCAAATACTCCAAAAATCGAAAAGCGGTTGGGCCAGACGAGATACCCTCTGAGTTCTGGAAAAAGATGGGAGACATCGGGTTCAGATGGCTCAGAATTCTCATCTCCAAATTCGTGAGAGGTGATCCAATGCCGAATGAATGGAGGGAAAGTTACCTTCTCCCTGTATACAAAGGGAAGGGTGATACCCGAAACTGTGATAACTACCGTTCGATCAAGCTGATGTCACACACCATGAAAATCGTTGAGCGGGTATTAGGTGGCCGACTGCGAAAAATAATACGGCTATTTGATGATCAGTGCGGGTTTGTCTCGGGTAAATCAACCACAGATGCAATCCAAAGTATAAGGATCATAATGGAAAAACATCGTGATTCCTTAAGGGATTTGCATATTGTATTGGTTGACTTTGAAAAGGCATTCGACAGACAACCACGAGATCTGATATGGGTGGCGCTAAGACATCGAGGGGTTCCAGAAACCTATGTACAGATGATTATGGACATGTACGAAGGAGCAAAGACAAAAGTAAGATGCCCCGTTGGAGTAACCGAAGAGTTCCGAATCAAAGTCGGGGTGCACCAGGGAAGCGTTTTAAGTCCTTTGCTCTTTATTACAGTCCTTGATTATCTGCTTGAAGGTAAAGTGATGGACCCCAAGGTACATCAGTTATTCTTTGCTGACGATGGAGCCATCATAAGTGAGGATCCTACATCCCTGCAACGAGCACTTGATGTGTGGGTGGACGTTTTGGAGGGAAATGGGTATCGCATTAGTTCAAAAAAGACAGAGTACTTGTGCTGCCCGTTCTCTGATCCACTCAGGCCTATTCCAGACATTTATTTGAATGGAACAGTGCTTCCCAAGTGCGAAAAGTTCAAATATCTGGGATCTATGATCAATAGCAAAGCAACTTGTGATGACGACATCAATCATCGTGTAAGCGTAGGGTGGATGAAGTGGCGAGAAAATTCCGCTATCTTCTGTGACAGAAAAATGCCCCCTAAGTTGAAAGGAAGGCTCTACACCGCAGTTGTACGTCCAGCGCTCACATACGGTTCACAATGTTGGACGATGTACAAAAAGTATGAGAGTAAATTAACGGCAGCGGAGATGAAGATGCTTCGCATGACAGCAGGAGTGACCAAGCTTGATCGAATAAGAAGTTCGAAGATCCGTGGAAGCTTTCACATCAAGGAAACCATCGTACGAAAATTAGAGCGCGACCGGCTCAGCTGGTATTGCCACGTTCAAAGAAGAGATCATTTGAACCCTGTAAAAAAGGCAATATCTATGCACGTTCCAAAGACATCGCGATGTAGGAAAGGCAGGCCTATAAACGCCTGGATCAGACAAATGCGACGACATCGGCATTTCATTGGCCTCAGTAACCGAGCGATCAAAAATCGGCAGGCCTGCCGATATTTTCTGAGGTCAAATAGGCGAACCCCACAGGCGGATCAGTAGAAATGCGGTGAAGTGGGAGGGTTGTGATCCCTAGTTTTCGGATCATAACCTCGCTGATAAAAGGAAGAAGAAGATATGTACATACGTGATTAGCTTTTGACATCAATGGTACAAATTTTCGTAGAATGAGTAGGTAGGTCATTAGTGAGGATAGTTTACTGATACGTAACGAGTCCAGTGACTCATTAGTATAAATAGCAAGTTTTATTTTAATCGAACCATTCATTTTTCAACTATCATCGACCAAGCAATTCAATCGGAAAGAAAGTGTAAAATGTGGAGAAACTCGAATACCGCGTTGTTATAAAGCTAATCACCAAACAAGGAAAGTCGGCTCAAACCATAATGGAAGAGATGACATCCGTTTACGGGGACTCTTGTCCGGGTAAAACCGGCCGATGGAAGTGACCACTCCGGAAATTGTTAAGAAAGTCGAAAAAATAATATTGGAAGATGCTAGACTAAAGAATAAGCAGCAGCAGTTGGAGTATCGGATACAACCATTTTTTGTATTCTCCACGATCATCTTGGCATGACTAAGGTCAGCGCGAGATGGTTGCCGAGAATGCTCATGACGCCTCAAAAACAACACCGCGCGGAATGTTCTCGCACATTGGCTGCCCTGCACGAGGTAGGTTCCGATATTTTGGATAACCCGCCCTAAAGCCCTGACCTGGCTCCCACCGAATATTATCTTTTCACAAAATTGAAAAAAGAACTTCGTGGGAAGAAGTTTTTAAGCGATGAAGAAGAGAAGGACGCATTTCGACTTACTTTCCCGACAAAGACAAAGCATTTTTTTTAGACGGTATACATACCCTAATTGAAAGATTGGAAAAATGTATTAGGGTAGTTGGTGAATATTGAAAAATAAAAATAAATTAGCATTTCTATTTTCACTTCTTATCCCCTATTCCGCGAACTTAAAAACGCCCCCTTATGTATGTTAACACCAATCTGGTATAGTTAACGGTATCTGATGTTACTGCTGATCATTGACATAGACCATCATGCAGTTGATCTTCTAGTTATTGCAGCCGCTTATCTTTTCCACTCGATGATCAATGGGAGAAATACTTACTTTACTTAGGTGGCGCTATAGTCTGGGGTGGACCTGGGCCTTAACCAACAAACCTCTCCAGCTAGCGCGGGTACGAGCCAGCTGCCTCCAGTTGCGCACGCCAAGTTGGCTGAGGTCCCCCTCCACTTGTTTGCGCCACCTACCGCGAGGTCGTCCTCTACTGCGCCGTCCATCCGGCGTGGATTCGAAGACTTTCTTAGTCGTTGTATGTGAACTCTTCTGGTTAAGTCGATGGCCTTATATGGGCCGTATAGTTCGGCATTGTACCTCCTCAACCACTCACCGTCTATGCAGACGGAACCAAAGATCGCTCGAATAACTTTTCTCTCGAAATAACCAAGAGCATCCTCATCCGGTCTTGGCAAAGCCCATGCCTCTGCGCTATACAGCAGGACTGTGATGATAAGTGTCTTATAAAGAGTTACCTTAGTAGTTCGAGATAGGGCTTTGCTACTCAATTGCCATCTTACCCCATAGAAACAACGATTGGCAATAGTAATTGTCTAAGACCTTTCCTGACATCGAACGGTTCGGTGATGTTTTTACCGACTTTGATGGAGCAGCGAGAGTTCTCCATCGTTATTCTGCACAAACGGATGAGCTTGGCAGGGATGTCAAGACTAGACATGGCTCGGTATAACTCGTCTCTATACACGCTATCATAGGCAACTTTGGAATCGATGAAGGGGTGGTGCGTATCGATTTTATATTCATGGGTTTTTTCTAAGATCTGCCGTAGTGTGAATATTTAGTCAATGGTGAACTTTATCGGCCTCAAACCGCACTGATAAGGACCTATCAGGTTGTTGACGATCGGCTTTAGGTGTTCGCATAATACGGCAGACAGGATCTTATATGCGATGTTGAGGAGACTTATCCCTCTGCAGTTGGCGCAGTTCAGAGGGTCTGCTTTCTTCAGGATCGCCCAAACTGTGCTGAGGTTCCATTCATCGGGCATACTTTCAACTGAAGAGATTTTACAGATGTGTTGGTGCATGCTCCTTACCAACTCATCTACTCCTGCCTTGAAAACGCCTTGCCCGTCGGCTCCAGCAGCTTTGTTGGATCGGGTTGACGGGAATCTTGACTGCCATCGTAACTGTTGAATGGCTCGTTCTGCCTGACAGCGGAATATTGGTCATCATCGCCGTTTAACAGTCTGCAGAAATTATTCTTCTATATTCTCAGCACCGACTGCGATTCTACTACTATATTGCAATTTTCGTCCCTGCGGGTTTCTGTTCTGGCTTTGAAACACTGGCTTGTTCTTTTTACCTTTTGGTAAAATTTTCGAACATACTTCCTGCAAGAAAGTCTCTAAATCTCCTCGATCGAGCGCTTCTCATGCTCTTTTTTCTTCTTTCTGAGAATTCGATGTTCCTCTTTTTTCCTACGCTCGTAGAGCTCGCGAGCAGCTCTAGTCCTTCTATGCAGCGCCGCTTTGTACGGCTCTTATTTTGCTGCATGTGCTTTTCGGCATTCCTCATCGAACAAGGTGTTTCGTTGTGGCGGGCGAGAGAAACCCAGTACATCAGAGGTGGCATCTCTGATGACTTGTTGACAACGCTGCCACTGGTCTTCCGCATTTGCTGCTGGCGGCATAGGACTTGGTGGCCTGGTGGTCTCTTGCGATTTTAGCCGCCCGACGTCAAATTTCCTCACAGTATTTCGTTGATTTCGCTCCGTTCTGGATATCCGCATCCGTACCTTGGCTACAACTAGGTAATGATCCGAGTTCGAGAATACTTGCGTCGATCACAATGTGATCGATTTGGCAGACAGTTTTTCGATCATGTTCCTTTGTGAATATTGAGACTTGGGAACCGCGTATTAGCTACGTCAAAGTTTCGTCCCGCCGCAAAGTCGACTAGCCTGAGTCCGTTGTCGGATGTGATGTCGTGCAGGCTGTGCTTTCCGACCACGCTACTAAAGACGTTAAAATCACCTAGGACAATTTTAACGTCTTGTCCAAGAGCTGGTACAATGCATCCTTTGTCGCGTCGTCCATCTTCTCGTGAGGAACGTGTGCGTATATTAGGCTAGTGTTGGCGAATTTAGCCTTGGTTTTTTTTTTTTTTTTTTTTTAATTTAGCCTTGATACGTATAAGTCATGAGGCGTTTGTTCACATGCCGGAAGCTCGAGACTTCTTGTCTAAGTCTGCCTCCAATGACAAATCCGCACCCGAATAGACGCTGTCCTTGTCGTCTATAGCAATCGCCGCAGTAGATTTCGCCGTTTTTCATCCTCCTTTTGCCTGGCCCATCCCATCGCACTTCTTGGATGGCGGTAATATCTGCTTTAAAAAACTCCAGAGCCTCCGCAAGTTGTTCCGCTGCACGTGGTTTGTACAGGGACCTAACATTCCACGTGCAGACACGAAGATCGTTGTCCTTTTTACGTTTGCTTGGGTCATCAAGAGTAAAATTATCCGTATCCGAGGCTGTTGGTTGCTTCGTAACCGAAGGTTTTTTTCGTGGTAGGGAAGTTATCTCGACAGCACAACCCCAACCTGGTCCTTTTTTGCAACCCCTAGGACGAGGGGCCGGATACACCGACGCCAGTAACCCACTTCGGGGATATGAGCGCTGCCGTTAGCCCATTAAGGGTTCATCCGCTACCATCTCTTTTTCAATACCCTGGCACAATATTGAAAATTCTTACAGACCTTAGCTCCAAATATGTCGAAGTAGCTCAAGTAAGGTATCCGCTGGTCTGTAGACTTCACCATTATTCCATCGGGAGAATTCATCCGCCGCACGTCGTTTTCCCGTGGAGCTCTTGCTAGACTTCTGTACGCATATTTCAGCCAATCATTTCAACAAGAGAAATACAGGGAAAGGAAAACACAGCTTTTCTCTTCTCTGCTTCTCTGCCCGTCCAAGTGCTGAGTATTAGGGAGTGACAGACGAAAACAGAATTTTTTATTTATGCACCTTTTGGCGAGTTGCTTCACACCCCCATTTGACTTCCGCACTGTCATTTTTTGGTTGTTTATGCATTTGCCGGCGGCCTTTTTTTTTTTTTTTTGCCGACGGCAATTGACCAAGAGTATAAGAAATGTGCATGCTGCGTTGCAAAACAATGATTTCTGGTAGGTTTGTGGCATACATATTGAAAAGCTGTACATTTTACATATGTAGCACAATCAAAGACTCAATCAATGTGAAATGATTAGAGGAAAAGTTTGCGTTAAAATTGACTTAGGTTTTAAGCATTATATCCGGAATTACATTTGGTATGTACATATGTACTTATGTAAGTGTAAAATCACTGCCTGGAGAGGGACGTTATAAGTGATGTAATTCGGATGGCATTTCTTGCTTACCTACTCCAGCTAAACCGTTAAAGATATACAGGGTGTATTTTATGTTTCAGGCCGATCTTCCTTTTTTCTTTTGACTAACTATAAAATAAAACATTTTTTTATTTTTTTTTTTTACTAACCGATTATGTATTATTATTGTACGCAATCTTATATCGGCCAAATGGCGTTATTTTGGTGTTTATTTTGTGGTTGGCTTGTTGTCGCAGACTTTATCCTTAAAGTATCCCGAAAAAGAAGTCAGTGGCGATTGATATCACCTCTGTTTGACATTATGCGTGTGGGGAAAATATCTCGCAACATATTGTCCATTGAATCAGTAGCTGTGTGTGATGTGGCACAGTCCTGATGGAACCACAAGTGTTCCATTGGTCTTATTCAGGCACTAGGAAGTTTCGCAACATGTCACAATAATGGTCATTAGTAATTGTTACAGTATTTCCTCTTGTGTCGTCAAAAAAAATGTTGTCCAATGATGCCGCCGATCCAAGAGCCGCACTATGCAGTAATGCTACGCAGATGTAAAGGTCGTTGGCATATCAGTTCAGGATTTTCAGCACTCCCATAGTGGATATTTCGTTTATTTACAAAGCTAGGTAACTCGAAATGAGCCTCGTCACTCATCATGATTTCTTTCCAAAAATTGGTGTCATCAATATGAATCGTTTTCACTTCACTCTCGTCAGCGCATATGGTCATTTTCCATTAGTTGCTGAGTCAACTGAATTTTATATTTGTACAAATGTAAACCTTTTTTTCTTTGTTTTAAACAAACTTGCTGGAGATATTGCAAATTCTTGTGCACGGCCTCACTGAAGCGTGCGGACTTTCATCGGAACTCGACCAGATTTCACTTTATCTTCCAGTATATACATACATACATACATACATATGTTTGTACTGAGTTTGGAAGTTATTCATTATACGCTGACTGTTTGACTTGTTAGGCATATGGTTTAAACCAAATTTATTTGTGTTTCCACAATTGAACGATTATTTTGATAAAATATTATAATGAGTTTACCACGTTGTTGAGCCGTTAGATGCTGCAGATGTGCATATCACACCAATAGTAATGGTTCTAGTGCCCTCCTCTTATAGTAGCACATTTGCATACACGTATGCAATCGCAACGTACAAAAAACGTTCGCGATTTGAAAAACCTAATGAGAGTTGATAATTTCTTCGCCATGTGTAATTTTGTTTGCCAAATGAGAATTTGCCGCCGAAAAATTACACTTACTATTTACATTTGGCTTCTGTTTACCTACTCATTTAACCAATAAAACTAAATAACATGATTTTGAACATAGTTCTGGATAAACTTAGATCTACAACAGGCCAAACTGAGTTGAAATTTGAAATAGCTCGAGATATAGACTCATTCAACCTATATATAATTTGTCCTATGTATTGTGCAAAAAAAGGAACTCTCTTTGCCGCAATAGACTTTGTGGAGCATAAATAGAATTAAAGCTAACAACCACAAACATTACATCATTGATCTTCCTTCTATTTAGAAGCTTAGCTAAACCTAACAGTTGGCAATTTGGAAAAGCTTCTTTGAATTTTTCCCACCCGATTAATATGCACCTGGTAAAAAGGACACAAAACGATGTCACAATATTCCAGAGGAGATTGAGCAAGAGCTATAAAGAAGGGTTACCAGTGAGTGAGGATTAGAAAGCTCGACTGTATTTCTTTTGATGAATCCAACCATGAAGTTAGCTTTTGACGTTATATAATTCATATGATCGCAAAAAGTTAACGCCTGATCAAAAACGATACCAAAATCCTTGACCACATTTACCCACGTTAACGCGGGTCATGACTAGCTGATATCATAGGCATATCAATCACCAACAGAATGAACAATTTTTCCAGCCATGTTACCAACCTACTGCCAGTATTATGCTTTTACAATAGTTTTCACACAAGCTTTCGCAATTGATCGGACTGACTCTTTATTTAATGAGAAATAAATAAATGTTTGGTAACATCGGGACTTGAACCATGAACAATTAGCGTGGCAATCGATGACGTTACCACTACACCATCGCCACCTCCGTACCTAATTCACTAATTTATGCTAGAGGTGGGGATACGCCCTCTTACAAAAAAAAAGTAGTTAGTTATACATATCCTTTATAATTTTTTTAAGGGATGAGGTAAAAGATTGTGATACCATTTAACTTAAATAAAAACAAGAAGACGGACTTTGTTTCTCCTATTAGAAGTTTACCATTGGCTACTGTCAAAGATTTCTATAGCCAAACTGTGTCCAGTCGGCACCTTATAGCGTCAGTACTAAATTCAATACAAAAAAAGTATTGGAGAAATAGCTGAAGCAATAAAAAAAAACCACTTAGAGATAAGATATATTAATGCCTAAAGTAGAGTTTGTATTCAATCCATAGACAGTTCAGCTTTTATATCACTCATATATATTTTTTTATTTAAAGAAAAATCACTAGTACTATTGACTGCATATTATTTTATTACCTCAATGTAATCAGTCTACGTGTTTTTTTTTAAACATTTTTATATGGCTGTTTCGTTAAAAAGAAAATAGTTTTAAACATTTTACAGCTACTAGCAGTTAACCTTATGACTAAATTACTTATTTCGTAAAAATTTACAAATATTATAAATACAATTAAAATTCGACTTAAAAATAAACAATTCAAATATTCTGCATGCATTGTACAAAAAAAAAATTAAAAAAAAAAAATAAAACAAAACGAAAGACCAGTCGTTGTACAAAAAAAACCATTATAATACTTTCATCTCAGATCATCTTAGATTTAAGACAATTATAAAATATTTGTGCACGTAACTTCTTTAACCGAACAACTTGTAGATTTTGGCAAGAATTGAATGTGCCTCCAGGTGGCGTTAAACCTTCAAAATAAAGTATTTGTTAAAAAAACTATTTTACAAACAATTTTAAAAACGTACAGGTATATTTCCGCAAGTTTCTTCTCCACGTGTGGTTTTATCCTTGCGTAGTCCATGTCAGCAATGGGCGTACTACAATGCTTTTGCATATAGGCTAAGGTAAACAGTTCATTTTCATTCAGTGATCGTAAGCCCGGTAAACGCCGACGATTGGTTAATTGTAAATTTTCATACGTCAAGCTTGGATCAATTGATGCACCAATTATTGGTGCAGAGCTATCTATTGACTCGATAAATCTAGTTAAGGCTTTAGCTGTGATTCGCGCTGCACTCAGTGTTGTATGAAAGGAATTTAAAGCACTTTCGGATAAAGCGGTATTGGTTACATCGTTGGCTATACAACTTGCTTCGATTTTAAAAAGGCTATCCACGTTAGAATGTGTTGATCTTGTGCTCCTTCTGTACTGCATTTCGAAAACGGAAATCGTTTCGACAAGTTTTTCCACTATATCCGCTCCAATTCTAGCAAAATTTACAGGTCTGTCGATTGTATGTAAATTAGATTTAATGTACAGATTTGATTGGTAAAAATGTACTTACATTGGAAAACGATAGTCATAGTAGTTAGATTGTGAAATTTGCTTTGATATTAATATCATATTCAGCATTGTGGAGTAGGAAACTGATTTTATCTCACCGGTAGCGTACATTTCCAACATTATCCTGGAAAAACAAAAATGTACAAGGTTATGATATAAATTCCCATTGTGGTCGGAATCGGCTTCGTTTGGCAGCCCCTTTATACAAGAGTTACACTTTTGCAAGGAGATCCAAATACAGTATTAACATCATTCAGATTAGCCTCAGCGCCATATCAACTGTGCACAGATATGTTTCTACAATTAATATTGGCGTAATCCTGATATGGTAGGCGGACAAAGCAATTTAGTCTCTGATGTGCCAAAAATCCAGGACATGAACCAAGGCCAAGTTCGCTCGAGTATTTTTGAGAGGCAAATGCCATAAACATCTCATTAACATTTAGTGGGTGCGATCATTGATGAATTTTTAGGCAACCCTAACCCTGCGGTATATGGGTGTCGTGGCTCATTGGTAAGTACACCGGACTACATAGCGCGAGTTGAAGTTTCGAAGCCCACAAAACATCAATTCCTTTTTTTACGAGAAGCTAAACCTTAGATCATTTATTGTTTTGTTTGCACCGAATATGTATTTAGATTAACTCTACGGACTAAATTCTTTCCAGTACTACTCACTAAATAGTCAGTTTTTTTCACGAAGCACCTATAGTGGCCTGACTAGGGATATGTTTGAAGTCTCAAATCGAACTTCTCAGAATCGATACTCATAACATGTCGTAAGCTTATTGCGCACGAACGAAGTTAGTTGCCGAGTACTCGCATAACTCCCTCGCAGTGTTACCCTGTAACCATTATATTGTACTTGAACAAATAATCAAGGCTTGAACTATAAGTGGTAAATAGGACTTCACTTTCGACTCCGATGGGAGATGATGGAATTAAAAGCAACACCTGTAGACGAAACGCTTAATATCCTTATTAGGCACGTTTCACACATCCGGCACCGGATACATGGTTCTATGTATCCAGTTCAAAGTGCACAGAACTAAATGCGAGCGTTCACAGTTATTCGGCATCGGACACATGGCATTTTTTCTGGCGGACAAATTTCGTCTCTATCCCACACCGGATGCCAAATACCTCGAAGTGTACGGAACTAAATGGGAGCTTTCACACTATTTATCCGGCATTGGATACGATTTGCTTATTATGTTGCAAAATAAATAATATTTAAGCGAGTGTATTCGATACCGGATAAGTGTGAACACTTTCATTGAGTACATTCATTGGACCGGATACACGGCGTCGTGTATACGGCATCGGATATGTGTGAAAACTACAAAAATCCTTGTATCCGGCGCTGTGTATCCAATGCTGAATATGTGTAAAACGAGCGTTAAAGAGTTCAGGTCTTGAAAGAAATTTCGGATTTATGCTCGGATTTTCGAAAAAGAGATGGTGGCGTTCCTGACACCGGTATACTCAGTTCTTTTTGTACAAAGGGTAACGACAAATGACTGAGATCTCCAGATTGGAGCTTGCGCAAAACTATCCGCATAGTACTTACATATATTCAGGACTGGATAGGTTCGGGTATGCTTAGAGTTTCGTAATACCACATCTTTGTATCATAGCTGCCCAAAATTCTGCAACAATTCTTCACCATTAGTTAGGAAATGTAATACCAACTGAGGTTTAAGCCAGTACAAAAAAAAAACCTCTTTCCTATTTCTTCTTTTCGTTTCCAAATATGCAGTTATGTTAAAAGGCTATATTTTTAGACGTAAGTTTGTTTTTTAAGGTACAACTAAATGAAGGATTTTTTGATTGTTACGCACATACTCGTATGTTTGTATGCTTTACGAAAAGCAAGGCTAGTCAAGCAGATAACTGCAAATTACTTACATATCAATAATACTCTGTGACTTCAATTTGTCTTGCATTCTTAGTTTTCTAAGGCCCCACACGGATGCCAAATGATCTGAAAAGTAGAAATTGTATAACACCAATCCCTTGTAGTATTCGTTAATGTAGGTTTTGGTCTGAAGGATTTCTGTGGGTATTCCAATTTGAAGCCTCGTTGATGCTAACTGATTCATAAAAAAAAGAAAAAAATATTTATTGCAGATACATATTACAATATTTAATAAAGAAACCTTTTCAACTATAAAATCTTTGAGAGAACGTTCAATCCAGTCGGCCTCTTCAACGGAAGTTTGCACCTGGTTCCTTAGCGTGTAGAACATCAACCGCAGATATTCATCATTGCCATACGTCGTGTTAGGGAATGTACTTGGCTTTTGTCTGACGAAATTAATTTGGCTATCACTCGACTGATTAAATAAAAATAGAAATTATTACCACTTGATATATCTATATTTTGCACTTTGACTTGCCTTGAGAAGATCTGGATTTTCACGCAGGGCATCTACAGCCAGAGGTAACCAATCGCGCACTATTTTTGCACACTCCATCCAACGGGGGTATCTTGCAGTTCTTCCTGAAAGAGATCGATTGATACGAGTAAGTACAAACCAATCACACCAATTAAAGGTTTCCTACCATAAACAGCATTTTCGAAATTTTCAACGAGAAGCCTATACTCCTTGGACAATTGAGGTAATAGTTTCCTCATTAATGACCAAACAATAAAATTATTTAAGGATCTAAAATGTAAAGGCTTAAAGACAAATTGATTACAATGAAATGTGTGGTGACATATACTTTTTATCAGATGATGATATAATGACCGACATTTGCTGCAGGACCTCAACATCACGAATTAATATTTCCGTTTCATCAGTAATTTTTATTTCAGGGAAAATTGCTTGCAACGTCTGAAAAACTGGAAGCTGTGCCAGAAAATAGTTGAAAACGCTCTATTTTCTGAATTATTTACTTACTTACCGATGGAGCTTGATCTTTGATTTCTCGAATAGTTTTGATTTCATTTAATTGTCTTTGATCTGATGATTGTACTAGGAGTATATTATTTACAATACGTTTTTCGTAGCTAAATGTCTCCTCAGCAAATAGTTTTGCTTCGTGAGCTACAACTCCTGAAAATGAATATTGATATCTTATGACTTGTTAAACATTTAAATAACATTTCTTACCCATGTGAATTGCAAAATCACGTAACAACATTTTGTATGCCAGAACTATCTGAAAACAAAGAAAGAAAGTCTTAACTATCCAATTTTATATTGTATTTTTTACTATAAATAAATGGTCAGCATTAGCAAGCACGTGACGGACTATTTCTATATTTTTAATTTTTTTTGTTGAAAAATACCCCTAAAAACACAAATCTAAAATAATTTAAGTTAGAAATATGCGAAATGTAAAAAAAAAACAGATATTACTTATTTTTAATTCTTACTTTAATTACTAGTCTCCTTAACGCCTAGTTGTGAGTTCCCTTCGCTCACTTTAAACTTAAAAAAATAATGAAAATTACAAGAATAAAAAAATTGCCAAGAATTCGGAATTATTAAGCAAGAATCCGTACAAGTTCGTACAAATTTGTGCAAATTTGCATGTAAAAGAACGGACCTAATGTCTCGAAAACCAAACAAAAATTTCACATCTTTGACATGCCTGTAGTCTGCTATTCCTTATTTAACTTACAAATATAAATTTCATTATTTTATGTGCTACGTTAACTAATAGTTTATTTGTAATTTGTTTTTTTTTTTTTTTCTACCAGAAGGCTTCATTTACAAATTTGTGTAGCGTGATCCATTGGTCCTCGGATTCCCCATTTAGTATCTGAAGCACCTCGTTATCTGCAAAAATATTTCTACGAAAATATTAAACTCTCTGTTTTGCAAGCACTGAACATTTTCCTATAGTTAGTCATGTCCTCATCCTCATGTTACATAACGAGCGTTTTCTGACATTCTCCTAAATTTTTTAGCATTTAGTCCAAGTAAAACTGTTCTGACTTGGTCCTATAGTCAGAAGTAGTATGCCCTATATATTGGGTTTTAAATAGTCCATGTGACCTCTTTTGAGCTTCTTCTATATTGGAAGAGAATTTTTTAGATACACTCCGTGTGAAGTTTTAAATGAAGACAAATGCATGTCTGGTACTCCCGTTTTCAGATTCAGTGCAGAATTTGGACTGAAATCGGGCAAAATTAACAGTTTTTTTTGATAAAAAAATAATACAAGTATTTGGCGCAACACCTCTTTAAAGTGCCAGGGCCTAGCTTCTCGCAGTCACTCATGTTGTGTGCGTTATATTTTGCACACGAATGAAAGGGACCTACAATTTAATGCCGAATCCGAACGGCGATTTGAGAAGCTTTTTCGTGACAACAATACTCTCGGATGTTTGTCAGACGCTCGCGAGAGGTGGGACCGTGAAAAAACTTTTTGGTATTTTCTGGACTTGGAACCTCATGTGTAGTAATCCGACACACTAACCACTTACGCCACGGCGCCCACTTTTTATTTTTTTCTGTAATTTATCTACTTCATCAAAGCTATCATACCCCAGACTGCATAGCAGTATATAGCTGTGTCGCAGTTCTGGAGATTTAGAAGTTTGCTGAGAGACTAATATTCTTTTTATCAATATAGTATTTCTACGTACTATTCAGACTGGATTTGGTATTGTCATTCTAATCCTCAGGTAAATGCATTTGGTTAACACTTTAATATGTTCACCATTAAGTTGCCATGTTTTTGCACTAATCTTCTTTCCAGATATTATAAATATCATTGGACTTGCCGAATATAATCCAAAGGTTCCAAAGCTCGCAGTACAATCCTAACCTGTTTATCGTTTCCTGGAATATTTGTATGTCGTCCGCCAGTATAATGATATCATCTGCATACATTAAGACTCGTATTAGAATTTCCTGCATATACAGGCCACCCCCAATCGTGAATATCATTTAGTATGTATAGGTGCGAATAGCAATGGACTAAACAGACATCTTTGTTTACATCCATACTGGTTTCAAGACACTCTGACATTTCTTCCTCGTCCCATACCGTCGCCTTAGAATTAGTATACTTACATCATAGCAAATTAATATATTTTTTTGATATACCTTGCTGAGCTTGTAGAATGGAGACTTCCTGCCAATACAGGAAACAGTTAAAATCTATGAAAAGACCACATAATTTCTTTTTTTCCATGTTCTTGATGTTTATTTATTATGGCTGTGCAAATAATCGCCCAAAACAAAATCGCCAATATTCAAAAAATGAACAATCGTTCAACTTTTTTGGGAGTTTCTACATAATGTAAGAAAGCCCAAAAAAAGGTACATCCACCCAAAAATTAATGAACATTCGCCAAAAAACACAAGTGAATGGCTGTGTGAATAATCACCCAAAACCCGAAAATTAACTACTGCTCAAACATTTTTATTTTTTTTTTCTCGTATTAAAGTGAATATACGAGTAGTACACATGTACGCTGAACATTTTAGGCGACGCGACGTAGATTTATGAAATTACAAGTTAATCCCATAAATGCGCATACCCCTGTTTGGGGACGCTGTTGGATTTGGAGCAGGTGCGAGGTATGCAAAGTTTATTTAAATCCTCGCATGGATATAAGGAAACTTTGCATACACCCAACCCCGCACCTACTCGAAATGCAAAAGTGATTCCAAGCAGGGTGGTTGTAGGGGGCAGTAGGCCCCTCATATATATTCGACTGTTTATGCATTGTGGTCTTATGTACCATAAAATGTACCAAACAAAATCTGGACTTATGTCCTTATGGGGTGGGATATACATACCATATATCCATTAAAAAACGAAAAACTTGGGAAAAAAAATTGTTCAACCTTTTTTATTTTAGTCTATGGTCATCTTTTCTTTTGGACCTGCGTTGCAAAGAATAGCCCAAACACTTTTGGGCGAATGTTCATTAGTGAGTTTTGGGCGATTATTCGCATAACATTTTCACTTTTAGCATTTTGGGCGATTTTTCACTATGAACAATAGCCCAACATATAAAAATGCGCAATTCCCTAAATGAAAGTGAATATTCGGCCAACAAATTTTCAGTTTTTTTCGGGCGATTGTTCATTTTTGGAATTTGTGCGGTTTTGTTTTGGCCGGTTATTCATACAGCCGTTTATTATATTAATCCTTTTTGAAGTCCCGCCTGAAATTGATTGAGAATTTAAAGTTTTCTTTCGCACCTACTTAGTCGGTTTTGCATCAGTCCTGCTAATATTTTTACCGCAATTCTGTACTGCTTTCGGATTCGGATTGCCATTCGGAAATGTAGTCCGATTCTAAAATGAATGGGTATTTTGTATGGTTATCGGATTGGGTGTAAGTGCTTCCAACTCAAAATCAAAAATTTCCGAAAGTTAGATTGCCAAAACATCTAACAAACGTCACTTAAATTACTTGGAAATTGAGTTCGTATACATTTGCTATAGAAACGCAATACAAAATAAGGCCCCAGATCTTTCTTCTTGTGAACAGGAAATATAATCATTTGGAAAAAGCTGTCTTCGATTCTTTCCTTCGCTAACATGTTGGAGTATGATTTTGCTAGTGCTTTAAGAAGTCTTCTGGAGTGTTTACGAATTATTCATAAGGAATGCTATCAGCGTCTCGGGGTTTATTTAATTTTACCTTTTTAAGAACTTCACTTATATCCTCTACTGTTTTTCTTCATATATTCAGTAGCTTGAATCATTTTTTTCTGGCTTTGTTGAAATTAATATCGTACCATTTTTGCTTAAATTGTATATTTAGCTGATTTGGTTGACATCTTAATGAATCTTTAATCATATTAGTAAGCGTTTCTGTACATATATTTTCAATATTCTCATTTTTATTAACTGTTTTACTTTGTTTTGCAGATTTCCTCTATAAATCTATACAATTATAAATAATTATTGCCTGGCAAAAATGTTTACACCAGCGTCTTAAAGTAAATTGTTATTGAAAAAAAAGTGTGCGGTATTAGAAAGCACAGCCTCATTAACGATGTAATAATTAGTTACAAAGCTCGTTCTAAACTATGCAATGATCCTCAGTTCTATCCGAAATATGGCATCATATACGTACACCAAATACAAATACAAATATTTGGCGCAACAGCTCTTTAAAGTGCCAGGGCCTAGCTTCTCGCAACCACTCATGTTGTGTGCGTTATATTTTTCACACGAATGGAAGGGACCTAACATTTTAATGCCGACTCCGAACGATTTGAGAAGCTTTTTCGTGACAACAATACTCTCGGATGTTTGTCAGACGCTCGCGAGAGGTGGGACCGTGAAAAAACTTTTTGGTGTTTTCTGGGATTCGAACTTGGAACCTCATGCGTAGTGATCCGACACACTAACCACTTACGCCACGGCGCCATCAATACGTACACCACCAGGTGCATAAAGTACACAATAGCAGCAAAATCCATATAGGTCATTTGTTTGCATTCATTACAACAATTACAATTACAATAACAACATTACAATTTTCGTGATCTAGAAATTAGTTCCACTAATCCTCGCTAGGTTACACTTTTGTCAACAATATTGTCAGAGATCTACGTCGCCAGATTAGAATATGAAAGACATTTTACAACCCAAATATTACTCTATAATTTCTATGTTGGAATAAATTAACACTATCTTTTTGCATGGAATTATGCACATCAAAGCGCATTTGAAAGCAAATACTTATCCCAATTACATCCTAATGATCTAAAATGAATAATTATGAAGTGAATATGTATACACCACCTTCAATGAACTAGTATCAGTATAATATAAAGTTAAAACTGAAATGTATTTAATAATCATAAACAAAACTATTAGCAAAAAAATCACATTGTATCATTCACATCTGATATATATAATACTTAATATACAGTGTGGGGCAGAAAGAACTCGCCCATTTGGGATGCTAATATGTATAAGAAAAAAATAAACAAGATATCAAAGAGATAACTTCATTTCTAAATAATACACATAATGCTGTTTTTAAATTACGTCACTCAAGTGGCACTCAAGTTTTCCATTACGCGGCGAGTCATTTCAGGCGAAATGTTAGCGACTTCCTGTGTTATTGCATTCTTTAGAGCTTCCAAAGTTTGCGGACGTTCTTGTGCAACCATAATTTTCTAGGGATGCATTTTCAGCTCACGGTAAAGAATTCTGCGAACACTTCGATTTGATAAGCTCAATGTCGTCGCGTGTAGAAAGCCGTGGAGATTGCTGAATCGAAGCCCTGACAGCGGCCACATTTTCTGCTGCTGTTGAAGTACAAGGTCGTCCAAGAGACTTCTTTTTGAGTGCAGAGCCTGTTTCCCAAAAGTTTTACACCCAAGGGCGTATTGTTTTTTTTGTCAGGGACGGAATCACGTCGACCGAGTGCAAAATGTATGCGAAAAGCACGCGGCGTTGCAGTCGGCGACCCACCATTTTTAATGAATTCTTCGACAACAAACGCATGGTGTACTCCCGTCCAAACCATTATAATAATAACAACATAATAACAATTTCCTTTTTATAAAAAAAGATCGATTGTATGGCAACTTCTCGTTAAGGGTCAAGTAGGAACTCAGCTGTATAATTCTAATGGAGAAGAACGCGAAAAAATTATAAAATAACTAATTATTGAATGAAAACATAGCTTAGTCTCACAACCAATTGCGTTAAATGAACTAAGTTCCGATCATAATCCAGTTTTTAGCCGTTTTCTAAAATCAGGTAGAAAAAGGGAGCAATATTACCTCGATTTTAAAAATGCTAATTGGGCCAATTATAGATCAGAAATGAGAGTGAAACTGAGAAATACTTCAACCGACTTAGAAAGTGTCTCTAGCAATGAAAATATTGACAGTCTGGTTAAAACTTTTACCGAACACATTCTCAGTTCCGTAGACTCAAGTGTCCCTAAAGTAGTTAAGAAGAGTTTTTATGTTCAGATTCCACATTATGTTTTAGAATATATACGCATCAGAAATTCTTTAAAAAGACAGTGGCAAAGATATCGGTTGCTTTTTCTCCGCGACCAGATGCAGTACTTCAACAAACTTATTTCTACTGAAGTCCACAAATATAAAAACAAAGAATGGAATAAGAAGCTGAACTCTTTAGATAAAAATGCGAGACCCTTCTGGAATGTTGTTAAAATAGTTAAAAATAAAAATAGGCAAATTCCCGGACTCCAAAATTCTGGCAACGTCATTTACATGGATATTGACAAAGCCAACCTTTTTAGTTCCGCCTTTATTAGGAAACATATGGTATCCCAGCACCTCGGTGATGCTGTCACAAATACACTAGTTAATGACGCTGCTAATAGCATTTCCCAGCAAAGTTGTGTACCATCTACTGATGATTACATCTCTCTGACTGATATTGTGGACATACTAAACACTTTGCAGCTGAGAAAGTCAGACGGCCTTGACAGCATAAACAATTTGTATCTTAAGCATTTGCCCAAAGTAGGAGTACGTTTTCTGGCATTCTTGGTAAATGCATGCGTAAAACTGCAGTACTTTCCGAATGCTTGGAAAATCGCAAAGGTAGTCCCAATTCTAAAGGCTGGACAGCCTATTGAAAACCCTAATAGTTATCGTCCCATAAGTTTACTTAGTTGTCTAAGTAAAATCTGTGAAAAAGTTATAAAAAATAAACTTTTGAAATATGTTGATGACGCACATGTTTTTCCTGACGAACAATTTGGGTTTAGAAGTCATCACAGCACGTCTCACCAAGTCCTCCGAATATGTAAAGATGTAAAAAGAAACCGTTCGTTGGGCAAGTCAACCGGTCTGGTACTACTAGATATTGAGAAAGCATTTGACTCTGTGTGGCACAATGGCGTTGTGTACAAAATGTGTAGATTTGGTTTTCCTCCATACCTAGTAAAAATTGTCCAAAGTTTCCTGTCGAATCGTTTTTTTAAAGTATATGTTAATGGCTGTGCATCCGTCCTACAACAAGTCGACGCAGGTGTTCCACAGGGTTCAGTTCTTGGCCCAATACTTTATAATATTTACACGTCTGATTTTCCAAAGTTACCAGCATGTGAAACCGCTATTTATGCTGATGACACCGCTATATTCTCATCGCATGAGTTTGGTCTCAACATTGAGATTAATCTACAAAATGCGATTAAAATAGTAACCGAATACTAAATAAATGGAAAATTAAACTAAATGCTGGAAAGGTACAATCAATCTTTTTTAGTCGAAAAAGGAAAACTTGTTTTCTTCCCAGCAATCAACTTGACGTCTGCGGTGCAAAAGTCAAATGGGAACCAAGTGCAAGGTACCTAGGTATTTATCTTGATCAAAGATTAACTTTTAAAGAACATATCTTTAAAACAATTAAAAAGGTTAAAGTTGCCATTAAGATGCTTTACGCCTTCATAAATAGAAAATCCAAGTTAAGTAATGTGAACAAAATAATAATTCACAAAGTAGTTTTCCAATCAATACTGCTTTACGGGTGTCAAGTATGGGGAAGATGTGCAAAATGCCACTTAAATAAACTCCAAGTGTCACAAAATAAATTGCTAAAAATGATGCTTAACTTATCTAGATATAATTCTACTATAAATCTTCACCACAAAACGAATGTTGAATTGACCTCCGATATAATTCTTAAGCTCACGGATACATATTTACGGAACTGTGATAATTTAGATAATTCACTTATAAACCAATTAAATGTTTAAGCATGTTTCAGATTTACACATAATTGTCTATATTATTTATTTTGCTTTTTTGTATTTATTTATTTATTCTTATTCACTTGCTTGTTATTCATTTTTATTTTATTTTTTTTATGTATTAATGTGTTGTCATCAATTATAATATTTATTTATCTACTTATTAATGTATCTATTTATTATTTATTCAATTAATTATTTATCTATTTTTTTTTTATTTATTTATTTATTTATTTATTGATCTATTTATTTATTTACTTATTTATTTATTTATTTATTTATTGATCTATTTATTTATTTATTCACTTATTTATTTATTAATTCATTTATTTATTTATTTAATAATTTATTTCTAAATTTAGGTATTTATATATTTGTTAACTTATTTATTTATTTACCTTTTTATTTAATTATTTATTTATTTATATATTTGTTTACATATAAACTAATTTATCTATACATTTATCTATAACTATCTTCGTCTTTTTTTTTTTGTATATTGGAGGTTTTTCTTTCGCATTTTTCCTCCAAATATTTCTTTTATTTCTCTTACTCACGACTTGCGTCGATTTTAAATTTAATATTTCAGTAGAAAGATATAACTATTAAATATCAAATCTCTGTACCTGTGTAAATTGTCCGACAACAACCCCACTGTAAACTTATTGCGAAAATAAATATATCCATCTATCTATCTAAAACAATAATTAGTTGAACCCCAGAGAAAGCAAATGCTGCCCTGGATGCATATAGTGAAAGGCAAGCACACTTTTAGCACACGATGAACCATATTTTGAAAGGAGTTAAATGTGGAAACCACAACATAAAATGAAAATTTTTTATTGTTCTAGAGTCTAGACTGTTTTATTTTCATCGTGTAACCTATACGGATTATGGGTGATAATAAAACGCGGCTAATGACAACTGTTAATTATTCTTCCACTGGTCGGATAGACAACTAATTTAATTACAAACATAATCTATCTATCTATACATATAATAAAATGATACCTTGGGGCGTGTTTCAGCATGTATCAAGCAAAAACTAAATAATGGACAGATTTTAATAAAACTTTGGGCCCATTTGGAAATGCAAACGTTGAGCAAATTATGCAAAGCATAGCATTGGGAAAGGCATATACGATAAAGCTAACAATTCTAAAACGCAGTAGCGCAAATTTAAGCAAATGTCAAAATCGTGATGCAAAGCAAGCATATAAATTACTTTTTTCTTTTGTTGGCAGACGGTGGCTGCTTCCGAAAAAAAAAATGCGAAAAGGAAGGGTAAAACAAGGAGGGCTGAAAACAAATTTAGACCCGCCCTTCCAGCTTGTGTTTTGCAAAAAGGCTCTAAAATAAGCTTAACTTTCTAGAAATGGATTATGACGAAAGGTTACAAAGGTATGAAACCAAAGATATACAAGTTATTGCTACCTTAAAAATTGCTCTTTTCATTCTGAAATGGGTACAGAAAATGTCATCAGGAAAACTGTTTATAACAATAAACGCTCGATTTTTGGGAATACGATGTTCCAAATTCATACAAACAAGGAAGTGTTTTTTTAGAAACCATTTTTTCTTCTTTTTAATATTCTTATTGCAAACATTCAATAAGGTCTTAAGTGTTAGATTCAAAATATTTATTGTATTTTTTGGAGCAAAAAAAACAAACTAAATGCAGATTATTTGTTCGTAAACATCGAAAATTATGCTAACAGTCATATGCTTTTGACTCTGCTTTACAGAGTTTTTATTTCCGAATGGACTCTGCAAATTACGTATCACGATCTTCCTCAAAGGTATTAAGATTATCAAGCAATAAGCAGAAAGATTAAAAAAAACAGGCGAAACCAGGCATTATAAAACAATACATCCGAAAAGTTTGAGAAATACATAATTACGGAAAACTAAACATTTTTTGTGTACTTTTGGGCGCAATATAATGCATGGATTTATTTCCTTACCTACCTATCGGGCGCAAATTTATAGCTACATACACTAAAGCATAAAAGCCTACATACAGCCTTGAAAAGTGAATCTAAGAATCTAAAAACCAACCAGCGTAGAATTCAATGTCAATTACATTATTATATAATTTATAACTTCACAGAAAAACATTCTAAATAAAGAAACCAATGGTAAATATAACAATAAGTACGGTACAAGAAAACTTCAAAAATATTATGTAAAAAATTGCAAATGGCAACTTATATTTTGTTGACCCTACATTTGCTTCTATGACTTGCAGTCTTTTGGGCATCGACAGACCGAGATATAACAACATCCTATGTTACCATAGAGCATGCCTTCGTGAAAGCGCTCTTAATCGACTCCCCTTGCAGATTGTGCATTTATGGATTCTACGTTCGAGTTCATCCCAAATGTGATCAATAGAGTTAAGATCTGGTCATTGGGGGGTGGATGCGGCTATTAGGTACACGGCACAGGAGCTATTCTTTAACCGTCCTTGTCCTGTGCTTTGGATCATTGTCTTGGTGTAGTATCCAGCTGTTTCCTGAGCCTTTTAGTTCGACAGGCGCGTGCAGATTATTACACAACATGTCCAAATATTTGTTAATATTCGTTATACCCCCATCGGTTGCATTTAACTATTTAGTCAACTAAAAGGTTAATGCTTTCTTGCGCTTGCGTTTTTTGTTTAATTGTCGGTGAGCTAACGAGTATTTTATTTTATTTTATGAGTAGGCGAATCCCAGAAAACAGCAAAAAGTCTCGCGAACATCTGATACACATCCGAGAGTATTGCTGTCTCGAGAAAGCTTCTCAAAACAAATTGCCCTGAAAGGCAATCGCTTTTGATTGGAAAGGGTTTCTATAGTATTTTAGTGCAATTTTTGTTTACCCTATGTATAATACTTGTGGGCACCCGACGTGCCGCCCGACTTTGACCAAACTTCAAAAGACCACTCCCGGGTCAATACCGAAGATTGTCTGAAAATTTGAGCTCAATCGGTTCTGTTGTTTCGACGTCTATAGCATCCAAAAAAAAAAACAACAAATAAACGAACATACATTGTATTTTATACTAGCGGGTACCCGGCGTGCGTTGCTGCGCCTAACAGAGAAAAAAAACTGCCAGGCGGGTGCCTGGGGCTAAATCTGTTAGAGAACAGTTTTGTACCGGGCATTCGTGGGTAAGTGGTCTAAGTTTAAATATATACATGACATTTTTTTAGTAGTAAAGTACTATAATACGGAAGTAGTGGGTAGACTACTGGACCGAGGGTACCCGGCGGAGTGCGTTGCTGCACCTAACAAAAAATAAATAAAAAATGTAGTACTAAAGTACTTTACTACTAAATTTGTGTGGCGATTTTGACCAAACTTCACAGGAATACTCTCGGGACAATAAAGAAGATTGCCTGAATTTAGGCTCAATTGGTTTAGTGGTTTCCGAGTCCATAGCATACAAACAAACAAACATACATTGTATTTTATATAGGTATATAAGATATATAAAAAAAAATAATTTCAAGTGGTTTGTATGCTACAAACATCAGTTAGTTGCATCATTCAGACAAGTATCTATATACCTATGATAAAATGATAACTACGTTTGGAGATGGGCAGGTATCACGCAGAAACTACATCACATATGTTAACAAAACTTTGGCGTTTTATACCTTAGGATATTGGTCCTTATATCCAATAAGAATTATCATGATACTCCTTAAGGGGATTAAGATATTGAAAGAAATAAACACAGACATTAAAAAAAAAGACAAAACCAAGCATTATAAAACTATACATTCGGAAAGTTTGAGAACTACTGATTTTTTTTTACATACTTTTGCGTGCAGTATAAAAAAAATAAAAACATTAATTTCATTTTGGTTGAGGGCCAGACTCACCCCAAACTGTAGCGCCTTCTAAGTAAGCGGTTTATTTCACCTATAGGCGCAAATTTATAGCTATGGCATGCACATGAGCATTTTGACGCAGTCCTTATGTTAGCTAAGTACATACATATGCGGCGCCTAAAGTCATGCTGGTGTGAGTCATTTCTCAAAAATATTGGTGTAAATCCAGAAATGAATACTGCAGATGCCAAACTGTTGCATGAAAATGTGAAGTAAATTAAAATGTTACTACTTCAACAACAGATGGTAGCACAAACATGATAGATAAAGGAAAAGCTGATATGTATTGTTGAATGTTACAGCAGTGCAAATCTTAAGTTCTTAAGCTAAATATGACTTACACCACTATGACCAATATGACTTACACCACTTACACCACTATTAACCGTCTCACATGAAATTATTGTGGACCACGCAGACAAAGTTGCGGGTATCTGCTAGTTACTAATAAGGTGATACGAGTTCAACTCTTTTAATGCAATTGCACCACCTTAGTTGGAAATGAAAAGAAGAGATAAGGAAAAGCAATTTTTGGTGTAGTGATTTGAAACTCAGGTGATATTAGGTTTCAATACATGTTTACTCTATGGGTGGTGTCCAGACTAGTCGGGAGAATTCTCAGTAATTTTTCAGCTTTGGTTCTGAATTCTAGCATTCTTTTTTTTTTTTTTTTTTGAGTACGTGTTGAGTTACTCTAGGTGGTCTATGATTGCATTATATACTTTTAGTACTAGAAAACTTGATACGGATATGGTTGGCACTTGAATCGACAACCTATCGGTCAATAACCACACACCCATTTATTACAAAACACTGGGCAATTTAAGGCTCCAGTGATATACATATTCATGAAGACAGATTCAGAAAAAAAAATCTATTGATCAAATTCAGGCAATTTTAGCGTTTCGCAAATTAGACAAACATTTCTTCCGCATAGTTTCTGCACAAACTTTACACTCAGACACGGTGTCAGCGTGCTAATTAGATTAGAGTCAAGTTAACTCTTTCCTTTTTTTTATTAATGTAACTATGTGCAGGTAGAATAAAAATATTCTAATTTCAATTCCCCCAACAAAACTTTAAGGCTTTTTTATTGAATTTCATTTCGATCACAAACTGACCACAATAGTTTTTCATTTCTTAGGCAAGATATCACCAAACGGATATGTGCGAATTTGATTATGTAAAATGTAGAACTAAAGAATTCTTGTATAATTAAAATGTGTGAATGTTAATTTTCCGACTAAATAAATGCTTGAGTTGTCGGGATGACACACAATATACATATGCCTTATAAATTGATTTCATTAGCATTAATCGTTTTTAGCATACCCATACTGACCTTGAAATAGTACCATTACAGCGCGTATCATGATACCATTCATTTTTATTCAACCATTGAAGAGTTTAAATCGCGGAATCCTAATTAAAACAATCAGGTCAACAAACTTGGAACATGTGTTCAAGTGTTGTGCCTCAACTAAGTTCCGTCAATAGTTATGCAATAATTCATAGATCTGTATATATATTTTTTTGTTTTTTTCAGGGGACTTTTTAATTAGTAAAATTAGGAACATAAAAATTGATTTAAAAAAAAAGCTGTATTCGCTGTCTCCTCGTGCGTGCAAATGAATGAATGCGATAACATTTGTCAAAATGATGTTTTATCGTTCAAAATGCAAAAACCAACCATTTTTAGGTTCTGCAATATGTTTTACTCGCAAAATGTTCAAATTACTCATATTTTTATAAAAATAAACGAGTTGATGACTGCTATGAGTGTAAACTTGATACTGTCCCAATGCCACTCAGACAGGGTTAAGGTCATTAGGCTATTCATATATTGCTAATCGGCAAACAAATAAAAGCCGATAGTATGTACATTAAGAGTCGACGACATTAGGTATTTGAATCAAGTCTTAACCTTGCCATAGTCGATGCTATTATTTTCCTATAATGCACAAACACATTCAAACTATTTAATAAAATTGCACCTATCATCAATGGTCGATGGACGTTTCGCCAATAAAGGATAGCTGTGGCTAATATGGACACTATTATATGGAAATCTTTTGCCGGAAGTCGATAGTATAATCGATGTCATCATTGCCTTAATCATTGTAAGTCTTTCTTATTCAACGGACAGACTGTCCTTAATTTCCAAACTTGGTTATCCAATTTACGCATATTATATTCGTATTATTAACAATCATATATCTGTGGGTGTATACTAATTAAACTATATAGTTATAACAACAGCCATCTTTTTTAGTGTAATAAAACAATAAACCATAAGAAAAGTGAAACTTTAAAGCTTCATATTGTATGCTAATCACCTGTGAGGTCGTAAACAAAATCCGCTTTCGTTGATTGGTAGCAAATATAAATACAATAAAAATATTAAAATATTGTTTTGTTTTTAAACAAAGACCTCTATTGTTATACGACATTGAATATGAAACTCTAAAAGAATTTTGATTTATATCCACATAATGTTTAACCTGTAATTTAAAACATAATTCAGAAAAACCACTGCAACTTTTTTACTTCCCGGATAATGATCTGACTGTGGTTCTACTGAATTGAAGCTTTAGAATCAGATAAGGCTACTACTTGCAATATTGAACGCTTCTGACATACATACTTTTAAGTGATGTTTTCTTTTAATATCGAGGACTGGAGATGTACAGAGAAGAAAAAAATGTTGTATGTATTAAGTTATACCTCCGAAGAGACCTGTTAGGGTGCATACCAATGGGGAAATTTCTGTAAAGTTGTCCCATTTCTAGGGAGTATACTATCGGCCAGGACATAGAAAAGTGTATGGACTGGACTCTATGGGCCGATTATCAATCAGGTGCTCTGGAATGTTAGCAAGGAAATAAACCACTTACTTACTACGATGGCGCTACAGTTTGAGGTCTGGGCTTCAACCAATAGAAAATTAATGTGTTTATTTTTGTTACACTGCAAAGAAAATTAGTAGTTCTCAAACTTTCCGAATGCATAGTTTTATAATGCCTGCTTTTGTCTATTTTTTTTATACTCAGTGTTTATTTCTTTTAATATCTTAATACCCTTAAGGAGTATCGTAATAATTCTTATTGGAAATAAGGGCCAATGCCCTAAGGTATAGAACGCCAAAAGATTCGTTAAATATGTACAGCAGTTTCTGCATAATACGCGCCCAACAACAGCCCTTGTTATCATTTTATTATATGTATATAGAATATAGAATATGGATATAGATATAGATAGCCACAGAGGGAAAACATTAAACGATATCGCTATCGTCTGCGTCAAAATATCATATAAAGCTATAAATTTGCGCCCCATAAGTAACTAAAGAAATTTTTAGTAAACTTGCCAAATTTTTTTATGTATAATTATTTGAAAAGCAGGCAGTTATTTTAATCTTTTAATCCCTTGAAGAATATCGTGATATTTCTTATTGGAGATAAGGACCAAACCTCTAAGATACAGAAATGCACAGTTTTATTAAAATCTATCTAGCAGTTTTTGCGTGATGCACACCGTGACACGACCCTAGTAAAAAGTTCATTATTTGTAGATATATATCAAATAAGAGCTTTCTTTTGTAAATTATTGAGCTAACAAGAATGATACACCATTAATAAGTACAAGATTAAATTTTAATTTATTGTACCGCATTTTCTTAATGTTATATTGTAAATTTCACAATATACGTATAAGCATTGGGCATATCCCGCAGCCAGATAGAGGGTTTTATAAAAACTTTAACTAATATACAACTAAACATAACATAACGAATTCTTAAATGACTTCCTTTACGGGTAGAATAATAACTACAATAGAATCTACTTGCAACTACTCGGTAAGTGCAACGTCTAAATAGTTTCCTCTTTAATTGCAACGGTTACACAATTTTATGATCAATTCTTGCAACAATACTAATATAAAAAAAATTATTTGGAGGAAATTTTCTGAAATGTTAGTAGAAACAGCTTTGTTTTATTTGTTTCGTCAAAGGAACGTTAATTCAGCTTGGTGCACATGGAGCGCCTGTTCGACTTTAAAGCAATTCAATTTAAGAAACATTTTACATATGGCAAACTGGAGGGAAGCGAAAATATTCGTGAAAGAGAGATTTCACTCGATGGAAACAACATACGCGATACTTGCAGGGGGCCTGGTTCGAATTAATTGCAAGGGTGGAGAACATGATAAGAGCACAGAGTTCAACACCGGAAGCAGGGTTAAAGGTGATGCTAAATCTCCATCCCCTGGATGAGTACATAAAGCTGCCAAAAGCGCGATTCGCCTAAAACAATCGGGCACGTGGAAGCGAAGCTCGTATAGACATAGATCTATACTCTACAGGTATAGAAGAACTGATCTCGATAGAACAAAGGATTATGTCATACCATACATAGACTTCAATAAGAATTATTCCACGTTTATTCCCGAAAGATACGCGATAAGGAATCCAACTCCAACTTAATGAACAGGACATTCAACTCTAAACTGATGGGTCTAAAATGGATATTGAACCCGGATCTGGAGTTTTCTGTCAGTCACTCAAAATCAAATATTCATACAAACTCCCAGATGGCTGCAGTATCTTTCAAGCTGAAGTCTTCGCCATTGAAAAGGCTACACAAACTATACACAGAAAGAGATTAAATCCTTCCAAGATTACACTCTTTATGGGTAGTCAAGCGGCAACCAAGGAGAGGAAGCAGTTTTCAGATGCCGCAACACCTTGAACAAAATTTGCAATACAAATGACGTAACTCTCTTCTGAGTTCCCAGATATAGCAACATAGAGGTGAATGAGATAGCAGATGAACAGCATTCGACTTTTAACATACTCAGGAACTAGAATAGCTTCCTATTGGTGTACTAAAAAAAATACCTTAAAGCAAGAGAACCGATCAACTCCGTATGGTCCCCCGTATCGTATATCGCAGCTTATGGCAGGCATTAGATGAAGATAGAATCAAAAGTTTATTGGCAATGAATCAAAAAGAAATTCGTATCTTCATAGGTGCTCTAACAGACAACTGCGCGATAGGGGCAATGGCCGCAAGACTAGGCATCAACTCACCCGACACACTGCAGGAGCTGTCAAGATATAGAAACCTTCAAGCACTTGCTGTGTAATTTCCCAAATATTTAAAATCACCATCTCTACCATATTTGACAGGCTTTTTGATGAACTAAGACATCTTGTAAAAGATCCACTATGGAATACGATGTGTTTCATAAAGGGCGCAGGTTGGATCGTAATAGGACCGACCAAAAGATAAAGCGTTTTTGCCATAGGTTCCACATTCAAAAAGGGAAACACAATGGACCGTATGGCCCCCGTGAAAAGCATTCATGTACACTTCTGCTAAAATATCTTATAGGCGGGTTATTTAGCTTATATATAAATTTGGCGCAACAGATTTCATTAAGCTTGCAAGCTTTTTATTAGCTACATATGCATATTGATGTAACTCAATAAAACGTGGTCGGGTGCATCTAAACCCACTCAAATTTGGCCCGTATGTTGGTCAGATATGCCGGAGTGAATAAACACCCCACGTACTCAAATAATTTTCAAAAACTGTACGTGCCAGAAAATGTTCGTATAGTTCTCTGCAATCTCTGTTTCTAAGTCTGTGGTGGAGGCGTATTGTTACACATGCGCCGACGACAGCTGGTTGTTATAAACATAATTTTTTTCTGAATTCCTGAATTCAACAGAGCAATAAGATGATGTTAATTTTTTTTTTCCGAGGGTAGGTGAAAAATCTTCCATAGACACTATGAGAATAGCAAGCGCGAGCTCATAGTAGTGTCAGATTCTTACTGACTAAAAAAATGACGATATGATAATTGTTTGGTAGTAGATGCGGCGAAAATTAAACTTAGGCATATGGTACTTTAGAACCTCATCATCAAGTAAATATGTATAGACATTATCAATGTAATCATTTTATCCAGATGCGGATTTATCGATCAAATCATAAGAAATGTTTCAGGTCGATGTTTTTTGACTAACTACGAAATAGAACAAAGTTTTAAATTTTTTTTTATTGACCAATTATTTGGTTTATAGTAATTATGTACGGAATATTACCTATATATCGGCCAAATTCAAAGTTATTGTGAGGGTATCTTTTTTCAAAGGCTGAGGTGGGCTCGCCGGCCCCAGGGTTAACCCAAAGGAATACCCTAGACTTTGGGAAAGAGGTACTTTATTTCTTATCTTGGTTGATACAATAGTTGCCTTGGAGCAATACAAGTAGGTTTTTGTTTATTTCCTTTACAATTCTTATACTTAATAATAAATTATAAGCTTAACGCTATTGTCGTTGTCCTGCGGCTAGTTCTGGTACGGGTCGGGGCTACGCGAGTTGTCGTTCGGTTCGGTTCGGTGCGTTGCCTCGAAGGGATTCCAGTCCGCACTTAGGGCAGGCTTGGAAGGAGCACTCCGCACTTAGAGCAGGCTAGCTTGGACACAGTCCGCACTTAGGGCAGGCTTAGGAGGTGTTCCAGTCCGCACTTATGGCAGGCTTAGAAGGAGCAGTCCACACTAAGGGCAGGCTTGCTTGGACCCAGTCCGCACATAGGGCAGGCTTAGGAGGTGTTCCAGTCCGCACTTAGGGCAGGCTTAGAAGGAGCAGTCCGCACTTAGGGCAGGCTTAGGAGGTGTTCCAGTGCGCACTTAGGACAGGCTTAGAAGGAGCAGTCCGCACTTAGGGCAGGCTTGCTTGGACCCAGTCCGCACTTTGGGCAGGCTTAGGAGGTATTCCAGTCCGCACTTAGGGCAGGCTTAGAAGGAGCAGTCCGCACTTAGGGCAGGCTTGCTTGGACCCAGTCCGCGCTTAGGGCAGGATTAGGAGGTGTTCCAGTCCGCACTTAGGGCAGGCTTAGGAGCAGTCCGCACTTAGAGCAGGCTTGCTTGGACCCAGTCCGCGCTTAGGGCATGCTTAGGAGGTGTTCCAGTCCGCACTTGAGGCAGGCTTGGAAGGAGCAGTCCGCACTTAGGGCAGGCTTAGGAGGTGACTTTTTACAAAAGAGCGGCAAATCCGCTATACTTTAATTAGCCCGTTTCTCTCAGACGGGGAGAAACCTATCGGACGAGCCGGCTATGGCTAGTAGCAGACCCGTAGATTATTGCCCAGCCACCGGAGGGCAGGCAGAAAAAAATCGGTGGAAAAGTCCGAAAACTCTTTCCTGGAGAGGTTGTCAAGAGTACACGTGCTTGGTACTATCACGCTTGAGCAGACTCTCCCGAATGTATTTCATGCACTCTCCTTTATGGAAAGTCTTGCAAGATAAAACGAGAATGTGAATCAGGAGCCAATGCAAAATTCCCTTCACATTCTCGTGTGCGACAAAGGTTTTGACATTGCATTTTGCTCCCTTTCCTCCGTTTCCTCTTGTTCGACTGAGAATTTGGAGAGTATTCGCGGTTTCGCTACCCGCCAACAGATGGCGGCCTCCGCATTAGGTGTTTAGCGAAGTGTGCGCCGTGTGTGGATGATCGCTGGTTTGTATTTGGAATATGTCACTTCGTTACATTATAAACAATACGCTGAATGGTTGCCTTGCTCCTCGCATGATTTAAACCAAAAAACTTACGCAAATTTCTTCATGTTGTTATGAACGATTATTTATATAAAATATTTTAATAGCTTCAACATGTTATTACAGCGTTATATGATTCATAATATATTCTTGTCGATTGCTCTTCCAATTGGAACTGACAAATGCCAATCAAGAATGGCGGCGAACAACCTCGACCTGGAACATAAAAATCACCCTATATCTAAAAATCAATATTTGGAGCAATCGCCTGGGCCTAGCTTTTTGCAACCATTCGTATTGTGTGCGTTATATTTTTCACACGAATAGAAAGGACCTATAGTTTAGTACAGTATCTGAAGGGCAGTTTGTTTTGAGAAGTATCTCTTGACAACAATACTCTCGGATGTTTGTCAGACGTTCGCGAGGGGTGGGACCGTGAAAAATCTTGTTGGTGTTTCTGGGATTCGAACTTGGAACCTCACGCGCAGTGGTCCGACACACTAACCACTTGCGCCACGGCGCCCACACATCCTATACCTATGCCTACGCGTTATTATGTTCAGATAAGGCAAACAAATCAATTGCGAAAGCTGAAATGTTTCATATTTATTTCGGTGTACCTGAAGAAATATGTAAGTATCACACCTAGCGCTGGTGCTGTTAGTTACACTCGTGTAGAATTGAATTTTTGTGTTGGGCGTTGTAGCCTGGCGCCTACCTATAAAAAATGTAAAAATTGCAAAGTAGGGTTCTCAAAACAATCACCAATAGTGAATTTAAAATTCCCAACCGTAAAAATATTGCCAGTACTATGAAAACAACTGTTTTACAGAGCATGCAACAGGTAGCCTTACCTTTTATTGTCAACAGTAAGTTTTAGCTAAAGTACATGGTACCAAGCACTTTAAATTAAATCAGATAGGGAGAGCATTTTCAATTAAACTATGCTTTTTTCAACTAGTCAAAATTTAAAATAAATGAGTGTTCATTTATTTAATATATAAATATATAATACTAAAATATTTAAATATTTCCTTCAAATATCCTAAAATTCTAAAATCTTTGGTTAAAGCAATTACAAATTGCAGTTAAAGCAATTAAAAAAAAAAAAACGTTTCGTAGCTACATACAGCAATCCACATACGCGAGGGATGCGTTCCAAAAAAACACCACGTATGTTGAGACTTGAAACTGTATGAAAATATGTACGTACAAATAGAGCTGCGTTCCAAGACAAGCAATTTTAAAATAAATATTTTATTCAGTTTGTTTGTTTAAAAACAATTCAACATAGGAAGAACAAAAGCAATGATAGAATTTAATAAAAAACGTTTTTTTTATGTTTTCATTTTCCACAACACGAATTGAATCACGTTGAATTGCGTATAAGCACCGTGTATGTAGAGGGAATTTCGGAAAAACTTAATCGCGTATGCTGAGACCGCGTATGTGGGGGTTCAGTGCACTGGTAAAAATAAATTTAAGGTTGAACTACGAATATTGCTTAACTTGTTGTCCACAGAATAACTTCTTTCAGAAAAGTCAAATGTACTCCATGCGTAATGCCAATAAGAAAGCATATACTCGTACATAAATACATATAGGAAAAGATACATACATACATATTTGGCGCAACAACCCACGGAGATCCTAGGCCTAGCTTCTCCTGGAAAACATAGGACGCTAAGCAAAACAAGGCTTGTTCTATACAGTAGACCCCCCTATAAGACGGATTCGTATAGCACGATGGAAAAATTGCGATTGCGTTCGTATAACACGCTTAAAGAGGGTCGTATAACACGGTACAAGAATGACACAGATGATGCGATTTTATTAAGTTTTAGCTTCAAACGGCTCATGTACATATTTGTATAATCTAAGTACCTCGTACAACACGGAACGTATCTACCATGTTATAAGGAAGTCTAAATGTAGCTCCGGAAACGTTATAATGGCCAGGATGATTACAAGCAGCAAAACGAATTTAATTTAAACGTCTTCCAAAGCTCTAATTCCGAAACTTAGAACTTATTTCAAAAACTGTTATTTTGAATTTATTCACACGTTTCTTATTAAAAAAATAAAAAATTGTTAAAGCTTACCTCATTTTTGTCATCAAGATTGTAAAAAAATTGATCAGGTAGTCCCACTTCTCCGGCATCCAATGTAATTATATAATCATAAGGCTCAGTATACCTATAAAATAAAGCACAAATTAACACACAAATTTTAAGGACTTTTTAGAAATACAAAATTCACACCTATTCTCAACGGACATCTTAAAATACGGAAAAACTTCATGACGCGACTGAACATAAACCAATGCCTTTCGATAGTCCCAAAAGAAAAGTCGATTGCCATCTCGAAACGCCTGCCAGCCATCTGCAAAAAGCACAAAAAATGACAATATTCAACAACAAATTACAAAACCGAAACACTTTAGCAAAATAACCCAACAAAAATATGAGTCACTTGTCATAATCGGCCAGAGCGGCGCGGCACTCCAAAAACTCCAACAAACCCGCTAATTAGTTTCATTTGACCATAAGGCAGCACGAAGCGGAGCTATTTTGTTTTAGGAGGGTTGTGGGGAAATACTCCCCTACCAGTTTGAAACCAAACAAATTTGCACCTTTGTGAGTGATTTTTGGTTGTTAAATTTCAATTAGTACACTTAACCAACTCAGTGCTGAGACATTGCGACAGTAGTTTTTATTTTTGTAAAAAAAAATTTATTTGCTGTTCAAAAACTAATTCGTCGATAACGCAGCCGGATTTGGTGTGACATAATGTTTGAGGGATTTCAAATTCACTCTTGTGATTTTTTTTTAGTGATGGCGGATTCATTCTATTTAATTAAATTAATTTTTGGTTTTTTGGGTGATATAAAACTGAAGGAGGGTCATAGATGGGGTGTCAGTTTTAGTTCAGGATTCGTAACGACAACTCAGTCGGGGAACAAGATGAACCAATTTCTAGTAAGCGCGCGGCAACTGAATCGGTTAAAAGAATAGGAAATTTTTTAAAAGGACGTTTTTTTTAATTTATTCTAGATACTTGTATGCTGCTTGGCATCTTTGGTGTCTGCACGGCCAGATGTGAGTTTAGGATATAAATATAATCCAAATTATAATAGCGGTTCTGATCTATTGTCCGCGCCATTCACATCATCTTATTCTGGAGCTGCATCCGGTGGTTTTGACAGTGGAGCCGGCTCATCTTCAGTGGATTTCCTGTCGCCTGGATATAATGTTGCTGGAGTTTCATCAAGTGGATCTTCATTGAGTAGTAGTAGCAGTGGTTTAAGCAGTTCCTCAGGATTAGGCTTGGGTGATTCCAGTGGATTAGGATTCAGTGGATCATCAGGTTCCAGTGGATTAGGAATCAGTGGATCCTCAGGATTGAGTGGCTCTGGTGGATTAGGATTCAGCGGATCATCAGGATTGAGTGGTTCTAGTGGATTGGGATTCAGTGGATCATCAGGATTAGGCAGTTCTAGTGGGTTAGGATTCACTGGATCATCAGGATTGAGTGGTGGATACAGCGGTGGTGGTGGATACAGTAGTGGAGGTGGATATAGTAGTGGAGGTGGATACAGTAGTGGAGGTGGCTCAGGATTCAGCAGTGGACTTGGAACCGGATTCAATAGTGGTAGTTCAAGCGGTGGTTTGGGATATAATACTGTGGGACTTGGATCTGGATACAATGGTGCAGTGAGTCAAGGATACACTGGAGGAGTGAATCAAGGCTACACTGGTGGAGTTAATTCGCTTGGATTAGGTCAGCCCTCGAATCAACAATACGCAGCTCAATTCCAGCAACAAGCTCCAATCATTACCAAGAGCTTCTACGTGCACAGTGCCCCAGAAGATCATGATGAACAACAGATCGTTCGTTACATAACCATTGGCCGCCCGTTGAAAAACTACCGTGTTGTCTTCATTAACGCTCCATCATCGACATCGACCAGAGCTAAAATTATTGCCAACGTTGCACCAGTCGAAGATAGAACTGCTATTTATGTTCTTTCTAAGAAGACAAACGATTTGGATATTTCTGCTGACGTGGTAACCCCACCACCAACTGCACCCAACAAGCCCGATGTGTTCTTCATTAAGTACAAGACACCACAGGAAGCTATTCATGCCCAGCATGTCATTCAAGGTGGGTTTCTTGTTATAATTAATTGAATATGTGAATTATAATTTATTTTTCTGACTAACTAGCTCAATACGATCAATTGGGAGGAACATCAAGCTATTCCAACGAAGGATTTGTTCCTGTCCAGTCGGTTATTGGACACTTGGATGCTCAAGGACGTGTTATTGCCAATCCTAATGTACAAAGCTCATCACAATTCATTTCACAAGGCGGAGCCGGTGGTGATGTTGTTACCGCTGGACTTTTGCCCGATCAAAGTCAAATTGATCAAGTTTCTGGTGGTAGGATTCAGCCACAGCCGAATTATTTACCACCAAGCAAGTACAAGAAATACTAGATAACTTAATGTACAATTTATAATAATAATTTTTATTTTTAAATTATAATTTTTAAATTATAATATAATTTGTAAATAAAAAGTATTTAACTTTTATTAAAACAATTTGTACAAAGTATACTTTTGTTTAATTATAATTATTTCAATTCTCTGGGCGCCGTGGCGTAAGTGGTTAGTGTGTCGGATCACTACGCGTGAGGTTCCAAGTTCGAATCCCAGAAAACACCAAAAAAGTTTTTTCACGGTCCCACCTCTCGCGAACGTCTGACAAACATCCGAGAGTATTGTTGTCACGAAAAAGCTTCTCCAATCGCCGTTCGGACTCGGCATTAAACTGTAGGTCCCTTCCATTCGTGTGAAAAATATAACGCACACAACATGAGTGATTGCGAGAAGCTAGGCCCTGGCACTTTAAAGAGCTGTTGCGCCAAATATTTGTATTTTTTTGTTATTCTCCCATCATTGTCGCATCAATCTGCATAACATGTTTTTTTTTTTTTGCTTATTAAAGAATTCCACAGTCAAGGTTCTTGTAATTAACATACTTAGTCGAATCAAAAATACTTTATAGGTAATAATGTCTTCTGAAAGCGATGCGGGAGATTTTTGGGAAGTCTTTTAGGTGTCAGGAGGGGCTACAAAGATAATGCAGTTTCAAAGGGGAACCATCTGGCATGTTGACAATAGAGATGATCATGTGATACGCAAAGCCAAGAAGTGATTCGACCCTGGGGGAGCTAAGTTCGACGAATGCGGCTCTTTTAAGGTATATCGATAAAATCTTCACCATAACATGAAGAATTGAATTTGCTTCATTGACAATCTATTCAATATGGAAATCGAAATCAATATTTTGAGAGAAATGCACTCCTAAATCACACAGATTCTTTGAAATTATAATCATAACTTATTAAATTATGTCCCTCACGAGAAGATGGACGACGCGACAAAGGATGACTACTACCAGCTCTTGGACGAGCAATGTCCTAGCCACGATGTAAAAATTGTCCTGGGTGATTTTAACGCAAGCCTAGGAAAAGAGGACGTCTTTAGTAACGTCGTCGGAAAGCACAGCTTGCACGACACCACATCTGACAAACGGATTCAGACTGGTCGACTTTTCGGCGGGACGAAACGTTGTCGTAGCTAGTACGCGGTCCCCACGTCTTGATATTCACAAGTGGATATGGCTCCCTTTTGATCGAAAAACTGTCAACCAAATCGATCACATTGCGATCGATGCAAGGCACTTTTCCAGTATTCTGAGTGTCCGAACTTTCCGAGGAGCCAATATGGACTCGGATCACTACCTAGATGTAGCCAAGGTTTGGATGCGGATATCCAGAACGGAGCGAAATCAACGAAATACTATGAGGAAGTTTGACGTCGGAAGGCTACAACCACAAGAGACCGCCAGAGCATTTGCCGATCGAGCCTCCTTTAATCTCAACCTAAGTCCTATGCCACCAGCAGCAGATGTGGGAGACCAGCGGCAGCGTTGCGAACAAGCCAGTAGAGATGCCACCTCTGGTGTACTGTGTTTCTTTCCCCTGGTTTGATGAGGAATGCCGGCAATCACACGCAGCTAAACAAGAGGCGTACAAAGCGGCGCTGCATAGAAAGACTAGAGCTGCTCGTGAGCTCTACGTGCGGAGGAAAAAGAGGAACACCGACTTCTCAAAAAGTAGAAAAACGACGAGAAGCGCTCAATCGAGGAGATTGAGAATCTTTATTGCAGAAATGATGTTCGAAAAACTTACCAAAAGGTAAAAAGGACATGCCAGGGTTTCAAAGCCAGAACAAATGCCTGCACGGGCGAAAATGGTAATCTTTTTCTTCTTCCTACTTCGGAGAGGGCATGATCCGAAAACAAGGGATCGCAACCCTCCAACTTCACCGCATTTCTACTGATCCGCATGTGGGGTTCGCTTATTTGGCGAAAATGGTAATCTAGTAGTAGAAACGCAGTCGGTGCTGATGATATAGAAGGAACATTTCTACAGACTGCTTCACGTCAACCCGATCAGAATGAAGTAGGCATAGCGATATCAGAACTTAAATCCAACAAAGCTGCTTGATCTCACGCTTTTGCCACCAACTTTTCAAGGCAGGAGGAGTTGGTAAGAAGCATGCCCCAGCTCAACAGTAAAATCTGGTCGGAGGAAAGTATGCCCGATGAATGGAACCTCAGCATCGTTTGCCCGATCCTGAAGAAAGGAGACTCTCAGAGAGGTATAAATAAGTTTTCTCAACATCGCATATAAAATCCTGTCTGCCTTATTATGTGAACGCCTAGTACCGATCGTCAACAACATGATAGGTCATTATCAGTGCGATTTCAGACCGCAGTGGTTTCCATCATGGATTTCAAAGTTGCCTATGATAGCGTGTATAGAGATGAGTTATACAGAGAAGCAAGGTGATGCGCTATCTTGCGATCTCTTTATTATAAGTGCCTAGGACTACCTTCTCGCAATCACTCGTATGTGTGCGTTATATTTTTCGCACAAATGGAAAGGCCCTACAGTCTTGTGCCGTATCCGAAGGGCATTTTTTTATTTTTGAGAAGCTTTTTCGTGACAACAATATTGTCGAATATTTGTCAAAAGTTCGCGAAGGGTGGGACCATGAAAAAATTTGTTTGTGTTTTCTGATATTTCCTTGCTAAAATCTGTATAAATACATTCGAGCTGACTACCCTCTGCGACAGCGAACATGCAAATTCCAATAGGTTCGTAACAGTGGATCTTCTAATCATGCTGCTCCGACAACAGTTCGTTCGTCGTCTTAGCACTGATCCAATTGAGTGTATAGATCATTATATTTGAGTTAGGACCTAGCAATAGCTTACATACCGATAGTATAAAAAAGTAAAAATACACGTTTTTATGTTGTGTTTGTGTTCAGCAATAATAGATCTGTTAAAGATTGAGATGAACGTCGGCATGTCTTCAAAGACGGCTGATGTCAAGTTGTACAGTACAGAAGACGTAAAGACGAAGTATGCTTTGGAGAAATTTGCAAATTTTGCAACTGATAAAGAAAGAACAAAAAAATTCATGGAAGTCGTATGACTAGGATGGGGTACCCATTTTAGAATACTTATGCTTATACCTGCAGAGTCGATTAAATATTTAACGATTCATCCGCGAATGACACATCTCTGTTCACACGACCAAGCAGAGATATGCTGAACTACCCTAAAAAATGGTAAGGGGTTTGAGCGAGAAATGAGCCATCTCCAAACACCAGAATCTCTGATCAATTAGCGAAAAAGTGTTATTTTAGAATTATGTTTGGTTTTTAATTCGGGGATTTTAGGGGTAATAAAAGAGTTTATTTACATATCAACTATTACAAGTTGAAAGGTAAACTGTTTAAGTGTAGTGTCGAAATTTACAAATTACTGAATAATTTCTAACCTTTACTCCAAAAACTATGCGTTTCACACAGATGTGGTGATTGGGCTCGTCAGTAGACGGCCACCACATCTTGTCTAGGCGTACTGATGAACCCAATCACTACAACCAAGTGAAACGCATATTTTTTGAGTAAAGGCCACAAATTGTGATTCACGAAATTATAAATTTTAAGGCTTAAAAGAGCCAAAATAAAATTTCTTTGTATTTCTTGTTCGGAAGCAATGGATCAGTTGGTGTCTGGTACTACAATAGAAACCCATGCTTCAGTCTTACGGCGTTTTAGACTCAGTCTTTAAATTAGTACTAATCACAGAAATAACCTTGACAAGTGTAGGTTCTACTTGTGCAAAGATTTTAAAATACTTCTAAATTGTGTTTGCTTTTATAATTCACAGATGGTTTCGACAAAGTCTTAAACTTTTTACGTTCATCTTCTGTAACACACGCTCCATAATTACATAATTTGTACATTTTATGCCTCAAAAATCTCATAATTGATTTGTTATCCTCTGTAATTACTAAGTAACATGCTTTGGATAATTTTTCATTAACACCGTTCCACTTGTTGGTTTGACATGTCCCACATTGCCGATGAAATCAACTGATACCAATTAAGATAAATTCTCAAAGATAATAAAAAAAATCAAGCCAACTTAAATATTTTTTTTATTACCAACATATTCTTTTTGACATCTCCATTGGATGGTCGGTGATCAGCTTGTGGTATTGGGGAGGTTAACAATTTTATTGCTAAAAAATCCCATCATTAAGATTATGCTAATTGCTTTAAAATAGATTTAAGTTTTGTTGTCAATTTGGGCTCATGAATTTTATAACCGACCGACGAAAACATTTCATCTTTGCATGCCTGCTGGTTGAATTATAGTTTTTTAAACTGGACTTTTTATTTGCAATGCAAAATTTGTGAACCCTTTATTAGCAACGAAAAAAATTGATATAAAAATATGAAATATTTGTATCATGCCGATTAATAAGTATGAAGGCGGTTTGCTTTGGTGGAATGGGCCCACGAAGGCTTTTAATGTCTGTGGGATGCATAAATTGAAGGAAAGTTATTTGCGCAAATTGTTTGCCATTCGGGCTGTTTGTGCTGTTTTATTTTGAATGTTTAATAAAATTAAATAATGATAATAAAACATAACTAGTCAGGGAAACTAACACTTTTGAAATCCAAACACTACATATATTGTATTGTTATTCATTAGGTTTCTCTGGAGGTACAAAATATATTATAAGTCGAGGTTACGTAAAGCGCCGAACTTTAGTATAATGGAGACTCAAGTAGGTAATTAGGGGATGGTATATGGGTGAACATTCATATATCCGCCGATAGATAGAGGAAACCGTTAATGTGTTGAAAAGAAAATAGGATTATAATATTCTACTGAGTTATTGGTCATCAAGCGGAGTTTATTTGCCTACATTAGCGGCACTTATATTATTTAAATCACATCATTTATGCGTTAACTTTGAAAGTATTTTATTGCCATAAAAATACATATTAAGTGTTTTTCTTTGCTTAAGATGTTTTAATATGTAAAAGGTGACTAATTTAATCTTCCCTGTTCTACCATATATCAGTGATCGGCATGAACTAGGAAAGATCGATATTTACATACATTCTACTGTGAAGCATTTGATTTATTGAGTAGACTTGCACGAAAAGCAAACAGTACACAGTACCCCGAAATGGAGATTAGTCTATTTAGATAACAGTACGTGACAGAAATGGGAGTCAGAAAACGAGAGTTCCCACAAAGACGACCTTATCTGAACCTTACCGCATCCTATTAAAGTGGGCGTAGTAGGTTGCAAGAACGTGTTCTTTTTAGAAGCCATATTTTCTGTTTGTCTGCAAAAAAAAAGTAAATGGGCTACCGGAATCCAAAGGTTATTATACTATATATCAATCGATTTCTCTTCTAAAGAAGAAAGACCAGAAACAAATGTTAGAATCCAAAATTTTGTTTTTTGTCTTCTATACATATCGAAGAGTATGTATCGCGAGTCATTGTAATCAATAGAGCTTTAGTGGCTGAGTGTATACATGTAATGGGTTGGGAAGAAAGTATTGAGCCTTTTGTAGTAAAAGTTCAAATTATTTCTTTTATTTTTTTTTTTGTTTTATATGAACTTTATTAGAACAAATATTGACCATTTTGATCAATGACCTTTGCCATTTTTTGGACAAAACCATAATTGCATCCTAATAAGAGCAGTGGGATTTCTTGTTGAAAAACTCCAACAAGTGATTTTTGCAGTCCTTTATGGAATTCAGATTTATATAGCATGAACACAATTCTGCATTGACTGAAACAAATAGTAATCCGACGGCGCAAAGTCTGGACTAAACGGTGGATACATAAAACTTTTCAGCCAAACTCTCTCAGTTTTGACCGGGTCACCAAAGGAGTATGTGGTCTGGCATTGTCGTAATGGAGGACAATGCCCTTTCTGTTCATCAATCAACTCTGGCCGTTTTTCGTAAATCGCTTCATTTAATTTTTTTAGCTGCTGTTAAAAGAGCTCAGAATTCATCGTTTGGGCAGGCGGCAGCAGAGAATATCCATTCAATGAGTAGGGAAACTCTCCACGTTTTCTTTATCACTGCTTATCAGTAAATCACACAGACATGAGAAGTAGACAGATATAAGAAGTATTGTAGAGAGAGAGATAGATAGAGTAGGAGTGTCTTTTCAGAAAATGACACAGGGTGTCCCATTCAAAAAAGGCAAACATTTATTTACTCATATTTTTTTTTTATTCAAAATTATAATTACGTATGTGTTACGCTGAGATACTTTTGTTTGCTGTTGGCTTTTTTCATAGTTTTATTGAATTTTTTGATGATATGATACACTCGAAAATGTACACAAAATTTTCTAACAAATTCTTCGTTTTGATTTATGCAGCAAAAGTAATCAAATTTTTGATTTAATATGATATACATTTTCAATTCAAAATTATTTAAGAAGTACATATTGGGAAAACGAGAAATAAAATTTTTTCCAGAGTCTCTAATGCATCTAAAAATTCTTGGGGCGGATGTGTTAAATGAGCACTCTCATATTCTTTAAAATCTGTAAATAACAAGGAAACACTAGGTTGGTGACTTAATTCCAACTCACACTTATGTTTTTGTCGGTATTTTTTTAAATGTAGCCTGCAAAATAGTAAAAGGCATTTTCACTACCGAAATCAACAGTTCTAGGTATAGTCAAATTCGGTTTTGAAAAAGTCAATCACTTTGTCTTTCTTTTTTGGTGGTTGTGACTGCATTTCAATGTAGGGAAGGTCTAAATTTACAGTTGGCTCGCAGTTTCCATGGGTGGGAGATACAACGCTAGAATCGACGCAAAAGCTACAAGATGATACAGATCAAATTATCAGGTCGACTCAAAGATGGCGTATAAAACTAAATTCGAGCAAATCTGTACATATTGACTTCACAAATAAATCTATCTCATACTCCCCCATAGCAATATCAGGCACGACAATACCAAAAGCTAATACAGCGAAGTATCTAGGTATGACTCTAGATGCCAAGCTTCGTTGGAAAGAGCATTTTAAAATGAAAAGACAAGAATTAGATATTAAATGGCGAAAATTAGAATGGCTTATAGGCAGAAAGTCAGGACTATCAATTAATAATAAAATTCTTTTATATAACCAGATCCTCCTGTGGAACTATGGCGCCCAACTCTGGGGATGTGCCAGCCAAACTAATATTGCAGTCATCCAACGATTCCAGAATAAAGTCCTTCGAAGTATTGTGAACGCTCCATGGTGCATCAGAAACAGCGACTTCCATCGGGACCTAGGGATTCCTACTATTCTTGAAGAAATCAACACTAGGGCCAAAGCACACGAGAAGTGTCTCCAGGAACATATTAACGAGGAAGCAACAATTCTTCTAAACGACGACTGCAACGTATAAGACCGTCAGATCTTGCAAGGCAACCGCAAACCAGACGACTTACCACATCCTCTACTAGATAGTGACAGAGCGACAACAACGAGCGAAAAGAGGCGCTCGGAGTGAATTTAACCTCCAACGCTTTGGATGGATTAAATCCCATCTATGCTCTTGTTACTTTCATTAAAAGTTAAGAATGACATACAACAAATTAAAATTATATTGTACTTTAAAAATAGTAAACTGTTAGCCATTTACTTTTCTCTCACTATTTATACTGAAAAGCAAACTGCTCGTTGGTTTCACAACTAGTCGCAGTGTTAACAAACATTTGTAATCCTTTGCAGCTTATTATGTTTGGAATAAAAGAAAAAAAAAAAAAAAATGTTTTCCCAAAAATGCCCTTCTGGATTTTTTGGGTTTTTTAAATTTAAAAGAATTAAACAGAATTAATAGTGCCTCAACCGCAACTTCTGGAAACTATTTGGAAAAATGTGTTCATCTGTTAATTTAGGGGTCAATCTGAATGAACGATTTTTGTCCCACAAGTAAAAATGAACTACATCGTTCCAGTTTACTTTCTTGTTATCAAGTAGGTACAACATCGTATTTCATAAAATTACACCGAAAGGATTAATAATAAATCGCTTTGTTGGCACTAAGAATTGTCACGCGTCACCCAGTATTGTGTTTACATCTTTCGCACGACTGATAAGCATTCAAGTCAATACGCCTTTAAAAATACATCAGCAAAAATGGAAAGCAATACCAACCACAGCCTAATAACAAAATCAATGTGACCAGTTACCAATTAAGGAGTCAAATTATTTTTTCTTATTACTAGGCCGAACACTGGATTGCATTATTTTTAGAGAGGTCAAATTATAAAAGAAACATTTATTGTCCATATTTAGGTTAGGTTAGGTTAGGTAGGGTTATGAGGTTATCATAAAACACTAGGCACCAAAGTGGGCCCATCGCGATCCCTAGTGAACCTTCACGGCAGAAGACCTAAACCCATTCTCCCAAGCAATTAATCCCCCCTACAGAATCTGAAAAGATCCTTGTATGGCTGGTCAAACGGTAGTGCATGCGATCATATGAAAACACAAGCGTTTTCACTCAGCTGAGGCCTACCAACTCCTACTCTCAACCTCCACGCGGTGACAGCCGGGTGCCTAGTACCTTAATCCAAGAAATGGGTAACCAACCCCGTTTGGCGGATTCTTGGTGGCAGCAGATGAGAGAGGGGGGGAAGAGTGCTTTTCTCACTAGAGCGCTTCTTCCTGTTTCCAGGCGGCAGCGGATGAATTCCCTAGACGGAGTCAACGGTGGCGTCTATAGTTCCAGTTAGGTTGAACTTAGTGAATACCTTGCGCGAGCTGCTTCGACGTATTCGGATCACAGGTCGGTAAGGAATTTCCAATGTTGGGCAGGACATTGGAATAGAGATGGTGGCGGAGGAGCCCTTAATGGGCCAACGGCAGCGCTCATACTCCCGTAGTGGACTACTGGCACCGGTGTACCCGGCCCCTCGTCCTAGGGGAATAATTAAGGAACTGGCCCTCCAGGTTGGGGGTTGTGCCGTCGGGGTAACTTCCCTACCACGTAAAAAGCGCATGGTTCCGAAACAACTAAAAGCCTCGGATAAGGATGACTCAACTAATGACGACCCCAGCAAACGAAATAAGGACAACGACCTTCGGATCTGTACGTGGAATGTTCTGTCCCTTTACAGACCACGTCCAGCCGAACAACTAGCAGAGGCCCTAGACTGCTATAAAGCAGATATTACCGCCGTCCAGGAAGTGCGATGGGATGGGCCGGGCAAAAAGAGGATGAAAAACTGTGACATCTACTACGGTGATTGCTACAGAGGCAACAGGCAACGCTTATTCGGATGCGGATTTGTCATACGCGGCAGACTTAGGCAAGAAGTCTTAAGCTTCCGACACGTGAGCGAGCGTATTATGACGATCCGGATCAAGGCTAAATTCGCTAACATAAGCCTAATATGTGTTCATGCCCCCACAGAAGAAAAGGACCCTGCCACCAAAGAGTGTTTCTACGAGCTCCTCGACAAAACATACGAGCAATGTCCTAAATACGATACGATAGGAAAGGAGGACGTCTTTGGTAGGGCAGTCGGTAAGCATAGCCTACACGACACCACGTCTGATAACGGACTAAGGCTAATTGATTTCGCTGTGGAGCGAAATGTCACCATAGCAAGCACATGGTTTCCTCATCTCGATATTCATAAGCAGACATGGCGGTCCAATGATCATGTAACGATCAACCAAATTGATCATATTGCGATCGACGCAAGGCATGCCTCCAGTATTCTGGATGTCCGGACCTTCCGAGCGGCCAACATAGACTCGGATCATTACCTTGTTGTAGCCAAGGTACGAATGCGGATATCCCAATCTGAGCAACAACGAAGAATCACTGTGAGAAAATTTAACGTCGAAAAGCTACAATCGCAAGAAACCGCCAGACTCTTCGCTGAACGCGTATCCCGAAATCTCTCAATCACCCCTTTGCCGCCAGCATCAAGTACCGAAGACCAGTGGCAACGCTGCCAACATGCCATCAGAAACGCCGCGACTGATGTGTTGGGTCTCGCTCGACCACCACCGCGAAACCCCTGGTTTGACGAAGAATGCCGGCGAGTGCATGCAGCAAAACAAGAGGCATATAAAGCGGCGCTGCAAAGGAAGACGAGAGCTGCTCGTGAGCTCTACGAGCAAAAGAGACGGGAAGAACATCGGCTTCTCCAAAAGAAGAAGAAAGAGCATGAGAAGCGCGCGTTTGAGAATATCGAGAGTCTATACTCCAGGAACAATGTACGGAAGTTTTACCAAAAGGTAAAAAGAACGTGTCAGAGAAGTAATACCCGTACAGAAACCTGTAGAGATGAAAATGGAAACCTCGTAGTAGAATCACAGTCGGTGCTGAGAATATGGAAAAACTACTTCTGCAGACTGTATAACGGCGACGAAGACCAACATCCCGCTGTCAGGCAGAATGAACCATTCAACATAGACGATGATAGTCAAAATTTCCGTCCACCTGACCAAAACGAAGTGAGGATAGCAATATCCAAGCTAAAATCCAACAAGGCTGCTGGACCTGACGGCTTACCAGCCGAACTTTTCAAGGCAGCTGGGGATGAATTGGTAGAGTGCATACACCAACTCATTTCTAATATTTGGTCAGACGAGTGTATACCTGATGAATGGAATCTCAGCATCGTTTGCCCGATCCACAAGAAAGGAGACCCCCTCAACTGCGCCAATTATAGAGGCATCAGTCTCCTCAACATCGCATACAAGATCTTTTCTGCGATATTGTGTGAACGCCTGAAACCCTTTATCAACAGCCTGATTGGACCCTATCAGTGCGGTTTCAGGCCAGGAAAGTCCACCATCGATCAAATCTTCACACTTCGGCAGATCCTGGAGAAAACCCAAGAATTCCAAATCGATACTCACCACCTCTTTATCGATTTCAAGGCCGCCTATGACAGCATCTATAGAGAAGAGCTTTATAGAGCCATGTCTAGTTTTGACATCCCTGCCAAACTTGTCCGCCTGTGCAGGCTGACGATGGAGAACGCTCGCTGCTCCATCAAGGTCGGTAATGACCTCACCGAGACCTTTGATGTCAAAAAAGGCTTTAGACAAGGTGACGCGCTGTCATGTGACTTCTTCAATATTGTACTTGAACGGATTGTGCGGAACTCACAAGCCAACACCGGAGGCACAATCTATTACAAGGCTGTACAACTGCTTGCATACGCCGACGATATAGACATTATCGGAAGATCTCAGCGGGCTGTCACCGGTGCTTTTGCAAGCATTGTGGCGGAAGCGGCCAAAATGGGTTTGGCGATAAACGAGGGCAAAACCAAGTATATGCTGTCAACTAGAAGGGAAAACCAACACCGACGAATTGGACAAAACGTCACCGTGGGCAGCTATAACTTCCAGGTAGTAAGGGACTTTGTCTACCTTGGCTCTGCTATAAATTCTTCTAACAAAATCAGCGTAGAAATCAATCGAAGAATAACTCTTGCCAATCGCTGTTTTTTTGGGCTTATAAGGCAATTCAACAGTAAAGCCCTATCTCGAACAACTAAGGAGACTCTATATAAGACCTTGATCATCCCAGTCCTGCTTTACGGCGCTGAAACATGGACTTTATTAAAAGAGGATGAAGATATCCTTGGTCGCTTCGAGAGAAAAATTCTTCGTAAGATTTTCGGTCCCGTTTGTGTTGACGGGTTTTGGAGGAGAAGATTCAATCACGAACTATACGAGCTGTACAGCGACATCGACCTAGTCAAAAAACTGCGTATTGAACGTCTGAGATGGCTAGGACATGTAGAGCGAATGGACACCAACGCTCCGGCCCGCAGAGTCTTCGAATCTAACCCGGAGGGACGACGCAGTAGAGGGAATCATCGCCGTAGGTGGCGCGCACAAGTTCAAGGGGACCTCGACCAACTTGGAGTGCGCAACTGGAGGCAATTAGCTAAAGACCGAGCTAAATGGAGAGGCTTGTTGGTTGAGGCCCAGGTTCACCCCGAACTGTAGCGCCACCTAAGTAAGTAAGCTTGTTATGGTTTAGGAACCTCACCTCTTCAAGGTTATCGAAAAAGTATCTTCCAAGGTGCTTTAGCCTTGTCCTGGCAATTCCTTGACATTCACAGAGTATATGAGTTATATCCTCTGAGACATGTAGGTCGTCGCAGTACCTACAAACAGCCGTATTGGATAACCCTAGTCTCATGGCATGCCTCCTTAGGAGACAGTGGCCAGAGAGTATTCCTAGCACTTTTCTTAGCCTCGATCTATCTAACTTGATTATCTCCCCAGATTTTCTGCGATCTAGCACAGGCCACAAGGCCTTAGACACCCTGTGACCATCTAAGTTTGACCATCTTAGATTAGCCGTGTCAATGATTTTATCCCGAATAATTCCCTTAGCCACGCACCCTGGTGGCTTAATACTAACAATTATATCGCTACGTGGGAGCCCCGCACCTCTTTTAGCCAGCGCGTCGGCCTGCTCGTTGCCTTCAATATCGCAGTGTCCAGGTACCCAACATAATCTGACTCGGTTCTGCGTACATAATGCCCTAAGCATTGTGCGGCAATTCCTGATTATCTCAGATTTGGTGACGTAAGACTCTAGCGCCTTTAGCGCAGCCTGACTGTCAATGTAGATGACTAGAACCCAGAGGAGGGGTGAGATAACGCCTCCCTGGGGAGTCCCCCTGGTAGCGGATTTTCTTATTGAACTGTTTCCGATAGTGGAGTTAATGTTTCTAGTGCCGAGCATATTGCAGAGCCAATTGGTAATGCTATGCTCGACGTTCATTGTTTGCAGGGCCTGTTTGATGGCCCTTCCTTCTACGTTATTGAACGCACCTTCTATATCTAGGAAGGCTGCTAGTGCAAATTCCTTATGGTGAAGGCTAGTCTCTATCTTCCCTACTACGTCGTGTAAAGCTGTTTCCACCGATTTCCCCTTCAAATATGCGTGCTGAGCTTTGCATAGAATCCCGTTGCAACACTTACTTCTGATGTGAATATCAATAAGTCTTTCAAGTGTCTTGAGGAGGAATGACGAGAGACTTATGGGTCTGTAGTCTTTCGCTGAAGTGTGGCTTGGTTTACCTGCTTTAGGTATGAATATAACCCGCACTTCCCTCCATGCCACTGGTACGTAACATGACCTTAAACAATGGCTGGAGCTTTTTGCAACATAGCTGGCAAAATTCCATCAGGGCCTGGTGCTTTGAATGGTGCGAATGACATAATGGCCCATCGCAGATTCTTCCATGTAATGAGATTCTCTACGTCGTCCCCTATTGACCTACCATTATACGAGTAGCTATTAGTAGTAGAATCCATTGGCGATCTACTTCCTGGCAAGTGAGCATGTCCATATTTAAGATTGAAGGGTTAATTGTAAGGGTTCATAATTAGTTGTAATCATAATCATAAAACCATTTTCAACAAAGCAAGCCAGGTCACATTGCCAAAGTTAAAGCATCCACACAACGATGACCAAGTCAAAAACATTATGAAAAAACGCACACTCATTAGTCTTGCACACCACGTGGTGTACCACCAAGTAGTGGTACATGCAAAATGTGTTGTGTACCCTTTTTTCACAAGTGGTCGTTGTACAAGGGTTAAAATGTATCATTTTGACTTGTTTCCACTTGTTGTACTTTTTTTTTTTTCAAATTTGCTTTGCAATAGTAGGCAATGCATATGTGGAGAGAGTGTCCCTACTCATTGAATGGATATACTCTGGGCGGCAGTAGCTCATAATGCATGGGACCCTTCCAGTCCCACCAAATACTCAGCATCGCCTCCCTTGGCATCAGTTCCGGCTTTGCAACAATTTGGGGAGCCTCACACTTCTTGGACTACTTTTTATCATCAGTATTCAAAATTTTCAAAAATAGCTCCATTTTGTTTCGATTCACAAATTGGAATTCTGTCAGATTGTGTGGTATCCAAACGTTGAGCTTCTTTGTGAAGCAAGTCTTCTCCAAATGATTTAAAACTGTTATGTGGCTGACCGCAGCGATGTCGCGACTGCTTTCATCGACTTTTTCAGTCGTTGGTCTACCAGAGCGAGGTTTATCTCTGACATCAAAATTTCCCGAACGGAATCAAACGAACCGTCGTTTGGCTATTGCTTTTGATAAAGTACCTTCATCATAAACAGAAATTTTACTTATCTTTATTACGCGAAAACAGCTAATTGGTTTTGCTGGCATTCTCGCACCAATATTCAAACGCTGGTAAGAGTTGCCAGATCGGATTTATATTTCCAGAGATTTTTCACTTTAATGCCATCTAGTGACAAAAGGCATAATACTTTCTTTCCAACCCAATACATAATGTATGTGCGCGTTATGTTCATTTACGGATCCTTTCTTTTTGTTTTTTTCGTTTGGTTTACCTATGGGGAAGTGCGATCGCACTTTTGAAATTAATTTTAAAGAGATAAGTGGGTTATTCCATGGTGTCGGGTGGACCATTTTGATGCATTTTTCGACAAGATATGGTAAAGTAAAAAAAAAAATATCTGTCCTAACCTTGTTAAATTCATAGATTTATATGTGTGACGGATGGGATACGAATTACCTTTCTCCCTTTAGATATTTGTACTTGACGTTGAATTTCAGATGAAATGTGTCATCTAAGGCCCTAACTTTATTTTAGTACGCTACTTGAATAGTTGTTTTCTAAAAAGAAGTAAGTGAAAAATCAATACATATAAATATATTTTTAGAAGCATAAAGTATTGTGATGGGTGGGAAATGGATTCGTGACGGGTGGGACGAGTAAAAAATTGCATAAGAAATAGACGAATTTATGCATGGTTTTTTAATTTTTTTTGATATTATCTTGCACAATAATAAATTTAAGCATTTTACTTTAAAAAAAAACCTATGTTAGGAAATTGCATGTTTTCGTGTGACGGGTGGTACGCGAGAAAGAGATTTTTTTAAATGGTAATAAATCTACAAGTAGTAGATCACAATATACTCGTAATTAAATGCTCTAACCTACTAAACCTAAAATTTAAGTGACTTCTGACAGTTTATTTTTATTGGTCAGGGGGCATGTTCATGGAATGCCCCGTGTTTCTTCTGATTGGAAAAAAATGTTTGTTTTAGGTTCGTTTTTAGAGAAACCGCAGTTAATTAATATATGCAGGTGCTTTTTTTTACTGTCTCTTTGTGTGTATTACTGGCGTACAATGAAAATAGAGGTCTGCATTTTTAAGCTTAATTGTAAGAACTTTTGAAAAGTTGCTGGTAATAACGACTTATACAAGTAGTTGTGGGTGGGTCGCATCCGAGGCAAGTACTTATAACTTTCAGAAAACTAAAAGTGCCTTAATGAAGTGTACGTTAAATTGCATATTAGAAGACAAAGCGAAGCGGGTACATCCAGCTAGTGTTTTCCATATTTTATTACTATAGCCTGGCGCTATATAATATGCGTAATTTTTATGATTTCTAAGACGAAAAGATATGTCTGATAATATCAACAAAAAATTCAAATGTGAAGGTTATTAAAATAAAATTGAACTTTATCATAGCAAACCGGTAACTCATTACTTACATAAAGAGTAATGTATATGTAAACATAGCCGCCTTTCAAAGGCTCTGAAATAACTGTCTTTCCACCTCATCGCAACGCAGATGAAGGCGCTGCTTGAATTGAGAGCCACGCCGATTTAAGAAAAGAAAACAGAGTCCATTTGAATTTATCTTTTTACCAGTATCAGGATATTTCAGTTTAAAACGAACAAAGATTTGCAGGTGATGGGACGTGGTAGATGGTAGCTAAAACATAATTACCTAACTTACCTAACACAGCAAAGTTGCAATCGATTAAAAAAAAAGGGAGAAAAAAAGATATGAAGTATACCACTGGTGTTGAGTCAAGGGACTTCGGGTAATCCATATTTTTTTGTAGCGTAGGGCATTCAGTATTAGAAACCGTTTGATATAGATATACTGTGTTCTGCTATTTCGATAATAAAATGTAAGTATAAAACATAACAGGATCATATGATATCTATGTATTATATATATGTAAACCTTAGGGAAAATTAAAAGAACAATTTGAAGTTTATGGAACTAATTTAATTAAATTTCATGAATATTACATGATAAAGATATTTAATAAAGGATACATAAAATATCTTTGAAACGTCTCATTATATCGCACACCCACTTCATTCATTTCCAAAACAGATAACCATACTAATTTGAGTTTACAAATTAAATCTTAACAAACACCATTCGAACATTTTTGAATTTGGTACATGACAAAGACGACTTTAAATTATTAAAACCACGCCTCTCATTTTTCACTGCATAGTCTGGTTTTGATAAATTTTAGATAATTTACCTGTAGATCGATCGGGCCAAAGGTATGATCTAATCTATTCAAAGCCTGTTAAGTTCTTCTTGAACTTAAAATGTAGAGAGGGAAATGTAAAGATTTTAAAGCCCAATGTACTGAAATACCTCCTCTGTCCCTTTTAGTCGTTTATTTTTCCACTCATACAGTAACAATAATTTATAGTTCCAATAAACTTAAAACTACACTATCATAATGCCTTAAAGTAACTGACCTGAAGGGTGCTCAATACTTATAGTATGATTTTTTTAAAACTTAATTCGTTTTTTTTATTTTAGTCGATATTTTATCTTCTAAACAAATTTTTTTTATTTAATTTTAAGGAAAAACGTGGACTTACGAACTGAAATGTTAATTACAGACAGATTGGTAAATGGTAACGAAAGGATAAAGTTTTCTTTCCGTAAGAAAAACTTTCACACACTCGAATAATTAAAATGATGGTCCGAACCACTACTGGCGGGGTCCAATAGTAGAAGAGCCGGTATTACTATTATAGAGAACCTCAAAAAAATGGGTCCGACAATGCTATCTGCCTATCCGGGTGTATGCAAAGCTGACTGCAAGGGACTGAACGGATTTACTTCATGTTTGGGGTTTGTGGGGTCACAATTCGAGGTGTATTCAAAATTATCATCGATTGCACTAGTGGCTGTTAGTTTAAATCCTGATGTCGACAAGCATTTATTTATTTATTTTATTTTTATGAAATAGCATTGGCAGTTGGTTGATCATATGGCTAGAAATATTGTTCACTCTGTTGGATTATTTATATGCCTATGACATCAGGTGGTCGGAAAAAAAAAAACAAATGGGAATCAGAAGCAAAATACAAAAATAACAATCTCCCCAGTTATCTGAACACCACAAAAAATAACAAAAATCTCCCCAGTTACCTGGACCCCACCCCCGGAGAATCTCTGAACAATAAACAACTGAGCTTCAAGAACCACTACACCAAAAAATCTTTCTCTCTCTCTATTCATCCTTTCCAACGCCCGCACTGTGTGTAAACATGTTAGAGGTATTCATAACCCCTTGAGTGCGCGCAAGTTATAAAAAAAAAAAACTTCTTGGAAGGTAACCACAGAAGCCCGGGGCTGATGGCCAAGAAAATTTCTTATTCCTAAATACTTAATGACTCTAACGTTTTCTATTACTTAACCATTTATTTTTTTATAGATGTTTATTTTCATTCATTTTAATTTCTGTTCATTTAACTTTAATTTGTTAATTTTTAGCCATTCAGTTAGATAGTGATTATCATCTACCAGCTTATTCTTGCAATCCTCCGAATGTTTAATTTGCGAATAGATCAATTTTTTAACCGCATAGAGGACAACGTTGCTTCTCTTTATTACATTTGGCATATCGTTTATATAATTGATCCTATCGTTTATATAATTAGATACGCAGTTATTCATTTTTGTTCTATATTTGTCAGAAATGACTAACCATTAAAGTCCCTTTTCTTGGACACCGTATGTATACATCTTTTTGAATAGTATTTCACGATCTACGAGAACATATAGTGGTCAAAAGGAAGTGCACGTGATTACATGAAAACACAAGGGTCTCACTTACTCTAGGTCTACCAAACTTCTACTCTCCACCTTTATGATGGTGATCGCTGGGTATCTACCTTGATCGGATATTGGGTAACCAACCCCTTTGAAAAATCTTGGGAGTAGTAGACGAGAGAAGGGGAGAAAAGAGTGCTATCTCACTAGAGCAATATTCTTCTTGTTTCAGATGCCAGGGGACGAATTCCATCGCTGGAGTCAATGGTGGCATCTACAGTTCCAGTTAGGTTGAACTCAGTGAACACATTGTGTGAGCTGCTTCGACATATTCAGATCGCGGGTCGCTAAGGAATTTCCAAGGTTAGTCAGGACCATTTTAGTAGATTATTATTTCGGCAATAAGTCTTGAATTTCCGGCATGTGAACGAGCTAAATCCGTATCAATGCAAAATTCGTCAACATTAGCCTAATATGCGCTCATACCCCACGCTCAAGATGAAGAAGACCAGCTCTTGGACACGAAGAATGACCAATACTTTAGCCACGAGAATTAAAGTGTCCTGGGCGGAAAAGATGACGTTTTAAGTAGTGTGGTCGGAAGGCACAGCTTGCCCGATACCACGTCCGACAACGGAAGCAGGGTAGTCGACTTTGCGGCGGGACGAAGCGTTGTCGTAACTAGTACGCACTTTATTATGATCTAATAACCGCTAAGCAAATCGGTGACACTGCGATCGACGCAAGGCATTCTTCCAGTATTCTGGGTGCCCAGATTTTCCGAGGAGTGAAGTCAACGAATTACTCTGAGGAAATTTGACGTCGGACGGCCACAATCGCAAGAGACCGCCAGAGCATTTGCCGACCGAGGCTCTTTTAATCTCAATCTAAGTTCTATGCCGCCAGCAACAAATGCGGAAGACCAGTGGAAACGCTGCCAACAAATTGGCTGAAGAGGTTAGAGGCTCAGGTCCACCCCTACATGCAACCTTTTTTTTTTACTATAGTTTCTCGCACATTCTTCAAGTATTACTCGATCCAAACTCTTTATTTTTATTGGTTTTTGGAACTTTCTCAACCGGAGTAACCATAGAATCATTCCATGAGGTGGGGAATTCTCCAGTTTGAAACGATACTTTCGCTATATACTTCCCTGAGAGTTTTAAATTGCACTTCGTAGGATTTATGTAATTTGGTACATGTTTAATGTCATGATACATCATGGAAATTTTTCTTCCCAAATGTTATTTAGAACTTCAGATATGAAAATACAAATGTCTGACTATATGAGTATATGATGCTATACCAAGGACAGATTTTCGTAAACTAATTCTGATATTTTTTTTTTTTTTTTTTTATTTATATATATATAAAACATTAGATATAATGTTATAATATTTTCAAACATACCGGCATAACTAGAGCCTGTCCCATGAATAGTCAAGCGAATCAGACTACTATAATACGAATTGTCGTAAATCATTTACATGCATATGTATCGTTCCATTGGGCATGATAGTCTTACGAGTCTCGTATTCTACGAAAATACAAATGCCCGCTTCGATCTGGATCGAACATTTTGAATTCATATCCAAAGTAGTGCGCATATTTATCATTTCTCTGCACGACAGCCAAACTTCAGTCATTTACATGTAAATTCATTGTCTCGTCGTGCTGCCACCCAAATTTTTTCGCAGCTACTAAATTATACATAGGTAGATATACCTTTCGAGGTATTATTTTCGCGCACCATTCTCAATTTGTAATGACCTTCACCCAATATGTATTTGGTGATCCGAGAGAGACAAAACAGCTTTTCGGTCAGTTATGCATAATTTTCATTAATGCATAATCATAAATTCCTGCACCTTATTAATGGGATTTCTTTGATTTTTTAACAGCGACAAATTGATAAAAAATTGACCATGGCTCAGCGGTCGACTTGCATTTGGAATGTATTTGGTAAAGTTTTTGACGCGCTGCTATTTATACGAGTAGTGGTTTTCTAACAAAACTCAAATAGCTGGGAAATCACATTGAATGTGGCAATTAATGTGAATTTTATTTTGACAGCAATATATAGCTGGATTTCCTCCCATTTGGAACTATATAATTGATTGTACACATTTTTTTTCTTTTCATCGCAATTTAATAGGGAAATTTGTTAAGAGAAGGAAATAGTAGGCGGTCAAATATGGTGAAGGTGTTGATGTTGAAAAATTATAAATCTTTTTCTAATGATAAGGATTGCATCACGTCGGACAGTGGGGCACTTTAACCCAAGCTCGGTACACGTTAGAGAATTAAAAGAAATTTGCAGAAAGGCGGCAAGAGTGCTTATAGGTCTTATGTGTTTGAAACTAATTCACCAATATCGTGTGCATAAGTCATGAAATTGCACCTATTTCACTCGACGGTGAATAACCAATTAGGTGCATCCGCAGGTTGTATATATGGATGTGACTTACAGAGTCCACCTTACTTACCCACCACTTACCACCTGCATCTTTCTACAGCTCCATGCAAAATTTAAGAGATGGTTCTGAAAGTGCAGAAGTACATACAAATATGCACCTACCCAATTCAACCAGTCAAATTTCAGTTGAGACCATATAATGGTGAATTATTCTTCTTCTTTTTTTGTGAAATAAGGTTTAAAAAACAAAAAGGTCGTATGCAGGCTTTACATATCTCCTCAGAGATATCACTTGGAGAAAGTTTAAGCAAATATTCCGCCGCGCTTAAAGACTCTTAAATCCTGAAATACTTTGAAAACTTAACAAAGCGAATCTCATATCATGTAATATATAGAAATGATTTCCATAACAAAATGATCTCTGCCTTAAGCAAATCATCTAATGTAATTGCTTTTGAAAAAAAAGCACTTTTATTGAAGAAAATATAGTAAGTCAGCTTTTTTTTTCTCACATACTCGTATCTACATATGTAATTTTTACATAAATTCCGTGGAGAAGAGTAGCAGAAAAAGAATTAAATTAAATAGTTTAGCTAACTGAGTTTCATTACAATATTTAGAAAATAAAATTATAGAAGAATTTCAAGCCCATATCAATATTATTGTTATGCGTAACAAAAAAAGTTGTTGTAGCCAAGAAATATGTTGGCCTGCTTCGTCCTTTTTTATGTTAGAAGAAGCGGAAGTTCCTCCAAAATTCGAGTTGGTATTGGGAAAGAAAATATTGCAAATTAAAAAAAAATAAATTACTACCACAGCAATTGACTTCTAAGAATTTAATAGAAGGGGTGTGCTCAGTTCCACAAAATCTACATAACATATATAATTTGTGTGTTACTCTCATCATTGGTTCAGATCGTCGAAGAAAGGAAAGCTGTGGTTGTAAAAGAAATGTTAAGTGTTGGTCTGAATAATTTGTGCAGTTAACCATTGGGCCAGCACAATAGATCTTATAGGTCGCAGTGCACTTGGGTCCCAAACATCGTATCGTATTGTATGTATGCTGTGGCAAATAGCGCACTATTGTAGACTCGCGTTTTCTCCCAATTGATGAGCTTGTTATACTCGTAGTTCTGTAAGGATTATGAAACTAGAATTTTGGTTTGGTTTATTTTTCTTTTTTTTTATAGGTAATTTGCGCGCACTCAAAGGGTTATGAATACCTTTAACATGTTTACACACAGTGCGGGCGTTTGGAAACGATGGATAGAGAGAAAGAGAGAAAGATGTTGGTGTAGTGGTTTTTTTTTTTGAAGCTCAGTTGTTTATGCTTCAGTTATTATTGTATGTATATTATTGTAATGATATTACATATAGTCGTAAGTTAGTTTTCGGTGTTATGTATGATATTTAGCGTAAATCCACCTTTTTCCTCTTGGTCACATTTCAATGACATCTGGTACTACTTTAAAACCGAGGAACACGTCTGGCAGTTATATTTGTTGATTTCTAGACTCAGTCAGCTTTAACATATCCAAAGATTATCCTTGTTGATACCAGAAAATGGTTCTACCTATATAGCCTTTGTTTTAGATGCTTACGCAGAAAAAAAAAACAACAAGAAAAAACCTTGTCATGGAGAACGTCTTGTTGGTCTAGCAGGGGGATTGAACCGGAATTTGTGTCTTGCTTTCAGGCAATAGTACGTATTGTGATGATGTCACTGACATAATATCAAAGGTTAGACCTTGTAACTATGACTTAAATTTTGGCTATTTTTGCACTCTTAAAGACGTCTGGCACACCTTTAAACCGGCAAACTGATCCGGCAGTTGTATTTTCTTTATATATATATCTTCATAAATTAACATACATATACCAAAACCTTTATTTTGTCGCACTTTTGAGTTTATGGTATTGCCATATAAGCTAACACAGCGCTGCCAGACTTGTATTTTCGCTTTCAGTAGGCACCATGAACTTTACTCAGAAAATTACAGGTTTGTTAAAATGGTATCATAAATTACGTTGCTACGAGTAGCTCTTTGTCTATAAGCAATTTATCCTGGAGTACCTTATAAGACTGCCGGAAGTATTTGCGTTTACTCTACGTCAATCTGATAATTATTGGCTTGGTCTCAGTGGGTGTTCACTACCGGGTGAGCATGTCGATGTTATCTTTCGGTAGTTTGTCGTTGAGAGCACATTGACAAAATCAATGGAGAGGCTTATCTTAAAAAAACACGACACTGTTGCAGACGCCATCGAAAATTTGCCGAAGAGTCAGTTAAGCCGGATGAAATTAATGCTTTTGAACTTTGTCGTCCCTAACAACATACAAAAGAAGCTGAAGTTGGCAGAAAGTACACCCCCTCAACAACGGCAATTATAGAGGCATCAGTCTCTTCAAAATTGCATACAAGATTTTTTCTGCGATATTGTGTGAGCACCTGAAACCTTTTACCAACAGCCTGAATGGGCCTTATCAGCATGGTATCGATTTCAAGGCCGCCTATGACAGCATCTAGGACAAACTTGTCCGTCTGTGTAGGATGGCGATGGAGAATGCTCGCTGTTCCATCAAGGTTGGTAATGACCTCACCCTTTGGTGTCAAAAAAGGATTTAGGTAAGGTGACGCGCTGTCATGTGACTTTTTAATATTGCACTCAGCCGGATTATACGGAACTCACAAGCCAACACAAGACACAATCTATCAAAATTCTGTACAACTGCTTGCATACGTCGACAATATTGACATAACTAATTGGAAGAAATCAACGGGCTGTCACCAGTGCGTTTGCAAGCATTGAAGCAGAAGCCACCAAAAGTGGTTTAGCGATAAGCGAGGGCAAAACCAAGTATAATATATGCTGTCAACAAGAAGGGACAATCAACACCGGCGACGAATTGAAGAGAGCGTCAAAGGGGGCAGCTAGAACTTCGAGGTAGTAAGAGACTTTGTCTACCTTGGCTCTGCTATTAATTCTGAAAACGTCATCAGTGCAGAAATCAAGCGAAGAATAACTCTAAAGCCCTATCTCAAACAACTTAGAAGACTCTGTATATGACCCTAATCATCCCAGTCCTGCTTTAAGGTGCTGAAACATGGACTTTATTGTAAGCGGATGAAGATATCCTCTGTCGCTTCAAGAGAAAAATTATACGTAAGATAGTACGTCCCGTTTGCATTGGCGGGTTTTGGAGAATGACGAAATATAAGAGCTGTATATCGACCTAGTTGAAAAACTGTGTTTTGGACGTTGGAGATGGCTAGAACATGTAGAACGAATGAACACGTTAGCCCCCGGCCTGCAGTCTTCGAATCTAACCCAAAGGGATGCCGCAGTAGACGGCCTCCTCGCCATTGCTATTGGTGGAACGCAAAAGTTCAAGGGGACATCAGCCAACTTGCAGTGCGCAACTGGAGGCAATTAACTAAAGACCGAGCTTAATGAATAGGCTTGTTTGTGGAGGCCCACGTTCATCCCGAACTGTAATGCCGTCTAAGTAAGTAAGTAAGTAGGCGGTTGTGTGTATTTGAGGCAAACCGCGCAAACTGCGCGAAGTCGAATCTAGCCTTCGTGCGGAAAGCAAATACATAGTTACATAACAAATATATCAACTAGTTGTCTCAATGTTAACACAATTCTGGAATCAAGATACGAAAGCAATTTTTTTTTCACGAACAGAAGGCAGAAGTTATTGGCACCTATTATTCATTCAAGCAAGAGCATGTAGGGGTCAATTAGAACGTGATGTGGTTTAGAAAAGCCATTTTTTTTAAGTACCATTGCTACATTAAATTTGGACTTGGTTTTAAAAAAACGGTTAATTATTCAATTCGAAGTCTTAGGCAACTTTTTCATTTTAAAATAAAAACTAACGTTTAAGAGTTCACATTTTAAAGCAATTGCACGAAGTAAGTGCAATAGCATACTTACTCCATGGTGGTGTCCGAGCAAATTAAGGAGAATTTGCTGTTTTTGCATTTGGATTTGAATTCCAGTATTTGTTTTGTGTACATGTTGAGCTACTCTAGGTAGTGTGAAACCGCATTATCTAATTTATTGAAATTTGAATTTAAAATTTAATGGTTATGGTTGGTACTTAAACCGACAATGTACTACTCACTACAACATGCCACAAACGACTAGGCTATTTAATTGGTCAAAAATTACTTCACATACGGAAGGATTAAAGCTTGTATAGCTCTATTTTTTGGATAAAATTGACGGTTATTAGGCGCATAAAGCCGGACATTCCAACGACCTTAATAAAACAAGATATGAAGTTACTCCTCAGAGACTCTTAAATATGAAAATGAAATTATTTTTCAAATCTAACCATAACAAAAAATAAGTAAAAATTAACCAGATCTTTAAACAGAATCAAGTTTATCTTATTTGGGTACAAAGTTTCAGGTGAATTGTAGGCAACGAAATCTGAGGCACTGTAGCCAAAGATACATTGGAGACTATCTTTTTATGTACATTTTGGGTGCAATGGACCGCTTTTATGTCTGAGTGCTTAGATTAGCCTAATCTAATTCATACACTTTAGCACCAGCATCCTCACCGCATTGTTGTTGACAATGCCGGTCAGGTCACTCCGATTTAGACAACGAAAGACTTCAATTCTCTCCATTATTGGCTTTAATATACGAGTATATGTATGATCAATTTTTTTAAATGGTTTTATCGACGTATGAGAAAGCTTTTGAGTCCTACGTTAGTGTATTTACCGATTTGATTTACTTAATCCATTGATCGAATATATCTTCGGAAAGAAATTTGCTTTAGAAAACATATTATCTAATTTACCACGAACCTCATGCTGTGAACGACCCAGACCCAATAAACCTACTCAGTGAGGGGTTTGACCTGGTGCAAATAGTTTTGTCCAAACTTCAAATGTTAATGAAAACAAACAAATCAGACACACGCGCCTGTTCGCTCTTCTGCTACTTAAAGATACCTAAATCAAAGCTAAAAAGTTAATTAAAATGACAATTACAAAAATGTTAAACGCTTTATTTCCATTTTATTTAAATATTTGATTAACATCTTTATTTTTTTTAAAAAAACAAAGCGAATTATCAGTCTTTAACTTTTTAATCGAGACCATTGTGGGGTTTTATAAATCTCTCGTGGAAGCTATTGTTTTCTTAGATCGCCAGAGATTGGCTACTGTGCCAAAAACATTATTAATGAATTTTATTATAAATGTAGGGGTATATGATTTTCGATTTGCAAAAAAAAAAAAAAAAAAAACATACATATATCCAAATTATAAATAGCCGAGTCTTAGAGGTCTCGTCATCAGTTTAACGATATTTTTATCGAGAAATCTAGAGTTATGAGGAAGTTAATGGTAAGGAAGTACAAAAGATAAATCAAACAAAAATTATTATCAATTTCCGCTTAAAACTCCATACAGATTTTTGTGACTATCTTCACAAGCATGGCATCAGGTTGGCCGACCAAAGATGAGAATTTATTCAATGCCAATCCGAAGCAAAACGATGTACTTATTCATAAGCAATTTTACACCCATTCAGGACCAGAACCACCTTTAGAAAAGAAAATCACTGTTGGAAAAGCATTGAAAAATTTTAGGGTTCTATTTGTTAATATACCATCGCCATACGAGAAGCTTAGGCAAAAGGGTATAAAACCACTGCAATTGTCATTGGCACCAGTGGAAGAAAAACTAGCTTTGTATGTCTTGCATCCAAAGAAAAATCGACAACAAATAGAGCTTGTCAATTATGAAGCACCGCCTCCAACGCCAGCATCGGCACCAGAAGTGCATTTTATCAAATACAAGGACGAGCAGGAAATTGAAGATGCTCAAACGAGAATTACAGGTGAGTGCATTCATATGTTAATGAATCGTTTTAAATTGTTATGAAAATATTTTGAATCTTTCAGATCACTATCTTATGTTAGACTCACATTAAGAAGCATAACCATCTTTTAATTATTTATTTTACAATAGACTGTTAACTAATTTTAATAAAATTTAAAAAAAAAAGAAGTTTTATTAAGTACTTTTTATTTGGGTGGTTTTTTTCTATGATTTGTGAGCGCTCAATGGATTATGAATAACCTTTAAATGTTTTTTTTTTACATAGTGCGGGCGTTGGAAAAGGTAGATAGAGAGAGAGAGAAAAGGATTTGGTGTAGTGGTTTGAAACTGAGTTATTTATTTTTCAGAAAATCTCCGGGTGTGGCGTCCAGACAAGTGGAGAGATTTTTTGCCATTTTTGTCTTTGCTTCTGATTCACAGTATTCTTTTCACGACTACCGATGTCATAGGCATATCAATCATCCAACAGACCGAACAATTTTTCCATCCATATGACCAACCTGTAAACACAAGCTTTCGCAATTGATCGGACTGGCTATTTCATGAGAAATACTTTTGAAGTAGGTTGTCTTCATTTTTTGACGACATAGCGATTGCATATATCTGATGGATTCGGTTACCAGAAAACTCATCAAATGGGCGAACACGGTTGGTCTTGGAACTAACCTGTCGAAAACAGAAATAGTGATCTTCACAACTCCACTAACATTAAACGACACAGTCCAGAAATTCGCGGACCATGCCAGATGTCTGGGGTTAATCTTGAATAAGAAACTCATCGGGAACCTGGATACACAACAACGTGCCAGCAAGGCGTCAGTCACCCTATGCTCCTGCAGAAAGGTTCTTCGCCCGAAATGGATCTTTCAGCCTCGGGTAGCCCACTGAATGTATACGGCCATTGTTAGACCTGTTCAAATGTACGGTGCATTCGTCTGGTGGCCGGCACTGAACAAATAATGCTACGCTGTTCTTCGGGAACGAGTAAAAGGTTAGCTTGTATAAGTATTTATAGCTGGTAAAATCAGAACAGCCCCAACTGCTGCATTATAAACAATGCTTCACCTTCTTCTCGTAGATATGTTTGGGGAACTTCGAGCCGAAAAAGCAGCACTAAGACGGAGAGAATAGCAGCTATTAGCGCGAATGAATACCAGTCACTCGAGAATTCTGGTCACCTATACTATACTCGACACAACGGACTATATGGTCCCACATTATGATTTCGACGTAAAATAGAATCCAAGTAGAACCAGGTGGGAATCTAATAGAATTCTAAATTCATCTGTGATATAAATTCGTCTGTGATAGAGATATACAAAAAGTCTTTTTCAGCACGCCTGATATAAAAATGACCACTTGACTTCCGGATTATTATATATAATAATATTATATATAATAGCATATTTCAAGCGGAAATTACGGCAATCCAAAATGCGGTAGCCTGGCTGTCTATGAATACGATGAAGGATCTTGCTATAGTAATATACAAAGACAGCCAGGAAACAATTAAATCCTTGTATTCACCATTGATAAGATCAAAGTTCCTTAAGCAATGCCGCAGGTCTATTAACGAGATCGCAGATAGATGCAAACTGTCTCTATATTGGGTTCCAGACAATAGGAATACCATATTCCAGGCAACTGCAAAGCGGATGAACTAGCGAAAGAGGGTAGGAGTGAGCTCCATCAAAGGCTATTGATGTAGAGAGAGATTAGCATCTGTTTCATATCTAGGCAAATTTGGCCAGACCTAGATCATAGGGAGACAGCCAAATTAATTTCAATAGGTAGAAAAAACATCAGTCCTACAATCGGCGACCTCACGGGGCATTGTCTGATAGGCAGACATGCCAGAAGACTGGTTGCTCCCCTCAAAAGTTTCAATTGCCCTCCACAATTTTTCCTGTTGGCCCTCCGATTTCAGCAGTCGCAGTTTGGAATCCATTTACTTTGAGAAATATCTCTCTAATTCCAATGCAGCCCAACACTATTTTCAAATAGGTTTATCCCTTTTACGCAGAACAGTTTTTTCCTCAGCATTATTTTGGATAGTTGATGTGGTAGCCTTCCTTCTCTGTATTATTTTTGTCAGGGCTGTAAAAGAATGCAATCATTGCGGAATGCATTCACTGAAGTCATACTAAGAATTCACGTGGATTTGTTTCAATTCAATGACTTCAATAATGACTTCAAGTTAGAAACAATAAATCACCATTCGTTTTGAAGTCATGATTTACCAATCATTTTCTGCAATCCTAATTTTGAAGTCAAAATGAATGCAATCATTTTGAATGCTCTGCACTCATTGAAGTCACCTTGAAGTCACTAGCATTCATTGCATTCACTTGAAGTCATTGAAGTCTTTGAAGTCATCTGAAGTCATTGAAGTCTTTTAAATCATTGAAGTCATCTGAACTCATTGAAGTCTTCTAAAACATTGAAGTAATCTGAAGTCATTGAAGTCTTTTAATTCACTGAAGTCATCTGAAGCCATGGAAGTCTTTAAATTTGTTGAAGTCATTCCAGTTATTGAATCTGTTTTTTGGTGTCGTCTATCAGAAGAATAAATAACTTTACTATTTGTTTTACACAGCGGCTTTCAAAGCTTGGTCAAAGTGCCCCTCTAATAATAATGACGAAAAAGTTGGCCTCGAAATGGAATACAGATGCTGCAAGAAAAAAGCGAAGAAGAAGAGCGCCCAGCTTCAAGCAGAGAGTACGGAGGGCCTGTATCGGGAGCTGGAGAAAATATTTTCCCCGGTTGCTGATGCAAACCAGGCTATCCAGGAGAAGACACAATATGAACAAGAGCGCCACTATCTTCAAAATAGCCGCCCAAAGAAGGAGGAATGCTCAGGAGATTCGTTCGCCAAAGTTCATTAGCAATGCTCATGGCCAGCTTCTTGTGGATGACGACAAAATTCTGCAGAGGTGGCGGCAGTATTGTGAAGAACTTTTAAATGAACAGTTTCCCCGGCTATACTTTCCAAGAGCCACCCCTAACTGTGAAGAAATATCCGACATTACAGTCGAAGAAGTTAGTGAGGCGCTCAAATACTCCAAAAAAACGAAAAGCGGTTGGGCCAGATGAGATGCCCTCTGAGTTCTGGAAAAAGATGGGGGACGTCGGGTTCAGATGGCTCAGAGTTCTCATCTCCAAATTCATGAGAGGTGATCCAATGCCGAATCAATGGAGGAAAAGTTACCTTCTCCCTGTATACAAAGGGAAGGGTGATACGCGAGACTGTGATAGCTACCGTTCGATCAAGCTGATGTCACACACCATGAAGATCGTTGAGCGGGTATTAGGTGGCCGACTGCGAAAAATAATACGGCTATCTGATGATCAGTGCGGGTTTGTCTCGGGTAAATCAACCACAGATGCAATCCAAAGTATAAGGATCATAATGGAAAAACATCGTGATTCCTTAAGGGATTTGCATGTGGTATTGGTCGACTTTGAAAAGGCATTCGACAGACAACCACGAGATTTGATATGGGTGGCGCTAAGACATCGAGGGGTTCCAGAAACCTATGTACAGATGATCATGGACATGTACGAAGTGTACGATCATGGACATAGCACTCAAGACAGCTATAAAAGTAAGCCCAGAAATGTTTATTAACATTTACAACTCGTGCCTGAAGGAAGGAGTCTTCCCGGATCAGTGGAAACGGCAAAACCTAGTACTTCTTCCCAAAGGTAAGAAACCACCAAATGAACCATCATCATACCGCCCACTCTGTATGTTAGATACGGCTGGCAAAATATTGGAGCGAATCATCTGTAACAGGGTAGAGGCAGCAATTCAAGAATCTGGAGGTCTTTCAGAACACCAATACGGTTTTCGAAAAGCGCGCTCAACAACAGATGCAATCAATGTGGTAGTTAAAGGGGGGGGTTTAGTGGGTAAGAGTCCCACACTGTTACTCAGGACGTACTGAGTTTCGTCTTTTGAAGATTACCCCTCCCAATCAAAAAAAAAAACAACAAAAAAAAAAAATGTACGAAGGAGCAAAGACAAGAGTAAGATGCCCCGCTGGAGTAACCGAAGAGTTCCCAATCAAAGTTGAGGTACACCAGGGAAGCGTTTTAAGTCCTTTGCTCTTTATTACAGTCCTTGATTATCTGCTTGAAGGTAAAGTGATGGACTCCAAGGTACATCAGTTATTCTTTGCTGACGATGGAGCCATCATAAGTGAGGATCCTATATCCCTGCAACGAGCACTTGATGTGTGGGTGGACGTTCTGGAGGGAAATGGGTATCGCATTAGTTCAAAAAAGACAGAGTACTTATGCTGCCCGTTCTCTGATCCACTCAGGCCTATTCCAGACATTTATTTGAATAGAACAGTGCTTCCCAAGTGCGAAAAGTTCAAATATCTGGGATCTATGATCAATAGCAAAGCATCTTGTGATGACGACATCAATCATCGCGTAAGCGTAGGGTGGATGAAGTGGCGAGAAAATTCCGCTATCTTCTGTGACAGAAAAATGCCCCCTAAGTTGAAAGGAAGGCTCTACACCGCCGTTGTACGTCCAGCGCTCACATACGGTTCACAATGTTGGACGATGTACAAAAAGTATGAGAGTAAATTAACGGCAGCTGAGATGAAGATGCTTCGCATGACAGCAGGAGTGACAAAGCTTGATCGAATAAGAAGTTCGAAGATCCGTGGAAGCTTTCACTTCAAGGAAACCATCGTACAAAAAATAGAGCGAGACCGGCTCAGCTGGTATTGCCACGTTCAAAGAAGAGATCATTTGAGCCCTGTTAAAAAGGCAATGCGCGTTCCAAAGACATCGCGATGTAGGAAAGGCAGGCCTATAAACGCCTGGATCAGACAAATGCGACGACATCGGCATTTCATTGGCCTCAGTAACCGAGTGATCCAAAATCGGCAGGCCTGCCGATATTTTCTGAGGTCAAATAGGCGGATCAGTAGAAATGCGGTGAAGTGGGAGGGTTGTGATCTCTTGTTTTCGGATCATAACCTCGCTGATAAAAGGAAGAAGAAGACTATTTGTTTTACACGAAGATGTAGAGACATTATGTTATCATTTTTAATATTATTTATTTTCTCTTTTAATTTATGTATTAGAACTGATTTAGTAATTTTTTTATTTTTATTAGTTTATTCTTCCGGTAGACGACACTAAAAAAACAGATTCAATAACTTGAATGACTTCAACGAATTAAAAGACTTCAACGACTTCAGATGACTTCAATGAATTAAAAGACTTCAATGAGTTCAGATGACTTCAATGATTTAAAAGACTTCAATGACTTCAGATGACTTTAAAGACTTCAATGACTTCAAGTGAATGCAGTGAATGCTAGTGACTTCAAGGTGACTTCAATGAGTCCAGAGCATTCAAAATGATTGCATTCATTTTGACTTCAAAATTATGATTGCAGAAAATAATTACTAAATCATGACTTCAAAATGAATGGTGTTTTATTTTTATTAAGTTGAAGTCATTATTAAAGTCATTGAATTGAAACAAATCCACGTGAAGTAAAATGAGTTAAATGACGAAATGATTGCATTCTTTTACAGGTCTGATTTTTGTTACATATCTGGGATGGAGGTCGAGGGTATGGCAATGTCTTTTTTCTGCTCCTTTATTGGTAATTTTAAGATTATTTAAAAAAAACAGCGTTGTAATCTATTAACTTCTTCGAACAACGAAAACCCCAGACCTGTGCGCCTGCCGTAAGTTTAAATAGCTCTACATACCATACTGCCTGAAATGATTTCCCCTTCGCTCTTAGAGTTCGCTAATTATACGAATCTTTTACTATACATCTGGCACAATTCTTACCCAAAGAGCCAATTTCTCAACTTCTATTTCGAAGAAAATATTTCATGAGTATAATCGCCTTTTGCACAAACATACAAATGTCAGAATTCTTTGCTTGAGTGAAAGATAAACTCAAAGACTGCGCATTGGATGCATATTCTGATACTTGTATATAATTTTTATTTCAAGTATGAGAACACTATACTGATTATAATATAAGTCTCTAAGCACGAAAGTTTAAAAAAAAAAAAAATAGGAAAATAAATAGAGCGTTTGGTAAACTTCCTCACCTTCAACTTCCTCTGGAAAAAAAGTCTTTTATCTTCTGGTTGATTCAGATAATTTGACAAAATAGCTCTACTCCGGCAAAATCACCGAATAGAAATGAAAATACATATACATATATTTATAGACATCACACAGGCTTAAGACACATTACAAAATTGCTGTCATCGTCAGCCACTGATTTGCTCAAAACTTTATTACTACCAAAAATGCAGATAGACTCCAAAATTAGTAAAGGCCCAGTGAAAACTATACAATGCCTATGTCTTGCTCAATAACGTCAATCTAGGTGATCATAACAATAAATTAGAGCATTAGGCGATTAGTTAGAGATGTCCAAGTATGTAGTGAACACAGAAACAAAATAATCCATTGCGTTGATACGTTCACCGCTAGTAGCGCATACTTTATCGGTTATTTTCTTTACGAGCAACAAACAACAAAAAGAAGCCGCTTTAATGGCATATTCAAACACTTAATAAAATAATTTTGCACTTAATTCCATAAATTGGAATTAGCTGAAAAAAGAAAGAAAGAAACCACCACCACTGAACAGCACCACTAAACGGCACAGATGGTACCAAAACGAACCCTACGAGCACTAAACGGTATGCTAATGTCGATTTTGTTTTCTTAATGAAATTCGGAATTTTTGATTACTCTCTTTGAGCTATCTGGACCTGTCCGACTTCTTGCAAAGTTCACCAATCACCACCACCACCAATATTGGGCTTTCAATCAAGAGCAAGCGAGATTGCAAGCACACGAACATTACGTTTGTCTGCTTTTGGTCTTTGGGCCAGGGTTCAAAATTTATGCAGCCATCCAGCGACCCACAACAACAACTGCTTCTGTCTGAATCATCCATCGTGTCACCAGTCGGCGGAAAGATGTCTTAGCTGCGATTAGATCTGATTTTGTATCTACGAACGGTTTTCGTATATAAGTTGAATGTTTGCAGTTCACCAAGCATCAGTTAACGAACTCCTCTGTCTCGCAAAGCATATTCAGTCGAAAGTTGCATAAATTTAAACACAAAAAAAAAAACAAAAAAAACCGACCGACCGTTGTGTAATCTGTTTTTTGTCCAAAATGCGCGCTCTAATAGTGTTCGGTACGTTACTTGCCGTCGGCTGTGCTCGCCCTCAGTACAATTATCAAAGCATCGGAGGTGCTAACATTGGATTACCAGCACCAGGACCATCAAACAGGCTTCCAGTACAATTCGCGGCACCACTATCGTCACAAGGTAGCAATAAGTACCTGCCACCTGCAACAGTTGCCCCCGAGCCCATCATCAGTAAGCAGTTCTACCTACATTCAGCTCCTGAGGAGAACGATGGAATTACAAAGACTAAGCACTTTGTGCTAGGACGCCCTCAAAAGAACTACCGTGTGGTTTTCATTAAAGCACCATCATCGACCAACAGCAACGTCCGTCTCTCAGCGGAATATGCTCCACAAGAGGAGAAGACCGTTATCTACGTTCTCAGCCAAAAGGACAAGGATTTGGATGTCAACGACATTGCCACTCCAGCACCAACACAGCCTAGCAAACCAGAAGTCTTCTTTATCAAGTACAAAACCCCCGAAGAGGCTGCCGTGGCCCAAAGGGAAATTCAAAGTATGTCTGACCATTAAAACCCCATAACAGCACATAATATGAATCCTCTCTTTCTAGATCAATACGATAAACTGGGAGGAACCAGTGAATATTCCGACCAGGGAACTGCTCCAGTTAGCTCTGTCATTGGTGCTCTGGATGGTGTTGCTTCAAATGGTGGCTACGACTACAACCAGGGTGGCCAGAGAACCCCGGATGACTCGTATTTGCCCCCGAGTCACTAGAATGTGATGCGCGCGCTATTCTTTTGTTAATACTTGTTAAATCATTAGGCTCTCATTGTTTCGTATGTTGTATGCTAATAAATCCTATGTAATATTAGATAACCAAAAAATTTTATAAACATCTAAGTAGATAATATAAATAAAGTTCCATTGTTTTATAACGAAAATTTAAATAAGAGTTTTTCTGTTTAGCGCGCAGGTATTTCTATGCATAAACACAATGGATTGCCCAATTAAGGTGGGATTGAGTAATTCAAAATAACTGTGTCATTAGGCATATAAATGGCACCCGCACCGTTAATGGTGTGAGGTATTTTGACGAGAAAAAAAAATGGATTTATACAATTTATATGATAATTTGAAATCTGATAGTGTTACAATCATAATCATCATCACTCTGGCTGATGAAAGAGTTGGGATTAAGATTTGGAAGTGATTAGTATATTTATGCTTCTTAATTTTATGGGAATTGAATTTAAGGTCAATTGACTCTTATTAACGCTCGGGAAAAGACTCTTGGAAGTACAAAAAAAAAATAATAATAATAATTAAGGAAAGGATAACTACTATTAGCTATTATTTTTTCCTAAGCTGAATAATATGTGTTGCACAAATTACACCAGCCTAAATCCACGTATGCTAAAGTAAAACAGCTAAGTTACCGTTCCTCAACCTAGCTTGCAGACTGTTCAGTTATTAATAGGATGCGATCTGTAGATATGATACGGCAAACAGGATCTTATATGCGATGTTGAGGAAACTTATACTTCTGTAGTTGGTGCAGTTCAGAGGGTCTCCATTCTTCAGGATCGGCCAAACGATACTATGATTCCATTCATCAGGCATACTTTTCTCCGTCTAGATTTTACAGATGAGCTGGTGCATGCTCCTTACCAACTCATCTCCTCCTGCCTTGAAAAGTTCAGCGGCAAGGGCGTCGCAGCTTTGCTGGATTTAAGTCCAGATATCTCTATCCTCACTTCATTCTGATCGGGTTGACGGTAGTCTTGACTATCATCGTCACTGTTGAATGGCTCATTCTGCCTGACAGCGGAATATCGGTCATCAGCGCCGTTTAACAGTCTGCAGAAGTGTTCCTTCCATCTATCCATCCTTCCGTTCCTCAGCACCGACTGCGATTCTACTACTATATTGCCATTTTCGTCCCTGCAGGCTTCTGTTCTGGCTTTGAAACCCTGGCGTGTTCCTTTTACCTTTTGGTAAAATTTTCGAACATCATTGCTGCAATAGAGTCTCTAAATCTCCTCGATGGAGCGCTTCTCATGCTCCCATTTCTTCCTTATAAGAAGTCGATGTTCCTCTTTTCTCCTCCGATCGTAGACCTCACGAGCAGCTCTAGTCCTTCTATGCAACGCCGCTTTGTACACCTCTTGTTTAGCTGCATGTGCTTGCCCACATTCCTCATCAAACCAGGGGTTTTATTGTGGTGGCCGAGAGAAACAGAGTACAGCAGAGGCTGCATCTCTGATGGCTTGTTGGCAACGCTGCCACTGGTCTTCCGTATTTGCTGCTGGCGGCATAGATTAAGATTACAGGAAATTCGATCGGCAAGGGCGCTGGCGGTTTCTTGCGATTGTAGCCGTACGACATCAAACGTCCTCACAGTATTTCGTCGATTTCACTCCGTTCTGGATATCTGCATTCGTACCTTGGCTACAACTAGATAGTGATCCGAGTCCACGTTAGGTCCTCGCAAAGTCCGGACACCCAGAATACTGGAAGAGTGCCTTGTGTCGATCGATTTGGTTGATAGTTTTTCGATCAAAGGAGAGCCATGCTCCTTTGTGAATATCGAGACGTGATTATGAACGAGCTACGACAACATTTCGTCCCACCGCAAAGTCGACTAGTCTGAGTCCGTGTTCAGATGTGATGCCGTGCAGGCTGTGCTTTCCGACCACGCTACTAAAGACGTCCTCCTTTCCTAGCTTTGCGTTAAAATCACCTAGGACAATTTTAACGCCGTGGGTAGGGCATTGCTCATAAGTCTTGTCCAAGAGCTGGTAGAAGTCATCATTCGTTGCGTTGTCCATCGTCTCGTGAGGTGCATGAGCGCATATTAAGCTAATGTTGGCGAACCTAGCCTTGATATCGATAGTCAGGAGGCGCTCGTTCACATCCCGGAAACTCAAGACGTCTTGCTTACGTCTGCCGCATATAACAAGTCCGCACCCGAATAGACGCTGTCCTTGTTGTTTGTAGCAATCACCGTAGTAGATGTCGCAGTTGTTCATCCTCTTTTTGCGCGGCCCATCCCATCGCACTTCTTGGATGGCGGCAATGTCTGCTTTGTAGCAGCCAAGGACCTCCGCAAGTTGTTCGCCTGCACGTGGTTTGTAGAGGGACCTAATATTCCACGTGCAGACACAAACATCGTTGGCCTTTTTACGTTTGCTTCGGTCGCCAGCGGTAAAATCATCCGTATCCGAGGTTGTTGGTTGCTTCGTAACCAGTTTTTTTACGTTGTAGGGAAGTTAACCCGACGGCACAACCCCCAACCTGGAGGACTAGATCCTTTTTTGCAACCCCTAGGACGAGAGGCCGGATACACCGATGCCAGTAACCCACTTCGGGGATATGACGCTACCGTTGCCCCATTAAGGGTTCATCCGCCACCAATTCTTTTTCAATACCCTGGCACAGTATTGCAAATTCTTACATACTTACTTATTTCGAAGTAGCTCAAGTAAGGTATCCGCTGGTCTGTAGACTTCACCATTGATTCCATCGGGAGAATTCATTCGCCGCACATCATTCTTCTGGGGAGCTCACTTCTGAGGCTCATATTTCAGTCCATCAGGTCAACAAGAGATGCCTCATCCGGTTAAACATATGTATGTGTACTGAAATTCACCCAGTTATGCTTGCGGGGGTCTAAGTGTTCAGCTACAGATATACCGTCAGACTCAGCATACGCTCATCATATCAGATAGTTATCCAGCGGGCACCACGAAGAGGTGATGATGTGATTTTGCCATGCCCTGGAAAGGGTAAGGTGTCGAATGTATAATATTTAAAGACAAAGAAAGAGTTGCAGCAACCTCTTAACCATTACCGGAGGTAATAAAAGCTATCGAGATCTATGAAAAGTTGAGTCTTGTCTAGGAAAACATTGTGAATGTGGAGTACTGTGATTTAAAGATATTTATTGATTCAATTTTTTAAAGAAGATTTATTTCATTGTACCAAATATTCGTACAGAAATTTGTTAAGTTGTAATAAATACGTGCACTCAGATGACTACTTAGTGCTTCTTCAGCCACCGAACGTTGGTTCAGAAGGTTCGCTTTAAGTCGCGGATTCTCGCTTCATCACGAAAGTTAACCAAAGCAAACAGTCACAAACAGTAGTCACAAATAAAAAAAATTAAATATAATTTATATGACCGAACAATTGAACGTGAGTCCACTCTTCCTGTTTCTAGGAACAGGTACTTTGTTAAGATTTTACATATGAAAAGTATTTGTACATATGTCTTACACGGGAATGCCATGTTTTTCCACTGTACAGAATTCCGCATGCCGAACATAGACAAAAATCCTGCGCGGGATTGGTAACACGCGTAGCGCCGCCCTGAGCACCGTATGCCGTCCGGCGTATGAGTCGAAGAATGTCCTATAGTGTGAAATCCTTTTAACCCGTGAAGCATCCCACTAAATTACTCTCTTATTCGCCTCGAATTTTAATTTCTTCAACTTTTACACATATTTGAGTTCTTCATTTCAAGAAATTGAAAAATAAAATTACTAGGTATATACTACATATATTTGACGCAACAGGTCATTTGGAAGGGACCTACAGTTTTGTGCCGTATCGAAAGAACACTTTTTTTAGAAGCTTTCTCGTGACAAGAGTATTCTCGGATGTTTGTCAAACGTTCGCGAGAGGTGGGACCGTGCAAAAAAACATTTTGATGTTTTCTGGGATTTAAATATGAAACCTCACGCGTAGTAGTTCGACACACTTACCACTGCACCACAAAGCCCACGAGAAATAAAACTACTCCAACTCAAAGTGTGTTGTTGTTTACACACAAAATAACGACAGATTGTACTCCTCACGGTTAAGGGTGGGTACACGTTCTACTGACCCACACATGATTCAGATTCTTAGGCACGCACACAATCATATTATGCGGAATTTTGTGCCTGCGAGATTCTATACGGCAGGATTGTATAATGCTGCATTTTGTGAACGCGATTTTACATACATCATATACATATGTAGGTTGGTACATATGTACGTAGTAACGTCGAGCATTCCCGAACTATCATAATGAGTAGACATAAAAAGAAATATATAATACATACTTTTATTTTTCAATATACATAATATGTATTCTCCCTGAAACTTAATACACTTTTTAGATCGATTAATTAATACATTTAAGCCAACGAAAAAGTATTCCCAAGTTTTGTCCTCAAAATTACCTGGAACAGCAGTTGAAGTTTCATCATCACTGTTGAATTTTTTTCTTCGAAGGTCAGACTTCAATTCCTGGGTTATTATAAGGTGCATGATTAATTTATGAGAAACCACATTTGCGTATGGCGGCCTGTGCAATAGTAGCGGAGTGAACATGTGCATTTTAAACTGCACAAAGGATTCGTGGATTGCGCCGACCATGTTCATACGAAGATGATCATGTAGGATCCTGAGAATAATTGCTTGTGATAAACCAGTTTGTGCTGTAATTTCTTTGCTTTTCAATTTTCGGTCACTCAGAACAACTTGTTTTACAAATTCAATATGTTCTTCAGGGAACGCAGTTGCTGGTACACCTGAATGAGGGTTATCTTCAAGAGACTTCTGTCGCCAACGAAAGCGCCTAGAGCAGTGCTTAATGACTGTAAGATTCCTCATAAACTGAATCAAGCTCAGCCTTTATTTGTTTTGGAGTAAATCCATTCTTCGTAAGGAATCTTAATAACGCACGATATTCATTATCTTATTCCTTTTTAAAGCTTTCCAAGAACTGCACTTATTCAAATCACTGCCGACGAGTAACTAACTGACCTGGACTAATGAATTTTTCACAATTTTTCATAAGTAAAACACTTCAAGGAATAATGGAAAAGAAAATTTTGTCGGGAAATTTTTCGAAGTGTGGCAGGCCGGGAATCTAAGTATCCTTACTACGAAATTCAAATACTCGACTGCAGAGAAAAGAAAATGAATTATTAAGCTTAATCAAGAGGGCAAAACAATTCGAGATATTGATCAATTATTCAAATAACCACCGACATCAATTTTCAAAGTCATTAAAACATTTAAAAATGAGAAGAGAACAGAACCGATTCCTAGGCCTGGTCGTCCCAGAATTACTTCAGAGTGGCAGGATAAGAAAATAAAATCAATTTCCAATGCTGATCTCAGTGCAAAAATAAGAGCCATCCTACAAAACAATAACCCAAGGACTGCATTGAACTAAGCTATTCGTCGCAGATTACACAAAGATGACAAAAATGGACGTGTTACACGTAAAATACCATATAAAAGTAAACAAAATATGATGAAAAGAATGCAGTTCTACACGGATAAAGTTTTAAAGCCCAATGAGTTTTGGGATTAAATGCTCTGGATGAATGAATCAGTGATTCGATTAAGGCATAGTCATGGTCGAACTAACGTCTGGCGAGAAAAGAAGGAAGTGCTCGCATGCAAATGCGTTAACCGACTTTTAAAGATCAAGACAAATGATTACCTATACAACAATTTGGGTATATATTTCCTCAAAGGCGTTGGCAAAATTATTATATTAGAGGGAAGAGCCACAGGTGCAGTCAACTTAAATATTTTAAAAGATGTGTTAATACCTGAATGACACTCTAGACGCGTCCAGATAACTGGCGAGATTTTTGTTATTTTTGTCTTTGCTTCTAATTCATAGTATTTTTTTCTCCGACCATCTGATGCCACAGGCATATCAATCATACAATAAAACGAACAATTTTTCCAGCAATATGACCAACCTATTGACAGTGTTATGCCTTTGCAATAATGTTCACATAAGCTTTCGCAATTGATCGGACTAACTCTTTATATATCTTATGAGAAATAAATAAACAAATTTTTGCCGACATCAGGATTTGAATCATTAACAATTAGCGTGGCGATTAATGGCCTTACCACTACACCACCCCTGCTGTGTTATAGAGGTCAGCGACGCATATTCCTTTTATTTACACCAATAAAATGAGAACCGCTGTGTAGCTTAAGAGCAATTTTGAAACAACTGCATACTTCGCTAAACGAAGTTATAAGCCAGTCAACAGTTTCCAGTGCGGATATCTTTTGTTGATCTGGCGTTTGGAATTCTCAAAGACTTGTATCAAAAAAGATTTAAGCTTTTGGAGGACGGTATTTTTTTCCAACGAAAGCAAACTGCCATCTGCGCGAAAAAAATGGAAATTGGTACTTGAATTTGAAAGCACGTGCAAACATATTTTGCGGAAAATCTTCAAGGAACAGTGAAATACGCAGCTGGCGGAGTTATGGTACATGGTTGTACATATGTATATCTTTCGGGGAATGTGGACATTTAATGGTAACAGAAGAGGTAGTGAATAAGTCAATATATCAGGACCATATAGCTACGTAGTTAATTATGTATTTTAAATTTTAATGAAGATAGAACGTGCTTAATACTTTGGTTTTGTTCTATTTTTTTATTTTTCTATTAATAGCCCATTTTAGGTTCGTTGTGGAGGTGAGAATGCATTACTATCACTGGCCACCCCAGACAAATTAAATTTATTTCTTGTGCAAATAATTTCTATCTGACATTGCATTACACTTCCGCTACAAGCTTACAAAGGCTTACAAGCAACCTTTTCGGCCTTCTAGTTGAGATTTATTAATTGAATTCACATATCTCCAGGGTCGTATGCAAGCATTTGAAATGCGCTGTTTTGTATCTGTACAGTAAGGTTGTAGCTGTTTTCAAAAGTAGTACCCAGTAGGTATTTTCTTCTTACTAGACATCTAACATTTCATATTCCTATACAAATTTATTTAATGGTCACTTTAGATGAGAAAACTTCTATAAAAGCGACAAGTGTTAAAATTGCATCAATGAGTGCCATAGGTCAAGGCCTTTCTAACTATTGCTTTTCGTAAATAAATCAAACTTGACGAAACCGAAAGCCAAATATATAAGCCGAACAAAGCAGTGCTTGGATATTGCTAAACATCTTCAAGAAGAGTGATAAAGAAATTACATCCAAAGATCTTTTAATAACCCATTGTGTGGAAAAACAACAATAAAAACTGATTAAAATGGGATATATATCACACATATATCAACACGTTTTGTGTAAATGTAATGAAAACAAAGGGAAATAAAAGCTTATCAGGAACTACACCTTGAAGGTAATTACTATATTTTTCTACTAAAAACGGATGATGACAGTTATAGTGCAACAAAATTGGTCATTAATATTTCGAAAATGGTTTCCTGCTAATAAAAAAAACATTTATGTGCTTATACACAATGTAAAATTGTTAATTAATGCATACATCCCGTAAAGGTAAAGAAAATCTGCACTTCTTTTCCATTCATCATAACTGTTCGCTTTCACGGTTGGTCATTCTTATATCACTACACATTTACTATCATTCTTACGAAGCATATAAATATACACTAAGCGAAGGTAAAAATGCTAATTTACCACAAATTGACTCCAGGCAGGCGGTTTAATAGTAGTAAAAATAATTTCATTAATCGATGGTCACACTGATCATGATAACCACGACATCAGCATGTGGTATTTAAATATATGCGTACAAGTTCGGCCACCCACTGCCAGGCTCGCGCTATGGCTAGGCGTGTTCTCCATGTCAAATCTCGGGGATACACAATTTTAAACCGCCTCCGACAACAAATAAAAAACAAAGAAACTCAATTTGTTTAGAAATTAAACGTACAAAATATGGCTTGAACAAAACATGTTATTGGATTACCAGGCCAATTTGCACATCATCATTGCAGCGGGTGTCATAAACCAAAAGATGTTAATTTGCGGACAGTCTTTGCTGCGACGACATTGATAGGGTCACATCTTAATTAGTTGCTGACTGACCCAGGTAATTGATCTTGCTTTTGGAGCAGCCATCGGTGTTGCGAAATTGACAAAAAGTTATCTTTGCTGTGGGACTGCTCTGAAATACATCGGCGCTAAGCTCATTAGTCGAAGGCTATAGAAAGTGATGGTCATTAACGCTGTATTTTAATCTAAATCTTGAAAGTAAAATGTAATATATTATATGCTTCGAATAGCAGAGACACAGTTCAATGTTATTTAAAAGAAATGATTTATTTTATTTATTTAGTCCAAACAAAGTAAGGCTTAAGCAGTAGAGGCTGTGATGCTGAGCTCCGTGGATGAAATAGGAATAATGACGTTGAATGGTCAACAAATAGCTAATTGGAAGGAGATTATTTAAATTTTAATAGGAGCTTAAGTACTGAATTACTAAAAAGGAAAAAACAGAGGTGAAAACAGGGCAGAGGCGACGATAGGATTAGTTTTTTAATGGCGCAAATATTACGGTATCACACCAATCTTTTGTTTCTTTAGCTATTTATTATTTGTTGTCTTTAATCCTTAGGGGAAAATTTATTCAGTTCAAATGAGAAATTGTTGTGACATAAATACCAAAGCTCCAAAATAGTAATATTAATGCCGATGCCCCTAAATAGCGAAATAATAACTCGGAAAAGACCACGTGCAGGTCAAAAATGGACGGAATTATCACAGTCCTGATTTGACTGTGTACATATGACTGTAAGAGAAAAGAAATGTCTAAGAAAATCAGCAAAGAAATAGCTAGTAGGTAAGATTTTAAATCGGTATGATACTTTTTCTCTGCCGATTTTAACCTAGTTTCTGGACTCTTATCTTCCGACATACTCGTACATACGTGAAATACATGCACACATTACTTGAATTATATGATATGTCAGAGTTTTAACAATGAGCTCCCCCAAGATAAAACTCTTGCAAGCTTTGGCCGCTACTTCAGACGTCAATTCGCACATTTTATCTTTAACGAATGAAGAGAGACAGAAATTATAAGGTGCCAAAATGGGGCTGTAAGTCGGGTGTGCCATCAACTGCAGTTTAGAAATATTCAAGAGCTCGGTTATCGATCAAGCAGTGTTGGATGACGCATTGCAATTATAAAGAAGTCTTTCTTCAAAGCAAACGGAGATGTAATACCAAGCATTGACTGTACCACGATCTTCGATGAATCCATCTATCCTTCCTCCTAGTCCTGTGAATGTACTCCTCCACTTATTTGGAGAGCGTCTACAGTTGCATGAAAAGGAACACGAGTAATCGCAAAATAAAATAAGGTGCATATTATACAGTTTCAATTTATTCAGATGAGATTCAAGCAACATCATTGAAATGACACTATTTCAAAATATCGTTTAAAAATAGACATTTCCTTCTGAATGTTTTTATAACTTTGTACGTCAAATTCGTGAACATCGCATATGCTGCTCAGATATTGACTTTGAACTACCGATTTTCAAAAACCGGTCAATAAGTAAAGTACTGTAGGAATAGCATTACAGGAATTTTCTGCCAAAAACCTGGGTTGCCAACCCAACCACATGTTCTGGAAATAACGCGCTGGTCACACGGGTCACAATGACCCCAGCCATGTTTAAACTATTGCCGCGTTAACAATATCGTTCTGAACGACTCATAAAAGTTCAGGATATTAGTTTGACACGTTAGAATGAGGATATCACGGAAAACATTTTTTATCGAATTTTCAAAATTGCGAAAAAAAATCATTAAGGGTCAATGCGTTTAAAACCCCATTTTTAAAATTATATCTTTTACAATTTTTAATTTTATTTCGTGAAATTTAAGGGTTATACTCTTGAGATATGACACTTTGAGAAAAAAAATAGCTCCATAGTGGGCGGGAGGGCGTGCGGGTGGCCGATTCCTCTGCCACCAATAACGTATAGTAATTTTGTCTTAAAGTTGCACTTGGGGTCATTTTGACCTCTAGGGATTTCGAAGGTACAGACTGACAGACAGACAGATATAATTAGTGAACTTACATTTTTGAGCTCCCTTTCGAGATTGAAAAATTTCACGAAAACAATACTTGTATTTGTAGATGCAAGTAAAAAGGGTAAAGGCAAGGTTAATATAAACATAAACAAATTCTAACACTTAAGTATTAACTAGAATATACTCAAAAATACTGAAGTATCACGAAGAAGGTGCTTTAATTTAAGTAACTTATGTTTCCGCAACTTATTGAATATATTGTACGAATATGCTGCCTTAAGTTTGAAAAACTTGAGTCCATACCGTAGAGAATAAGGGTGATATAGTTATATTAATATATAGATTATTGGTACCTGCATGTATACTCGTACGTACATACACACATTTTCAACGGTCCGCTTATTCTTCATGACGGTCGCGGGGGTAGGATGCTCACGTGAACTCTCTATTCTTCTCCATTCTCCGCTATCAACTCAGGGGAATCTCCATACGGATCCCGGATATATTACGGACTTGATCCAACCATAGGTCTACTAACGAGTCGTTTACTACATACTGCAATCTCAGATGGAAAACTCACATAACGAATCTTTACCGTAATAAACCAAAGAATCCCTTGTCTGCATAATTCTATTTACACATCGCAATCCGTACCGCAACAAGTGTACTATGCACTAATAGAATCACAGCTTCGATATATCATTCTTGCATGGGGTGGAGCAGCAAAGACATATAGAAATGTTGGAAAAACTGCAGAGCAGAGCCCTGAAAGGAATAGGTAGCACCGATTCTAAAATTCTCTGCGTTTCAAATATCTTCAAGCCTGCAGTTGTTCTAGAATATCATGATGGCAACCGTCCTTTACAACACAATGTTAACACACGAAGACAATCCCAGCGTCTGCTACATATGGTATATCTCAAATCGATAACGCGTATGGAAAACTTCAACTTCAGGCATATAGAACCAATCCTCCTGAACGAGCTACCCAGAAGTCTTATCAGAAGTTAACAAAAGAGAACATCTATAATACATACTCGTATCTTCTTCTTCTTATATATAAAATTCAATGTATGTTTGTTTGTTTGTATACTATGGACGTCGAAACCACCGAACCGATTAAGCTTAAATTTTCAGACACTCTTCGGTATAGGCCCGGAGTGTTCTTGTGAAGTTTGGTCAAAATCTTACTTTAGTAGTAAAGTACTTTAGAACTACAGTTTTTTTATTAGGTGCAGCAACGCACGCCGCCGGGTACCCTCGGTCCAGCAGTCTACCCACTACTTTAGTGTTATAGTACTTTAGTACTAAACAAAATTTGATATATATATTTAAGGTTGGACCACTTACCCACTGTTGTCCGATACAAAACTGTTCTCTAATAGACTTAGCCCCAGGCGCCTGCCTCACAGCTGTTTTTTTTCATTTTCTGTTAAGCGCAGCAACGCACGCCGGGTGTCCGCTAGTACTCGTATAAGACTCAATGTACCTATGTTTGTAACTATGCTATGGACTCCTAAGCCCTGAACCGATTGACCTCAAATATTCAGGCAATCTTCGGTATTGGCCCAAGAGTGTTTGTGTGAAGTTTAGTCAAAATCGGTCCTTTTTAGTACTATTTTTTTTAGTATTATTTTCTTTAGTACTAAAAAAACAAACATGCATTTCTTTTGGTTAGGCGTAGCAATGAATGCCGGGTACCCACTAATTTTTAATAAAACAAAATTTTCTTTCGTCCAACCAAAGCCTAAATTAAAATAAACTTTTTCTTTTTCTCTTTCTAATAAATTCATGAACATTTGCTTAAAATCTTTAAAAATTATATTTTTTAACTATATATTTAAAAAAAATGTCAATATCTTTCCATCAAAATAACTTCTGCAGATAAGCCTACTATAAATAAAAACTATTTAATAGTTGTAATATGTATTTTGGAATATGAATAAAACTTGAATTGAATTGAATTAATGTCACCTATTTTTGCCTATTCAGAAATTTAAACTCTGGAACCAATTTGCTCTTCTAAGACTTGCTATCAAACTAATTACAAAAAAAAATTTTACTCTTAAGCAAATCAATTACCATCACTATTCTTTTGCCATTTTATCTATACATTCATAGATGCAATCGCTTAGTGATAAGAGCATCGGAGCGTGGGGTTGCAGGTTCGAGTCCCAGGAGCTTTTCATAATCACACCTTTCGCGGTCAAACATTCTAATTTCTGCCATGAGAAATCTTCTCAATTCTGCACTTTGAGTCGGATACGACATATGTAAGTCTTTAGATCCTTTTCCATTTGTACAAAAAATATAACACACACAACACAGTTGGCTTGCAAGTATTCATGCTCTACGCGGTCTGTTTGCGCCGAATATTATTATTTACACATGTAAAGTAGATGTCAGATGTCTTCACAACTTGCCTAACAGAAAGAAAATTTCTTTCTCAGTGGAAACGGCAACGACTAGTCCTCGTACAAAAGGGCGAGGAACCACCTGAGAAATCGTCGTCGTACACGGCGTTGTGCATGCTAGATACACTGAGGAAAGTGCTCGAGAAATTTATACGTATACGGACAAGACTAGAGCAATACACGGAAGGCGACTCGGGGCTTTAGACAGTTTAGATTCTGAAATACAATACAAGCTGTGTGCGATATAGCACGTGAGACAATTGCGGGAGAAAGATGGCACGGAGGACCAAAACAGTACTGTGCTGTGGTGACACTTGATGTCAAGAACGCGTTCAATTCAGCCGACTGGAGCTGTATATTAGAGATGGGCAAAAAGTCACTACCTGTGAATTATTCACTGCGAATGAAAATTCACATACCCAGCCTGTGAGTGAATTAAAAATAAACTGTGAATGTTTAAAACGTTAATAAGGAATTTTTTTTCAGCTCACCATTTTTGTATTCGCTACTGTTTAGTACTATGTAACACAAGCGATAAATAAATGCATAGCACATTATTTGCAAAACCTTAATTTTGATAACTGCCCATTTCTCTATTAAATTGCATTCTGCAATTGCTTAGTGCAGAGCAACGACCGAAGAACGACATGTAAACATCATTCCGCTCAGAGCTGTCATTGCTCAGTGAAGTATTACGACGAAGAACGACATGTAAACATCCAACTGCTCAGAGCTGCCATTGCTCAGTGAAGAACGACGACCGTTCAGAGCTGGCAGTGCTCAGTGTAGAGCAATCAACGATGAAGGAAAATGTGTATACCTAATGTGCATAAGGGAGGAATTCTTTTTTACATCGCATCTATGTATACTAAAGTAGCAGGCAGCAAAGGATAGAACAAAGCAAAGCGTGGTGAAAGAAATGCCTTGGGTGCAGAAACAACATGCAGGTATATGAAATGTATATTATTCGCTGGTTTATACCACAGATAAGAGAAATATGTATTTCTCTTGTATGTAGTTATATTCAAAGCACAAATTTACAGATTTGTGTGTTTGGTGTGTATAAGTGCGCGTACATAAAAAAAAAATACTTTTAAGATATATAATGCATAATAATGCGAAAAAAGATTACATAGTTTTATTTTGATTTTTTTACAATTATATGAGAGTTGCGCAAAATGTAATTTCTGCCAGGCATATGCAAATCAAGTGGGGTAAGTTTATTTTTTGAATTATTGGGTCGAAATATTTTTTTACGGTATTAGTACTAATAGGGATAGTATATGCATGCATCCACACCTGCATATTAACGAATTACCTACAGGTACATTTTACGATATACGAAGATAACAGAAAAAGATGTAACTTGTACTTTATTGTCATAGTAAGTGAAGAATTTTTATTCGAAAAAAATTACTCCCATATTCGGATTCACAGGTTATATTCACAGTGAATAAGAAATAACGTTCACAGATATAGCTGTGGACATAAATACACGACTAAGCCCAACTCTACTGTATACTAAAAGCACGGAGTGACCTGCAAGTACCAAACTAACTACAGCGGATAATTGTGAACTACTTCGAAGACAGAACCCTTAACTATGACACAGAAGAGGGATCAAAGAGGTACAAAATTACGGGAGAAGTTAAACAAGGGTCTGTCCTACGACTAATTCTATGGAACATAATATAAGATGGCATTCTCTAGGAACACAAAGACCAAATGGAATAGTGTTGCTGGACCACAGAATGCACGCCGGCGAGAAGGCCTCCCGGGCAGTAGCGGCTATATGCAGACCAATGCCAAATATTGGGGGACCAAGGTAGCCAAAATCAGGCAGCCAAATCAGAAATCTCCTAACAACGGTAAGTAAGTCAATACTCCTGTATGCGGTGACCCCAATATGGGCATCAGCAACGCATCGTAAGTCATACATTAGAACGATGAACTCGGCGCATAGAACCACATGTTTAAGGGTACAGCGGAATATTATATATTTAGAACTGTATCAGCGGATGCGATAAGTATATCCGTAATATCAGGCCGAATGCCTATCGATCTAGACGCGAAGTAGATTGCGGCCCTACAGCAGTGACGGAACAACAGCTATAGAAACTATAAAAGCAGAATGACAACATAGGTGGAACATCACAACCAAAGGGCGATGGACACATACAAACTGATCCCCAAAAACTGATGAATGGATTAGTAGAAAGCGAGGGGAGTTAAACTACTACTTAACACAATTTCTTTCGGGGCGCGGATTTTTTTTTTTTTTTTGTCGGGATAGGAAGCACTCGACTGGAGCACTCAGACACAACTGGTCCATTGTACTGCCAGAGAGCAAACCCTGATTTACCCATTTTATATGAATTTCCTTGACTTTCGAAGAAAGCCAAGCAAGAACTTCAGTGATGAGGAGCTTACAGTACTAGCACTCACCACATCCGCACCGAAGATCTGCCACCTGATACGAGCAAAGGCCGGACACTCACGGAGACAATGTTCCGCGGTGTCGTCGCTCTCTCCACAAGCGTCGCAGATTGTAGTGTCACATAAGCCTAACACGTTAAGGTGCTTGGCAAAAGCGAAGTGGCCTGTCAAGACGCCGATAAGTTGTCTACAGTCTTTTCTGCTGAGAGACAGCAAGAATGCCGCTGATTTCTTACAGACGTCCGGGAGCATGCGTTTAGTTAACCTGCAACCTGGAGAGTCATGCCACACACAATTGTGCTCGTGAGAGACCCAATCGTCAATGGAAGCCCTAACCGAGGACGCGGGAAGACCCAACGCGGGTTCGGGACCTGAGAAAACCTCCTCTGAGCCTTGTCTAGCAATCTCATCGGAGATCTCGTTCCCCAAGATCCCAGTGTGACCTGGGACCCAGATAAGAGACAGAGAATTCAGCCTTGCGACCGAGTTCAACGAGTTTTTGGTTTCACGAACTATTTTGAAAGTGGTTAAAGGGTTAAGCAAGGCCTTAAGCGCAGCCTGACTGTCACTACAGACACAAATGCTACGTCCCTTCCACCTGTTCTTCACAACATAGTTCATGGCCATTAGGATTGCATAAGTTTCCGCTTGGAAAACAGACGCATATTTGCCTAACGAGAAGTTAAGTCTAATGTTGTCGACTTCCACGAAGACCCCAGTGCCAGACCCTTGACTGGTTTTGGAACCATCCGTGAAAATACGACTACATTCCATTCCCGGCTCAGACTCTGACCGAAGCCAGTCCTGGACGCAAAGAAAGTCGACTCTGAATTTGCGCATCAGCTGGAGTTCTGGTGTCATTGCATCAGACGGCATATCCATAAGACAGGAGTCGTAAGATAAGTGTCGCGCAAGTTCATCAAAGTTCCAGTGTGGAGTATACCAAAAACCGCCCCGCCTAAGACGATGGATGGCTTTGAAAGTGCAACCCATGATATAAGTATCAAGGGGAGGTAAGTTCAGCAAAGCGTCTAGAGCAGAGCCAGGCGTACTCGGGAAAGCTCCCGAGCAGCCGAGACAAGCCGTTCTTTGGAGTTTCGCACAAAAGGCAACCACATATTTACGCGAGAGCCCCTTCCACCAAACAACCGACGCATATGCGAGGAATGGTCTTATCATAGCCGTGTAGATCCAGAGAACCCTATTCGGTGATAGGCCCCAAGTCTTGCCAAAAGCACCCTTACACTGCCAGAAGACTGAGAGCGCCTTGGATGTTTTCGACTCGACGTGTTTGGACCAATGAAGTTTCTTATCTAAAATCACTCCCAGATATTTGGCTTCATTGGAAATGCGAATGGTGACGCCTTTTAGTACTGGCTGAGTCAGACCGGTCAAAATCCTCCTTCTCGTAAAAAGAACAACCTCAGTCTTAAGAGGATTCACCGAAAGCCCACTCCTAGTACACCATTCATCGATCATGTCCAGCGCCGCCTGCGCGTTAGCACAGACCGTCGCCAGGCATGGCCCGACAGAAAGTACGGCGACATCATCCGCATATGCCTGAGCGTAGACGTTAGAACTATTTAGAGTGTTCAACAGAGAGTCGACCACCATGCACCATAACAATGGAGACAGAACGCCACCTTGCGGACAGCCCCTGTTTACTCCTGTCATAACATATTGGCCACAATCCGCATCCACTACCAACGTTCTATTCATTAGCATTGCTTTAATCCACAACATTATTGTTTCATCTACCCCGTGTTGTCTGGCAGAGTCGCACATGCAGTCAAAAGTCGCATTGTCAAAAGCACCCTCAATGTCGATGAAGATACCCATCGCGTATTCTCTCCTATCAAGCGCGCATTCAATTCTGGCCACTAGATTTTGAAGTGCGGTTTCACAGGATTTCCCACGCTGATAGGCATGCTGCATCTCCGATAGTGGATGCAGTTTCAAAGCAACTTTGCGCACGTGAAATTCTACCAGTCTCTCCATACTTTTCAGTAAGAAGGATGTCAAACTTATAGGTCTGAAACTCTTGGGGAGCGAATAGTCTTCCTTACCAATTTTCGGTATGAAAGCTACTCTGACTGTCCGCCAAGGTGTAGGAATATATGCCAGCGCCAAGCCAGCGGTGAAAATTCTTTTCAGAGTTGGCAATAGCTGATCTATACCCTGTTGCAGCATAGCTGGATATATTCCATCGGTGCCAGGCGATTTGAAACCATCAAAAGATGCCACAGCATATTTGATGGCCTCATCTGTTACCGCGACTGATGCAATATACCAGCTGCGCCGAGTTTTCTCACTTAGATCAAGCTCAGCCTGGGTAAGCGGGCCAAGCTGCGACCTAGTGATTATCAGATTGCCAAGAAAGTGAGTCTCCAGCAGAAGACTAAAAGTTTCCGCTATCGTCTCAGTAAACTTGCCATCAGATTTTCTCAGTGACTCCGGTTTAGTGGGCTTGCCCCTTTTAAGAACCTTAACCAACCTGCTGGTTTCACCGAGTGTCTCGATCTTTTCACAAAAATCTCTATAAGAAGCACTTTTCGACAACCGAATTAACTTCTTGTAGTCTTTTTGCTTCGATCTAAAAAGATTCCAGTCACCTTCTAAATTTGTCTTGAGTGAACTATTTAGAAGTTTTCTGGATTCTTTCCTAAGTCGCTGCAGTTCTGGGCTCCACCAGGGAACCAGAGTTCTGCAGGGGGTTTTTGTCAATGGGCACGTCAGTTCAAAACAGCTGGTAAGGACACTAGTCAGGTTTTGAACAGCATCCTCAACCTTTCGTTTCGTTCTGAGTTTAGTTGGAGTTTTGACAGATCTGTCTAGCTCTTCCCTAAACCGCACCCAGTTGGTTTTCCGCGGATTCCTCCTCTCCTGCAAAGTTATGGCCTCGCATTCGATTTGGAAAGCGATATATCTATGGTCTGATAAGGACACCTCCGGCAGTACCCTCCAGTTAGTAATTGACTTGAAATACCTATTAGATAAAGTCAAATCAATTACCTCCTGCCTCCTTGCCGTAACAAAAGTTGGCTAGGAGCCAACATTGTTAATTACCATGCCAGACGATAGTATAAAATCTAGGAGATGGTTTCCTCGTATGTTACATTTGCTGCTGCCCCAGACTGTATTCTGAGCATTCGCGTCGCAACACATGACTAGTCCCATCTCCCGAGTGTCACAGTACTTTATGAGTTCGGCAACCGCCTTCGGTGGTGGAGGCATAACCGAATCATAAGGGAAGTAAGCCGACGCAACGACGAAGGTTTTCCAACTTCCGGTCGTTTCGTAGCTTACAGCTGCAGCAACCAGGTCCTGTCCACAAAATTGTCCAAGCTTGGTTACTGAGAGGAAATTCGGCACAATTAGACAAGCTCTCGGTCTTTCAGATCGCTCGTCACATAGCACCGTTACTCCACGAACACCCCCAAAACCACATATGCGCTTGTTCCGCACGTATGGCTCCTGGAAAGATGTTATGTGGGGTTTTGTACGCACCACGGAAAGTCTGCTACTTAAGAGAGCGGTAGCAGTATTTGAGTGGTGGAGGTTTATCTGCGAAAATATCAAAGATATAGCCGCAGTTTTATTAGCAGAACGGCGCACACCAGGTGCGCACATGCTTCCGGCGAGGCGAGCGCCCCTACCCGTGGCATTGCCTACGTCAGCCATTTTCTGTCCGCTAGTGCTGGGACCTTTAGGGGTAACAGCACCAGTATCCACCAGATTTTGTGCGCAGATAACGCCACCGGTAAGAGTGTGCCCGACAGAAGAGCGCACATCAGATGCGCACACGCTTCCACCAAGAAGAGCAGGCGAAACTTGCTCCATCAGATTGGACCTGTTCGAGCCGACCGAAAAGGAGCCAGCGTTAGGTCTGAGGGATTGATCGGCTACAGTTGGAATACTTTCTGCCGACCTAGGCTTCTTTCCTGTCGCTACTGAAGGATGACTGCTTTCGGCGCTTGCGCCTTCAGCTGACTCTGCAGCCTCTTTGCACCGCGCCATCGCGGCCTTCCTTCTTCTCCTATTCATTTAACTCTTAGTCAGGAGCCCATCGGAGTGCGCCGCTTCGGGAGCTCGTTCTGCCTTATTGGTTTCCCGAGTCAAACCTTCACCGACACAACTTCAACCAGCTACCCTTCTATTGAGACAGAGATTAGACGTTCCAGCCGAAGCCTTTCCGCCACTTTCTTTGCCGTTCCAGCCCAGTCTACCAAACGAGTCAGAGACAGAGCTGCAGGGGTCTTCTGAAACAAGCATCGCTACTGCTTCTGATTCAACGCCTGAGGCGGGGGGTAAAAGTATGGTGGTTGGGACCTCCAGAATCCTCGTCCCGGCCGTAGTCAAAAAGACCACGGGTGGATTATCGTTTTCACGAGTACCACCTGGAGTAGATACCGTACAAGTTTCTTCCATCATACTGTCGACAGGTTTTGCGTCACAGTCAAGACGTCTTCAGCCTTTAGTTCGATGTCTCACCTGGGGTCCTTTCGAACCCTTAGGGTCATTGACTCTTAAGCCGTTCCGCTACGTCAAGGCAGCTGAAGAATGGGAACGGCGCGGATGCTTCCGAGAGTATCTCTACAAGTACAAGCACGCACGTGACCCATTCTGCCAGTACGGACAAGGAAAAGTGCAAAACGTAGAACATGTACTGATGGAATGCCAAAATTATACCAGGGCCAGGAATATCCTAGAAAGAGCAATTGGTGGGCCCCAAAAACCCTGACCTTATTTATATTGGCGAGGAGCGAAGGCTGGGAAACTGCAAATAAAGTATGTACCCTGGGAGTATTATGTAGAAACTGCGTTTAGAGGAACGAGCAACGAGCAACATGGGGCAGCTAAAAAGAAGTGACGAAATATCAAACCTACCCCTGCGAAGGAATGCCTTGACTGGCGGTGCCGCAGGGGAACAACAGGACAGGGAAATTGGAAGTGTTTTTTTAGCACGTAACTATTCAGGAGCATGGAGTCGGGCATATCTCGTGGCACGGGCTACAAGTATCCATAAAGGACTTTTACCCCTACCCGCGCATCAAAAGAAGAAAAAAAAAGAAACAACATGTAAAGTAGATTCATTGAAAGCAGAGAATTTTGTGAGAAACAACAATACTGAATATTGTGCTAAAATTACTGAAGGATCAGTAGTGGGGTGTAGTCGATGTACGAATCTAAAAACTACTAACGGACTGTAGAGTATGAAAAAAGATCTTTGGATTCAATTTGCATCCTCAAAACCAAAGCATAATGTCGCAAGCTAAGCTATTCTGAATCAAATGGAATATACTCAATAATACTAACGTATACTTTATTATACTTTAAAACGTTAATGGCAACTTTTTAATGAACCATATACTAGTATGTACTTAATTTCCATTTCGTGACCCACACTAAGTCGAAATAGTAAAAGGCGCTACTTAACCGAGACTTTCGATAAAATGGTCCAAAAGCTGACGAAATTTGATTTCGTGTCAAACATAAAAGCGCTAGCCCATGAATTCGATGGCGAAAACAATGTAGATGGGACAGATAAACTGTCAAGAAAGGTTAAAATAAAAATAAAATCACTGTACTCGTAAACCAAAAAAACTCACCGACAAGAGCACATGACATTTTGGTTTGTTAACAACATTTTTCTTAAGTATAATAAATATTCCTTGATTAATTTTCTTATAGACCAATTTCGCTTCATCCAGTTATATCCAAAATTTTCGAGAGGATATTACTTAGCCGTCTTCAACCGGTTATAGAAGAAAATATTTATTATTACTATTATTGTTTATTAAAACATAAATTAATTTACATCTTAATCTAAAGGATACAGCACTAGCTACCAGGGCTACCGGCTATAGAAGAAAATAATCTTATCCCTGACCACCAGTTTGGGTTCAGAAATAAGAATTCGACGATTGACCAGGTGCATGGAATTACTGACGTAATCGAGAAAGCACTTAAAGAAAAAAAGATTTGCTCAAGCGTATTTCTTGACATCTCGCAAGCCTTTGATAAGGTGTGGCATGATGGCTTGAAATGCAAACTACGACAAGTTCACCCTGTATGCCTATACAATATTCTAGAATCATATCTCGGGTATAGACTCTTTCGTGTTAGACATAGAATCGAATACTCGGAGCTCAAAGAAATTTCGGCCGGTGTACCACAAGAACGCGTTCTTGGGCCGCTTCTCTATCTATATAGCTCTATAGCTGAAACTAGAAGCTTCTCGAGAAAGCATAGAAACCGAGTAATCGGACATGTCAACAATACAGTCCTACAAATTTTGGATGAGAACAATTTATTGCGACGACTACAAAGGACGAAACCTTTCGACTTGGCGAGATAAATGCGTCTAGATTGCGGAACATGCAGGATCTGTCAGTGGAAAGTAACCTGCCAAACGTTTTTATTTCGTGATAGAAAACTTGCTTGATAAGTTATTACTTAGTTGCGATATCCAACAAATTTATATCGAAGGTTGGTGTTTTTTGGTCAGTACGAATCTGACACTACTACGAGTATGAACACGCGCTTGCTTTTCTCATAGTGTCTATGGAAGATTTTCACCTACCCTCGGGAAAAAAAATAAAAATAATTTTTTTGATCTTTCATACATGCTACTTGCTTCTCGGACATACAATATTATTTTATTATTATTATTCAGGGAGTTGTAACGTCAAGGATAACGGTTGATCGTACAAAACAAATTTCAGCAATAATGTCAAAGTCACCATCTACAACAGAAATACTGATCGATTAATAGCATTAGACAACTGGAACCAGAGTGATCACATTACTGCTGAAAATAGCCATCAGGTCATTCAAGGTTGTCACAAGCATGGCCAGTTTATGAGATAAAAATAAATTTATAGCCTTGAAGGTTTTGTAGATGAGTGTTTGAAAATAATTAGTAAAATTATTTTTGCAATAAAATTAAATAATATTCTGATATCAATTTATTTAGTATAAAAAGCTTGGTTGAATGAGTGGCTACGAAAATAGTTTAAAAGTTCCATACTTCCCTCATTATTCTGTAAGTGTCAGTAAGATATTTTAATGCCGTCCTAAATTGACCTCCCCACATGCCATTGCATTAAGAAAGATCTATCGCTAATGCTACTACTCATTTGATTAAACTGTTGTAGGTAATATAGCAACACAATATTTTAACACCGGGGAAAGACATCCATCACTGAAGGACATTATAAACCAAAAATGCGACGAAATAGCATTTCTCTCGGACGCTTTTTTTTTCTTTTTGATAAAACCAAAAACTCGATTTAGTTATTTACTGCAATTCAAATAAAATTTAATTAGGCAAAATAGTCCAAAAATCAATAATTAAGTTATTGACGCCTTTCTATTACTTAAATCCATAACCATAAAAATTTGTCATTAAATGTAGTTAAACAGATTTTTAATTGTATAACGACACACATTCCCATTTGCATATGTACCCTGATGGCCTTAATGCACCTCACATGCATTTATACCTATACCCAATCACAGAGATCCGCATTTGCCAATAGCATCTATTTTGTGTTAGATTTTATTTCTTTCTCCTCTTGGCCATTTAAAGCCCGAACGTCAAAACCTTTCAAACCTAAAACAAAACTTAACGATCTCCGGTCCCCTTCAGCGCACAGCCGCGCCGCCATCAGCACCGCAATAAACTACAAATTATTACAAGTGAATCCAAATCGAATTAATTAATCACCACAAAAGAAATTATCCAAATTAGTATAATTAATAGGGAATCCCGAGACCCGCCAAGAAATCGGGGTGTTGCGCGAGTGGGAGTTTATTTGCCTCTTGGTAGTAACTGAGAGCCATTCATTGGTGAAACGCATCTGCTGCCACTTCTATTTGTATGTAAATATTAATTTTGATAATCGGTCCGCTTGGGGACATCATAACGCTAGCCCTAGTTGGTGTTTCTATTGAAATACCATAAAAGTGTTAAAACTTGAGTTATGGACACTGGCTTCGGGTCACTTCAAAAGGTGTGCGTTGGTTGGTGGGTTGGCTGTATAGTCGCGGGTTGTTTGGTCAAAACAAACGACTCTGTGTGGCGATTTTGTAATGTCGTTGATATTTCTTATATATTATCGATAATGCCAAACGATTTCAGTGAGCTTTTGTAAGTGGCAATAAGATAATAAACGTGTATCAAACGGACATTATAGTCGAATATATTTATCAAGATATGCTTCCACGAATCTGGGGGTATATACATCGTTTTATAGATATCCTTGATATCTAATATTTAAATTATACTGGGAATTTCCATGACTAAGTGGGGTTCATTGTATAAAAGAAAAATGGCGTCTAGTTTGGCGGTTTGTTGGAACAGTCAATAATTTATTCAAAAAAGAGATAAAAGTATGAAATTATAAACGATTTATGGTAAGTGGACGTGGTAGACTAAATTATTTCGCAAGAAAACCAACTATACACGTAGAAGCGGATTGATTCATTCAGTTTTTGACTTTTATGTGAGTTTGGTGGTTTATTTTTAGCTTGTTGTTTATATTTTTGCTGAAAAGGAGCAATTTTTTGCCGATTTCTTTTGCACAGTAAGTAGTTGAAAAATTACGTATGACAGTGAACTCTCGATAATTAGAACCTTTATACTTCGAAAATCACTATAAATAGAAGTTCCAAGAGAATACCTCCATTAATCGAAGAAAACCTATGCAGTTTATCCTCTTCGTTAATTCGAATTTACTGTTGTGCTGCATAACCTGAAAACATTTATAATTCAGACGAGGCGATTTTTGTTTTACCTCTGTATTTGGAAGTTACGTCTATTTGTTTCTCATCAACTATTCGTTGAAATGCGTATGTGAGGAAAGCAGCCCATTTAAAACAAATGCTTTCGAGATGACTGTGCTTGTGATGGTTTACAGTAGAGTTTGCAATTTTTTCATTCTAAACGACGTAATTAAATTGGACTATCGATTTTTAAAGAGGACAGATGTCGACGATAACGAGTTTTTAGCTTTAATCACAATCGAAAATACCCAGGAACGAACTCGTTCACCGTCGCTAATTCTGGAAAAAATTACTGCTTTTTCGTGTAATTTATTTTTTTTATCTTAAACCTCTTAAAGTACGTTTCCACGGAATAGATATGCAAAATTTGACGGACAAAATTTGAGATCTCACCAAAATGTTTCGTGCAAACTATAGAAATTTTATTTTAAGAAATATATGACACAGAATCAAATGTTGGATTAGAAAAATATGCCACAAATTGGAGTCAAACAACTGTTTGATACTTCGCATACAAGTGCTACATTTCAATGTTTGACACATTTTCTGAAAGTGCCAAACGCGGCCAAACGCTTTAGTGTCATATGATTTTGCAAACGATTTCGAGCTATACCATATAACACTATTTGCCATAAAAAACACATTATCTGAATAGTATTTGAGCAGATTTTTTTTACTAATCAATTCTTGCGAGCAATAATTTGCATAAATTTCAAAAATACGTTTAAATTATATCAAAATAGATAGGCACCAGACTTAAAAGTTAATATTAGCGGTTTATGTACATTAAAGTGAAGAGGGTGTGGCTGTCAGCCATACCCTTTCTGGGGCCTTATTTTGTACTGCTTTCGGATTCGGATTGCCATTCGGAAATGTAATCCGATTCTAAAATAAATTGGTATTTTGTATGGTTCTCGGATTGAGTGTACGTACTTCCAACTCAAAATCAAATATTTCCGAAAGTTAGATTGTCAAAACATTTATCAAACGTCACTTGAGTTACTTGGAAATTGAGTTTGTATACATTTGCTATAGAAACGCAATACAAAATAGGGCCCACGTTGAACAGCAACCGCGAAAACCTTGTAGTTTCTCGTAATAGATTTGAACGAGAGGTGAAAAAAGGAGGTATTTTTTTTTACAAAATTGATGCAAGAACTACGTGAAAAAGAGCTGGCATTGCATCAAAATTTCGTGCGGATGGCACATGAGAAATTTGAACACATACGCATTCTCATCGCTGCTGATCGAAAAGAAGAGATGCATTTCGGAAAAGCATTGTGGTGGCTGACCGACTGGCGGTTGACCACAAACTTTGCCAGTTTACCCTGCAGACGTTCCAGTTTGCATTGTTGTCTAATACCGTTGCCACTTTTTCCGAACTTTTTCCTATTACGTGCGATAGCCGAGTGCCAACATTCCAGAGCTCTGGTTGCAACTCATCCATCTGGGCAAATACCTTTAACTTCTTTCACTGTTCGTTTAATTTTCTTCTCCAGCCTATCATCGTTGATAGTTACCCATTTGTAACTTTCGTTTTTCATAAAATGTCAAACGGTGTCAAATCCTTTGACCCGACAGCTTAGTACCCGATTCCACCATTTGACAAAATGTCAAATTCTCATTCGCTGTCAAACGTGGTCAAACAGCCGATGGTCAAATGTTTGACACAGAAAATTTTATGAGTATACTATTTAACATATTTTGCAAACGAAAAGCGTCAAACGTATGACCATTTGTCATGTATTATAGTGAAATCGTAGTTTAACAAAAAAATACTTAAAGTCGAATATCTCTGTTTTAGTATATTCGTTTGACAGCAATTTTTTTTTCTCTTATTTGTGAAGCGAAACTTAAACCCTCAACCATTATCAATGAATGGAACTTCTATCTTCTAAACCGAAAGATTTTCTATTCCAACGGCAACTTACGTTCGGTGCTAGAAATACTTTACGCCCTCTAATCTGGCTGCGATATATAAGGCATACGTCCGCCTAAAGCTCGAGCATAACGTCCGGTGCACCTAAAATCACATTCCACCTACTGGATATGGGACAGAAGTATTGCGAAGTCAATAGACTCGCTTAAACACCGAAGAAATATTTGTTGTTTCTCTCTGTTTTATCGCTGTGTTTTTTTACAAACAAATCTCCAGCGAAATAGCTTCCGCCCCTTCAACAGTTCTCTCCCAATATTCGTCACGCCTTGAATGCTCATCAGTTCACTCTTAAGCATATATTCGGACGTACTGTGAAATATATAATAGATTCTTTCCTGAGCCGTAGAACAAGGATGTGGAGGGCTTAAGCCTAATTTTTGCCTCTCAGTATAGCCAACGCGCATCGAAATCTCCTCTCGTCTCCTCCTAATTTTTCTACCACTCGCGCTGTGTCTTAACATTTTATGAGTATTCGTAACCTCTTAAGCGCGCGCACATTATAAAAAAAAAGTCAATCGGACAGTATCATGCGGATACGTATGTATATATCTATGTATAAAATCTTTCAGATATACATATGTATAATGCTGTGTGTATGGACTAGGAAAATGTCTAAAAGGATGAACAAGTGGGTTGTGCCGATTGGGCGCTCTTTCTCAAATAAGAATTACATTTTTACCCTAGAATTACAATATTTTTGCGTACACTTTTTTTTTGATGCGCGGGTAGGGTTAAAAATCCTTTATGGACATTTGTAGCCCATATTACGAGTTACGCCCGATTCCATGCTCGTGCTAAAAAAACCGCTCCCATTTCTCTGACCTGTTGTTCACCTGCGGCACCGCCAGTCAAGGCATTCCTTCGCAAGGGGAGGTTTGACATTTCGTCACTTCTTTTTTAGCTGCCAGAGATGACAGGATCTTCATTTCTCGCGTTTCTCGTTGCTCTTTCACGCAGTTGCTGCAGCATACTCGTGCTTACATTCTTCCTCGCCAACATAAACGAGACCAGGCTTTTTGGGGTCACTTGCTCGCCAATTGCTCTTTCTAGGATGTTCCTAGCATTCCATCTTACATGGCATTCCATCAGTACAGGCTCTGCGTTCAGCAGGTAGAATGGGTCATCCGCATGCTTGTTCTGTAGAGATACTCTCGGAAGCATCCGTGCCCCGATAGAAATTGTATTAGGTTGTGCTTTCTGCTAAATCATTCATCAACTTCGGGGATTAACTTGTACAATATTTCCATCGCCCTTTGGTTGCGATGTTTCACCTACGTTGCCATTCTACTTTTATAGCTTCTATAGCTGGTCATCGTACTCGTTTTCATGTATTTCCGCAGTCTTTTTCGCGTCTAGATCGATAGGCATTTGGCCTGATATTATACTTATCGCATCCGCTGACACAGTCCTAAGGGCGCAGCATACCCTTAAAGATGCGATCTATGCGCCGAGTTCATCGCTCTAATGTATACTTCGCCACATACAGGAATATTGACTTACTCACGGTCGTTAGGAGATTTTTGATTGGCTGCCTTGGTTCCCCAATGTTTGGCATTAGTCTGCATAGTGTTGCTACTACCCAAGAGTACAGTGTGTACGCATTTATTCGTTACAAAGTCCACTGGTATCCTACAACTCGGGAAGTAAAGTTGAAACTTATGCTAAAGCGCGATGGAAAAATGTTTCTATTTGAATAGTACATACTCCTCTCATCTACAGTGGTGTATCAATAATAACAAGATTTATCAAAAACTAAAGGTCAATATTTTTATTTGGATAACAATTTATCTGAACAGACCAACAATCGGGTAGTGGTTGCGCAAAAGATTTTTGCTTCTTTTAATAATATTAATATTTAGCGCAACAGCTCATCAAGTGCCTGCACCTAGCTTCTCGCACCCAGCCACTCGTGTTGTGTGTGTTATATTTTTCGCACGAATGGAATGGCTTCTTTTAGATTGATCATAAATCAAATTAGTTAAGATACTCGTCTTAGAGATAAACAGCTTCGGCCCAAGCATGTAAGTTAAATAGAGTCTAAAAGTTGTGTTCAATGAATAGTAGTCAAGTATATACATATATGTATACATAGCAGTAAAAAAGGGTTTACACATTTTAATGTGCCTAAAGCAACTAACGAACTTGTACAGTTGAAATTCGTGGCATCTATTCGTAGAGGATTCTCTGCCCGCGTTTCAAAAACATATTCAGGGTTATCGTGAATTAATGTTCCCTCGAAACTTTTCCCCCGAACAAACATTAGGTATCTTAAAAAAATCGATTTTTTTTCCCCATAGTGTGCTATATAAAAAATACACAAGAATTCGAAATATGTAAAAGAATTTTGTTTGTAAGCTTTGTTAAAAGCTTAAGAACAAATCCAAAAGTCTGAAAAAATGCTGAGTATTACAATACATACAACATACATTCATCTAATTTCACAGTCTTTCATTTTGACAACAAGCTTGACTTAAAAAAAAAGACCCGATTTAAAGGTTTGCTCAAAAGCATCTATGTTTTACGATGTATCGAATTAATATTTCATAGAAAGTTCCAATAACTACTACTCACCCCAAAAATCCCCTAAATTTAAAAACACATCTCTACAAAACAAAAACTTAACTTTACCTAACACTATAAGACTTACAAAACTTATGCAAATCAAACACAAATTTGGTTAAAGATTTAATAGCATTATTAAGAGTTAATTGTCAACAAATTTGTATGTGATGCATTCAATGTCGTCATCCTAAGAAATATTTATCATTTCCATCATTTCCTTATGAATTAATATTCCTCCTTCACAATTTTTGCATTGCAAATTGGAGAAACTATGCATGACTAAAAGATTAAAGAATTTTAAATATGATTGCGGCTGGGCTTTGATCTTCTTTTCTATAACATCTCATGCTGACGTGATATGTAATTATTATTATTGAATAATGTCACGACTATTTTTACCACCATTTCTTAAAGGTATTCAAAGTATCGTCTTGCAAAATATCCGCTACTCAGACATAATTGAATGAAATTAATGGTTTCCATTATAAATCTCTTTTAGGAAATCGCATTGATATTTTAATGTCTTGAGGGGACAAGACAACCGTGTTATTCAATTTGTTTTCCAGAAAAGAAGCACAAATAATTAGATACATATGTAGGCGACAAACATAAGACCAAATTTTGTAATTTTTATAAGCGACATAAATAAAATCAAATCTAAATCTAAATCTAAATCGAATCTATAAGACCAAAGGTTTAGTGTGATTGACAATAAATTGTATCCCATTGTGTTACGGATGCCATTAAAGGCAAAGTGGCATCAACGAATTTAATAGGTTAGTATTGTAGTTTGTTAAATAAATAAACGAAATTGGGAAATGTTCAATTTATCTAACTATAGTCTGTCATTTTAGTTAGATTGTAAGTTTGTTTGTACAAATTTACTTAGTAAATATATACGTATTATTTAAAAATATATGTATTTGTCTTATAAGTAAGAAGCAAACCAGTCGGAGTTCAGATTTTTAAGCAACACATTTTAATTTAATTTATTGTTCTGGTGCTTAAAACTTCATACAGTGAAACCAATGAGAGCAGGAACGTCCAAGGCTTAGTACTTTTGAGTTGCCCACATGGACTATTTGGGATAAATCTAACAAAAGTCCTCAGCGTAGACCATAAGCTGTCATCGTTCATTGTGCTTTCGTTGTCACCTCAACAACACAACGTGCCTTATAACTGAAACTCTGAGGTTGTTCCAGTTGATATGGCAACGCCACATAATTACCATAATGTAAATGTCAATTCTCAAAGATAAAATTTCACTTTATTTACACAATAATACATAAAGTAAATTTGCATGTACAAAAATGTTATAAAGAGTAAAGAAATACACAATTGAATTTATAATGTCACAACACAGACGGCAGTTTTTTTTTTATTCCGTAGAATTTTTCTGTTGTGTTTTACAGTGAATATTAACAGTGGTCGATATAAGCGTTGAACAGGGGTCTACACCAACACTTTGGATTCCTATACTCAGCCATATAATATTGCACCACCGAAGATACGCCGGTTTTATGCATTAATCCAACTGTAAGCACGGCAGTGGCAATTATCTTCACCGACTTCGATGTGGAAGTAGTGTGGGTAAAGGCAGTGGACGGGTAGTCATACCCACAGGTCTTATTACAATCGAAAACTCTACAACGCCTCTCGATGGATTCCAGTTAGTCCAAAACCTATGGGTTTCAACTCAACCACATGCGTTCCAACTGCGGTGTCTGTGCCGACACCGTGCTCACCGTGCATAAGTGGGGCGTTTCAAGCTCATGAAGCTACGACTGTGGGACAGAGCGATAAATAATAAGCCATTTTGGTACTGAATTCGCATGAAGATGTTACCCTGGAGACCTTTCTGACTTCCCAGCCTTATTAACTGGCTTAGAAATATTGATCTTGTCGTATAGTATTGTATTATATGGATCTATGCATATACTCGTATATAAACAATAGTTTTAAGTATAGACGAACCTTCTGACATATGAAACTATAGGTATACGACAGTATCTTGTGAGTATACCAATAATTGTGCTGATCTGCTGTCGTTAGACAACTCAGTCAATGGATAGCATCTTAAACAAGAAAGGTCAGATATAATTCGAGATTTCCTTTACTTCCATCTGGCATTGATTTTGCATATTGCAACCAGTTTAATAGCCATAACACTCGAACACATTTTAAGGACAGCTGAAAAGCATTCTCATCAATGCTCAAGTCAGTTTCTGTTAAGGGGCCTCCCGGTTTGTGCACATCATCATTTTAAAGATCACAATCGAACAATGAAATTATTGATTTCCAGAAAGCTATGCAAAAATGTGATTGCTTAGAAGGGGCATATCATATAAACAAGAGGAGCTATGCTCGACGGTGCACAATTTCATGTGTTGTACGTGAGTGGGCAAGTTAAGGTTGGAAATGGCGTTGGGCAAGACTGTAAAAAACCACCACTACATTTCCTGGTGATCAGCGACAAACTCCAAAGGGTTTTTTCGGTGCATTGTACAATCTAATGAAGTCCTACTTACCTCAACTATATCGACGATCTTTATCAGTATAAAATTGTGGATATGCTTCAAATGCTCACCGATTTGGTAACAGTGGCAAGTTTTGTGGGGCTGAGGTAAAGATCCGACGAAACCAAAGTTCCCAGTCTTCCCAAGCTACCGAGCTGAGGTTCCTTCGCGGTGTTGCTGACATAACTCGTAAGGATCGAGTGCGCAACACCAAAGTACGCGAGGCGCTCAATGTTGAGCAGCTACTTCTCCGAACGGAACGATCTATGCTTCGATTGTTTGGTCACGTAGTGCGTATGCCCTCAGACCGGCTTCCAAGACGTGCCATGATTGCCGTGCCATCAGGTAGACTCCCCGGTAGGGCTTGAAATAGATGGTTGAACCAAGTCCAAAATCTCTCCTGGAGCCGTCTACGGATTCGTCCTGATGAGTTGGAGACAATGGCGGAGGACCGACAAAGATGGATGGTCCACCTGAGCATCCTACTCCCGCGACCCTCATGAAGGATAAGCGAGCCATTGAAAATGTATGTATGTACATATGTACATACGTAATATTGATAAGTCCTCTTTATGAGGAATATAATATAGTTTTAAAAGTTCTCCTCTCAGTCTCATCATCGAGATTTCCTCTACTTTGTTTTTGTTACAGAAAAAATGCCTTCATTGCAGCTGATAATTTCATTGACTGTAGATAGATCGGTGCGCAGATCTCGATGCTTTATTTGCCACAAAATCTTCATCAACTCTCTTGATAAGATTGTAGAGTACTGGTTAGTGGTTCGTAAAGTGTTCGCTATCAACGCTAATTTCTATACCACATCTTTCTGCTAAATTCAGCCATTCCGCATACCAATTTATAGTAAATATATTGCTTTAACACCTTATGCAGATCAATTGCTTAGGCCAACATTGGTTGTGTCTTACTTATTTTTGCATTTCAATAACAAGCCAATCACTATTGCGCTATGACCAGGTGATAATATTTGTTCCTTCCTCCTAGATTCATATCGCCCACAAGACAATCTTACCAAAGAGCCTGGAATATGCTTCGAAGTCAACTATTAAGGACGACAAATTCATCGCACTAGAAACCAGAGGTGTATCCAGTGTTATTTTACATTGTACTTTGCAGAAAACTACGAAGCAGTTATTATAGATAAAAATATTCTTAAGGAAGTGACGTTGATTCATGGAACTAGTACTTCACACCGCACAGTCGGTGTACATCTCGACGCAAAAGAAGCTGAAGCACTGGCATCTAATTGTCTTCTCTTGACTCGTAATCTATACAGTGAAGTTGACTGTTCAGCGTAGTAGCTAAAGGAAGTATTAATAGCTCTAAAATCTTTTCTGGAAACTGAAATCCCACCAAACAATGCAACATGTTAGCTCACAAAGGAAATCCCCCAGAGTAATATATTGCCAGATGATGACATATTTTCTACTTAATTTGGAACCACCTGACAAATCTCATTAATCAAAACGCCTAATCAACATTTAAACAAGTAGTCAATGGAAAACAAACAACTTAACCTAAAGTTTACAACTCTTATCAGGCAGCTTCATCGGCGACATAATTGTAAAAATTCCACCACACACCGAATGCATTAAAATATGACAAATGCATTAGTTTTCCCATCACCACAATAAAATATGTAAAACAACCTCAACTGTATTTTTAAAATACTAACAAGAAATTCGTTTGACAACTTTATGCGCCGAATAGCCATGCAGAGTGCCTATTCAAGCTCGCGCTCACCCAACCGTGCCATAACACTTACAGAAGACTTTGCATTTTAAATTACCTCAGGCAGCTTGGCGGCGGCCCCCAAATGAAGACACATTCGTTGCACTTCGTTGAAATAGTAGCGCCTCCAAGTGACATGACACGACGGCGCTGGACTAACAGCGCGCCGCAGCCACCAATAAAGGAGCTTCTGCATCAATTTCAAGATCACCATTCCGGTTTAGATGGATTTGACAGTCTGGCATACCATGTAACCTAATCCATTCGATGGAGTGGCGCGTTATTTTGGTCATCAAACGTGACATAACTCAAAGAAATTAAAACCTGAATAACTGAATATTTGAAAATTAGCTGTGGCATCGTTTAAGCGATCTCAAGCGGCGGTGGTGGTGATGGCATCCAGCCCTACTTCATTTGGAGCACATAACGAGAGACATTTCATTCTTTTGCAACTTTAAACAGTTTCGTTGATTGGTGAATTCCTCGTGTGCCAAGGCCGGAGTTGGCAAGTTGCACCTTTTAACGGAACTAACGGGGTTGTATAAAAGCTGTTCACATGGCTAGGCCTACTATCAGTTCCAGTTGTACGTTTCTTTGGATACTTTATTCGAATCAATCAATCATGCGATCATTTGTGGTAAGTGATGACACCTGACGGCTGACACGGGCGTTCGCTAATTGGATCCTTTAACACTTGACAGATTCTGTCGCTAATCGCCATTGCCTATGGCCGGCCAGATGTAAGTAGCTTAGGATACAACTACAACTTGGGTCAAGTCGGTTCAACCGGTGCTGGTAGTAATTTGAACAGAGCAGTCTTACCAGCGCCCAATCGGCAAAACTCCAATGGCTTTGGACTTCAGCCTTCAGGGTCTTCGAATCAGTTTACCAATGCGAACGGACCAGTTCAACAAGGATCCCTACAAGAGCCGCTGATCAATAAACAATTTTTCCTCCATTCAGCACCAGAAGACACCGAAGTACAACATAAGCACTTCATTTTGGGACGACCACAAAAGAACTATCGGGTTGTGTTCATCAAGGCTCCAGCATCTACTAACTCCAATGTGCGACTCTCCGCCGAATATGCTCCAGCCGAAGAGAAGACACACATTTTCATACTCAGCCAGAAGGAGGCTGAGTTGGATGTTAACGATATTGCTACACCACCACCAACTCAACCTAGCAAGCCAGAGGTGTTCTTCGTGAAGTACAGGACTCCAGAGGAGGCGCAGCATGCTCAGCAAAGAATTCAAGGTGAGGTTTATCTAATCTTTAAAGAGGTATTTCGAACTTATTTTTTCTTCCTTAGACCAATACGACCTGATTGGAGGAACTAGTCAAATCTCAGACGAAGGAACTGCTCCCGTAAGTTCTGTGATCGGTGCTTTGGGTAACAACGATGAACTGGCACCATCGTCATCGAATCAACAAGGTGTGAAAGTTGGAGGTCCAGTCAAATATTTGCCGCCAAAGTCAAGCTACCTCCCACCAGGAAGGTTTTAAAAGTCGCACTAGAATGTGATACATTTGCTACTAACAAAATTAACATATTTAATATAAAATAAATGATCGACAAAAAAGTTATTTAAAAGTTAATGTTGCCTCTATTTTCATTCCTAACGTTTCAAAAAACACTTCGTTCTATGCCTAACAAGACTTAACCAACTAACAGTTACAGAAAGGAACAAGCATACCAACAGTTTTTTAGTCACCTGGCATTAGATAAGTCTGCTATAATGGAACCTTTGCCCTAAAGAAGTCATCGAAGAACGGCTCATTCTTCTCTCCGGAAGAAGAGCAAACAACAATCAACTTTATAGTTGATCACGTTCATTTGGCATGTTATTCAAGCATCTGATTAATAGATATATTTTAGAAAAGTTACTTTCTCTGATATCCAACGGTATAAAATCCAGGGATACAACGATGTAACATCTGTAAAGAAGTCTACTTCTATGGTCACTGCAAAACCATTTCGAGTGAAGAACTCTACATACCACAAACTATCTTTCCAATGACTTTAGTTTGATACCGATTGCATGAGCAAATGTGATCAAAAATTGGAAAGTTGTGGAGCTAAAGCGGTACTGTAACAAAAACTAGGATAAATTAGAGACGAAAATCACGTGAGTTGGAGAATATATAGGCAGAAAAATAAAATAGAAGCATAGGAGACGACGGTTTCTACACTGCAAAGTTGGAATTATCTAAATTGGACACATGTAAGGTCATCCGACTCTTGGGAGTACACAGAAAATCAAGGCAACACGTTCTAATGAGAAGAAAGCTGAAATCACTTTTAGCTACAGATAGCCATCATCGACCACACTGATCCTGATCGAAAAATTGCACCGAAAGGATAAAATGTGCATTCAAGGAGATGGAGTGTCAAAGTTGGTAAATGCAGCACCAAGACCTGAATCACATTAAAATGGAAAAGTGCACCGTAGCGTACGGGGTGACAAGCGGAATTTCATCAACTATGTAGAGCTGATTGGTGATCATAGCTTCAACCAACTTCTTACTTCGGACGGGGACCAGCTCATATAATGAAAGAAACATTCCTCTAAAAACAATGTAGAAGAATCAGTTACAATTTCTGAAATACTTCACAGGCCATAAAGAGCGCGGAGCATTTGGCGTGTATATCCACGCAAAACAACAACATAATTTGCTATAAAATAGTAACCCATAGTCTGTTTCGACGCCATAGGCAGCGACCGATCTGAATTTGAAGGCAAAAAAGCATCGCGGTTTTCTGTGTAAATGCCTTCAAACTAGTCAAAGCCAACAGATTTCTATAGGCTAAATCAATAACTTCGGCTGACCGTTTTCGTCTACGTGTGGACAGAGGTTGAAACGCCGCCCAGTCAGATAACTGGGGGGATTTTTTTTCTATTCTGTCTTTGTGATTGACATTTTTGTCCCGACCAGCTGATGTCATAGGCATATCAATCATCCAACAGAACGAACAATTTTGTCAGCCATATGACCAACCTATTGGCAGTGTTACCCCCTCGAAGTAGTATTGACACAACCTTTTACAATTGATCGGACTGAATCTTTATATATTTTATGATGAATAAATAAATAAATGCTTGCTGACATCATGATTTAAACCGTGAACTATTAGTGTTGCAATCGCCAATGTTACCACTACACCATCGCCACCCCCAGATCAGATTCAAAGTCGGATCCGATCACTTACTGCTGATTGGTGATGTGCTTCGAGTTGTGATAACGCCCTACATAACTTATGTAAAGTGACTACCATTATTACACGGAAGATGCAATCGTTCGTGAATTAGTGTCTACTAAAAATTTACGGAGGTGGGCAAAATCGCATCATCACCTCCCCGTGGTGCCCACTGGATAGCTATCTGATAGTGAACTAACAATGAGCGTATGCTGAGTCTGACGATATATGGGTAGCTGAACACTCGGACCTGCGTAAGCACATCTGGGTGAACTTCAGCGCGCATATGTTTAACCGGACGAGGCATTTCTTGTTGACCTGATCGACTGAAATATGCATCTCAGAAGTCTAACAAGAGGTCCTCAGAAGGAGGACGTGCGGCGGATGAATTATCCCAATGAAATCCACGGTGACGTCTACAGGCCAGCGGAAACCTTACCGGAGCTACTTCGACATATTTGAAGCTGAGGTCTGTAAGGATTTTCAATACTACGTCAGGGTATTGGAAAAGAGATGGTGGCGGATGAACCCTTAACGGGCCAACGGCAGTGCTCATATCCCCGAAGTGGGTTACTGACATCGGTGTATCCGGCCCCTCGTCCTAGGGGTTGCTAAAAAGGATCTGGTCCTCCAGGTTGGGGGTTGTGCCGTCGGGTTAACTTCCCTACCACGTAAAAAACCTTCGGTTACGAAGCAACCAACAACCTCGGATACGGATGAATTTACTGTTGACGACCCAAGCAAACGTAAAAAGGACAACGATCTTCGTGTCTGCACGTGGAATGTTAGGTCCCTCTACAAACCACGTGCAGGCGAACAACTTGCGGAGGCCCTAGAGTGTCTCAAAGCAGACATTACCGCCATCCAAGAAGTGCGATGGGATGGGCCGGGCAAAAGGAGTATGAAAAACTGCGACATCTACTACGGCGATTGCTACAGACAAAAAGGACAGCGTCTATTCGGGTGCGGATTTGTTATTGGAGGCAGACTTAGGCAAGAAGTCTCGAGTTTCAGGCATGTGAACGAGCGCCTTATGACTATCCGTATCAAGGCTAAATTTGCCAACATTAGCCTAATATGCGTTCACGCCCCTCATGAGGAGAAGGACGACGCGACAGAGGACGACTTCTACCAGCTCTTGGACAAGACGTATGAGCAATGCCCTAGCCACGACGTTAAAATTATCCTAGGTGAGAGACGTCTTTAGTAGCGTGGTCGGAAAGCACAGCCTACAGGACAACACATCCGACAACGGACTCAGGCTAATCGACTTTGCAGCGGGGCGAAACTTTGTCGTAGCTAGTACGCGGTTCCCACGTCTCGATATTCACAAAGGAACATGGCTCTCCTTTGATCGAAAAATCGTCAACCAAATCGATCACATTGCGATCGACGCAAGGCACTCTTCCAGTATTCTGGGTGTCCGGACTTTCCGAGGAGCCAACGTGGACTCGGATCACTACCTAGTTGTAGCCAAGGTACGGATGCGGATGTCCACAACGGAGCGAAATCAACAAAATACTGTGAGGACATTTGACGGCGGGTGGCTACAATCGCAAGAGACCGCCAGAACCTTTGCCGATCGTGTTTCTTCTAATCTCAATCTAAGTCCTATGCCGCCAGCAGCAAATGCGGAAGACCAGTGGCAGCGTTGCCAACAAGCCATCAGAGATGCCGCCTCTGATGTACCGGGTTTCTCTCGCCCACCACAAGGAAACCCCTGGTTTGATGAGGAATGCCGGCAAGCACATGCAGCAAAACAAGAGGCGTACAAAGCAGCGCTGCATAGAAGGACTAGAGCTGCTTACGAGCTCTACGTGCGCAGGAGAAAAGAGGAACATCGACTTCTCAGAAAGAAGAAAAAGGAGCATGAGAAGCGCTCGATCGAGGAGATTGAGATATTTTATTGCAGGAATAATGTTCGAAAATTTTACCAAAGGGTAAAAAGAACATGCCAGGGTTTCAAAGCCAGAACAGAAGCCTGCAGGGACGAAAATGGCAACATAGTAGTGGAATCGCAGTCGGTGCTGAGGATATGGAAGGAACACTTCTGCAGACTGTTAAACGGCGATGGTGACCAATATTCCGCTGTCAGGCAGAATGAACCATTCAACAGTGACGATGGCAGTCAAGATTCCCGTCAACCCGATCAGAATGAAGTGAGGATAGCGATATCTAAACTCAAATCCAACAAAGCCGCTGGAGCCGACGGCCTTGCCGCTGAACTTTTCAAGGCAGGAGGAGATGAGTTGGTAAGGAGCTTGCACCAGCTCATCTGTAAAATCTGGTCGGACGAAAGTATGCCCGATGAATGGAACCTCAGCATCGTTTGCCCGATCCTGAAGAAAGGAGACCCTCTGAACTGCGCCAATTACAGAGGTATAAGTCTCCTCAACATCGCATATAAAATCCTGTCTGCCGTATTATATGAACGCCTAAAACCGATCGTCAACAACCTGATAGGTCCTTATCAGTGCGGTTTCAGGCCGGGAAAGTCCACCATTGACCAAATATTCACACTATAGCAGATCTTGGAAAAAACCCATGAATACAAAATCGATACGCACCACCTCTTTATCGATTTCAAAGTTGCCTATGATAGCGTGTATAGAAACGAGTTATACAGAGCCATGTCTAGTCTTGGCATCCTTGCCAAGCTCGTCCGTTTGTGCAGAATGACGATGGAGAACTCTCGCTGCTCCATCAAAGTCGGTAAGAACATCACCGAACCGTTCGATGTCAGGAAAGGTCTTAGACAAGGTGACGCGCTATCATGCGATCTCTTTAATATAGTACTTGAGAGAATTGTACGAAACTCACAAGCCAACACCGGAGGTACAATCTTTTACAAGTCTGTACAACTATTCGCTTATGCCGATGACATTGACATAATCGGAAGAACTCAGCGGGCCGTCAATGGGGCATTTACGAGTATTGAGATCGAGGCAGCAAAGATGGGTCTAGCGGTCAATGAAAGCAAAACAAAATATATGCTGTCTACAAAAAAGGACACCCAACATCGGCGTCTTGGACAGAACGCCACAATAGACAGATATAATTTTGAGATAGTAAAGGATTTTGTCTACCTAGGCTCTATGGTGAACTCCGCAAATGACATCAGTAGGAAGATCACACGAAGAATTACTCTTGCCAATCGTTGTTTCTATGGGCTAAAACGGCAATTGAGTAGCAAAGCCCTATCTCGAACTACTAAGGTAACTCTTTATAAGACACTAATCATCCCAGTCCTGCTGTATGGCGCATAGGCATGGGCTTTGAGAAAACCGGATGAGGATGTCCTTGGTTATTTCGAGAGAAAAGTTCTTCGAGCGATCTTTGGTCCCGTCTGCATAGACGGTGAGTGAAGGAGAAGGTACAATGCCGAACTATACGGCATGTACAAGGACATCGACTTAGCCAGAAGAGTTCACATACAGCGACTAAGATGGCTGGGTCATTTAGAGCGGATGGAGCCCAACGTTCCCGCTAAGAAAGTTTTCGAATTCACCCCGGATGGACGACGCAGTAGAGGACGACCTCACGGTAGGTGGCGCAAACAAGTGGAGGGGGACCTCAACCAACTTGGCGTGCGCAACTGGAGGCAGCTGGCTCGTAATCGTGCTAGCTGGAGAGGTTTGTTGGTTGAGGCCCAGGTCCACCCCGGACCGTAGCGCCATCTAAGTAAGTAAGTAAGTAAACATTTACGGAATGGCCCCTCATGTGAGTAAATTCTGCGATTTTTATTGATTTGTTCCTCATCATTATTTCTTCTCACTTATTAGTATTTAGTTTAGTTAAAAAATGCTCCAAGCCCTCTACAGTCCGCCGTTCAAAAAGCCCTCCCCATGAACATGGTCACTCCAGGCCGGTGGCATTCATGCTCTATCATAATAGTTTCCCCTTCACTTTCGGCGGGCTGAAATTCATGATCAACACTGATGCCAGGGAATACGAATCGGCTTCGTGTTTATCCCCGTGTCATGCCTGATTCACAATACAGCAAGAGCGGGAGTGACCAAATTAATTTCAAACAAAGAAAATGTGTGTAACAAGTCACAATGGCAAATTTTGCGACAATACGAGATGACATTTATAAATGTGTATACCTATATGTACTTTCAAAGACTTCAGTTCGTTTTGCGGTTTTTTTTTTCACTTTACAGGCTAACACAACTAAGAATCTTGACGAAACGCCGAGTTCATTATGCATTGACACACGATTTTATAGCGAGAACGAGACGACGGCGTTTTTCGATGCTCTGTCATCTTACATTCACGCTACATTGTGAAACGGGCATCACTCTTCATCACTTGGCTGTTTATGCACATGAAATTGCCTAGCTACTCGCAACCATAAAAAAAACTTTTAATCAGTTAATAACCAAAAACCTTCAACTTTACCATTCACCAGCAGTTCAAGTATTTGCCGATTGGCCGACCGAAAAATACGAGGAATCAATGGCAACAGTAACGGAAGAAGATACGAACACACTCTTCCGGCTATTTATTTATTCTAAATTAATCTTTTAATTTCCTTAGTATGGAAATGTAAAAAACCCGGACAAGTGATTATTTCCAGATCATTTAAAAAAAGTATAACTGCAGTTATATGAACAAATTTTATTCGAAAAATGTTGTGCACTCTACAAGTAGCGACAGCTTCTGTATTTAACACTTTTGGTTATGCATACAATTTTATAAGAATTTCGTGATATTACATCTCACGGCGCTGAATATTAAAAAACAGCAAAATTATTACGTATTATCTACAATATTTGTTGCATGTTAATAAGTCTGCAATTTCATTGGGGGAAATATAATGAATCGCATCGGCACAAGCTTATTAACAGGCTCATAAAATGTAGTAATTCGTTACGGATCTTTACGATACATGGCGCCACTATTAAATATCTCTTGAATATACATATACAAGGCGTGGATGTTTACCGCGCTTTCTATATTCATTCAAAGAAACATTTTTTTTCGACATCTTTCACAATACATCAACATTGACGAGCCAACCATACATACAAATTTTTATAACGCCCCCTGGATTAAATTCCAAAAATTAAAAATTCAAAAGTCACAATACAAGACTATAATTATCTCCACCCATTGTCATATACATCACTTTATCTTATCTATCATCGGAGTCTTTTCAATTTTACCCAACAAACGGAGAGAAATTTGCAATTTCATTCATCACGTCACGACGAGACGACGCGACACATTTGAATAATATTGATACTTTTACGATTTGAAGAGCTCCACAAAAGCTCTGAAGATAAACAAACCTCAAATGATTGGCAGCTGATGAATTGGTAAAAAATATTGTGACAGCTATAGTTTCTAGGTATGCATCATTATACTATGTTTTGTACAAGGTTTTATTCAATATTTATAAGTCAATAAACCGGCAAGCACCGGTTTTAGGATAGACTTTGACTCCGTTTAAAATGGTCAAAAAACTTACCAAGTGATTCTATCGCTTGCCGCAGTATCATATCTGACTGATCTTTACTCAAGTCATCGATTCCACGACAAGATTTATAGACGCTGGCTATCATGGATTCAGCTGAATATGAATGGATTGATGTTGGCAGCATTGATATGAACCTATTTATGCCTCTTAGTTCTGAAAAAAAACAAATATAAGTAATAAATTTATAACTTTAAAAAAAAATGCAAAGTGTGTAATTCAATACCATAATAATCATAAACATTGAGACTGCCTAAATTTACATATGTATTTTATGAGCAACACACCCTTTCATATCCGTGAAGAAATTCTATCAAAAAGCTAGTTTTTGCAGATAGCCGGGTTCGAAAGCATGTTATGAATAAGGATCGAGTTCCATAACGCATGTTTGATTGGGATTAATGAGGGTTGTCAGCAGTCAAGAGAAAGATCTTCAACATTTGAGAAAAGTCTAGTTTATTTATTCAAGCTTAATACCAGCATTGGACTTAAATTTCTAAAGTTAAAATTATATAAATCTTATCAATTATAAATCAGGGATTGACAGCTTTTAACGCAAAGTTACATAGAACTTCTCATTTCATCAACATAATTATAAAGAACTTATGAAATATTGATGAAATTGTGTAATGAAGTGCATGAATAAGGTGGTACTACGAGAGAGTATACAGATCTGGATGTATGACCAAGACGAAGGAGTGTTACAATTCAAGCAGTTGTAGTTGCTATAATTTTTGTGGTGAGAAACAAGATGAAAGAGAAGCAAAGTGTTTATGTTTCGCGGATTTTTATTTCAAGAGATCATATGCAGCAGCACGAGGCAAAAGTATACCAACAGCAACACGATGTTTTTATGACTTCAATCATTCGCAGACGATAAGATGAAAAGTTATAGTGATCAGCTCAAGAAAGATCTTGTTCTTCTCCTTATTTCGGCGAGGTCATGATTTGAACTCAAGGGATCATGACCCTCCCAATTCACTGCAATTTCAACTGATCCGCCTGTGGAGTTCGCCTTTGTCACTGAGGCAAACCAAATGCTGGTGTTTTTGCATTTGTGTGATCCAGGAGTCTTTAGGCCTGTCTTTCTTTCGCGGTATCAGTGGAACATTCATTGATATTGTCTTTTTAAATGGGTTCAAATAATATTTTCTCTGAACAGGACAATACCAGCTGAGCCGGTCACGCTCTATTTTTCGTGAGATAACTTCTTTGACGTGAACACTTCTACGTATCTTCGAACTTCTTGTTCAATTAACGCCTACTGTCATGCGAAGCATCTTCATCTCAGCTGCCAATAATTTACTCGCATACGTTCTGTATGTTTGATTTGCATTTGCTGGTATTAAGCTCTAAAGGCCTTTTATGACACCAAACGGTGATCCTGCAATAAACGAAATATGAAAGAAGTTAGGTAGAAGGATACTCTTCTGAAGAATTTTATTTCATCAGAATAGACGGATAGATTAGGGTCCTCAATGATCCATTTGACATCATTTATTAACAGGATAAGTAACATTGGCTGCCATAAAGGACATAAGTTCATTTGAAAGGTTCAGATACTGAACCTATTGGCTGGACTTTGTTCGTTCTACCAGGCACGATTCGACCCATTGCCATCCTCCAAATGGTGTAAAAAGTCTCGATACGAATCCAATTAAGTTAATATCCTTAAGGAATCCCTGTTTTTTTTTTTTTTTTTTTTTTTGTAAAGACGCGCTACAAAAGAAGAACATTAAATCATAGACAATGGTTCCAAAAAACTGGGGTATGCATGAAAGCTTAGCTACTAATAGGCCGATAGTTGGGTATTTCATTTATTTTATTTGACAGCTCTTTTGGTGGGCAGGTCAATTTATGAATCATTTCGCAATTGAACAAAAAACCCGCGTTAAAAACACCCAGCCGAAATAGTAAAAAAAAAAGATTTGCGATATCTTAAGTACGAGTATCATCTGAATATGACTGAGGAAAATCTAGAGTAGCAGGTAGAAATCAGATAGTAACAGGTAATTAGAGTAATCGGAGAGAGATCTGGGGTCGAATCGCGTCCTCCGTGAACGAATAATTCGTCGCGTAATTTGTATACATGTTGTTGCTAAATCTACCAACAACACAATACAGTCATACGTTGACGGAGGACGCGATTCGACCCCTGTGCCCTATTGTTGTGCCCAGGTGGGGATGATGCCTAATTTTCTAGACGCATATGTAGGACAGATTGGATGAAGTAGATTTTTTCTAATTAAAAATACTTCTGTGGAATTCATTAAAATTCATTAAACAGAAATGAAAGTGTGCGTTGTGAATTAAAAAAAGAAAGATAACGACGATTTATGTGAAGAATTCCATTAACTCTACAGACTACATATATACATACATATGTACAGTACATACTCGTATACATGTCAAACTGAACAAAAATGTATCTAGTCCTGCAACTACTCAAACTTTTCAAAGCTCGAATTCCAACAAAAGCCAACACGTTGAACATCTTTTTCTGGGACTATAACTTGAATTAATTATTTTTTTCAGCAAATAAATCCTGATTTTAATATTCTATTGCTGATCTTGGATCAAACAACCCAACGAATAAGTACGTATGTACATATTAAAATACAGTCACATATCAGATTGTTTCGCAATCAGCACGTCAATAATGGATAAGATTCACTGACACCTTCATCACCTTATATGGATCCACGTACGAGTACATATTTCGAATACAAGTTTGGGTTCACATTTTGCCATGAGCATGTTATGAGTGGAGCTGTAGCTTTATTTTCATCAAATTCAATTTCAGTTCAATTCAATTCTTTATTGAGGCTTTTTGAAATACATAATTTTTAAGAATTTTTGTTCAGTAAAATAATATGTAGCCGACTTTTAAATTATACCTTGCAAATCAATTCAGGAGGAATCGAGCTCTTTAGGAATGAGTTGGAGACAGCTCAAACGCGTTGCAGAACTCCGAACACGATGGCGCGCAGGCGTGGTTGACGCCCTATGCCCCCCGAGGGGTTAAAGGACATAATAAAAAAATAATAATAAATCAATTCAAAAAGATATTTTATTTTATAACCTTTACTCATGAGTTTAACTGATATTAAATTAATTGTATAGCTAGTTAATTTGTATGCTTGCTCCCGGCATACTTTCTACGTTTAATTTTTTTTTTATATATAAACTTAAAGCTAAGACTAGATATGAAAAAGATGGCGAACATGCCAAACTATATATTTTTAGTTCAAACTACATGTAACTTATTTTCGAAAAAAGAGACAAAATTAACAATCAAAATTATTGGTATAATATGACATTTTTCAAGGAGTGCAATGGACTTTCGTTATCCTTCTCAGCTTTATTTTCATCGTGCTTTTTTTTTTTTTTTTTCCTTCTTAGACTTCCGAAGTATGTAAATGCGGGACCAACATTGGAATGATACGTGATCACTATCTTATGATCCCGCAGCGGGTCAAAAATCTCTACTGATTAACATCACCGCTACTCATCAGACTATTCATGAAAGAAAGTTCTGAAAATAAATAATTTCTCTCTAGATACTTCTATCACCACTAGAAAGCTATGGCCTATATTCGGCAAAGCGATTGACTTATGCGGGGGGATAGAAATCCATCTCTACACATCTTGATCTAAGACGCAGAAACTTGGAAAATTGTACGAGCTGTATGGCGACTTAATAAGACATAGACACTGGGCGAAAGCACTACTACTGAGGTATCTTTGAATGTTTTCTTCTTTATACACTTTTTTAACTTCACTAATCGCTAAACCATCGGACTAAGCAAGTATTGCTCATACCGATTGCAAAAGCCATACATGTGCATACATGTGCACAGTTTAACATTCATAGTAAATATAAACCTACCTAAGTATGTATATGCATACATACCCCCTGAGTATTTAACCCACAAAACTGCAAGTTAGTTGAGTTAACAAAAAAACCGTTACTACTGTAGTGTAACGGTTCATTCAGCTCAGATAATCGAAGCTAAAAGTATGAAAATTTTAAATTTGCTTGCTGATGAAAAAAAAAATATCGCACACATCTAAGGCTCCCTCTAAACTAAAATACGAACGATAAACGAGGGCAAAACTAGTATATCCTGTCAGCAAGAAGGACAATCAACACCGATGAGTTTATTAAAAAGTCACAGTGGGATGCTACAACATTGTGAAAACGACATCAGCGCACAAATAAAGCGAGGAATAACTCTTGCCAATCGCTGTAGAAGAGGGACGACGCAGTAGAGGGCCTGCCTCCTTGCCATAGGTAACATGCCCAAGTTCAAAGGGATCTCAACCAACTTGGACTGCGCAGCTGGAGGCAATTATCTAAAGGATAGTGGGCATATTTCGAAAATGTTTAAAACTGTACTGCTTCGATCTCTCAGGCACCCACATGTAGAATTTCATCTTTTTTACTTGAAATTTGAGGCTCAAAAATATATGACGGCATATAGGCGGACGAACGGAAAAAACGGACATGACTCAGTGAACTCCGGTGTTTGTACTGATCATTTCGCTATATTACCACCTATGTACTGTACATATGTGTCAAACAGCATTCCGAAACCATAATCTAGAAGTATACCCAATCCTCAGGAATTGGTATCAATAAGTCATATCATTTGATGTCACGTCGAACCCAATTTACCTTCATACTCGTTGTACGTTTGAAAGTTCCATTCCCCCTTCCTGATCACAAAGTAGTCACTTTCCTCATACTCCTTGCGGAAATTTCCACATGCCCATTGATATGTATCACGACAAGGTTTATAAGAAATATTCGACCAGAGTAAAATCTGAAAACATCAAGAAAATAAATTAGTATCCTTATATTAGTATATTTATATTTTTTGCTTACTTGCTGACTTGCGAAAATACACTCCTTATCCACACATATCTCCGCTTTCAAGTAGAAGGGCACCTCTGGCCAAAAGGCTATCAGTAAAAATATTACAACTAGAAGTAAGGCACACAAGCTGGCTGTTAGAATATATAGAAATCGCCGTTTCCGAGATAGTTGCATTAGTGCATCTAGCGATAATCGGCCTGTAGAGAGAAACGAAAAAAAATATATATATATATTTTAGTAATAGATGCTAATGTCATGCAGCTAGTCATGATCATCAATAAGAGATCTTTCAAAACTGAAATAAAAATGAAACATAAGCAAGTGTTTTCGAAACATCCATCCGGGAGAGCATAATGCGGTTGGAGTTGATGGTGTCCGACGGTCAGCCTGCAGCTGCACAATAACTCAATTTATATTGGAGATTATAATCTGAATTTATGTTGGTTTAACATATCGTTTCGGTGAAGAATGTCATCGAGGTGCGATTAATGTCTATTTTGATTCACTAATTCATTGCTTTTGTATACTTTGTTGTTTCTTTTAGTTGTTTTTGTATAAATAATTAATGACATTTATCGGTTTGAAATTGAATTTATTCGATTTCTTTTCCAAGTTGACACAGTTTCGTGTCGTTTTTGTCTTTTTTATGTATCGGTCTGAAGAGTGATTAATTATTTACAAAGGCTTTGAAAACAACTATTGGCAATACACGGAATAGGACTGCTTAATGATGGATAATTGATTAATGCAAATCACTTAATGTTGATAAACAATCAAATTTTTAATAAATCTCTTGCCCCCCTAGCCACTGACCTTCTCGTGGTAAAGGGGCGGGCAACTTGAGTGGGATGTGCAGATGGGGTAACTTAAATAGTTATTTCCATCTATACAATCCAGTCACGGCTAACAAGGCACACACTGTAAGATAACAAGAAGACCTCACGGACCTCAGATATTACTTTACTTACTTAGGTGGCGCTACAGTTCGGGGTGAACCTGGGCCTCAACCAACAAGCCTCTCCATTTAGCTCGGTCTTTAGCTAATTGCCTCCAGTTGCGCACTCCAAGTTGGTCGAGGTCCCCTTGAACTTGTGCGCGCCACCTACGGCGATAATTCCCTCTACTGCGTCGTCCCTCGGGGTTAGATTCGAAGACTCTGCGGGCCGGAGCGTTGGTGTCCATTCGCTCTACATGTCCTAGCCATCTCAGACGTCCAATACGCAGTTTTTTGACTAGGTCGATGTCGCTGTACAGCTCGTATAGTTCGTGATTGAATCTTCTCCTCCAAAACCCGTCAACGCAAACGGGACGGAAAATCTTACGAAGAATTTTTCTCTCGAAGCGACCAAGGATATCTTCATCCTCTTTTAATAAAGTCCATGTTTCAGCGCCGTAAAGCAGGACTGGGATGATCAAGGTCTTATATAGAGTCTCCTTAGTTGTTCGAGAGAGGGCTTTACTGTTAAATTGCCCTATAAGCCCAAAAAAACAGCGATTGACAAGAGTTATTCTTCGATTGATTTCTGCACTGATTTTGTTTGCTGAATTTATAGCAGAGCCAAGGTAGACAAAGTCCCTTACTACCTCGAAGTTATAGCTGCCCACGGTGACGTTTTGTCCAATTCGTCGATGTTGGTTTTCCCTTCTAGTTGACAGCATATACTTGGTTTTGCCCTCGTTTATCGCCAAACCCATTTTGGCCGCTTCCGCCTCAATGCTTGCAAAAGCACCGGTGACAGCCCGCTGAGATCTTCCGATAATGTCTATATCGTCGGCGTATGCAAGCAGTTGTACAGACTTGTAATAGATTGTGCCTCCGGTGTTGGCTTGTGAGTTCCGCACAATCCGTTCAAGTACATTATTGAAGAAGTCACATGACAGCGCGTCACCTTGTCTAAAGCCTTTTTTGACATCAAAGGTCTCGGTGAGGTCATTACCGACCTTGATGGAGCAGCGAGCGTTCTCCATCGTCAGCCTGCACAGGCGGACAAGTTTGGCAGGGATGTCAAAACTAGACATGACTCTATAAAGCTCTTCTCTATAGATGCTGTCATAGGCGGCCTTGAAATCGATAAAGAGGTGGTGAGTATCGATTTGGAATTCTCGGGTTTTCTCCAGGATCTGCCGAAGTGTGAAGATTTGATCGATGGTGGACTTTCCTGGCCTGAAACCGCACTGATAGGGTCCAATCAGACTGTTGATAAAAGGTTTCAGGCGTTCACACAATATCGCAGAAAAGATCTTGTATGCGATGTTGAGGAGACTGATGCCTCTATAATTGGCGCAGTTGAGGGGGTCTCCTTTCTTGTGGATCGGGGAAACGATGCTGAGATTCCATTCATCAGGCATACACTCCTCTGACCAAATATTAGAAATGAGTTGGTGTATGCACTCTACCAATTCATCCCCAGCTGCCTTGAAAAGTTCGGCCGGTAAACCGTCAGGTCCAGCAGCCTTGTTCGATTTTAGCTTGGATATTGCTATCCTCACTTCGTTTTGGTCAGGTGGACGGAAATTTTGACTATCATCGTCCATGTTGAATGGTTCATTCTGCCTGACAGCGGGATGTTGGTCTTCGTCGCCGTTATACAGTCTGCAGAAGTAGTTTTTCCATATTCTCAGCACCGACTGTGATTCTACGACGAGGTTTCCATTTTCATCTCTACAGGTTTCTGTACGGGTATTACTTCTCTGACACGTTCTTTTTACCTTTTGGTAAAACTTCCGTACATTGTTCCTGGAGTATAGACTCTCGATATTCTCAAACGCGCGCTTCTCATGCTCTTTCTTCTTCTTTTGGAGAAGCCGATGTTCTTCCCGTCTCTTTTGCTCGTAGAGCTCACGAGCAGCTCTCGTCTTTCTTTGCAGCGCCGCTTTGTATGCCTCTTGTTTTGCTGCATGCACTCGCCGGCATTCTTCGTCAAACCAAGGGTTTCGCGGTGGTGGGCGAGCGAGACCCAGCACATCAGTCGCGGCGTTTCTGATGGCATGTTGGCAGCGTTGCCACTGGTCTTCGGCACTTAATGCTGGCGGACCTCAGATATTGCCAAGCCTGGTAAACCAGGGTGGGCCTGTCCCGCTCGACAGGCGACCGGGAATAACCCGAAATGGCTACGAGCTTCCTTTCAATGGTCTCGCAAACCATTACGGGGGTCAAGGGCGCGCTATGCACCGATAGGATCACAGATGGATTCTCTAAATTTCAACAATGGCATCGGCTTAGGATAGGCACACCGACTTCGGATAGACATAGACTTAGGAACGTCTCATTACTTGCAGGAAATGACCTCAAGCTTGTTGGAGAGGCTGTTAAAAGTCGACTAGATATAGTTGGCGTCTCTCAACAAAGCAGAGAGGCTCTAAAACTGCGTACCTTTTGATTGGATGGAAGCCCTTCCTGTCAAGAGCCGCACCTCCAATGTCTGCTCAGGCGGGAGTAGGGATACTCACAAGTCTCAGGTTGACAAGCAGAGTATTGGAGCGGATACCATTAGGAGGGAGAGTTGCTATCTCAAGATAAAGGCAGCATGTCCTTAAAAAGGTTGCGGATATCAATTCTTTTGTCCTGAAGGGTGACTTCAATGTTCAATGGATGTAGATGTTATGACATGGGGGAGTGTGATTGGGAGGAAGTTGTGATTTTTATCAAAACGCGAACGGAGAGAAGTTGTTGGATTTTTGCTGTGCAAATGGCTTATCTATCATGAATACTATCTTTCCGCACCAATACATACAGAAATACTGTTATGTATCTCTCCATTATCAACACTGAACGTCAACGCATCATAAACACAGCATTCCACAACGTCATCGGATTCTACTACAGCATCCATTTGTCTCTACTTACTTTTCTTTTCTTGCATATCAAATTATCTCATGACCAAATTTGTTAACGTAGCAGATGTAAGATTGTATCACATCTATTATATATTGTATAAACTCAAACTGTTCTCTCTTGCTATTATTATTACGCATACACATGTATTGAACTTGTTATTTTATTATCTTTTAATTTTTAGTTTAAGCATATTAGATTTAAGAAGATGAAAATAAATCATTACTGTTTGATATTCCAAGAAGAGAGGTAGCGTTTGTTTTGTGGTTGGCCGTGGTTGAAATGAACTTAACAATACACTTCAGCAGAAATCGCTGATAGATTTATTTGTGAAACTATCGTGTCTGAAGAGAATGGTTTGTGATGTTCGCGTAATGAGAGGGGCCGAACTGTAAACTGATCACCACTTAGTGCTGCGCAAATTGTATCTTAGCGATAGAGTGCCTCCATACCAAAGCGCAAACCAAGGATAGTCACAGAACGATGAGATACGGGAGACATTTGCGCGGCAAATGTCTGAAAGGTTTGAACGAATCCCAACTGTTCCATCAAATGTAGAGGAAGAATGACAACTGTTCTCAACAGCGGTTATTGCCTCTGCGGGAAATGTTTATGGAGTGAAGCGGCTTGGTGTGGCGGCTGGTGGTTTAAAACGCCGGGAGTTCAAGAAGAAATATCAGAGAGCCTTTAAGATACGAATTCACTAGGGGAGCCCCAATTCTCGAAATCGGTACACTGAGGCGCGAAGAACCTGCAAATTAGCTGTAAAAACGGCGAAAGAACAATTTTTGAAGGAGTTTGGCGAGAAATTGGAACGTGATCACAGATCTGCAAATAAAATGTTCTGTTAGACCATCCGCCGACTCAGAGCTAAATATTGTGAAATGAGTCAAATCCAAAGACTTCTTTCCAATGGCGACGATATCTTATGTAGATGGAGTGAGCACTTTTCAGAATTGTTCAATCTCGAACAGTGCATCGAAGATGGCAGACCTATGGTCGAGAGTAGGGCGGATAGTAGTCCTACAGTAGAGGAAGTAACTTTGGCGATTAAATCGCAAAAAGTTGGCAAATATTCCGGTGTGGATGAAATCCGACCAAAAATACTCAAGGCTTTAGGTAAAGAGGGAGTGCAATGGATCTCACCATTAAAGTGGCATGGGAACGTGGTGATACATCTGGTGATGGGTAAATGGGGTCGATTGTTCCTCTTTTTAAAAAGAGATTGCACCAACCATATGGGTGTATCTCTTTTAAGTCTGCCTGAAAAGCTAAGGTGACCTAAGAAACCTGCTCCAGAGCTGTTGTTGAGGACAGTTTGGGGGATGAGCAATGCGGTTTTCGTTCCGACAGAAGCACAACCGACTAGTTATTCATTCTCGGAAAGGTTCTTGACAATGACTGGGAGTATGCTAAATGTTTTAACACCTGTTTTATGGATTTGGGGAAAGCATATGATATGGTTTTTCGTGGCAAACCCTAGAGTGTTCTACAGGAGTATGGAATTGATGGTTCACTGTTAAGGGCGATTCAGCCTTTATATACAAACTGTAGAAGCTGTGTGCGAATAAACGTGCGTTTTGTCACCTCTCCTATTGATTGTATATATGGACTGGATGTTACATCGCAGCCGTGGAGGAGAATTTTTCAAAGTGGGGACTTAAGGATTAGTCAACTGCTCTTTCTTTTTTTTTGCCGAGAGTAGGTGAAAAAGACACCATAAGGTCCGACCGAGCGTGCCTATGGTAGTGTGAGATTTTTACTCACTAAAAAAACACCTCTCTTCAAAAGTAATACTACAACTAAGCCGACGCTTATCCAGCAGTTTTATTTTCGCTTACGATACACGTGATTTTTGGGAAAAAAAAAATGTTCGTACGAAGTTAAAAGAAATGTAGAACTTTAGGCATGTTAAATTCCAATGATAGTTCCTGCCTTTTTCGCGACCGGCATATACTATGGCGCGAGGTCAAAAGGTTTTATCCTTTACAGACGACGAATTGGATTATTCGCGTCAAGTAGTTGAATGACGGTACGGTTACAATGGCCGTGAACACGATCTTTGTGTTTACTGCTTACAAACTGCTCTTTGCAGATGATCTGATCAACCTTGGGTCCTCTCACACCGAACTTCAGCGCGCACTCGAAAGGTTTGTAGCCATTTATGATGATGCTGGAATGAAGGTAAACGTGAATAAATTGGAAGTAATGGTCGTTTTAAGAACGCCCATTCAGTGCTCTCTGCATGTTAGTGGAGTTCCACTGAAGCAGGTGGATAATTTTAAGTACTTCGGGGTCTTATTCCCGAGTGATGGAAAGAGCAATGCCGAGTTATCCTGTAGAATTGGCCAGGCTGGATCTACATCAAAGATGTAGGAAAGACTGTGTAGCCATTCCAACAGTCTAAGTAACCAAATGTGAACTTTTAAGTCCGAAACATAGCAGTCATGTGTGAATAAAACTCGTTCATAGGCTTCAGAATCGGCCGTTAAAGCTTATAGGAGATAGCGATATTGTAAATTCCATAGTCTCACTTGAATATCGTCGAAGTGTCTCGTGTTTTCCCTATTTTATCGCCTTTTTATAAGAAATGTTTTACCAAAATACACAGTTCCATTCCTACCCCTCAAAATATCACACGCAATATGGTCATGCTTCGAATGTACATCAGTTCACACTGAAGCCCAACTTCAGGCGTATAGTCATATAGTGATTCGTTTATAAGCCGAACGACATGTTTGTGGAATAATCTACCAGCCTCTGTACCTATTTCTTAATCATTACAACCTTCAAACATTTAAAGCCAAAGCAAACCGACATCTCCTTTAATCCATCTTTCCGTACCCTGAACATCAGTATAAAGGTATTAATAGATCCTTTGGCGCGGGAAATATAAAAAATAATATAAGTCATTACTGATTAGCATTTTGAAATACTTAAAATTAGTATACATATGTATGTAAGTATGTACGAATGAAATCTTAAAAAAAAATAGATTCGAATAAAAATTAAAAACTAAAGACAAATAAATAAAAAGATAGGTATAAAATCTGAATATACTTAGGTATCTGTGTAAGTATAAAAGAGTGCATAGAATTATATTTGCTGTTTTTAAGTGTGGAGTTTATATATTATATATATATATATATATATTATATATATATATATATATATATATATATACATATGATATATTAATTGTGGCAATTGTTAGTAGAGTAAAAACCAATATAATACTACAAATGAATGAGGTATGGTTTTAAAAACGCAAAGCCTAATATCCAAAACTGAATCAAAAATGAACAATGCCCGTATCAACTGATAAAATGATAAAAGTACAAGCACCCTATGCTAAGTAACTTTTAGTCAGTAACTGACTCAATGTGTATGACGCTGACGCAAATTTATATTTAACTGACTTAAAATATTTAGATATCGTACCTTTTCGTACTTTACTGGATTCCGGATCTGTTGAGTCATCCTCTGTTTTTGTCTTGTTTGTAGTGAGTGGTAATGTTTCACTTCCATCTAATTTTTGATTGTACTTTTCGTTATCACCGTTCTTTACTTTGTCAACGACATCTTGTTCTTGTTTCGTATCCATTTTGTGAACATGTATTTGATGAATACAGCGCTTACATTTACTTAATTAAACTATAGTAAGGCAGTGAAATTCTTTCATTATAGGAGTTGGTATTAAGGCATCTTTTTTCCAAGTTGCATTATAAAATCTGAAAAAAAAGTAAGTACCTTATGAGAATGAGATAGAGATTTACGAGATTTTATTTTTAAATTCAGGTTATTGACAATTGCCGTAGTCCGTCTGCTATATTGACATTAAAAAAGATAATTTTAATTCGGTACATTTTCTTAAAATTAAGGGTTTTGCCAATAAATAATTATTAAGCGATATTTCATACTTCCTTGAACGAAGTTGTAAGACTAGTGCAATTGTTCTTACTTCCTTACTTAGATGGTGCTACAGTCCGGGGTGTACTTGGGCCTCAACCAACCTCTCCAGCCGGCTCGGTCATTACCCATCTAAATAAAATCAGTTACTATAAAAGAACATTTGCAACAACTAGAGGGGATCTGAGCAAAAACCTAGAATCTTGTCAATGAAATAATTGAGAGAAACTACATGTTTTGGATCAACAAATTCTAAAGAATTTCAATGACAGAAACGTTTGTGGGTTCATCCATGAGTCTTCGGACTATTTCTGTAAAGCAGTAACGAAAATAATACACAGATGCAGAAATACTACCTCCAACCCATGTGAACAGCAACATTTCAAATTCGATATACTTGCAGCAGACCAACGCTACTGAGATAGTGAATATATATTAGATACATAAGCTAAATGCGAGTAAGCCACCAGGCATAGAAGCAATAAGACCAATAGATTTAAAGGCAAGACATTTTGTGACCGATACTCACGAAAATAATAAAGAGTCGTTTGGGGGAGTGCAGTATCCCAGAAACACTTAAGACGGCTATTGTTCGTCCGATTTACAAAGGAGGAATAAAAAGTAATGTTGGAAACTACAGGCCAATTTTGATTCTACCTATCGCCGAAAAATGTTTGGAACAGATTGTTGTTGCAAGGCTCAATACCTTTGTGAAACGGCTTTACGGCTTTCAATAAAATAAAAGAACTAGCAAACTCGTGGGCGGATTCGCGAACAAAAATCGTTAAGTTTTGGTTACGTTCATCGATTTCAGTAAAGCGTTCGACATATTAGACCATCATAAGTTGTTGGCTGTTAGACTAAGTGAAAATTTCTGGAAATTACGTTGAACCGAAGAGGATAGAAAACGGTGTACCACATGGTCCAAAACTAGCTTCACTACTATTTATAATCTACACGAATGATTTGCTGCGAGTCTTCACAAAAAGCGTTCCCGCTTTGCCCTTTGAGGGCTATCGCGGATCGGATTTGGGGGAAGCGATAACGGCGGTCCCTCTATTTCTACTTTTATGAGCCATCAAAATTGCTCATTCTGTCTTTTAACGTCTTCAATATCACGACCTGAAACCGCTCTACTAAATCGGAGATGCTCCACAATGCTCTGTACGACACGTCTCGGTCGTAGTTGAGTCGCCTATCCACAGCTGTTCTGGTGACGTAGAAGTTTAGCTGCACCACTAATTTATCCTGAATTAGGCCTCTTTGATCGAGATAAAGGAATGCTTCTGGGAGGATAGAGCCGTTAAGGCACATACCATATCCATCGATACAATTATACTGTTTTCGATACAATAGACATTGGTTCAGTATACAAATACATATACTTTTATAAAATTCGATATAATTTGTGCTGCCGCTAATTTAACGGTATTTCCTTTATCAAAATATGTTTTAGAAAAACAAAATATCACATAATTTAAACATTTTTGTCGAAATTTTATGTTAAAAGAAGCATTTGCCGAAAAAAAAATAGATATTAACTTAAATGAAAATCATATGCCCTTACAAAATGTAAACTGTGGCAACCAGCCTAAAGTTTTTTTATATTCAAAGAAATTACGGATACAGATATTTTAGATTTTAAGACACGAGTAAAAAGTCATTATACACATATATTATTTCTAGAAGATTTATGAAAAAGGATTGATTTCGATAACATTTTTCTAAAGTCTTTAAAAAATTTTTCACCAAATTTAGTAGTTTCCGGTAAATTTAGTTCCTTAATTTCATTTATTGTAAATTACTTCCCAAATGAAAAAAAAAATAGAACTAATTAATAATGAATTTAGAGCACTAGCTGACTGCGAAGAGTTAGGAAAAACATATAAAATTCTAACATATCTGAATTCTGGGAGTAAGTCAGCTGAAAAATCAATGTAAAAAATATATCTTAAGTAGTATAATATAGAATTGCGCAAGGTGTTTTATTTATCGCCAATTTTTCATCAAATTGGGGGTGGCAATGGTGTAGTGGTAACGTCGTCAATTGCCACGCTAATGGTTCATGGTTCAACTGCTGATGTCAGCAAGCATTTATTTATTTCTCTTGAAATACACATATAAAGTCAGTCCGATCAATTGCAAAAGCTTGTGTGAACACTACTGCGAAGGCATAACACTGGCAGTAGCTTGATCATATGGCTAGAAAAATTGTTCGCTCTGTTGATGATGATTTGCCTATGACATTGGTTATTCGGAAAAAACACTGACAATCAGAAGCAAAGGCTAAAAATAACAAAAATCTCCCCAGTTATCTGGACGCCACCCTCGGAGTTTCTCTGAAGCACAAACAACTGAGCTTTAAACCACTACACCAAATCTTTCTCTCTCTATATATATATAGCTATCTATCCTTTTCAACGCCCGCACTGTGTCTAAACATGTTAAGGGTATTCATAACCCCTTGAGTTTGCGCAAATTTTAAAAAAAATGTGTCGAAAGAATATTTTCATTACAAAATATTATTAAGACTAAATGTATAAATCGCCAAAAAGTTGAAACTTGTTCAGCACTAATTGATACAAAGAATTTAATTAAAAACAATTCTTATCACAGTTTTAATATAGGCAATAATATTGTACATTAACAAAAAACCTGCAAAATCATCCTCTTAAACCAGGCGAGCTTCTCGAATTTAATAAAGGTTAGATTTTACTTTACAGAAACATTCGAAAAAATCATGTTTTTTTTTTAATCTGATAGATCTTCATGCGCTGAGCTCAAATCTGCAAACAAAATTTGGCGCTTACCCTTTGGGCGTAGGCCGCCCCAATGTTTCAAAATTTTGCACATTATCGTGATAAAAAAAATTGGAGTAATACTCCCGGAAATCAGGCTATTCATCGAGGTCATTGCGTCTTCGAATTATATTCGTGAAAAAATTATCCACGCTGATCAGATTTGCCATGTTGTACAGGACCTCACTAGGATATAATTTTATGTACTCCGATTGTGGTGTTCTGTACAACTGAAGGCAAGCCCTCCCAAACACCTGAATCTTTTCCAACAGGCTTGACCCCACGTTGAACTACACGGGACACCCATATGTGAGCATGGGCCGAATAAAGGCCATGTAGCAGATTACATTTAGCCTTGCATCGAGTTGGCTGCTACAAAACAGTCTCTTTGTAAGGGCGAAATCAACTTTGCTTATTCCTCTGGCCAGAGTATCATCTATATGTTTGTTAGAATATAGATATTGATCTAGCCCGACCCCAAAGTACCTGACTACCTATACACTTTGACTCGCAAGTGGCTGCCCGTGCTATCCCACGATAGAGAACTTTCGCTAATTTTTTCTGGTATCCCTAGAAGCTCCAGGCAACAGCTTCCAGTCGTCGCAGTATCTCTTAATCTTATCGGAGTCACGCTGCAAGAGTTTTGCAATTACCTCGATTTTTTAGGCCCTGATCTGTACGCGAAATTGTCTGCGTACGCTATGGCATAGTGAAGTGAACCTATGAGATCGCTCGTTTTAATGTTGAATAAGATCGCCGAATTAACCGCACCCTATTGCAGACCATTTCTTACTTCAAATGCTCCAACAGACGTCACATTGATATTCTTCACAATGAACCTCTTACTGGCGAGCATGCCATAAAGTAATACAGCAGTGGTTTACTTATGCCCAACCTGCTCAACCTATAGAAGAGCCCCACTAACGGCATCGAAGGCCATCTCCAATCAACCAGGCAGTCACCCGTGCATTGGTTCTTTGTTTTGTTCCATTGGATATCCGATACCAGTTTAGATAGCTTTGAAACCGAATTGGTTATCAACCCATTTAGTCAGAGCTCTATGGATCACTTTTTCGAATCCCTTGCTGATGTTCGGAAAGAGACTTATCGGCCGAAGATTCCCCGGATTGGAACTGTTATTATCCCTTTTGGGAATGGACTGCACCACCGCTGTTTCCAATGCGCTGGATAATGGGCACAACAACTGTAGGTAAACACAACAACTGTAGGTAAACTATGTTCAAGTAATGTAAATATCTTCAATTTTATAGTGTTTATCAAATACCAACATATTTGAAGGTAAATATGGGTGTTTTACCAAGTGCAGTACTGTATGCTTTGTGAATCAGCAAGCATTCCTAAACGCAAACCCAAAATGATGACCCAACATTACCGATGCTAGATATATTTCAGCAAATTGTACCATTTTAACCTATTTCTATGGCGCTGCCTAAAATTTTTATGTACAAAATTCAGTACAGATCAACAGCATGTTCACGACATTTGTCTGACTGTGTCTAGTGGAGTCGTAAGTCCAGACTTGGCAAAACGAAATCCTGGAAAAATGTCACATGCTTAGGCTTACGACTGCCAGCAGACTTTACGTTTCAATAGAACAGCCAATAAATCAACTAGTTTTACTGTAATGCTTGTAATGCTTGCTTGTAAAATGCTGGTTGCAAATTAAAATTAACAGCTCTTGCAAGGATGGTGTCAACAATTTTTGTTTTTCATTCAGAACTCAATATAACTACCTGGAGATATTAAGGCTGTAGCGTTACGTATATTTCTTACTTACTTACTTAGGTGGCGACTCAGTACGGGGTGAACCTGGGGCTCAACCAACAAACGCCCTCTACTGCGTCGTCCATTCGGGCTAGAATCGAACGCATATTTCGCTCACCCTCAAAATCTGGTTCTATCCATGTTGGCAGACCACAATAAACAAATAAGATAACTTGGTTGTAGAAGAGTATAAGAAACTTGAGCTTTAAAGAAAGTCAACAAGATGAGATCTTATATTATACCACAAATCAACTTTGAGAGCTAAACTGTTACGACTGACTGGCAAAAAAAATACTCCTGGTAACAGAACCACCTTTATTACAGTTCTTGGAAACTACAGAGTTTGAAAGAATAGTCAACGACAGAAATATAAAGATGTTTAACTTTAAAAAGTTTCCATGTTACATGCAATCAGTCGAAAATAAAGCCAAGCTGGAAATAAAGCCCGAGAAGGTTTAACTGCTGCTAAGCTGAGTTTTAGGCGAATCATGCCCCAATTCAATTCAAAAAAACACTGTAAGTAACTTTGTCGCACTCAAAAATTTGTGTAAAATTATAATGTTGATTTATTTCGTATTTGTTCTTTTAAATAAAAGTATGTACCGATGTAGAAATTTTAATTTACTTTAAACCAATCTGATCAATGGAAGAACAGAGCACTAAAAAACGTTTTTTTTTTTGTTTTTTTTTCCAAAACATCAATTAGTTTGAGCGAGCCAAAAGTGAATTAAAGTTGCAACTTTTTTCATATATTGTGACACCTAGGATCTCAATGTCACTTTCGATAAATATTGGACCAAAAGAAATAAATTTTTTACACACCCTACTACCCATGGAGTAAGCATCAAACCTAATGTCATCTACGCTTAAAAGCACTCCACAAAAAAAATGTTTCCTATATCTTCTCTTCACGTAAGTTAATATTTATGAAAAAAAGAAGAATTATCTCATAATGTTTTAGAGTTCAAGAATTAAATATCATATAATGTTTGCCCCAATAAAAAGCGAATTTGTAATATTGGTGTACATTTTGGGAATATCAAACGAAACTAAGATACAATTCCATAAGGAATTTGTACACCTACATATCCCTGAAACATGTTGTCAGGCGATTTGTTACCTAAACTTTTGTGAAATGCTCATACTCGTATCTGTGAATAAAAACTTCGCTGAATTCCATTAAAATGGATCCAACAAAATTTGGGACATATACCAAAATTTTCAAGAAGTAAGTTATCCCATCTGAATTCTTTCGAATACCATTTAAATGCATTCCATGATTTCAGTAGCGACACAACTTATTACGCCTCGAACGCTCATCAGTTAACCATTTAGCTTACTTTCGTCCTATAGTTGAAATAAGGCAAACTAATGCGGAATCATCTACGAAGTTACCCATATGTTTTTGGAACTCTTTCGCTTCTACTGTTTCGAAAACAAGAAATGCATATCTTACGAGTAATCAAACTTGTTTTCCCAATTTTGATCGTTTCTTTCAAGTAAAACGTGAAAGACTCAAAGGTCTCAAACTGACCATCTGAATAAAACAACTACCAGCAGTAATTTCAGCCAAAAATATCCATATAAACATTCCAAAATAAAACGTCCGCATAATTTTCACATTGCTCAATTCGGTATGCTATAGATTTCATGGAAATAAGCCCAATGCCAGTACACCGCATGATATGAGATGTACTACACATACTCGTAGATCACGGTTCAACAATTTAAGCTCAATTTTAAATTGGTACAATTGAAAGCAATTGCGAAATAACGCAGAGGTGGATATGTAAATCGTGCTCTTCTCATGCTATTTGTATCTTAATAAAGAAGACCTAAACATAAATTATGGATTTCGAGTGCACTCTCGCTAGAGAGAATTCGAAGATGAAAATAATTGGCTCATAGACTCTTTTGCTTAATGAAAACAATTAATGATTATGCGAATTCTAATTATGAGTAAGATTTTGCTAGAACAAAGTGACTGTAGTTACATACACATTTGGTTTTCAAAATGAAATAGAAGTGACTGTTCTGTCTACTTGAAAGGTTCTTTCTCTTTGTGAAGCAGTTGCGAAATATTATCAAATATTTACTTAAGATAACGTTACAATCAGACTGCTTCACAAGTGAATTGGCGGAATATTCCAAAAAGAATAAAACCAAACAAAATTTTGAGAAAATGAATATTTAACGGCTTAATACTATTTACTTATCACGTATGGAGATTAGATAATTTCTAAATAATTTTTAAGTTTTCTATTTTTTAATCCAATCGATGAGATTACAATATCTTTTTGTAAGTCGTGATAAGATGAAAATGTATAAATAAAAACAAATGATATTTAAAATAGAAAACGATATCAAATCTCCTTGATTGGACTTATGCAATTGTTATTTTGATTTTGTTTCACCACCTTGTCCTTTTTGGGCTAAAAAAAAAAGTATCAAAATATTTAGAATTTTCTGTAATGAGGTTTACGACACACTTTCCAAATACTAACTCACTAGCATTAATGCATAGTACTTGTTCTGAGCAAATTGGTCGCTGAAACAGCACAACATCTTAAAAGTTTAAACTAAGTTTCTTCAAATATATTATATATTATGTCCTGTCACCCTTTGGGGGGCATAGGGCCTCAACAACGCTTACGCGCCATCGTGTTCGGAGTTCTGCAACGCGTTTCAACCCTCTCCAGTTCATCCCCAAAGTCCGAGATTTCATCTCATCTGTTCTGCGCCACGTGTCTCTTGGATGCCCAGCTGTTCTGCCTAATTGGGTAAGTGAATTCTATCACATGACATATTTGGCAATGGAACTTCGTGCCGCAAGGTGTTAGGGCAGAAAATACTAAGGGTGTTGCGTAGACATCTATTGACGAAAGACTGCAGCTTACGAATAACACTGGAGCACATCTTCCACATCTTCAACTACTCTTATACAGTAATACCGACTCCACATTTGAGCAAAACAATCACAGCTTGGTTTCTGTGCTGTAAACATTGCTTTTTCAGATCTTAGATAGCATGCCGAACGCGGCCTTTGCTTTCCTGATTCTGCTCTCCACATCAAGTTGGGTGCTAACTTTGGCCGAGACAAAGAAAGTTGTCAACTTTCCCGACCTGCTGTTCAGCAATGTTTAATTAAACAGTGGTATCTGTAAGGCTGAGAGCTTTTGTTTTAGCCGTATTTATCTTCAGCCTCACTTTGTTGCCTAAATTTCTAGACTCCGGACCATTCGACGTAGGTCCAGTATTCTTTGTGAAAGTAAGCAAATGTCATCAGCGCAGTCTAGGTGCTTAAGATGAGATGGAAATGTCCACTGCATCGCTGTTATTTGACGTTAGGGCTGCACGGAGAACATCACTGATCACCACTAGTAACAATAATGGTGAACGCATGCCACTTTGCACCTCAAAATCGCTAGACACCTTTTCTTTGAGCGACACGTGACATTTGCGCCCTCGTAGGCTGTTTTTATAGTAGCTACGAGCTTCGCGGGGATGCTTTTCCTGCGCAAGGCGCACTAGATCAAATCTCGATTTATGCTACCGAGCCTTCTCAAAGTCAATAAAAAGCGGAATAAGGTAAGGTGTTTATGTGGTCGACCTAGGAGGATTTCGAGCGGAAACATGCTTGTTCGACATCGAGAGTTACATCAATGTGTTCTTTGATTCTATCCAGTATCACTTTTGTTATTATGTTGGAGACCGCAGGAAGAACGCAAATACCTCTCCAGCTTCCGCACTCTGTTAAGTTACATTTCTTTCGAAACTTGACGAAGAATCCTCTTTTCGATTCTTCTGGGAAGCTATCGCTTTCCCAAGCGCTGCAAACAACAGCTAGGGTTACGTATACCAAATGACTACCGATATACTTGGCTCTACTTGAAAGAGCTCTCTGGGGATGCCGTCTAGTCCCTCCGCTTTATTTGTCTTGAGTGCTTTGATCCGGGCTATGGTTTTAGTTCTACTGGGAGGACCGATGCCAATTCGGGTATTTATTTCCGCGGATAACTCATTCGAATATGAGGTAGCAATACTATCGTCTAAATGGTTTAGAACCGCAGCGAAATGCTTTCTCAACTTTATTAGTTAATCCTTATCCGAATTCAGTAGAGAATCGCATAAACTCTTCACCAGGTATTGCTTGGAGCTCTGACCACCTATTAGCTCATTCTTTAGCAAAACAAAATTCTTTATACAACATTTCTGTTAACAAAATTAAAAATAAATTTTTCCTTAGGATTTTGCTCGCAGGTACACTTTTCGAGCAAATTAAAATCCGAGACTATATTCAAAATTATGCAGTGAATTTTTGTTCGCATTTTATTGTCTCGGAACAGTTGAATAATGAAAGCCAGATGATATTTACGATTTTAGTAAAACAACATGCAAGCCTACGCGAAATCTCTAGAAATTCTTTTTACTTGTGGTTTTAGTGGGTAGTTTGGAGACCGAGAAAAATGTCGTTTTGCTCGAACAGCGTCCTATGTTTTACAAACAGCGCTAATGCTGAAATTTATTTACAAATACTTTCTTCAGATAGCTACGTCAAAATTACTTCTTAGAAATTCGTCATATTGAATTAGCGAATTCGCAAATTAGTAAGTGTTAATTATACGTGTCATGCCTAAAGTTTTTCTTTATAATTTTTGCTTTCTACCAGTCTATATAAGGAATTGCTAACAATTAAGATAAAACAGAGTTTATTTGATTAGTGCAGTTGCTTTGGAAACTCGTTTCATGGTAAAACCGGTGACACGTACATTTGAAGATATGTATGGTATACCTAATATTATACCGGCACATCACTTAGTAGTAGGTATAAGTCTATCTTCTACAAAAAATCATCTTCGCTGTCTTGAGAGTAAATTCTTTTTATTTCAATTTATACTTCTCTTCTTACCAGTTACTGCAACTCAATCATTTGGCACGTACCTCTCTAGTTAGTGGCAGTTCTGTCATGAAATATAAATTAAAAATTGTATAAAACCTTAACTCATTTTATTGCCTTGATGTGCAATATTACTTATTTTAAAAAGGTTTCGTTGTTAAAAATTTGAACTTATGCACAATCGTTACTAATTTGTAAATTGGCTGCTACAATATTATAAACCGTTTACTAAACCAAATGAGGTATACTTCTTTAATCAAGAATACATCTCAAACCAAATGGTTTCGCGGATAAATCAAATGAAATTATAAAAATGTTTGAACAATAAAAACATACATACATACATATGTATATGTAGGTATAAAAAAAAAATGTACTATCATTGTTCACATTTTATATGCCAAAATAATGTCAAAATCGGTATTAGACCAGTTTGGACGTATTAACTGCTAATACTGTTCAGTGAATTTAGATCTGGTACTAATGATGTGAAGAAATGCGCCAGTACTATCATTTCGTTACCAGAGGTAGTACCTGGCCTAGCTAGACCAGTACTCATGTTTGCTAGCTTAGTAGTCATGTGAAGAAATCGGGTGTTAAGGACTTTAATCTACTGAGTTCAAAATCTTTACGTATAGAAAGTTTTATACAGGCTATAAATGTATATAACCTGGTCAAACCTAAGCATTTCCGGATGAGAAAAAGCAACACCAATCCTAGTATGCCTTACGTTGCTTCGGACAAAAAAAAATGCTTATGCCTTTAAAAAATCGTACCCGTTAAAGGTATTTTACGACCTGTTTTATTTTAAAATGATACCTGGAAATAGATGAAGAACGATGCACCCATGCGCCTATCTGAAGGTAGGATCGAGCTCAAGCCTCATTACTGTATGAAAATGAGAAAAGTCGAGCGCAGCGTGTGTCGAATTGACAAAATTAACAATTAGCCAGCAAGCACGAGGTGAGAACTATGTACACAAATATCACCTAAAAACTGGAAGATGCTTTTTCTGTCGATATGGAATGAAAATTATTTAAGAAGATCTATTTTTATCCTACCATTGGGTGTTAACAATTCCTGCGTTTCACTGCAATGCATGTTAGTTAATTAGTTCAAATCATTCTCATTCCAAGTTTGTCTTGGGCGGTAACTATATGATGGGGTTACTGCAAGGATTCTGAAGCTCCAAAATATGAGAATGATCTTTTTGCTTAGATTTGAAGGTCAAACAAAATTATTTTTTTAAGTTTTAAGTTTTACTACTCATAGAACTAGTACTTGAGTTAACTTGGACTGACTGAGTGATTGAATAACTAGCGGACAATCGGCCGAAAATTACATACAACATACAACATTAGGGTGATCGAAAACTGAGCGAAATAGCAAAATACTAAATCTATATTTTTATCTTTTGTTAATTTCATCAAGATCTACAAAAATCTTTCGTTAAATCTCCACAATGTACCATCCCATGGATAGGGTTACGCCCTACGGCGGAATGAGGTATCCAATTCTAAATACTAAACCATTCACATTGCGTCTTTCGGAAGAGGACGAGTTAATTGCAACCATTAAAACACTTAAAACAACGAATGTATTGTCTGATAAGACCCCAGCTTTTGCTGGTCTATGATCACAAATTAAATAATCAATCACCACCCACGTTTGATTTTGCTTAGCTATTAAAAACTGATTGTTATAGTACGAGTATTGTATGTTTCAATTAAGGAAATAAAACTGATCGAAACAATTTGTCAATCTTCACTATCACGACTTTGATAGGTTTCACAAGAAACAGGAAAGCTTGTCTTTTACCTCGCAGTCATTTATGTTCAAACAATACTGAAATCAATTGGAGTGATACTGTATAGCTTAAGTATAGCTTTAGACAAAAGACTTACATTTAACAAACAAATTACAAATACGCTAGATAAAATTAATAAAACAATTAAAATAATATATCCGCTTATTAACCGAATAATTTGTACTGACTGAAGAAAATAAGCTAATTATATTTAAGGTAATATTTTAGTCGTTCATGTTGAATTGTAGTCCAGAGTGGGGTAAATGTGCAAAAATACATATCAATAAACTACAAATAGCGCAAAATGAATTGCGAAAACTTTTGCTTAAGCTTCATCGATCTCATTAACTCAAGAATAAATAAACTTAATAACAATTATACATTGAATTTTGAAATGTCCAATAATGCACTAGTCACCAGCTTTTTTTTTTTTTGTAGGTATAGGAAACGCTCGACTGGAGCACTCAGCAACTGGTCCATTGTACTACCAGAGACCAAACCCTGATTTACCCATTTTATTGGAAGCTAAGCAGGCACTTCAGTGATGTGGAGTTTACAGTACCAGCACTCAGCATATCAGCACCGAGAATCTGCCACCATACGAGCAAAGGCCGGACACTCACGGAGATAATGATTCGCGGTGTCGTCGCTCTCTTCACAAGCGTCGCAGTCGTTATAGTGTCACTCAAGCCCAGCCCGTTAAGGTGCTTGGCGAAAGCAAAGTGACCTGTCAAGACGTCAATAAGTTGTCTACAGTCTTTTCTGCTGAGAAGCAGCAAGAATGCCGCTGATTTCTTACAGACGCACGTCCGGGAGCATACGTTTAGTCAACCAACATCCTGGAAAGTCATGCCACAAACAATTGTGTTCGTGAGAGACCCAATCGTCAATGGAAGCCCTAACCGAGGACGTAGGGAGACCCAACGCGGGTTCGGGAACTGAGAAAGCCTGCTCTGAGGCTTATCTAGCAATCTCATCAGAGATCTCGTTCCCCAAGATCCCTGTGTGGCCTGGGATTCAGATAAGAGACAGATAACTCAGCCTTGCGACCGAGAACTTTTGGTGTCACGAACTATTTTGGAAGTGGTTAAAGAGTTAAGCAAGGCCTTAAGCGCAGCCTGACTGTCAATACAGACACAAATACTACGGCCCTTCCACCTGTTCTTCACAACACAGTTTATGGGCATTAGGATTGCATAAGTTTCCGCTTGGAAAACAGACGCATATTTGCCTAAGCAGAAAAGAAGTCTAATGTTGTCGGCTTCCACGAAAACACCAGCGCCAGACCCTTGACTGATCTTGGAGCCGTCCATGAAAATACGACTGCATTCCATTCCTAGCTCAGACTCTAGCAGAAACCAGTCCTGAAAAGAAGGGTAGTCGGCTCTTAATTTGGTATCAGCTGTTCTAGTGCCATTGCATCAGATGGCATATCCATGAGACCGGAGTCTTAAGATGAGTGTCACGCAAGTTCATTAAAATTCCAGTGTGGAGTATACCAAAAACCATACCGTCTAAGACGATGGATGGCTTTGATAGTTCAGCCCATGATATAAGTATCAAGAGGAGGGAGCAAACATCTAGAGTAGAACCAGGCGTACTCGGAAAAGCTCCCATACTCGTACAGCCGAGACACCAAAAGTTATTGTCTAAGTTAATATAATTATATATTATTTATTTGTGTATTAAATATGTATTTATGTATATGCACCATATGTTCATTATTTATTTATTTACTTACATATTTACTTATTTATTTATTCATTCATTTATTTATCCATTTATTTATCCATTTATTTATATACTTATTTATAATCATATTAACTATTTATTTTTCGGGTACATATTTATTTTTTTTTTTTATTTATTTACTTATCTGTTTATGTATCTATTTATGATTTATTATATAGTACCTACATAAATGGTCCATCAATTGTTTTTTTTAAATCACATAGAAAGGTTTCTCTCCTAGCTTTTCCTTTCGAATTATTTGTTCAAATCTAGCCTCGTTTCATTTAACAAATATAAGTTTTTTTCAGTAGTAAGACAGGTTATCATAACTCTGTGTAAATTGTGCGGTTACAGCCAAATATTGTAAAAAATGTATGTAAAGCTACCAACAAATCTAAATCTAAAACAATTGTCAATGTGATGATGATTTTACTAAGCCAAACCTCTTAGTTCAATGCACTATAATAAATCTTACAAGTTCCTTGGGAGTTTTAATCTTGACACGAGATCTACATGAAATATTCAAATGAGCAATAAAATTACAATCGTCGAATTAAGATGAAGGAATCTTTATTCATTAGAATTTTTATCAATTTAAGATCTGGCTATTAGAATGAAGTTACAACTTATTTTTTTTTTTGATTAAATGCCAACTAAAGAAGCTACCAAAGAAGATTGGAATAAATTACTCGTACAACAAAAGTTAAAACAAATTGTATGGGCTATAAAGTTTTGTAATTAATTTATTTTTGTAATAATTTTTAATTTGTATTTACCTATAGACACGTTATCTATTTTTAGTAAAATTAAACCGAAAACGTGATCTCGAAATAAAACTGACCTAACCTTGCTCGTCCATTGGAAACTTTCGCAATTGATCTGATTTGAATATTCAAATTTTGGTTTATACCGAAAAAATATAATTCCTCTATTGGAGTGTATTGATTAAGTGTATTGACAATATTTCAGGGTCATGTCAATGCGAAATTCGCACAAAGCGTCAGCGACAAAAAATGAATTATTCTATGTTTACCATTTATTTGGGTCATTTGAATCGTAAATAAAAACAACAAGTGTACTTAATCTTTGGGTAGCCTCTGACACGGAATGCGGAATTTTGAGTAGTTTGGGTATTTGCGAATTTAAGGTTTCGAATACATGTTTGTTTTATACCCTTATATTAACATTAATGACTGACTAAATTGACTTTTTAATGTCATCCAATTAACTAAAAAATTCGCATACCTAATTAAGTGACTTGATGTTTTTACACAAAATTTTGCATATTTTTGAGAATTTGATATCGTGGGATGTTAACTTACCTATGTTAAGGTTAGACGAACTGATTTATTACTAACCAGCAAGAGGAGGAGAAATGTCCATATTTTTTTTTTTTTTATGTGAAAAACCAAAATCTTGAAGGTTCGCATAAATGATAATTTTTTATTTTTTTTCGCAAAATATACAGATACAACCCTCGCTTTTTACATGCAAAATGAAAATATAATAAAAACATTTTAGAACGATATATTAATTTGACTTCCATTCGTCTAGAAAGATATCATAAATTTTGTTTTATTAAAAATTAATAAGTTTGAAATCGGGATTAGTAGTCGTAAAAGGACATAAAAGCTATGTAGAAAAAAAATTGTGTATGCATGTGTACAAATAGATGTTATTAGAAGCTCAGCATAAGTTGAGGTACCAAACTCAGTTGAGGTACCAAACCGACGAGGGGGTTAAGTACTAAAACGTTACGGTAGGAGTCCCACAAGGATTTGAACTAGGCCCTCTCTTATGGAATATCATGTACGACGGAGTCCTGCGACTACCATTGCCACAAGGAGTTAAGATAATCGGGTTCGCTGACGACATTGCCGTAGTCACCGCGGCTTAACACATCCACGAAATAGAATCAGGAACAAACGAAAAAACCGAAAAAATTAAAGACTGGATAGGATCCGCCGGCTTAGAATTAGCAGACCACAAAACTGAAGCTGTTCTTATAAGAAGTCGAAAAGCTGCTGAATATGCTAATATTCGAGGAATCAGACTATAAGAACCAAGGAAACAGTCAAATACTTAGGAGTAATGCTCGACAACAAGCTAAAGTTTAAGACGATATGCTAGACGAATTCTAATATCCAGAGTGGTTAGCTCGGTTCTTCTATATGCTGCACCGGTTTGGGCGGCGGCGTTAACGACGATAGAAACACGGATAAAACTAGCCTCAACATACATACTATGTGGGATAAAAAGAAAATCAGGGGTCTCCGAACAATATCGGACAAAGCAGCCTGTGTCGTAACCGGAATGATCCCCATCGACATTCTCGCAAATGAGATGGTAAGGATCTACGAAAGGAGAACCTCGAGTTATCAAGAAGCAGGTATTGTCAAGAGAATAAAGAAGGAGGAGAAGGCAACATCACTAGCAATGTGACAAGCCAAGTGGGATAACAGTACAAAAGGTAGATGGACCTACAAGCTGATCCCCACAAATGAAGTCTAGACCAAGCAACTGCATGGGGCTGCAACTACCACCTTACGCAGTTCCTATCGGGTCACGGCGGCTATCGGTCACCTAGTTTTGAGCGGTTTTGTTAGCATATACTCGTAACACATAATGAATAGTATTTTAAACAATAAAAATGCGTTAAAAATGATATTGAAAGGGAGGTAGGTGGTAAGTCTTTAAGATTAATAGCACAAGATACAAATATTTGGCGCAACAGCTATTTAAAGTGCCAGGGCCTAGCTTCTCGCAACCACTCATGTTGTGTGCGTTATATTTTTGCACACGAATGGAAGGGACCTACAGTTTAATGCCGAATCCGAACGGCGATTTGAGAAGCTTTTTCGTGACAACAATACTCTCGGATGTTTGTCAGACGCTCGCGAGAGGTGGAACCGTGAAAAACCTTTTTGGTATTTTCTGGGATTCGAACTTGGAACCTCATGCGTAGTGATCCGACACACTAACCACTTACGCCACGGCGTCCACATAGCACACTTGACACAATAAATCTTTTAGGTTGTAGTCTCAGCCAACATTAAAAGAAAAAAAGACTAAATAGAATGGCCCCTAGAAATACGATATTTGGGCATTGAACCATGTTTATATCACAAACGAGCGATCTTCTTTATCAAACTTATTTTTGATATAGTAGAACAAATACATTTTGGAAAGCATTTCCATGAGCTTTAGCTCCTTGAAACTAAAAAAAAAAAACATCCCATCGCACGTTTAGAAATAAATTTAATTTTAAATAGTTGGCCTTATTTTGTACGAAAATTCCAGCCTGAATGTACAAATATTTATATTTTCTCTTATATCGCCTAGAAAATACTGTTCCTAAATATTTATGGCTAATTGAGCCTGTAATCTCTCATTCGACAGCGAATGTAATCAATATATTACTTGGCACACTTATCCCCCCATAAATTGCACTTCGTACGCATGAAAACGTTTTCATTAATAATTTCTTAACAATAGAAGGTCATTGCTGTTTCTCGTTATCTGTGAGAATGTTTAGAAATTGTAAAATTATGAATAAATTTAATTGGAAGATGGCATCTGCTATTGATCACATTATCTTTCTCTTAGCCTCAATAGCTGCAATAATAGTACCCAATAGTGCAAAACGTGTTCTAAATATTAGTGGTTTGATGAATAAGTTATGAGCTCGATTTATGCATTTATTTAATTTATTTTTTAGGTAACACTTAGATGTAATCAGAATTAGCATAACCAAAGTAGGATATTATTGTTTAAATCACTGAGAATAAAATTTCTGAAAAAATAGTCGCATATAAAATTGTATAGGTATGTATATTAAAATATACGAGTATATATTTATATATTTAAGTAATATATTTTCATTAATAAACTCTTGAATTATTTATATTAAACTGCAGACGTTCCACAAAATTATTTGCTGCGATTTCACCGAATGACAGAAAATTTATAGGTTATGCTTCCGACTTATCCGGGATGGACAATCAACTTCCATCTCTGTCACACTCGATTCGATTCGCTGCATTTATTAGGAGTCTTTTTTGAGGTTCGCTCCAGGGTCGACCCAAGTGTTTTTTTAACAACCTTAATGGCTTGTTTTTTTTAGAGCTCGGGGCGCTCGGGTTTCGCTCCAAACGCGCTCTGATGCATGTTTTGAGAAACCTAGAGTTACTCCAAGACACAACTTCGTGCTTTTTGAGAAAGCTGGGGTTGGTCTGAAATACAACTTCGCGTTCTTTTAGAAACCTGGGATCGCTCAGAAATCGCTCTGAAGTTAACCCAGGTTTTTCTTGGATAAGGAAAGTGGAGCTGTCAAAACCATAAGTACCATTTGTGGTTATCATATTGCACACCGCTGAAATAATCGGCTATTTTTATTTCTTTTTTTGGCTTGAATTGCATATGCTTAAATTCATAGAAATCTATTTGGTATCTAATAGACGTCCGATGCGAATATAGAAATTAAGTTCAGAGCGGAAAATAAATTCACATTGCAAATGTGTTCTTTGAGAAATAAAAAACCCAGGTTTTTTTTACACATCCGAGAGATGTCAAAAAACATGGATCGACCTGGGGCGAATCTAAAAAAAACAGACCTATTGTGTACAGTTTTCTGAAAGCTGAGTAAGTCAAATGCGCTGTCAAAATTTTACTTCAGGGAGCACCGGGACGGAACAATAATTCTTCGCATCACTTGTGCGAGTCATCACATTTAATTTAAAAAGAAGTGGAAAGTTTAGAGATCGGACCGTTCTTCTCGTTTAACTTAACTTACTTAAAATCTGTCATCTAATCTGAACTTACTACGATACTCACATCGTGTGTTGTAAATTACTTAGATGACTTGGTGTTATCAGTAGTTATGCAGTTAAATCGAATGCCACTCTAATGTTCAGCTTTATCTCAGAATGTGTACCATTTCCATTGTATGGGAAATGACTGATCACAGGACTCCCTAAAAAATTAACCTTCTATCCGAGTACATATATATAATTTGTCTAATTTGCCAAGAGACTATTATCCGTCTTTTCAGAAATTCTCTATGCATGTTCCGCTTTGAAGTTTATTCAATTCTTTCTTTTTTATTTTTTGCGTATGTATATATGCATGTATATATGTATGTATATATATTGTACTTAAGAAAATATTTCCAATAAAAATTAGCCACAACCCCAAATCTCGGGAAAGGTGAAATCTCTTGGGTCTACACCATAAACTGTAGAGAAACTAAAATGCATACTGAATAATAAATTGAAAGCAGTGCGAAAGACTTCTTGAGAATCCTTCTTGTGATTCAAATTCTGATGCAGAATGACGCAGTGATTCCAGTCAAAGCCAGCGTTCTTCTAATAGTTAAAGCGAATTAAGTTAATACGGGAAAGATTGGGAAATGAATATTCACATAGTGTGTAATTTGAACTCTGGATTTTTGGGTATCGGGTTGCTAATTCTGGTTCCAAAGCATCCCTTCGAAACTCATACATCTCACCGAGTGTTGATCTATTTTTTTTTTTTTTTATAACTGTGTACGTGCACTTAAGGGGTTATGAACAGCGTTGCCGCTATTGCTACATTTTGAAGTGCCACGCTACATACTACATCTTTTCCTCATTATGCTACATTTTTTCCAAACAGTCTACCTAATTTTTATTTATGTTTTTTTTTTTTTTTACTTATACATAACTCATACTCGTATTATGTTAAACATAATAAAGGACTATTTGAGAAATAGGTTAAGTTCAGATACTAGGAATTAATTTTACTGACTAAGGAGCTATTGAAAGGTACAATATCTGAGCCTTCTGACGAATTGATAAGGTTTTGCTTGAGATTTAAGTTTGTAGATACATAAAATAAATTAAAAAACAGTAACGATTTCTGCTCCTTTTAAGTAGTATTTTCCATTTTATTTACTATAAAAGAGATACTGTGCAACCCAATGTGTATTAGAAATCAACATTGTTAACTTTTTGTGTATATAATGTTATAAATGCTTTATCAATTAATTTATCACTTTTCTTTTATGTTTAAGTTGTTGAATTCATATTTTTTGTTATGTTTTTTTTTTATAATATTTTGTATTGTTGAAACTTAATGCTATAAGTTATAACGCGAAAATAAAGAAAATTAAGAGAAATGTCTGCTTAGTTTAAAACGCCCGAACTTCAAGAAGCCATCAAAGAGAAGAAGAGCGCCCTTAAGGTGTGTATTCACTTGGGTAACTCCGATTCTCGAAATCGGTAAACTGAGGCGCGAAGAACTTGCAAATTAGCTGTGAAAATAACGAAAGAATAGTCTTGGAAGGAGTTTGGTGAAAAATTGGAACATGACCACAGATATGCAAATAGATGTTCTGGCAGATCGTCCTGCGACTCAGAGGAAGAAATTTGAATATCGTTGAAGGAGTCAAATCCAAAGACGGTGTTTTCCAATGAACAGGACATCTTGCACAGATGGAGCCAGCACTTTTCATTGCTTATGATTCACAATAATTTTTTTCCCGATAACCGATGTCAAGGGCAATTCATCATCAACAGAGCGAACAATTTTTCCAGCCACATGACCAAGCTACTGCCAGTGTAGCAGTAGTGTTCACACAAGCATTCGCAAATGATCGGACTGACTGTATATATTTCATGAGAAATAAATAAATGCTTGCTGACATCAGAATTTGAACCATGAACCATTAGCGTGGTAATTGATGACGTTACCACTACACCATTGCCACCCCCAGCAATTGTGGCTACGGTAAAGGAAGTAACTTTGGCGATCAAATCGCTAAAAGTTGGCAAATCTACCATTGCGAATGAAATCCGACTAGAAATGCTCAAGGCTTTAGGTAAGGATGGAATGCAATGGTTCTCGTGTGTCATTAAAGTGGCCTGGGAATGTGGTGAAACACCTGGCGATTGGCAAATGGGGGTGATTGTCTCTCTTTTTAAAAAAGGGGACAAAAGTGATTGCACCAACTACAGGGGTATATCTCTTAGAAGTTTCTCTGAAAAGTCTTCTCTAAGGTGATAGGAACGCGTTCCAGAGCTGTTATTGAGGATACATTGGGGGATGAGGGATGTGGTTTTCGGTGCCGTGAACTAAGGCCATATGAACTAACGCCATAATGGCGTTAATTCACTTTCAAATACGAATTAACGCCATAATCCACTTATGGCTTTAATTCACTTTCAAATGAGAACCAAAGCCATCACTTAATGTGAACTAACGCCATATGGTGTTAATTCACATTCAAATATGAACTTATGCCATAAAATGTTTTTGAGCTCTGAAGCACAGCCAGTGCAATGCAACAGTTTTGATAAAACTTTATCAGTCCAATGTCACACCACGATCGGCTCACGCTTAGTCCACAACATTTAGGGCCATAGTTCCATAATCTTAAGTTCAAAACTATTCTTATGACTTATATGGCGCAGTAACATAAGTCCCAAATTTTTCTTTTGGGACTTATGTCCCACCCCATCGAAACATTAAGTCCAACATTTTTTTGACGAATATGGGACATACTCGTAAGTCCCAAATTTTCGGAGAGTTAATATCTATTCAAAAAACTGTGGATTTCCATTAGGCGTCGTATTTTAATGAATATAATATGAGCGCAGGGATATATGTGAAGATTTTTTTTGTCGAAGATGACGTATACATAAGTCCACAATGCATAAACAGTGCAAAGTGAACTTGGTACACACTCGAAAATATGAAGAACGAAGTAACCTACAATAACTAATAATGTATGTTTCTTCATACATACATATGTATATCGACATAGATGCATACACAGGTATATACATTTTACGGCGTATAAACAGTGAGGTAGGTATGGGGGGGCATGCTGCCCCCCTGCAACCCCCCTGCCTGGGATCACTGTTGGATTTGAGGATTTGAGGTGGGTGCGAGGATGGGTGTATGTAAAGTTCTTTTATATCCGTGTTTCTCACCCAACCTCGCACCCACCTCAAATCCAACAGTGACCCCAGGCAGGGGGGTTGCAGGGGGGCAGCATGTCCCCATACCTACCTCACTGTTTATACGCCGTAAAATGTATATACCTGTGTATGCATCTATGTCGATATACATATGTATTAAGAAACATACATTATTAGTTATTGTAGGTTACTTCCCTCTTCATTTTTTTGAGTGTGTACCAAGTTCCCATAAGAAAGTGAAGTTCATACATTCAAATGAGAACTTAGGCCACTTTCTAAAACGAACTAACACCATATGACTTTAGTTCTCATTTGAAAGTGAAATAAGGCAATAAGTGGATTATGGCGTTAATTCGCATTTGAAAATGAATTAGCACCATTATGGCGTTAGTTCATATGGCCTTAGTTCACGGCACCGTGGTTTTCGTCCCGGTAGAAGCACAGCCGACCAGTTAATCACTCTCAGAATGGTTCTTGAGAAGGCCTGGAAGTATGCTAAACCTGTCTACACCTGTTTTGTGGATTTGTAAAAAGCATATGATAGAGTTCCTCAAGGCAAACTCTGGAGTGTTCTACAGGAGTATGGGATTGATAGTTTCCTGTTAATGGCGGTTCAGCCTTTATATACGAACTGTAGAAGCTTCGGGTAAATGGCGTTAAATCAATACCTTTCACTGCGGGCGTTGGACTCCGCCAAGGGTGCGTTTTGCCACCTCTCCTCTTCATTGCATTGCGTATATGGATTGGATGTTGCACCGCAGCCGTGGCGAAGAATGTTTCAAAGTGGGAGAAATAGTCGCTCTTTTCGGATGATTTGGTCATCCTTGGGTCCTCTCAAACTGAACTTCAGCGCGCACTCGAAAGGTTTGTAGCCGTTTGTGATGAAGCTGGAATGAAGGTTAACGTGAAGAAATCGAAAGTAATGATCGTTTCCAGAACGCCTATTCAGTGCACACTGCATATCTGTGGAATTCTACTGAACAGATGGATAAGTTTAAGTACCTCAGGGTCTTATTCACGAGTGATGGAAAGAGCCATGCCAAGTTATCCTGTTGAATTGGTCAGGTTTGTGAGGATCGAGTGCGCAACACCAGAGTACGACCAACCTAATGCCAGCATTATGCCTTCACAATAATGTTGACATAGATTTTCGCAACTAGATCACACAAATTAAGTTTTCTAAATTTTTTATAAGTATTGAGTACCCTTCAGGTCAGTTGCTTTGAGGCCTTATAATAGTGCAGTTCTAAGTTTATTTGAACTTCGAAAAATTATCTTAGTGTAAAAGTGAAAAAATAAACTATGTGAAAAAGCAAGTACAACAAACTTAACATAATAGTTGTGCAACTGTCAATCTTTCCATCAAGAACAGGTTGATAGAAAGACAAGATAGAGAGGCACAAAATAGAAGTAAGATTCTTGTGTAAGACTCATTAAGGAAACAAAATCAGTTTCGGAAATTATGTCTCATAACGCTTTTATATTAATCCCCTTACCCCTGCAATTATTGCGACTTGTTTTATTCTGTGACCTTTTTAAGCAATTTTCCCAAAACTTTTAGCGCAAACCATCGATATGTTCTTATTATACATGCGAGTTCAGTCAAGGTTACAACTTATGCAACCATATACATAATATAATGAAAGCAATTCCTTTGTTTTAAAAGAATCTAATGCGAAACATGATACACCCATTCCATGAGTTTATTACATTTTTTTTATCCCACTTAATCCATTTAAGAGCAGCAGATGCTACATTTATGAATCTTTTACGACTAAATTGGATGCTGTTTGTCTACTCTATTATATACTTTGCTACCTGCTACTGTAGCTACTGTGGGCTTAATGATGTCGCAACAAGTTAACTGTTGTGTTTTGTTTAAAAAAACAAAAGCTTCTAGTTTGTTTGAATTGAGGGTATGCGGGTATTAAAACAAATAACATACCAGAATGAACTAATTTTGTTTTTTTATGTTTTGTTGTCTTGCTTAAATACGGGTTTGAAGAAAAGAAAAAGTGTTTATGACATGTGTAAGCAAGTAAGACGATGATCATTTTTATACCAGTTATCAAAGAATAAAAATAAAAAATATATGTAAACTGAAAGAAAATGCCTCAAAAGATACTTAGATACAAATTAAAAGTAACACTTCTTATCTGTGAGCACCGCTACCTTTAATATGAGCGTCTTACTGCTTTGTATGTAAATGACCTGCATTCATATCAAGATACATACATATGTATGTATATATGCATTCGTTCGAGTGAGTATTACCATTAAGCAAGGGGAGGCATTGAATTATATTGTGTCGATAAAATTAGATGCAATTCCAACCCACACGCATTGTGAACCTATTAATTAACATACAGATAGCATTTCTGTTAGACACAATATTTTCTTGAGTCGATCTCAAATTTCTTCCCTTGCTCGGTGCATCGAGTTCCTTACATGTGCAATGTGGTTGTGGTTCTCCGGGAATATTGTGTTCAAATTGATTGATAAAAAAAAGTGTTGTATACCACTTGTACGATTTACGATGAATGTGTGATCTGTTAAAGATCTGATAAATCAGTGACCTATTTCAGAAACTTGTTTCTTGGTTTGTGTTAATTTTGAGCATTACGTAATGAAAGTTCGACTGCAGTTTTATTGATTTCAAAAGTTAAGAAATTGGTCCTCATTTTAATGGGTTTTTGGCTAAATGTTTATAGTCAAAATAAATTTTAAAAGTTCAGAAGTTGAAGTCCAGAAGAACTGGAAAGTTACCATTATAGGCTTTGATCAGGCAATGAGCAATCAGATTAACACAGTTTATGAGAAAAGCAAAAGCTGTTACTGGCTTAAGACAATAAAGCGAAATATATGTAAAACCTTACTGCGTTATCGTTTCAGGTTTGCATTTGTTAACCGCTAATATCAAACCAAATGATAGTTTGGAGAACACACTAAACTGGGAATTGAAACACGTGTTCTTCTCCAATTTAGCTTAGTAAAGTAAAGATAAAGATTTAAGGAAAAATATTAATATCAGAACTCCAAACAGTTTGGTACGCGTCCCAATAGGCCGACCACTAGAAAGATTTCAAGATTTGAAGATTTTTTTATTTCCATTTCAATATAACAATTAATTAAAGATATAATAAAAGAATTTGAATGTAGTACATTATGATAATAGATACATATATAATAATATAGACGAATTCTGGGTATAATAATCACGAAATATGGAAATAATACACTTTGTGGTATAATACAACCAGTACCTAGTATATCACTATTAATAATATTAAAAACGATAGGATTAAAGCCAAAAAGGGAAGACGAAAAGGAGAACGCGATGTACAGCGAAATGCAAATATCATTTTTAGCATGCAAATAATTTTTTTTTGAAAACAAAGATGAATATACCAAGAGAAGAACAATCGTAAAATGTGAATTAAACATAAATAAATAGTACGTTAAGATATAACTTGAAGTAGAGTCTCAACCTCAGATCTTGAAAGTAACCAAGCTTTAAGTTTGTTTAAGAATTGATTTCTATGTGCCACTAACGTGGATATATCTGACTGCAGTTTGTTAAAAATGTAAGGTGCTATAGAAGTAAGAAAACGTCGACTGTGCTCTTTATTAACCCTAGGAACATCAACTGTAGACCCATTTCTCAACGAATATACTCCATTTCGTCTAAAGTGAATATTATCACTTCTAACAAAAAATACTTTAAGCGCTTTGTAGCTAAAGAGGTAACGAAGTGGTAGTATTTTCGCTGATTGAAATAGGGGCAATGAGGGCTCAAATCTGTTTTTACATAGCAATAACCGAATTAATATTTTTTTCTGAGCTGTAATAATAGGACTCCGGTTACTTATATAGGCACAGCCCCAACAAGCAAGACCATACTCAAGCCGTGATTGGACCAATGCGTAGTAGATAGCTGAGAGTAAACTATGAGGAACAAGCTTACGCAAGTGATACATTTTGTTTAAAGATATGTACCTATAGAATTTTTTTTAGGGACATTATGTGCGACTTCCAGTTTAATTTGTTATCTATAATAACTCCTAGGTACTTAAACTCCTTCACGAACTCAAAAGTAAAGCATTTTTTTGTGCAGTTGCTTATTACTAACGCACTGTTTTCGATTAAGCAAGTGGGACTTAAACCATTCGGATATATTGCCTCTAAAGCCAGCGTTACTGAGTTTCTGAATTAATAAGTCCTGATTAACTAAATCAAAGGCTTTTGTTAAATCAAGAAATAGTGCAACTGTCTTTTGATTATTATCTAGAGCACTATAAATTCTCTCTTCAGTGCACTTACCTTTCATAAAACCAAATTGCAACTTATTAAAAAATTGAGTATTTTCAAAAAAGCAAAGCATTTTGCTAACTATTACCTTTTCAAAAATCTTTGAGAAGACCGATAGCAAGCAATTGTGGCAAAGGCAAGAAAAAAAGCATGCTGAACGGGCTTCTGATGATACCAAGGTCACAATTCGCTTAGCCTGGCGACGTCAGCAAAACTGCCAAAAACTGGAGTAAATAGTGTTACAATTGACATCTTTATATTTCAGATGTTGTAATATTGAATACACGAATTGGACGCGTAAAAAATAGCATGTACTGTTTTGTCGCAAGTACTTGTACCTACGGATATGTACGTACATACTCGTACATGGCGTTGGTAAGCAACAGACTCAGATTTTATATTTAGGCAGAATCATTAGAATACACATTTTTTAAAAACCACTATTTTCAAAACTTTTCAAATTTTGCTCGCCATATCGTTGCATATGTGAAATATTGCTGTGATGGTGATTTCGAAAAAAAATCGGCTGAGTCGAGATATCGGTTCTGACAATATGCACTTATTGAGGTTATCAAATTAACAATGGTAAAAATGTATGCGTTACGAGAATCGAGAAACTGCGCTTATAGATGGGAGCGTCAGCAGAGGTCGTACTGTATGTCTATGGGTACATACATATTTATGTACATTTCATTCATTCATGTAAATTTTCGATTTCGACATTTTGATCTAGATCTAGCAGATACCCGCAACTTTGTCTGCGTGGTCCACAATAACTTTATGTGAGGCGGTTAAAGTTACTGGTGTAAGTCATATTTAGCTTAAAACCTTAAGATTTGCACCGCTGTAACTTTCAACAATACATATCAGCTTTTCCTTTATCTATCAAGTTTCTGCTACCATCTGTTGTTGAAGTAGTAACATTTTAATTTGCTTCACATTTTCATGCAACGGTTGCACCCAAAAGTATGCAAAAAATCAGTAGTTCTCAAACTTTCCGAATGTATAGTTTTATAATGCCTGGTTTTTTCTATTTTTTTTTTTACTCTCTGTGTTTATTTCTTTTAATATCTTAATCCCCTTAAGGAATATCGTGATAATTCTTATTGGAGATAAGGACCAATATCCTTAGGTATAAAACGCCAAAGTTTTGTTAACATCTGTGATGTAGTTTCTGTGTGATACCTGCCCATTCTCAACTCTAGTTATCATCTGATTATATGTATATATATATAGATATAGATATAGATAAACTAAGCTACAGTAACTATCAATAACGGAGGAGGTGTAGTAGAGCATTTGAAACACGCACGCAATGGTAAACGGAAAAACGATAATGCAGTATGTTATAAAATACATACCGTTATGGACCAAACAAATCTGAATGAAAATGAGCCTGCTGATTCCAGTTGTTCTTTGATAAATTATTCATAGTGACACCCGCACTTGTTATTAATAAAAAATAAAAATAAAGATATACAAAAAATTTGGCACAAATAGCCCATGAAGAGCTTAGACGTAGCCACGAAGGGAAGGAAGCTACCGTTTTATGCCGTATCCGAAGGCAAATATTAGTTTCTGTTTTAGAAGCTTTCTCATGTCAACAGTACTCTCGAATGTTTGCCAGAAATTCGCAAGAGGTGGGAAAAGTGTTTGGTGTTTTCTGAGATTCGAACATTAAACCTTACATATAATGGTCCAACACACTAACAACTAAACAAAACAAACAAATATTTGGCGCAACAGCTCTTTAAAGTGCCAGGGCCTAGCTTCTCGCAACCACTCATGTTGTGTGCGTTATATTTTGGAAGTTAGTTTATGCCCCGAAACAACTCCCCTCAATTTTCAGACATTAGTTCAATAAATTTTTCGATAAATAAATTGGCGTATGCCAAGTCACGCGGGCACAATCTGATCATTGGATGCTACACAAGTGGCCAGCACATCCAAGGTGGGTGTAAGGATATTAATAACAGATGTGAGTCAATTTTCGAATTCATTCTTTTTTCTAACCTTATAATATGCAACAAAGAAAAAAACACTAACGTGTGGAAAGCCAGTGCGGTCTGGTGGACCACAGATCTTCCACAATTTAAAGCTAAAACTAGAAAACTTTTCAATAGGGCCAAAACGAGCAAAAGTATGGAAGACTGGAACTTGTTTAGATCCAGTTTTGATGAAATTAAATATGCAATTAGACCAGCGAAACAAATATCATGGAAAACTTTCGGCGAACACATACAAGATGAAAATGAGGGCGCACGACTTCGCAATGTATTATCCAAAGACTCCTGCGACCCTGGACATATCCAGAAGACTGACGGCTCATGGGCAGAATGAAGCCAGGAATCTCTAAAAATACTAATGCAAACCCATTTTCCCGGCGGTAAACAAAGTTCAAACTTTCACCCCTTACACGACAGCAGTTTCATTCAAACACACAGAAGAGGAAAAGATTTCATTTCAAGTAATGTCAATGAAGATAATGTGGCATGTGCTATAAATTCGTTCCAGCACTACAAATGTGCAGGACCTGATGGAATTATGTCAGCTATGCTGCAACAGTCTTTAAACATGGTTGTACCTCACCTAGTAAACATCTCAGATTGTGTGTGTACAGAATACATAGCAAGTAAATTAAGAGAGGTAAGGGTGGTTTTCATCCCTAAAGCAGGAAAACCTAACCACTCAACCGCTAAAAATTATAGGCCAATTATTCTCGCATTTCTGCAAAAAACTCTAGAGCGACTCATTACATTACTACACATCAGAGGAATGATCAATCCTCACAGCATATGTGAAGCGCAACATGCCTACATTAAAGGTAAATCGGTGGAAAGCGCACTCCACAGTGTGGTCAGGGAAATTGAGCATTCAATTAAGATAAAAGAATACACTATGGGAGCGTTCTTCTTCTTCTTCTTCACTCCATTTCCACTGCCTGTGGGGTTCGCCTATGGCAGCGTCCCTCGACATTAAAGGCGTTTTCAATAATGTAAAGACCGATTCCATAACGAAAGCTGTGGAAGATTTAACAGTAAATAGGTTCGTCATAAACTCGGCCGAAAACATGCTTAATTGCAGGATCATCAACTTAGCCATGGGCCCAGGTTCTGTTAGTAAAATGACAACAAGAGGCACCCCTACAATCCCCTACAATGATTTCAACATTGATAGGGATATCTTATTGCCAAGACGAGTAGAATGGGAGTCGGAAAGTGTAGATAGAAATCAAGGGATCTACACCGATGGATCGAAAATGGGCAATGCACATAGGGATGAGAGCAGGTTTCTACTTGGAAGCATTGCAAAAACAGGAAGATTGCCAGAAGCGTGCAGTGTATTCCAAGCTGGCAATAGAAAAGGCTACAAAATACAAAGAAGACAGTCACCTTCCTTCGTCAGATATAAATATCTTCGTTGACAGTCAAGCAATCCTAAAATCGATAAAATCCAATACAATTAAATCAAAGGCGGTTAAGAAATGTCGTGACGCACTGATCACCATCAAATCAAATAATTGTTATTTGTTTAAAATTACTCATTGGAACTGACGACACGACAGATACCCACTACCAATAAATCGCCAAATTTTTTAGTAGGTAGTAGGTACCTACAGTGGCGTGGCAAAATCGCATTATCACCTCCTCGCTGTGCCCGCTGGATAGCTATCTGATAGCGAACTAACGTTGAGCGTGTGCTGAGTCTGACGATATATGTGTAGCTGAACACTCAGACTTGCGTAAGCACATCTGGGTGAACTTCAGCGCGCATATGTTTAACCGGACGAGGCATCTCTTGTTGACCTGATTGGCTGAAATATACGTTTCAGAAGTCTAGCAAGAACTCCTCAGAAGGAGGACATGCGGCGGATGAATTCTCCCGACGGAATCAACGGTGACGTCTACAGGCCAGCGGATACCTTACTTGAGCTACTTTGACATATTTGGAGCTGAGGTCTGTAAGGATTTTCAATACTGCGTTAGAGTACTGAAAAAGAGATGGTGGCGGATGAACCCTTAATGGACCAACAGCAGCGCTCATATCCCCGAAGTGGGTTACTGGCATCGGTGTACCCGGCCTTTTGTCCAAGGGGTAAAAAAAAAGGATCTGGTCCTCCAGGTTGGGGGTTGTGCCGTCGGGTTAACTTCCCTATTACGTAAAAAACCTTCGGCTACGAAGCAACCAACAGCCTCAGATACGGATGATTTTACTGTTGACAACCCACGTAAACGTAAAAAGGACATCGATCTTCGTGTCTGCACATGGAATGTTAGGTCCCTCTACAAACCACGTGCAGCCGAACAACTTGCAGAGGCCCTAGAGTGTGTCAAAGCAGAAATTACCGCCATTCAAGAAGTGCGAAGGAATGGGCCGGGCAAAAGGAGGATGAAAAACAGCGACAAACTAAGGATGACTTCTACCAGCTCTTGGACAAGACGTATGAGCAATGCCCTATCCACGACGTTAAAATTATCCTAGGTGATTTTAACGCAAAGCTAGGAAAAGAGGACGTCTTTAGTAGCGTGGTCGGAAAGCACAGCCTGCACGACATCACATCCGACAACGGATTCAGGCTAGTCGACTTTGAGGTGGGACGAAACTTTGTCGTAGCTAGTACGCAGTTCCCACGTCTCGATTTTGACACAGGAACATGGCTCTCCTTTGATCGAAAAACTGTCAACCAAATCGATCACATTGCGATCGACGCAAGGTACTCTTCCAGTATTTTGGGTGTCCGAACTTTCCGAGGAGCCAACATGGACTCGGATCACTACCTAGTTGTAGCCAAGGTACGGATGCGGATATCCAGAACGGAGCGAAATCAACGAAATACTGTGGGGAAATTTGACGTCGGGCGGGTACAATCGCAAGAGACCGCCAGAACCTTTGCCGATCGAGTTCTTCTAATTTTAATCTAAGTCCTATGCCGCCAGCATCAAATGCGGAAGACCAGTGGCAGCGTTGCCAACAAGCCATCAGAGATGCCGCCTCTGATGTACCGGGTTTCTCCACAACACCACAACGAAACCCCTGGTTTGATAAGGAATGCCGGCAAGCACATGCAGCTAAACAAGAGGCGTACAAAGCGGCGCTGCATAGAAGGACTAGAGCTGCTTACGAGCTCTACGTGCGCAGGAGAAAAGAGGAACATCGACTTCTCAGGAACAAGAAAAGGGGCAATAAGAAGCGCTCGTTCGAGGGGATTGAGAGTCTCTATTGCAGGGATGATTTTCGAAAATTTTACCAAAACGTAAAAAGAGCATGCCAGGGTTTCAAAGCTAGAACAGAAGCCTGCAGGGACGAAAATGGCAATATAGTAGTAGAATCGCAGCCAGTACTGAGGATATGGAAGGAACACTTTTGCAGACTGTTAAACGGCGAAGATGACCAATATTCCGCTGTCAGGCAGAATGAACCATTCAACAGTGACGATGGCAGTCAAGATTCCCGTCAACCCAATCAGAATGAAGTGAGAATAGCGATATCTAAACTCAAATCCAACAAAGCTGCTGGAGCCGACGGCCTTGCCGCTGAACTTTTCAAGGCAGGAGGAGATGAGTTGGTAAAGAGCATGCACCAGCTGATCTGTAAAATCTGTTTGGACGAAAGTATGCCCGATCTTGAAGAAAGGAGACCCTCTGAACTACGCCAACTACAGAGGTATAAGTCTCCTCTACATCGCATATAAGATCCTGTCTGCCGTATTATGTGAACGCCTAAAACCGATCGTCAACAACCTGATAAGTCCTTATCAGTGCGGTTTCAGGCCGGGAAAGTCCACCATTGACCAAATATTCACACTATAGCAGATCTCGGAAAAGACCCCTGAATATCAAATCGATACGCAACCACCTCTTCATCGATTTCAAAGTTGCCTATGATAGCGTATTTTGAGACGAGTTATACAGAGCCATGTCTAGTCTTGGCATCCCTGTCAAGTTCATCCGTTTGTGCAGAATGACGATGGAGAACTCTCGCTGCTCCATCAAAGTCGGTAAGAACATCACCGAACCATTCGATGTAAGGAAAGGTCTTAGACAAGGTGACGCAATATCATGCGATCTCTTTAACATAGTACTTGAGAGAATTGTACGAAACTCACAAGCCAACCCCGGAGGTACAATCTTCTTCAAGTCTGAACAACTACTCGCTTATGCCGATGACATTGACATAATCGGAAGAACTAAGCGGGCAGTCAATGGGGCATTTACGAGTATTGAGATCGAGGCAGCAAAGATGGGTCTAGCGGTCAATGAAAGCAAAACAAAATATATGCTGTCTGCAAAAAAGGACACCCAACATCGGCGTCTTGGACAGAACGCCACAATAGACAGATATAATTTTGAGGTAGTAAAGGATTTTGTCTACCTAGGCTCTATGGTGAACTCCGCAAATGACATCAGTAGGGAGACCACACGAAGAATTACTCTTGCCAATCATTTTTTCTATAGGCTAAGACGGCAATTGAGTAGCAAAGCCCTATCTCGAACTACTAAGGTAACTCTTTATAAGACACTAATCATCCCAGTCCTGCTGTATGGCGCAAAGGCATGGTCTTTGACAAAACCGTAAGAAGATGCCCTTGGTTATTTCGAGAGAAAAGTTCTTCAAGCGATCTTTGGTCCCGTCTGCATAGACGGTGAGTAGAGGAGAAGGTACAATGCCGAACTATACGGCCTATACAAAGACATCGACTTAGGCAGAAGAGTTCACATATGTTACAGCGACTAGGTTAGGTTAGGTTATGTTGGCTGTCCACACGGGAGTGTAGACACACTTAGACCAGCGAAGGTCCTTTGTGATACCAGGATCAAACCATTAGGCCACTCAGGGACTAACAAAACCAACCGGAGCTTTTGACAAAGCGATGGATGCTCATGACGTCCAAGGACGCCAGATCGCAGAGGTCGTCAAGGAAGGGGGACCCTAGATGGAGCATTCTTTTATGTGACAGGGCTGGACATGTGCATAGAAGGTGAAGGATGGTTTCCTCCTCCTCCTCGTCCCTACAGCTTCTGCAGAAGTCATTGGAGAAGAGGCCAAGTCTTTTGGCGTGCTGGCCTATAAGACAGTGTCCAGTGAGAACACCGACAACGCAGCTGATTTGTGTACGCTTTAACTTGATCAGATCGGCACTACGTTTTTGATCCAGCTTAGGCCAGATCTGTCTCGAAATGTGACACGTTGAGCCGTTTCCCCATAAAAGGTTGGTCGCGCTAATAGCGTTCAGCTTTAGTAGATACTTACATGTAGCGAGGGGCATACCCAGGGCTTGCCTTTCAGGCAAAATCCTTAGAGTGGTACCCTGTCTGGCGAGGTCGTCAGCCCTGCAGTTACCTGGAATGTCTCTATGGCCCGGCACCCAGCATAGGTGAATGTTGAACTGCTCTGTCATCTCCATAAGAGATAGACGACAGTTTAAGGCAGCCTTAGAAGTGAAAGAGAACGATTCCAGGGACTTGATTGCCGCTTGGCTGTCAGTGAAAATGCTAATATCCCTGACAGATAATACATTACATTTCAGCCAGGACAGAGCTTCTTTAATCGCCATGATTTCCGCCTGGAAAACGCTACAATGATCGGGGAGGCGGAAAGAGATGCTCAGATTGAGCTGTTCGGAGAAAACACCACAACCCACCCCACCATCCGTCTTAGATCCATCTGAAAAGAAGTGAACCGAACTAGCATCGACAGGGGGGGAGGTGTCCCATACATCCCGGTTAGGGATGCTCGTACTGAAGTTACGGTCAAATCTCAGTTTCGGCGGGGTGTAGTCCGTGTTTTCGTGTTTGAAGTTGAGAAGATCAAGGATCGAGGAGTGGCCAAAGCGATAGCTAGACCACTGAGAGGAGGCTTTCAAGCGGATGGCCGCACAGGCTGCCATCTGTTTGCCGAAAATATCTAAAGGTAGCAGGTTGAACAAGATGTCCAGTGCCGCGGAGGGAGTAGTTCTAAGTGCACCACTGATGCAGATGCATGCAGATCTTTGCACCTTAGCTAGTTGAGTGAGGTGGACAGCCCTTTCAAGAGCAGGCCACCATACGATCACGCCATATAGTAGTATAGGCCTGATAACGGACACGTATAGCCAATGGGTGATTTGAGGTTTAATACCCCAGCTCCTACCTATAGCCTTTTTACAGGAATAGAGAGCTACATTAGCCTTCTTGACGCGCTCTAGTAGATTGGCCTTCCAGTTTAATTTCCTATCCAAAATAAGACCCAAATATTTTGCGTTTTCAGAGAAGGTGAGACTGGTGCCATTTATCAAGGGAGGGTCTATAAGGGGAACTTTATATTTCCTCGTGAAGAGAACGAGTTCCGTTTTATGGGGGTTAACCCCCAATCCACAATTGGAGGCCCATTTGGTGAGCCGAAGGAGAGCATATTGGAGGATATCCCTGAGAGTGTCCGGGTGTTTACCGGAGGAAGCAATAGCAATGTCATCAGCATAGGCGATCACTCTACAACCTGACGTATCCAGGTCCAACAGTAGTTCATTAACTACCAGGTTCCACAGAAGAGGTGATAAGACTCCACCTTGAGGTGTACCGCAGCGAGCAATTCTTCTGGCCGATGCTCCGCCCAGCTGCGTGTTAATAATCCTGCATGTAAGCAATTGATTGATCAACACTCCGAGCGAGGTATCCACTTTCAGATTTACAAGTGCGTCGGTAATTGCCTTTGGTTTGACATTGTTAAAAGCTCCCTCAATGTCAAGGAAAGCCACCATGGTGTATTCTTTGATGCTCAATGATTTTTCGATGATGCGCACAAGCGAATGTAAGGCAGTCTCAACCGATTTGCCTTTGCAGTACGCATGTTGGGACGGCGAGAGCAGAGCTGGGCTAATACTTTGCCGAAGATGGATATCTATTAGCCTTTCTAACGTTTTGAGCAGAAAGGACGATAGACTGATAGGTCGGAGATCCTTTGGTTCCACGTGCGAGCTCTTTCCTGCCTTAGGTATGAATATGACTTCAACCTCGGTCCATAGTTTGGGAATATAGACCAGATTTAGACAGCCCGACAAGATGACTTTGAGCCATGGAAGCACAATGTCCTCGCATTGTTGAATTTCAGCTGGAATAACACCGTCAGGTCCTGGGGACTTGAAGGGTTTGAAACTGCGCATGGCCCAACGGATCTTTTCTGTAGTTATCAAGACTAGCGAGTTGCTGCAAGGTTGAGGGGGGGGATTTCCCTCTCGCGATATAGCAACAGAGGAGCTACCAGGAAAGTGGGTATCCAGTAAGATGTCAATGGATTCCTCCGCAGAGGAGGTCCAGTAACCATCCGGATGCAAAAGGAAGCTGGGTGTAGCAGGGCTTTTAGAGAGGATTTTCCGCAACCTGGAAGCTTCCGAGGACTCTTCAATGCTGTCGCAGAAAAGTCTCCAGGAGCGTCGTTGCTCCTTCCTCAGTGAGATTTTGTATTTTCTGAGAGACAGTTTATAGGAGTCCCAGTCGGCCGTCTCACGGGAGCTTTTAGCAGTATTAAAAAGGAGCCTACTGTGACTAAGATGGCTGGGTCATTTAGAGCGGATGGAGCCCAACGTTCCCGCTAAGAAAGTGAATCCACGCCGGATGGACCGCACAGTAGAGGACGACGTCGCGGTAGGTGGTGCAAACAAGTGGAGGGGGACCTCAACCAACTTGGCGTGCGCAACTGGAGACAACTGGCTCGTAACCGTGCTGGCTGGAGAGGTTTGTTGGTTGAGGCCCAGGTCCACCCCGGACTGCAGTGCCATCTAAGTAAGTAAGTAAGGTACCTACAGTACTGTGCAAAACATAAGCACCCATTTTATTGTAAAACTTTTTTCTTATTGATTTCATACTTTTATTAAGGAGAGAAGAAGAAAACACTTAGAGACTTTTAGTTTAGAATGAATATGTACTTTTTTAATTTTTTGCTTAAAAAAAAATGTTTTTCCATAACCTTGTAAATTAAAAAAATAAAAACGATCATCGAAATTGTCTGTGCCAAATATGAGCAACTTTTCGCCTCACACAAAAATAAAAGGAATTAATTGGACCTTTTCAGCAAGATCGAGTGCCAAACATAATGTATGAAAACCATGAAGTTTTTCTGTAGTTTGTTTTGATATACTCATGTGAAAAGATCCTTCGCGACAATGCCTCGGGTTCAGTATCATTACAGCTTAAAGTTAAGGATTATTGATGAATTTAATCGTGGAAACTCGCAAATTTTTTTTATCAAAAAAAGTATGATATCCATAAATCTATTATTTCACGGTTAATCAGAAAGTATAGAGAAACGGGAATAGTAGACAGTCGCCATTTGAGTGGACGATGTTGGCCGTAAAACCAAACGACGAACTGATAGATACTCTCATCAAAAAGAAACCGCTTATCAGTTTAACGGAGATATTAAAACGCTCAATTTGAAAATTGGTGCGAGTACTGTTCGCAGGCGAGCCATTGAAAACGGTTTACAAAGTTATAGGCCATACAAGCAAACATTGCTCACGAAAAACTATCTCCAAAAAGGTAACGTCTGTGATTGACATCTAATTTGATTATTTTCACTGAACTAACTTTTTATAGGTTAAATTTTGCCAAGCGATGTATCACTTGGTCTACTGAAAGGTGCAAAACAATAATTTTCAGCGATGAATCGAAGTTTAACATGATAAATTCAGATGCCATCTGTACTGTGCGACGGAGCAAAGGACAACGGCTAAATCCCAGCTACTGCAAGGTGACAGCTAAGTACGGAGGGGGTAGTGTAATGGTCTGGACTTGTTTTTCCGCACGTGGCCTGCGTCCCTTTGTCCAAATCCAAGGAATAATGGACCGTTTTAAGTACAAGGAGATATTGGAATCTCATATGCTACCGTACGCGGAATGGAAAATGCCGCTTCAAAGGGTGTTTCAACATGACAACGACCCGAAACATACAACGGGATTCAAGTTCTTGATTGGCCAGCACAATCGCCGGACTTGAACCCCATTGAAAATCTTTTTAGGATCTTCAAGCGTCAAGTCGCAGGAATTCGTTTTTGCAATAAGTCGGAGCTGATGAAAACCTTAAAGGAAAGGTGGGAAAGCCTGAATTTAAGTGTAATATCACACCTCATATGTTCTATGCCGAGATGTGCTGCTGTCATTAAAAAAAAAGAAACTACACAAAATATTGAAAAGTTGCTTATATTTTGCACAGCCAATTTCAATGAACTTTTTTGTTTTCTTTTATGCACATTTTTTAGAACGTTTTTTTTTTATTTTTAAAAACTATTGAATTAAAAAGTCGAAATGTTTCCGAGTGCTTCATCGGGGTTCATGGGGCCAGAATAGGCATTATATTTAATGCACACTGTCGCAGCTGCAATTCTGCTGACGAGATAGAAACAATCTTACACTTCCTCTGCAATTGTTCGGCTTTAAGCAAGGTCAGACAGCGCACCTTAGGTAAACCCTTTTTCGACAACCTTATAGAGCTAGCGGAGATTAGCATTGGGGATATTATCAGTTTCCTCAATGTAACGAGATGGATTTGAATAATCCTCTCCTTTTTCTTTTCCTTTTTCCCTAGCAGTTAACGTCCTTTTTACATCCGATAGGTCACTTGAGTTGTGTTATTAAAACGGCGCTTCTGCGCTAATTAAGTGTCGGCATGGTTTTGCTGACACAACCACTTCTACCTACCTACCTTCCGAGTGCTTTATTTCTCTGGCTCAAAAGTGTATGGACAAAATTGAACTGAAGTGCTAAAATGAAACGGTTTCTTTTCGCAATACTGTATATCGCGTCAAAAATACAGCTTGATAGATCTCTTTTGGTAAACCACCGAAACAAAGACAAATGAATGATTTTTCGTTTTTTGATGTTCGACATTTGTTCTACGTTTGGGACATTGACCTAAATTCAATAATTTATCGATACTGTCATATAAATGAAATAATCTTGACAAAAATGCACAGAAAATAAGTAAAAATTCGAAAATCTAATTTCAAAATTTTATCAAAGGCCATTGTGTGTTTTGTTGTTCTATTTGAATGGCTTTAATGTTTCTTTTTTGCTTCACGTAACATCAGATAAGTACACACAGCTACGATGTCTTATCATGAGAGTATGTCAAAAGATTAGAACACACTATCAGAAAGCTGTAAGTAGTTCATATTAAATTGTGTCGAGTGACTTTTTTAATTGCTATTCAATTACCCTATCAAAAATCTATATACCCCTTCCTTCTCTATCCTCTGCTAACAAAAAAAAAAAAAAAACTACCTGTACATTTGTTCTACCGCACCTACAAATTAACAAAGGGTATTGGTCCACATGGATAAAGTTATCACCGTGCACTGCAAGCAAACTATCTAATTGCTATGTATACCCATCGTTTGACCCGATAAGGCAATTAACGTCTGTCTGTCAGATTCATTGAATACAGACACCCAGGCTGCAATCATACACATTCCTCCCGGAATTACACGAGTCACACGAGATTCTGTTTCAAGCGAGTGAACGATGGTTTTTTTACCAACCTTTTATATATCGTATTGCATGTTCATTTGTGTGTATCCAATGTATTTCTGAGTATATGAGTATAGGTACATGTATAATTATCACTGATACAGCTCGATCTTATCGATTTGATGAAATTCAAATAGTTTTATCGAAACTGATGCAAAACTCACTGTTTTGTGTATCACTTTCTCTGCAGAACCACTTGTTTAATTCTTTACCAAAGGTGGGAGATACTTTTCTCTCTCCCTTAGCAAGTTCGTTCAAACGCACTGAACTAAAATACACCGCACTAGGTTACACTCTTCAGATACATATGTAGGTATCGGGTATGTGTTCGGCATCCTCTTCAATTGGAGAGCGGTAGGATCAACGGCAAACGATCGCATTTACCAGGAATGGATCGAGGTACACAGAATTTAGTACACATAATGGCAGTCGTGGTACATACATAAACTCGCAGTCACTTGTGGAACCGGTTCCATAGAAAAAATAGACGTTGAACGAACCGAATCTGGCAGATACAGCGTGCTTTACAAATTTTAGAGAAAAAGGATAGCAAAATTAATGACCCATTGAAAATTTTAAAATGAATTCATATTCTAACAATTTCATAAAGTTTAAATGCAACTGTCCGTCGTAGGTTGAAATGCACTCGATTTTGGCGCACACCACGCATGCATCTATTTCATAAGATAATATCAAACTAAGAACAGGTTAACCGCGTAAGTGCACAGTAAAACGCAGATTTGACGACAAATACACAAGAAACACCTAAAACCAGAGTTGATTGCATACTGTGGGAGGAGAGAATCGCACAACTTGTTCTATGAACGCAGACCCAGAACGTTCTCTTAAATGTAGCCGGTGTGCTATCGTTATGTATGCCGCAGCACCAGATACAATACAAAACAAATTGTATTGCTATTGTAATCATGGTTGCCATGTATCTGGTTATAGAAGATTTTGTTTTATACTACCGATAGTTCACACATATCTTACTTACATATGGTAGAATGCATAAATATTTGTGTTCTTCGGTTTGTTTTCTTAAATTCTTTTAGTTTTTCTTTTTTAGTTACTTAGATCCGAATCGTAAATCTTCAGTTTAAAATTTAGGTTAATTCAACGTTTCAAAAATCTTGTCGTTAAAGGCTTTGGCTATGGCGATTTTTTTCTTTTGGGTATGTTAATAATTCAGCAACTATAAGGGGGCAATATTGGATGGTGATACCTTCCCGTTTAATTACGTATTACTTTTCCTACTTTCTTTAAAAAAATAAGCATTTGAATTGGGAAAAAAGTGAAAGGTAATTTAATCTAGTGCTGTGGTGAGCCCTACCACTCTAGTGAGATGTTGACGTTTTCTTATTAGCTGTTAACGTCCGGTTTCCGATAACCAAAATTCTGCGCTTTTTTGAATTCGTGAAACTAATCAGCTAAGCGATTGGAAATAAGTGCCTTAATCACTTAAGCGGGTATTTATAACTGCACACACTGCATAAGTACCCCATAACATTGAACAATATTCTGCTGATGCACTTATCCGGATTTTACTGTAAATAGCAGTAATAGTGTCTGCAATGTGTTTATTTTTCGTACCATAAAATAAAGGTTGTACCAAAATAACTTTATTCAACGCGGCTCCTTTTTTCCTAACTAGTCGCAAGACTGCATTTATTAAGAAGAATATTATTGATAGTGCTTCTTGTCAGTAAACTATTATTTAAATAAAAAGTATGAAGATTAAAAAGGCCAAGACACTATAAGTACAATATTATATTACAGAAATCTTAGTATCACAATTTAATACTTATGGCAACACTAAAGGAAATATATTTATCATTTGTTGATTGAAGAAAAAAAAAAGACGTGTAAGAGAATACAAGAAGCAGTAAGAGAAAGAACGATCATAAGAAGGTCGAATACTTTCTGCTTTTCTTTTTACCCGCCTCTCATTTTTCAAAGAACCTAAGAGTATGCAAAAAAAAAAAAATGTTTCGATTTTACGTTAACCTAGGCTTTGCCTTAGATAATAAATTCCCAAATGAAACTAACGTTGTGAGGGGTTATGTTAATTTAAATTTCGGTAAGGACGTTTTGGTTTAAGAACATGACTTTTTTTTTAATTTCCGCGCACTTAATTGATTTAACACTTCTCTTCCTATTTCGACGAGGTTATGATCCGAAAACAAGGGATCATAACCCTACCATTTTACCGCATTTCTACTGATCCGCCTGTGGGGTTAGCCTATTTGACCTCAGAAAATATCGGCAGGCCTTCCGAATTTCTATCATCTGATTGCTGAGGCCAATCAAATGCTGATGTCGTTGCATTTGGGTGATCCAGGCGTTTATAGGCCTGCCTCTCCTGCCTCGCGATATCTTTGGACCGTTCATTGATATTACCTTTTTAACAGGATTAAAAGGATCTCTTCTTTGAACGTGGCAATATCAACTGAGCCGGTCGCGCTCTATTTTTCATACGATGATTTCTTTGGTAAGGCTTCCATGGATCTTTGAACTTCTTAATTAATTTCACACATGACACTTTATTGGCATTGAATCTAAATTCAATTCGTCATAAAAACGGGGTAATTGCTGAGCGTAATAGGATCGAATCTTGCTTAAAGTGAGAAATTCACGATACAACCGTCGTACCGACTTATGTTGTACCGATATTAGCCCAACTGTTGTATGCAGCACACACATTACATTATACATTCTGCATACGATTTACGCACAACCAGTCATTTTACACATACACATCATATGATTTCCATACAATCTGTATGTATTAATTTCTGTATCTTTAATTTCTCTCAACAGATTGCATATCGGCGCTATAATAGGTGTCATTACTGGACACTGTCTAATAGGCAAGCATGCTGCTAGGCTAGGCGTTTTTGCGAACGACTTTATTAGAAGCTGCATGGACGAAGAAGAGGAAGAAACTATTCCTCACCTTCTTTGTTTCTGCCCAGCTCTTTCCCGTAGAAGAAAGCTTCACCTAGGAGCCCCTATTACAACGACATAGGCGACCTGAAAAACATCGATGCTAAGAGCACACTACGCTTCATAAGAAGCTCAAAATGGTTTAACGATTAGGTAGGAAAAACTTTCTCCCATGATCCATGTGGTATCACAATGGACCTGTTTTTGGTCTAAGTGTGTTTGCGATTCTCTGCTGGCAGCCACTTCAACCTAACCTAACCTAACCTAACTATACAATCTGTGCTCGTGACACCAGTTGTACAGTCAAGACCATGCGACCATACGAAATCGGTTACAACGGTCAGCTGTGTGGATACACACGATACAATTATCGTATATAACACCAAAGCTGTCAAACCATTGGTATAACAGTTGTATCGTGTATTTCCCACTTAATGTAAACGGTACGGGTCTCAGTGAAATTTAAAAGCATTGAGGAGGAAAACGACGTACTCCACACCAAGCTTACAGAAATGGAGCTACAATACTCTATCTTGAGCTTAAGAAAGAGGTAGATTTATTCAGGCAAGCATATAATGCCCTAAAAAATACCTATCCACAAAAAGAAAATACAGTTAGACCACATCGCTCACTTAGTCACAAATATCAGACGGATGAAGAAGAGCTAACACGTGAAATGAATTGGATCGAAAAGAAACGGAAGTTGAGCCACAAAAAGATGAAAAGCGCAAGGAATTGCAAGAAAAGCCACAACAAATAAAATCACGTCCTCCGCCACCGATAAACGTCGTTGGAATTACGGGATATAATAAGTTGCATTGCCTCCTTAAAGGGACGCCGGCATTAAAGTTTAAGGTGATATCTCTCCGAAACAATACGTGGAAAATCAAAGTCGATGATCAAAAATTGAATGCCGAGAAGATTCAGTGGTATACTTATGAAAATAAGTCAGGAAGACCACTGCGTGTTGTAGCAAGGCGACTCCACCCCTTATGCTCTAAAGAAGAAGTAATAAACGATCTTCAAGACAAATGCTTTAAAATTCACGATGCCGTCAATATTATCAACAATCGGAGGGAGATCAGGAAAAATTGGTAAAGCGTGGACTTCCACTATTCATGCTTCCACTATTTTGATAAAGACGAAAATAAAGATGTAATATATGGCATTAAGACTATTCTAAAAATCTTGGTCAAAATCGAACCTATACGTAAGAGCTTCAGATCGATCCCGAAGTGTAAGCGCTGTCAAGGCTTCAATCATACGCAGACTTACTGCCAGAAAGAACCGCGATGCGTGAAATGCGCAGGTAAACATCTCTCGGAGGATTATCACCTAAATAAGTAAACCCCAGCCACTTGTATAAACTGCAAAGGAAAACGTCCTGCGAACTATCGAGTGGCGAAAGAGCTCCAAAAAAGGCGCGATACGCTTAAAAATTCCATGCGCCCGAATCTGAAATCAATTAAGAATAGACTCAAAATAGCTACGAAAAAGCAGAGAAAGATAGAAAATCCGTCAATATTGACTTAAGATCGGGTAATGAAAAAAGACGCAAACGTAGTAGAGAAAAGGTGACAGAAGCAAAATCTTCGAATATTGGCGTACAGTACATGACCGACAACTCACGGGAGGTCGAAGCAAGGAACCATCCAAACTTTAACGTAAAGACTCCTGCTCAATTTGCGACATTGGATAGAGGTAGCACAAAAGATCCCGTATCTCATGTTTTTTCACTAATTCTTGCAAAATTTGAAGAGCAATGCAAAACAAACGAACTTATTTTCGAGAGAATAGTTGCACTAGAAAACAACATTCATAACACACGCACTTAAACCAGAATATAACAAAAATCGCTAAAAATTCTTATAGTTGGAAATATTTACACGGGAAAAAGATATTGACATAATATATGCTTGGTCTGTACGAAGAAGAAAGTGGCAATGGATTGGACACACCCTACGGCGGGAAGAGAACTCCATTGCGAAATGCGCCATGCAGTGGAATCCGCTCACCCAGGCAAGCAGAATAGCTGGGCGCCTTGGGCAAACGTGTCGCAGAATAGTTGAAGAGGAATCGAGCTCTTTAGGAAAGAGCTGGAGGCAGCTCAAACGCGTTGCAGAACTTCGAACAAGATGGCGCGCAGGCGTTTTCGACGCCCTATGCCCACCGAGGGGTTAAAGGATCTAAGTAAGTAAGTAAAGTTGGTCTGTGAAACTCATCTGACAAACTAATCGAATGTTATGATAAGGGGATATAACGCGTATTACGCCTTCCACCCTTGTTTATAAAAGAATGTATCGAACACTCAGCAGAAATAAAGATTGAGTTAGAAGCAATGCAAAAAATCACGGTTAGAAATAAACATTTTGCCTTTAATATTTTGTCTTTATATTGTTCACTGCGATGTAAAGTTGAAGGAAGTGATTTCACAAACATCTTCCTTAAAACAAATTTTATTATTGGTGGCGACTTCAACGCGAAACACCCGTTCTGGAGTTCAAGGTACGCTTCTCAGAAAGGTAGAAAGCATTATAATGAGGGTATACAATACAGTTGTGATTTTCACTCGACGGGTAAACCAACATATTGGTCGACTGATAGAAATAATATACCAGATCTAATCGATTTCTTTGTTGCTAAAGGAATATCTGGCAACTGTATAAATTTTGAAGAAAGCTTTGATCTCTCCTCTGATCATTCTCAAATCATTATGACGATAAGCGAAGCTCTGAATAAAAAAGTAGGACCGGCTAGAATAATCAGCGCGAAACCTAATTGGGATGGCTTTAAAAAAGCCATCTGAAGCAAATATTCAGCTGAGCGTATCACTTAAAACGCCATATGAACCTGAAGTTGAAGTTGATCGCTTGGTCCAAATCTTACAGGCTGCCGCGTGGAAGAATACTCCCAAACCAAAGAAAACGCCGGCTAACTACATTCAAACTCATCCACAGGAATTAAAAGAGGTGAATAAGTGGTTAGCGTGTCTGACCCCTGTGCGTGAGGTTCCAAGTTTGAATCCAAGAAAACACCTAAAAGCATTTTCACGGTCCCACCTCTCGCGATCGTCTGACAAACATCCGAGAGTATTGTTGTCTCGAAAAAGCTTCTTAAACCAAATTGCCTTTCGGATAGGGCACTAAACTGCAGGTCCCTTCCATTCGTGTGAAAAATATAACGCACACAACATGAGTGGCTGCGAGAAGCTAGGCCCTGGAACTTAAAGAGCTGTTGCGCCAAATATTTACTTTTTTCTTTAAGGAGAAGAGAAAAGCGCCCAAAAAATAGCAACAAACTCGGCCTCCCTAACATAAAGCACATCTTAACAGTTTGTTCAACTCACTAAAAAGATCCACTAAAGACCTTAAGAATAATGAAATACAAACTTACCTAGAAAGTTTAACGGCAGAAAAATATTCTAATTACTCGCTTTGGAAGGCTATAAAAGGAATTCAAAAACCTCAAATTCAAGCCGCACCAATTAGGAAAAATCAAGACGAATGGCCCAGGCATGATAAAGAGAAAGCGCAAGTTTTTTGCCACCCACCTGGAAGAACTTTTAAACCGTTTATAGCCAATAGTGCAATAAGAAATGCAACACTAACCGAACTTAAAGAAGAAATAAAGAAACCTAAACCTAAGAAGGCTCCTGGATACGACCTAATCACGGGAGAGGTTCTTAAAGCACTACCAAGAAAAGCTCTAATTAAGCCTCTGTTCATTATAAATGCCTCTTATAGACCAATTTCGCTTCTTCCAATTATATCTTAAGTGTTTGAAAGAATATTGATTAGGCGAATACAGCTGGTAATATAAGAAATGCATCTCATTCCGGATCATCAGTTCGGATTCAGAAGTAAGCATTCTACAGTTGAACATGTGCATAGAATAACGCATGTTATCGAAAAATCTATGGAAGAAAAAAGGATTTGTTCAAGCGTATTCCTTTCTCTCAAGCCTTTGACAATGTCTGGCATGAAGGCTTAAAGTTTAAATTACGATAAGTTTTGCTCGAGCACATATATAATATTTTGAAGAACTACTTTACGAATAGACTATTCCGCGTCAAATGTGGAAACGAATATTCAGATTTTAAGGAAATAATGGCTGGGGTGCCGCAAGGAAGCATTATTGGTCCAGTTTTATATCTATTATACACTCGTGATATACACCGTTATCTTGGCAGTAGGTAAAACGGTCGAAGACACTAGCTTTGGATAAAGTAAATGAATGGACAGAGGTTTGGAGAATCGCACTCAACGAGACCGAATCTGTTCATGTAAATTTTACTTATAAAAAATTTAATAATTTACCGATCTTTTCAAATTCCGTTTGCAAACGAGGCTAAGTATCTTGGAATGACACTTGTTGCAAAGCTGAAATGGAAAGTGCATGTAAAGAAAAAACGCAAGGAACTAGATAATAAATATAGAGAAATGTATTGGTTACTTGGAGAATATTCCAAGCTTAATATAAAAAATAAACTGCTTTTATAAAAGCGACTGCTAAAGCCAGTGTGGACATATGGTATACAAGTCTGGGGTACCAAAATAAGTAACATTAAAATTTTACAAACTTTTGAAAATAAAGTGCTGAAATGTATTGTTAATGCGCCATGGTATATCAGAAATAGCGATATCCACAGAATCTGGGTATTAAAACAATCGAAGACAAAATCAAAAACTGCGCAAGAAAGCATAAAAGTCGAATAGAAAGTCACGTAAATCAAGTTTTGGATGAAAGAAATTTGTTACGCGCGCCGTCTACAAAGAAAGAAAACCTTTACACTTAGCGCGATAAGTAACCGCGCCTAAGCTGCGGATCTAGCAGGAACTTCTAACGGGAAGGTACCTGCAAAACGTCATTATTTCGTGAAATGAAAACTACTTGAGAAGTCGAATACTTGTATTAAAAGTGAAAACAAGTTTGTTTTAAAGGGGGGTTTTTTAGTGGGTAAGAATCTAGCACTACTACTCGTATGAGCACGCGCTGGCGATACTCATAGTGTCTTGTTGAAGATTTTCACCTATCCTCGAAAAAAAAAAAATGGAAAATCAGAAAGAATTTGAATTTTACTTCCGGCGTATTCAAAATTGATTAGCTGATACAGATCCGTATATATGTATGTTCATGATTAGCACTTTTGAATACCTAAACCGCTATGTTTCGATACCATATATTCTGCTAATCGAAATCGAATACCTACGTTTATAGGATTCCGATTATAGCAATTCCTAGCAGGAATGACCTGCTGGTCAGGTTGAATACATAGTTATATTTCATACTTTTGCCCAACAATTTTCTTTATCGTTTCCAAATGTTTATAGCTGGACTAACTTATATCACAACATCATATTATATACCACATTATTGTCTGTCGATGGTAATCGATTTTGTTTCTATTTTACGATAACAACCCATTGCCTCTTTTCTAGTACGTTTCTCTCCGCCTGAACCCTGTGTAGTGAGCAACTGTCAAAATGAGTTTTTGGGGGGAAATCTCGGAAAACGATTTTCTGTCAGATGGTGAAGAAAATTTCTTTTGTAGTCGTTGACATGTTCCATCGAAGTGTCTGATTTAATTGCGGGCGTAGGAGAGTTCCATTTCTACTCGTATGCAAATAAATTTATAAATATCCACCATCACTGTTTGCGAGTAAAAGTGAAATTCGCAAGTAACCCCAATCGCGCCCTTGATAACCAGATGATAGCGCATACATCACTACTCCCTCACTGGTGCTTCAATAGGAAAATGTGAAGCGTATCGGGATTGTTGATAACCACGAGGAAATCGCCGAAGGTAAACTAAAATTTGTTTAAAAACTGTTAAGCATTTTGCACGACATAGAATCGACCCACGAAACTACTTCCCCCTCTCCTCACTGTTATCTGAAGCCCCGGCTGGGCGGATATGTATACACACCTCGTTGCATGCCGTAATAGGTGACCATAAATGGAATGATACTCGCGCATAAAGCACTGTCTTGAGTCGACGACGAAGACACCGTGGGCATAGAAATACGAAAATTACTCTTTGAACTATAATTACACTCGTTTCCGGCTCTGAGTGCCTCATGTATACCTGCTTCTTTTTCTTTCAGTTTAAATTGGAAATATGCGCTTTAACAGACAAGAGCTGATTACATTGGCCAGCAATCCAGCAACGCAATTCGAAAAAGAAGGACTCCTATTCATCACCGAACGGCAGGAGGGATTCTTTAGGCGCGCCGATGGTAAGCATTCGTTTCAGATCCTACATGTACGGTGGACATACGTAAATGCCTGCTGTGATTTAGCTTTGCACAAGGTCACCTGAGGACAAAAGGGCAAATATTTTTATTGACAAGTCTGATTGTTGAGAGATGTGAGCCTAGATTTCTCTTTTGCGTAAACTCGTACAGATGTGAACGTACAATCGATTAATAAATTGTTTGTATAGCTTGCTACATTAGTGGGGCTTTTTAGTATGAGCAAACGCACATCTAGATAAGATAAACACAGGAACACTTTTATGGTAGCGTTAAATTGCATTTTAATGTCAGATGTTTGAACTACTAGCTGATTAAATGACTGTTATGCGAATCATATCCCGTACTGCTTCTTCCATATCTCGTTGAAAGATAACGTGCATTGTTACCTTTACGTAGTGCTATGAAATGTTTTCTTGAAGGTCCAATCTTACGAAATAACGCTTTAAATCTGGTGAAACTAATCGTATACTTACTTAAATGGCGCTACAGTTCGGGTGAACATAGGCCTCAATCAACAAGTGTCTCCATTTAGCTAATTACCTCTAGCTGAGGTCCCCTTAAACTTGTGCGCCCATCTACGGTGAGGAAGCTCTCTATTGCGTCGTTCCTGGGTTAGATTCGAAGACTCTGCGGACCGGAGTATTGGTGTCCATTCACTCTACATGTCATAAACATCTAATACGCAGTTTTTGTTTTTTTGACTAGGTCGTAAAGGCTGTAGAGCTCGTACAGTTCGTCATTGAATCTTCTGGACTTTCCTGGCCTGAAACTGCACTTACTTAGGTGGCGCTACAGTTCTGGGTGAACATGGGCCTCAACCAACAAGCCTCTCCATTTAGCTCAGCCTTTAGCTAATTGCATCTAGTTGCGCACTCTAAGTTGGTCGAGGCCTCTTGAACTTGTGCGCGTCGCCTACGGCGAGGATGCCCTCTACTGCGTCATCCCTCCGGGTTAGATTCGAGGAATGCGGGCCGTAGCGTTGGTGACCATTCGCTCTACATGTCCTAACCATCTCAAACGATTAATACACTGTTTTTTTTTTACTAGGTCGATGTCGCTGTACTGCTCGTAAAGTTCGTTATTGAATCTTCCCCATAACCCGTCAACGCAAACGGGACAGAGAGAACATATTACCAAACACTTTTTTTTCGAAGCGACCAAGGATATCTTCATCCGCTTTCAATAAAGTCCATGTTTCAGCGCCGTAAAGCAGGACTGCGATGATCAGGGTCTTATATCGAGTTTCCTTATTTGTTCGAAATAGGGCTTTACTGTTGAACTGCTGTATTAGTCCAAAAAAGTAGCGATTTGCAGAGTTATTCTTCGTTTGATTTTTGCGCTGATGTCGTTTTTAGAGTTAATAGCAGAGCCAAGTTAGACAAACTCCTTTATTACCTCGAAGTTGTAGCTGCCCATCATAACGTTCTGTCAAATTTGTCGATATTGACTTGGATTTGCATTCGTTTACCGCTAAACCCGTTTTGGCCGCTTTTGATTCAATGCTTGCAAACGTACCGGTGACAGCCCGCTGATTTCTTCCAATAATTTCAATATCATCGACGTATGCAAACAGTTGTACAGGCTTTTGATAGATCATGCCTCTGGTGCTGCTGGCTTGTGAGTTCCGCAAGGAGGAACTTATATCACTTACCTTCTTAATATTCGCCTGCGCTCTTTAGAGGGATTCGATTTTGCTTTCAAGTTGAAATCTTTCAACAAACACGATAACTTGAAAAAGTAAGAAAGTATCGACAAATGAATACTGTCAGGGCTTTTCCACGACAAAATGTTCAACCTTTTGCCATTCGTTTTGCTTTACATAAAAACTTAAAAGCGTCGCCATGAAAATCTCGATATTGGGGAAATTGTCCATCTATGTGATAAATAGTTGGAGTGCGGTGGCTAAAAGCTTTCGCTAAGTGAGGGCGATTTTGTCACATGTCTGTGGTATTTTCAAACCTAATCCAAATCGGCGAAAGGATCTGGTAGGCTGGACACCATGGGGCGAAGAACTTCACCGTACATTCGCCCTTGAGCATCAGTCTCCAATTGTCTTCATTAATTTCGATTGATTCGAAATTAGCAGAACTTGCGTACAGGATTACAAAAAGGCAATCAGCTAGATTCGACTCGACATTTACAAAAATACAAATACAAATAACCGGCGCAACAGCTCTTTAAAGTGCCAGGGCCTAAGCTTCTCGCAACCACTCATGTTGTGTGCGTTATATTTTTCACACGAATGGAAGGGACCTACAGTTTAATGCCGAATCCGAACGGCGATTTGAGAAGCTTTATCGTGACAACAATACTCTCGGATGTTTGTCAGACGCTCGCGAGAGGTGGAACCGTGAAAAAACTTTTTGGTATTTTCTGGGATTCGAACTTGGAACCTCATGCGTAGTGATCCGACACACTAACCACTTACGCCACGGCGCCCACCTCAACCCAAGGAAGACAGCTTCAATTCTCGGAGTGGATATCGACATAGGGTGACCCAAACTTGACATGCATACTCTAGGAGGGGTTTCACAAAGGTTATATAAAGGGATTTAGTGGCAAAGTTGTGTTGGAGAATTCCTTTGGCTATTGTTTGATAAAACCATAAAACCAAGAGTGGAGTTGGCTTTGTTTATAATGTGATTGATGTGAGAACGGAAATTGAGTTCCCCGTTGCAGATGACACCGAGATTACATAATGAAGGAACTAGAGTGATTTTTTCTTTTTGAAAGTAGTAATCTCTGGATGGGAGAGGAATCCGTTTACGAAATATGTGTAATGGCTTTACTGACGTTCAACTCAAGACAGTTATTATTGCACCAAATGTAGAACCTTTTAGATCGTTCTGCAGTAAACGGGTTTCGGTTGGGGATGAACTTTGTTTGAAAATGTTCATATCATCTACGTAGATGGATAGATCAGAGTCTCTTAATATGCAATCAACATCATTTATTGTTAAAAGAAATATTATTGGGATGACTACCTTGAGGAACGCCCAAAGTGGTGTTAAGTGGTCAGACACTAGAGATCTAAAAAAAACTTTGTGTTAATGGTTCTCTTAGTAATATCTAATCCACGAGATAAAGGAAGGTGGGAAACCGAGGCGTTAGATAAATACTTCGGTAAGAGAAAGCCTTGCTGAATTCGGATGTAACTATGTCAATTTCTCTACCATTCTGTAGTGCAATCAGTGTACCGGATATAAATTCGGTTAAGTTTGTTGTTGTGGATCTACTCTCTAAAGAAAGTAGAGACCTACAGTTTAGTGCCGTATCCGAAGGACAATTTGTTTTGAGTAGCTTTCTCGTGACAACAATACTCTCCGATGTTTGTCAGACATTCGCTAGAGGTCAGACCGTGAAAAATATTGTTGGTGTTTTCGGGAATTCGAATTTGGATCCTCACGCGCAGTGGTCCGACATACTAACCACTTGCGCCACGGCGCCTACAGGTTCCTTCCATTCGTGCGAAAAAATACAACGGACACAACACTAGTGGTTGCAAGAAGCTAGGCCTAGGCACTTGATGAACTGTTGCGCCAAATACATACATATATGTGTCACATTTTATGTAACCCTATGGGATAGAGTATATTGTTAGAAAATGTTTTTTATTTTTATTTTTTCGAATTTATTATGATGGATATTATAGATTTGATGATACTAAATCTAAATACAGTATTAAAAAAGACCTACCACGCATACTATTTTCGTAATAAATAAAAAACAAAAGGTCATTTTTCCTATAAATAAAATTAATTCTTTAACATTAAAATCATCATAATAGGTCCGTTCGCGTACTTTCCGAGCCAGAAACTAATAAATAGTCTTATATGACATGATGAGAGAGCGGAAAATCTAAGCAAAAGTACGCGAATGAAAAGTGAGCCATGCCGAGCCATGTCATTAAAAAGAATTGTTATGAACAAATTAAACTCGTTTGAAAACTAACAGATTTAAATTAAGTTAAAAAGAAATGTTTTAGGAGAACATTCACACATCACAGCATTTTCTTCAAGATACTTTGCATCAATTTGTTATGCCTATTGACTTTTTAAAATGGAATCAAAAACTAACTCATTTGACAATCATTTGGCAGTTTTCACGTTCGTGCCGACAGAAATTCTTCGAGCACATTCAAGCAGAAAGGGGAAATACTCGTTACTTATCAATTTTTGTCTTTATCTGTCATGTTCGCTGATTCGCGAATACACTTCGAGCACTTTAGAGCTTCTCAAAGCACTTAAAGCGCTTTACATTGCGTACGCGAATGGGCCTAATTATTGAAAAACAGTCTAACTACTTACGAGTATATAAATAACATTTTACTAAGTAGTTAGTACTTAGTAGTCCTTTTCATACTTTCCATCGAAGTTTCGCGGCAAATCGACCAACAAAAATCGGCAAGCATTGCTTCTGACCATTTTCCGTTGTATCGTCTCTCTATGTGCAACATGTCTTGACGAAATCTTTCACCATGTTCATCTGACATTACGCCAGCATTTTCGGGGAAGAAGTCTAAACGCGAGTCCATAAAATGCAATTTAAGAAACATATTGCATTTCAGAGCAGAACTGACGGATATTTATTGCCATTGTGAAACATCTTTTAAACTGATTTTGGACGAGTCTATAAAAATTCGCCATTCCTCAGATTTTTCAGGGAAACAAAGTTCACGAAAATATGAGACTTTCGTATCTTTCTCTAACAAATTCCATTGTAATCTTGATTCGAGAAGCTAAGCTTTCGATTTCGAGAATCTCTCTCTTTCACTAGATTAGTTATTGCGCTCCTTTATTCGCCACAAATGAAGCAAAACGAGTCTGCTGAATTTTTGCAAATCCTTCGCATTTTTCATCTATAACAAAATAAAATTTGTGATAAAATCATAGCAATGTACAAATTTTGTAAATAACTTACCAATAATTCAATTTTCAATCACTGGCGAAATATTTTTTTCACACAAGTCGTTTGAGTAACGCACTCACATTGAAGAACTTTAATTCATTCCAAATTCTTAAGTACCACTAAGCATTATAAAATTTCAGACAACTGAGGAAATCTACCTACTTAAGATCAGAGAAATAAAATTTGAGAAAAACCCTTCCGGAAGGAAAAAAAAAAGGAAGGGAATTCAGTAAAATTATTGAATAGTAATTTTTTAGGTAAAGGGTGGCAGTGCGTAGTGTGGTTAAAGCCCCAGCGGCGAACAGTAATCATGAGCTACCCAAATATAAAAGGTAAACGAATGACATCATCGTTTTTCCAATAACTTCACCAAAGAACGTTAAATTAACGGGAAGTTTATAATTGCTCTTTCATAAAGATAATTTCAACTTTGCCACGATAACTATGTAATTGATACTTAGCACTGTGAAATGTTCAATAATCATTTTGGTGCGTTTTGGTGAGACGTCGCTTCTCATTGAAGTAAGATTTAACGCGGAGTACAACAACAAAAAGTTACTTGGAACCGCTTTAGCTCTTTCTGAAAAGAGCTTTTTCATTCAAGTTGTATGATTCAGCAATTGGTGCGTTTTGGTGAAACGTAACTTCTCAGTGAAGTAAGATTTAATACGGAGTACAACAACACAAAGTGACTTGGAACCACTTTAACTTTTTTTCTCAGTCGAAAATGAGTTGCGATGGATGGGAAGAGCTTTTTCCTTGAGAAAAGCTTTTTCATTCAACTGGAATGATTCAGTAGTATTTCATACATTTAAGAACAACTTTTTCATACTTTTTACTCCATTTTTAATTCAATCACCAATCTTCAACAATTAAAAAAGTTTTTAGCCAGATTGACTTAGAATTGTTTTGTGGAGAAGCTTTCACTTTTCTTTGCATAGTTCTCACGAAAACACACCAAATATTTCACACATTTAAGCACAACTTTTTCAAACTTTTTAATTCAATTTCAATTCAATCACCAATCTTCAAACAATAAAAAAAGTTTTAAACCAGATTGACTTGGGATCGTTTTGTGGAGAAGCTTTCACTTTGCTTTGCATAGTTCTCATCAAAACGCACCAATTGTCAGCTTTGAAATTGATAGTTTGCACTTTGAAATAGATGTTCATACTTCAAAATGTTTGGTTTTAACTTTAATGATAGATAATATTATACATCGCAAAAGTATGCAACAAGATTTCCACTCCAAATAAAATAGCGGTAGAATAAAGATTGACCCCAATTTTTGCATTTGCTAATTCTTCTAAAATGCTTTAAGCAATATTTCCCACTCTGCAAAAATTCCTTTCTTATTTTCGACACACTAACCAATTGCGCCACGGCGCCCACTGTGACACATATTTTGAGAAATAATGGAGATAAACCCCATAAGGTAAATAATAAACAGGCGAACCCCACAGGCGGATCAGTAGATATGCGGTGAAGTGGGAGTGTTATGATCCCTTGTTTTCGGATCATAACCTCGCCGAAATAGGAAGAAGATGAAGAAGATGTATCTGCTTTTGAAAAATGAGAAAACGGAAAATTTGATGGTATATTTAGACGAATGCATAACCCGAATTTTAAACCGAATTATGAATTTATTAGAGATTATTACCTTTATATAGCGCTATAGCCCACTTGTAGCGGCGGAGTTTTTTCCAGTGTCGTTTCTATATATAATTACTCAATACTGGTACTTTTAGGCGATTTTGGCCAAATTTTAAAGCACAACTATTCGTTTTATAGTTCAAAGTATCCTTTTAAAGCTTTGAATATTTGTTTAAATGACTGTAGTTGTATTACGAGGGCAAGGTGAAAAGTTCTCGGCCTGACAATGAAAGACTGCGATTTTCAGTTAAAAAACGATTTTATTTTTCTACATAATCTCTATTGACTTCAACACACTTAGTCCAGCGTCTCTCCAACATTAGGGGCCTTATTTTGTATTGCGTTTCTATAGCAAGTGTATACAAACTCAATTTTCAAGTAATTTAAATGACGTTTGATAGATGTTTTGACAATCTAACTTTCGCTAATTTTTCATTTTGAGTTGGAAGCACTTACACCCAATCCGAGAACCATACAAAGTACCAATTCATTTTAGAATCGGATTACATTTCCGAATGGCAATCCGAATCCGAAAGCAGTACAAAATAAGGCCCCAGTATTCCTTCTCGGAAGTGAGAGTCTGGAAGGCTGTGAAAATATTCATCTACGGTCCTCTCAACTTCTGCATTGGATGCGAAGCGCTTCGCAGAAACAAATTTCTTCAAGTTTGGGAACAGATGGAAGTCTGGGGGTGCCAAATCAGGTGAATAGGGGGGATGGCCGAGCAAATCGTACCCCAAATCCCGCAGTTTTCCCATCGCCAACGCACACTTGTGCACAGGTGCATTGTCCTGGTGAAAGATGATTTTTTTTCTTCTTCAAGCCAGGCCTCTTCTCGCGATTTTTGGCATCCAGCTGGTCAAGAAAGTTGGAGTAATATTCGCCTGTAATTGTTCTGCTTTTCTCAAGGTAATCAATTAACAGGATCCCTTTCGCATCCCAAAACACAGTGGCCATGACCCTCCGGCAGATGCGATCGACTTTGCTTTCTTTGGCGCTGAACCACTGGCTTCTACCCACTGCTTCGACTGCTGTTTCGTTTCTGGTGTGTAGTGGTGGACCCATGTCTCATCCATGGTGACAAATCGCCACGCAAAATCGGTCGGATCCCTATTGAATCGGTCCTAAGATTGCCGCGAAAATTCAGCAAATGCGGCATCCATCTTGCGCAGAGCTTTCGCATCCCTAAGTTTTTGTGCAAGATGTTTCGCACCCTCTCTTCCGATATACACACAGCCTCAGCCATCTCACTCACCTTCACTCGCCTATCGTCCAACACGACATCATTCACTTTTTCGATGGTTTCGGATGTGGTTGCGGTCTTTGGCCGTCCTTCACGTGGGTCATCTTCGAGGGACGTGCGACCACGTTTAAATTCAGCTGCCCACTTTTTAACGGTTGACATGGAAGGAGCAGATTCCCCGTAAACTTTTGTCAACTTTGGATGAATTTCCTTAGGGGTTAACCCATCCAAAACGAAGAATTTTATGACCGCACGATATTCAAGTTTATCCATTTTAAGGAAAAACACGCAAGACGTCTACTGCAAAAATTCGTGTAAGCAAACTACTTGAGAGAACAAGTTGAAACTTGTCATACGAACTAATGAGAAGTGCAACCAGGCAGGAAACATATTTTTTTGCTGATTGGAACGATACCTCTGCGTTAGGCCAAGAACTTTTCACCTTGCCCTCGTAAAGTGAATTCATTTTTGTAATAGTGAAATTATTTTATCTTAGTGAAATACATCCTTTATAGTTAGGCATAGCAATTTTCATGTTTATTTCATCTGTTTTAAATTGATTTTAAATATAAGCCTAAATTACCATGAACACGACCATTCATATGTACATATTTATGTATGTATGTATATATCGTATGCATACACTCAGCCACTGGTGCCCTGTTGATTGCAATGATTCGCGATTGTACATGATTTTTCGTTCACGCAAGAACTTATAGCTTGGCTCATTACTTCGGTTCTAGGAAGCACAGATTAATGACTGATGTCTCAAACTCTTTGGCGATTAATGCAATTATCAGTTATATCATATATATAACATAATATCTTTAAGTTAGCTGATATATAAATGTGTTCAGAAAGCAAAAAAAAAAAAAAATTGATTCTAAAATTTATCTCTGGCCTTTCCTCTTTTCACGACCAACCAATTGATATTTAATAACATTGGAGTTTCGTTAGCTTGCTTATTTTTTTTTTGGGGACAAACACATAATATGTCTTTTAAAATAAAGATTTAGAGATAAAGAAATGCTGCTTAACCATAAAAGTTCTTAGATACAAACTCAGAGGTAGGTAGATGACAATAATATGAACTACCTATATAAGTATTATGTATTTAACTAACAGAAGGAAAAAGCCTCCGTCAAAATACACATGTAGCTATAAATTTGCGCCCCATACGTAGGCAAGGAAATAAATGCATGTTTATTTATTTTATATTGCGCCCAAAAGTACACAAAAAATGTTTAGTTTTCTGAAAGAAGTAATCGTAAAACTTTTCGAATGTATAGTTTTATAATGCCTGGTTTTGCCTGTTTTTTTTTTTTTTAATCTCTGTGTTTATTTATTTTAATATCTCAATCCCCTAGAGGGATATCGAGATAATACTAATTGGAGATAAAAACCTAGCGTCTAAGGTATACATTTTTACTAAAATCTGTCAATTAGTTTTTGCGTGATACCTGCCCGAAGACGACCCTAGTTATCATTTTATCATATGTGTAGATCAGTGCTGTGCAAAAAAAGTGTGTACATTTTCTCAAAGAGCCACAACAAAAATTATAAAAAAAAAACAGTTGAAAAATATTTCACTGTTAGCCGCTTATCGCCTCATATGATCAGACATGCCTGGAGGCATTTGGATTTCAGTTTGTAGTGTACAGGCATGTAATTCGGATGTGCAAAAAAATAGGTGCATTACAAGAATTTTCTATTGAATCGTGATTTAAGGTAAAATTGATGATTGCTTGTGTTTGAACTTTATTTATGACTTATTTTTATGATAATAAAACGAAAAAAATGGGACGCAAGAGCACTGCCCTGATGAAGTACGCAAAATGTTAGTAAAATTTAGGAAGCAGGGCAGAACGTATAAACATTTCCGAAACTATGGGCTGCTCTCAGAATATGGTTACTAATGCCTTAAAATTGCGGAAAACGAAAGAATCGTGAGGTAGACCACGAAAACTGACTGGCAGATTACCATAATGGCAAAAAAGGATCCGTTTGTTACGTCTACTAAAATAAAAAAAAAAAGACCTTGGATAGAGTGTTTGCTCGTTAACCGATGTGTGCCCCAAGCCCCAGCCGGGAACAACCACCCGAATATAAAAAGAAAAAATATCGAAGTTTTTCCAACCATAGGTAAGAATTGTGAATATTGGAGGTCTATTCCAAAGAAAAGATGCCAGAAATTGGTGAATTCAATGCCAAAAAGATGTCGAGTCGTTATAAAAAGAAATGAATGGAAGAGAAAATACTATAGTCAGGTACTTATAGGAGCACATATTGTGACACATTCAGTCCTTAAAACAATTTCTTGTAATTTTTTTAGAACACCTATTTTTTTGCACAGCAAAAATTCGACTTTATAACTTCCTTTGTTTATTAAACATATAATGGTAACATATATTTTTGTATAATAGTATAGTGTAAAAGTACAAAATAAATGAAGTTAGAACCGTTCATTTCATTACTCCGGCTTTATAATTTTTTCTAACAAAAAAACTATTTTAGAGAATTGTTAAGCACCCACCTATTATTTTGCATAATACTGTGTATATACATATATATTTAAGTTTCTTTATTTAATTTAGTAAATCTATTCTTACCTCCTTCTGAACAATAACAAAAAGTTTCAAGGCTGCGACTAAAAAATTAATACGAAATCTTCATTCAACAGGAATAAATCTTTTCATCTAAGACTGTTACTTGCGACGGATCGAAATAAATATTAAGACAAAAGGTTCGCCAAAGAAATTTCCAAAATTGTGTCACATTCAGCACCTTTTTTATTGTTAGAGTTACTCAACAAATTTGTTTAATTAAATGCAAAATGCACTTCTAAACTTGCTTCAGCACATATGTATGTAACAATTGTTTGTACACCGCTTTCACGATATCAATTTAATGCTTAACATTTGACCATCGTGCAATAATAATTCCTGTTTCATTATAAACTGCTCTCATGTTCTTGAATCTAGCATAGATGGTGCGAACGTGCCAGGTTTACTGACAAATTCCTTTAGTCAGCTTATTCTTAACTTTACTGCTGATTTGCGCGACCAATTCAACTTAAATCCCACTTGTGTGTTGAACTCTTCTTTGTGTGCTCTTACCTCTCTGGTGAATTACTATTCTTCTGTTATATTTTACTATAGAGCCGTGGTCAGATTGATACCAGTCTACGCTTATAATGACTAACGAAATCACAAATATTTTAAAAATAATATAGAAAAATGGAACGACTCGTATCTGGAATCTAAGATTGTCTGCACTCTGTACAGGGCTCTGGCCGTTTGAAATTCAAACAATGACTCTTCGCAAAAGTCTCTTATCGTTTCTTTAAACAATTAAGCCTCTCCTTTTATCTTAATATGACAATAACGGATTTGTAATAAATACAAGATGTACATCTCTTAGTCCCAAATCAATGTGTGAAATTAAAACGCCTTTCCCAAATCAACTTCTAGTAAACATGGATGTCTTTCTACGATAAATGAGCACTGCCGACAAATCAAGCCCCGTGGATTGCTACCTTTTGCTGTTGCTTGCATTTCATTTTACTTCTTCCTATTTCCGCGAGATTATGATCTGAAAACAAGGCATCATAATCCTCTCACTTCACTGCATTTCTGCCTATGGAGTTCGCCTGTTTGACCTCAGAAAATATCGGCAAGCAAGGAAATATCGACAAGCAAGGAAATATCGACAAGCAAGGAAATATCGACAAGCAAGCGGCTGTGTTATCCAGGAGTTCATAGGCCTGTCTTTCTTTCACGATGTCTTTGGAACGTTCATTGATATTACCTTTTTAACAGGGTTCAAATGATCTCTTCTTTCAGCATGGCAATACCAGTTGAGCCGGTCGCACTCTATTTTTCATGAGAAGGCTTCCACGGATGTGCGAACTTCTTATTTGCACTTCATTTTATTGTTAATTTAAGCTACAGTTTCGTGTCAGCTTGGTATCTATTCTATTCGCACAGCTTTTCCAGATTTTAGATAGACCGTTTTACCGTACTTTCTTTTATATTCCCACTACTTTCGATGTGACTGTGGATCATGGCTTTGGTGGGGGTGAAATATATTAAGGTTTTCTTTCTTCGACAAAATCATTACAAAATATCTGCTGCACCATATATTTTTTTTATGTAACTAATAAGCAATATTTCAGGTTTATACACAGTCTTGTTCCTTTTATTTTATGGCAATATTTATCTTTCAGTGAATCTACCTCGTTGGTGTAAATTGCGAGGCAATCTTCTATTTTACCTCAAAGATCAAAATCGTACATCTCTGCCTGTCGGAGTGATTGTTCTTGAAAACTGCAGGCCCATAATTAGATCAGATGAAAGAGAACCCGACGGTTTTGCCTTCCTTTTAGGTAAATTCTTATACTCATCCAACTAAATAAAAATGTAAAATACTCAACCTTTTCTAATTAAATTTCAGAATTTGAAGGCAGCTTTCCCCAACGAATTACAGCTCGAACCTCACAAGATCGCCTAGACTGGGTGAAGTGCATACAGCTCGCCAGTTACTCATACTTGAATCGACAAATAAAATACCTATCTGATCAAGTAGCTGCCGCTAGCATGGGTAACCGCATAGAACGAGGCGCACCCGTAGTACCACAGGAAGAAACAGCAGCAAAAAAAGAAGAAGGTGATCTTATACAATTTTAATAACAAAAAATACTCAGTTTAGTTAGTTTTTAATGCAACTTGGAATGAATTTAATCAAACAAAAAAAAATCTCGTATGAATTGAATTGTTCACTAAAAAATGATGAATTGAAAGTTTTGTGTGGTGGAAGGATATGTTGTGTAAATATTTTGTTTCCTTTTTTTTATTAATTTATTGAATGTTCTCTAAGATAAATCAAATAATAAAATCGTTAATATTTTTGAAAAATAACCCTCTGACCTAACATGTTTTATTTTCCATGTGGCTTTGGCATTAAAAACACCTTCTTAGTTAGTTTATCTTTTTTCCGAATGCACTTGTTTTTAAATCAGTGTTTGTGTTTCCATAGACTTTTTTTTTACTGTAGAATGATGGGCATTCTTCTTTCTTCTTTCTTCATTCTAGACTGTACCAATACAAAAATAAATTCATCTACTATGGCAGATGATAATCAATTTAATAGTTTTCCTTGGTTATAGATTTATTAGAAACTTATTAAAAGCATGAATTAGTGTACACGATTTTGCATGTGCTCGTCAACTGTTAGTCTTCACCGTAATTACCATTTCTTTTTATTTCAAGCATGTATACTGCTTTGTATCTTACGGCAAGGAATACAATTTTACAATTTGGGTAAGCGAACGTTGCAGGCATAATCCCAGCTTTTATAAGCATCTGCAAGTATTGAAATAAAATGCATGATATTATAGATGAGTTAATAAAAAGCAATTACGGCACTTGTAACTCATTAATTTATTAAGAAGTCATGCTGAAATAAATTTGAGCCAATTAATTAAAGCTTCAAATGTAGGCTTTCTGTGTGACTCTTCGTACAAGCGCTGTTTGATGGCTAGTGGACATTATCTTTTAAGCTCACCCATTGCCTCAAAGCAATTTTATGAGTCTCTTCATTAAGAGCGTTCTCATATAATATAACAGCATTTCATCAAATTCAGCCAATCATTACAACTAATTAATCCTGTGGACTGGTTCAATTTAAAAGCGTATAGAAACAGCGCATGCAAGATAGGCTGTAGTCAGTTTTACTTCATTTAACGTGGAATTGCATTGCATACTGTCAAATCGTAAGCATTCCGCCACATTTTATTAACTTCATAACATAAATGAGCGAACGTTTAATCCAGCTTGGCTCAGTCAAACGATAATTTTGCATAATATTCCGATTTTGTTTGCAAGAGAGATTTTTAAGCAGCACTTTCTGCAATCAAGAGAACATTTTTCTAAGGCATGTAATAAATTTTACTTTTAATTCACTGCCACACAGAACATTGTCATGTTTTTTCTTAACTCTTGGTATAAACATTTGTAGTTAATGGACATAATTAACTAGCATAAAAAACTAACTAACTAACTAAAATGCCTAATGTTATGTTTAACGCGCTGAATAGTTCTTATAAAATTGTACAATAAATTTGTATAATTGTGTGAGTATTTGCTTGCAAGAGTATTGTGCTGTGCCACACGAAGCACCTTCAGATCGGTGCACTGTCGCCTCTTCACTGGGACTAATCGATTAACTGCAAAATGACAATCTTAACTGATCAAATATAAATATACCTTAAGTTGCCATCTGACAAAACCCAGTATTTCCAATGCAATAAACTGTAGATGATTCAATTCTAATATTTTCAAAACATCTGTTCATTTACACGTTTCAAAAGTAGAATTAAAAAAATCTCACTCGTATTAAAATAAGAGTGTTTCTGCTCGAATTCGAGCTGCTACTGCTGCTTAAAATAAAAGCGTTTTTTACTCTCGATTAAATTTTGTTCAAAAACAAAAGTTCCTTTTCTGCTCGTTAAAAGAAAATTAAGATAAGCCGTGTTTTTTTTTAAACCTAGCCAGCCAGTAGTTGCTAGTAAAGTCAAATTTTACACATAAAACAAATACAAACAGCGGCTGGCTACTACTCTTGATTTAATCCCTAACCGAAAGTGATGCTTAATTTCAGGCGGCGCAAAAACGAATGTTTTTTAGTTATTTGTTGTTGCTGTCACTGCGAAGTTGTTTGGTTCCTAAAGATATGTTCGTATAAAATCGGCTGGCTTTGGCTGGCTGGCAAATCGTTTATATGAACAACTGGCTGGCTAGGTTTAAAAAAAACACTACTATAGAGGAAATAACGGGTGTTCAGCTCAAGTTTAAAATAAAAAAAAATAAATAAAATAAATACAATTTGCGTCTTAATATTTATTTTTATAAATTAGATTTTAACAATGTGGATTTTATTTTGTAAGAACAATATCCTCTAAGTGACGACCGTTTCTTTTAAGGCATTCTTGCAGCCGGACTCTTACACTCGCAAATATGCGAGAGCAAAGCATAGGTGCAATAGACGCACCTTCACGGCGGATATTTCCTGGTAGGTTCTGAATCCTTCGAGGATTGATATTGTAAACCTTCGACTTGAGGTATCCCCATAAAAGAAAGTCGCATGGCGTGAGGTCTGGCGAGCGAGGAGGCCAGGAAATGTCCCCGTACTTGCTAATTAATTTACTCCGAAAAACTGCCTTCAACTTCTCCATCGAGACTCTAGATGTGTGCGGAGTGTCATCGTTTTACTGAAATAGCATTCTGTTGTCATACCCGGGAAACAGCTACAGTTGCGGCAACAGAAACTCGTTCATCAGCAGTCACTGTTCCTCCTTGGTAAATAAATAAAGCCAATTATATTTCGGGCAGAAATCGCACATCACTCTGTGGTTTTTGGACAATGTAAACGTTTTTGATGGCGTTCTCTAGGGTTGTTGAATAACGCATGTTCTGTTTATTCACATAGCCATCAATATGAAAATGTGCTTCGTCACGGAACAGTATGTCTTCAAGCATTCTTGCTGTTCGAAGACGTTCCAGCATTGTTCTTGCGCAGCTATCTTGCAATAGTCACTTTCGTTAAGACCCTGTACGTTTTGCATCTTGTATGAGTAGAACTTTAATTTCTTTTTGACAATAACATGCACTGTTAATTTTTTTCAAAGAAAAAGTATTACATTTTTTTAAAATATAATGTACACCTCCATTAGGAAAATATTATTAGATGGAGAAGTAACGATAGTTAGATGGCAGAATCATTTAAACAGGCTTTTGAAAATACTCAAATGGTGAGTAGCTCAATAAAAATGCATGGGGTGCCAAAAAAGAAACTTACACTACATTTGAAGAAAAATACATGGGGTGCCAAAAAAGAAACTTACACTACATTTGAAAATTGTATCATCGCCGTGAAGTTTGAGTTTGTCAACGATGGCGCCAGACACACTATTTCGAAAGCTTTGTACATATTTGGGACCATACGCATTCTTAAGGAGAATAAATGCACTTAGATTGACCGATTCCGTGGGGAATGCTGTTGCCTTAAATCTTACTGAAGGCAGTTTAGAAGATGTTTTCTTTCGAAGTTAGTAAGGATTATAGTTGTTCGTTTATATAGTTTTACGAGTTGGTGAATGTTTTTTTGTTGATATAAACATGAACTGGTTGGCATGCGAATACACCTATTGATTCCAACGAGTACCTTTTGTCTGTATTCACACATACACTACGTATTTTACTCATACAAGGTTCTCGTTTTGCTTTCATTTACAGATCTCTTGGAGATTCCAATTTGCGAATCAGCACTATCTTGTGATAACTTACCCAGTGACGAAAACGGTCGCCTACCAAATCCTCTAATCGCTGTCCAAATACGCAATGGTGTGGATTGTTGTTGGCGGCAATACGCCCGCACAGAGATCATGGAACGTAGTGCAAATCCTCAGTTCCTATGTACAGTGTGCTTCCGAGCAAGTGATTACTTAAATGCCGAATCTCTGATTCGATTTACTTTATACGACGTACGGGAAAAGGTGTCACAGACCTCGGTACCAATAGGTTTCGCTGAGATCAGTTTGGGTGTTATTCAGGTAAAGTTGTACATTAAAGTTGTCTAAACCAAGGCAATATGAGAATCATTTCTGCTGTAGGATGCAACCAGATTTCGAATTCCTCTTAAATCTGCTAATGGTGATGTTGGTTTTATAACAATAGCGTCATGGGCACCAGATCCAGAAGTACGTCCGCCAAGATCACCAGCGAAGGTAGCCGATCCACAAGCGAGAGGTTTGAATTAAACAATCTATGACAGACTATCTAATCTATGTTCGTATTCCTAGGCCACAGAAGATCACAGTCATTGCCATCGAAGTTGGGCGTGAAACTATTTGTTCCAGTTCAGGAGAAAATCTCTGAAGTTTTCGCCAGTCCTCGAGTAAGTATTTATGGTTTGGGAACAAACATTATTGTAATGCTTATCTTTTAAATAGATTCACACGTATCGCTTACATTCCGGTCTGGGTGGAGATATTAGTGTTCAGGAGACGCTAATGGAAAGTCGGTATTGTTTCATCATTCCACAACAACTACTGTAAGTCATAGATACATTCAACATTAAATAATAAATTCAAGAGCGTATTCCTGGTAGATCAATATGGATCATGAGGGAAAAAGAACTCTTGCAAGAAATATCCGGAATGGGCGAACTGGGCGGTGAATGGAGAAGACGACAAATCGAATTGCTCGATAAGCATCTGAAACTATTGAAGGATTATTCACAAGCAAAACAGATTTTGCAGCAAACTATGAAAGAAGATGGTAACAATTCACAAAATAATATGATTTATGTATATCTGTATATTCTTGTGACCCCTTAGGACCTTTCTTTAAGCAATCGTCGGTAAAAACTGACGAATCTCTGGAATTTATTCCGGTGAACTTACACTTACAACGCATGTGTGCACACAATGATTCCCTTAATCGTACCGGTGTGCTAGACATTATGACCGTGGGTGCCTTTACTAGGCATGCAGGAAAACAACGCACTGGTGGCTTAATAAAGTACGACTTGCAAACGTTTTGAAATAATGACTCATTCACTCATCTTTCTTCTAGACTTCTACAGCAAATCAAAGATTCACCCTCGAAATTCGATGACAATGAATGTAAGGTTCAAACTGCAAATGACGCTGTACAAGCTATAAAACAACTTCGAAAGGAAATCGTGGAAATCATGTCACAGCTTTTGTGTTTAGCTAAATCGAAGAATCCCAAGGGAATGATGCCTTTGTGTAATGAGATGATTGCTAAAACTAAGACGCTGCTTAATATTTGGGAACCCAGCCTTGTGGAGGAAGCCTTTTCATTCATCGAAAAACACCGTATTATAGAGGAGCCCGACAATGTGTTGATGGTGAGTAGATCAGTACTCACTTATCACTTCAAATTTAAACTTTTATCACTGATCACTTATCGTCTTATCATTTAATGTAACAGTTAATAATAGTTACTCAAAATGTCCCCACTTATCATTTAATTATAAAAAACTGTTTCTCCAGAACACAAATTACTAATCAAAAAAACATGTTTGTTCCGAGCACTTATCGCTTGTCACGTATCTCTTATTTTTGTTATTCACTATTGTTTTACGACGAACAAAATTTAAATATGGTTTACTTGTAGCTTATTCGATTGATTTTAAGTGGTCCGTAATATACTAAGGCCGAGAACAGCTTCTTGTTGATCCACAAAATTGGGAGAATATGGATCAAATGATGAAGCTTTTAACTATAGACGTACAGGCGTCACAGAGATTATTAAGATTCTTCAGTAAGATACCTAGCTGGACTGGCTTCAACCACAGTCTGGGCCAGGAATGGGTTGCAATCGTATTTTCACGGACGGCTCAGTCAAGGGCCTGGCACTTGTGCCTTTAGTGGAAGACGACAACATTAGACTTCTTTTCTTGTTAGGCAAATATGCGTCTGTTTTTCAAGAGGAAACATAATGCAATCCTATTGATCATGAACTACTCGTAAGTTATTGTATGAAGAACAGGTTGAAGGGCCGCAGTATTTGTGTCTGTAGTAACAGTTAGGCTGCGTAAGACCTTGTTTAACCTTTTAGCCGAAAATAGTTTGTGAAACTAAAAACTATTTGAACTCGGTCACAAGGCTGAATTCCCTGTCTCTTACGAGTATCTGGGCCCCAGGTCACACTGGGATCCTGGGGAACAAGATTTTCGATGAGATTGCTAGACAAGGCCCAGAGGAGGTTTTGTAAGGTCCCGAACCTGCGTCCTCGGTTAGGGCTTCCATTGACGATTGGGTCTCTCACGAACACAATTGTGTGTGGCATAACTCTCCGGGATGTACATAGGTTGACTAAACGAATGCTTCCGGACGTCTGTAAGAAATCAACGGCATTCTTGCATTCTCTCAGCAGAAAAGACTGCAGACAACTTATTAGCGTCTTGATAGGCCACTTTGCTCCGCTAAGCACCGTAACGTGCTTTGTTTAAATGACACTATAATCGCGATGCTGCGGAGCATTATCTCTGTGAGAGTCTGGCATTTCGTATCAGGTGGTAGATCCTCGCTGATGTGGTAAGTACTGGTACTGTAAGCTCCTCATCACTGCAGTACTTGTTTGGTCTTCTTAGAAAGACAAGGATATTCCAATACAATGGGTAAATCAGGTTTTGTTCTCTGTTACTACAATGGACCAGTCGCGTCTGAGTGCTCCAGAGCGTTTCCTAAGGTACCAAGCAGAGTTTTAGAGAACAGTTGTTACTTTGGCCTGGAAAGGGCTGCAGCTGTTTGAGATGTTAAACTAGATATGACAGCTTAGATCCTAAGAGAAAATTTATTTACTATTTTTGGACGGGTTTAGAGAGCCCAGTAACTTTTTTGTCAAAGATTGAGTGTTTAATAGTGCCAAAGGGCAGCCTCAATACTGAGGTGGTAGGGAGAATGTGCAGTGCTTTAAGCACGTAACTTTTCAGACGATCATCGTTTGAACGATAGTAACCGACGAATGAAAAAAATTGTTGCATATTTATAGGTGTTATCATTTCTCTAATAGTCTTCAGCTCCATGCGCCTGCCTGACAATTATTAATATACCCTTAGCGGAGTGTGGAGTTCATTAAATTAATCGCGGCCAGCGCGCCACTTACCACAGTTAGTTGCGCACTGTTGGCTATATAACTCCTAAATGCATGTTTGAGCGATAGCAAAAACCGCTATCGTTTGTAGTTTACATGCATTTAGGCGTTATATAGCCCAGTATAGTTTGAGGTGCAGCGAAGGTTCTTAGTGATTGGTAGTACTGAGTCTTCTTCAATAGCTTTAAGTTAAAATTCGGCGAAATGGCGGGCCATCACCATATCACCTTTTTGCAGGAGTAGAAGATAGCCAAAGATTTCATCGCATTTGGTCCCCGGCTGTGCTTGAAACCCTAGCCATAAATCCACGTAGCTCACTTCATTTAAGCCCTTTTGTGAAACTATTCATCTTTTACAGACTTTGTTTGTATTTAAGAAGGAAATCTATCGCAGTAGAGGGAAATGTAGTAAGATGAGTTCTAATCACTTAGTTGCGATCTTTTTAAATCTCAGTTTGAAGAAACACAAAGTTATAGTAATTTTAAATAGGTTAGCAAAACACCGTCTAATTTACTTCGTTTTTTTTTTTTAGCCAATGTCCCCATTTAAAAAGATTACCCAACAATTAAGTGCACTTGATTTAAAATCACCCGAGTTGGAAGATTTTGCAACACCAGTGGTTGCTCCGCCTGATTTATGGCCAAAAACACAACGAACTCCTACAACATCGCGGCCATATGGCTTTGCGAACAACCTGCGAATGAAATCCCCTTCTATGACAGACATAAACGCGATCTTCAACATTCAAAATTCTATGAAAATTTATAGTGAACAGCTATATGCTAGTGAATCAGAAGAAGATGTCGCAGTTACGCATCAATCACTACCAGTGTCGGTGAATTTTGAAACAGATTTGCACTTTCGCGATTCGCATTTCGATGATAGCCCTAAGGACAAGAGTCGTTTGGATGGAACGCTAACTGATTTAGGACCAGGTGCAGCTAATATTATGGATTCAACTCTCATTTTCGATGGAGAGGATGGTCTGGTTCCTACAAACTGTTCTACAGTCATTGGTCAAAGTGTTGGCTTCTTGGATACCAAAATGATGAGTACTAGCCCGTCGGCGAACTATTATCGGCCGACAGAGGAACCAGAGCCATTGGATCTAACTCAGTTGAATATTGAAGCTAGTGTCATGTGCCTGGTGAGCAAGATAAAATTCTTATGCGGTCGATGTGGTAGTCCAGCGATACGTTTGAGGCATCCTAAGACTGTAGCGAAGCGAGATGGATTTTCGCATACAGCTCCAGATGTTGTGGTGAATCAAGCAGAGTGCCTGAAGGAAACAACTGTGATCGATAGAGGGGCAGCATGCTCCAGTAAGGAATTAAATTTGGAGCTTACCCAACCAATAGAAGGAAATAGCGGCGAGGTACAATTACGCACGAAGAAGGGAAATAAATTTACCGATGGTGAGAGTTGTATGCTGAGTGTGAGGATGGGTTTATTTATTTGTTTTCTAGGTTTGGATCTATCAATGACCACAGACTGGGTTTCAGAGCTTCGGCCATCAATGCGGAAGTTGCGGCATGCGATGGATGGCCTACTCAAGACTGCAAGACTCATGCATTCTGTACAGAGATTACAGCAGGACATGAAGCGAAATAGTGTCAACTTGGACATCATGTATCGGAGGGATGTGTGTTTCTCTCAAGCAGTAGGTGGAATAGTACTCATGATGGAGACCTGTTTGAATGTGTATCTTCTTTTAGTTAACGGCTTTAGTGAGTGCTCTTATGGCCAGATTGTGGGGCACCAATATCACCGAGAACTTTATTAAGATCTTAACCGATTTGGGTCCGTTGGCGTATTTTGAGTGTTTACTATCGCTCTATGGTGGAGAGACAGATATGTGGGGTGATATGTCGATTGCCATCGAAGATCTTCTCACAGTTCGTTTTACTTTAGTCAGGAGCAACATTCAAAGGTACATTTGTGATGGGAAATTCAAAGACTTCATTAATTTTTATTCAATTATCCACAGAGATTCTTTATCGGTGCCAATGCCACGAGTAAGTGGCGTACGTAATGCACTCAACGTATCGCTGCCAGTACCTGAGACAGTCTACTCCATTCTGCCGACAAGGGAAATGGTGACATTTAAAGTGACACCGGTTTTCTTTAATATTGGCATCAACGAAAAAGCTACTCTAGCTGAGACCTTGGGTTATACTCGTGATCAGCATCGCTCGAATTGGGATAACTTTGAACGTATAAAACAATATCACACACGTTATCGGAAGTTGAATTTAAAAGCCCCAGACACACCAAGTAAATCATCTGAACAGACGTTTTCTGTACAAGCGGTGTCTAATTTCCTGTTTCTTATGGAGGAGCAATTGCGATCGAATGTGTCGAAGAATATGAAAATCCTTCACTTGGCCGAAGATATGTGTCGATCAATGTCTGGTCTGAGATTCACGTCGTGTAAAAGTGCCAAAGACCGAACAGGTATGGCCGTTACACTAGAACAGTGTCGGGTCTTGGTGCAGGAGTTCCATTTACCAGCGAAAAGTGTGCCCAATGTTCTCAGTACCATGCGGAGGTAAGTTATAGATAGTGCCTGGATTGTGATACTTTTGAAGGTGTTTGTATGTCGTTCACTGTATTTCACTAGTCTCTGTTTCTTGATTCTTTAATTTTGTCTCTGCAATAATTGTTCTTTTTTTTTCGCGATTCAAACTTCGAATATCTTGCTCGGTAGTCCAAGACACCAACCGTTAGGAAATTGTACCCATTTCCGACAGTAACGACTACTACAAAACCGTTTAAAAAACTGCACCCATATTTAAAGAAGTAGCATATTTGAAGCTTCTTGGCTATAGTTTTGGAGATTAAGTAACGGGAATGAACCGACTAACAGATGAAGTTAGAAGAGAGATGTATGAAATGCATTCTTGAACCCGGATCCGAATCGGCTCTAGATATGCGATTTCTCATTTCCCTCTTTAACAGGATACTCGTAGCTTATTTCTGCTTAAGCCTGTACTGACTTTAAAAACGTTTCCGCTTAAAATTCCCGAGGAGTCCTTTTGTCAGTTTTAATTTTACTTACTTAGGTGGCGCTACAATTCGGGGTGAACCTGGGCCTTAACCAACAATCCTCTACATTTAGCTCGGTCTTAAGCTAATTTCCTCCAGTTGCGCACTCTAAGTTGGTCGAGGACCCTTTGAACTTATGCGCGCCACCTACGGCGAGGACGTCCTCTACTGTGTCGTCCCTCCGGGTTAGATTCAAAGACTCTGTTTAAGTTTTAACTTTGGGGGTTCCTTAAATAGTTTGAACCTTACTCTCCCCAATAAGGTGTCCGCCCATCCTGCAGAGGAGTTTTGCTCCTACGAATGTGACTGTTACTCACTCCTTTGTAGTGCCTTAACTGACCTTGTACCCTGTACTGTGTGACATTAGCCGTGTTTTATTATCTGATCTGATCCAGGTCAGATCACACGACGAAAATAAAACGATCTGGATCTGGATCAACGAACAATTTTTGTTGTGTCTTGTGGTGTGATTATAGCTTCCGCATCGAACTCCTTTCAAAATATGGTGTATTTCGTACTGAAATTGTGCTTAACTCTTGCCATATGTATCCAGAGCAACATTTATTTCTTCTGGCGTACAACGTGTTATTGTTTTCATTCAATAATTATTATTTAAAAGTAGCAATTATTTTTTTTTCTCTTTTCCATTAGAATTGCACAGTTGAGTTCCTTCAAGCGAAGTTGCCATGCGATTTATTTTCTCTTACAAAATTCAGAGAATATGCGATCTTTTTCTTTTACTGTATGTTTTGCCGATATAATAATCAATAATTAATTAACTTGAATTCATTAGGAGTAACTGCGATAAGTACATTCTTTCAGATACGCTTTTATGTGCATAATTCCAATGCAAAGAAAACAAAGAAATCTTAGAATAATATTTAAAGTGTAGAAAGTATTTCATATTCTAATCTGGCAACAGGAGTTTTGACAACTGTCGACAAAAGTGCAGCCTAGCAAGGAATAGGCGAACTAATTTTTGGATCACGAAAATAGATCCAAATGTAAAGCAAGATCTCGTATTGTTATTGTAATGCATACACACCAATGATCTGATCTGGATCATGGGTGATAATAAAACACGGCTATTGTTGGTCTTGCCTAGGTTGTTGAGTTTGTCTGGGCAATCCCAAACTTCGTAGTTGTTTCTGCCTTATGCCAACAAAACTTTTTGCAGTTATAACATTTTTTTTTCACATTTCTTCATCTAGGCAGAATAAATATATTACCATAATAAACAAATATATGATCCATGTATATTGTTCTAGAATACGTTTATTTCTAAGATTACTTATAGGCTAGAAACTGATTTTAACATATTTATCCTTTTTTTTTAATTTTAGTGAAGGCGCTCGAATGGACAATGTTATGAAAAATATAGGGAAACGAAAGTATGCATTTAATCTACCACAGGTATATTCATTACCTGCAATGTACCGCCCACCAGTGGGCTCTTATGGAAAAGCAGAAACATAAAAAAAAAGAAAAAAGATAAGTCATTGGGAAATCAACGACAAAATGAGCATAATAAACAGTTCCGCATTAGTTGACCTGAAAATATATAAGGAATTGTGATTAAACAAACAATTTTTACAGCACACGTAGGTAGCAACATTGTTTTACCATAAACGTTATTTCTTTTTTCATTTTGGTTACTTAATTTTATTTTTTAATTTGTTGCAATATCTTTATACCATTTATGTGGGTGTTAGCTTTGTTTTGTTACATATTTGCTATAAACTAAGTTGTTATTTGTAAATTTATTTAAATTACGTAACATCCCATTGTAGATGTAATTTATGTATTTACAAACTTAATTTTAAGATTTTCAAGTTGAAACTTTATGTTTTAACAAATCGGGTGCAAAGTAGAGATTCAAATGCTAATGAAACAGTCAATTTGTTTAAATTTGTATAGTTCTAATAGAACAACGGGTAATCAATAATCATTTACGTGCCAAATATTAAAAATAATTTGTTAAACCTTTTTTTTTGTAAAAAAATAAGTTGTTGTTTCATATTTATTATTTACTAGTCTACACTTCGTTCTACATACACAAAAAGAATAGGTAAAAATGCAATTTACATAACGGTAGTGTATTTTTTCGATTTTTTTTTTTAATTTAGCAAATAAATTAGATATAAAACTATTTATTATTTATTTGTAAAGAAATTAAATAAAATGGAATGAAGCCATTACTGTGGAAAATACGTATTTTAATTGAATTTCACTTTTCAGACAATTTAATTCAGTCGATCCAAAGGTGCGTCCAGACCAACCGAAACATTTCGGAATCATTTTAAAAACAAAGAAATGTTTTTGAAATGTTTCTTTTGGTGTGGACGCCGATGAAACATTTTTGAAATGTTTCGGAGTTTCCTATTTGCGACGGAAAACTATTTTTGCTTCTGAAGCTGCACACGCAGAGAGTGTGTTTTTTTTTTTTAAGAAAATCAAGCAAGGCTTAAGGTCTCGGCCCATAAAATCCGTTGATCCGTTGCTCCGTCATTCCGTTGAAGGCTGTTGTTGAAGTTGACGTATTGACGGAAAGAACAGTCCCATAGAATCCGTCGCATACGTTAAGTCTGTGTCATTTAGTTGTGCGAAAATGACCAAATAATTATAAAAAAAAAATTAATATGGACGACGAATTCTTTCTGCAAAGTGCAGTCTCTTTTTAACTCTTTTGTGAGTGGAAAAATATTTTCAATTAAAAGATTACCTTCTGTACAATTAAAAGTCTGTGCATCTCTGTACTTTCATATTTTTTCTATAAAAAATTAAAACACAAATTTCGTTTTGGATACTTTTACTTTAATAAGAGAATTAGGTCGGTAATTATAAAGCGCTCTTAAATCGATTTTAATTTTATGAAGCTCTTAGGCCGGTATTCACCGACCAATCTTAAACTAAGTTTTACATTTTGGTTGCGTATTCACCAAGCACTAATAGGTTTGTGTCCATGCTAATTCGAATATGCGGAAAATTAATTTTCGGATTTCCAAACGCGTTCTAAAATGAGTTTCGGAACTCTCTTTCGAACTGGGAGAAATGCCAATGAAAAAGAAAACATTGTATTTTTCTGATTTTAGTCAGAATTAATCACGGCACATTTTATTTTTTATTTGGTTGGCAGTTCTTTTGGCGGAAATGCTGGAGGCATTAAATTCCTCGGCACTTCTTCTTTTGCATTTCGCCAATGCAGCTTGTCCTTTGTTTGGTCTGAGTGACAGTTCACAGCTGATTTCGAAAATTTTCGAAATTCCTAAGCTATGAGCACTTATAACTTAAGAGTGGTTGGGACCACTCATAAGTCTTATGAGCGGTAATATATCTGCACTATGAATAGGTTTTTTGAAGCTCTTAGTTTAAGATTGGTCGGTGAATACCGGCCTTAATGTGTACAGCACTATGACTAGAGGAATGAATGAATTGAATTGAATTCATTTTCACTGAATTATGTTAATGTATATCGGTTTACAAATTCTTTTAAAGCAATGGCAAAAGCCGTTCTTCGTTTTGTATTTTCAATTTTCTAAACGCACAGAACTTTAAATTCTCCTTTTCCATTCACAAATATTTCAAATTGAATGTCAATATCTCGTCATTCTGTCAATGCTTCCACCAATGAAAATTCTGTGCTTACTCTCAATTTGTGAATGCATGAACTACAATTTGTGAATGTGCGAACCTTTAATGCGTGAATGTGTGAAACTGTCATCGAATCAATGGACGAAAAAAGTAAAAAAGCAAACCTAATTTCATCCGTTAAAGTTGACGTATCCGTTGGTATAGGCCACTTAAGAATGTGTGTAATTTATCTAGGTGTAAGTTAAAAACGACGGAGAAACGGATCAACGAATTCTATGGGCTGAGGCCTTTAGTATGAGGATATCATTATTATAATTAAATTGTGTGAAACAAAAAAAATTTTATGGGATCGGCAAGATGAAAATTACAAAAACAAAATCAAAAATATCAATTTGCCACTGTTTTCTTTTTCTTCTTATTGTCTCACAATTTTTTCAAGATGATGAAGCATGACATTATTGATCGTACCTCTTTTGAGTCCATCATGTTCAAGTGCAAAAATGGACAAAAAAAGGAACATTTTTAAAAGAGATCTGTTTTTTACATTCCCCTCAGGGTCGACCCAGGATTTTTTGACAACTCTGGGATGTGTCAAAAAACCCGGATTTTCTATTTCTCAAAAACACGCAGTTGTGTTTCGGAACGAGCACAGGTTTCTTGAAAAACGCGTCGGAGTGATTTTAGAGCGAAACCCTAGCGTCTCAAGCTTTAAAAAAAACTGACCTAATGCTTCTGTTATATTTTCGAAACATATGGGAAACAATCGGCAAACATTTTTAAAGTTAAAGTTTAAGTTAAAGTTTCAATGTTTCATTCGGTCTGGATGCAGCTTAAGAGAGCGCAATAAGCGAAAAATCTAGGAACTAATCTTATATCCGGCAAAAATTGTATTCATCAATCAACCATCTAATCAAAAAGTCAATCAGCCGCCTAACCAATAACTCTTGCAATCAGCCATCGACCCCACAATCCATCAAAAATGCAATGATCTTGATAGCTATTAGCCATTAATCCATTATTCTTATGTTGTCCAGAAATTAATTTTTTTACCTTTAAATTCAAATGCTCATAACTCAGGTTAGTCGAAAAATCTAAAATCTACACATTTTTACCAACGAGAAACAAGTTTCTGGAGTCGACATTCTTCGAAGGCAATGAATATCGACTTGATTGCTGAAAGTTTTCTTCTGGAAGAAGTGGTCGAGATCCTTGAAGAAGTGTTGATCGGTTAGCGAACGGTCTGGTGAGTATGGTGGGTGCGGTAGTGTTTCGTAGCCCATTTAGTTTAACTTTTGCAGCGTGTGGTCGGGTCATATGGCTGGAAAAATTGTTCGCTCTGTTGGATAATTGGATGCTTATAACATCAGGCGGTCCAGAAAAAAATACTGTGAATCAGAAGCAAAGACAAAAAAATAACAAAAATCTCCCCAGTTATCACCCCCGAAGTTTTTCTGAAACAACATCTGAGTTTCAAAACACTATACTAATCTTTCTCTCTCTTACACCCCTATTGCGAGTGTCAAAAAATAAACGATACTAATCAAAAAATTTGACTAGTTCGTATTGCGATTGTCAATTTTCAATGACAGATTGACTATCGCCAATTTGTAACAAATTTTCCATTTTCAATGGAGCCAAGTGGCATTGTGATTGTCAATTGAAATACATTTTTTTGATAAAACTCTATTGTTTAGTCAATTGCCTTGTTCTGGACGATAAAGGCAGATGGTACGAAGGAAAATGTAAGTTTTTGTAATGTTTTAACGTATTTATAACAGAAAATAGTAAGCAACAAAAACAATTGGAGCGATTCGTCCAATTAATGACTGAGAATAAAAACATTGCGAAAGGAATTTGGTCAAAAACCAAAAACCAACTGCTTTCATTGGAACTGAACAGCTAAGTATCGTTTATCGTTTATTTTTTGACACTCGTGTGTAATTCACAACAGTCAATTTATTCACAATAGCCATACATTTTATCACACGAGTTACACAATACCGAAAATTGTTTCGATTGATAAATTTGACAATCGTCAATTGATTGATAATTGACTTTCGCAATATGGCCGTCAATCTATCCTTTCCTACGCTCGCACTGTGTAGAAACATTTAAAGGATATTCATAATCCCTTAAGGACGCGCAAATTATAATAATAATCATAATAATCAGGGTTAGGATTTTGTTGACATAAAAAAGTAAAAAAAGGCAAAACAAAACAATTAAAAAGGCAAAAAAAGGCATTTATTAAAAAATAAGAAAAGGAAAGTAAATGCACATTTAGTTATAGTAGCATTGAACTACCAAAAGCTTTTTGAAATTTTCTGGTAATAATCTTCTCCGATTGTTTCTTAGAAACGTCTTTAATGAGCTAAATGACCTTTCTACTTCAGCTGAAACGATTGGAGCCCATTTAAAGCTTTCAACATTATTAACATCAATATTTTCTGGAAGTTTAGAATCCAAGTCGCCGTTCATTACAGAATCTATCTGCTCAATAGTTTTCAGTCCCGTATTTGTATTGAAAACGGCAGTAAACTTCTTCAGGACTTCCTTTGCAATCAGCCCTTTTGCTTTTTTCAAGTTTTGCTGAATGTTCTTTAAAACCGGCAAGACTTCGCCAATTGATGTTCCTTGATCAGAATAATGCTAGTTAAAAATATAAGTACAGACTCTCAAAAATACCTGTTTTTTGTAAGTCTTCGAAAGTTCGTTTTTTTGGGTCGACTAAAAACCTAAACTTGACTTTGATGTACGCCAGCTGCGCTTGTACTGCTTTATCTTGAATCAATTCCTTTGCAAACACAACACAGCTTGCATCGTCTTCAAGAACGCTGACGATTTTTTTAATCCGAGCAAAATAATCCGCATAATATGTATTGTATACAAGCAAGAAATATGTAACAGAGTTATACACAGTAAGTGGTCATGTACATATTTGCATGTTGACTCTCCCCACAGACTAGACGTTTTAAATTTGAATGCGTCTAGGAATTTAGATATGCGTATTACGTAGTGTGAGTAAGAAGTATGTTTGCACAGATATACATACATGCAAACGGGCATTTTTTTTACAACTTTTTTAGCGAACAAACTTTGAGAAAAAAGCAAAATAGGCAAAAAAGGCAGAAAAAGGCAACAACGACAAAAAAAGACAAAAAAAGGCAATAATGATATAAAAAGGCAAAATAAAATACATATATTTGGAATCAGGAGGGTATGAAACCTGTTTGTGTAAAGTCGATACTGTCTTCCGATTAAGCAAAAAAAAGAGGCAAAGTTAGCAAAATCCTATCCCTGATAATAATCTTTAGCAATAAGATGAATTTTATACTCGACAGTTTCGTAAGAAAAGTTTGCAGCCGCAGCTAAGATGGCCATTTGTTAAAGAAAAAAGAAAAACGAACTCCGAGCTCTGATGTGTCTGAACTAGAAAAGAAAAACGCCTATAATTTTCCATATTTTTCCAGATCTAATCGGAGAGTGTCTTCATAATCTTCTACATATAACAATAGAATGGTAACTAGGTTCGTGTCCCGGCACACATAACGCAAGAGAATTAAGATATCAAAATAAATAAACATAAACAATAAAATTAAAAGACAAAACCAGGTACTATAAAACTACACATTAGATGAGTTTGAGGAGTTTAGGGAAAACTAAAACTAAAAATGTTCATACTTTCTTATGGGCGCAATGTAAAATAAATAAAAACATTAAGCACGATAGAAGTGAAGTACATCGCTGTGTCAAGGCACGAAGGAAGTCGCATTTCAGCGAAATTTGTTTGAGGAATTGATTTTGTCCAACATAGGAATGGAGCAACCATCATGTATTGTGACAACCAGGCAGCTGGTTTTCTTGCCAAAAACGACATAACACACAAAGAAGATATTAAGTATCACTATTTAAAAGAAAAGTGTACCCAGGGTGTATTTTCAATTAATTGTATACCAACCAGTAATAACGTAGCTGATATTAGTTGAATCCTCTTAAACAAGTCAACAGAAGAATGGGTCGCTCAAGGTAAGAATGGTACAGAACAATTGAAGAAGAGCCAATAAGATTAGGATTGCGATGGAATGCGTTGTAGAAAATCATTAAAGATACCGTGCTAGCTTTGTTGATTCCAGCTACAGTGTTACCAAGCGGACAGCGTGGACTTCAGGACTTGGATCGGGTCCCTGTTGGGAATACAGCTCCAGCAGCCTACAGTTGGATGAAAGTTTGAGTCCACACGACAACAGCATAATTTGAATTTATCAGCGTGGTTTCAAATCTAAACAACTTTGTGTCGACTAGACTCTGAAGCAACTTTTAAAATAAAAATGTTCTTTCCAGAAAACCCATCATCTTTGAGACAAATAATTTCTTTAGCGAAATATCCAACTACTGTACCTAAAACAGTGTTTTTGACCAATTAATATCGAATGAGTACTAGGTACTCCGTATTGAGCTAAGACTCCTGGGCGCTCCCGGGAATTAACACGTTCTTATTGTTAACTAAGCCATTCTATGGCCTTTCCGTTTCGCTATTTGATCGAACACCAACCAGCATCCAAAGGATTTGTAGTATAAGAACATTTTCAAAGACCATTATTTTCAATTTAGAAACTTTACAATGAATTCACTTGTAAAAATGTAGTAGGTTAACATAGGTATGTATTTGAGTAACGCTGTACGAGTAGTAATAATTTACAATGTGAACAATTAAAATAATACAGCACTAAGAATCGTTTTCCGATACCGCCGATACCAAAGCAGTTCCACGTAGAATCCAAAAATCTGGAATCTTTTTGCTCTCCAATAATATCGACAAAATAAAATTTGTCGAATGGCCCGTCGTTGACAATACACCAGAGCGTGCTTGAGTTTTGTAAAGCGGGGCCTGAAAAATAAATATCATTTAGTTTATCACAACTTACAGACCCAATCCTCAACTAACGTCGTAACGTAGACCAGGATCCAGCTGAAGGCAAGGGATAAATTGTATGGCCGGCAAACGGCTATATAGTTCCCCTTCGCGAGCATCGCAAAGACCACCTTGTTCCGCGTCCCATCGTGCTGCTTCTATAAAAATTCCATGAGAAATTACTCCAACCTCTGGTGTATCCAGGGGACCGTAGAGATCTTGATCCTAAAGTAAACGCTAAAATGTGAAAAAATCGGATGTTTTAAAAATAAACCTTACATCTTTCCCTGCTTGTCGCCTTTCGAAGAAGTCCTGTTGTACTAGAACGGTGTCAGTGACTATAAAATCAATCTTTAAAGAATCTATTGGCAGGCGATGTTTTCTTGCATGCGTTTGTAAGATTCCAGTGAGAAACGATTGCGGGAAGTAGAGTCCACTTAGCCAAAATGAACGAGGATTACCATATTTAATCCAGTCTTGCATAAAATCTATTCTCCGTTGAAAGTCAGCTATATAATTTGGGAGAGGCTTAATTGAAAGGAAACTCTTGGCGGCCCACATTTGCGGAACCATATTATTGAGCAGAGACCAAAAGACTTCCTCCAGATCTTCGGACATAACTACCAATCCTTTAATGGCTTTGTTCAAGTTGATCAGACTGTTGTGAACGATCTTTAGGAATATATTATATCGATCGGTTTCTTGGTTAAGTACAGTTGTAATTGAAGGTATCTGACCCTTGTCATCCAACTGAAAATGAGGTCGTTATAAAGATGAACAATCTGAGGAATAGAGATAAACCTACAATCGAAAGGGACGGGAACATTTCTTCTCTAGATATTACTGGTACAAGCACCGCCTGTACCTTTCGAATTATTTCTAAGCATATATCATTATCCGCAGACTGACTGTCATCTCCAGCAGCCTTTGGCTGCCCCAGCAATAGCGTGGAAATAAAGAAATCTGTCTCCTTGGTTTGAAAGACAATATTGGCGTTCTGATTCATGCCAAAGAGTTCGGGATCTTCTTCAGTTGGAAAACTATGCACATACTCTCTATATTGTTCGAGGGTTTTCTTTCTCGGATTACGATAGAACGGATTACTGCTGTAGCGATATTCTTCATTTATAATCACCGGTGAGGAGAATATCTTTAAGATAGTTCGAAGGCATCTCAGATCCCAGTAGTCTGTGACTCGGCCACCCCAAGTGATCTCACCATTTATGTACGCAATAGCTTCCCATGGGATGTCTTCGGTGGCACGTTTCCTATCGATGAATACATCCAGTGTTTTGATGCCACATTCACGATCACTTTCATTGAATTCGTACAAAATATTCCAACCGAGTGGGCCAAACTTTCTTCTTTCCAAAATAACCGAATGAAACATGCAAATTCCAAAGACCAAAGCGCGCCATTTGGGACCAAGCACATGATGTTCGAAGAATTCCTTCTTTAGATCGGCTAAGGCACCTAACACATTCGCCTTGATACCTTTTGGTGGTTCATTTGTTAGCTTGACCGAATTTTGGAGTACGCTTATCGGGAAAAATTTGGTTGGCATAGATGAGAGGAATAGCCGGAAGTCGATGTGGGCCTTTGTTAGGCCTAGGGTTATATTTCGAACGATATTCTCCATTTGCTGCATCCATGACGTGGCTAAATGACAATTTTGTAAAAATACCCAAAATCCTGTTTTGAGACTGCGATCGATAAGACTCTCGGCTATCGGACCTTGACCCTGACCTAATGATATGGAGTAAAACTTATCGCTGTATTCCATTTCATCGGAGAATTTTAAAAAGCCCGCCATTGGATCAGAACCACTTGATAGAACGAAAACAAGCGGAGTTACATTTGAGGTGTCTAGGTAGCTGTAAAAAAAGGTTTCGTTACAAGGAATTTGAGAAAGATTGAAGCAAACTAAAATTTAAAAGTTTCGAGAATAGGTGGTCGAATATTCGCGGTCAAAATGGATTTCAAATTTCAATCCGCTGTTTCTCACGTAGGAGAAATAGCGGCTTTCTCCCAAGAGCCACTTCAATGCAAACTAGTAGTGGATGTATAAGGAAGTTAACGTACGTTAAGAAAAAATAAAGCATAGTTTCAGGTGTTTGCCCCAGCTTTAACTTAAATGTATAAAAGTAAAACTTCTTGTCTGAAGCTAATTAATGTCAGATTTATGTACATTTTTTTCAGGAAAACACCAATATTACATAAGTCCTCACTCGTATTATTGCGTTATTCAAAACAATGTTATGATTTAAACAAGAGTTGCTCGCGGATAAGCTATAAATGTGCCGACGGCAGTTCTGGTTACTTTAACCGGGGCTTCGTCTTAGGGATATTTACGATGCAATTGCTCCTTTAAGGGAGCGGGTGTAAAGTAAGTAGAAAAGGATAAGTTATGAAAGATACACTAGTCTCGGATAACAATGGATTCCGGTAAATTGTATCACGATACAAGCCGTTCACGCATTAAGGTCTAAAATTAAGTAATGCCTTTTCTCACGCCATAAAAGCCAAATATTACTGCAACTTAGGAGATAAACTGAAAAGAATAGGGCAGTTTTAAAAAAGACTAATTTACGACATATTTCACAAAATATGTCAACGCTGCTTTTGGTATGCCGTCGAAAATCTGGAAAAGCAGTGCAATCAGCCTAAGCATCAAGCTCCGTCTTTTCCGTTGAAACATGGTGGAGTACTTGGAAGGTGAACACCATTGTCACAACAAAGCTGCACGCTTTTATTAATCGTTGTCTTAGAAACATATTGCGAGTGTTCTGGTCAAATCGTATCTCAAATGAACAGCTGCATACATTTATGAGGGAACGGACCAAGAACGCAATGATGCGATTATCCAGAAGAGAAGTGGCATTGGATTAGTCAGACTCTCCGAAAGAGCGAATCCGCTTACCCAAGAAGGAAGAACGGCTGGTCGCCCTAGAGGTACTTGACGACAGTTTGGGAAAAGCTGTAGATGTGAGGTACAACGCCAGGAACCGAAGACGAAGGTCCGTAGGCGTGGCAGATTCCGTAAGACTCATAAGGAGACATAGGACCTAAGTAGCAGTAAGGCCCGTTTCACACATATCCGGCATCGGATACGCAGCGCCGTGCATCCCGTTCGAAGTGTTCAGAACTCAATGAAAGCGTTCATACTTATCCGGCACCGGATACACGGCACAAATGCCGGATACACGACGTGTTTTCTGCTGAACAAATCTTAGCTCTATTCGGCACCGGAAGCCGGATACACGGCACCTGATACATAAAAGTGTACAGATCTTCCACACTATTCATCCGGCATCTAATACGACTTACTATTATGTTGCAAAATATACGTAATATTTAAACTAGTTTTGAATATCTTGTATTCGGTGCCGGATAAGTGTGAACGCTATCATTGAGTTCTAAACACTTTGAACCGGATACATGGCATCTTGTACACATCATCGAATATGTGCGAAAACTACTTTTTTTTTCTCTGTTTGTTTATTTATCCACTTATACACTATTACATATTTTATTGTTCAAATAAACTTAAAAACTACAGCAATAATTATAACTTAAAGTATCTGACCTGAAGGGTTCAATTTCTCACTATGATTTTTATATACTTGATATATTTTTATTATTTTTTATTATATTTTATTTATTTTTTAATGCATATTTTTATTTATTTTTATTTTAGGGAGAAATGTGGAAAAACTTAAACCTAACCTAACTTAACCTTCGACAGAACTGGGCCCTGATATGCGATCTCCAGCCCGTCTATACAAAGGATTAGCGAATGACAAATGTCATTCTCCTTTTTACCGGCGGACCAACCGCAACCCAGGTGAGCCACCAGTATTTCTCCCGATTAAACCGGTCGGTGTTAGTTATATCCCTTGCAGATATGCTGACGCAGTATCTTAGGACGGCATTTCGATCACCAGGGACAATAGGCCTATCTAAAATGTACGAAAACTACAAGAAGCCATGCATCCGACGCCGGATGTGTGCGAAACTGGAGTAAGAATGTGAATTTATAGAGAGATTACCGAAACGGCAGTGAATCTTTGATACTCAGCTAAGTTTTTAGACATCAGCCCCCACTATACAACAGACCTTACAGGCTTAATGTTAGGCTTTTATGCTTCAGAACCTGCATATCAATCTGGCTTTCTCATTATGGTCGAACAGTAATCAAATCTATCATACGCTAATGGATGCGAGCCACGTGTTCAACATCTGGATGTGCCAGGGCCTAGCTTTTGACAACCACTCATATTGTGTGCGTTATATTTTTCACACGAATGGAAGGGACCTACAGTTTAATGCCATATCCGATGGGAGATTTGGTTTGAGAAGCTTTTTCGTGACAACAATACTTTCGGATGTTTGTCAGACGTTCGCGAGAGGTGGGACCGTGGAAAAAACTATTTTGGTGTTTTCTGGGATTCGAACTTGGAACCTTACGCGCAGTGACCCGGTACACTAACCACTTACGCCACGGCGCCCACAGACGTCATCACTACCAGTTCTTTTTATTGCAGCCAAGAAAGAAATTTAACGTTGGACACCTTCTGAACTTAACTGTACTTTACAGAGAGCGCTGAACGAGAAACCCTGTAATTTGTCAGCCTTAAATACTATCAGTAGCCGTTTTTTGAAATCTAGCCAGCCAGTAGTTGCTAGTAAGGTCAAATTTTACACATAAAACAAATACAAACACTAGCTGGCTACTACTCTTGATTTAATCCCCAGCCAAAAGTGACTGGCTGGGAATTTTGTGATGCCTACTTTTAGGCGCGAGAAAACAAATGTTTTTTAGTCATTTGTTGTTGCTGCCACTGCGAAATTGTTTGGTTCCTAGAGATATGTTCGTATAAAATCGGCTGGCTTTGGTTGGCTGGCAAATTGTTTAAATGAACGACTGACTGGATAGGTTTAAAAAAAAACAGTAATAGTGAATTTCGAATAAGAATAAGCCTAGGCAGGGCTTTCAGCAGGGCTAAGATGAGTGGACACAACTGAATTTGTGACATCTACAGCTGCAAGCTGTACACAAATGTATCTGCTATAATTAAGTATCAATTACTTGGGTTTCCGAATATCAGGGGTATGAAGTCACGAGATTGGGAATGAGCTTGCAAGGAAAGTACAACCTCATTTTCTTGGCTTTGAATTACCTTTTCTTTAAATTTGCGCACCCTAAAGGGATTATTAATACCCTTATAGTGGTTCTCGGGGCATGGGTGGACTTACGCCTGAAGCTAAAACTAAGGAATTCCGAGGAGACTCAAAGTGGAACTTAAGGTTCTCCAGAACTGCGATAAGATCTTAAATTGGTCAAATTCTCAGATAAAAATGGCGATGGTGTAGTGGCAATGTCATCGATTGCCATGCTAATGGTTCATGGTTCAAAACCTGTTGTCAGCAAGCATTTACTTACATATTTCTCATGAAATATCATATATAAAGTTAGTCCGACCAATTGCAAATTGCAATTGCAAATCTTGTGTGAAGACTATTGCAAAGGCATAACACTGGCAATAGGTTGATTTACTTAAACACAACAATCAATCACAGATGCAATCCAAAGTATAAGGATCATAATGAAAAAACATCGTGATTACTTAAGGGATTTGTATATTGTATTGGTGGACTTTGACTTAGGCATTCGACAGACAACCACGAGATCTGATATGGGTGGCGCTAAGACATCGAGGGGTTCCAGAACCCTATGTACAGATGATCATGGATATGTCCGAGGGAGCAAAGACAAGAGTAAGATGCTCCGCTGGAGAAACCGACGAGTTCCCAATCAAAGTCGGGGTGCACCAGGGAAGCGTCTTAAGTCCTTTGCTCTTTATTTCAGTCCTTGATTATTTGCTTGAAGGTCAAGTGATGGACCCCAAGGTACATCAGTTATTCTTTGCTGGCGAAGGAGGCATTATAAGTGAGGATCCTACATCCCTGCAACGAGCACTTGATGTGTAGGTGGACGCTGTGGAGGGAAATGGGTACGGCATTAGTTCAAAAAAGACAGAGTTCTTGTGCTGCTCATTCTCTGATCCACTCAGGCCTATTTCAGACATTTATTTGAATAGAACAGTGCTTCCCAAGTGCGAAAAGTTCAAATATCTGGGATCTATGATCAATAGCAAAGCAACCTGTGATGACGACATCAATAATCGCGTAAGCGTAGGGTGGATGAAGTGGCGAGAAAATTCCGCTATATTCTGTGACAGAAAAATGCCCCCTAAGTTGAAAGGAAGGCTCTACACCGCAGTTGTGCTTGTGCGTCCAGCGCTCACATACGGTTCATAATGTTGGACGATGTATTGTACAAAAAGTATGAGAGTAAATTAACGGTAGCTGAGATGAAGATGCTTCGCATGACAGCAGGAGTGACAAAGCTTGATCGAATAAGAAGTTCGAAGATCCGTGGAAGCATTCACATCAAGGAAACCATCGTACAAAAAATAGAGTGCGACCGGCTCGGCTGGTATTGCCACGTTCAAAGAAGAGATCACTTGAACCCTGTTAAAAAGGCAATATCAATGCACGTTCCAAAGACATCTCGATGTAGGAAAGGCAGGCCTATAAACGGCTGGATCAGACAAATGCGACGACATCGGCATTTCATTGGCCTCAGTAACCGAGTGAACCAAAATCGGCAGGCCTGCCGATATTTTCTGAGGTCCAATAGGCGAACCCCACAGGCGGATCAGTAGAAATGCGGTGAAGTGGGAGGGTTGTGATCCCTTGTTTTCGGATCATAACCTCGCTGATAAAAGGAAGAAGAAGAAGAAGAAGAAGAAAAAGATAACACTGGCAATAGGTTGATCATATGGCTGGAAAAATTGTTCGGTCTGTTGGATGATTAATATGCCTTTGACATAAGATGGCCAAAAGAAAAGATACCTACTGTGAATCAGAAAGACAAAAATGAAAAAGTCTGGACGCCACTCCTTCTGGAGTTTTTCTGAAACACCACCTGAGTTTCAAACCACTGCACCAATCTTTGTCTCTCTCGATCTATCCTTTTCCATGCTCGCACTATGTAAAAATATTTAGAGGGTATTCATAACACCTTGATTACGCGCAAATTATAAAAAGAAGAAAAGAAAAGGGAAGCCAGTAACTTACCTTGCGCGAAAACTTATGGACAGATTTTAGTAAAGCTTTGCCATTCTATACCCTAGAAACTTGGTCCCAATCTCCAATTAAAATTAATACAATATTACTCTATTACTAACATACTTATTAAAATAAATAAACACAAACAAAAAAAAAATAATAAATATCCAGAACCAGGCATTATAAAAGTATACATTCGAAAAGTACTAATTTTGTTGTGTTCTTTTGGGTGCGGTACAAAATAAATAAACACATTACTTTTTTTATAGCTACATGTATATTTTGATACAGGCGGTAACGATGGCGTTTGACGTATTCGTCCTGCTAGCTAAATACATAGGTACTTATACATATAGTAAATATTATTGCGGACCACGCAAATAAAGTATCGGGTATCTGCTATGGCTATTGGGCAATAGTGAAATGATCGACTTTATCTCGAAGATTAAGGAGATCAAGAAACATTGAAGCAGGAGTAGGAATTTTTCCATGTAATTTGTATTTCCGACTGATATCTGCAATGCTAAAACGATCTTTAGCTCGATCTTAAGTTGGATGACGACTGAAATGTATTGCACCATCAATAAGTTTATAGCAAGCAGAGCTGTAGGCTCTAATAATTTCTTCAATATTTAGGTAACTCGATAATTTTTTTTTATAGAGATTCGTTTATAAGCCGAACAAGACGTTTGTTGAACGATCTACCAGCCTCTGTATTTCCTAATTTTTACAACCTTCAAACATTTAAAGCCAACGCAAACCGCCATCTCCTCTGTCTCTTCCCCCGTTTTCCCATCCGACCGTGCCCTGAGAACCAGTATAGGGGAATATATAATAAAAAAAAAAAAAAAAAAAAAAATTCGAAAAGCACTTCTACTTACACAGTTTTTAGTTGACTTCCACCAGAAACTTCTACAAAATAACTGCCAATTGTAGAGCGCACATAAGAACTAACACACGAAGTGAACTTTTCCTTGCGAAACGCCTTAACTAGTATGAGTTTTTGGAAATTTGTTAGCTTTGTATTCCAATTCATACCACGTTTTCTTGAGGTTCCAAAATTAAATGTCTGGCAAAAGGAAAACAATTAAATATTTTTGTTTTCTAAAAGAAAAAAAAAAACTAAAACAAACCTCCTTAAAATCTTCAATTGTGATGGTAAATTTATTCTTTGCGTCGTCGCCAAATCCGGCAAATTCTGGAAAATTCATTTCCATGAAGCAACACATTTCCCATTCTTGGTTAGACATTGTTAGACTTGCTGGTTTTGGTTTAACTTCGACATGCCCAACAACTCCTCGAGTAAGGAAATTAAATTCCGGAGCAAGCAGGCGTCCTTCCTGTAATTTGTAGCGACATTTGATAAATGAAAAGTTTGTTTTAGGTACTAAATCAAAATTACCTGTTTTTCAATGGCTAGTGCCAAAAGGAAGCTGAAAATTATCTTATGATTTTCGAATAATCCTCGTGAAATATTTAGGAACATCGCCTTTAGTTCGTCCACTTTCAATTGAGCTATACGTTCTTCGGTATCCATTTTGGGGTGTTCGGCAGCAATCACATTGCAGAAGACCAGTGAAAAATATTTTAAACTGTACTGGTACATAGGATCGATCTCAGCAAGTCCAGCAATAACAAAGTATAGAATTGCTCCACGGGACGCTAGACTTCGGTATTTTTCTCTCGTCGCGGTTATAACTTTTTCAGTTTCTTCAGTGTCGATTAACCGAGCGGCAATGATGAGTGATGTTTCCTGATGAAGGATACGGAAACGTGGAGATATTTTTCTTTATAAATACAGGACTAAACCTAATAAATAGACTGACTCCAATGTTAACACTTTTTGCCTTATTGGCAAGAACCCTAGCAAGGTGAGTCTCGAATTATCAAACTCATGCGCTGAAGATCTGAAAACTTCCAACTGATCCTACAGGTGATGCAGGCAAATCTCAAGATCCTTCTCGCATAAACGTAAATATGTACGTCTACTACTTATGCAGACAGTCTTTTAAGCACAGCCTTTACCCTATTTTTGAATGTATACCTACCCCATCACAGTGTGATCCAATGCTAAACTTACCTTAGCATCGTTAAGTGTTTCCACCAGTTCCTCATCATCCAGAATATTTCCCTTCGATTGAAAGAGCAACTTTAGGACTTTATCCTCCAGGGCTAACAACTGTTGTTTGTCTGTATTAATTTTGACTATAAGATCATTTCGGAGCACTTCCATAGCTGGCAGTTCGATAGCCACAATGTCCCTAATATTAAAAAATAACTCTTAGCGAACCATCCTGTACAGAATCATGACAAACTTACCCTAAAAGTTGATCTTCAAGTCCAGCTTCAGTGACCAGAAAGTTCACCAAAGTCACGTTTATACAAATTTCTGGCAAATAATGAGGATTAGATAGCTTGGTCGTCATGTATAACTTAAAATGCGGATCATAATCAATGATCACTTCGCCTAGTTTCAAATAGACTCGTCCTTCTTGAATGAATGTCTCTCTCTGCAAAATTGGACGTAACGATGGGTCAACACTCTCATCGATGTCTTCTAGTAACACTGGAAATCCCTGTCGAATTGCGTTCTCCATAATCCGCAAAAAGTTTCCGTCATTCATTTTTAAAACATAGAGGCTATTCGCTTTCTCAAGGTTTCTTATCCATCGGTTAGCCTAAAAATTCGTTTTAAAATTGGATGCTGAGGCTGTCTTTAATGCGTAAAATACCTGCTCTTGTGGATCAATCATCAGAGGCCATCTTAACGCCCGTGTGGCATATAAACCATTTTCAATGGAAATTGTATCTCTAGGCAGGCCGGCCATTGTCCAAGATCTCATCTCATATGCATCACCGAGAATAGCAGTCAAACTGAACTCAGTACTACTCGGAATCTTATACTTTTGGCACTCGGCTACCCAGGTGTCTGTTAGATTTCGTCGATAATCTGTTGAAAACGCACCGAGATAGGCAACACATGCGGATGATACTAACACATCCCCCGGTACTGCCCAAAGTTCACCAGTGAGAGTCTAAAACACAAAGACTTTGGAGATATTCACTATCGAAGAAGTGAAGTACCTACTTTAACAGTTTCCTTCCAGCGAATTTCTTCATCTGCCAATGCCGAGGTAAGACGACCAGCTCGGTTGATTCTTCCATAAGTAAGGTCCACACTATCCTGAATCACTTTGAACTCACGACTTTTCACATCAATTGAATCCTTCAGTGCTTGAATTTTAGCCTCTACCTCAGCTAGTTCCTTCTGCTTGGCACGAAGCACTTTCATCACTTCCTTGAGCTCTGCTTCGGCGGCCCTTTGTCGCATGATTTTCGGTTCAACGACTTTGTAGACCTTTGCAAACTTGTCAATCGCTATCACCCACAAGCTAACACCTTTAGCTACCTTAGACACCTTTTCGATTTTCTGAAGAAGAAACAGAACGATATGGATTAATTACCAAGCACAAGAACCGTTTGGTGACCAACCGCTGGAACGAAATCCTTGTGATCAATGTACGTTTTGACCTTCTTGAGAGTAGCTTCCGAAATATGTTCCTTGTCGTACTCCATCAGACGTTTTAGGAAGTTTACGTCTGCCATCACTTGTTTTGCAGAAGCCCAGGTTGGTCTAAATAAAAATATATCTCAGAATAAAGCTAACACTTACAAAGAACCACATACTTAGCTCCTAGTAGAATGCACACAGCTTCCATAACAAACTGTACCAATTGTGGTGGAGTGGTGAATGCCTTTATTTCATTGATATCGGCTTTGCTTAAGGATTTCAGTGCATTTTCGGCTTCTTGTAAGGCTGGCATTGCGATTTCCAAGTCTTTCATTGCGTCGTCTGCAATGCTTCGGCAGACTCCGGCCTTTTCCTTGGCAATTGCCTCATCTTTAGCCACAGACTCTTTGACCGCATCAGAGTTTTTCGTGTCTATTTCAAGCTTGGCTAGAAGTTCTCTCATTTTACTTGACTCCTTGTCTAACTGTGGAACCATAACTTCCAGATCTTTTTGCATAACTGAGATCTATAAAGAAGGTATAGATTGTTAGTAAAGTACTGTGTGTTGTTTTTTGGTGAAATCTTACAATACTATTGGTTTCGAGAATCTTATTAAGTCCATTGGAGATACGCCTCCGTTTGGCAATGATAATTTCAGTTCGACTTTTCAGGATGCTTTTATACAGCTTCAACAGTTCCAAATAGCTGCTTGGGGTTGTGTAGTAGTGACGCTTCATTTCTTTGTAATATCTTATCGATGCTTCTTCGACGGTCTAGACAGCGAGGGAAATATTTTATTTTTCTAGAAGTCCAACTTCAAAAAGATTTACCTTGTGCATAAATACACTGGTCTTAGCCAACTTTACTCGATCATCTTTCTTTTCAGCTACATCTTGAAGTACCCCAATTGCAACAGAGTACAAAGCTTCAGCTGGCCAACTCGAAAACCAATCAATGGTTGTACAATTGACTAATGATGGGAACATACGGCAACGCCTTCGGAATGCATCGCCGACTGGACTCATAGACATGACAACGTGGAGGTTATTTCTTACTCGATTGATGAAAAATTTGTAGATGTCATCTCTTGAGCAACCGGTCTAAAAATTAAAAAGAAAAAAAAAAAGTGAGAAATAAACCTTTTAATAACGATTTCAGAATACAACGATCGATTCCTAACAAGCAACGCTGATATAACGGTGGCAGTGTGCAGGATACTATAGCTCACCAAAAGTATAGGAGTTACAGTATTATGTTGGTAACAGGAACGAGCAAAGCGTCACCGAAATTGGTAAATATGGCTTCGCTTCTAGCTAAGAGTATTTTATGTTGATTGAAGGAACATGGAACAGAAACAATTCAGGACAAATGGTGAATTTACTTGAGTATAAGGAAAAAACTTAAAAGATGCGAAGGAACGAGAGCTGCGTAAATTATGGACGATTCCCATATCCTTGCAATGTTCTCTTGATCAATCAAAAAGCGAAGTAACGAGGTGCTGAGAAGCAATCACAGGCCTTGAGGTTGCACACAGGCAGTTCTGAAAATTTGAAGGCGAATCGAAATGCACAAATCTTATAACATCCTCCTCGAAGAAATTCACGCCAAAGTGGTTCAATTTAACCTCGATAGCTCTGGCATATCTGGCTTATCTAACCGATCTGGCCAAAGATGGGTCAAAAATACTCGAATTGCGTTCTTAGATAGAAATGAGCGCTCATTAGAACTATAGTAGAAGGCATTACGGGGTACTGCATCATTGGAAGACATGCCTACAGGCTTGGCTTCCTTCCAATTAACTTCTGGAGAAGCTGTGTGGACGAGGAAGATCAAGATCATAATACGCTTCCCTTGTACGTATCAGTCTCTCTCCGTTCGTAGAAGATTGCACTTAGGAGCCTACTTCTTCGACAGTCTAGGGAAATTACTTACTTACTTAGGTGGCGCTACAGTTCGGGGTGAACCTGGGCCTCAACCAACAAGCTTCTCCATTTAGCTCGGTCTTTAGCTAATTGCCTCCAGTTGCGCACTCCAATTTGGTCGAGGTCCCCTTGAACTTGTGCGCGCCACCTACGACGACGAGGTCCACTACTGCGTCGTCCCTCGGGGCTAGATTCGAAGACTCTGCGGCCGGAGCGTTGGTGTCCCTTCGCTCTACATATCCTAGCCATCTCAGACGTCCAATATGCAGTTTTTTGACTAGATCGATGTCGATGTACAGCTCGTATAGTTCGTGATTGAATCTTCTCCTCCAAAACCCATCAACGCAAACGGGACCGAAAAGCGTACGAAGAATTTTTCTTTCGAAGCGACTTCATCCTCTTTTAATAAAGTCCATGTTTCAGCGCCGTAAAGCAGGATTGGGATGATCAGGGTTTTATACAGAGTCTCCTTAGTTGTTCGAGATAGGGCTTTACTATTGAATTGCCTTATAAGCACAAAAAAAACAGCGATTGGCAAGAGTTATTCTTCGCTTGATTTCTGCGCTGATGTTGTTTTTCGAGTTTATAGCAGAGCCAAGGTAGACAAAGTCCCTTACTACCTCGAAGTTATAGCTGCCCACTGTGATGTTCTGTCCAATTCATCGGTGTTGGCTGTCCCTTCTTGTTAACAGCATATACTTGGTTTTGCCCTCGTTTATCGCTAAAGCCATTTTAGCCGCTTCCGCCTCAATGCTTGCAAAAGCACCGGTGACAGCCCGCTGAGTTCTTCCAATAATGTCTATATCGTCGGCGTATGCAAGCAGTTGTACAGACTTGCGATAGATTGTGCCTCCGGTGTTGGCTTGTGAGTTCCGCACAATACGCTCAAGTACAATATTGAAGAAGTCACATGACAGTGCGTCACCTTGTCTAAAAACTTTTTTGACATCAACGGTCTTGGTGCGGTCATTACCGACCTTGATAGAGCAGCGAGCGTTCTCCATCGTCAGCCTGCACAGACGGACAAGTTTGGCAGGGATGTCGAAGCTAGACACGGCTTTAAAAAGGTCTTTTCTATAGATGCTGTCATAGGCGGCCTTGAAATCGATAAAGAGGTGGTGAGTATCGATTTGGAATTCTTGGGTTTCCTCCAGGATCTGCCGAAGTGTGAAGATTTGATCGATGGTGGATTTTTCTGGCCTGAAACCGCACTGATAGGATCCAATCAGGCTGTTGATAAAAGGTTTCAGGCCTTCACACAATATCGCAGAAAAGATCTTGTATGCGATGTTGAGGAGACTGATGCCTCTATAATTGGCACAGTTGAGGGGGTCTCTTTTCTTGTGGATCAGGCAAGCGATGCTGAGATTCAATTCATCAGGCATACACTCGTCTGACCAAATCTTAGAGATGAGTTGGTGTATGCACTCTACCAATTCATCACCAGCTGCCTTGAAAAGTTCGGCCAGTAAGCCGTCAGGTCCAGCAGCCTTGTTAGATTTTAGCTTGGATATTGCCATGCTCACTTCATTTTGGTCAGGTGGACAGAAATTTTGACTATCATTTTCTTCTTCTTCTTCTCTTCCTTTTTATCAGAGAGGCTATGATTCGAAAACAAGGGATCACAACCCTCCCACTTCACCGCATTTCTACTGATCCACCTGGGGGGTTAGCCACATTTGACTATCATCGTCTATGTTGAATCTGCCTGACAGCGTGATGTAGGTCTTCGTCGCCGTTATACAGTCTGCAGAAGTAGTTTTTTCATATTCTCAGCACCGAGTGTGATTCTACTACGAGGTTTCCATTTTCATATCTACAGGTTTCTGTACGGGTATTGCTTCTCTGACACGTTCTTTTTACCTTTTGGTAAAACTTCCGTACATTGTTCCTGGAGTATAAACTCTCGATATTCTCGAACGGGCGCTTCTCATGCTCTTTCTTCTTCTTTTGGTGAAGCCGATGTTCTTCCTGTCTCTTTTGCTCGTAGAGCTCACGAGCAGCTCTCGTCTTCCTTTGCAGCGCCGCTTTGTATGCCTCTTGTTTTGCTGCATGCTAGGGAAATTGGCTAACGTTAATATCAGCAGTTTCCAGCGCTTCACAACAAGCTCCAATTGGTTTTCAGGGTAGTTCTTTCTGGGGATCATAGATCCATATGTATATAATGGATATTTCCTGATCTGAGTGCGGCTGCATCTAAAGCAGCCTGTCATGTTAACCTAACCTTACCTCGATAGAAACTATTGTATAACAACCAAGACATTGCGATCATACGTATTTGACAGCTAACCTGCCATCAGCTCCTACGAGCTCAGCTCAGTGTGGGAGTGATAGATTCAACAACCAGCTGAAGAATGTTTAAATGGGTGCCCCAGTCCATGTTAGCCAGTGAGAGCGATACCTGTTAAACAGTAGATAGAGATTTCCCGTGTATTATTCGTGAAGCACTGCGTACAACTTCCTCTGCAGCACTGGACGTTGTGTTTCATCTGCTGCCCCTCGACATCCTTAGCAGGCAAATGACAGCTAGTGCATCCGCTTGTGTGGAAGCAACGTCACGGTGGCCAAGAAAATAATTTGGCGACGCGTCCATTCTGAATAAAATCAAAATTGCTTCCGAAAACATAGATTGCACCACAAACAAGTTCATTTTTGACAAAAACTTTAAAGTCATCATTCCATTCACTCTGTGAGGAAGACGATTTCTGGAAGATAAGTCGATTGATTTCTATACCGACGGATCAAAAACTAAAAGACTAACGACATGGTAGGTGAAGGTATTTTCTCTGATAGGCTTAATCTCAGTCTCGCCTTCCGTCTTCCAAATTATTGTAGCGTGTTGCAGATGAAAACGATGGCGATTAAGGAAGTCTTATCTTGGTAAAAGAAAAACGTGATATCTGTTAGAGATATCCGCATCTTTTCCGATAGCCAAGCAGCAATCAAACCCTTGGATTCGATGTCTGTAGATTCATTATTAGCTCTAAATTGCCGGTCGTCTTTCATAGAGATGACGAAGCAGTTCAATATTCACCTGTGTTGGGTGACAGGGCATGGAACAACTATATCCATCCTTCCAAATAAAGATACTCTAGATATATCAATCGTTACTTGCAAACTTGAATTTAAACTAGATGCCAGTGAAAGAACAAATCTAAACAACACGTCTAGTGACAAAACAGATTTGGCCCAAACTGGATCTAAAACGCTCTAAGAATTTGATTTCTCTGAAGAGATTGCATATTGGCGCTGCAATAGTGTCATCACTGGGCACTGCCTAACAGGCAAGCATGCAGCAAGGCTTGGGGTATTTTCAAATGATTTTCGTAGAAGCTGTATGGACGAAGAAGAGGAAGAAACCGTCCATTAGCTTCTTTGTACATGCCCAGCTCTCTCCCACAGAAGAAATCTTCACTTATGAGCTTTATACTACAACGATTTAGGCGATCTGATAAACATAGATATTAGAAGCCTCTTAGGCTTTATCGGAAGTTCAAAATGGTTCCAACGAGAAAGTAGGGATTACATAATCCACGTGGTGTAACAAAGGACCCAACTTTGGTTTAAATGCGTTGGCGTAAGCTGACAGCCATTTTAACTTAACCGAAAATATGGTTCCTGGTTTTTAAACATACATACATACATATGTATCCCTAAGCTGAAAGTGCTGCTTGTTTAAGTTTGAACTAATTATTGTTACTTACAGTTTTATTGGCAGCATTGCAATGCTCTCGAGATTCCAAAATGACCTTTTCATACTCATCTCCTTCGAAGAGATTCGGAACTTCTCCAGAATTTAATATATTATTAATGTCTTCCAAGAACTCTTCCTCCACAATTTGTGTGTCGACAATTAGAAACACCAAAGGTGTGTTCTCCACCTGCAATAAAGTTTAGATTTTAAAAGCCTAAAAACCATTTTTGCATGCCATTGTATACCCCAGCAGTTCTATAGAGAATCCTCAGATCATCATGAAATGCGACAATATCATAATTGCGCCGTAGCTCGATTTGAAAACATTTATACTCATTAACGTGCGCTGCTAAACGTGTTAACGATTGTTTACCCATTCCTGCGACACCGACCAATAAGCCATTACCACGATCGGCGCGCAATAAACGCGCCAATCTTACCGTATGTTCTATTGCATCCTGAAATAAAATCAGATGCATGTCTTTTCCCGTGGTAGCATTATAATCTTCCATAAAATCCATTAAGACGCTTTGCAACTTGTCTATATCTTTGATCTCTTCATAGATTCGTTCGGCACGAGCCTGTCCGAAAATCATAAAATCACCAAATAGAACGATTTCACCCTCCTTGACCACCTCTTTGTTGAAGTATTTCTTACAGACTTCTGATATAAGCACCTTAAATGTGTTTTCATCGTCGCTATTGATTAGCCGATCAAAATACACACGCGAGTTTTCGTGATAAAAAAGACGCAACATTTGCAAGTCAGTACCGTAATTGGAGCTGTCCGATTGTAGAATGCCTTGAACGCACTTCGACAAATCTCTCAGATTGAAGATGTAATGTGATTTGTCAGGTGTGGGAAGCATTTCTTCGGCAATTCGAGTATAAATTTCGACAAGAGCATCACAGATCGGTGTAGCCAGTGCTCGTATAGCCGCAGAAAATTCATTTAAAAACCTGTAGAAGTATGGGAATAGGTATCTCTGTAGATGACCAGATATTAGTAGGCACAGTGCTCACCCAGAGAGAATTCCCGCAAAGATGGTAGTTAAAGTGTCATTGCTTGGCTTGGGTAGAGTAAATAAGGCAAAGTGTCGCACAAATCTGGAAGAAGGGTGTTTTAAAAATATTTGTATTATTTGTAAGTCATTACATTAAACCTGGGGGTAAGTGGATTACGGCCGCCACCTGGTGGGGCACATCCGGCTCCCAGAGCAACTTCAACGACATCCTTCCAAAAGAGTTTCTCACGATCATAAAAGCCTTTGCAATCCAGGAATTGTCTGAAATCAAGAACATTTTACGTAGACATAGCAAAAAAACCTTGAATATATCAACTAACAGAAGCCCAGCCTTATTGTCCCTTTTTTATTGAATAATTTGATTATTGACTTACATATATATTTAATTAACTGCATCTCCTGTAAGAATAACTACATTCGTTCAACCTTCAAACTGGTAAGAGGGGTCTTATAATTATCGGAAATTTAAGCGACCTTTCTGATAGTTAAAGCCCAAGTACTTATTTAAGAGCGAATCTTTTTGGACAAAATGCTAAAACTACATATTTATCGATCTGTATTTACTTAGATGACGCCAAAGTAGTTGGTTGGCCAAACTCATCATGTATGTATGGTAAGGCCCATTTGTGTAGACGCTTCTATAATATATCCAGCCTTCAAATCGACAAAAAGGTGGTGGGTTTCTATCTGAAATTCCTAGACTTGAAAAGTGTAAAGTTTTTGTTGTATAAATATTTGATTGGGTGGATGACTTTACTGGCCTATAACCTATATAATCTAATAAAGTTCCTGACAACGATTTTTTTATGAATACCTAAACTTACAATCTTTTTTTGGCCGAAAAAAGGAAATCTCCACTAAATACGGCAATTTCGCGGGATATCGAAATAAAACAAAAGATAGTAAAAAGATATCAAATATAAAAAAATTCTGCCGCAAATTCGTATTTTATTCGTCAAAAATACTTATACGCTTAAACCAACCAACCAACCAACCAACAACTTCCTCGTCTTTAACGTCAATTGCACTGGGATTGGCATGGCATCCGTTTGGTGGAATATTTCTCCTTTTTAGCAATTTGGAGGAGTACATCTGGCTTCGTTTTCAAAAAGTGGTAGAACTTGAATTTGTCAAATTGCATTTTACCGTTTGAATCGCTTTCAATTTGCGACTCACGCGAACATAAGATGAAGATGCATTTTCCTTTCGATTTCGACATTCTTTCGACCGAATCCATTCGCTCTTTCATACGAAAGATTAACAGTTGCACAGCTGTGAGTGGCTATGAACCACACAATTGCTTCCGAACACATACGCCTATTATGGGCTACTTTTGCAATTGACAATACTGAAGAAAACTTAACGCAGAATTATGACATTAGCTTCTGATTGCTTTCGACTATTACGAGTGTAACTCAGCCTTTACTCGTTCGCTGTGAACGTGTATAATATTCGCCTGCTGGCATCGTACAGCCTAACAGTGTAATGTTCGCCACATATCAAATTCAAAATATTATATACGTAAGGAATTTTGCATGAAAAAAAGGATTTAGAAAATTTTCGCGTGATAGGTTTTTGGGAGCTGAAAAAAGGAGTATCCCGCGAAAAAAAGGATAGATGGCAACATTATGAATACCCTTAAAATGTTTAACGCAGTGCGAGCGTTCGAAAAGATGAATAGAAAGAGAGAAAGACTAGTGTAGTGGTTTTAAACTCAGATGTTAGATTTTAGAAAAACTCTAGGGGGTGGCGTCCAAATAATTGGGGAGATTTAGTTTTTTATTTTGTTGTTGCTTCTGATTCATCGTTTTTTTTTCTCCGACCAACTACTGTCATAGATAAATCAATCATCCAACAGAGCGAAATATTTTTCTAGCCATATGTCTAACCTAATACCATGTTATGCCTTTGCAAGTGTTGACATAAGCTTCCGCAATTGATTGTATATTTCATGAAATAAATGGTTGCTGAAATCAGGATTTGAACCGTGAACCTTTAATTCGTTGAAGGGTTCTATCTAACTGTAGAATATTGGTCGTCGTCAAAACCTTAGTAGTCTACTAGGTTACCATATTCGTAACCGTACACTTTCTTTTTGCGGACTTTCCAGCCCTGTAGAGAAATCGCTTTCGATTGCCCAATTGTCTTTTATGCTTTTTCCAATTGAGTATGACAGTTAAGCTTTAAATATGCGTAAGTAGCTCAAGAGTACCTAATCTACTTTGACTTGGTGGGAGATGTCTACCTGATTCAGTTTAAATCTGTATAACTTCTCTTCTTTAGTCTGGATTTATTGACTACCATTCAATTTATCTTAACCACTTCATCAGCTTGATGACTTATATTAATGACGTTGCAATTTTAGTATCAAGAATTTTTTCTTGAGCAACTGAATTCTGTGGGGCAGGGACTAGCGATCATGTCATCAACTGATCTATTTCCTGTTTTACAGCAGCAAAAAGCGTACTCTTACGCAAAATATTTGAAGGAATTGACCTGAACATTTTAATGAAAACACAATGTCTTGATGTAGTTTTAGTTTTGAAGTTTAGGTATTCTTTCGCAAGCTAAGATAGGTCTAAAGATTCGGGATTTATGCCCCAAAAACGGTCGGTAGGTGTTAAAAAATTAACATATTTCAATGAAATGATATATGGACAGTTCCTTTACAATTAAGGTAACTGAAGCAGAAGTATTTTAAGAATCTCATAATCAAAGACAATGAACAAGTTCTTCATCCAATTGGAGGTTAATAAACTTAGAAGTTGATCTAGCAATACTAAGTACACTCAACTACTTGATGAGAATTCATCTACTATATTTTTACGAATAACTAGCGGACTTTGTTTCACCCAAAATTGGTTTTTTGTCAAAATGGGAAAAAAGAAAATTTCTCATACAAAATAATAGGTTTTTCGAATTTTCCTTTAAATTTTCGAAAATTTTGCAATTTTCTCGCCATAAAAAGTTTCCTTGGGCGGAGGCGAACAAAAAAAAAAAGACAGCTCAAATCGGACGATTCGTTCTTGAGCTATATGCGGTCTTATGTATGCCACTCTCTGTTATATATATGTATATACAAGATAACAGCTCCGAACCGCAGGTATTTTAGAATATCGCAAGGCATAGGATGATATGACACACTCACACTGCTCATCACCTACCTTAAAAGTTCAATTGGCGGCTGACTACCGTAGGTATCTAGTTTGGGCATGTTGACATCATCCATAAATATAATGACCGTTTTTCCAATAGGCGCACTCAACATAGTTTTTTTCCGCTTCTCCAGCTGCGCTTCTATCATTTCCTGTGTACGGATGCTGCTTGTTTGTGCAGAAAAGTTCAGCAACACTGGCACAAAATTTTTCTTCGCCAAAATCTTTAGAGTTGACATTGCCAAAACGGTTTTGCCTACTCCCGTGTCACCGGTCACCAATACTGGATATTTTCGTAGGAATAGCAGCTGACATATGTATCTACAAAATCAACTGGTAAACCTCAAGCGAATTTTGAACCACTGTCAACGTTAGATACCCAAATTTAGTTGTATCCACTGTTGGCACTTGCATGTCAAAGTACTTATCAAATGGATTGAAAACAAAAGGTGTAAGAATATTTTGCCATTTCTCCCATACATTTTCCTCCATGTTCACGCGATATTCCCAGAGAGAGCTCTCAGGAAGTCTGAAAATAAAACAAAATGTGTCGAACGATTTCTATTAAGAACTTTAAGTATATTTTAACTCACTCATTGATTATTTCACTTTCTTCAAGCTCTTTACGCATCCGTCTTTCAAATCCAACTTGAGCATCATCTCTGAAATTAGACGCGATCGACCAAAGTGACGCCCAAACGAAAATTTTGCTCAGTAAACTCTTAGCTGCGTCAATTTGCATCGAAGTGAACTTTAATTTTTCAATTAAGTCGGTCAAAAGTTCACAACAAAGAAGTGTCTTCGAGGTAGTCACTTGGTGAATCGGAAAAGTACCATATTTGATGCCAATTTTTATGAATTTATCAAAGTAGGCTTTCAATAAGTCGTGGACAAATGCCATTTGCTCGGCTGTTAACTTTTTCTCAATCGGTCCATTTCTCCACGATTGCAGTATTGGTAAACAGCCTAATTCGTCGGAGTCGACATACACCATACCACAACGCGATACTGTGGCAGGTGATGCTTGCGCCAAGTCTTGAACTTCAAATACCATGTGAACCCAAGGGGTTAGTTTAATTCTCTCAGAATTTGCCAAACAAAGCATTTTATTATCATCCAACACAGTGTTCATATTTTCGATCCATACTGCATCCACAGGGCCGTCGCACACAATCCATTGATGGACTTCCTCTGGAATGGGACAAATTTGTGGAACCAAGTTTGTAATAACATATTTATTATTAAACGTTTTTAACATAAAAAAAAAGAATATTTGCCGCAACAGCTCTTCAAGTGCCTGGGCCTAGCTGCTCGCAACCACTCGTGTTCTGTGCGTTTTATTTTTTCACACGAATATATATGCGAAGGGCGATTTGAGAAGCTTTTTCGTGACAACAATACACTCGGATGTTTGTCAGACGTTCGCGAGAGGTGGGACCGTGAAAAAACTTTTTGGTGTTTTCTGGGATTCGAACACGGAACCTCACGCACAGTGATCCGACACACTAACCATTTACGCCATGGGGCCCACATATAGTAAATTATAATATTAATACTACGGAGCTTAGCACTAGCTACTAGCTTTCGGCTACACCGTTTGTATATTGTATATTCCATATACTTACAAAAAATACAAATATTTGGCGCAACAGCTCTTTAAAGTGCCAGGGCCTAAGCTTCTCGCAACCACTCATGTTGTGTGCGTTATATTTTTCACACGAATGGAAGGGACCTACAGTTTAATGCCGAATCCGAACGGCGATTTGAGAAGCTTTTTCGTGACAACAATACTCTCGGATGTTTGTCAGACGCTCGCGAGAGGTGGGACCGTGAAAAAACTTTTTGGTATTTTCTGGGATTCGAACTTGGAACCTCATGCGTAGTGATCCGACACACTAACCACTTACGCCACGGCGCCCACATTCCATATACTTGTAGTAGCTCTGAAATAGCCAATTTTTTCGGAATTCGGTTAGTAATGTATCAATAAATTAATGCTTTTGGAAAAATCTGGTACTCCATCTGGTAGCATTTATCCAGACTAACTCAAATGAATGATGTGTTTTCAAGAAATTGTGATCCGATATTTTCCAAAATCCAACTTAAATAAAGTACCGTTAAATTTAGCTTTAGAATGTAAATTCCGATTAGCCGATTGGCTGTTGGAAGGGAGATGGTAATCCTCATGTTTAATCATTCTTCGGTTTTGTTTTCTGTCATACCTGTTTGACGGGTTGTGTATTGTATGCGGGTTCGTGTGTGCTCTGGTGGGCATTCTCACTAGGGAAGTTATAATTGAGCCTACATATTTTCAGTATCGTATTCAGTTCAATTACATTTTAGCAAGTAAAGGAGCCTCAACTAAAATGCGGGCCAAGCAAGGGGAGCAAGGGTCAGCTAGTAAAGAAACATATTACTAGGTAGTATAGGACAGCTTACTATACAACTTTCTGTGCCTTTTATTTCTATTAACTGAAAATATTTACAGATTATTGAAATAAACATGCTTACCTTCGGTACTAACAGCGGTTCGCACGGCCAATCCCAGCAATCCATCTTGCCATTCCATAGTCTTATAATTTACATATCCATAAAGTTCATTCATGGACACCGATTTTGGGTTCAATTTTTGAATTACAACTTCTCGAAACTGCTGTCCTGGAACTTCATTTCTGAACAAATATGTCAGAGCAAATTGCAGCGTATGCAAAACTACTGACTTTCCACCACCAGTTGGTCCCACCAACATGACACCCCATCGCACGCACATCGTCTCATAGAGTTGAATACACTTTCGTATTGTCGACGGCACTGGTTGAAGATTTTTCTCCTGCAATCCAACCACCATTCCCTCCTGCAATTCAGGATGTGATGAATCTGGCAATTCTACACCAGGAAACAAATCTGACAAAATGCCTCGAAAGAGGAAAGCATCATCGGCTAAGAATTTCGGAATATTTGAATCTCGAAGTGCAGCAATCAAGGTTATATCTTCTCTCTGATTTGGAGCCGATCTCTTCAGCGAACCAGCCATTACCAGGACACTTTTCACTGCACGCATTCCAAAGTCATAGTGATTTTGTTGACTCAACTGCTCACTGCACAACTTGTACATTTGAACCATTTTATGGGCCAAGATTTTGGGATCCTCAAAACCTTCTGAATAGAGAATGACTTCAGAGATGAGGGCATAGTCCGGTACCATCATTGATATGGGACGGAATAGGGCCTTTAAGTTGTCTGGCAGTTCTGTTCGACCGGCATATCCAGGATTCATAGTAATGTACACGGAACACGATTTGTTCAGTTTGATTTCACGACCTTCAAAAATGAATCTTCCGAACGAAATTAATAGCGTTGTAACTTGCTTTTGTATATATATAACTCACCTCTTAGCATTGGCGACCTTGGCATTTCGAATGGTTATCAACTGTTGGGCAATAACCGACAACACTTCAATGTCAATTCGATTGAATTCGTCAAAGCAACACCAAGCACCACATTGCGCTAATCCCGAGAAGAATCGGCCCATCATTTTGAAATCCAGTCCTTCCGAGCAATTGAATACAACGCATTGTTTGGCAACAGCCTTTGCCAGATCTTTGGTCGTTTCGGTTTTCCCAGTACCAGCTGGGCCTGCTGGTGCGCCACCCAAATCCATTTGAAGAGCTCCCATCAAGCACAGATAACAACGATCTGTCAGCGGGGTTAATACCAGTACTCCTCCAGCACCGAGGTATTCATAATAATATGGGATTTTTGCTGAAGCCATTTGTGAGACCATGGTCTCGGTAGAGTCTTGCCAGTAAAATCGAAGCATTTTAAGCCAATTGAAATCATTCCTAGAAAAAGCGGAAGGTTTCATACATAAATTTGTCTACTATCTGAATAGATATTTATTGGACTCACGATTTAAGGACATGTTTATCCAGTAAATTAGTGACCGAATCTCTAGCATGGACGTCGACTGTAATGAGAGCACATAAAACCTTACGCAGTAAATTCGTTATTTCCTTTCGTGTTATCGCCGCTAAAGCGGACAAGTTATCGAAACACTTCTTCTCATAAAACTTCATTTTCTCCATAATTAACTCATTTGGTTGGTCAGCTATATCATAAATTGCGTGAATGTCTGCAGCCCACTGTTGCTGCGATACAGTTAGGACGACTTGGTTTGGATGATCTAAGAGAAAAAGCAAAAAAAAAAAAAATATATATATTAAACTATCAACATTGATCCCATGGGACATTTTGATTTTCCTTGAAGAGTTATCTTTGCCATTAATACCAGTATTTTTCTCTAAGAAAGATAGCTCTGAAACGAAACCAAGACTTTCAACCAATATCAATGATTGTACTTGCATCGCTGAATACGAAAGATTTGACATTCTCGTGCATCAATAACCTCGATGCTATTTGCTGTTGCTGACTGCTTCTGCAGGTCCTGCAAGTGAAGTTAGCGTTCCATTTACGATGGGTATTCTGACCTGTTCAACTGCGGAGATGGCACCTAGCGCAAACGGCTGCATCGTCGGAAGAACGAAAATGACTTGCCCTTGAAATGGTTCGCACTTATATGCGTCTAACATATATACATACACTTACATAAATCCAATTTTTTTCTAAATTTCTCCAAAATATTGAAAAGATATTTTGAAATTTTTTCAAAACTTTGTGCGCCACATCCTGGCATATCTTATATATTGTGTCCATTTAAATTTTGAAGAACATTAACAGAAAAATAATTAATTTTCCGAAATAGGTTATGAATTAAGAAGCTTAATGAACTTTTGGCCAAAAAATACGAAATAAAAAAAATAAAAAACAAATTGCACAAAATTCAGTTTTTGCAAATTGTGACTCCCAAAACCTTACAAAAAAAAGTTTGAAGGAATTCTGTTTATAAATATGTTCTTATATGTTCTCTCATTAGCATAATGTGACTAGACCATTTGGGCAGAGGGGGCCTGCAGACCTCAACACTCTCAACATTAATAATAATTCAAAATAAGCCCTTGCGAAGTACAATAAAACATTTATCTCTGTCTATTAGTAAAACCTAGTCGCTTGCGAGTCGTTAACTGGAGAATGCTCAATAGAGTCCAGAGAGCAAACGTCATCGAGCTCACTATAGCCCTTGGCTCCATATCGGCTCAACAGCTGAACAAAATGGAGAGTATGGTCAGCTTTGGCTTCAGTTCCGCCCACCTGAGACCCAAAATTAGGGAAGCCGCAACGTCTACGGACTCAAGGTCAAATTGCAAGGCTAGAAATTCCAACAACACCAGGGATTTAAGGGAAAAGCAGGGAAAATCTAGCGGCACTGGGGACAATCTGGACCCCAGAACCAGCGTTGAAATGTCTTCGGACAAGCTCAAGCCAACAACTACTAAAATCGCTGAAGCCACTAATGTACCCAGGGACGTTAGAGACAAACAGAGAGTAACCAGCGGCACTGGGTTTAATCAGGGCTCCGGCACCGCCCAGAGAGGCATTACAGAAGGAACCCTCCACCACCATCAGGGAGACTGCGGAAGTGGGAAAGAAGAAACGCGGAAAATCAAGCGCTGTTGGGAAGCAACAGAGCCACTAAAACGGCCCAACGGGGCAATTACTTCACCTACCATAAGAAGGCAATTGAAGTACCTTCAAATTAAATAGCATCATCCTAGGGCAGCATCTTCCGTGTTGAGTAATCGTTTCATCAAGGAAGATATTGACCTGCTATTGGTACAGGAGTCATCAAGGGACTCCCATCGAAAAAGTGTAAGTTGATCTACTCTGGCGTGCAACATAGCACTAGAGCAGCCATCTTAATACAAAATATATATAAAATGATTCCCATTACAGAGACCTAGTGGCGATAGCGGCAGAAGTGGGAATGGGAGAGTCCTATTGGCTTCCGCTTACTTCCCAGGTGACACTGACGAGATGCCACCCAAAGAAACAGCAGAGCTCTCATCAAGTACAGGGTGTCCGCCGGGAAGGTATACTACTTTGTTTGTTTATAATTTTTGATTAAATAAAAGAGAATGGATCTTATATTGATAAAAGTTTTATTTAATGTCGGCAATTATGTATGGAATACAATATCAGGTAAATGTCCGCCTCTGCTAGTCTCACAAATGCGAGCCCTTTTGAGCACATTTTTCATTACATTCTCACACATTTCACGCGGTATTTCATTAATTCCATCACGAATATTTTGTTTGAGTTGCTCAAGCGTTTCTGGTTTGTTTGCATAAGCCTTGCTTTTCAGATATCCCCACAAAAAGAAGTCAGGAGCAGTCAAATCAGGCGACCGTGGAGGCCAATCAACATCACCATTTTTTTAAATAACTTGTTGTGGAAAGAGGTCTCGCAGAAATTCCATTGTAATCCTGGCTGTATGCGATGTGGCACCGTCTTGTTAAAACCACATGTTAATCAAGCCCAAAGCATGCAGTTGTGGCGTTAAAAAGTTTTCAATTATATCACGATATCGCTCCCCATTTTGGCCAAAGTTGTTTTTTGAAGACCAAGCTCCTGAGCACGGCGTCGAATTGAGGTTTATGGATTGTTTTGAACACTTCCTTGAACAGCAGTAATGTTTTCAGCCGATCTTGCAGTACGTTGTGGCCCATGCTTGGGCCTATCACCTACAGACCCTCTTTCTTCGAAATCATTCACTACACGATAAATAGTGCGTTTTGTTGGCACGTTGTTTCGCCCAAAAATTTCACGTAACTTTCTCATCGTCACAGTAATCGATGATTGATTTTGATAAAATGTTTTAACGATTAAAACACGTTGGTTTATCGAATATTTTTCCATAATAAATTTGCTACGTGTCTACTTCACGACTGCCAAATATGAACTGTCAAGACTAATGTTTACCAAAATGGCGGCAAAACAAAGTAGTATACGTATTACCATAGCAAAAAGCTACAATGGATCATCGGATGTGATGCTAATTCACACCACACAGCCTGGGGTAGTACGGAGACAAACCAAAAAGGTGAGCTGCTTATTGAATATTTATGTTTAAACAACATGGTCGTGGTAAACTGGGGAATGTCCATACTTTTATGAATGTCATTCGTCAAGAGGTACTCGATCTCACTTTGGCTAGTCCTTTTATTTATAACACTATCACCAACTGGCATGTGTCAAAAAAAGTCTCCATGTCGGATCACAATCACATAAAATCCGACCTAGAAACCTCGCTCAAAGACACTGCTTCTTACAGAAACCCTAGATTCAGAAATTTGGAAATATATCGCTTTCTTCTTGGGGCAGATTTTAACCGCTCAACGGTCCCAATAAGCAGTATTCCGGAATTGGAATCTGTGGCAGAACCCCACAGAAAAACCATTTCCGCCACGTATGAAGGCAGCTGCGCCCAAACGAAGAAGAAGGCTCGTCGAGATGTTCCATGGTGTAATAAGCATCTCGAAAGCATTAGGCGAGAAACAAAGAAGCTGTTCAATAGAGCCAAGCATAATGTCGACTGGTGCCTTTACAAAAGCAGCTCTAACAAACTTCAATAAAGAACTTCGTAAAGCTAAATGAGATCACACTGTGGGGAAATTGAAAGCTTCGCAGTGGTTCGCAGCGTTGTGGGCAAATTCGAAAACATCATATCGGAAATGATGCAAGGTGCCCTCAACCTGATCTCAAGCAAAATATCTTGGAATAATCCTGGAGAAAAAGCTTAGCTGAAACTCTCACCTAAACAATGTTATCAGTAAGGCGACCAGGTCGATGTTAATGTGCCAACACCTCTATTGTAAAAAGTGAGGTCTGAAGCCAAAGATGACCTACTGGCTGTACAGAATAATCTTCGGACCAATGATCACCTACGCGTCTCTAGTATGCTGGCCTAAAACACAACAGATCAAAGCTAAGGAGTAGTTGAATCGACTCCACCGATTAGCCTGTATCGAAATTACCGGGGCAATGAAAACGTGCCCGACGGCAGCATTAGGTACAATACTTAATCTCACGCCGCTGCATCTTACAGTGCAGAAAGTGGCTATGTTAAATGCTCTTAGGCTACCTCAGATACAAAAACTGAAACCCGGGGATTGCAGAGGCCATTTGAGCATTCTTGAAAACGTCCGAAACAACTCAGTCCAGGAAATTCGAAGTGTTCATTAGCGACCGTCAAGAATGGAGAAACAAAGGTCTCTAAACACCAGTCAACGCACATATCTGGTATACAGATGGTTCCAATTTGGAAAATGGTCTATGATCCCAACTATCAGCGTGCGGCAGCGCTTGGTAAATCATTCACCATCTTCCAAGCAGAAGTCCATGCAATAGAACTATGTATTCGAGAATGTCTGTGGAGAAACACTACCGGAACCCGCATCTACATCTATTCAGACAGCCAGGCAGCACTAAGGACCCTTAATTCCTATACGCTAGGCTCAAAGCTAGTGTGGGACTGTCTCGACCGCCTCGATAGCCTTGCATCCACAGATCAGGTAACCATAGCATGGATTCCTTTACACGAATACTTTGGGGGGAACGAACGAGCAGACTGTCTGGTAAGGAGAGGTGCTGGGCGTTCACTCATCGGCCCTGAGCCCTACTTCGGGGTACCACCCAGTGATATCCTCTCCACAATTACAAACAGGAAGCTAAAGGACTCGCCGAACACTGGGCTAACCAAAAGAGCCTAAGGCAAGTTCATAACCCTAACAAAAATAAAGCAAGCAAGCTATTTCAACTCAGCAAAGATTATTTGCGAACTCTAACGGGCTATCTAAGGACATTGTCCACTCGGTATCACGTGAATATGATAAAACTATCAGATATAACCATGTGCAAACTCTGCTGGGTACAAAGAGAAACAGCAGAGCACATTCTTTTTGAATGCTCAGGGGCAGCAAAGAAACGATTACTCCATCTAACGTGTGTCCCGATGGGCCCAGCGAATACCTGGAACATGGAACCCAAGACGTTATTGAGGTTTATAAAAAGCCTAAATTTTAATTCTGGTTAACCATTGGGCCAGCACAATAGATCTTGTATATCGCAGTGCACTTGGGCTCCAAACATTGTATCGTATCGTACATGCTTCGATAAGTTCATTTCATGTTAAATTATCAGGCAACTCTAACCTTGAAACCACTCATGACGTTCCTTTGCCGGATAGCATTGATATCCGAATTTCATGTAACGTTTGACTGCCAAAAACATAGCTTCTTCTACTTTACTCAGCCACTCTTCAACAGCACCACGTGCTTTTAGTCCTTTTCCAAACAATAACTTTTCTCCCTCGGGCGAGAGCATTGCAAGGATATCATTTGTCGGTACCATTTTGCCTCCATCATCCTTCTGACCAAACTCAAGTTTTGAGATGGCGTCAAAGCATTTCCTCAAATGCGGTTGTACAGCTTGCGGAACTCTAGTTTGTGCGAGTATCTCCAGTAGCTCATCATTCGATAGAAAGTAGAATCTATAAAGAGCATTTAGTCATGTGGGTACAACGCCAGCATTCTACCCACCTTGGAAACACAACTCGTTTAACTTCTAAATAGGCCTCCAGACCCCTTGTTATATTGTCTAACATTTTATTATTCTCCTTAAGTATATTATAGTTGTCAACACTGGTCATTACAGGAAGAGCGAGTGAAACTTTTAAAGCATTTCTCACGATTTCCTTGAAGCTCCGGTCAACTGTGATAAACATTTTAGCTTCATTGGGCAACTGCCTTTGAATATCTGGCGAAGCAAAAATGGCTTCCAAGTACATCCAAGATGTCTGACAGCTACTCCATTCCTCTGTAATAAGGAAATAAGTGCATATTCTATTTTCGATGCTCCAATCTCACCCATAGTCTCGCCAAACTGTTCCATCATCTCAATCCATTCGTCTACCTTAGCTTTGATTGGCGCAACATACTTTGATGCAGCAATTGTGTTTATATTCACATTAGAATCGTCCAACACTACCTGCAGCTCTTCAGTTCCCATCAAAACGAAAACATCCTTCGCATCACGATGTGGAACAATCAGTAGCTCGGTCTCCTTCCATATATTCTCGATAGTCTTCAACATATTTTCTAATTGTGCTTCACCCGTGGCTTGTGACGATATATCCATCAATTGATTAGCGATTTCCTCATCAAAAGCGTGAACTTCCTCAAAATTCGAAATGAGGATATTCTCCTCATGGTATATCCGCATGCCTAGAACCGTTTCCATGTCAGTATAATGACGCTAGAATGAGACATAACATGGTAGACTACGTAATTTCGTGAAGTTTCTTTAATACCAACCCCTTTAAGGTTAGGATTTCTGAGATAACCCAGAACTGGAAGCTTTTCTCTGAATGTTTCAGCACTATGCTTAAGGTTGGGAACGAGCTGATTCGTCGGTAAATATTTTTCAAATTGCGTGCAACTTTTTAATATCTTTTGATTCAAATTGGTCATGGTTTCAACGTTAAGATTTTGATAGCCCAACTTCTGCCATAGCTCTAGATTACTCTCCCATTCTTCTATGCTGTTCCAGAGATTTTGCCGCATTCTTATGTCTTGGAATGCATGTTCCATTTCATCGTAACGTGTAACGTCAATCTGAGGAGAAAATAATGGGTTTTAAAGAGTGGTTAAGTTTGAGAAGTCGTTCTTACTCGGAACTCCTTTTGGTAGGCACGATATTCGTGAGCTTTTTCTTGACACTCAGTGAGGCGCTCTAGTAGCGCGCCGAGTTGAAGTTTCGTCTCATCAGGATCTGATTTTTTCTGTCAAGTAAATATAAAGATAAATTCTAAAATTAAAAATTAATTTTAACTCTATTTTCAAAATCGCATCACATCAGATCGACTCGATAAATAACATGCTTTCGAAAATTATGCAATACTCAGTAAATAACGTGTTAAAAGCTGCTATAAATTTTCAGAAATTATTTAATTTTTGGGTCGAGCTCTGTAATATGTACGACTTTGAGAATAACAGTGATTAGGGTGGATAATTGTAGAGATTGGTATTTTTTTGAACTGAAACTTCTTTAGCGGGACTAGTGAATCGAAATGACCTCGGGACGAAAATCAAACATGAAATGGAAACGATACTAATAAAATTATACTACCAAGAAATATGCAACAAAAGTTTCAAGTAGACAAGGAAATGTTTAGTTTGGTTTTCCGGTACCCAGTACTTCCAAAATTTGTCTAATATCTTCTTTTATTAATACGGAGGGACTAACAAAAGTTCACTTAGTTGGTGTCGGTTTTTTTAGTAGGTTTTGAAAAAAAGATGCATTTCTGTAGCTTATTATCTAACAATATTTACTTCCAAATTACAGAACAATAGGTAAAAATGGAGACGAGAAAGAGAAAAATTAGTGACGTAAGCTCAGTTGAAGTTCCACCGCCAATACAGGGAGAAATTCGTTTGCCATTCTCTTCGGATTTCGACGTCAACTCACGCCAGTCAAAATTCTGCACGAATGCCAGAATGCATACGGAATAAATGCACCATCTCTTGTTACTATTTCAAAGTGGTTTCGATGATTCCAGACTGGCCATTTTTCTGTGGAGGGCGAATCTCGTGAAGGTCGGTCAAAATCTTCGACCCACGATACAAATGTGGCCCCGGTGAAGGCTAAAATTGACGAGGATGCCAGGATGACACAGGAGATGATAGCAGTTGAGCTGGGCTTTAATGCCATGGTTATGTCACGAATTTTAAATTATCATTTGAAATATTCGAAGAAGTCAGCACGATGGGTTCCAAAAATTCTGAATGGAGAAAAAAGAGTCTCGTGTTCGTATTTCCTGGATAAGTTTGAAAATGGAGAGTCAAACTGCTTCAATAAGATCGTTACAGGTGATGAATCTTGGTTTTACAAGTACGACCCGGAAACCAAACCGCAGTCCATGGTATGGAGCCCAGAAGGTGCAAATTCTCCAATATAGGCCAAACAACAAAAGTTATGATGTCGATGTACTTCACCAGGGCGAAAATGGTCGCCGTCATCCCGCTTAACACTGGTCAGACAATCACTGCTAATTGGTATACTGAAACTTGCTTACTACAAAGTTTCCAATATTTATTAGGACACCGACAAAAAGAGGAGCTGCGCCGCTACTTTTTGCACCATGACAATGCGCCTGCGCACACTGCTGAAAAAACCAACAACTTTGTTGCACTCTCGGACATCAATGAAATTCGCCCAGCACCTTATTCTGCAGATCTAGCGCCGTGTGATTTTTGGCTGTTTCCGAAAATAAAAAAAGATTTGAAGGGGAAAATCTTCACATCTAATGAGGAGATTATTAATGTAGTCAATGTCGAAATTTAAAAGCTCCAAAAAGAGAATTTTGAAAGCTGTTTTGAAAGATTGATCTATCGGCTGAAGAAATGTATTGAAATAAATGGGAATAATGTAAAGAAATTAAAAAAAGATAAAGATTAAATATCTAAAGTTAGAATTATTTTTGTGTTTTATTATATAATATATATAACAAATAGCATAGCAACATAGCATAACATTCTATACCTATGTATTTTGATTTTATTTACATAATGCATGTTATTACACATACAGGGCGGTTAACCGGATGTTGCTTCGCTATATCTTTAACAAGAAACGACATAATTTCATAATTTTTTTTTAAATGTTTATTTGGAGCTTTAAGTTTGTTTCCATTACTTTTTGAAGATGATATCCATCAAGTGGGCGCCGCCATTGTGGATGACCATTTGGGCTCTTTTTACCGCATTTCCAATCGTTTTGGCGAGGACTTCGGGCGATAAGTTCTCACACTCTTGTCGGATATTCTCTTTAAGAGCTTTCAGATTCTGCGGCTTGTTCTCATAGACCCGTGACTTCAAAAACTCCAAAGAAGGAATTCTGGAGCGGTCAAGTTGGCCAATCTTGTCGGCCAGTGCAAATCGCCAAAACGAGACATTAGGCATCCTTCAAAATGTCCATTGTCACGCCAGCAGTGTATGACCTCAAGTACCAATTCATCAATTTGCGGCAATAAAAATTCGTTAATCATGGTTCTGTATCTCTCACCAGTCACAGTAACCGTGTTACCCACGGCGTCCTCGAAAAAATTAGACCGATGACACCTCCGGCGTAAATAGCGCACCATGCAGGGTCTTTGAGTGGATGTAATGGCTCTTCGTGAATGATACTTGGATTCTCAGTGCCCCAGAAGCGCAAATTTTGTTTGTTTACGTATCCGTTCAGATGGCAATGGGCCTCGTCGCTAATGATAAATTTCGACCGAAAGTCACTAGTCACGAGTATTCCACGATCTTGAAGAGTATAGCGTTCCATGGCTTATCGACGTATATTCCGCATCTGTTTACTTCACAAATATTAAAACAAAACTGACATTAGCCGCCATTTGCAAAAGTTATAGCATCTTCCGGTAGGGTGATACATTTTGGGCAACCTTGTACATACATAGGTATAATGTAGTGATACCTTTTACTTCATTAATCTGTTGATTTCAGCAAGAATCCGGGCGAATGTGCTAATGCATGTCAAGCATTGATAAACCATGAGACTGTATTCAAGTAAGTTCCATTTTCAACCCAACTCCAAATGCAGACATTGTCATAGTGATGTGGGATTTGAATGCCAAGGACAACAAAGGTCTCCAGCATGGTATCGAGATGCATGGACTTGGCAATCGCAATGACAACGGTGAAAAATTATAAGTAAGCATGAGATCATTACAGCGATCAAAGCACTGAAAAACAACAATGCGGTAGGACTTGACCATATAGTACTTCTTCTTCTTCTTCCTTTTATCAGCGAGGCCATGATCCGAAAACAAGGGATCACAACCCTCCCACTTCACCGCATTTCTACTGATCCGCATGTGGGGTTCGCCTATTTGACCTCAGAAAATATCGGCAGGCCTGCCGATTTTGGATCACTCGGTTACTGAGGCCAATGAAATGCCGATGTCGTCGCATTTGTCTGATCCAGCCGTTTATAGGCCTGCCTTTCCTACATCGCGATGTCTTTGGAACGTGCATTGATATTGCCTTTTTAACAGGGTTCAAATGATCTCTTCTTTGAACCTGGCAATACCAACTGAGCCGGTCACGCTCTATTTTTTGTACGATGGTTTCCTTGATGTGAAAGCTTCCACGGATCTTCGAACTTCTTATTCGATCAAGCTTTGTCACTCCTGCTGTCATGCGAAGCATCTTCATCTCAGCTGCCGTTAATTTACTCTCATACTTTTTGTATGACCATATAGTACCCGTGCAGCTTTTACGAGTAGCACCAACATCATCGGTTGAGCTACTGCTCCCACTTTTAAGAGAGCTTGGGAGGCTGATAGCTTTCCTGACGAGTGGAAGAAGGGAATGATTGGCAAGCTTTCTAAGGAAGGAAATTTGATGCAGAATGAAAGCTGGAGGAGTATTTGTGTGCAGCCTGTTGGAGCTAAGATTTTTTTTTTTGTTTTTTCTTTTTTATTTTACATCTGTCCACTGGACATTAAGTAATTGGTTTTGCAATGAGGATTACAGCAATTATAAGGCCATTGCCTTAAAGAACCTTTTTGGTTATACAGTAAATACATATGAACATAAAACATTTCACAGGTAAGACGGAAGTTTAACAATTAAAGAATTAACATGAATTGGCAAAATGTACATATAGATACATTTAAACACATTCCATTTTCGATTAAACCCTGGTTAGTAAGTCGAATGGTCTTATTCGTTTCAGCCTTCGTATATGCGCGTATTCTTGGGCGGGAAGAGAGTTAATTTCATAGTTTTCATGGTTAAGAAGTCGAATTTTGTGTTTTTGACTAGAATTTGGGATTTCTTCGAGTATTGTCGGTATGTTGAGGTCTTTGTGTATATTCTTGTTTGGTACGTACCAGGCTGCATTCACTATTGCGCGTAGAATTTTGTTTTGAAGTCTTTGGATGATGTCAATATTTGTTTTGCTGGTTACACTCCAGAATTGTATACCGTATGCCCAAATTGGTTTGATGATTGTCTTGTATAAGAGAAGCTTGTTGTCAACTGAAAGTACTGAATTTCTTCCCAGCATCCAGTAGTGCAGTCTGAATTTATCTTTAATTTGATTTCTCTTATTAAGAATATGTTGTTTCATTTGTTAGTTTTTTATCTATATACATTCCCAAGTATTTAGCTTGATTGTCTGAGGATACTGTTTTATTGTTTAGTTTAACAATTGGTGGATCCACAGTGTTTCTTGTTGTATATATTACTTGTTGCGTTTTGTCTTTGTTTATTTGTATACCCTATTCTTTGAACCAGTCTGCTATTTTGTTCAGATGTAGTTGGAGTAGATCAGTTGCTGTTTGTAGACATCGGTGCGAGACAAGCATTACTGTGTCGTCTGAAAAAGTGATGGTCATTGTGTTGATATTTCCTGAAGTTGGAATATCTGCTGTATATATTAGATGTAATAAAGGTCCTAGCACGCTTCCTTGTGGAACTCCAGTATCAGCTTTGTAGAGAGATGATTGTTCATCTTTATAATGCACATAAAAGAAACGGTCACTAATATAGCTTGTTAATAAAAGTTGGGAGAATAAGTTTTAGTTTATGTATCAAGCAATTGTGCCACACTTTATCAAATGCCTTGGATATATCTAGGAAGAGTGCAACACAGAAGTTTTCGTCATCTACGTCTTTTAAGAATTTGTTTGTTATACGATGTATTTGTTGTATAGTTGAATGTTAATGTCTAAATCCGAACTGATGTCTAGGTATTATGTTATTTTCGTCCAGTATATGCTGAAGTCGAGTAGCAAAAAGTTTTTCAAATAGTTTTGATAGGATTGGTAGTAGACTTATCGGTCTGTAATTTGCTGGTTGTCTAGTATCTTTTCCAGGTTTGGGAATTGCAATTACTTTAGCTACTTTAGGCTTTTGGAAAATATTTAGTAGTAATGATTGCATTGAAGAGATTCCTTAAGCATACTATTGCGTTTTCCGGAAGTTCGTTTAGGATTTTACCTCTGATGAGATCGTATCCTGGACTTTGGTTGATGTTATCTTTAATGCATGTTTTGATTTCCTTAACAGAAGTTTTCTTTATTTTTATGTCACGGTGAGTTACGTTTGTTGGTTGGTTAATTCTACTACTGCCCTTGTCATTGGTAAATGTTTGTTTGAAATGTTCTGCCAGTATTTTTGCCTTTTCATGATTCATCTTCGCCCAATTACCGTTTGTAGTCCTAATTGGGGGTTGGTGGTTTACAGTTTCTTTAATGCTTTTTGTAGCTTTCCATAGGCGAACCCCACAGGCGGATCAGTAGAAATGCGGTGAAGTGGGAGGGTTGTGATCCTTTGTTTTCGGATCATAACCTCGCTGATAAAAAAGGAAGAAGAAGAAGCTTTCCATAGGGAATAGTTTGTCGATGCTGTCGACGTCAATTTTTGTAAATAGTTGTTGATTTTATTATTTCTAATTAAAAATATGGTTGGTTTGCCATATTTTCCTAAGTCTCCTTTTTTTCTATTACTTTTCTTTTTATATGCGTCGGTATGTAATCATTTTTTTCCTTTTTGATTGTCATTGGTGTAGATCGATAAGTGGATTCGAGTATTATATCGTTGAAGTTTATTACTGCTGCTTCAAGATTTTCAGGTGTCCTTAGCGGAATACTCAGTTGTAACTCCATGTTAATCACTTCACTAAAAGTATCCCAGTCAGTCCTTTTATTAGATAATTTTGCTGGTATGCTAGAAGGCTTTATGTTCGAATTATGGTAAATAACAATTGGTGAATGGTCAGAAGAAAGTTCATAGCAAGAATCTATTCTTAATTTTTCATGTCTAATATTTTTGTAAATGCAGAAGTCTAACAAGTCAGGTATTCTTTTCTTGTCAGTAGGCCAATAGGTCGGTTCACCAGTACTAGTATGGCTTATGTTATTCGCTTTTAGGGCATCTAAAAGTATGGTTCCTTTTCTATTAGTAAGTCTCGAACCCCAGTCAGTATGTTTAGCGTTAAAGTCTAATTTTAGCTAAAATAATAGCTAAAATCATCCTGAAATGAATCAAACAACATCTCGAAAACATACTCGATGCCGAGCAAGCATGTTTCCGTTCTGGATCCTCCTGTGCCGTCCACATAAACACCCTGCGGATCTTCATCGAGCAGTGCGTTGAATATGGATCGCCACTTCACCTGCTGTTCATAGATTTTACGAAGGCGTTAGGTAGTGTCAACAGGCAGTTTATTTGGTGTGCCTTACGCAGGAGAGGTATTCCTAATTAATTAATTGCTATTATTAAAGCTGCATACGATGGGTGTGGGTATAGGACCCACAAGAGGATAAATGACATAACTAATGTATATGTTGTCGTTGGGACACTATAACTTGGGACTCTTGTTGAGGTTTCTTTTTAGAAAATGCTTAAGGAATGGGTTGCATTGCGAGTGAGAGCGGATATCATACCGCTCTCTATCGAAAGTTTCGGGGAAAACATCCAGAGCGACGGCATGCACCATGATAATGCATGACTTTTTCCCGATAAATGCACTGCAAGATCTTCTGTTGAATGTTAACAACTACCATAAGTTACATTTGTGAACATTAAGAAGATGACATCTTACGGGATACCTCATAAGATGGTAGTTCATAGTCATAGCACTAGCGTTAACGACCCCTACAATCAGCTTTAACACGTATAGTAAAGGACAAAGAAAATAAAACAATAAGGTAGGAGTACACCAGCACACATACTCATGGGGTATGAATGTGGAGCCCGCGCATTATTAAAGCTCTTCTTCGCCTTTGTGTACCGGATAATGAATACTAACAAAAAACATTATACAATTACTGGACTTACGTCTAAAAACTTGAACTTCTGTACTTCAGCAGCTACTTCTCGAATCTCTTCAAAGATTGCCTTAATGTCTTCTTGCATTATATCATTTAGCTGACGAATGAATATATCTCTCTCGCCTTGTTTTTCAATAAGAGTTTCCTTGAGAGTAACCACAAGATCCTCGGTATCTATTTAGGGTACATATGGATTAAAATTTTGAAATCTTAAAACACAATCTTATGAAAATGTGAGTACAAGTCTCTAGTGGCTACTCAACTTACCCATATATTTTTCCTTTTCTTCCGGATCAATTAATATCTCAAAATCTTTTATCAAAATAAGAGTATCGTGTGCATAGTCGACTCCATCAAACAGTGCTTGTATATCCGCTTCAACACTGATCAAGTATCGTAAGTGTGATACTAGTTCCAAGGTTGTGGTTGGCAGTGAAGTGATTTTAGCAAAAAGCTCTTCAGCCTTCTTCTGGATTTTTTCCACTTCTGTGACGGCTAATCTATAATGTTGGAAATTGGTTGTGGAGGTATGGCTATATATTTTTGTTAATATATACTTTGGCAAATATATGGCAAGTACATTGAGTAAACGAAGACATTCTGGTGTAATTGTCTCCTTGAAACTGCTCTGAGTTAACTTTAGTAAGCCTAGATTAACATCCGGCTTGATGCCATCGATGGCGTGCATATTAGCGTGATATCGCTCGCAAAATGCCCTCAAAGTATCAAGATCTGTTAAAGAGATTTAGAAGTAATGTTAAAGAGTTTAATTAATACTCTAGTACTTTTTTCGTTTCTTATAATGCTAGCATCTGTTTTAACATCGGCTTCATATTTTAAACGTATCGTTTCGAAACGCTCTGTGTAAAGCATGGCCTTTTCGTAAGCAGTCCGAATAACTCTGAAAATTGCTTTTCGATCTTCTTGGAACTCCTTGTCGATTCTAAAAAGGAATGTCAAATCTGGTGCTGGCTCAGCTAAGCGGTCCTCTTGTCGTCCCATTATGGATGGTCTGTAAATGCAAATATGGGGTTAAATTCGACTTAAAGTTGACTTTAAATTTTAAATCCTTACTCGGTAAAAATTAAATATATTGAGTCTTCCGTGAAACTTTTTATTTCTAAAACAGAGTCCAGAATTAAATGTGTCAACTGATGGAATATAGACTTCATTGTGTCCCTATAAAACAAATAGGATAAGGACTGATTTGTCATGGATTATGCTTGCCGTCCATTGGACACGCATTCGTCGCAGGTTCTTTTAGCTGTTAAGACTTTCTTGCAGTGCTAGAACGAACACGTATTGAGTGAATGGCAAGCTTCAATTTATTAAATGTACTCTGTAGGTTCAATGTCAACATTTTCAGGTCTGAGTAGGAGTTCAGCCAAAAAGAAGGGTTTCTATAAAAAGCAAAAAATATATATCGAATAAAAGTGTTGCATGGTGGTAGTCTCATTTGTCTCAAAGGTCAACTTCGTATTGACTTAGGATAACTTAGCATTAGTATCGAATAAAGTAAACCTGTGGTTTGTTTTTCGGCCGGGGTGGTTCTACGTCAGCATCAACACCTAAATCTGCTCTTAAGTCTTCTTCTGTTGGTCCCAACAAATCGTGTGTTCTAAAGGCGTCAGCAAGTCTCGCAAAGCTATTGCGAGTAATATTATGGAGCAGTCTAAGAACTATACGATCACAGTAATTTAAAAAGCTGAAATTATGTAATCATAGGTTGTTTGTTTAATATTTTACTATAAAGCGCGTTATACGGAACCTTACTTGCATAATAGTTTGCAAAAGCTTCGCTTTCTTGCTCGATCCATAAAACTCATTGCCTCACGCATTTTTTTTACCGATGGATAAAATTCTATTTCATCTGTTGCATAGAAACCTTTGGCAAGTATAGCGCTGTGACATGCTTCATCTAGTAAGAAAAATATTCATTTGTTTCATTAATTAATAAAATTGTATTTTGACTTACAAATGTACTTTCGAGCTTTGCTGCGAAATGCCTTAAAAGTATGTTTCATGTCCTCATAGATCTTCATATGGATTTCCATAAGGTAAAACGGATGCCATTCTTCAATTACTAAAGGGGAAAACAAAAGATATAAAATAGAATTGCTTTCACGATAAATATCATAGTATTATTGAGATTTATGTAGACATGTGTTACTGCAGATCAACAGAAAAAAAAAATGTCTGCAAGAAAACGTAAAGCAAGCTGCAAGATTTCGAGAAGTACTACCCAAAGTTAGTCCACGAAAGCGCGAACAAGTCTGATGGAAGAAGTGAAAGCTGACCTTTTACAAGATTGCAGTTCTCTTCGACCATAAGGTCGGACAAGTGGTCTTAAAGTTTTTCAATGAAATGGGCTATAAAAATACCAGGGATGTCTAGTTCCTTGTAAACATATTTTCAGAGGTAATGTTTATTTTTATTGTCATCCCAGGGAATCTAGTTATACTACCACTTAAGACTATACATGACTATACGAGCACATAGGCAAATTACTACCATGTTGTCCTTACAAAAAAAAACCTTAGATAAGTTGTTAGGGAGGCTGTATACTGTCCACTACAGTCTTGACTCTGATCTCTATGTACATACATATCTATTGTGTTCAGCAGTTGTGTGTAGCCATTTGTGGAAGTAAGAAAAAAAGCTGCCAATTTTTAGCCATTTAATGAATATGCCATCTCCCTTAACCATACCGAGTTCAATTTGAATTTCAGAACGGTCTATGATGGATTTTTTTTTACTGTTCGCACAAGTTGTTACAATAGTATTCTCTTCTTTTTGATTCTGCATACATAGAATTGGGCATTCGCATAAATGCGCTACAGCTTCAGCATATGTCAGTTGTAATAAAACTACTTCTCAAATGCGTTGCTAGTAGTTATACATCCAGTGAATCTCTTCAAGTCTGTTTTCGGTCAAATATACATTGACTTCCATTACATCTCAATGGCCCGAACGTTGGTATCGTTGTTTTTTCTGTCAATAGGACTACCTGTTTTTTTTTTTTTTTATTAACACTTAGTCTGTACATCTTGGTCCAACTGATAAAGGTGTTGAGGGCTGACTATATCAGTACAGTGATGGTGGGTACAAATGTGCCTGTCGCTAGTAAAACGACATCGTGGGAGTAAGTTACTATTGATTTTATTAAAATTGAATTGGTGACCAAGATCCATAATAGATGTGGTAACAAATCTCCTTGCACCCCGCAAGGCCAAAATGTATATTCAGTTCCCTTCCAGTTCTTATGCGACTCGTTTTGAACATGCATCTGGCCCAGTCTAAGAGTGTAAGATCTATCTGTGCAGGTGATCTAGTGCCTGACCTAAAGCAAGCATGCCAGGGCGGATTTTGGTAAAGCGATCTTTCGATTTCAGTCACTACTTCGTGCAGAGCTGCCGATCGATCGAGACAGCTCTGAATGAAGTTACTGCATTTGATCAGCCAAGGCAGCTGTGTACGAAGTGGTAACTATAAAAAGCCCTACGATTTATTGACCCACATGCTTGAGGAATAATCAGCTCTGAAGAGAGATGCCACAACAAGAAGTATACGAGTACTTCTTCTTTTGTTCTGACTTTTTAAAGTCAACATACCCTCACGTTAAAGGTCTAGTCATCCTGCTTTCAGACATATTTTTGGTGACTATAACCGAATTAATGCAATCTGATCTGCTGATCACCATCAGACACCAGCTATCTTTTATGGGTTTCTCGCTTTGGTGGAATCGGCTTAGTGAGACAGAAACATCGGAACTGATCGAATGAATTGCGCAAGAATGATTTGGAATATAATACCCATATAATGGATACTCCCAGAAAACACCAAAAAGTTTTTTCACGGTCCCACCTCTCGCGAGCGTCTGACAAACATCCGAGAGTATTGTTGTCACGAAAAAGCTTCTCAAATCGCCGTTCGGTTTCGGCATTAAACTGTAGGTCTTTTCCATTCGTGCGAAAAATATAACGCACACATCATGAGTGGTTGCGAGAAGCTAGGCCCTGGCACTTTAAAGAGCTGTTGCGCCAAATATTTGTATTTGTTTTTTTGTATAATGGATACTCTCTAATTTCTAACAAAATAAAATCAGCCTACTAGAATCAAGGAACATGCTATCAAGACCGGCAAAAATATGAAATTAAAAACACATTAATATTTAAACTTACTGCTTGTATCAATGTAGTTCAAGAATTGCATTCGATAGAAATCCGAGCGTAATTGAAGAGCAGCATTTGCCAAATGTGGAATAGCATAGAACAAGTGTTCACTCAAGTAAACCCAAGCCTCGTCGTATTTCCTCCACTTTACGGCCTTCTCCCAAACCTTGAAACCCTTCCATACCCTAAACGTAGCAAAAGATTTGATAGTAACAATATTCCTATACATTTGAAATTCCCGCTGCCACTGGCCCAGTTCAGTAAAATAATTTTCACTTAGGCTCCAAAAGGTAACACCATGCCGGCTCATTGTGTAGTATTGACTTCTGGCAGGTATAGCTTGATATTCAACTTCACTAAAAAAGAAGCGACACTGTATAAAAGACACACAACATTTTCTATAACTTACGCCAAACTGTACGGAGTGAAGTATTCACTATTCTTGGGAACCATATAGGTCAAATAAATGAATTCATCCCCTTTAAACATTTTTACTTTATTTTCAATAAGGGAATTTAGGTCGGGAATGCGAGCCATTGTTTCGTCAAAATCCGATTTAGTCTTGAAAATAAATAAAATTAAATGTTGTAGATATTGTAAAATCCACAATTTACTCTTGATTTCCTTTCTTCTTCTTTGATAACAGTAACTTTAGGAGCTTCAAAACTGGATTCCCTAATGAAGGCAACTGATTTTTTACGTGGATCGTGAAAGACGACATCTTTCATTTTTGCTTGGAGACTCTCAGTGCTGTATTTGCTAAGCAAAGAAGCAGAAGAACGCCTGCTTGACATGGTTTACCATATACGTATTCTTCAACAATTGTTAAAAATAGTTAAAAATTCTTTGAGATGTGTAGTTTTCCGAACTGTGAAATTAATTAAGTTTGTTTTGACAACAAAAACAGACACTTTCTTGTTGTTAACGCAAAGTTGTTTATTAGCAACAGCAGGGAAAAAATACTGTCTGAATGGCAAACTTAAAAAACAATAGTTTGATTTGTTTGCACTGCAATATCCCTACTTCAATAGCGTGAACAAAAAAAGTGCTTAAATCCTTACATCCTGATATAGACAAGATTAAGTGCAGACTAAACATCTCTGAACAAGTGGAATGCATGAATAGAGTATTAATGGAACGGATATTGAGTCTACTTTGAAAAGCATAATTATTTATTGGGTAAATCCTTTCACCCCCGGAGGAACATAGGGCGTTAATAACGCCTGCGCGCTATCTTGTTTGGAGCTTGATTCCTCCTCGACTGTTCTGCGCCACGTTTGCCTATCTATCTACTGCAATTTTCTCCTTCGCGCAGTAATGCCTTATAGGTTCTTGGCCTGGTTTCTAATAAAGTTGTTCGTTGCAGATACGATTGGGCCAAAAAATCCTCAAGATGATTCTTAGACATCTGTTTACGAAGATTTGCAGCTTGCGTATGATAGTGGTATTTACCTTCCAAGTATTGCACCCACACAGCAGTACTGGTTCTACTTGGGAGCGGAACAGTCGCAGCTTGGTTCTTAAGCTGAGAAGACTTCTCCAGACTTTGGATATTATTCCGAATGCAGATTTTGCCTTTCTGATTCTGCCGTACACATCCAGTTCGGTACCACCACAGCTAACCGAGGCAGTAGTCCACTTTCTCAACTGGTGTCAGAAGTGCTCAGGGCTTTTGTTTTGGCTGTGAAGATCCGTTATCTGATGTGAAACTAGGCAAACATCGTCGTCCACTTTGTTTGCTTTAGCTTCTAGATTGTGGGCCATTAGATGAAGGTCCATTATCCGATGTGAAATTAGACAAACATCGTCGGCGTAGTCGAGGGCTAACCGGATCTCTCGAATTGCTCGAAGACATTTTGTTCCGATACATCCAAATAGATCCAAATAAAGCCTAAGCTATGTATACAGTCTTTAAATTTAACTTAAGCCTACATTTCTTCAGCATGAATCAAAAGTACGGATTTCGAGTACGGATCAAAAGCCCCAGAAATTAGTCAGAATTCTGAAATTAAGAAAAAGCCTTAGTAATAGAGAACTTCGGAAACAGCTCAGCTGTACCTAAAAACAATTTTCGTTGAGATCCCGTTCTTCCGGAAGGCCGTCAGGTTCACTAGCCTTGTTGGATTTCAGCTGGAATATTGTTATCCTCACTTCGATTTGAACGGAAATTTGGTTTACCATCGTCTATGTTGAATGGTTTATTCTACCTGACAGCGGTCTTCGTCGCCGTTATACAGTCTGCAGAAGTAATCTTGATTGCTTACTCTTCCGAAACTTTGCAGCTAATGATTAATCGACTTCATGAGTACTGTCAGCTGTGGAGCTTAATCGTTAATTTGGAGAAATCCAAGGTCATGATTTTTAAAAAAGGTGGTGGTAGAAATTGCCTAATGAGAAATGGTACTTCAATGGAGAGGTGGTTGAAGTAGTTAAAGAGTATAATTATCTTGTAGCGTATTTGCTAAGAACCTTAACATGGAAAGACATCTTAAGGAAAAGTCAACCAAATCTAAAACTGCAATAAATGCGTCTTCGAGTGAGGTGCTTCAAGAACAGGGATATTGCTCATAATAGTAAATACAAGGTATTTGAAGCAGTCTCTGAATCGGTTATGCTTAACGCGGTGCAAGTATGGGAATACAGGAAATATGACACAGTGGAAAAGCTCTTGAGGTATTACGTTAAGAGGTCATTTTATCTGCCACCCAAAACACCAAATTATATGCTAATGGTTGAAACGGCTTATCTCCAGTGTTCATAAAAACCTTCAAACCGCAAGTCGACTACATAATTAATTGGCCTGGTATACCCGAGAACCGGCTCCGCAAAAAAAACAGTTCTCTAAGTCATACATAGCGGAACAAGTTGGTTCAACGAGTGGATATAGCTGGCGCATGGCTGTGGAGTCGAATTGACTTTCAATGGCAGCAGGAGTTGGCAATCTGTACTGTATCAGCTTATCTCCAAGTTCGATGAAAAAGACAGGTTTAGGTTCCTAGAGAAAGCATCCGGCTTACTGCACAGGACTATTTGCAACCGTTTAAATCACAATTTGCAGCTTAATTATTTCCATGATGAGTACTGTGTCGACGAAATATCAATGGTGCTGAAGCTTCGGGGAGCTTTTTAAGCTTAACTTCATACCGCATAGAAATGACTTACCCCTATATTGCAGCTTATGTAATCTACAGGAGAAGGAGGACATTTTCCCTTTCCTTAGAAAATGTCCAATCTTAAAAGAAACGAGGAGGCATGTTATGTTCTTAACAGTGACTTTTTGACGGAGGAGCAAGCATTATCTCTCCTTGATGAAATTAATGTTTCCAAACTGTTCCGATACTGTAAAAGAGCACTAGCGTATCCCGAGAGGATAATGAATGAAAAATTTAAAAACCAAAAAACAACATTCGTATTTGTTAGGCTTATGTACACATTAAATCATTGAACTACTTTGAATGAATTCAAAATTGCTAGTCTGGCAGACCGCAAGTCCATGCTTACTGATTTTTGGAATTAACTGTTGTAACTATAATAATGAGTACTAAAATAAAACCAATCTAAATCTTATCTAAAGAAGTAATTTTTCCATTTTCTAAACACCCACTGAGATTAGGTGTTTATCATTGAAAATTATTTATTTTGTAAGGGGAGTGTGACATGCCTCTAATGAAACCGCTAAACTTTAAAGGCGAACCCCACAGGCGGATCAGTAGAAATGCGGTTAAGTGGGAGGATTGTGATCCCTTGTTTTCGGATCATAGCCTCGCTGATAAAAGGAAGAAGAAGAAGAAACTGCTAAACTTTAAAACGAATGGTTCATGTATTGACTGCTATACCAATTGGTTGCTTTATTTACTTATGACATTCGCCCGAATGTATGCATGAGTGAGTAAAGATCAGAATCATAAAAAATTAAGTAGTCTATCATCAGGGCTATTTGGAGTGCGAACTACTGCCAGCAACGGAAACTCCTGTACTTATCGAGGTTTGTACGATTTTTACTATGGGATGACTAGTCCTGCCAACCGTACTTTATTATAAACGATTTTTGATTTGAGTCCTTTATTTGGTACTTTTGGGTCCTGTTTTTCTGCCCGAAAAAAAGTATATAAAGAACACAACTCCAACCGTACGTATTGTCTACATCAAACGTATCCATTCACTATAAATTACTTCTGTCACGTGAAATTTTCCTAGCTAGTCGGAAATGACTCTTCAAAAGAAAAGAAAGAAGAAAGAAAAGTGTTCGAAAAGAACTTCGTTTTACGAGTACGAACATTCTTCGAATATGCTTGATTAGTATAACTACGTGTGAATTCAAAAACGTAAAAAAACTTTACAGTGTTGCGGCAACACAACAGGCTTTGTGCTGATGTGGCCCTGCTACTGCACTGTTGCTGTTACTTATGTTAGATCCTTTAACCCCTCGGGGAGCTTAGGGCGTCAACCACGCATGCGCGACATCTTGTTCCAAGTTCTGCAACGCGTTTGAGCTGCCTCCAACTCATTCTTAAAGAGCTCGATTCTTCCTCAACTGCTCTGCGTCCCACTATTCTGCCTGCCTGCGTGAGCGGATTCCATTGCATGGCGTATTTCGCAATGGAGTTGTCTTCGTGCAGTAGGGTGTGTCCAATAAATTGCTACTTTCTTCTTCGTATAGTAATGCTTATAGGTTCTTGGCTCGTTCTCAGATAAAGTTGTTCGTTGGAGATGCGGCTCGGCCAAAAAATCCTCAAAATGATTCTTAAGCATTTGTTTACCAAGACTTGCAGCTTGCGTGTGTTAATGGTGTCCACCTTCCAAGTACTGCTGGACCAAACACTAAACTTCAAAGAGCACCTAATGTACGCAGGCAAGAGAGCCTCCAGGGCAGTAGCGGCAATGCCAAACGTTGGAGGACCCAGGCAACTAATTAGAAACCTGCTAGCAACGGTAAGCTGGTCGATCCTTATGTACGCGTCTCCATACGGGCACAAGCCACGTGCCGGATAACGTATATGAGACGGATGAACTCGGCCCATAGAATCGCATCGTTAAGAGTGTGTTGTGCCTTTTGGACGGTGTCCGCGGAGGCAATTAGCATACTCTTCGGTCGAATGCCAATCGATTTGGAAATAGAAAAGTACGCAGCAACCATTGAGGCTATACAACCGAGATGGTACACCACACCAAAAAGAAGATGGACCCCATCCATCCCCATCGCAGAGGAATGGATCAGCAGAAAACCTGGAGAAGTAAACTTCTACATGACGCAGTTCCTATCAGGGCACGGATGCTTTCGGGAATATCTCTACAAATACAAACACGTAGACGACCCATACTGCTCGCACTGTGAAGGCAAAATCCAGAACGCGGAATATGTTTTAGTGGAATGTCGGATGTATACGACGGCCAAAAACATATTAAAAATTGGCGGCCAAATGACTCCGTGAGGACTTATAAAATTCATGCTGACGACGAATGATGCCTGGAACACAGCGAACGAGATCATCACCAGCATGATGCAACAACTACGTCTGCAGGAACTAGCAGTAGCGAGAAATGTGGATCCTGCAAACACTGGAAGGTAGACAAAGTTACACGTAACGCAAGTGACATGTTAAAGACACACAATGATCAGTGAACTCACACAGTAACAGAAATTTGAAAGTGCAAATGAAGTTGCTGCGAAGTTGATGAATAGCATGGCATGCTAATTAGCCCCGCGAAGTAATACCTAACGGCAGTCTCGCGGGGAGAGTGGTAGACGTTTTGCAGGGTGTGGATTAGTACGTAGGCGCATTTCTGGCATCGATTATTCGGGTTTTTCTTTTAGAAGATTACCACACCCCTTGGCACAACCAAAAAAAAAAAAGCACCCTTAAAGCAACACTGATTTTACTTTGGAGTTGAACAGTCGCAGCTTAGTTTTTAAGCTGATAACATTACACTTCTCCAGATTTTGGATAGCATTCCGAACGCAGCTTTAGCCTTCCCGTTTCTACTGCACACATCCAGTGCGGTGCCACCACGATTAGCCGAGACCACACTTCCTAAATAAAGAAAGTTATCAACTTTCTCGACTTCCTGTCCGGCAATGTTAAGTTGAGTGCGGGTATTACAAGTGCTCAGGGCTTTTGCTTTGGTTATGTTTATTTTTAACCCCACTTTGTTTGCCTCAGCTTCTAGACTGTGGACCATCAGATGAAGGTCCATTATCCGATGTGAAATTAGACAAACATCGTTAGCGTAATCTAGGTGTTTAAAGTAAGATTTCATAGTCCAACGAATTCGATAGTTACCTTTCGACAATGCTGCACGGAGTATATCGCTGATAACCACCAAGAACAATAGTGGGGACAGTGTGCACCGTTGACGTACTCCACTTTGGGTTTCAAAATCCTCCGACACCTTACCATTGTGCACGACGTGACACTTACCGCCCTCATATGTAGCCTTGATAATAGCTATAAGTTTTTGTGGGATGCATCTCCTGCGCAAGGCCAACCAGATAGCATCCTGATTAAAGCTGTCGAAAGCTTTCTCGAAGTCGATAAACAGTAAATGTAGCGGAGACCTGTACTCAACGCATTGCTCGATTATGATCCGTAAGGTGTTTATGTGGTCGATACAGGGGGATCCAGCGCGAAAGCCTGCCTGTTCGACATCGAGAGTTGAATCTAAATGTTCTTTAATTCGTTCTAGAATTATTCTAGCTATTATTTTGGCTACGGCTGGAAAACGCATATACCTCCCCAGTTACCGCATTCCATCAAGTTTCCCTTTGGAAGGTTAATGATCATCCCTCTTTTCCACTCCTGTGGAAATTGCTTACTATCCCAAGCTCTCCGTATTAGCGGATGCAGCAAATCAGCTGATGTATTAGGCGCCGCTTGAAATAGCTCGGCAGGGATGCCATCAATAGCAACCGCCTTGTTCTTCTTGAGGGACTTGATTGCTGTTATTATCTCGGTTTTACTGGGAGGTACGGTGCGATTTCGGGAATTTGTTGCTTCGAACTGCTCATTCGAATTTGAGATCATACCGCCATCGTTTAAGTGAGTTAGCACTGTAGCAAAATGTTCTCTCCATCTCGTGAGCTGATCCTCATCCGAAATCAGAAGGTTACCGATTAGACTCTTCACTGGATGTTGTTTGGAGTTTTGACCACCAATGAGCTTATTAGTGATGCTATAAACAGTCCTACTGTCGCACCTACTCGCTGCTTCTTCAGACCTTGAAGCCAGTGAGTTGATATATTGACGCTTGTCACGTCTCACACTACGCTGCAATTCTTTCTTCTTCGCACGATATTGGGCTTCAAGCTCGGTTCTCTCTATTGTTGAGGCCGCTGTAATCCGAGCCTTGATTGCTATACGCTCATCGATCCGTCTCCAGGTGTCTGTAGAAAGCCATGTGCGGTGGTGTTTTACCGACAAACGTGCGTGCCCCAGTCGCAAAAGCATTTTTTACAGCACTCCAGTGGTCATCCATGTTCTCTTGCAGTATGCTGCTGATTGCTTCTGCTTCTAAGGCAAGATGGTCCCTGAACTGTTGGCGCACTTGGGGAATCTTGAGCCTGTCGATATTAAACCTGGTGATGTTAAGTAGGTTTGAGCGGTTGCTGTTGGCGAATGCAGTACGAAGGCGTAAATGAGCTACCACAAGATGGTGATCTCGTTCTTGTCCGACGTCAGCTCCACGTCTATTTTGGACGTCCAGGAGACAATTTCTAAAGCGACGACTGATCGCAATGTGGTCGATCTGGTTGGATGTTCGTTGCCTATCAGTAGAGACCCAACTGATCTTGTGGCAGGTGTTATGCCTTAACAGCGCATCTCCGATGACTAGGCGGTTGGTATTGCAGAAGTCCACACACTGCTCACCGTTGTCATTACGATCTCCCACGCCGTGAACTCCCATCACGTGCTTAAGCATGGTATTGTCGCTACCCACCTTGGCATTGAGATCTCCCATCACCATTACGATGTCGCCATTAGGCGTTTGGTTGTAGGTGGTACCTAAGTGGCTATAAAATCATCCTTTTCATCCTCAGTCGCGTCTAGAGTCGGAGCATAACACTGTATGATGGTAATTTTTGTAACTCTACTCTGGAACCTAGCTGTCAATATCCGGTCACTGTGAGGTTTCCAGGATATGAGGCTACTACGTGCTGCTGGAGTTAGCATGAGTCCTACTCCGGAACTACGTGCACTTCCAGCTGGTTTACCAGAGTACAGAATGACAGTGCTTTTTGTTGGGGAGATGTATTCCCCAGCATCGAACCATCTTATCTCCCTCAGCCCAAAGATGTCTATTTTATACCGTGCGAATTCGCGCTCCAATTGGATGAATCTGGCATTATAAGGCCCTTCCTTGAGTGAGTCCAGGAGGGTCTTAACGTTCCAGAATCTGATCGTTGTCCGTGTTCGATAGGTCGTCAACAGTTTATCCGTCCGTATCCGAGGCGTTGGTTTCCGTTTCGGAGCAGTTGGTTTTTTTTACGGTTGCGGCTCTCTGGGCTACAGACCAACCGACACTTATCCTGTTTTTGGAGCAGGAAGCTCCCGTTAGCAATTTCCGAAGAAATTCCCAGATGGTACCACAAACTGTTGCTGTTGCCCTGCGCAATTTATTTTCATATTTATGAACAAAAAAAAACTTAGACCAAAAATAAAACATTGACATTATTATAAGTTATCCTTCATTCATTTTTTACACAAATTACAGGGTAAAATATAAATATAAAAATAAAAGTCAGCGAACTGTAACAAACAAAAGAAAGCAACAGCAAAACAAATGATGAGCAGATTGCTCTGTTTTGTTTTGACGTTTGGTTGCGCTGGTGTTGCAAAAAAACTGTGATTTGAGCAGTACTGCCAAAAAATGACTGCACTTAAGAAAAATTTACCAAGTGGAATTCAAAAAATTTGTTTATTGTTGAACGTTGGGTGGAAGTTTTCAAACATATGAACCAATACGTGCCTTTCATCGAATTTTCTAAAATCATTGAGTTCGTCATTTGCTTCTCTGGTTCTTCAGATCCGGTTGAACGTGTGTTTTCACAAGCGAAGAAAGTTTGGAAAAAGGAGAGCTCTGCTCTTCAGATATCGATGCTGAAAGTTATTTTAACTATGAAAGCTAATTTGGAATTTACGTCCATCGGCTTTTATGATTTTATCAAAACTCAATCCACTCCACTCAGTTGATGTTGATGAAAGTCGATAAATTGTTTCGATTTTTATTTCCAATTCATTTTTGAACTTAAACTATGATGTTACACAAATTTTCCGCTGAAATACATGTACTTTTTTATCCTTTGTCTTCAACGCAGCTATATATGGTATTTATTTATCCTTTTTTATTAAATGAAATATTCTTTTTTCGCCTAATAAGAGTTGGTAGGACTAGGGAAGACCGACAAACTTTTGGTTGATTTGTCCTTCGATTTATACGGTTCGTTTGCTGCTGTCCATCATTTCATGAGATAGTTCAAGTAACATAATCAGTCAAAGACAGTTTCATCAGCTAATGCAAATTGACTGGAAAACACCTGCGAGCGTTGCGAATTGTTCCTAAGAAAACGGAAGTAAAAATATTTCACATTGCTGGCATAGGAACTAATGTAGTTACTTCAAAAAAAAGGTAGGTAACGATTAACTACGTATAGATAAAGATGCTGTGATCACATCAAACATTTATTAGGTGTGGTCACGGTGTTGAAATTGATGAACAACTGAATGACAGTAAGATGGATGAAGATAGATTATAAGATACTACTCGTATGTGTAAACTGAAGCGAATTCATCTCGTGCACCTTTATAACGCTTGTAAACGGCGTTTAATGCCGGAAAGGGAATGCAGGATAAACGATTTGATGTTATAAACTGGTAATAGTAATCGATACGCCTTTAACATGATGTTCAATGAAAATCTATGATGAATTAGAGGTGGATAGCTTCCTGCTTGAAAGTCATTATCAAAACATGGCAATACAGTATTTAAATATTATAGATATTTTTCATATTTCAATCAATATTTTCTACATTTTGTAGTTCTTCTCTTTGTGCAAAATTAAGGCTGCTACCAGCAATACTTTAAAATATTCCTCCCGTAGTATGGATTGAATACGTAAAATTGATTATATATATATAAAAAAAAACAACTGAAGGGCGATTTTTTTACAACTTTCGACCTAATGATGTTAATATCCTGTATTATCACTTGAAATTTAGATATAAGATCTTTCAATCAATTATTCACACTTATGTTACGTGGCATTAAAAAATTGTAAACAATAATTCTTTTTTGATTTTCACAGGACATACTGGATTTGACACTGTGTGTTGTTGTATTAAAGAATTTCGCGAATTTATCACCCCTTTATAATTTTTCAACCCTACCTGAAAGATCACTTGACACGCTTGAATAAGTTGCAAGAATTATGAGTAACGACCCTAATCATGCGTAAATATATAATACATATATACCCTTTGTAAAATGTTCATCAAACTTATGATTTTTGCCATTCAATAGCTTACCTTAAAGTGACAAAGGGACTAACAATTTGCCCATATGCTATATAAAGGTACAAATAAACATATTTGCTGAATAGTTTTTCGAATATCTAAACATAATTTGGGCATATAAGCTATCTCGTGTCTGCATTTTAGTTTTCGGTTTAAGTTTGATAAACAAGTATTTACAAATATAACATTCTAAGTTCAAAAGAGACCGGACCTTTTCATAGCAACAATGCAATGTGCCTTGAGGGCGAGGTCTTCTCCGAACCATTGAAACTTCAACATATAGCGTTGTTACCCAAAGGAAACAAGCCAGCCAGTGAATCTTAACCGAATCGGTCAATATGTCTCTAGATACTACGGAAAGACCCTAGAACGTATCATATACAGGAAGCTGATCGCGGTGGTAGAGGATAGTGGAGCTGTCAAATGACCGGTGTTGTTTTAGAAATTCGGGTTCTATTGTCGATGCCATAAAGGCGGTAGTTGATACAGCAGCTGAAGCAATACTGGGAAGAAGATGGCAATGGACGCAAAGAAATACTGTGCAATAGTAACGCTCGACGTAGAAAATGACTTCAACTCGGCGAACTGGTTATGTATTAGGAGATCCCTGACCATAATAGGTACACCACATTGACTGCTAAAGAAAATTTCATGAACTTCTTCACCAACAGAAGTTGAGGTACCGACCGACGATGGCGTTAAGTACTACAACGTTTCTGCGGAAGTTCCACAGGCATCAGTCGTTGGACCTTTCCTGTGGAACATAATGTATGAAGGAGTCCTGTGAATAACGCTGCCACAAGGAGTAGAGGTGACGTGCTTTGTCGATGATATCGCAGTGGTTACTATGGCCAAATATATCCACGAGATAGAGTTTGCCATGGATGAAGCAGTTGCCAAGATAAAAATTGGCTAGAGTCTGCCGACCTAGACCTAGCTGAGCAAAAGACGGACGATGTCCTAATACCCAAGTGGAAGACTGCGGAATACGCAAATTTTTGGGTTGGAAACCAAACAATCAGGTCTAAATAGGCATTAATGAACCTAGCAGGCTCGTTAACAGGCTGAACTTCAAAACACGCGTAGACTATTCAAGTTAAAATTCATCACAGATACCGGCAGGGCTTTCCCCCATGCTGCCAAACATCGGTGCACCTGGATATGTCAGGAGGATGATGCTATCCAGAGTGGTGAGCCCAATCTCTCTATACACTGCTACGGTCTGAGCGGGGGCATTTACAATGACGAAAGCAAGAGGGAAGCTCTCGTCTGCGCAATCAGAACTATAAGCGGTTCCCTAACCGGCAGCAGCCTGTGTTATAGCCGGTAAAAATACCCTACACCCTACGCACTTCAACCACTTTACCTCCGTGATTACCATTAAGTATTACTAAGCGGGGTCGGTTAGCAAGTATGCCCTTCTTTCTGTGTCAGCTACTTCTGGTTCAGTGTTCAAAGTTCCTTTAGGAACCTGTTCCACCGATTTGAATAATACTTTCCGCAAAGGCATTTGCTTTAGTATCATACTTTAATCATTTTTTTATTTTTTTGTTTCTTCCGAGGGTAGGTAAAAAATATTCCATAGACACTATGAGAATAGCAAGCGCGTGCTCATAGTAGTGTCAGATTCTTACTGACTAAAAAAACACCACCCTTCTATATAAATTTGTTAGATATCGCAACTAAGTAATAACTTATCAAGCAATTTTTCTATCACGAAATAAAAACGTTTGGCAGGTTACTTGCCACTGAAAGATTCTGCATGTTCCGCAATCTAGACGCGGTTAATCATTATCTCGCCAAGTCGAAAGGTTTCGTCCTTTGTAGGCGGTGCACTAAATTGCTCTCATCCAAAATTTGTAGGACTGTATTGTTGACGAGCTGTACAGCGACATCGACCTAGTCAAAAAACTGCGTATTGGACGTCTGAGATGGCTAGGACATGTAGAGCGAATGGACACCAACGCTCCGGCCCGCAGAGTCTTCGAATCTAACCCCGAGGGACGACGCAGTAGAGGGAATTATCGCCGTAGGTGGCGCGCACAAGTTCAAGGGGACCTCGACCAACTTGGAGTGCGCAACTGGAGGCAATTAGCTAAAGACCGAGCTAAATGGAGAGGCTTGTTGGTTGAGGCCCAGGTTCACCCCGAACTGTAGCGCCACCTAAGTAAGTAAGTATTGTTGACATGTCCGATTAGTCGGTTTATATCCCTATGGACATCGTCGTTTCTACTATACCACGGTGCTTGGACAATTTCTCTTAGCACTTTATTTTGAAAAGTTTGTAAAATATTTGCATTTGTTTTCTTGGTACAACCCCAAAGTTGTATACCGTAGGTCCACACCGGCTTTAGCACTTGCTTGTATAAAAGCAGTTTGTTCTCAGTACTGAGCTGGGAATGTTTTCCGAGTAACCAGTACATTTATCTATATTTGATTTCGAGTTCTTTACGTTTCATTTTCACGTGCGAATCCCATTTCAGCCTTGCGTCGAGTGTCATTCCCAGGTATTTGGCCTTGTTTGCAAAAGGTATTCGGGCCGAGTTTAGAAAAATTGGCAAGTCATTAATTTTTTTAAAAATGAAATTCACGTGAACAGATTTAGATTCATTGAGGGCGATCCGCCAGTCCCTCGTCCATTCATTTACTTTATTCAGTGCGTTTTGCAGTTTTGCAGTCGTTTCTTCGATTGTTTTGCCTACTGCTAGGATAACGGTGTCATCGGCAAACGTAGCAAGGATAGTGCCATCTCCTTCTGGTATATCTCGAGTATACAACAGATAGAGAAGCGGCCCAAGAACGGTTCCTTGCGGCACGCCGGCCGAAATTTCTTTGAGCTCCGAGTATTCGTTTTCTTGTCTAACACGAAAGAGTCTATTCCCGAAATATGATTCTAGAATATCGTATAAGCATACAGGGAGAACTTGTGACCTTATTAAAAGCTTGCGAGATGTCAAGAAATGTACTTGAGCAAATCTTTTTTCTTCAAGTGCTTTCTCGATTACGTCAGTAATTCTAAACACCTGGTCAATCGTCGAATGCTAACTTCTGAACCCAAACTGGTGGTCAGGGATAAGATTATTTTCGTCTATAACCAGTTGGAGACGCCTTAGTATTATCCTCTCGAAAATGTTCGATATGACTGGAAGAAGCGAAATTGGTCTATACAATTTTACCTCATTTGGCGGTTTTCCTGGTTTTAAAACCATTATGACTTCCGCAACTTTCCATTGGTTCGGCACGTGTTTTAAGGGGTTATACGCAGTTATAAATTTCAAAAAATAGATTTTTTTTATTGCATTTTAGGAATGTACATATATTTGAGTATATTCTCTGAAAACTTCAAATCGATCCGGCAAATATTCTTGGAAATACAAGCACATTTGTAAGGACGACCAGGAGCGTGTGTGAACGTCTTTTGAAACTTTGAAAGCGTTTTTTTCAAATCGGTGTTTTCAAAGTCGGTGGGCACGATTTCTCAAAAACGGCTCAACCAATCAGTCTGAAATTTAAACACAACCTTCCAAGATATATTCTTCAGGGATTGATCGAAGGAATAAGATTTCCGAAAGTTATTTCTATTTTTTTAAACAATTTAACCAAAATATTTTGATCGAAAATCGGTTTTTTCTTTTTGGAGCCACCATTTTGTCAAAAATCAAAATTTCAACTATTCCTTCAATCAATCCCTAGATTTATCTATCCACTAATAGATTCTTTTTATTTTTTTTATTTTAAATAATCCAAACAGGAGATATCGTGCTCACCGCCAGACACCTTTTCTTGGAGGACCTCCAGGAGATCGTCTACAGGAGCACTGTAACTCAATATTTTTAAAATTAAATATGCCCATATAAAGTTAAAAGTTATCACTACATGCTTTAATACTTCTTGCATTTGTCAAATAAAATCCCTTTTCAAAAAAAAAATCATAAATAAACAACTTTTTTTGGCCTTGCAACTGCGTATAACCCCTTAATCTGAGCGTAGCATTTACAATATGGAGAAGCTTAATCAATGCTTTTCTAGCTAAAACTTTTAGAATTTTTCCGGTAAACAAATCATAAGCAGGAGCTTTCTTAGGTTTTGGATTCTCGATCTCATGTTTGAGTTCCCTTAGCGTTGCACTTGTGAGTGTTAAATCGTCAGATGGTAAATCCGGCCTATTGATGTTATCACAATCGTACGGCTTAAAGGTTTCTTCCAGGTGGTTCGCAAAGACGTACGCTTTTTCTTTATCTTCCCTTGCCCATTCATTCTGATTTAGTTTAATTGGCGGCGCGGGGACTTTGGGCCTTTTGGTGCATTTTACAATTTTCCAAAGTGAATTATTGAAATCTTTTTTCGCTAATAAACTTTCAAGGTAAGAGCCTATTGCACAATTCTTAAAATCCTTATTAGTCTTCTTTAGTAAATTGCACAGACGATTCAAGTGTGATTTATGCTGCGGAGCACGACTCTGTTGCCTTTTTTTACGCGCTCTTCTTTTTTCCTTGACCAATTCTTTTATTTCCGGAGGATATCGTAAACCGTATCCGTCCGGCCTTTTCCTTGGATTGGGAGTATTATTCCAACTCAACTTTAACCTCAAGTTTATAGGGTGTCGTAAGTGGGACATTATCTTTAATTTCGTTCCTAAAGCCTTACCAGTTAGTTGTTCTACCAGTTAATCTCGCTGGCTCTTGGTTATAGACTAGTTTCACCCAAAAGAAAAAATGGTTTTCAAAATATATAATATATATATATATATTATATATAAAACACTATCTCTTTTGCCCTGCTTCACCCGTTTACTAAAAACTTGACAAAAGTTTTCAGACTTAAAAAAAAATCTTTTAAAACATACCTACTTGTTTTGATTAAACACCACCTGACATATCGCATTTGAATGAGTAGTTTTTGACGGAAAGAGTTACAAGCAAACAACCACATAGGTACACTGTTCTCCTAGATTAAAAAAAAAAAAATCTCCTAGATTAGTAGATATAATAATAGATAGATAATAGAAAAATAGAAGTAAATATTGTGTGGCAAATATTTTTCTGAAGTGGGGCTAAAAATAAACACAGCCAAAACAAAAGCCCTGAGTACTTCCAATACCCGCGCTCAACTTAACATTGCTGGAAAGCAAGTCGAGAAAGTTGATAACTTCCTATATTTAGGAAGTGTCGTCTCGGCTAATCGCGGTGGCACCGAACTGGATGTGTGCAGCAGAATCGGTAAGGCTAAAGCTGCGTTCGAAATGCTGTCCAAAATCTGGAGAAGCAATGTTATTAGCTTAAGAACCAAGCTACGACTGTTCCGCTCAAACGTAGAATCAGTGCTGCTTTATGGGTGCAGTACCTGGAAGGTGAACACCATTAACACACGCAAGCTGCAAGTCTTCGTAAATAAATGCTTAAGAATCATAAAAAAAAAATAAAAATATTTGGCGCAACAGCTCTTTAAAGTGCCAGGGCCTAGCTTCTCGCAACCACTCATGTTGTGCGCGTTATATTTTTCACACGAATGGAAGGGACCTACAGTTTAATGCCGAGTCCGAACGGCGATTTGAGAGGCTTTTTCGTGACAACAATACTCTCGGATGTTTGTCAGACGTTCGCGAGAGATGGGACCGTGAAAAACTTTTTGGTGTTTTCTGGGATTCGAACTTGGAACCTCATGCGTAGTCATCCGACACACTAACCACTTACGCCACGGTGCCCACACCATGAGGATTTTTTGGCCGAACTACATCTCCAACGAACAACTTCATCTGAGAACGGGCCAAGAACCTATAAGCATTACTATACGAAGAAGAAAGTGGCAATGGATTGGACACACCCTACGGCGCGAAGATAACTCTATTGCGAAATACGCCATGCAGTGGAATCCGCTCACCCAGGCAGGCAGAATAGCGGGACGCCCTAGGCAAACGTGGCACAGAACAGTTGAGGAGGAATCGAGCTCTTTAGGAATGAGTTGGAGGCAGCTCAAACGCGTTGCAGAACTCCGAACACGATGGCGCGCAGGCGTGGTTGACGCCCTATGCCCCCCGAGGGGTTAAAGGATATAAGTAAGTAAGTAAATATTTTTCTGAAAGATGATTTTGGAACACAAAAGTCTGGTATGATCCTCCATGCCGATTACTTTGAAATAGAGTTCGTAAGGCTGCTAGCAAAATTTACCCAAAAACTCCACAAATGCAAGCAGTGTTAACTTTAACAAAATGCTTTGATTTCCTGCAAAATTAAAAATGCCACATAAAAGTTATTTAAGGTGTATCTTAGATGACACAACTAAAAAATCGTCTAGAATGACAACTTATGTACTTTAGAAAAAAGAAAGAAAACATTAACAGCTGAATCAATTCCTCAATAAGTGTACATCCACGCGTTCGACTCGCTTTGTCCGGATAAGCACTTCACAACGACAGTAAATCAAAACTCCAAAAATATTTCCGAACAAGTGTCTCGTGTTTCCTTCAAGTACGTAGAACAACAATTCTTACATCAATTTGTCGTAACACGCACAATGGAGCGTATCTTGAGACACGCAGAATTTATGAAAACTAAAAACCGTCGTCCGTCCGACAGAATCCTTGATCCACTTCAAACTATAAAAAGAAAACGCACAATCAGACGAAAAAAAAATAATGATGCTGTGCGTCGGCGAGTGCCTATTGAAAGTGAAAACGTTTCCTCTTCATTTGTACTCGATATGCCATTTGCTTCCTTAAACAGAGAATCCTATCCAACAAGTGTATACGTACGCAGGATCTATTATTATAAGTCTTGTGCGTAACTCGAATGAAAGAAAAAGTATAATTGAATGTGATCCATCCTTTGTGCAGACCGATTGGCATAGGTCTTGTTTTTATGCCTTGAACTTGGAACTCCGGTAGTGAGGTATGGTTTTGACAGGAAGGGCGGAAGTGGGTGTTTTTGTCTTTTTTTTCCGTGGTTACTATTGAAATTCCTCGTTTGCATAAAAGATAAAATTGGCTTCTATATTTTTTTCCAGTTTTGATTCCTTGTCTTTTCTTTCCTTGAATATAGTCATAAGAATGGCTGGAAAACGAATGAAAGAAGAACACACCTGAGTCTTTGAGATAACCCTAGGTCGTGTGTTGGTCGCGTGTTTATGCAGATGTTCGCGTAGAATGAACATAAGGAAATAATGAGGGAACTAGAGAAGTTTTATAGCGACAATAAATACGGATCAGGAATTTTTAATTTTTACCTGCGATAGTTGTGGGTTGACTTACTTCAACCGGAATTGGACAATAAAAAGAGAAGGAAAATAATTCAGAATGACCAAAAGCGTGAAACTTCCCTTTTGCATTCAGAGGGGAGTACGTGGTACCTAGATCCCACAGCGAATAAGTGTTTAATCCACTGAGAGGGTTTATATCCATATCTCTTAAATAAGGTCCTTCAATACCTTCGTTTTAGTCCATTCTTTTGATAGATTGGAATAATTTTCAGTCATTTTGATGACAGTATTGTCCACATACGATTTTTCAGTTCTGCTAGGTTGGGGCTTGTGCATATGTTCACGGTCTCACCTCTCGCAAACGTTTGACAAACATCCTAAAGTATACATAATTGTCACGAGAAAGCTTCACAAAAACAAAATAAAATTGCCCTTCGTATACGACATAAAACTGTAGGTCACTTCCATTCGTGCGAAAAATATAACGCACACAACACAAGTGGTTGCCAGAGGCCTAGGCCATTAATGGGCTGCTGTGTCAAATATTATGTATTTAAGTCCTAAGTTACATATACGGGTGTATCATCTTATATGTCGGTATGTGAATATTGAATATTTTTTTAAAAAAGCAACCGATTTCCATATATGAGGCATTTTTATTTAATCTGGCCCTTTACAATTTATTTGGACTAGTTTTTTTTTTTTTTTTTTTGAATACAACATCAATCAAGTGGCCGTCTCTAGTCACCAAAGTAAAATGTGCCCTTTTTGCTGCGTTTTCCATCACTTTTTCGAACATCTCGGGCGGTATAGCGATGATTTCGGCACGAATGTTTGCCTTGAGTTCGTCAATGGTCTGAGGCCTGCTGGCGCACACTTTGCTTTTCAAATAACCCCACAAAAAGAAGTCCGGAAGGGTCAAATCTGGAGATCTGGGTGGGCAGTCAATGTCGCCATTTCTTGACAGCACACGTCCAGCGACTGTTTGGCCGTATTCCAAGCGACGTGTATGGTCTGCCAGTAATATTCCTTTAGTCAATTACACTTTATACGGAAAAAATGCAAATCATCCTTCAAAATGCGCCACAAGGTGATTCCACTGACGGCAAAATGCTGAGTGCGGTGACGATACGACACATGTGGGTTCTCGGCAACACTCTCTCTTACCGCTTCAACCAGTTGATTGGAACGTCTTGGGCGTTAATAAACGGCATGTCGACGATCTCCCACTGTCCCGTGCTCACCAAAATTCGACACCAAAGGACGAATAGTGTTATCAGACGGTGCTTGTTGGCCACGATATTTTCGACGATATGCACGCTGAGTAAACACAACTGAACGACTATTTTCAATGAACAGCGTCACTATTTCAGAGCGTTATTTCGGTGTGAAGCGATTCATGGTTAAAATTATACTGAATTGACGTTTCAAAAACATGTCCACTCAAGTCAATCGGTTAATAAATGTCAAAGTTATTCGATGTTTACATACCGACATAAAAGATGACACACCCGTTGTATATACGTATAGATTTTGTTAGACAATACTGGACTCTAGAAGTTCTATGGTTATATTCCGAACCTTTTATTTACCTATATATCAGTTTATTAGCTTTTATGTTATTGAAGACACTTCTGTGGCCCGTGTGATTTGCTGGCTACTTGGCTTCCAGGGGGATAGTTTTCGATAAACACTACTGTAGATTTATTTACCGGTGTATACCGTGAGCTATATACTTTGGGGTTATCCTAGATAGTAAATCGTCATAGTCGTTCCATATACAGAGATAACAATGCCTTTTTGATTTGCCATCGTATCTGTAGTGCATACTAGGGATTAAATCCTAAGATCCTGCTGCAAATGTACATCTTGGTCGTGAGACCTATACTAGCGTATGCTGCCGTGTGGTGGACTAAAGTTACTGCAGTAAATAAATTTGAATGTGTCCAACGGCTAGCTGCAGTCGGTATGACGGGCTGTCTATACTCCCCCCTTAATACAGTTGTCATTGCCATCATAGAAATGACGGCCAAGCTTAGCTTATATACGTATAGGTCCCATTAGATGGAAAATCTCCATTCTAGGCACCATCTTGATAGTCATCTTTACATCCTCTTGGATTACATACTTCCTAGGCACTATTTCAAATGAAACTATAATACATCGTTGCCATCAAGTTAAGTGCTGATCAGGAAAACCACAATTCCATTCATCAGACAATTTGTGGTATACAGATTGCTCTAAAATGGACAGTGAATCAGAGTCTGCTATATACAGTGAAGTAATAGGAGCTAACTTGTTGGTAAATAATCAATTTTTTTCCAGACAGTAATCTTTGCTTTCAATCTTTGTGGTTGACAACTTCGTCCTTCTACATTGGATTCCTGCACATGTACTCATAGGTCATCAGGGTAATGAAATGGTTGAAATGCTGTCTAAAACCGACGCATCATCCGCCTTTACCAGACCTGAACTCTTCTTGCGCAGGCAAGGATCTGTTCGAAGAACTCATCAAGACATTGACTTGATTCAAGTTAAACTCGACCTTAACAGAAAGTCCAGGCCGGAAATGGTTCACTTTTTTTCTCCCTGCACTGTCAGAGCACAGTGCAGTACCAGACTGGATCATCTGCTCCTCAAATACAATAATAATAATGGCGTTATGTAGTTAGTTTCCATTTTTGATTTTACTTATTGTATTCTCTTGTGGGTCCTATGGCTTCTTCTACACCTACGCGCCATCGTATACGGTTTCTGGCAATATGTCTCAGCTCTTTTCCCCAACTGCAGTGTCTCCTTCTCGACTCTCTTGCGCCACGTTATCCTCGGACTGCCAGATATTCTGCCATCCTGGGTTAAAGTTTGCACTGCATAGCATGGCTAGCTATGGAACTGTCACCTTTTCGGAACGTGTGACAAATCCACTTTCACTTCCGTCGTTAGTTGGTTGTGCCTATTGGTTCCTGATCGGTTCTCTCGTAAAGGTGTTCGTTAGAGATACGTTTGGGCCAGAAAATCCTTAAGATATTACACAGGCACCTACTAACGAACGTTTACAGCTTCCTGCTGATAGTAGTGGTCACTATCTACGTGCTCCATCTATATACAAACTTATTGCATTGCTTCGCCATATTTTGGACAACATCCCGAACGCAGACTTTGCTTTGGCGATCCTATTGGCTATATCCAGTTCCGTTCCACCATCGGTCGAGACAATACTCGTACTCCTAAGATACCAGAAATCCTCTACTGTCTCTACTGGGTGTCCAGCAATGCATATTTGAGCCGATGAGTTTGTTCTAAGACATTTTAGTTTTTGCCGTATAAATTTTCAGCCCTACTACGCCTGCCTCTCTCTCCACATCTGCTGTCATTTGGTGGGGGTCCATAATTCTGTGAGAGAGTAAGCATACATTGTCAGCATAGTCAATATTTTTTCAGTTGGGATGTAAGAGTCCATCGAATTCCTCCGTTTCCCGTCGACAAAGCTGCACGAAACACATCGCCCTCTACACAAGCGTCGCAGACTCTAATGATACTTAACCCTATCACATTAAGATGTTTGCCAAAAGAGAAGTCTTTCTGCTGAGCGACAACAAAAATGCCTTTTATTTTTTACAGACGTCCGGGGCATTCGTTTAGTCAACCTACATCGTGGAGAGTCATATGACACTAAATTTAGTTCGTGAGAAACTCATTCGTCAATGGAAACCTCAACCGAGGACAAACGGAGAACCAATGCAAGTTCAGGTCCTGAGAAAACCTTCTCTGATGTTTGTTTAACAATCTAACCGAAAATCTCGTTCCCCAAGATCTCAGTGTGACCTGGGACCCAGACAAGAGTTAGAGAATTCAGCCTTGCCACCGAGGTCAAAGAGTTTTCACACTCACGAACTATTTTGGAAGTGGTTGAAGGGTTAAGCAAGGCTTGAAATCAACCTGACTGTCACTACACACACAGACACTTTGACCCTTCCACCTGTTCTTTAAAACATAGTTCATGACCATTAGGATTGTATAAGTTTCCGGTTGGAAAACAGACAGACCAAGCTGTGCGCTTTATTTGTCATTGTAAATAGCATTACCCCATCCTTTGGGAGCTTACTTTATACTTGCATCTTGTTGATTAATTGTTTAGACTATTTAATTTTAAATATACCAAACCAGTAATTCGCCAGTTATGCCGATCTGTTATGTACACATGTTGTTCTGGAGGTATTGAGACTTTTTTCTTATGCTTTCGGTGTAAAAGTAGATTTAAAGCCTCCTCATTCGATTTCTACAAGTCATGGGAAAATATAGAGTTTTGTAGAGCTCGTTTCAAATTAGTTTGCATTTTTAGGACTCATTTTATTTATATTTAAACCGTACAACGTTTGTCGCTTAATCTTGGGTCTAATACCATAAAGCGCCCTATTGGGGTCTTGCAATGTCCATCAATTTCTGTATGTCACTTAGTGACAGTGCAACTTGAGAAAAGAAAACAACCCACATAAGCAATTGCCAGACCTTTGCTCCGTGTACTTAGTATTCTAATCAACATACTGATGTATTATTGTTTCTTAGAGTGGGATGCCTTCTCGCAGTATATTTTGGGATAGCCCAATACTTTCCTCAATCGATTTAGATGCTTGCTTTTTTCGTGCATTTCAACTTGTGCTGATTCGAAAATACTGAACTACACTGAAGGCACAGTGAGCACGATTCGTTATGCACATGCGAGTGCTTAACGTTGCAACCGTAGCCAACTGATATCTCGCCACACATCAGGCATTCGCACATACTTGTACATGTCAGTCTTGGAAATGAATAGTCCATAGTGTCCTCTCCTCAATGTCGAAGTTTTCCTTATATCAGGTATGTGAACATGAACCCGACCTTAGCACATAAATGTCTCAATAGGGAACATTTATTGTGAACGAGCCTTAATCATACGTTGTTTTTTTTGGATGGTACATAAATTTAGTGTAGAAAATAAAGAAAGTAAACAACATCGTATTTTTTTTCACGTTAAAAATGTCGAAATTTATACCAGAATCTCATGATTTGCGGATTTCATTAGCAGCTTATAAGCTTATGGTGAACATGCTCCATCGAATACAACTAGCAAAGAATGATTTCAGCGATGTGATGATTTTGATGTGTGAAATGATGAGGTGGAAGACCACCGAAGAAGTTTGAAGATACCGAATTGCAAGCATTGTTGGATGAAGATGACACACATAACTTAAGAACAAATGGCAGAAACATTAAATGCCTTTTTTCTTTTGCCTAGGGGGTAATGGAAAAACGCTAATGCGCACGAGAAACAGTCCCGCTCCGCTTCAAGTAGTGTGAGACTATTACTCACTAAAAAAAAACCACCTTTAAACCCTTATCAACCTGACATCATCCACTCCGGAACCGTTTTAGCATTACTTCAGAGTGGTGTCGTTTTCTTTCCCCTCTGGTGACCGGCTTTTTTACATTTTCCTCCTGATATGGGTTTATAAGATCTTGCCGGTAAGGCTTTCATCAATTTGGTAAGCTTGATGAGGGTATAATCACTTCCTCCTCTCTCTTTTTCGATCTGAGTACCGTCTCAACGAATAAAGTTATTTTATGTGTTGATACTCGAGACCATATTGTTTTCTGGAGTAAAGTTGCCTATCTCTGACTCCAGGCCATTTCTTTCTGCTTCCCACCTGTTACAGATAAAAAGGTGTGATAAGCATCGTCCTCCAGAGAGTCTCCGTATTGGCAGGCTGCGCTCCCTACTTTTCTCATCTTGTGCAGATACCGGTTGAAGTAACCATGTCCGGTAAGGAACTAGTTGATATAATAATTCACTTCACCGTGCTCCCGCTCCGTCTATGCAGCAACGTCTCTGATCAACCGTGGGCGTACTTCCTTGCTGCTGTTACGAGATCAATGGGTGTCACTCCTGCGACTACTATGGCTGCTGGCTCCGACACTGTTCGGTATGAACTCGTTATCCGAAGGGCTCCTAAACGTTGCACCGCGGCCAGTTTCTTCCTGAAGGGATATATCTCCTTTTTGAGCGCGTCAGCCCAGATCTCAGAGCCATACAAGAGTATTGAGTGTGTAACCGACATCAGGAGTCTTCTTTTACTTGCCGTGGGACCTCCTATGGTCGCCATGGGCTGCAATAGGCATGTTTTCGTGGCTCTTTCTTTGTTCCCAGAACGTGAAGTTCGTATCTATCTTAACTCCTAGATATTTTACTGCTTCTTTTTGTATATGACTTCCGGACCCAACTGGAGCTCGATTATTGTGGGTATCTGCTTCCTCGTCAGCAGCACTATCTGGGTTTTCTCCACTGCTAGGCTTAGGCCGTAGTCCTCCATCCATGTGTGCACCCGTCTCATGACTTGATTTAGTCTTCTCTTAGCGTCTTCCGTGTCCCATGCGGTGATCACTGCAGCGACCAGAAAAGTGTTTTCGGGCATCTTCATGCGAAGAATTCCATCGTAGGAGATGCATAAATCCGGTCCCAGAATTGAGCTCTGCGCTGCTCCGGCCGTTATTTCTTTCCTGTGGGGTCCTTCTGTGGTGTCATAAGTTAGCTCTCTGTCGCTAAGGTAGTCCCTTATCACCCGTCGAAGATACTGTGGTATCCGAAAGTTTATTTCCAGGGCGTTTAGCATGTCGCACCATCGGGCCGAGTTGAAGGCATTTCTCACGTCGACAGTTGCCAACACAACAACTTTCGCCGAGTAAAGGGAGGCCTAACCACCTCTTCCACAGCACCTGTTGTAGAATGACCTTTTCTAAATCCACGCTGCCTTTCAAATAGGTCACCTGCTCTCTCCACTGCTACATAGAGTCGAGGCTTCAGCATTTTCTCGAGGAGAATTCCTGCTGTATCCAGTATACATAGGGGTCTGTACGCTGACGGGGAGTCTGGGTCCCCTTTCCCTTTGGTAATCAGTACTAGCCGCTGTGTTTTCCAGGCTTTGGGAAAGATTACGTATTCTAAGCATCTGTTGCATATGTTTAGTAACACGTACGGGCGATCACTTTTAACACTTCCACTGGAATATCATCAGGTCCGGGGGCCTTCTTGTCTTGCATGGCCCTTGCGGCTTAAGGTAGCTCTTCTTTGCTGAACAGCGGAATTTCACTTTATTGATGATGGGAGACCTTCTGCTCCCTAAGAGGGTGGGTCGGAAATAGTGTGCTGACGATAATTTCCATCTTTTCGGGGCTAAGAACTGGGCTGGCCATCTGCGCGCCGATCTTCCGCATCACTATTTTGTAACCAAGCCCCCAGGGGTCCATATTGATATATGGTATTAAATGTCAATCGAACAACTGTTTCCAAACATTTGCGAGCTATGGGAAAGATCCAAAAGTGTGGAAAATGGGTGCCACACGAATTGACTGAAAGGTAAGAAGGAAATCGAAAAACCATTAGTGAAATTTTGCTGCAACGACAAGAAAGGAAAGGTTTTTGCATCGAATGGTGACTGGTGATGAGAACTGGATTTATTTTGAGAATCCTAAACGCCAAAAATCATGGGTTACAACAGGTCAACCATGAACATCGACTGCAAAACCAAATCGATTTGGAAAGAAGAGACTGCTCTGTGTTTGGTGGGATCAGAAAGGTGTGGTGCACCATGAGCTCTTAAAACCTGGTAAAACTGTTAATACTGATCGCTACCGACAACAAATGATCAATTTGAACTATGCATTGATCAAAAAACGACCAGAATGGGCAAGAAGACATGGTAAAGTTATTTTGCTCTATGACAACGCTCCGTCAAACAAAGCAAAGCCAGTTCAAGATACGGTCAAATCACTTGGCTGGGATTTACTCACCGTCCTTATTCACCAGACTTGGCTCCTTCCAATAACCATTTGTTTTCATCAATGGGACAAGCACTTCACAACATCTGAGGAAGTAGAAAATTGGGTCTCTGAATGGTTTTCCTCAAAAGAGGAACAATTTTTTTAGCCTGGTATCCACAAATTGCTTGAAAGGTGTTCAAAATGTGTAAGAAACGATGGAAAATACTTTGAATAAAATATTTTGCTGTTTTAATTTCATTAAAAAAAGGTCGATTTCATATTCACATACCTGGTAATCTTCGGGTGAAATGCTGACATTGGCAGTTCGAATTCGATCGGGTATATATATCTTCTTGGACTTCTCACTTGGAATAGTTTCATGGGCTTTATGCCGCACATGATTGAAGACTTCACGACTTCGGTCTATGCCCTGAAAACAGTCGGGATGCAGATATACTTGGGCAACTCAAGCACATCACACACATGTTTGTCTTCTGTGATTATTCGGTAGTCGCTTTGCAGAGTCTTTGATGCATTATTGAACAGCTGCTGGGAGGTTTATGTCCGGATAGGCATGCTTTGTTAGTCGTTTCTAAAAACAAACCCATTCAGTGCACTCTGCATGTTAGTGGAGTGCCACTGAAGCAGGTGGATAAGTTTAAGTACCTCGGGGACTTATTCACGAGTGATGGGAAGAGCAATGCCGAGTTATCCTGTAGAATTGGTCAGGCTGGATCAATTTTGAGAGAGCTTGGCCAATCTGTTATAAGGAAGGCCGAACTTAGTGTTCAAGCCAAGCTATCGGTTTTTAACTCGGTGTATGTTCCAACTCTCACCTATAATCATGAAATTTGGGCAGTGATCGAAAGAATACGATCACGGATACAAGCTGCCGAAATGAGGTTCCTTCGCGGTGTTGTTGGAATAACTCGTAGGGAACAAGTGCGCAACACCAGAGTACGCGAGGCACTCAATGGTGAGCAGCTACTTCTCCGAACGGAACGATCTATGCTTCGATGGTTTGGTCACGTAGTGCGTATGCCCCCAGACTGGCTTCCAAGACGTGCCATGGTTGCCGTGCCATCAGGTAGGCGACTCCGTGGTAGGCCTAGAAATAGATGGTTGTACCAAGTCTGACATCTCTCCTGGAGCCGTCTGGGGATTCCTCCTGATGAGTTGAAGTCAATGGCGGAGGATCGAGGATGGAGGGTCCACCTGAGCATCCCCGCGACCCTCATGAAGGATTAGCGAGCCATTGAAAATATATGTATGTTCTTTGAATTTAACAACATGAGGTTCCAAGTTCGAATCCCAGAAAACCCCAAAAAGTTTTTTCACGTTCCCAACCTCTCGCGAGCGTCTGACAAACACCCGAGAGTATTGTTGTCATGAAAAAGCTTCTCAAATCGCAGTTCGGATTCGGCATTAAACTGTAGGTTCCTTCCATTCATGAAAAAATATAACGCACACAACATGAGTGGTTGCGAGAAGCTAGGCCCTGGCACTTTAAAGAGCTGTTGCGCCAAATATTTGTATTTTTTTTTTGTATGGTCCAAGAAGTGGCAGTCACAGATCTTCATATTGAGGAAACAGTGCATCAGGCTGATTATCTTCAGCTAGAACTGGCGATTGGTTTCGTTTGTTGGTAACGCAAACAAGCGCTCACCATGCAAATACATAAAAATGCATTCAGATTCAGCGTCTACGACATTCTCTGGCTGAACTACATGACATTCGTCGGTCATTTCCTGAGGAGTGTCGTCAATGACGGTGGCGTGTCTATAAGCGACTAGAAAATATTATTTATTTCATGTTCATTCGACAGAAATAAATCTTCCACGGTTTTATCGGGTTCAATCGGGGCTAGCTCGGGTGCAATGTAATCCGGATAGATGGGATCCGAGAAGTGACAACCGCAAATTCTTAGCAGAGAAACTGCACAAGGAAGAGTTTCTAGGCCTAGCGCGTCTAGTTATGTTTTGCGGGATGCATCTTTGCGTGGAAATTTGAAGAGATTCTTTGGATTTTCGCACCTTTAGAATTTTGTTTCTCCCATCTTTTGTGTCGTTTCCACTCATTCTCTCAAGTGCACACAAGAATATGCACAAAATAAGCGGACGACAATTTGGAAAAAAAACCATCCACTTTTAAACGAGCTCTAGCATGCGGATGATAGGTTAGGTACATGCATTTGTATGGGAAGAAGGAGGCGATGGCTCATGTCACTATTTTGTCATCCTCAACAAAGTGCCACAAGCTATTTCCAATCTCGGTAATAATGTCTTAGTCTCTTTTATCGGAGTGCGAACTGGTCATAGTAGGCATATACAACAGACTCCGAAGCTATTTGACTCCTATGCTTAAGGTGCTCTTTTTTAAACTTCCATAATATATATATGTTTCAAAATAATGTAAGGTTTTTGCTTTACTTTTCAATAAAGAAGAAAACTATTCCTCATTTTATTCATTCAACCTAATGACTATAGACATAAAGATATGTGTCTGCAATGCAAGGTTTCAATGTTTTTTGCAAAAGTGAATTATGGATTTTCACACCGGGATTCATGATAAGAATGCAATATCCGCCTTAGACTTCACAGCTCGATGACTTTAAGAATGGATAATGTATATCTTCTGTCACACGATGAGAAAATGAAGTCTTCAAGAAATCTAGCTCATGGGTGTTCCAAGGATATCCATGACAGTGATTCACAATGATAACAACAGGAAAGAAACACAAAGCTGTCGAAACACTGTCATTGTTTACCAGCAGGAGATTACCAATTGTTCGAACTGAACATCAACACTGAAGTGTGATATTTCTATGATTCTGGTTGAATAAGTATTTTATTTTATCTAGATATGCAAAAGTGCATTAGGAGAATGAAACCCATTTCTGGATGAATCCTCTGAAGGGTGAAATTTAAAGAAAACAATTTTCACTTTTGATTCAACCGACATGAACTCCGTTTGTGTCAAATCGATGAGTATGGAAACTTTACTTTTATGTACTAGGATCGGAGTACTTATGTTTTGCTAAGGGGAGGTATCGGCTTAGATGTTAGAGGAAGAAAATGGTAATCCGAAAGTTTTTTGTTAAGAAATCCGAAGATTACTTTTTGATTTCTGGTTGTAATCATTGGATGCACGTAAGCGTTTGTTTTTATGATGCCATCTCTTTTACTATCTGAGGTACGTAGAGCATTGTAAACTGATATATCATATATTCGTACATTTAAGAATTTGAATGTATTAAGAAGCTTTTTCAAATCTCTTATTCTTTGGAACAGTTTGTTTACAGAGTTTAACTCTACCTGCAGGTACTAAATAACGCTGCATTCTGGGATAAGTTGATCTGCTAGTGGGTTCAGGCCTTTTACCAAGCTTAACTTTAGGTTCGAATTTTTACTACCAGATTATTACTCAGTGAGAAATACAACAAAAAATGCGTAAAATTGCTCTAAAAAATTCTTAACTTTGTGCTATATTCCAAAGCGGTGGAAAATAAATTGGGCGGATATATACTTTTGAAATTGTTTATTTATTTAGAAACCTTCCTTTTATTTTGGGCTGATATTTCTAATAAAATGAATTTGAGACCTCCGTTTGACGTAGTAAGAGGAAAGTGAGACCTGCGTACCTCCTACCAACCGTAAGCATTGTTTTGTAGGCAGCCGAAGACATATATTGGAAGGCTGTTACACATCAACCCACTCACAGGTCATAAATGGAAGGATGATATACAGGGTGGGGCAGAAAGAAATCCCCGATTTAAAAAGAACGTAGATAAGGTTAGGTTGGGGTTAGCAAAGCGCGGGAGGTGGCGATAGACAGCGGCAATCGTGCGGTATTTAGTTGTTATAATGGTTTGAACAGGAGTACACCGTGCGTTTGTTGTCGAAGAATTCATTAAAAATGCTGGGTCGCCGACTGCGACGCAGCTTGCTTTTCGCATACACACTACACTCGGTCGACGTGATTTCGTTCCTGACAAAAAAACAATACGCCTTTGGTTGTCAAACTTTAGAGAAACAGGCTCTGCCCTCAAAAGGAAGTCTCCTGGACGACCTCGTACTTTAACAGGAGCGGAAAATGTGGCCGCTGTCAGGGCTTCGATTCAGCATTCAATTCTTCACTGTGAGTTGAAAATGCTTCCGTACAAAATTATGGTTGCACAAGAACTGAGTAAACGAGATTGAGAAACCCGTACAATTGCGTGTCGAGACGGTATTGGTCTCTGGGGATATCATAAAGCCCAGGTGTACAAACATCATCCGCAAACTTTGGAAGCTCTAAAGAATCCAATAACACAGAAAGTCGCTAACATTCCGCCTGAAATGACTCGCCGCGTAATGCAAAACTTGGGAGAGAGGGTTATTTAGTGTATCGATAATGGAGGCCGCCACTTGAGTGACGTAATTTATAAAAATTAATGTAAGAACTGCATTATGTGTATTATTTAGAAATAAAGTTATCTCTTTGACAACTTGTTTGTTTTTTTGTTATATTAGAATCCCAGATGGGGGAGTTCTTTCTGCCCCAGCCTATACCTGATATGTAATGTATCTCTCCACCGTGTGTGACATTCAATGTTCGAGTCCCAGAAAACACGGTTCTTTGCATGGTACCACCTCTCGCAAACATCTGACAGACATCCGAGAGTATTGTTGTTATGAGGAAGCTTCTTAAAAAAAATAGTACCTTTCGGACACGGCATAAGACTGTAGGTCTCACACAACACGAGTGGTTGGGAGAAGCTAAGCGCTATGCCCTTCATAGGCTGTTTGCGTCAAGTATTTATTTTTATTTTCTTATCTCATACCGTTTACTTGATCAAATAAGAAACGCAGCTCTGTATGTCTGTCCATTAGTATCTTACACTGCATCCAAAACCACCTTGCTCTACTTCAGACTTGTGCTTCAAGCCTTATCCAAATCTTCAAACTATCCGGATATCCGGATATCCGGATATCCGAATACATAAGTATGAGATACGTGTGGATTCGGATACTGTCGGAGAGTTTCGGATCTTCGGATAATTTCGGATCTTCGGATAGTTTCGGATCTTGGGATAGTTTCGGATCTTCGGATAGTTTCGGATCTTCTGATAGTGTCGGATCTTCGGATAGTGTCGGATCTTCGCATAGTGTCGGATAATTTCGAATCTTTGGATAGGATAGCGTCAGATCTTCGGAAAGTATCGGATCTTCGGATAGTGTCGGATACTGGGATTCAGTTGCAGATCGAAATGCTATATATTGTTGTATGGCAACTAACTAAATACCACACCCAACTAGTTTTAGGTATTTGTTTCATATTAATTTCATTCACTTGTAAAAAATATGAATGACACTTGTCACTTGTCACTCACAAAATGTTTCAATCAGACTGAACTTAATCATTGAGCCGCTGTCTTTTATATAATACCTCATCGCCATTTTCACAATTCCAGCGATAGAGTGAGGCGAGAAACCCTCTTGTCTCGTTCTCACTATCCGACACTATCCGGAAAAGTCGCATATCGGATCCTGGATCCGAGTATCTGACACTATCCGAATCATTTGAAGCAATACTTCAGACTTCATATTTTCATATTTTATTCTATGGGTATATGCTACATATGCCTGCACGCTCTATTGACATTAACAAATGCGTTCTCAAAGTAAATGAAAGTCAGGGAAGTCTTCTGAGTTCTACCTGAACTCAACGGAAATGTGAAAAAGTCATAACACCTTGGTCTTTCGAACCCTCTTACCTTAATTCTTTCTTACTGGGAGTGTGAAACGTATCCTGCAATGTTGTAAGAGTGGTTCACCTAAATTCTGTGATTATTTTCATACGAAACTAGTAGAGAACCGTCTATTCGGCCAAAATGTATCGTTTGTTATGGTACATACTGCTCCGGATGTCTCTCATATGTAGGGATACGGATATATTATTGGAATTCAAGTTCACTTCTTTGCTCTGCAACGGTGGTTGTGGAGACGTAAAGATGTAAGCGCCTCCCTTCAAGGCACTTACAGACGGCAATCATGGGCCACCCGAGTATAAAGGAAAAACGAATTACATCGAAGTTTTTCCAACCACTGCACCAAAGAAAAGGTTCCTGCATGGTAGTACAATGGACCGGAGAGTCTGAGTGCTCTAGGTTTCCTTTTTATAAAAAAAAAAAAAAAAAAAAAACGGTGGTTGTGGTGAAAACTTTGAGTTGTTTTCACTCTTCAGTGCGCCTTAAGGTATCTGCGAATAGTCATGTTCTAGGACCTTAGGCCCACAAAACTGTCTGCACATGTTTACTGACTTTTGTTTATAGAGTGAGGTTCTACTATTTAATCCCTTAGTCTGCCGGTATTGTACCACAGCTGAAGTTCGTGGATGGACGACGCTATCATAAGATGGTCGCCCCATTTGGTATATCCAAAAGACTATTTCTAAAACATCAGTTGATCTTTCTATGATCATTGGTTATAACGCCGAAATAGAACTGACTACATGACAAGTATTGTGCGCGGCGCTGCTAATGACAAAGGGACTGATGTTGCTGAAGTAAAGGAATCTTCCCTGTTGTCATTATATTCATCTAGACCGTAATATGTTTGAGCGCTACGTTGCCGTCGCTTACTCCGTCATTCAACCTATTTTAGGTGACATTCAACCTATTATAGAAATCATCCTGTCGCTAGCTCTGTCGTAAGCTTTTGTCTGCATATGCTCATCAAACCAAGCCAACTCTAAATTCGCGCACACTTCTGGATGCCTTTCCCACATAGAGCACGATGACGCTTAACAAAGTGTGAATTGATTTTTTTCAAGATGTCTTGAGATCTCCAGTCTGAACTTCGTGGACCCTTGTATGATGCCATCCGTCGGCCCTACACTAGTATTAAGGAATTAGACGTGCTCGCACTAGCAACTTGAACATGCATATACAAAGATTTTTACATGATTTGCATTTTAGTTATCGAGGATCAAGACGAGGAGGTAAATGAACCTCAAGCTTAAGAAGTACAAGCCCAAAGTAAATTTTGGATGCTCCGCTCTTTTCCGACCAATCGCCACCCAGATTTTTTTTGATATTCAAAATACTGCAGCTTTGCCTTATGGCGATTAAAATGTTATTAGTGGTTGTGGGTTCATCAAGAGACATCCACCTTCCGAATAATGTGGGAATCACCACACGTCTTAACCGTACCCGTTTCTATGTAAAGGTGGTACATATCGTGGTTTAAACATGATATTTCTTTGATTGCACCGCCTTCCTATATCAATTGATCACAAAAAATTGTGCCAAGTACCATATTTGCAAATTAATCCTTTACCATCGTGATAAACTATCGGTGTCCTCGAGTTATAAATTATCAACGAAATGCGAAGCGTCTGAGTGGATATTTCAAAGGGACTGTCTGTCACTACATCTTCATGGAATGCAAAAAGAAAATGAAATCTAATTTTCCCTTTTATGCAACGCATGACAGCATTGAATAATATTGCTTCCAATTTTAAAGATCCTTCATGTGGTATTGTTGTGTTCTTTCTTCTTCCAAAAGGACTTTCGTCGGACACTTTGTTTTGTTTTCGTTGGTTCTTTCTTAACATGTGCCGCATGTCTAAAGAATTCTCATTTCATGCTTCAGAGACCCATAATACTATGTTGTTACATTTGCATGGCCAACGCACGATTACAGTAATACACCAGTTGATTTCCATATAATTTTCTTAATGCCTTATGTACCATGCGCTACCAGGAGCTCCATATGGTGCAAATGACTTTAATGTAATGCATATGGAAGGGATCTTTTTCATTTTTTATCAGAATAGTTGTCACTGCTATACCGAAGATTGTTATTAGTAAGACCTGTCAACAGGACCCTTTTTATCCGTCATAGGTTTTAACTATATTAACTTCTAGTGTGAACTCAAAATACATATTTTCACTTCTACTGATAGACTCTTTCGAAGAGATTGATTGGTTTTAGTGGCACTCCCATTCAACATGTCATCACTTGGGGATAGTGCAGGAGTAACATGATACCGCCACTCTACTCTTGGTGAGCTACCGATTCAACTCTTTAAGCGCATTCCGAAAAGTCATCAACAACTCATCAAGAATACCGAGCTCGGATTACTTGTATTGTATGGTGTCCTCCCTCTCTCGTCGCCATGTTCGTGGAATTACTTGGAGCTGGTACAACTGGAAAACGTATTATGTAAATACAATAACACTATCGGATCACACTATCTCCTCAGAGACAGACCACAGAGCTCGAGACTGTGCTAGCGATGATGATGTCAAAATATTTACCACCATAAATTCAGGATTATGCTCCAAGCTTCTTATTGTCCAAACAAAACAGAACCAACCGAGAGTTGTTGTCATAGCAGCTTCAGTGTGTACATTCTTAGATGCGGTTAATCCTTTGGCCGGGCTTTTATTCATCGATCGGAGGTGATATAAGTTGCGTGTGCACTTACTACATCAATACGTGCTATAATTGATACCATAATGGGGGATCAATGGTAAGATGGATGATGGTTATTAATTTGATGGAATTAAGGTGGACAGTAAGCGAATGGTTCGCTTTGGAGTGGATACTGTGGGACTATTGGAGTCGAAAATTCGGAATGCTTGTTGTATACCGATGTTAATGGGAATATGGAAATAATAAATGTGCTTGCGAAGTTGTTTTTAACGAAAATCAATGAATTGCGAGTATTTTCATTAACCTCTTTTTATAAATGGTGGTTTCCAACAAAATTCCTTGTCCTTAGATTCATACGTTAAGTTTATTTAGATTTTGTTTCTTCCTGTAATGGCGTGGGACTTCTAGAGTAGACTGTACAATTTCCCAGCTTTTCACCGCAGAAAATAATAAAGGAATTAGAGCCACTGTGGTCTTGAGACATCTATTGCGTCCTCTCCTGGAGTCAGTCGAGGTTATTCCATGGCTTAAGCACCTCGTACAACTTAGTTTCTTTTAGATTAGATGTAAACGCTGGATGCCTCTATCGGGAAACTCCCACACAGTTTATTCTATTGCTATTTAGTACTATGAGGGTTTGAGTTTATACTTAATAGAGGAATCTGCTTCAAAGTCTTTATTCCGGAGCTTCCAGTGTCACATAAGGAAGTCTTAAGGTAAGATTAGCTTGAATTGGCTGCTAGCCTACGCCAACATAGTTACACCAAAGATACGTCCATTGTGGGAGAGAGCTGGACATGTACAAGAAGGTAAGGAATATCTTCTTCATCTTCTTCGTCCATACAGCTTCTGTCAAAATCGTTCGAATTTACGTCAAGCCTTGCTGCATACTGCCCTATTAGACAGTGTCCAGTGATGAGATCTATTGTAGCGCCAATATGTAATCTGTTGAGGGAAATCAAATTCTTAGAGCGATTTAATTCCAAATTGGGTCAAATCTGTTTTGCTGTTAGACATGTTGTTCCACTTGTCCACATAAGATTTGTTCTGTCGATAGCATTAAGCTTAAATTTAAGTTTGCAAGCAGCGACCGGTATATCTAAAGTGTTTACTTTCATCTAGAACGGTGGGTATAGTTGTTTATAAGCCTTACAACTCCCCGAAATGTCCCAATGCTCTGGCATACAACACAGGTGAATATTGAATTGCTCCGCCATCTCTGTGAAGGGCGATCGACAATTCAGAGGTACTAATGAATTCATAGAGATCGATTTCCAAGATTTGGTTGCTTCTTGGCTGTATGAAATCACGTTTTTCTTCCTCTCTTTAGCCAAAATAAGACTTTCTTAAGCGCCATTATTTCCACCAGGAACAAGCTACAATGATTTGGAAGACGGAAATAGAGGTTTATTCAAGTTTTATTCATATTTAAAAAAAATATCCTTGGTTTGTGAGGCAGCGGTGTAAAAACGAATCAATTTCTCTTCTTAAAGGAATACTTCTTCCTCCCAGAATGTCCAAGAAGTAATGGTGACATGGAAGTTTTTTGTCAAAGTTAAGACTGGAAAGAAGTCTGTAAGTGTTCGTACCTTATTTCTACATATATAAATTTGTGCAGGTTGAAGACCTTCTTTAGTTGAAGGTTCACAACGGGTCTAAATTGACTATATCTCCCCTTTGTCGAACCCATCTATCTAGCTTATGTAACAATTCTAAAGTTAGAAGTTTAGTCTCTCTTCTGTCGTCTATTTTTGACTTGCATTATTGCGCAGTTGTGCATAACTCAACCTATATTGGCTCGGCTTAACAAAACCATTGTACTCGTAATTTCATGTGAAATTAAAATCATGGTTGATACCAACATATGTACCTAGTTCATATATACATAAATCTAAGCAAAAAATCTGAACAATGCCAGCAAGTTTTTTTAACCTTCACTTTACGTACGCAAAGGTACACATATGTACTTGCGATCAACTTGACATTTTATCGCGTCAACCAGCCAACACCATTATTCCGCTCTACAGGTATTCACGTCCTTTCTGCATTGCGAACTGCGCGAATAAATGCCACCTTATATGCGTAAGGCAAAAAATATAGAGTCTCCTCTCAAGGACCAGTACTGCGCACCGTCTGCACAGTATGAGATATTATAAGGGAACTGACATTGAAACGCATATGTATATTTGAACGTATGTATCATTGAACCTGAAACTAATCCCTGACATTTTGAGAAATTTGTACGGAATCTCAGAAATGCCCCTCGGCACAATCCGCATGGGGTCCTGTCGCGCTGTAATTGTTAATCCAGTGGCACAAATATCTCCTTCCGGTTCTCCAGCTTAATGACAGTTTCCCAATTGAAAAAAAATATGTTTCATACAATTAGAGAATCCTTTTGCAATATTCGTTCTTTGATTTCGCTTTCAGCGACAAATTGTCGCTGTATTCTATTGAAATCAATACATATCCGGTGAAAGGATGACAATCCTTTCGTTTTCATTTGTACTACTAAAATTTCCGAAGTTCCTTATAGAAAATTGGGAAAAAGGATTTTTCACTTTCCGCCAAACAAAAGGACAAAAAAATACTAAAAATGAAGGGGAAAAGGATTTTCGTAAACAACTATTCGTTACAGTTATCGCAATTACCGAAGAGACGGATCTATTGTGTGGCAGTTTTGATTTTCAATGGAAAATAAAATGAACATCATACCTGACACCTTAGAATCCAATTTTCAGGACGATAAATCTAGGGGGATGAAACGCTGTATCAATTGGATTTATGCTTCTGCCAAAATATCGAAAAATGGAACAAAGTGCAAATCCTTATTCGCTGGATAATATTTCAGGATTGATTAGGATTTTTTTTCTCAGGATTATTTTGTGTTCAGCGTCCTGGAATGAAACTGTAATTTTACTCTTCATCCGGTGGGGCGTATTAAATTTAATCTATATTGAGTACCATATGGGAATAATGAATGAATTTTGTATTAATCGTTTTTTTTTGTACAGAGCTTAACTAAAAGTTAAAGTTAAAAAAAGTTAAAAGTTAACTAAAAGTTGGTGTTTTTTTTTTTTTTTTTAGATCAGTGCTATCATAGTTTTATAATCGTTTCCTCATTTGACTAGATCAGGTTCAAAGCTCTACAGGTCAGAATACACCTTGATCAAAAAGTTCAGAAAATTAAAAATACAAGTTTATTCATTTAAATCTATATTGTCCCCTTCAAAGTAATCCCCATCGACTGCAACACACTTGTGCCAGCGCTTGATCCAATCTTCGAAACATTTTTTATATTCGGTTTTCGGTATGTCCATCAGTGCTTCCTGCGATTTTTCCATTACTTCCTCTCGGCTGCTGAAACGCGTTCCCCGTAATGGTTTTTTAACTCGATTGAACAGAAAGAAGTCACAGGGAGCCAAATCAGGTGAATTCGGTGGCTGTTGGATGGTATTTGTTGCATTTCTCGTCAAAAAATTACGAATAATGATGGCACTGTGGACGGTGCGTTATCATGGTGCAAAATCCACGAGTTTTCTGCCCACAATTCTGGTCTGGTAAAAAATCGCCAACACACACACATAGATGTACTCTTGGCTACGTAACTTTTGCAAATGTCAAGCTATGACGCTAAGATTTAGAGGGAATATCAACAATAGATGTACTAACTTAACAAAGAAAACAGAACTCAAATCGGAACGATGGGAGCGCCACACGGTTTTTATTCCGGGAACTTTTTGATCAAGGTGGTATGTTGACTGAGCAGTCAGAATAGCAACATGGAAACTGTCAGTTGGCTGAATTACTGAACACAAAATAAATATAAAGAAAATGCTTTTTTAAATATTGAAATGACGCAATGACACCAGAATTTGGTTTGCCTCAGTAACGAAGTGATCCAAAATCGGGAGGGCTCCCGATATTTGCTGATGGGAAATAGGCGAACCCCACAGGTGGATCAGTAGAAATGTAGTGAAGTGGGAAAGTTATGATCCCTTGTTTTTAGTATTATAAATAAAATTTAAATATTTTCACAGTCAATTGCCCAAAGTGCTTCAGTTCAATGCACCTTAGAGATCGAAAAAAAGAAAAAAATATTTCAATTACCTTCGCAATCTAGATTATAGTATTAGCAATGTATTGTAACATCAAAAAGGAAGACTTTTAGTTTGCTTTACTGATATTCTTATAATCTTACGATAGTCATTCAGGAAACATTTAACTGCTGATCTTTTTTATCATTTTAGACAGCTGAGGTTGAACTGAATGTAGTAACAACTACCATACTATTTTTCTAAAAGCACACCATCATCCATGAAAAGTGACATCGATATGAAAATGACATTTTCTTCATGCTTGAAAAAAAAAAAACACGAATTAATCATAGGGGTTGGAAACAAAGAGGAGGGAACAGAACAAATACAACCGAATTTTAGGAATTCTAAACAAAATCGTGGGTTTTCTCAATTTGTATTCAGTATAGGATATGAAAAATTAAAATTAGACCGTAAGTACCTTTACATAAAGAGGGCAAAGTTACAGATTCCATTGTGAGATTAAATATTATTAAAAACTATTTTCTAACATACCCTTAGGGAACCCTGATTTTCTATGTATAAATGCATGTTAATGCAAAAACAAAGAAGATGAAAACTGATGAGATCCTATGCTCTACTGGGTACTTACCTTAACTTACTTGAAGAAACAGTTTTCATGTTACCTATTTTATTAACGGCCTCCAATATACATATTCGTTGATCCTGCGCATATATTGTAGTACTTGTTTCTTCTTGTCCAAATGCAACTTTTAAAACGATAGTAGGGAACTGGATTTAAAAGACTTTCATGGCTTAAGTAGTATAATTCATTTTTGAATGTTCGGTTTTAGGATGGTTTTAGAACTATCCGGCAACGGATACATTGTATAAATGCCGGCTACACAACGTTTTTTCTACGGACGAATCTCAACTCTATCCAGCACCGGATGCCGATACATCGAAGTGTACAGAACTTAATTGAAGTCTTCCTACTAATTATTCGGCATCGGACACGACTTGCCCATCATGTTGCAAAGTAATATTCAGACGAGTTTTAGATGTCGAGTATTCCTCCAGATACGATATTCCCTTCATCTACAACTGAACAACTAAGGCAAGTAGAAGAAAATCAAGCTTAGCAAGGAATACTGGATGTATAGTTTATACTCCTAGAGTGGTGTTATAGAGAACTTTGTGATCACAATGGACCAATTAACCACCAATTTATTGACAAGTGAACTAACTGTATCTGTCTTCATGATCTTAACATCGGAGCTGACATGTTTCAAACATTTTTTAACAATTTTTATAACCGGAATGCACTACTTTTTTTTTTAAATATGATGCCTACCATAACTTTATCATACGAGTACCTGGACTAGCTATCTCTATCTTTATATTTTAACTATTCATAGCTGGCTGACGCCTTTGAAGTAAAAAGTGGGGTGCGACAAGGCTGCATACTTTCACCACTGTTATTTTTGATCGTAATGAGTGATGTTCTTCGTGCAGCCCTGACAGTAAATAACATCGGCATAAATTGGACAATCACATCTTACCTTAAACATCCGGACTATGCTGATGATATCTGCACCCAATAGTCCATAATCTGGAAGTCAAAGCAGGTGCTGAATAGCAAGTCGACAAAGTTGATTTTGTTCTATACTTGGGAAGTATAGTATCGGCCGATGGTGCCTCTGAACTCGATGTAGACAGCAGAGTCGGAAAAGCCAAAGTCGCGTTCGGCATGCAATTCATATTCATAGCACCAAGACTAAGCGTAAGACCATTCGTACTCTGCAGACTTTCGTAAATAGATATCTACAATACCATCCTTAGGACTTACTGGCCTGATTGCATCTCGAATGAACACCTCCACTCGAGAACAGGTCAGGAACCAATTGACATCACAATTTGACAAAGAAAATGACAATGAATTAGTCGCGCCTTGCGGGGCGAATAAAATTCCGTATCCAAAAACGCCATGCAATAGAATCCCCTTACTCAATCTAGCAGAGCTGGGGATAGCCATAGGCATACGTGACGCAGACGGTTGAAAAGGAATCTAGAGCTTTGTGAATGATTTAAATAGAGTAAAGGTGGTTGCAGAAGTCCGAACATGATCGCGCGAAGGTGTTCTTGACGCCCCTCGAGGTGTGACAGGACTTAAGAAAGTGAGTCTAGCTGGCTGCATCCTAAATGACTAGATGGATTCACTCTGAACTTCATATCTGGGCTATATGCGGTCAAAGTTCGAGGCGAAATCGGAATTTTCATTCCAGCCCCAAATGAACTTTACTTAGAGTAAAATAGGTTTTCTCGAAAAGGCTCCAATTTAATTTACATCCTATCCAGTATTTGTGTTCTTTTTTATAGGTATATTTGATAAACAATTGTATAATGGTATTATAGTTACTGAGAGGTAATAGTGTACTAGAAGATAGACCGCCTTTAAGTTGACCACCTCTTAATGCTAGTTAGTACTTCTGAAGCTCAACATTAACATGGGGATAAAAGACCAACTTCCCATCTATTTCACCATAAGTTTTTGTAATTTCGTGACACATGAATGCAGGTTCATGTGCAGTTGGAAATTATCTACAATATATTGCGTGACAAACTGTCGTTTCTATTATTTCACAAGCTCTGTCCCGGTATTCAAAGAAAATCAATTTGGAGCCTTATACCTATCTACTAACGCATTCGAAAATATTAAAATACAAATAAAATTAATGGCTCATACTACACTGAGAATCGCGTTTTTGTTTTCTTTTCACACAAAACTCCATTCAATGTAAACAGGAAGAACGGCGACGAGGACGACATTAATGGCATGACACAGCATAAGTGTGTACCTATTCGGTAGCCATAAGGCACAACAGTCCCGTGACATCACACATAACAGCGTATGTCCCCTACCCAAATAGATCCTGCTATCTTATCGTTAGCGACATTTCCCGATCATCAGAAAGGACATACTATACATACATATATGAATCCATATTAGGAAAATTTTCCAAAGTGTTTATGTAAGGACCGAATACGGTACACTTCCTATAGGACACTCTTCTTTGCCCGGTCCCCATGCATTTTAATTTCTCCCTTGTTTTCATTTTCAATGAACCTCACGTGAGAAATTCTCTCCAATCGTGGGAAACTCAAAGTGCATCCTCTTGTCCTACATAAGCATGGCAAAGCACTAAAAAAAAAAACGTCCCACGAAAGGACACGACAACAAAACAGATAATGAATAATGAACTCTATGAACTTTTGTGTGTCCTAGGCTGAAAGGAATCTATGCACGTACTCTACCTGGATGGGCAAATTTATTTCAGCAAAAATCTTCGAAGAGAAAATAAATAAAACGAACATTTTCTTGGGGCACAAATTCCGGCCTTCTCTTGAAAGTATAATGGTTTGGAAGATCCTTTGTAGCTAGTTTTTCTTCCTCGTATTTTGCAAAAAAAAAAGAAATGAAATTTCAAATCAGATTTCATCGACCGAGGTCGATGTGTATGCTGGTCCTTGTTGGCAAATGTTTTTATCTCATCATCGTGGCGAAGAAAATGATCCTCTTTTCATTTTGAAAAAGGACCCGCTTTGTTTTTTTCTATTTTCTTTAAGGACAATTTTCTTAAAATCAATGCCAGACTATCTTCTTCAGCTTCTTCGCTTCAAAGGCTACCAAAATGATGATGCAAATCCATTGTCCTTATTTTGACTGTAAAAAAAGTGATCTATTGTCCTTGTATGTATATTCAGTCGAAATTGAAGAGGATATTGTACCCTCACATGGAATACGTTCTCGAATTATTAACGAATCGAATGCACATTATGTCCATTCATCTGCCGTTGAACGTATGTCGAAGGGATGCTAAAATATTAGAGAATTCTTAATTACAGATTGATGTCGTCCTTCCTAACAAAATACAACTGTGCATCTTGGAAAATCATTTCCTATTGTTACACAAACTAGGCCAGCGCCAGGTAATTTGATCGATTCCAATGATGAAGGATCGAAAAGAAGAAGACACAGTTTTGGGTTGCAACTGAATTCAGGACGAGTTTTGTTTTTTTCTCAGTCCCGTATTATGCAAACAATTTTCATTTTTTGCAGTTATTTCATATTTCCATGATACAGTTAGATTTATTATCTGACAGTTATACACATCGAGAAATTAGGTTCCTCTTACGCAAGGACGATCCTTTTTAGACCGGTGTACGATGTAGGAATACACAGTTAGGTGTAATTTAACACGCCCCAAAATATGAAAACTCTACTGGGCCTTGAAATGAAGCGGATCAAATGAACATTGAACCGTTGTCCCGTAAATGGATTGGACTGGTTTTCGTTTTCCCATTGTGTGCCATCTTCGGGAGAGTACACGCTTTATTGATATTGGGAAGAATTCGATTTTGATGAAAGGGTGCGCTGTCGAAATACCGATGAATGAGGATCTGCGTACCTACGCGCCCAATAGTGATTACTAAAATATTGCTGAAACGTAGTCATTTAAGTCCAGGTGCTTTGCAGTTTGGGCATGAAAGAACCACGTGCCCTGGCTGATGATTTTGCACCTTTAGTGCTGTCGTATTTTTTTTTTAACGAAGTGATTTATCCGAGATAAAATCAAAACATGTAGAAGATGTGGGTTGAAAGATACAGATCTGTAGTAACGATATTAACACAACTTTATAGCAACGCCTTTAGATGAGCAGTCACTTGGAAACCGTGCAATAAAGAATGCTCTACTTTTCTAAAACTCGCAACTCGCAACCTCTCTTGCAACAGAAAGTGGAAAGTTTTATTTTGATCATGTCGGTTTCAGTTTATAAAGTATTTCGCGGACTTCGAGATCACTTTATTAGCCCATCTAAATTTAAATGCAAATTAAGGCCAAAACATATGCATAAGTATATGAATCCTGAAATATATGAAGGTTAAATATGTGCGGATCTATAACTAAACCTTGTACTAGTTCATTATTGAACTGGTTGGACACCTGCTGATCTATTTTATCTGTTTCAAAACTGTCATCGATATACATATGCATGTCAATTTAGACGGCTCAAAAGACAGCTTATGCCACAGAAACGAGTCTACTTATAGTACTTATGTTTCTATTAATAATTTTGAGTTGAAATTCGTAGCTGTGGAAAGATTTTAGCTCTATGGTCTGCAAATCCTGTTTTTAACAACGCAATGATATTTCATTTTTTTAAATTTCTATCATACGATTCTGGGTGTAGAACGTCGTTAAAGAAGTCTCACAGTCATGCCCTCTGACAGCTTTTGAACAATTTAGATAAGATTTTGTCAGGTTTGCAACTGACTACGCAATCAGGTATGGTGAAAGAACGAGTGGCGAACCCCACAGGCGGATCAGTAGTGAAGCGGAAGGGTTATGATTCCTTGTCTTCATATCATAATTTCGCCAAAATAGGAAGAAAAAGATGGTGAGAGGACAAGAGGGCGTTCTGAAGAATTTGACATAGATGCTTCAAGTTCTTTCAAGGATTTGTTGATGGTTAAAGTGCGATCTTCAAATACTGTAGATTTGAAGGTTTCTATAACGCGGTTTGCATCAACCGATAGAGTTTGTTATTCCAAGTATCCGTGATGAGCTCGTAGCATAGTTTGTGATCATAACCGAGTGGGATAGTTTGTCCAAGAGATATGGAAGTCAAGTCCTCAGGTGACATTGAAATTTTAAAGTGGGTCGAATAGAATGGAATTCTAAAGTCAGCTCTGAAACACCTCCGGGTGGAAGCAGTTTTAGGCGAAGTCCAGTATAACTAGTCCGGATATTTGCTCTTATCGTTCTATGTTATTGAATGTTGCAAATAGATTAAGGAGTAGTGATAAACAGAAAGTATTTCAGTAGGTCATGAGCTATTGGGCTGCGCTGATAAGCAAAATGTTTTCGGCTCAACGAAGCAGGGTTTTGCTTTACTGCTCTGATTCCACTAGTGGGTAGTGAATGGCAATAATATGAATCACCAGATTAGTAAAATTGTTGACATTTCATTTATTATTCTGGTACCGAGTATACTAGTACCGTGTGCACCAGCCCAGCTACGAGAACCACTGGATATATGTACATATGCATGCGATTTATTTCATTATTCGTCCTTAATGCCTACTAGAAGCTTCAGTTGTAATTTTAAAATTGCAATGATACGATACGATTTCATTAATCTCTTCTACACACAAGACCATAGTTACTTTAATGTTTCTGGAGTTGGGTGAAGAAGATATGATTTCCCGATCTTCCACAGACCCAACCTTCATGAAACGTATCAAAACTGGTGACCATATATGCAAGCAAACCAACAGTCTTGGGAATAGCGCCTCAAAAACGAGCCAAAATCAAGGTCATGTTGACTGTGTGATTTTGTCCTGTGCCTGAAAATAAAATTACCACTTCGAGGAAGATTTTTTGACTCAATTCAGGCCATAAAAGATAATATGCTGAAGAAGCTGAAGGCTGTAATTGTATTGGACTTGATGTGGCATACTTTGAAGGCGACAAAATAAATTTGTATGAATAAATCAATTTTTTGTGTTTTATTAAATAATTCCTGGTACATTTTCTACAGCATGTATTGCACGTTGGCTACAATAATGTCACATATCACGTAGGGCACAATATGTGCGCTGACAAGATGAAGTGCCACTCCCATTATGTTTTACTCCATCATATGAGAAAATCTGTTTGTAATGCATACTTGCACTTAAGAAACAATTGTTAACCCTTATTAAACATTTATGGTTGTGTCTAAAGAATATATCCGCAATAAAAAGTAGCAGGACAATTAAAAAGTAAAGAGAACAGTTTGGTCTGAGCTTTGTGGCAGGAGGATAACGACTCATTTTTATCTACGTGTGTTACTGACTAGCCACTTAAGTAGTCACACAGATCTTTTCATACGAGTATGTATGTATGAGTGTTATATGCACCTATAAACTCGCTCTGCAATAATATAACAAATCTATGTACTTATATATGTATATTATGCATACTATCAAATGGTCCCACAGTTTCTTGTAGATCTATTTTTTCAATGTTCACCAAATTCTTATTGGAGACTTCCATAATACATTTTTTGGATTCATTATTATTCCCGTCGCCATCGCATTCAACTAAACCGGAGAAAGGAGACTAATGCGGTTTCATACACGAACAAACACTTAATTATATACAACGCAGCCATATTGTACCTTTGCATAATGTTCTCATGATCCTTGGGAACTTGTTTTGCCGTCGTAAACATATAAAACTGTCTCAGGGGTTCCAAAATACCTGACAGGCAAAAAAACTACAACTTTTGTATTCAGCCGGTATGTAGACTAAATGCTAATTAGTTATATTGCAGGGTATTTTCAGGAAGTGATCCTCAGTTTGACTCCTGCCCGCCCCTTGGTTCCACCATGGCCATTTATAAAAATATAATTTTTTTTCTTTTCTCTGACAGGATTTCATCTTTGGGAATCTTTCATTCAATGGGTGGTGCGAGTTCTTTGTGGTGATGGCATAATGATGAGTTGAAAGTTAACTGAAGCATAAGAAATGATCATGCTGTGATCATTCAAAATCTGTTCTATTACATCACTAGAGAGTGAGACCTCTATATGTAGCCTAAATGATACTGTATGAACCAGATCTGTAAAAGGTTAATGCCCCCAACTTCGCCATGAGCTAATGGCATATACTGTTGAAAGCATGTACGCATGTGTGCGGTGCCGTTTAAAAAAGTCAAAAACAGAGCTCATAAGGACTCTGCTCCATGTACCATGCTAAATGGTTTCAGTTTCAAGACCTAGGGAATGGGCCCTAAATTATTCAGAAACCTGAAAATTTGGCCAGTGTGGGTGAGATATAGATAGGCGGGGACTAAAAATATTTTAATAAGTCTTATCAAACGCCTGGTTAAAGAACTATTTTAGGGAGTTTGGTGAAATCCACACACAATTGTGTTCGTGAGAGACCCAATGGACAATGGAAGCCCTAACAGAGGACGCATGGAAAACAACGCGGGTTTGAGACCTGCGCAAGCCTCCTCTGAACCTTGTCTAACTATCTCATCTGAGATCTCGTTCCCCAAGATCCCAGTGTGAGCTGGGACCCAGATAAGAGACAGCGAATTCAGCCTTACGACCGAGTTCAATGAGCTTTTGGTTTCACGAACTATTTTGAAAGTGGTTGGAGTGTTAAGCAAAGCCTTAAGCGCAGAGTGATAGTCATTACAGACACAAATAATACGGCCCTTCCACCTGTTCTTCACAACATAGTTCATGGCCATTAGGATTGCATAAATTTCCGCTTGGAAAACAGACGCAACGAGAAAAGAAGTCAATGTTGTCGACTTCCACGAAGACACTAGTACCAGACACTTGACTACTTTTGGAACCGTCCATGAAAATACGACTGCATTCCATTCATGGCTCAGACTCTGGCCTAAGCCAGTCGTGAACATAAGGAAAATCGATTCTGAATTTGTGAATCAGCTGAAGTTCTGGTGTCATTGCGTCAGACGGCATATTCATAAGACCGGAGTCGTAAGAAAAGTGTGGCCCAAGTTCATCAAAATTCCAGTGTGGAGTATGCCAAAAAACAAAAAAAAAGTAAGACGATGGATGGCTTTGATAGCACAGCCCATGATATAAGTATAAGAGGAGATAAGTTCAGCAAGGCATCTAGAGCAGAGAAAGGCGTACTCGGAAAAGCTCCTGTGCAGCCGAGACAAGCCGTTCTTTGGAGTTTGGCTCAAAAGGCAGCCACGTATTTATGCGAGAGCCCCTTCCACCAAACAACCGACGCATATGCGAGGAATGGTCTGATCATAGCCGTGTAGATCCAAAGAACCTCATTCGGTGACAAGCCCCATGTCTTGCCAAAAGCACCCGTACACTGCCAGAAAACTGAGAGCGCCTTGGATGTTTTAGATTCGACGTGTTTAGACCAATGAAGTTTTTTATCCAAAATCACTCTTAGATATTTAGCTTCATTGGAAATGCAGATAGTGGCGCCTTTTAGCACTGGCTGAGTCAGACTGGTCAGAATCCTCCTTCCCGTAAAGAGAATTATCTCAGTTTTAAGGGAATTCACCGAAAGCCCACTCCTAGTGAACCATTCATCGATCATGTCTAGCTCCACCTGCGTGTTAGCACAGACCGTCGCCAGGCACGGCCCGACAGAAAGTACAGCAACATCATCCGCATATGCCTGAGCGTAGACGTTAGAACTATTTAGAGCGTTCAACAGAGAGTCGACCACTATGACCCACAACAGTGGAAACAGAATGCCACCTTGCGGACACCCCCGTTTACTCATGTCATAATATATCGACCACAATCCGCATCCACTACCAAAGTTCTATTCATTAGCATTGCTTTAATCCACAACACTAATGTTTCATCTACCCCGTCTGGCCGCATTCAATTTGGGCCACTAAATTTCGAAGAGCACTCTCGCTGGATTTCCCGCGCTGATAAGCATGCTGCATCTCCGATAGTGGAGGAGCCCTTAATGGGCCAACGGCAGCGCTCATACTCCTGTAGTGGACTACTGGCATCGGTGTACCCGGCCCCTCGTCCTAGGGGAATAATTAAGGAACTGGCCCTCCAAGTTGGAGGTTGTGCCGTCGGGGTAACTACCACGTAAAAAAACGATGGTTCCGAAACAACCAAAAGCCTCGGATAAGGATGACTCAACTTATGACGACCCCAGCAAACGAAATAAGGACAACGACCTTCGGATCTGTACGTGGAATGTTCTGTCCCTTTACAGACCACGTGCAGTCGAACAACTAGCAGAGGCCCTAGACTGCTATAAAGCAGATATTACCGCCATCCAGGAAGTGCGATGGATGAAAAACTGTGACATCTACTACGGTGATTGCTACAGAGGCAACAGGCAACGCTTATTCGGATGCGGATTTGTCATACGCGGCAGACTTAGGCAAGAAGTCTTAAGCTTCCGACACGTGAGCGAGCGTATTATGACTATCCGGATCAAGGCTAAATTCGCTAACATAAGCCTAATATGTGTACATGCCCCCACAGAAGAAAAGGACCCTGCCACCAAAGAGTGTTTCTACGAGCTCCTTGACAAAACATACGAGCAATGTCCTAAATACGACGTTAAAATCGAATTGGGCGATTTTAACGCCAAAATAGGAAAGGAGGACGTCTTTGGTAGGGCAGTCGGTAAGCATAGCCTACACGACACCACGTCTGATAACGGACTAAGGCTAATTGATTTCGCTGTGGAGCGAAATGTCACCATAGCAAGCACATGGTTTCCTCATCTCGATAATCATAAGCAGACGGTCCAATGATCATGTAATGATCAACCAAGTTGATCATATTGCGATCGACGCAAGGCATGCGTCCAGTATTCTGGATGTCCGGACCTTCCGAGCGGCCAACATAGACTCGGATCATTACCTTGTTGTAGCCAAGGTACGAATGCGGATATCCCAAACTGAGCAGCAAAGAAGAATCACTGTGAGAAAATGTAACGTCGAAAAGCTACAATCGCAAGAGACCGCCAGACTCTTCGCTGAACGCGTATCCCGAAATCTCTCAATCACCCCTATGCCGCCAGCATCAAGTGCCGAAGACCAGTGACAACGCTGCCAACATGCCATCAGAAAAGCCGCAACTGATGTGCTGGGTCTCGCTCGCCCACCACCGCGAAACCCCTGGTTTGACGAAGAATGCTGGCGAGTGCATGCAGCAAAACAAGAGGCATACAAAGCGGCGCTGCAAAGGAAGACGATAGCTACTCGTGAGCTCTACGAGCAAAAGAGAAGGGAAGATCATCGGCTTCTCCAAAAGCAAAAGAAAGAGCATGAGAAGCGCGCGTTCGAGAATATCGAGAGTTTATACTCCAGGAACAATGCACGGAAGTTTTACTAAAAGGTAAAAAGAACGTGTCAGAGAAGCAATACCTCGTAGTAGAATCACAGTCGGTGCTGAGAATATGGAAAAACTACTTCTTCAGACTGTATAACGGCGACGAAGACCAACATCCCGCTATCAGGCAGAATGAACCATTCAACATAGACGATGACAGTCAAAATTTCCGTCCACCTAACCAACATGAAATGAGGATAGCAATCCAAGCTAAAATCCAACAAGGCTGCTGGACCTGACGGCTTGCCGGCCGAACTTTTCAAGGCAGCTGGGGATGAATTGGTAGAGTACATACACCAACTCATCTCTAAGATTTGATCAGACGAGTGTATGCCTGATAAACGAAATCTCAACATCGTTTGCCCGATCCACAAGAAAGGAGACCCCCTCAACTGCGCCAATTATAGATGCATCAGTCTCCTCAACATCGCATACAAGATCTTTTCTGCGATATTGTGTGAACGCCTGAAACCTTTTATCAACAGCCTGATTGGATCCTATCAGTGCGGTTTCAGGCCAGGAAAGTCCACCATCGATCAAATCTTCACACTTCGGCAGATCCTCTAGAAAACCCAAGAATTTCAAATCGATACTCGTCACCTCGTTATCGATTTCAAGGCCGCCTATGACAGCATTTATAGAGAAGAGCTTTATAGAGCCATGTCTAGTTTTGACATCCCTGCCAAACTTGTCCGTCTATGCAGGCTGATGATGGAGAACGCTCGCTGCTCCATCAAGGTCGGTAATGACCTCACCGAGATCTTTGACGTCGAAAAAGGTTTTAGACAAGATGACGCGCTGTCATGTGACTTCTTCAATATTGTACTTGAACGGATTGTGCGGAACTCACAAGCCAACACCGGAGGCACAATCTACTACAAGTCTGTACAACTGCTTGCATACGCCGACGATATAGACATTATCGGAATGGCTGTCACTGGTGCATTTGCAAGCATTGAGGCGGAAGCGGCCAAAATGGGTTTAGCGATAAACGAGGGCAAAACCAAGTATATGCTGTCAACAAGAAGGGAAAACCAACACCGATGAATTGGACAAAACGTCACCGTGGGCAGCTATAACTTCGAGGTAGTAAGTGACTTTGTCTACCTTGGCTCTGCTATAAATTCTACAAACAAAATCAGTGCAGAAATCAATCGAAGAATAACTCTTGCCAATCGCTGTTTTTTTGGGCTTATAAGGCAATTCAACAGTAAAGCCCTATCTCGAACAACTAAGGAGACTCTATATAAGACCTTGATCATCCCAGTCCTGCTTTACGGCGCTGAAACATGGACTTTATTAAAGAGGATGAAGATATCCTTGGTGGCTTCGAGAGAAATGCCGTTTGCGTTGACGGGTTTTGGAGGAGAATATTTAATAACGAACTATACGAAGTGTACAGCGACATCGACCGAGTCAAAAACTGCGTATTCGACGTCTGAGATGGCTAGGACATGTAGAGCGAATGGACACCAACGCTCCGCCCCGCAGAGTCTTCGAATCTAACCCCGAGTGACAACGCAGTAGAGGGAGTAATCGCCGTACGTGGCACTTACAAGTTCAAGCGGACCTCGACCACTTTGGAGTGCGCAACTGGAGGCAATTAGCTAAAGCCCGAGCTAAATGGAGAGGCTTGTTGGTTGAGGCCTAGGCTCACCCCGAATTGTAGCGCCACCATAGTCGTTCTATAGTTGTACGAATTTGACGTGTTGTGCTTTGTGCTGCATGCAATTCTGATTTTCTTTGTAAATTCCGTGTAATTTTTAATTAATTTGGTACATGGTAGTATCTAGTGTGTTTTCTTTAATTGGACTTGTTTTGAAGTGTTCTAATTTTTATTTTTAATTGAATTTTAGTGATTTTTATAATATAATTGTTTTTTTCTTTGTTTTGCTGAGATCTTACTTTGAGTGATTTTTAATGAGTGAGTTAATCCGTCCGTTTAGGGCCCCCTGGCAGCTGACCTCCTCGTCGTGGGGGGCGGGCAACGTGACTGGGATGTGCGGATGGGGTAACTTAAATAGTTATTCTCATCCATACAATCCAGTCACGGCTAAGAAAGCGCACACCCCATGATGACAAGACGATGTAAACTGGCCTCGGATATTGCCAATCCTGGTAAGCCAGGGTATCCTTTGGAGCCAGGCCTGAAGGGTGTCAGTATGCGGGCGTCTGGTGGTCGGCCCGTCCCGTTCGGCAGCCGGCCGGGTCAAACCCGAAATAACTACGAGCTTCCTGTCAATGGTCTCGCGAACCATTACGGGGGTCAAGGGGTGAGCGCGCTGTGCACCGATAGAGGCACAGATGGACTCTCTGAGATTCGACAACCGCATCGACTTAGGATAGGCACATGAAACGTCTCATCGCTCACAGGGAAGGATCTTGAGCTTGTTGGGGAGGCTGTTAAAAGTCGACTAAATATGGTATAGTTGGCGTCTCTTCAACAAAGCAGAGAGGTTGTAAAACTGTAGACCTTTCGGAGTGGGGATACTTACAAGTCCTAGGTTGACAGACAGAGTATTGGAGTGGATACCATTAGGAGGGAGAGTTGCGATCTTAAAGCTCAAGCTTGAAAGATCAACTGTGGCATTGGTGCAGGTGTATGCACCGAACCTTCAGTCAGAGTACGCAGCTTTCTTAGATGAAGTTGATGTTGCCCTTGAAAAGGTTGCAGATATGGATTCTTTTGTCCTGATGGGTGACTTCAATGCTCATGTGGGTGTAGATGTTATGACATGGGGGAGTGTGATTGGGCGGAACGGTGATCCTTATCAAAACGCGAACGGAGAGAGGTTGTTGGATTTTTGCTGTGAAAATGGCTTCTCCATCATGAACACTATCTTTCCGCACAAAGACATTCACAAATACACGTGGTACCGTCAGAGTCTTCAGCAGAAGTCGTTGATCGATTTCTTTGTGGTACCATCGTGTCTGAAGAGAATGGTTTGTGATGTTCGCGTATTGAGAGGGGCCGAATTGTCAACTGATCATCACTTAGTGCTGTGCAAATTGTATCTTAGCGAGAGAGTTCGTCCCCTACCAAAGCGTAAACCAAGGATGGTTACACGCATACGATGGGAGAGGTTACAGGACGATGAGATACGGGAGACATTTGCGCCGCAAATATCTGAAAGGTTTGAACGAATTCCAACTGTTCCATCAAATGTAGAGGAAGAATGGCAACTGTTTTCAACAGCGGTTATTGCCTCTGCGGGAGATGTTTGTGGAGTGAAGCGGCTTGGTGTGGCGGCTGGTGGTGAGAAAAGAACTGCTTGGTTTAAAACGCCCGGAATTCAAGAAGCCATCAGAGGGAAGAAGAGAGCCTTTAAGGTGTGAATTCACTTGGGGACCTCCGATTCTCGAAATCGGTACACTGAGGCGCGAAGAACTTCCAAATTAGCTGTGAAAACAGCGAAAGAACAGTCTTGGAAGGAGTTTGGCGAGAAATTGGAACGTGATCGTCCGCCGACTCAGAGGAAAAAAGTTGAATATCGTTGAAGGAGTCAAATCCAAAGACGGTAGACTTCTTTCCAATGAGGAGGACATCTTACGCAGATGGAGCGAACACTTTTCAGAATTGCTCAATCCCGAACAGGGCACCGAAGATGACAGACCTATGGTCGAGAGTTGGGCGGAAAGTAGTCCTATGCTAGAGGAAGTGACTTTGGCGATCAAAGCGCTAAAAGTTGGCAAATCTGCTGGTGTGGATGAAATTCGGCCAGAAATGCTCAATGCTTTAGGTAAAGAGGGAGTTCAATGGCTCTCGCGTGTCATTAAAGTGGACTGAATGCGGTGAAACACCTGGTGATTGGCAAATGAGGGTGATAGTTCCTCTTTTTAAAAAAGGGGACAAAAGAGATTGCACCAACTATAGGGGTATATCTCTCTTAAGTCTCCCTGGAAAAGTCTTCGCTAAGGTGCTAGAAAAGTGTTCCAGAGCTGTGGTTGAGGACAGTTTGGGGGATGAGCAGTGCGGTTTTCGTCCCGGGAGAAACACAACCGACCAGTTGTTTACTCTCAGAATGGTTCTTGAGAAGGCCTGGGAGTATGTCAAACCTGTCTACACTTGTTTTGTGGGTTTGGGAAAAGCATATGATAGGGTTCCTCGAGGCAAACTCTGGAGTGTTCTGCAGGAGTATGGGATTGATGGTTCACTGTTAAGGGCGATTCAGTCTTTATATACAAACTGTAGAAGCTGTGTTCGGATAAACGGTGTTAAATCAATACCTTTCACTGTGGGCGTTGGACTCCGCCAGGGGTGCGTTTCGTCACCTCTCCTCTTCATTGTATATATGGATTGGATGTTACAGCGCAGCCGTGGCGAGGAATGTTTTAAAGTGGGAGACCTAAGGATTAGTCATCTGCTCTTTGCGGATGATTTGGTCATCCTTGGGTCCTCTCAAACCGACCTTCAGCGCGCACTCGAAAGGTTTGTAGCCGTTTGTGATGATGCTGGAATGAAGATCAACGTGAACAAATCGGAAGTAATGGTCGTTTCCAAAAAACCCATTCAGTGCACTCTGCATGTTAGTGGAGTCCCACTGAAGCAGGTGGAGAAGTTTAAGTACCTCGGGGTTTTATTCACGAGTGATGGGAGGAGCAATGCCGAGTTATCCTGTAGAATTGGTCAGGCTGGATAAATTTTGAGAGAGCTTGGCCAATCTGTTATAAGGAAGGCCGAACTTAGTGTTCAAGCTAAGCTATCGGTTTTTAACTCGGTGTATGTTCCAACTCTCACCTATGGTCATGAAATTTGGGTAGTGACCGAAAGAATAAGATCGCGGATACAAGCTGGCGAAACGAGGTTCCTTTGCGGTGTTGTTGGAATAACTCGTAGGGATCGAGTGCGCAACACCAGAGTACGCGAGGCGCTCAATGTTGAGCAGCTACTTCTACGAACGGAACGATCTATGCTTCGATGGTTTGGTCACGTAGTGCGTATGCCCCAGACCGGCTTCCAAGATGCGCCATGGTTGCCGTGCCATCAGGTAGGCGACTTCGCGGTAGGCCTAGAAATAGATGGTTGGATTAAGTCCGACATCTCTCCTGGAGCCGCTTAGGGATTCCTCCTGATGAATTGCAGTCAATGGCGGAGAATCGAGAAGAATGGACAGTCCACCTGAGCATCCTACCCCCGCGACCCTCATGAAGGATTAGCGGGCCATTGAAAATGAATGAATGAATGAGTTAATCCGTTTTTGGCTGCTTTATCTTGTCTAGTCCACTAATATTGTTTAGAAATTACAGCTTACACCTGGGTAGCACCTTACATACAATATTGCTAGAAAATTTTTCTGTAGTTAACTGGGCGTCTGCGTTGAGTCTCTCGCTTATAGCGCTCTATCTAGCCTTCCTAGGTTCGTTTCCTAACCCCGGGGAACTTCATTTTTATAATTTTTTTTTATTTTTTAGCAAGCGCGCTTAAATCTTTCTTTTCTACTCACCTTGTCCCACTCTTTTGCTGATAAATGCCTTCAACGTAAGGCCATAGCTCCCCTACTGACGTGTTTTGGCCTTTGCAATAAATCATTTCACACTAAGTGTGTTGGCCTCTCGGACTTGGTCTTAGACAAAGTAAATGCAACATTTGGATTGCACTTTTACTGTTTCGAATGTCGACTGGTATCATTGTCTAGTTTGTCTTTTAAACTTGTCGCTATGAAACGCGAATTCTCGGTTCTCTCAGCGAATTTCGCTGTTATGGTAGACCGTCTTGAAAAAGTAAATTGTCTTTTTGCATGGAACAAGGAACGAGCCGATACCACCCTCAAGTGATACGAACCAACTTTCTGCACCTAAGAGAAAGCGTTCGCAATCCTCTAGTCCGAACAAGATTTTACCTAAAAAGCGTTTGGCTAAGAAAAAGGCAACGGAGAAAATCGAATGTAGAATAACAGCACCAAGTATTTCATCCAATACTGAATTATCTACCGATCTTTCTACCACCAGCGCGAATTTGGGAACAAATATACCCACTGTTGACATTCCAACCTCTAGCATAACAAATACTCATACAGGCCCAATCAAAAACCGTCTATCAGCGTTGCCTAAGCCGAAGGAAATCTTCGTTTCTAGATTACTTCTTGGCACGTCACGCGAACAATTCAATTCGTCGTCTGCAAAGGACACAACCTTTTGACCTCGCGTCATAGTATATGCCGGTTGTGAAAAACGCAGGAACCTCCATTGGAATTTAACCTGTCTAAAGTGCTACATTTCTTTTTAACTACAATATGTACATACGAACATCTTTTTCCAAAAATCACGAGCCTCGTAAGCGAAAATAAAACTGCTGGATAAGCGTCGGCTTAGTTGTAGTATTAATTTTGAAGATAGGTGTTTTTTTTAGTGAGTAAAAATCTCACACTACCATAAGCACGCGCGGTCGGGCCTTATGGTGTCTTTAGAAGATTTTTCACCTACTCTCGGCAAAAAAAAAAATCTATATATGTATATACGAGTATGTATATAGATTCATTTTTGAACTTAAGCTCTAATGTTACACACTAGTTTTCCGCTGAAATACATGTACTTTTCTTATCCCTTGTTTTCAACGCAGCTATGTACTGGAGGACGGGGTTAAAAGAAACACGGGTAAGTTGTAACAGCTCTAAAACGAGGAGTTAGAATGTAAATTAAGAGCTGCGTCAAAGAGAATATATGTACTTGTCTCTTCCAAGCAAACGTCCTGACAGCTTCACGTGCCCTTTTTTATCCCTTGTTTTAAACGCAGCTATGTAGAGGAGGACGGGGTTAAAAGTAACACGGGTAAGTTGTAACAGCTCTTAACTAAGGAGTTAGGATAAAAATTAAGAGTTGCGTCAAAGAGAAAAATATTTGTCTATTCCAAGCAAACGTCTTAACAGCTTCACGTGTCCTTTGGACGTCGGTGAAAGAAGTTGTGGCAGTGCTCCTTGAAACCGACAGGTTTACAACTTTTATTTATTTTTTGGTTTTGGTATTCGCACTCACTTGCGACAGATACGATTTTGAGTTTTTATGTATGCATACATTTAAAATTTGGCTGTCTTTGTATGTTAATTTGAGTTTTGGGGGAATCCCCCTTTTCATTTTATTGTATCATTTGTGCGCAATTCCTATAGAGGGGTAAGTTGTAACATGTTACCGAACATATTTTTTTGCATTTATAAGGACATTTTCACATATTTAATAACATATAAGGACAGCAAAATCACATTAGGTATACAAAGGGGCCACTCATCTCATCTATAATGGCATATCTATATTATGATGCAAATGAGTAGCTCTTAAATAATTTCAAATACAGGGTGTCCGCCGGGAACGTATACTACTTTGTTTTGCCGCCATTTTGGTAAACATTAGTCTTGACAGTTCATATTTGGCAGTCGTGAAGTAGACACGTGGCAAATTTATTATGGAAAAATATTCGATAAACCAACGTGTTTTAATCGTTAAAACATTTTATCAAAATCAATCATCGATTACTGTGACGATGAGAAAGTTACGTGAAATTTTTGGGAGAAACAACGTGCCAACAAAACGCACTATTTATCGTGTAGTGAATGATTTCGAAGAAAGAGGGTCTGTAGGTGATAGGCCCAAGCATGGGCCACCACGTACTGCAAGATCGGCTGAAAACATAACTGCTGTTCAAGGAAGTGTTCAAAACAATCCATCAACCTCAATTCGACGCCGTGCTCAGGAGCTTGGTCTTCAAAGAACAACTTTGGCCACAATTTTGCACAAGGATTTGCATTTGTTTCCATTTAAGATTCAGTTGGCTTGATTAACATGTGGTATCAAAAAGACGGTGCCACATCGCATACAGCCAGGATTACAATGGAATTACTGCGAGACCTCTTTCCACAACAAGTTATTTCAAAAAATGGTGATGTTGATTGGCCTCCACGGTCGCCTGATTTGACTGCTCCTGACTTCTTTTTGTGGGGATATCTGAAAAGCAAGGCTTATGCGAACATACCAGAAACGCTTGAGCAACTCAAACAAAATATTCGTGATGAAATTAATGAAATACCGCGTGAAATGTGTGAGAATGTAATGAAAAATGTGCTCAAAAGGGCTCGCATTTGTGAGACTAGCAGAGGCGGACATTTACCTGATATTATATTCCATACATAATTGCCGACATTAAATAAAACATTTATTAATATAAGATCCATTCTCTTTCATTTAATCAAAAATTATAAACAAACAAAGTAGTATACCTTTCCGGCGGACACCCTGTATATAAGTATGTACATATTTCTTTTCTTCTAAATGAATTGTTACTTTTTTTGCTATTATTTAAATTAATTGTATTATTCTTTTCTTGGTTTATTTTATTTTAAAAAAAAAAACTAACTTCTACCATTGTATATACATCTAAGATGTATAAGCACTACTACTACTAAGCCCGTAGCCGGGGTAATTTTTAACAACTGCCACATTTTGCCAAATGTCAAATTTTAACATTTTTCTAACAGAATTCTCAAAACGTTTCTTTTAGACTTTGTAGCTGAAATATGATTCTCTAAGTAAAAACTTAGTTGACTTACTAACTTAGAAAACATTAAGAGATGCATCACATTTAGTAAAAAATGTTACTTTTGACGTCCTCCCCTACTTTTTTATACATTTTTTTGGAAATGAAATATGTATCATTTTTAAGCCCAAAAAGAGTTGGTAGGACTACGCATGGTTAATAAAGATAAAATAAGTTTCACTTCAACCGTGCGCTTGTGTGGGTGAGGCACAAATCAACTTTTTTTTTTTTTTTCCTATTTTACTTTAGTAGGGATTTATAGAAAAATAATAACAATTTTCTGCTCATTAAATTTTTGGGTTTTATTATTTCTGAGTTTATATCATTTATGACTTCCCAACGGCTATAATCCACGCATCTTAAATATTTAAATTTGCTTCTGAATCGGAATAAGCAAGAGGTTCAAAAGGTCAAAAAGTTGTATCTAAGAAATTTAGCACACTTGAATTAAAAAAGCTTTCAGGTCATGTTTAAGAAAAAACATTTTATTTTTTTGTTGGGTGGATAGTGAACATTTTGTAGGTCTTAAGAATTATCTATGTATTTAATTTCCACCAGCTTACCTGAATTGTTGACACCTTAACAAAACGTGGTAATGCTTGCAACTACCAACTGTGCCCCTGAACATCAAAAAAAAAAAACCAAAATCCCATCACAAATTCATTTTAAAATAAATTTTACTTTTATTCACTGGAAGATACATGTACAGCTTAAAGAAAAGAATGCATAAATAAAAGTAATAACTAAAATATTTTTTTAAACTTAAATGTAAGTATGTTGGTATACGCATATAATTTAAATTAATTCTTAATCTTCGTCTTCGGTTTGTTTGCTTGTTTCGTTTTTATATGTACACAATAAATATAACTCTACTCCACTTTTGCTTACATAATATTTTAAAATTAAATTAAATAATTTAGTTTTTTAAGCGTTTTCTTGTATCAATAAAAAATAATTTACTTTCAATCCCTTAATTTTCTGTTATAGTTAAAAACAATATTCTTTTTCTTTTTTCAACAAATTTCCTTAAATAATTTTATTTACCTAACAAAATGTTACAGCTGCTCACTATTACATTAGAGATCCACCCTCAGACTTTGGAGTATTTGCCTCCCACCAGTCGATGGCGTCCATCATACTCTCATCGGACAGCGCTGCAGTGGATGTATCTAAAATAGCATCATTCAGCTCCTTCTTCAAGCGCACCACACCTTCGTACAGACTATGCTCCTCACTGCTATTTTCACCTGATGAAGTCGTGATGTAGAAACCTTGCCCACTGCTATCCAGATGTGGCGAAGAATTGTCCAGCAAATGCTGGTGTTGTTGTTGCTCTTGAAGATGATATATGATATCCGAAGGTTCGACCTTAACACGTGCCAAACGACGATCGTGATGATGGGGGGCATCGTTCATCGTCTGAAATTGTGGCGGCATCATGTAGTGATCGTTGCTGCCACGCGACCCAGACATACTCTGCTGTAATAAAATTCCACCGGCCGCAGGTGATGATGATGTTGTTGGAGATAGAGGCGACATGACCGTCACCGACGTTGAGGTAGGCGGCGGCGACATTTCGGACGGGGTCGATGCAGGTGCAATAGCTGCTGCTAACATGGAAACGGGAATTTCCTCGTCCGTTATACCATCACCGTTAGGGTAGCAATTAACATCGATAAGAGGGCTGAAGTTCTCTTCGTTACCAAAAAGATCGGCGGTCAGCAATTGGTAGGTATTCGTTCCAGGAATCCGAATGTATTGCAATCCATTAAGAGTGGTTATATTGGGCAGATTATCAGTGATTTGAGATATGTCCTGATCGCCACCGTTGCTATCGTCGAAGTTATCGAAGTTGTCATTCATTGGTGAGATCGGTCCAAATTCGTCCTTTATTGCAGTGAAACAACCGTCATCTGCGGAGAGCGGGGAGACGGGCGGTATTTCGTAGCCTAGAAGTTTCTCTAAACCTCTAATGTACTCAACAGCCATGCGAAGTGTCTCGACTTTGCTGAGTTTCTTTGCCGATCCTCGATTGGCACTGCCAGCAGATTCGAATGCCTTGGCGATCTCCTCGGGAATATGTTGACGCAGAGCTGCAAATCCATTGTTCACTTGCTTCACACGGTTTCTTTCCCGGGCGTTACGGCGCGCTACAGCCTGCGGGGCAGGCAGACCCTTTCGACCTGGAGTACCCACGGACACAGACTCTCCCACGATCTTCAGCTGATTAGATGCAGATTTTGTATCCACACCTTTTGTAGTGATCTTCAGCTTCTTAGTGGGTGGTTGAGGTACATCCAATGTGAGTCCACAGCCTGCCTGCGGAAGATTCTCACTATTGGACTCGTTGAGTGGCACAAGTTTTTGTTTCTTTCTCATTACAACGGTACCACTTTTGTTAGCAATACCAATCATACCAAAATCTTTGATTTTCTTCACGATTGTATTGCTATTGATCACAAGTTTATTGCTCGAACTATCACTTAGAACACTAACGTTGTTGCTCCCGCTATTTGTCGTGGTAATAGTTATTTTATTGAAGGCGTTTTTCAGTTTCAAATTGGGCGGCATACCGTAGGACATAATGCCGATCGTGGCCATTGCCCTTATTTGATCGTGGCGAATTCGTACTTTAGCACTTTTTATACCGATTTCTAAAGAAAACTTATGAACTTTTCACACACGAAATGGTAACTTCACAACTGAATATCGTCCGTCCCGACTGAATGTCTCTTTCATTTGGTGTGTCCTGGCTGGAGGACAGCTGCTTGGTATCTGTGTCGCGTGCCCGATGTCTTACACTGAAATGTCTCATGGGGCGACGAACGATAATGTTGGAGAAACGAAAAAAAAAAAACTCACAAAGGTGCAACGTAACGTGCCATACGAACACACACGCATGCGGAGGATGGAAGTATGCATGCCCAGAGGGTATTCATCCCTTATGTGGCGGTTAGTTTTTGGAACACAGACGCAATGAAGTTCATGGTTGTTTAGGTTGCCAACCACCACCCCATTGTCGAAATGAAACGGTTTTCTGTTATTTCGCTTTTGGTGTATTAGTCGCATGGCCGTTGCGCCTTTGCGGTGGGAAATCTAACATCTGATCACACACACAGATAAAATAGGGGTTGGAACTCATTATTATTATTTTTCCACATAAAAGCAACGATCAACGGCTCATGCCAGCGATATAGGGTAAGAAGCCGATTGTTTGAGCAGGCGAATGCTATTTGAAATTTGTAATGTATTTATATACTCGTATGTACGAGTATGTTGAGTTTAAGGACTTAAAGTTCTGAAGAATCTTACAAAGCGTGGACAGAATTTTTTGGGGCTTTGCGACTTAAAATATTTGTACTCCTTTGAATAGGAAATTGGAAAGGATTTAGAGTGCAAAGAGGAAAAGATAAGCTCATCTTCGCAGCTAGAGTTTAAGGACTTTTTTATTTACGGACTCGGCTCAGTGACGTTTAGAACATTTATTTGATCCTTATTATTCTTCTTTTGGTAGAGTACATCAATCCTTATAAGCGATATTAAGTTTGAACATGCAGACATAACTTCTTTTTGTATGTTCTCTACCACTCTGAACACTGCTCTTTAAATCTTTAAAAACCGACAGATTCCAGTGAAAGCTGGGCTAGTATGGCTACGGCAGTGTCCTTCTTCACAGATTTGGTTTTTACCGCATTGAGCTCAACATGAATTTTGATATCCCAATTGATGATAACATCAACATCAGAATTGATTCAGTTTCCATTCGCTGTCGCACATAATCCACAGCTTGTGGTATTATTCGCTTAGGAACACATTTGATTTCATTGGACTTGAAGGCAGCTCTTAAAATATACCCCAAAGGTATATTCTCTGATAGTGCACCATTTTATCATCCAAATATCTACATATGATAGCTCTGCAGCGATGAAATCATTTGGTGACAGATTTTTCTGATCTCCAGCAAAATCCATGGATTAGCTCTGAAAAAATTTAAGAGGTGTAAGTTTCCTTTTTGTTGGATATTTATTTCTAAGGAGAAGTCTCTCACAACGAGTCTTTTGAAACTTCATTGAATTTGAGTAAAAGTGAGATTCCGCAGGATTCTTATGAACTAAATATCTTATGCCTAGATATAGTTTGTGACAAAAGATGAGTTTTTCATGAATTGCAATACCAAACCATGTGGTAGACCGATTTCAATTCAATTCTGTTTATAAAGAGTTTCGTCTTAAATCGAACAATTTATTATTCTGACAAAGCTGATTTAAGATGCTCTTGCTGTTAAAGAAAACTCTTTGGTAACGCCACATCGACATAAGTGCATAAACTGACTTGAATCCAAGTTCCTCATATAACTTTTTGTTGTGAGGATATTCTAGACACCGAAGGGCTGGTGTATTTCCGTGCTTTTAGAAAGTGTGCACTTTTTATGAAAATTCATGTCTCCTTGAGTTTGCTAATTTTTATACATATTTCTGTTTCGCAAAAAGAACGTTGGAACATGAAAAACGTACATTTATTATCGTTGTGGGAGTTAAGATTGCAAGAGCCATGAATTTAGCCTAATGCATTTTGATAATAACTATTTGTACGTCCTTCATTTGGCGCAATCCACTTTTTCCTTGCCGCACACTGGGGTAAGATTATTGCTTATAAAATATTTCAAAAATTAACATACATGACACATGTATACATTTTTTTCAATACGAACTACAGAATCTGTAATTTGTGTTGATCCCTTGGTATAGTTTATTTTTAGTGGACGGCAGTACCTGGTGGACGAAGGACGGAGATTTTGCCAAATTATGTCCTTTTTATCGGAGTTCCTACACATCAATTGAAGAGGTACAGCCGAGGTAATAAATGCGCTGGAGTCATTAGCATTCATTCCAATAAATTTTTGTTTATGGGAACTGTCGTTCGAACTGCCATCAAATCCTCAATTTGAAATTAAGCTTAGTTGCTCACCTTTCAATGCACAAATGACGTCTTTTTGTATTAATATTGCTAATATCGAATGTTCAGTAGTGTGACTAATCGAAGTTTGAACACTTACTTTCGCTGAAGTAGAACTCAATTTAGTGTCCTCCCTATTTGGGTAACACTTTCTTTTACAGCCCTATAGGAAGGAAATCTTCAAGGATCATTCGCCCTTGTTATATTATACTGATGTCTTGTAAGCTTGGTTGTCACCATAGCTGTAAGAGCTTCTTACTCTGACATAAGCATAGTGAGGTTTTCTTGTATGTCTGAAATGCTTTTTATATTGAGGTGCAAGGTGAAGTGATCGTTCTCAACTTATATTATATTATTTTTCATTTTAAGGCGAACATTCCTCAAAGGATGTTTCCGGACGGAATCGTTTTTTTGCAAGAATATTTTCATGGAGTTTAAAATCAACCGATGTCTCTGTCTTGATTTTTTTCTTTGATCCGAGATTCTTTTCGATGAGATCGTAACTACAAAACGTAGTTTCCTGTTGAAAACAATGACATTTTTTGGCTAAGTTCATTTAGCTTAACTTCAGAACTATTGGTTCCGTCTTAAATACGATTCATTTGATTTGTTCTTTTAATTTTGTATGGCCTGTTCTCTCCATTGTATCAAATAACTCCATTCTACTAAAGAACAAGTCCATGCGAATGCGAACATATAGCAAAATTAAAGCGATTCAAATTTATGAATAATGAAAATTAAAAAAAGGCCAAGCATGCCCACCAATTTCATTTGAAAACATATCTGTGGCCACAAGGAATAAAGGCATAAGTACACATAGGTCAAAATTGAGTTTATTTTTATTTGTATTTTTACTTTTTTTTATATTATCTTCTCTTAGAAACGGCGAACCTATAACGCTGAAACAGTGCCCCAAAATGTCTGGAATTCATTATCTGCAGCGGTTACTGAGTTAAGGGCGGGGAAGTGAGACCATAAATCACTTCCTTCAATACGTTTTCTAAAATGTGAAAATGCATTTATGCTGTTATTGCTTATGGCCACAGATATACTACATGAGACATGGTATAACACAATATAACAAGCTAAAAATCTCGATGTAAAATCGTGTAGAAATATACTTAAACCTTAATGATTTAGAATTGAATTTTAAATTTCTTTGAAATAAAAATATACATATGTTTTCCAAAAATCATAAGAAATACTTGACTTTAATAACATAACTTACAACACTTGAAATATTATGTACATGAATCTATCGATTCCAGGTTACATCAAAATTTTGACGAGGTTTATAAACGAACTATGAATATCGAAATAATTAACTAGTTCACTCACTCTTTAAAACACATATAGAAGCTTTTACCTAGTCTTGATTTAACTAAACGTCAGAGAGTGTGTGGGCTTATAACTGAGTTAATTCTTAGTTACAACAGTAATATTCGCACATTATAATTATTTAATTTGTTGATTTTTTGTAGCTTTGACATAGGAGCCAAAGTTACCAAATGTTACCAGTATGCGCAAACTAAACACATTTTACCCTATAAACATGTGATATCGGAAGTATTTTCTGTAGTGACTTTCCGTCTGGAATTTGTACCTTGTGCCAACAGGACAATAGCACAAAAGACTCATAAGTCCGTCTTTCTGATGTAACGCAATTGCACACAGATGCATGTGTATATAAACGTATCCTTATTCCTTTGATATTCATTACGTACAAAAAAATGCATATGTGTACAATAAACATTTTCATATAGACTTCATGTTTGTAGGATACTCATACAAGTATTATATATCAACGTTGATGTAGAAACTCGATCAATTTGATAAAAGTTCGTTAGATATTTACTTTGAATAAGAGTAATAAAGTTCCAACACAAAAGCAAGACCCATAACTGAACAGATAAAATGCAAATAGAGTTGCTTATTTATTTACGGTCTGACAGCAGTTAGAAGGGTTTTAGATACCATGTATAGTTTGTACCTATATACTAGAAAAGTGTAATGCATGTTAGATGAACATAGATTCATATGCATGTACAAGCAGTTGCATGTGTACATACGTACATAGGTGGGTATTTATTACTTTTACTATATTTCTGTGAAATCAACCCACAAGTGAGGTTAATGCTTGGAATCTACCCTCACCTCCGTTCCTAATGAAACTTGAACAGGAGACGATGGCTACTCACAGCACCACAATCTTGGAATGAATAAGGCGAACCCATATGATTAATTACAATGTACTCTTAAATCACTTCCACACAGATTATACCTAGCACACTCAACTTCATTTTCTATTGAATGATGTACGAAGATCTTACATATTTAAACTCGTGCATCAACCACTCAGCAGTTTGATCACCAGAAAATGAAATACCCCTTGCAGAAATAGGTCCCAGTTTACTCCTCCTTCAGGGAGTCGCCGTGTCTCATCTTTAACTACGCCTAGCTCTTGGCTGAAGTTTTTCTTAGAAACGTTCACTGTTAAGATATGACAGGTTGTGTCTGCCGATATTTTTGTGGTGATAAGTTTTCTAATTATGTATTCTAAATTGTCTGTTGTTTTGAATTTTGGGCAGATTCAAAATGAATTATCTGCACCTTCTAGTCGCTCTCTGAGCAGCCGCAAACTATTAACAGATATGGAAGGCAAAAGTCAACTACTCCATGATGCCTGTTTGTTAATTTTATAATATCGGTGGGTCCATCTGCTTCCATGCTCTGTAATCCTTTGCATTTTGCTTTCATCCAGCCGAAATTCTAGGCTATTGGCACTGTAGATTCTCTTGAATTCATCTGCCAAGATATAAACTTGTATCATCACCACACCATTTAGTAGTGAAAAATGCTACACTACGCACATATGTAGGTACTCCAGGTTTTCACAGAAGGTACGCGTACCAGAAGGTACGTGAGTGCCCTTTTAAGATATTTTTTGTTTTTGACACATTTGTCAGTATTGGTACTTTATTATATGCAATCAAATTCCAAGTAATTTTATCACACAATATTTTCAAGCTTTCCATATTAAGTTTCTTGTCAATCATCTAGAGTTATATTAGAGTAAGCAAAACTATGAAGATAAGTGATCATAAAACCCTAAGCAGTGTAATAGACTCATCGCTATAGGAGGTTCGAAAATAAATTTGGCTAGGATCCCCGAAGATCGGAAACTTCTGAATACACACTTGACATCAGTTGTCTAAAAAGGAAAGAAACAAGTGCCATCCAAATTGATAAATTTGAATCTCATTATTGTGTACAGGCACTTTGAAAGTGCTAACCATTCAATGTCCAAATATCCTTCCATATAAAATTATTACATACAATGTATAAGGATCATTTAGTTAGGCACTCCCATATAAACATTTTATTTAATCAGCTGCACACTTATTTTACAAGATCGGAACATTATTTTCGATAAGTTTGCTTTGTTATCAAATCCACCCCCATCAAATTAGTTTCATCTATGCTGATTACCTAGAAGGGCACTCAATAAAACTCTAGGGAGTGCTTGAAGTATCCTTCATTATAAGTTAACAACACAGCTGCATCATACTACCCTACATGCAAATGCATGTAGGCACACTTAATGAATAGGCGATATTTGGGGAATAATAGAGACATCAACCCCAAAAACTAACACACTGCGATCCTTTGAATTATTCGAAAACCCGCATTTTCATAGCTCGATTGCATCAAGAAAGTGATCAGTGATTTTTGATTTTTATTCCACCCTTGTAACATGCCGGTGACGTTGATCGAACAAGTTTTTGTCATTCAGCACTGTTGTTGGTGGTGACGGTTTTCTGACATTATGCGTCATTCTGTTCAACCCTTGCGTTTGCATATATTTTATGCACGTGTGGGTAAGTAGTACTTGTCGGAGTTATTTCAATGCGTCAGAAGGAGGGATCCAATAATTTGACGTTTAAGTGTGCGATAGTAAGAGGTTCCACCGTAATTAAATGCAAAGTAGTTCATTCCCTTTTTTATGTTTTTTTTTATTCCTTGCTATTTGTATTTAGAATCCTGGAAAAGGGTTGAATGGATATTCGTTAAGCTATGTTAGCTTAAGGGGACTAACAACAAAAACCTGTCATGTTCATGTTGGTGACTGTTGTTGACATATGCCAGAACTGCTCCACCCAGAATAGAGTGCCAAGTCAATAAGTTTTTCGTGCAGCTATGAAACTCTATACTTTGACGTTTTATTCAATAGGCATTCATAATTGGGCTGTTGTAAAATTACGTGCTCTTGCATCGGTTATAATAGGGCAAATTTATTCACAGAAGGTTCGTTAGTTTGGTGGAAGACACTGGAAAAGCAATACTAATACAATTTAAGTCTCACCAAGATCCATAGGTCAGTCTGCATCGGGACCATGCGATCGTTACGTACAACACACATGGCGGCAATGGAGATCATGCTAAGTCTCATTCCGCTGGATCTATTCTGCAGCAATGCGGCGGCCAAATCGGCACTCAGACTGAGGAAAGTAGAATTCTGCCCGCCAGCACCATACGGCCACGCCTCTATTTTATCCAGATGGGAAGCCATTATTAGACAGGTAGCAACCGATTATATGACTCCAATGCTGACATTTGACGGCACTCGTCACTCAGGCTGCGAAAATCATCACCAAAGGTAACATCGTGGATAAATCAAATAATGTATATTGACAGCCAGGCAGACGTTAAGCTTCTGGAATCTAATCTTGTTTAAAGCTAGAGAAAGGACAACTTAATGAGGTATTAGAATGGGGTCGGTTCAAGGTTTCTATTAGCTCTATAAATAAACTCGTCGGAGATGAAGCTACTAGCGAAGCGATTCGAATTCTACACCCCTACACAGTCTCCTCAACATTGCAAACGAGATCTTTTCTGCGATATTTTCTTAACGCCTGGAACCTTTCATCAGCAGCCTGGTTGGCCCCTATCAGCGCGGTTCCAGGCCAGGAAAGTCCATCATCGATTAAATCTTCACACTTTGAGAGATGCTGGGAAAAAACCCAAGAAATCGAAATCGATACTCACCATCTCTTTATCGATTCCAAGGCTACCTATGACAGCATCAATAGAGATTTGTATCCCTGTCAAACCTATACGTCTGTGCAGTATGTCGATAGCGAACGGTCGCTGCTCCATCAAGGTCGGTAATAACCTCACTGAGACCTTTGATGTCGGCTTTAGGCAAGGTGACGAGCTGCCATGTGACTTTTTTTATTAACGTACTTGAACGAATTGTGCAAAACTCACAAACCAACACCGGAGGCACAATCTATCAAAAGTTGGTACGACTCCTTGCATACGCTGACGATATTGACATTATTGAAAGAACTCAGTGAGCTGTCACCAGTGCGTTTGGAAGCATTGAAACGGAAGCAGGCAAAGTGGCGTAAGTGGTTAGTGTGTCAGATGACTGCGCATGAGGTTCCAAGTTCGAATCCCAGAAAACACCAACAAGTTTTTTCACGGTCCCGACTCTCGCGAGCGTCTAACAAACATCCGAGATTATTGTTGTAACGAAAAAGCTTTCTCAAATCGCCGTTCGGATACGGCACTAAACTGTAGGTCCCTTCCATTCGTGCAAAAAATATAACGCACACAACATGAGTGGTTGCGAGAAGCTATGCCCTGGCACGTAAAGAGCTGTTGCGCCAAATATTTATTTATTTTAAAGTGGGTTTAGCGGTAAGTGAGGGCAAAACTAAATACATGCTGTCAATGAAAAGGTATAGTCAACATTGATGCATTGGACAGAACGTTACAGTGAGCAGCTACAACTTTGAGGTAGTAAGAGACTTTGTCTTCATTGGCTCTGCAGATACTCTCTGAAAACGACATCGGCGCAGTAGTCAGTTCTTTTGAGCTAATAAGGCAATTCAACAGTAAGATCCTATCTCGATCAACTGAAGAGACTCTATATAAGACCCTGATCATCTCAGTCCCAAAATGGACTTTATTGAAAGCGGATGAATATATACTTGGTCGCTTCGAGAGAAATATTCTTCGAAGTTATTAAATAGCGCACTATATGAGCTATATAGTGGCATCAACTTAGTCAAAAAACTGTGTATTGGACGTTTGAGATAGTTAGGACATGTAGAGCGAATGAACACTAACGCTTCAGCCCGCGTATTCTTTGAATCTAGGTATATCATAGGTTCATAAAAGTTCAAGAGGACCTCAACCAACTTGGAGTGTACAGCTGAAGGCAATTAGCTAAGGACCAAGCTAAAAGGAGCTAGAAACAATTCTAAATATAAATTCCATTATCTACCTACAGACTTTATTAAAGGTACTGCAGTTTACATTAAAACATCAAACTGCTTGGAATCTAACGAACATAACTATAGGAAATTTAGTCTTATACATATCGATTAAGAGATTGACTATGTAATTTCTGTCATGGATTTTGGTTATGGTTACTCGATTAGAATACTAATGAGCGATCGGCGCGCGTCTCAACTCGCTGAGACTACTTAACTAGTGTAGCAGCTTTTTTGCTTATACACGAAGTTACTCAAAGAACGATTGTATAGGAAACGTTACAGCGCATGGAGGCCAATTTCCAATTACTTACGTAATCTATTACTGGCAAGTAACATATAACATAATCTCACTCCGTAGAGCTTAAAATCATAAGCGTGCACAAGAGCCACCAAATTATCTGAAAATGAAAAGGCAACCAATCTGGCCAAACATACTTCAGAACAGGTTACATAACTAATCAACAAAAGGCTTCAGGGTCCTTTGTGACATAAAAAATAAAGAATAAGAAGCAGGAAACTATAGCAAATTCCGAAAACTGTTAGCCTTAAATATCCCTTTATATTAAGAACAAGAAGAGTTATTAGTTGTTGTGCGAGCCATATTAAATAGTTAAGTCTTTTCTGACTTAACCTCGCTTTCTTGCAAATAGCTGCATGAGTATCTCTAACGGCAGTGGGCGCTGTGGCCCACTAGTTAGTGTGTCAGACCACTGCCTGTGGTATTCAATGTTCGAATCCCAGAAAATACCAAAAAGTTTTTTTCACGGTCCCACTTCTCGTGAACGTTTGACAAACATCCGAGAGTATTGTTGTCTCGCCTTTCGGATACGGCACAAAACTAGGTCCTTTCATTCGTGCGAAAAATATAACACATACAACGCGAGTGGTTGCGAGAAGCTAGGCCTAGGCCTTTCATGTGCTGTTGCGCTAAATACGTAGTTAGTGTGTCAGACCACTGCCTGTGGTATTCAATGTTCGAATCCCAGAAAATACCAAAAAGTTTTTTTCACGGTCCCACTTCTCGTGAACGTTTGACAAACATCCGAGAGTATTGTTGTCTCGCCTTTCGGATACGGCACAAAACTAGGTCCTTTCATTCGTGCGAAAAATATAACACATACAACGCGAGTGGTTGCGAGAAGCTAGGCCTAGGCCTTTCATGTGCTGTTGCGCTAAATACGTATGTTTGTATCTCTAAGGTCTCGTGCCCGTCATAGGTGGTTTGGCTTGTAAGTTATAGCCTTTATTATTGACCTTAAAGATAACTTCCAAATTTCTGAATTAGTTTTTCATACAGAGAACTGGTAATTTACCGCAATCCTGAACCAGTTTAGTTGAAGCTTCCTATGATAAAACACAAAAATATGTGAATACGTATTTTTGCACATATGCGCATATTTTCCATACAAAAAAATGTAATTTTCTTCAATAAAGTATTCCATAAAATATCCGTTTGAACACATGCGCTCAGAACTACCAATTCAGCTACCGTGTTTATACTACAGCAGGGTACTTCAAAGGGGACAAGTACCCACTTTACGCACTCAGAGGCAAACACTATTCTCATGTCAAAATGCTGTTCTTAATTCACATTACCAAATGAAAGAGATAACCACTTGAGTCTTCAAGAGTGATTTTTTTTTTTTTAATTTTTAAACTAATCCCAATCCCTTGGTAGACATTTAAATATCCGAACAATGGAGCTGATCCAGTTGCTTCAGCTACTACCAACACGGTTGAGTGAGTTATGGACGCATATGGTGTGGAAAATATTTTCGATTATTATCCTGCGCGCTCGTGTATTTCGTCAAGCATATTAGGAATGTTAGTTTTGATTTTCAGATTTATGAATGAACGCCTACATATGCCGGCGATTGATTAGAGACGATAGAATCCTCACGCGTGGGTCCTACAGCCGTACAGCAAGTGTTACACATGTGGATCGAGTTTGTTTGAGTTCTTCTAGTAGGTGTCACATCCTCCGAGTTATCATTTCTTTTGGGAAACAGGATGCACTCAACGAGGAGCAATTCGAAGAAACGCAAAATATCCTAGGGATATGTTGGAATTTGTTCAGGAATTAATAAATCACTAAAGAAGTGTCATGTATGTAATAGAAGATGGGGATTATGATTTTTTGAGACTTAATGAGGGCCATAAAATATATTACCGACACTTGTGGAGTTTTGTGTCCTTTTATGCAATGATTGGATGAATGAAGCGTAAGACTATCGCATATGTGCGTAATAAACATACAAAAATAAATCTTTGAATTCCTGGCTCAGGAGTCCTTGTGACTAATTGTTTCAGTGTAAGATTTCAGTTGGTCCTTTCGGTGTCCACATGAAAAAGAGTTGATAGTATAAATTATTTTTCTGGGTTTATTGTTACAGTTCAGTAGAAGCGAAGCTGTAAGATTTAAACAAATACGAAATCCTTCATTTCAGTTAATTCGACGTTACGTGGTCCTCAATCAATTATCATCAAAATCCGTTTTATTTTTCATAAGTGCTGATGACAAGGGTCATCTACTTTCACACCAAAATTTGATCTGTGTTCCTTGAGTTTTGCAAATTGAATAACTTGAAAAGTTATCTTCACCTCACTGGCTCCGATTTTGATATTTCTTCAAATGGAATTCAAAATTAAATATTCTTGTAATAGCTAAATAGTTTTATTTTTAACGCCAAACAAAAATGTGGAGTCTAACAGATTTATTGGAAAACCATGGCTCTGTTAGTGATTAATGCGATAGATTATTGAGCTGGAGGTTCAATGTTCGAAACCCATTATATAATGACTAAAAATAATTTCCATAGTCTGCCGGTTAATACACACCGAAATAAAATTAAAGGCCCCTTAAATTATTACTTACATACTTACTTAGGTCGCGCTACAGTTCGGGGTGAACCTGGGCCTCTTCACTTAGCTCGGTCTTTAGCTAATTGCATCCAGTTGCGCACTCCAGGTTGGTCGAGGTCCCCTTGAACTTGTGCACGCCGCCTACGGCGAGGAGATCCTTTACTGCGTCGTCCCTCCGGGCTAAATTCAAAGACCCCTTAAATTCGTACAAAAAATATTATGCGAATAACACAAATGGACAAGCTGAGACAGTGCTGCCATTGAACAATTTTAAGAAGTGTTAAAAAAAGTGGCCAGATGGTAAAAACTATCCTGTGTTTTATTTTTGATTTTAGATTAGTACTTCATCTCAAACCATAGAGAAAGAGAAAAAGCTCGATTTCAAATATTGACACAGTTTCATAGTCCTGTCAAATTCATTTTTTGGAGAAGCTGGGCTTTTTTGAAATGCCTCTGCATCTACAATAACTAATAAAATCCCAAAAATCGGATTCGCTGCTTTTTTGAAAATGTTTCTTTCATTTTGAATAATTTTGAAATACTAAATGTGGAATTCATAAGTGATGGCTTTTCTTAGAACGCCCGTACAGTACACTCTATATATTAGTAGAGTCCTATCGAAGCAGGTGAAGAAGTTTAAGTATTTCGGGGTTCTATCCACGAGTGATGGGAAGAGTAATGCTAAGTTATCCTGTAGGATTGGTCAAATTGGATCAATTTTGCGACAGCTTGGTTGATCTGTTTTGATATAAGGAAGACCGAACTCAGTGTCAAAGCTAATTTATCGGTCATTTAGCAACATAAAATAAATATATAAATATTTGGCGCAACAGCTCTTCAAGCTCCTGGGCCCAGCTTCTCGTAACCACTCGTGTTGTGTACTTTATATTTATTCACACAAATGGAAGGGACCTACAGTTTTGTACCGTATCCGAATACTCTCGGATGTTTGACGCTCGTGAGAGGTGGGACCGTGAAAAAACTTGGTGTTTTCTGGGATACTTAAATGGAACTTCACGCGTAGTGATCCGACACACTCTGACCACTTGCGCTACGGCGCTTACGGTCTTTAACTCGGTATGGTATATTTTTCAACTGATCATAAAATTCGGGTAGAGACAGAATGAATATGATTCGTAATTGGGTTCTTCCTTCATGAATGGAAGTATCGATATATATACTTCAATGGTTTGTTCACATAGTACGTATACCTCCAAACTGGCTTCTAGGCCGTGCAATCAGGTAAGCGACTGCATGGTAAATCCGAGTACTTAATGGTTGGATCAATTTCTATATTTCTTCCGGACCCGTCTGGGGATTCCTCCTGATGAGTTGGAGTCGATGACGGAGGGTCGAGAATATAGGATGGTCACCTGTGCATTCTACCCCCGGGACCTTCATGACGAATAAGCCGTTGATTGAAAATGCATGTATTAATGTGTGTACTGCCCATGAAAGGAACATATAAGAGAGGCATGCTAGGTCAAAATATTTACCTGAATTTGAAAAATATGTAAAGATAGGCGTATGTACCGCTGCGTTGTAGCGGTTCGCTTTACATTATGAGTGTGGGTCCCGGGACACAGAGATATTCCAGGCAATTGTAAAGCAGATGAACTAGCTAAACCAGGCACCGTACTACCTCTAGCTGCCAATAGAGAAGTACCGGCACCCCCAATACAAACGATAAAACTTCGCATATTTAACGAAGCGCAAGCTATTGTAAACAATATATGGAGTAATTTAGCCACGTGTGTATCGACCAGATAGATCTGGCCTCTACTAGACGAAAAAAAAGCAAAAAAACTCATTTCATTAATTAGAAGGAACATAAGCCTCGCAGTAGGAATAATCAAAGGACACTGTTTGTTAGGTAGCTGTTTGTTACACGCCACTAGAATGGGAGTTCCAGCAAATGATTTCTGCAGAAGCTGCAGAGATGAAGAGGAGGAGGAAAACAGTCTCCACCTCCTCGGCACATGCCCAGCGCTAGCTACCTTAAGGAAACTATTAGGTGAATACTTCTTTGAAGACCTAAGTGATCTGTCTAACATAGACATTATAAATTTATATAGATTCACATTAAAATCTAACTGGTTTAGCTGAAACAGTATACAGCCTTGTCGGATACCGTTTTAAATCTCAAATTCCTATGACAACCTTTTCCTATGCAAAATGTGGCACTTTGCGCCTTCATAATTTGTCTTGATAATAGCCATTAATCTTTCGGGATATCTCTCCTGTGCTAGGCATTTCATAATAATGTACTCTCTATTCATAGTATCAAATGTTTGGATCGGAAACCAGTGTGTCTACTGTTGAGGGTGCTTTTCATATGTTCTGTGCTGTCAATTTTGGCCATAGTTTTAGCAATCTTGCGTCTCCTCTCGGTTAAGTTGTCTTTCCTAACAAGCTTGACAATTATTTGTTTCTGCTACTTGCAAAGAAAGGTCTCCGTTTTCCAAGCTTTTTTTTTAAATGGATGGAGCTGGTTTGTTGAAAATCTTTCGATGAATTCAGCCTTCTTTCCTTAAGTGTACTTACTTACTTACTTACTTACTTAGGTGGCGCTACAGTTCTAGCTGAAGCTGGGCCTTAACCAACTTGACTCTCCATTTGGTTCGGTTTTTAGCTAATTGCCTTCAGTTGTGCACTCCAAATTGGTCGAGGTCCCCTTGAACTTGTGCGCGCCACCTACGGGGAGAAGGGGCCTCTACTGCGTCACCCCTCCCAGTTAGATTCGAAGAATCTGCGGGCCGCAGCTTTGGTGTCCATCCGCTCTATATGCTCTAGCCATCTCAAACATCCAATACACAGTTTCTTGACTAGGTCGATGTCGCTGTATAGCCCGTATAGGTCGTCATTGAATTTTTTCCTTCAAAACTCGTCAACAAAAACGGGACCGAATATCTTACGAAGAATTTTCCTCTCGAAGCAACCAAGGATATCTTTACCTGTTTTCTATAAAATCCATGTTTCAGTGCCGTAAAGCAGGACTGGGATGATCAGGGTTTTATGTAGAGCCTTCTTAGTTGTTCGAGATAGGGCTTTACGATTGAGTTGCCTTATTAGCCCAAAAAACAGCGATTAGCAAGAGTTAATCTTCGCTTGGTTTTTGGGCTGATGTCGTTGTCAGAGTTAATAGCAGAGCCCAGGTAGACAAAGTCTCTTACACCTCGAAGTGGTAGCTGCTCACTATGAAGTTCTATCCAATTCGTCGGTGTTGGTTATCCCTGCTTGTTAATAGGACATATGTACTTGGGTTTGTCCTCGTTTGTCGCTAAAACAATTCCATTTTGTTCGCTTTTACTTTAATGCTTGCAAACGAAGCGTTGACAGCCCACCGAGTAGTTCCAGTTATGTCAATATAGTCGGAGTATGCAAACTGTTGTACGTATTTTTAATAGATTATACATCTGGTGTTGGCTTGTAAGTGCCGCACAATCCATTCAAGTACAATACTAAAAAAGTCGCATGATAGCTCGTCACCTTGTCGCACAGTTCATGACTCGCGTTCACATCGGAATTTTTCTAAAGTACTTCATCACCGCAGCGATGAAAACAAGGTGTCATATATTGACAACATTCCCGATTAATCAGCATTTATCATTAAAAAAAAGTTCTATGACGAAGTAAAAGCATAGATTCTAACTTGCATCACCATTTATAAAACCAACCGATTAGAATTCAGTACATACACCTTCATTTATTTTGCTCATTCTAATATCACTACATACTCGAATTTGCATTCATCAACAGTCCATCCTTCCATAATACCTTTTTTTTAGTCAATACAATCTCTAATCTGCGTACTATCTAAAACTTCCCCTTGCCCCCTTCCCCCATTCTGTTACAATGAACAACGAATTCCTCTTCCGAATAGAGTCGCGTGCAATAAGCGTGGCATGAACCGCCAAACAATGGAATCAACAATTTGAATGCAATGCGAGATTTAATAAAAATCCCCTGCCGTCCTCTATCGGAAGAAAAGACCTCTCTCTACACAACACATTCTCAGTTGAGCCTTTCTTACATTAATATACACCGGCACATACGAAGGTGCGATAGAATATAAAAAAAATAGAATTCTCTCCCCTACGCACGAAACAAAAGCAATGTCATACAATTCACCCTTGGAGCGCGCAACTTTCATCTACCTACGATCGACGGTTTCAATCCAATGGAATGGAATAACATTTTCAAACTGGAAAAGAGGACTTCACATGAATTAATCCTCCAAGAGCCGTACTTAACAAAACGAATCGAGTTTTCGTTCTAAAGTGGTCCCCTTGCGCCTCGAACACGTACCAAAGCCGGCGAGTGCACACACACAACTCCCAAGAAAAATCAAAAATTTCGATACGGAGAGAATAAAAATGAGAAAAACGCGCGCGAATCGGGTTGCCCTCGAAAAGTGTCCTGGGGTCGTGTTCCGAAAAACATCTGCTCCTGCCATACCAACGCATCAGTCTTATCCTTGATATTGTAAACAACAACTACTATGATTCTTTCACACACACTCGCAATGAATGGAGAACATTTTTTTCCAACAACCATTTTGAATGGTCCTTTCTATTATTATTTCGTATCATTAATATGTGCCTCGATCCATCCTGAACGAGGGACAACGATTAATAATATATGTGCATTCAGGGTCCGTATTATATAGAATTTTTTCCCTGGGTCCGTTTCACCCTATTTGCTATTTACTGTAGTGATTTAATCAAAGCTTATCCACTCTTGGGTGTACTGAATATCGGGAAATGAAATATCTACGCACAGTGTTGGTCCTGGAATAACAATCGTCCTTCATATATATTTTAATTCGTGTGGGGGAATTTCGTCCTTTTGTTGATGGGTTAATGGGTGTAGGAAAAAAAAGGACGTGGTCCTTGAATTTATTGCGAAAACAAAGTGCAAATAAAGGAAATGCAGAACCTGGTAGGTACTACAGCAAAAAAAAGGCTTAAATCCGGTTATGATCTTATTTCTATATTAAGGGCTGTGTATAGGGAAATATGACTGAAGGACATTTTAATATGTATATTCCTGCATGCACGTATCTTTGAATTTTAATTAGGTTAAAATACTATTTCGTTCCCCTAGTCGCAGGTGCTGGACCTATTTTTAATTGTATTCGTGCGGAAGGGAGGTTTGAATTATTTGTTGCATGTTCTGGTCTACACGTACAATGCTGATCTAATTGATTAGTGAACCGGTTATTTTAAGCCTCCTCACAGTTGCAACAACCCTTCTGTTAGAGGTCATAAGTTATCGAAATTGTTTTACTACACTAATTGCTCGCTATTTTTCCTTACCATTTGTTGTTCACTGTCGATCTTTTTTATGAGAATTTCGTCATTATTAAAAGCAAAATCGTGGAATGGGGAGTAAGACCCATTGGAAGACAAGATTATTTTAATTAAGAAAGCCTTCACTTTCTGTGATATCCCATCCTGCATAACTTGTACTTAAACATACATTTCTTATCCTGCAGTCAAAGCTAAATGCGATGGCAGTATTCAGCGTCAAAGAAGATGACTTGTACGCACTGATAAGAGCTCCCAAGCGCAAAAAGTTTTAAGTCTAGCCCGGAAGGGCAACGCAGTAGATGAAACGCCGCCGTTCTTTGATGCCGCGCGGTGGGCAAAAGCTAGTTAAAGATGTTTCCTGGTTTAGGAGCTGGTTCACCCTGGCTTGTAGAGCCGTAAAAAGTAAAACTAAATCTATCAGAAATAGGATATTGCTTCAGATAACGTGGAATCAATAATGATCAACAGCTAGGTATAAATTACGTCACTTGCAGCCAACTTATTAAAATTATGGTTATAGCTGTATAGTTTAATATCATACCCTGGTACCGTAAAAAAAAAAAACATTTGGTGTTTTCTGGGATTCGAACATGCAACCTCACGCGCAGTGGACATACAATAAAAACTATTGCGCTACGGTGCCCACGATTATGTTCCAGCATTTGTTAAATATTTTGATGCAGAAAGAAACCCTTTTGGAATAAGATTATTGTATTATATTTGGTCTTCTATTGCTTTATATTTCCTCATACGAGTAGGTATTTTCCTTCTAAAAAAAAGGATTTTTCTTTTTTCGTTTAGAGCAGAGCTCTGAACAGAGCTCAAGCACATCGAGCGTGCTGGGATCGTGCTCTGAACCGAGCGTGCTCGGAGCGCTCTGATTTGTTTATGAAACACACTTGAGCACTCTGATGACCATTTAAACCCTAAAACAAGTTTATGCATGAATGGAATATCTATTGATAATTATTTTTTATGTTATATTTACCTTCTGCACCAGAACAACAAATTTCGTCCGCTATTTCAATTGTTGAATTTTTTTTTCCTTGTCCTCTCCTGTTAAATATGAAAAATGGCTATGCACAGGATTTTGCTCTGAACGCTCGGTCACTTTATTCTGAGCTCATAGAGTGCGCTCTGAGCATACTCTGAACGAAAAAAGAAAAACGAATTCCGAGCTCTGATGTTTCTGAGCTAAAAATGAAACACGAATTTTTTTTTCGTTCGTGGCTCTGCTCTGAACGAAAAAAGAAAAACGCCTAAAGAACACTGAATAGAATTCGGCTTCAGTGAATGTAAGGCTCACCCCGGAATGTATGAAAAGAATTAAGGGTAATCATAGCAGAATTTCTATGGGCATACGATTAACATAACTATAGATAGCGCTAACAATTTTGTAGCGTAAGTGATGTTCTTCTAGCGAGAATGGAAAAAGAGTCTACAGTCATCTGATCTTCTTTGTTTAATTAAAGACCACACACCACGTTGAAACATTATTTACTGAATTACTTAAATCCTTTCACTCCTCGACGGGCATAGGGCGTCAACAACGGCTGTGCGCCATCTTGATCGGAGTTCCGCAATTCCTTTTTTTATTGCAAATACGATTGGGCCAGAAATCCTCAAGATGAGCGTTGGATAGTAAGATCCACCTTCCAAGTACTACATTCATACAGCAGTACTGATTCTACGATGAAGCGGCAGCTTGGTTCTAAAGCTAAGAAAATTGCTTCTCCCGACTTACGATAGCATTTTGAATGCAGCTTTTACCTTTCCGATTCTGCTCCAGGCATCAAGTTCAGTGCCACCGCGGTTAGCCGAGACCACACTTCCTAAGTATAGAATGTTTCTATTTCTTGACTTCCTGTCTGGCAATCTTGAGTTGAGCGCGGGTTTCGGAAGTGCTCAGTGCTTCTGCTTTGGCTGGGTTTAAACGTCAGCGTAGTCCAGGTGTTCAAGGTAAGATACCATAGTCCATTGAATTCGATTATTACCTTTCGTTGATGCTGCACGGATTACATCACTGATGAGCACAAAGACAGTAGGCACGTGCTTAAGCATAGTATTGTCGCTCCCTGCACTGGCGTTGAGATCCGCCATCCCTATTACGATGTTCCCATTAGCCGTTTGGTTGTAGGTGGTGTCTAAATGGCTTAAGAAATTGTCCTTATCATCCTCTGAGCACAACAGTGTGAGATGGTAATTTTTCTTATTCTACTCTGAAATCTAGTCGTCAATATCGGGTGACTATGAATCTTCCAGGATATAAGGCTGCCTCGTTCTGCTGGAGTTAGCATCTCCAACTCCGAACCTTCACGCGCTCACAGCTGGTTTATCAGAGTAAGCACGACCGTTTTTATTTTATTTTTTTTTGTTGGGGAGTGGTATTCCTCGGCATCGTACTGTCTTATCTTACTTAGCTCCAAGGTTTCTACCGAATATCGCGTAAACTCACGCTCTAGTAGGTGGAGTCTGGCATTATGAGACCCTTCCTGGAGTGAGTTGAGAAGGGTCTTGATATCGCAGAAACCGATTGTTGTTCGTGAAGTATAGCTAAAGGTCATCAACAAAGTATTCGTCCATATCCGAGGCGTTGTAGTCCGTTTCAGAGCGATTTGGGATATTAGAGTTGCGGCTAGCTGGCGCAGGAAACTCGCTAATTGCCCTCTACCGTTTAAAATGGTGGTGGATGAACCCTAAATGGGCCAACGGCAGCGCTCATATCCCCGAAGTGGGTTACTGACATCGGTGTATCCGGCCCCTTGTCCTAGGGGTTGCTTAAAAAGGATCTGGTCCTCCAGGTTGGGGGTTGTGCCGTCGGGTTAACTTCCCTACCACGTAAAAAACCTTCGGTTACGAAGCAACCAACAGCCTCGGATACGGATGAATTTACTATTGACGACCCAAGCAAACGTAAAAAGGACAACGATCTTCGTGTCTGCACGTGGAATGTTAGGTCCCTCTACAAACCACGTGCAGCCGAACAACTTGCGGAGGCCCTAGAGTGTCTCAAAGCAGACATTACCGCCATCCAAGAAGTGCGATGGGATGGGCCGGGCAAAAGGAGTATGAAAAACTGCGACATCTACTGCGGCGATTGCTACAGACAAAAAGGACAGCGTCTATTCGGGTGCGGATTTGTTATTGGGGGCAGACTTAGGCAAGAAGTCTTGAGTTTCAGGCATGTGAACGAACGCCTTATGACTATCCGTATCAAGGCTAAATTTGCCAACATTAGCCTAATATGCGTTCACGCCCCTCATGAGGAGAAGGACGACGCGACAAAGGACGACTTCTACCAGCTCTTGGACAAGACGTATGAGCAATGCCCTAGCCACGACGTTAAAATTATCCTAGGCGATTTTAACGCAAAGCTAGGAAAAGAGGACGTCTTTAGTAGCGTGGTCGGAAAGCACAGCCTGCACGACAACACTTCCGACAACGGACTCAGGCTAATCGACTTTGCAGCGGGGCGAAACTTTGTCGTAGCTAGTACGCGGTTCCCACGTCTCGACAGTCACAAAGGAACATGGCTCTCCTTTGATCGAAAAATCGTCAACCAAATCGATCACATTGCGATCGACGCAAGGCACTCTTCCAGTATTCTGGGTGTTCGGACTTTCCGAGGAGCCAACGTGGACTCGGATCACTACCTAGTTGTAGCCAAGGTACGGATGCGGATATCCAGAACGGAGCGAAATCAACGAAATACTGTGAGGAAATTTGACGTCGAAAAGCTACAATCGCAAGAGACCGCCAGAACCTTTGCCGATCGTGTTTCTTCTAATCTCAATCTAAGTCCTATGCCGCCAGCAGCAAATGCGGAAGACCAGTGGCAGCGTTGCCAACAAGCCATCAGAGATGCCGCCTCTGATGTACTGGGTTTCTCTCGCCCACCACAACGAAACCCCTGGTTTGATGAGGAATGCAGCAAAACAAGCGGCGCTGCATAGAAGGACTAGAGCTGCTTACGAGCTCTACATGCGCAGGAGAAAAGAGGAACATCGACTTCTCAGAAAGAAGAAAAAGGAGCATGAGAAGCGCTCGATCGAGGAGATTGAGAGACTCTGTTGCAGGAATAATGTTCGAAAATTTTACCAAAGGGTAAAAAGAACATGCCAGGGTTTCAAAGCCAGAACAGAAGCCTGCAGGGCCGAAAATGGCAACATAGTAGTGGAATCGCAGTTGGTGCTGAGGATATGGAAGGAACACTTCTGCAGACTGTTAAACGGCGATGATGACCAATATTCCGCTGTCAGGCAGAATGAACCATTCAACAGTGACGATGGCAGTCAAGATTCCCGTCAACCCGATCAGAATGAAGTGAGGATAGCGATATCTAAACTCAAATCCAACAAAGCCGCTGGAGCCGACGGCCTTGCCGCTGAACTTTTCAAGGCAGGAGGAGATGAGTTGGTAAGGAGCATGCACCAGCTCATCTGTAAAATCTGGTCGGACGAAAGTATGCCCGATGAATGGAACCTCAGCATCGTTTGCCCGATCCTGAAGAATGAAGACCCTCTGAACTGCGCCAATTACAGAGGTATAAGTCTCCTCAACATCGCATATAAAATCCTGTCTGCCGTATTATGTGAACGCCTAAAACCGATCGTCAACAATCTGATAGGTCCTTATCAGTGCGGTTTCAGGCCGGGAAAGTCCACCATTGACCAAATATTCACACTACGGTAGATCTTGGAAAAAACCCATGAATACAAAATCGATACGCACCACCTTTTTATCGATTTCAAAGTTGCCTATGATAGCGTGTATAGAGACGAGTTATACAGAGCCATGTCTAGTCTTGGCATCCCTGCCAAGCTCGTCCGTTTGTGCAGAATGACGATGGAGAACTCTCGCTGCTCCATCAAAGTCGGTAAGAACATCACCGAACCATTCGATGTCAGGAAAGGTCTTAGACAAGATGACGCGCTATCATGCGATCTCTTTAATATAGTACTTGAGAGAATTGTACGAAACTCACAAGCCAAGACCGGAGGTACAATCTTTTACAAGTCTGTACAACTACTCGCTTATGCCGATGACATTGACATAATCGGAAGAACTCAGCGGGCCGTCAATGGGGCATTTACGAGTATTGAGATCGAGGCAGCAAAGATGGGTCTAGCGGTCAATAAAAGCAAAACAAAATATATGCTGTCTACAAAAAAGGACACCCAACATCGGCGTCTTGGACAGAACGCCACAATAGACAGATATAATTTTGAGGTAGTAAAGGATTTTGTCTACCTAGGCTCTATGGTGAACTCCGCAAATGACATCAGTAGGGAGATCACACGAAGAATTACTCTTGCCAATCGTTGTTTCTATGGGCTAAAACGGCAATTGAGTAGCAAAGCCCTGTCTCGAACTACTAAGGTAACTCTTTATAAGACACTAATCATCCCAGTCCTGCTGTATGGCGCAGAGGCATCGGCTTTGACAAAGCCGGATGAGCATGCCCTTGGTTATTTCGAGAGAAAAGTTCTTCGAGCGATCTTTGGTCCCGTCTGCATAGACGGTGAGTGGAGGAGAAGGTACAATGCCGAGCTATACGGCCTGTACAAGGACATCGACTTAGCCAGAAGAGTTCACATACAGCGACTAAGATGGCTGGGTCATTTAGAGCGGATGGAGCCCAACGTTCCGGCTAAGAAAGTTTTCGAATCCACCCCGGATGGACGACGCAGTAGAGGACGACCTCGCGGTAGGTGGCGCAAACAAGTGGAGGGGGACCTCAACCAACTTGGCGTGCGCAACTGGAGGCAGCTGGCTCGTAATCGTGCTAGCTGGAGAGGTCTGTTGGTTGAGGCCCAGGTCCACCCCGGACCGTAGCGCCATCTAAGTAAGTAAGTAAGTAAGTAAGTTTAAAATTTCCTGAGAAATTCCCAGGTGGTACCATGAGGAGGTGGAAGAAGGACTTACCAAAGACATTTCGAGGACATACTGGATATGTTAGTCTTTTTCTACTCTGGATTGTTCTATGTCAACCATTTTAACAACCTTCTGGTCATAATTGAGAATAGCCATTGCAAATTGACATGTTGTCTATTGTGTCAACAGATAAATTAGTTAACCGAATTAATTTGATAGCCAGAACACCAAGAGTAAAGCTGATTTTTTGCGAATTTTTAAATTTCAATTCAATACCGGAAATACAGACATCGATACCTGATGTGAAGTTTCGACTTCGTATGATTGCGCGCATCCTCGGACGGAATACCGGCCATAGTCCTGCAAAACTGTGCATCAGAACGAACTCCTAATCCTCGCGGGCTTTTCTCTTTGTCCTAAACGGACAACTTTTCCATCGTGTTTAAAACTGTGCATATTCCATCGATTTTCAGAATAGGAAATGCAGGTAAATGCCTGCCGCAAAATTATCAGTCAGTCCATGCTGTCTAAAGTGATGGAAAAGCCATGAAGGCAGAGATAATAAAACATGTAGAGAGAAATGAACTTATAAGCGACCGGCAGCACGACTTTCGTAGAAACATACATACATACATTAGATGTATATACAATGGTAGAAACCATTCGACTGGAGACCTGCTGTCACCACTAGTCAAGAATTCCGAGGCAGGAGAGGCAGGCCTATAAACGCCTAGATCATGCAAATGCAACGACATCGGCATTTCATTGGCCTCAGTAACCGAGTGATCCAAAATCGGGAGGCCTGTCTATATTTTCTGCGGTTAAATAGGCGAACCCCACAGGCGGATCAGTAGAAATGCGGTGAAGTGGGAGGGCTATGATCCTTTGTTTTCGGACCATAACCTCGCCGAAATAGGAAGAAGAAGGAGCTGGATATCATAAGAATCCATCCTTTATCCAACACAATTTCCATATTCACCTGGAAATCACTCGAATATTTCTTTACCAGGATTCTTTTTGAAACATATTTCCAGAAGATAACAATATCCAGCTATTCAATGGCAAAATCAGCAGACATCTCGGGGCGCTGTTTTAGCATTGTAGGTTCGCCTTTCCTGAGAGAAGATTATATTAAAAAAACTGGTCCGCTGGAAGTAATAAATAACAAGATTTTTAGTTTTGCCGGACACGGCACCATAACAGGATCTTCCTCGCCTACAGAAAATTTTGTATTGGGGGAATGCAAACTTAGTTGACTTCAATGCGAAGAAAACGTAACCTACGAGTACTACTTTTTCATCAACTGTTACACCACAACGGCAAATATATAATAAAACAATCAAAACTAAAGAGAACATGCATCTTCTTTGAGTCATAGTCAACTCTGGGGTAAGATGACACGACCGGCATCTATAAAGTTGAGCTATTTAAAAAATTTGGCCTTATGTCGGTCAATATCTTTTTATTTTGAAGAAATTCGAATAAAAAATGATAAATTTCAAATAATACAAAAATCAAAACAAGATGTATATATTGTCTTAAATGAAAATGAAAAAAAAAAAAAGGAAAAGTTAGACCGAGATTTGAATATTGTTCTCACGTTTAGAGCTCGGCCCACAAACATGATTTGTATCTACTCCATAGCATCCAGAATCCAGAAGGCGGTAACAGGCAATCTTCAATCGTTGACCCATCGAAGAAAGGTGGGTGAGCATTAATACACGTACTACCATGGAGGATGTTCACTCAAATTTAATGGACTAATCGCTAGAAATACTACTCACGGACTTTCCCTGTATATTTAGTCAAAGAACAAGCAAACTGCGGACCTCACTGCTTGGAATATTATTTCCAGAAGCCTGTAATATACAGTGCAATAGACTCGCCTCTCTCGAGGGATGACAATTAAAAGCACAAAAAGAACTCTGTTTTGACGACGGAAAAAACGGTCATAAAACACTACGATGATGATGTATGCGCAGGTATTCGACTGTACAGGGAGAATAAAATCTCTACTAAATGATAAAGAAACAGTCTTAAGTCCAAAATTATAAATCTTACGATTTCGTTCAAATAAATGGGTTTTCATTAAGAGCGTTTGTCATAATAAAACACCATCAATATCATAAAGTATGGAATACAACGCCATTCAAATATCTTCCACGGAAACGATTGCACCACCTCAGAACTTCCATGGTTTTCCAACAAATCGGGCGATATACCGGCGATTTCGTGTTGGATGTTGATTCTGAGGTCGTCTAAAGTTCATGTAAAGACCATGGACATAGCCCCAAAGAAAAAATTTCAGAAGCGTGAAATCACACGAACGAGGTGGCCAATTGACTGGTCTATTTCTAGAGATAACACGGTCGCCGAATTTTTACTTCAATAACTCGATTATTTGGCTAACTGTGTGTTCCAGTTTATTCTAAAAATAGTCAATCAATATGGTTCGGTAGCGATCTCCATTGATTGTGACTGCGTGCATCATTGATAACGAATTATGGGCCAATGACCCCTCTAGAATGAAATCCACACTAAACAGCCAGTTTTTGTGGATGGAATTGCATTGCGTGAAATCGGTCGTGTTATTGATTTGCCCAAATGCGACAATTTTGCTTAGGTTTGAGTTAGCGTACGTTAGGTTGTCATAACCGAACACGAATTTTGATAAATTTTTTTAAAAATTCGCAAACGTTGTTGAAGCTTTTACTTTTCTATGATTAAATCGCAGTGTAGACGAGTTGAAATGTCAAACAAACTGGCACGCATAACCGAGAAACCCTATTGCTAAAATGGGACGTGCAAATTAAGAAGCCCCTTGGGTATCACTGGACAGCTGGGAGTATCTCCAATACATTGAAAGTGTTGTCTATACCAAGAGTGTATGTCAACAATATATCGGTAGCAGCAACTCTAAAGCAAAGTTTGCTTTCGCAGCATGCTCCAAAAAATGGGGAAGCAATTCAATAATTATCTTAAAGATCAAGGTAACATCAATCGAGGTTATCATCGATTACATTATTCACTTAAAATCTTAGAGCAACAACTGAGGCCTAATTCTATTTTCAAATAAAATTTAAAATAATAAGAATTTTCAAATTATTACCACCTCCTTTATTGCACTGTAACTTGTTCGACCATAGCTTACGAATTCTAGATTAAAGTAACATTATTTTGAGATATAAAACATAAGTGAATAGTAATTGTATCTCTAACTGCTCCAGTAAAAAATGTAGCGGGCGGTCAAATTAAAAATTGAAGAGCTTAAAAAGGGAGCAATTCTAACGACCCTACTTATTTTTGTCCAATTCGCAAATCGATAGAAGGTTTTTATTACCAAGCAAGTCCTAGGTAACTGGCACCCTATTAGTAGATACTCAATGAAAACCACCTTTTCAGGCTGGCCAAAGTTTCATTCGATTACTGTGCGCTATCCGTCGCTTTATGTTCTTCAGGTACATAAATTTGTAAAAATCCTTTGCCATTGAAGTAACTAAGCCACTTTATGAATGCATTTAGTTCCGACAAACAAAAAGAAGAACACTTGAGCACAAATGCTCTTCGTTTTAAATTCATTATTAACCAGCAATCCCAAATAAATCGACCATAAACCATAAATAAAGAATTGTGCTAAAGAAACCTATAATTCTTGGTTTCCATTAATACCTTATTCGATTACAATTTATTGCAAAAATCATTCCACAACAATCAGCAATCAGGTCATGCGAAAGATTATTTCAGGAACAATTTTTGCCAAATCAAACTAAGAAAAAAAAATCTTTCCCACCAGCTCGATATTACACAAAACCACAGCAGTTTTCCCAAAAGCCACCACTCCACTCAAGATATCTTCAAACAACAAAAGCACCGTGAACCAATTACGGCAGCAAATCAAGTGAACTATCTAAGAAGGTTCAGTCATTACCGCTCGAATTCAATAGAAAGGATTGTAGGATCTCAACAAAAATGGAAGGATAAAGATTGCACACACAGATACACCCAGACGTTTTCCTTTTACCAATGGCAGAAAAATATATCTTCTCGAGGATTACAAACCCACAAAACATGTCAAAGGACGATGACAGACAGGCAGACATATAGAAAACCCTTTCTATCTAATGGATGATCATACTACATGACTGTGTGTGATTTCATCAGGAAAAACAGGATTTCATCCATTTCTATTTGCAAAAACTTGTTTCATACATAGGAGGAGATGATTTGCAGGTTTCAAGAAATTCTTTCTTCTTTGCTAATCCTTGATTGGAGGATTGAATCAGTTCACGTAATATCACCCCTACTACACCGATCAAGATGATCACTCATCTCCACAGTTGGGAAAAAGGGGTCGCATAAAAATTTTTGAAATCCCATTGTTTCGATAACGAACGACCTATTTTATCCTTTACGTGTCAGAAGTCCTTTCGAAATTTTTATTTCCTCTTTCGTAATCCTTGATTACTACATTCCCAATGGAGAACTGTTTTTTTTTTATCTCTCTGCAATCTAGAAAGACCATACCTAGATTTTCTTCTTCAGTAAATCATAATCACGTAGAGAGTCCTTAATCGCCTTAAATTTAAAATATTGCACAAACGTGTATCTTGGATTTTATTTGCTGCTTCTTTTGCGAAATTCTTGTTAACTTTGCTTTCCTTTTTTTTTATATTTTTTAAGATGCACTGTTACGTGTTGTTTGGATTTCTAACTATTGTCTTGGTTAGATGTTCTTGTGGTCAGAGTAAACATTGAGTTATGGGAACAATGAGGGAAAAGGACGAAAACGATCAAGAATCAATTTATTTGCGCAATTCAATTTCGCCAGAGCAAAGAATAAAGCAAAAACCAAGATTCCAGTAAAGTACACATCCTTTTGCCTTAAGGGACTTTCCTTCGTTTTTCCACAACCATACTTTAAAAAATATTTTCAAATTCCTTAGAGGTCCAGATCCATTGAATTGCTCATAGAAAAGTAAACATAAATAATCATGCTAACAATATCAGTTGATTTTCCTCTGACAGCATCCGAATGGATCGTTGTGCTAATATTATCCTTGCGCAGACAATAGCACAGTATGTGGGTATTATAAATTCGTATGATGTAGAAGCGGGGGAAAGAAATACACTTAATTCAATTTTTTAACCTTGTTAGTGAAAAATAGAGACAACGGTTGATAGTGCCGAACAATAAAGTTTTTCTCGCACAAGTGTAAACATTGAGAGTAAAGGATATTTTTGTCAAAAGAAATGCATTCTTGAATTAAGGATATTAAAAGAAATTCTATTTGGAAGGAGGAGTGAGAAAATATTTCGTTGCTTGATGAATGGGTAAACAAAACACACGGAATAAAAACTTCTTGTTTGGATGGACACAATGCACACAGGAACAAACAAACTGGACAATCTTATTGAATTACACAAAAAACGCCTCCTACTGAATGAATTCAAAATGAATAAAAATAAAAAAATATATAAATGGGCTCGACGATAAAACTATAAACAATTGACATTGTTGCTGCAGTTATTTATTCAGTTGGAGTTGTCTATGAAACATTGCACAGGGGCAGTTCGTTATTAAAAGGTTATTCGAAGGCTTACGGAGTTTTTGGTACTTACGCTGTCATTCAGATTATGTTAGCCTAGAACGAAACTGTTTATCACATACTAACTATTGCTAATTAATATCCATATAGTCTCTAAGCAAAGATTCATGGAAGTTAATAATTCACAGATGTTTTTGACAATTGAAATCATTATAGACTCGGTATTAATCGAGCAAAAACAGTTTGTGTAGACATGATTTAGTGGGCAGTCCACTGATAAGTCCATCCGTCAAACCAGGCCGAAACGCATTTTGGAGAAAAGGCCATTAAATTCCTTATCATTTTGATGCTAGCCTAGGTAAGTGCAGAACTCAGTGTAGGTTCGGCCAATATAAACCTATACCTTAGAGATGAATGAGGGTATGGAAATGGAACGATATTATTTTTCTTTGGCGCCCATGGAAATTAAAACAGGCATTATTTCCGAAGCCTTCCAAAATTTCAAATAATTATTTTGAGAAATTCTATTATAGGTGCATTTGATCCAATCCTATTGCTTCTGATTTGACTGCAATTACAACTTTGAGGATCTCCGGTAGATAGGCTCTACTTAACCCGATATTAAAAGACGAGTCGGTAGTAAACAGTGGGTTTATGGCTGCTTCCTGGTCTGTATTAACTTGATGACTATGAACAGGACTTTTCATAGAGACATGAGACTCGAACAGAGCGTTAACTGCGGAAGTGAAGAATCCGATCTGAATAGCCATATGTAGATGTCATACAGTAGAAAACTACTCCAGTCTAAGACAATAGCATCATTTTTAAGGCAATTGGACTAATTGACTTAAAATCCCGGTAATTTTTGTGTTCCCTTCAATTGCCCTTTGCAGAGAGGTGTCAGAGAAATGAATAATAAGGCCATGGTGTGAGAACTCAGGAATATCCAGCTAACTATAGGCATTTTTTTCGGACTAATATATTAACTAGAATAACATCGAGGAGGGTAGAGTTAGTGGTGCTGAAATATGTTGGACTATACATATGTGGGCAAAATCGCATCATCACCTCCCCGTGGTGCCCGCTGGATAGCTATCTGATAGTGAACTAACGATGAGCGTATGTTGAGTCTGACGATATATGTGTAGCTGAACACTCGGACCTGCGTAAGCACATCTGGGCGAACTTCAGCGCGCATATGTTTAACCGGACGAGGCATCTCTTGTTTACATGATCGGCTGAAATATGCGTCTCAGAAGTCTAGCAAGAGGTCCTCAGAAGGATGACGTGCGGCGGATGAATTCTCCCAATGGAATCAACGGTGACGTCTACAGAACAGCGGATACCTTACCGGGGCTACTTTGACATACTTGAAGCTGAGGTCTGTAAGGATTTTCAATACTACGTCAGGGTATTGAAAAAGAGTTGGTGGCGGATGAACCCTTAATGGGCCAACGGCAGCGCTCATATCCCCGAAGTGGGTTACTGACATCGGTGTATCCGGCCCCTCGTCCTAGGGGTTGCTAAAAAAGGATCTGGTCCTCCAGGTTGGGGGTTGTGCCGTCGGGTTAAATTCCCTACCACGTAAAAAACCTTCGGTTACGAAGCAACCAACAGCCTCGGATACGGATGAATTTACTGTTGACAACCCAAGTAAACGTAAAAAAGGACAACGATCTTCGTGTCTGCACGTGGAATGTTAGGTCCCTCTACAAACCACGTGCAGCCGAACAGCTTGCGGAGGCCCTAGAGTGTCGCAAAGCAGACATTACCGCCATCCAAGAAGTGGGATGGGATGGGCCGGGCAAAAGGAGTATGAAAAACTGCGACATCTACTACGGCGATTGCTACAGACAACAAGGACAGCGTATATTCGGGTGTAGATTTGTCATTGGAGGCAGACTTAGGCAAGAAGTCTTGAGTTTCCGGCATGTGAACGAGCGCCTTATGACTATCCGCATCAAGGCTAAATTTGCCAACATTAGCCGAATATGCGTTCACGCCCCTCATGAGGAGAAGGACGACGCGACAAAGGACGACTTCTACCAGCTCTTGGACAAGACTTATGAGCAATGCCCTAGCCACGACGTTCAAATTATCCTAGGTGATTTTAAGGCAAAGCTAGGAAGAGAGGACGTCTTTAGTAGCGTGGTCGGAAAGCACAGCCTGCACGACATCACATCCGACAACGGACTCAGGCTAATCGACTTTGCAGCGGGGCGAAACTTTGTCGTAGCTAGTACGCGGTTCCCACGTCTCGACATTCACAAGGGAACATGGCTCTCCTTTGATCCAAAAACTGTCAACCAAATCGATCACATTGCGATCCACGCAAGGCACTCTTCCAGTATTCTGGGTGTCCGGACTTTCCGAGGAGCCAACGTGGACTTGGATCACTACCTAGTTGTAGCCAAGGTACGGATGCGGATATCCAAAACGGAGCGAAATCAACGAAATACTGTGAGGAAATTTGACGTCGAAAAGCTACAATTGCAAGAGACCGCCAGAACCTTTGCCGATCGAGTTTCTTCTAATTTTAATCTAAGCCCTATGCCGCCAGCACCAAATGCGGAAGACCAGTGGCAGCATTGCCAACGAGCTATCAGAGATGCCGCCTCTGATGTACTGGGTTTCACTCGGCCACCACAACGAAACCCCTGGTTTGATGAGGAATGCCGGCAAGCACATGCAGCTAAACAAGAGGCGTACAAAGCGGTGCTGCATAGAATGACTAGAGCTGCTTACGATCTCTACGTGCGCAGGAGAAAAGGGGAACATCGACTTCTCAGAAAGAAGAAAAAAGAGCATGAGAAGCGCTCGATCGAGGAGATTGAGAGACTTTATTGCAGGAATAATGTTCGAAAATTTTACCAAAGGGTAAAAAGAACATGCCAGGGTTTCAAAGCCAGAACAGAAGCCCACAGGGACGAAAATGGCAACATAGTAGTCGAATCGGAATACTTCTGCAGACTGTTAAACGGCGATGATGACCAATATTCCGCTGTCAGGCAGAATGAGCCATTCAACAGTGACGATGGCAGTCAAGATTCCCGTCAACCCGATCAGAATGAAGTGAGGATAGCGATATCTAAACTCAAATCCAACAAAGCTGCTGGAGCCGACGGCCTTGCCGCTGAACTTTTCAAGGCAGGAGGAGATGAGTTGGTAAGGAGCATGCACCAGCTCATCTGTAAAATCTGGTCAGACGAAAGTATGCCCGATGAATGGAACCTCAGCATTGTTTGCCCGATCCTGAAGAAAGGAGACCCTCTGAACTGCAACAACTACAGAAGTATAAATCTCCTCAACATCGCATATAAAATCCTGTCTGCCGTATTATGTGAACGCCTAAACCCGATCGTCAACAACCTGATAGGTCCTTATCAGTGCGGTTTCGGGCGTGGAAAGTCCACCATTGACCAAATATTCACACTACGGCAGATCTTGGAAAAAACCCATGAATATAAAATCGATACGCACCACCTCTTCATCGGTTTCAAAGTTGCCTATGATAGCGGCGTCTTGGACAAAACGCCACAATAGACAGATATAATTTTGAGGTAGTCTACCTAGGCTCTATGGGGAACTCCGCAAATGACATCAGTAGGGAGATCACACGAAGAATTACTCTTGCCAATCGTTGTTCTATGGGCTAAAACGGCAATTGAGTAGCAAAGCCCTATCTCGAACTACTAAGGTAACTCTTTATAAGACTCTAATCATCCCAGTCCTGCTGTATGGCGCAGAGGCATGGGCTTTGACAAAACCGGATGAGGATGCCCTTGGTTATTTCGAGAGAAAAGTTCTTCGAGCGATCTTTGGTCCCGTCTGCATAGACGGTGAGTGGAGGAAAAGGTACAATGCCGAACTATACGGCATGTACAAGGACATCGACTTAGCCAGAAGAGTTCACATACAGCGACTAAGATGGTTGGGTCATTTAGAGCGGATGGAGCCCAACGTTCCCGCAAAGAAAGTTTTCGAATCCACCCCGGATGGACGACGCAGTAGAGGACGACCTCGCGGAAGATGGCGCAAACAAGTGGAGGGGGTCCTCAACCAACTTGGCGTGCGCAACTGGAGGCAGCTGGCTCATAATCGTGCTAGCTGGAGAGGTTTGTTGGTTGAGGCCCAGGTCCACCCCGGACCGTAGCGCCATCTAAGTAAGTAAGTAGTATGCATATGTATTCACCGGAAAAGAATCAATTTTCTACAGTAAAATTCGAATTGACTCCATGTCTTTAAATAATTCGGCGAATTTGCTGTTAAAGGAGAATTAAGTCTGCCTGCTCTTTTATTGGCTGTAGTATAAATCCATATCATTCGTTAAAGTATAGCATCTTCATCAAAACACTTTGAACATTTTTGAAAACTTTTGAAAATTGTTTAATCTTCTCCGACTGTCTAGTATCTTTGAGTTGTGTTAATAAATAAAACACTTCTGAAAACTGTCACTTATCCCTTGAAATTCTTATCAGCAAACGAATCAAAGAGAACCTATAATACGAAAAACCGACAGTTGGTTCCATGAAATCGTATGCTTATTACTAGTGCCACATGCTGAAGTGCTACCGATGTAATTGACCTATAATCACAGTAGCAAGTAGTATCCATGCACAGCAAGCATACCTAATCCATAGGAGTCAAGAATCCAAAACTAAAAGATATCCGTGTTATCTAATTTGGTATGTTGTCCTCAAGAGTTCCATATCAACCGCACTTGTACGAAGGACATGAAACTGTGCAACATGTCCCGAAAAATATTGTCCTAAGCAATTGGATTTGCCTATCCGTCTGGCGCCAGACAGAAAAGAACCTGTTGTAGCACAAGACTTGCAATAAACAAACGAGCAGGTGCCATGTGGCGTTCATATGTCCTTTTCATATCCATCTCGTATTTGATTACCTTCTCGATTGCTAAATACGAGCGTCATTAAAACCCGAGGATAAATCTCAAAATAAGCAGAAATCCTGGGAAATTTAGCGGAAATTCTTAAGCAATTAACGAATTGACAAATGAATATTTCCTCCGTAAACTGATGTTGGTTCCGTTTTGAGGGTTAAAGGAAAATCATTTTCGTATCGAATGTCCCTAATTTAAAACATTTTATGGGAACTTCCTTGCGAAGGTAAACACACGTATAAAACTAACTTCTCTACCATGAATTGCCTACCTAACTGCACCCGGTACGCAAAAACAAAAGGCTCCTTAGTGTTTGCAGGCAATCTTGTATTGTATTGGTTTTATTGTCTTTCGCCCCTTTGTGTTTTACCGCTTGCGCCGGTACTCTTTAAATGAAATTGTCCCGTTGACTAAACAACTGCATGGTAGCGATCAAGATAAGAGTTATTTGTCAACATAAAATATAATTTTTTGCAAAAAACTCATTATGGATGGTTATTTGATTCCTTGAAGATTCTAGGACGCAGCAAAGAAAATCCAATGCTACACTTGCATATTTATCTCAAGGCATTTGTCACTATAAATTTGTGAAAAGATCTTCGATAGTGTTATAAAACAAGTCAATTTACCATAGCATATGATGATGAGCAGATGAATAAAAATTACGAAGTTGACAGCAGCATAAGCAACCAAAGAGTACGCTGAAAGCCATAAATAATAATGGCGCAAAGTTATAGTCATCTGATTTTAAGGAATGTAAGTAGCAACTAACTAACATCCTTTTAAATTTAAAGCCAATACCTAACTTTGTATTGAATTATAAACAATTTTTAACCTGCCTACAACTAGTATCGACTTACTGACTTAAAGCAAATTTTAGTCAAATAAACTCAAAAATTTAAAGTTTGAGAACACAGTTTAATAGACAATATTGTGTCAACTTTAAATGAATTTGACAGATCAAAAAGAAATCGAATAAACGTGTTGATTATTTACATCCGTTGGTTGGCTGAATTTGAATTTGAAATGACAGATGGGTAAAAGACCGCTCTAAAAGTTAAAAGGTAATTTTGGTGGTTTTAAAGTTACTGCGAGCTGATAACTATAAAGTGGGTTTTATGTCGACTATAAACAGCTTATCAAGTGTCTAGGCCTAGCTTCTCGCAACCACTCGTGCTGTGTGCATTATATTTTTGGAAAAGTAATTTTAATTTTGTTTTTAAGAATCTTTTTCGTGACAACAATACAAAAACGCAATATTTGGCGCAATAGCTCTTTAAAGTGCCAGGGCCTAGCTTCTCGCAACCACTCATGTTGTGTGCGTTATATTTTTCACACGAATGGAAGGGACCTACAGTTTAATGCCGAATCCGAACGGCGATTTGAGAGGCTTTTTCGTGACAACAATACTCTCGGATGTTTGTCAGACGCTCGCAAGAGGTGGAACTGTGAAAAAAACTATTGGTGTTTTCTGGGTTTCGAACATCGAAACACAATCTGGAAGGGAGCAATAAGTTAGCTGCGAAAGATTCGGTTTATTTTCTTCCCATATATGAACTTACGTCCGACAGACTTAATAACGCCCAAGTGTTAATTGCGCGACTTAATTAGGGACTGAAGAGAATAGATAGGAAAGAATTTTTTACTTACTCTATGGATTGTTTCTGAGTTAGTTGTGCAGTTCAGTTTTCATTTCTAGTATTTTTTTCGGGTACGTGTTCGATATGTCTAGGCCAGCGTTTTATAAACCAATTTAAAAAAGCAGTTCGGCGCTACAGTTCGGGGTGAACCGGGGCCTCAACCAACAGGCCTTTCCATTCAGCTCGGTCTTTAGCTAATTGCCTCCAGTTGCGCACTCCAAGTTGGTCGAGGTCGCCTTGAACTTGTGCGCGCCACCTGCGGCGATGATTCCCTCTACTGCGTCGTCCCTCGGAGTTAGATTCGAAGATTCTGCGGGCCAGAGCGTTGGTGTCCATTCGCTCTACATGTCCTAGCCATCTCAGACGTCCAACACGCAGTTTGATGTCGCTGTACACCTCGTATAGTTCGTGATTGAATCTTCTCCTCCAAAACCCGTCAACGCAAACGGGACCGAATATCTTATGAAGAATTTTTCTCTCGAAGTAGCCAAGGATATCTTCATCCACTTTCAATAATTGAAAAATTCCATGTTTCAGCGCCGTAAAGCAGGACTGGGATGATCAGAGTCTTATACAGAGTCTCCTTAGTTGTTCGAGATAGGGCTTTACTGTTGAATTGCAAAACTTACGTACGTACGAACTCACGGTGCAACCCATCATTGATGAATCTTCATGAGTTTCAACTGTCATTATATTCATCTTTCATAAAACGACCAACGACCTTCTAACCAATGCCGAATTTTGAGTTGCGTATTTATAATTAATGAGAACTGCACCCTATCGCTTCCTATCACTTAAAATTCGCGCTGAGTCCCAATTGAGTGCTTTAGGTACTGCAAGAAGCCTATAGCCCCACTTTGCGAATTAGTGTTTCAGAAGTAGTAGGAATACGAAAATAATTAGGGTGCAAGGTCCTATTTAGAGCGAGATGACGACGTATAAGTTCCTATTACCCCAGTTTCACTTTATGCTGCAGAAACGTAGACTTAATCAATGTCGGATGTCCTTGAAGTATTCTAGAAAAACATTTTTCGAAAGATTTATGCATGCTTGATTTATACATAACTGTGTGGACTTTATAACAACATTGACCTGATGAATAAAATAAGATTTATTAAGATTAATTTCATCGGTCTCACGTTGAAGATATAATCTGTGTCAATTTATAAGGCAAAACCATTCTGAATCTGAAAACGTTACATTCTCTTGCTAATGTTGAAAATGCCGTACGACTTTGCGTTTTCTTCACCGAATCCAATCTTCTTCTTCCTTTTATCAGCGAGGCTATGATCCGAAAACAAGGGATCACAGCCCTCCCACTTCACTGCATTTCTACTGATCCGCCTGTTGGGTTCGCCTATTTGACCTCAGAAAATATCGGCAGGCCTGCCGATTTTGGATCACTCGGTTACTGAGGCCAATGAAATGCCGATGTCGTCGCATTTGTCTGATCCAGGCGTTTATAGGCCTGCCTTTCCTACATCGCGATGTCTTTGGAACGTGCATAGATATTGCCTTTTTAACAGGGTTCAAATGATCTCTTCTTTGAACGTGGCAATACCAGCTGAGCCGGTCGCGCTCTAATTTGTGTACGATGGTTTCCTTGATGTGAAAGCTTCCACGGATCTTCGAACTTCTTATTCGATCAAGCTTTGTCACTCCTGCTGTCATGCGAAGCATCTTCATCTCAGCTGCCGTTAATTTACTCTCATACTTTTTGTACATCGTCCAACATTGTGAACCGTATGTGAGCGCTGGACGTACAACTGCGGTGTAGAGCCTTCCTTTCAACTTAGGGGGCATTTTTCTGTCACAGAAGATAGCGGAATTTTCTCGCCACTTCATCCACCCTACGCTTACACGATGATTGATGTCGTCATCACAAGTTGCTTTGCTATTGATCATAGATCCCCGATATTTGAACTTTTCGCACTTGGGAAGCACTGTTCCATTCAAATAAATGTCTGGAATAGGCCTGAGTGGATCAGAGAATGGGCAGCACAAGTACTCTGTCTTTTTTGAACTAATGCGATACCCATTTCCCTCCAAAACGTCCACCCACACATCAAGTGCTCGTTGCAGGGATGTAGGATCCTCACTTATGATGGCTCCATCGTCAGCAAAGAATAACTGATGTACCTTGGGGTCCATCACTTTACCTTCAAGCAGATAATCAAGGACTGTAATAAAGAGCAAAGGACTTAAAACGCTTCGCTGGTGCACCCCGACTTTGATTGGGAACTCGTCGGTTACCCCAGCGGGACATCTTACTCTTGTCTTTGCTCTTTCGTACATGTCCATGATCATCTGTACATAGGTTTCTGGAACCCCTCGATGTCTTAGCGCCACCCATATCAGATCTCGTGGTTGTCTGTCGAATGCCTTTTCAAAGTCAACCAATACAATATGCAAATCCCTCAAGGAATCACGATGTTTTTCCATTATGATCCTTATACTTTGGATTGCATCTGTGGTTGATTTACCCGAGACAAACCCGCACTGATCATCAGATAGCCGTATTATTTTTCGCAGTCGGACACCTAATACCCGCTCAACGATCTTCATGGTGTGTGACATCAGCTTGATCGAACGGTAGTTATCACAGTTTCGCGTATCACCCTTCCCTTTGTATACAGGGAGGAGGTAACTTTCCCTCCATTGATTCGGCATTGGATCACCTCTCACGAATTTGGAGATAAGAATTCTGAGCCATCTGAACCCGATGTCTCCCATCTTTTTCCAGAACTCAGAGGGTATTTCGTCTGGCCCAACCGCTTTTCGTTTTTTGGAGTATTTGACCGCCTCACTAACTTCTTCGACTGTAATGTCGGCTATTTCTTCACAGTTAGGGGTGGCTCTTGGAAAGTATAGCCGGGGAAACTGTTCATTTAAAAGCTCTTCACAATACTGTCGCCACCTCTGCAGAATTTTGTCGTCATCCACAAGAAGCTGGCCATGAGCATTGCTAATGAACTTTGGCGAACGAATCTCCTGATCATTGTTCCTTCTTTGGGCGGCTATTTTGAAGATAGTGGCGCTCTTGTTCATATTGTGTCTTCGCAGCTCCTGGATAGCCTGGTTTGCATCAGCAACCGGGGAAAATATTTTCTCCAGCTCCCGATACAGGCCCTCCGTACTCTCTGCTTGAAGCTGGGCGCACTTCTTCTTCGCTTTTTTCTTGCAGCATCTGTATTCCATTTCGAGGCGAGCTTTTTCGTCATTATTATTAGAGGGGCACTTTGACCAAGCTTTGAAAGCCACTTTCTTCTCATTTATCAGCATCTTAGCTTCATCACTCCACCACCATGTTTCTTTGGCGTGTTGATGGTGGCCTTTTGAAGCTCCTAGCAGTGATTTGGCCTTATTTAAGCAAGTTCGCTGTAGGGAATCCCACATATTTTGTGCTCTGCACTCTTCATCCTCAGCTCCGTTGATGGTGTGAGAGAGGTAATTTTTCATTACGAAAACAAAAGCTTCGCCTTTTTCTTTGTCCAGATTGTACCACTTGATTTTCTCAGAGACCCTTGTTTGTTTGCTTTTCTTCGGTGTTTTCATAAAAATTTCTGTTAGCAGGAGACGGTGTTGCCGAGCGATTGCCTCTCCCAGGATCACTTTGCAATCTTTTACCCGGGGCTTCATGAAACTGCCTACCAAATGGTAGTCAATCTGAGTTTCATCTCCACCACTGCTGTAAGTGATCAGGTGTCGGCTTTGTTTGATGAACATGGTATTTAACACGATAAGACCATGTGATTTGCACATGCTTAGGATGTCTTCACCAGGAAGGTTCCTGGTGCCATATCCTAGTCCTCCATGGCAGTCTTCATAGTCTTCGTTTGATTTCCCGACATGTCCATTCAAATCTCCTCCAACAAATAGAAATTCTTCCTTTGGGATGTTCTTAAGGAGATTGTGGAAATCTAGCCAAAATGCATCTTTATCTCTCTGATTGTACCCATCGTGGGGAGCATATGCACTGACAATATTCCACACCTCTCCTTGTATTACTAGTTTGAGAGACATCAAACGGTCGCTGGACTTCGAAATGCTCAAGACGTTACCAAGTAGCTCTGCCGCAAGGATGATACCGATTCCGTTCTTAGACTTTTCCGTTCCGTAGTAGAACATCTTGTAATCTTTTGTCCTAACGTCCAAGAAACGCGCCCGATTCCCGGTGTTTTTCCATTTCGTCTCTTGGACACACAAGATGTCCACCCGCCTTCTATTCATCATCTCTTCCAGCTCGTAACTTCGACCGGTCATGCTTCCAACGTTCCAACTCGCGACCCTCAAATTGCGTCCAAACTGTTTCATTATTTTGCTAGCCCCCGGAATCCGTATAGCTCTGACCCGAACATTTCTGCTCGGTCCAGGATCAGTACCATGCACAGCAGTGGTAGTGCCTTTCCTTTTTGCAAGTATTACCATAATGATACAGTTTTGCAATACAATTTTTTGCACCATATTGCGATGGTGTTTGTTGTTTGACACGTGCATGCTCCTGTTTTAGTATTGTTTGATCTTTCTTTTATGACACCGGTGATCTCCAGTCGTGTCAACCCACGGACTCGCATGCACACTTGTGGGAGGGTTTTTAAGGTAGTATATGTGTCGCTAGGCTCACTTGGGTGTTATATTGCCTAGATCTGATTTGTCCCCTTAGTCGCATTTTACGACAAGCGCTGGTTGTTGGGGGGCGCTGCAGTGATATTCTTAACCCGTCCCTGCACGGGGAATGTAATTCTTCACCGAATCCAATGTAAATTTGAAATTCATCTAAATTTGAAGTATTCGAAGGTTAAAAGGAAAATAAATGTCCATATATCCTTTTAACAGCAGTGAAACGAACAAACATATACGAATTAAGCTTTAACGCAATATATGACAGCAATCAAGTTTGTATTTTTTCTGCAAATTCCACAGCTCAATGCGCATTTAAATTTAATATTTACTGAGCAATTAATTTTCAACACTAAATATACCGCTCGCAATGAAAATGTTATCGACGAAGGTTTGAAAACCCGATACTATCATAAATTCTAGACTTTAAAGAAATTAACTTTTACCGACGCTTAAATATACAATTCACGCCGAATTATCACCAAAAGTTGTCTTTAAATTAACTGCCGACTGTCGTAATTTTATTTTTATATCGAAGATATGGGGGGTTATACGTAAGAAAAAAAAACTATTACCGGTGCTTACAACAATCATGAATTTACCTTGCCTCTGCTCATTTAAGGATTTCAGTAGCAACATAAATGAATATATTGTTCCGCAAAAAGAATAAAAACTCATATAATCGGAAAGAGATTCATGGCAGTTATTTACAACATAATTGGATGGGCATACAAAACTTTATTGACTTTAAATAAAATTAATCCTTAGATAGTTTATTAATCCCTGCTAAGTTAAAAAATAACTGCGTTGTCCTCCTTTCGAAGTCAGTGGAATGGAATGGGTAGGTATATTAAAATTTACAAAATCGACTGCAATTCTTCAACTTAGTCTGTAGAAACAAATGAGTTATAAGGAAATATGTAAATGCCTAGATCTACTTGTAATATACATATATACCATATGTAATCAGCAGCCTACAGAAAGCTCTAAAAACAATTCTAGTCCAACTATCCAACAAATTTATGTTTAGTCGCGCCACGAAGAAAAAATTTTAAAATATTTCCTTTACGATCTGCAACCTTACCAAAAGTGATACAGTCATACCCTTCATTCAATAAATCAACGACTTCCGCCAAAGCAAGTATTTCAGAAACAAAAGAAAGAAAAACAAAACAAATCTACTTAAAAGGAAGTAAAAATAAATACATATCTCTTCCGGTCCAACTTGATCTACTTTATTTCAAGAATCAAAGTCAATGTTACATACAAATTTACACTCCCATATGCAGTGTACCACTTAAATTACAATGTCTGCGATTCCTTTTTGCATCCATTGAAGGTCCATTCACTTCCCGTTAACATCAATCTTCAGTCAGCCAGCAAAAATGAAGGAATAAAAATCGATCCCACGTTGCTTCATCTCAAACCAACCATACGCATGCTTCACTTATCGTGGAGTAACCTCAGCACCTAGTCGGCTGAAGAACAACCAGAAAAGAACAAAAAACCGAGATGATAAACTGCAAACCAAACAACATGGCCCGCAGGACAATTATGATATTTCATTGCAAAGTATATGGGACTCAGAGTGTTATTAGCAATAGGCTGTAATATTTTTTCGATATTTGTTGTTATCTAGAAGGATATACCATATGTATATATTTATGTGGAGCTCCAGCATTGGTTAGGGTTAGTGCAAGAGAACCGGGATGTAGTGAGATGAGCTTCGAGAATGTATAGCAAGTGAGAGTCCAAATGAATCGTTCATGGAAATGATTGTACTTTTCCAAATTTTGAAAAGAATTATCGTTGGGTTTGTGTGGACGGACGTGATCGTTGGTTTTGCTTTAATGGCGAAAAAAATGCTTAATCTCCCGAGTACGTCAAATATTATCAAGTTCGCTGGTTAACTCTTTTGTTTTCTTGGTTTCGTTTTGAAAGTTTTATGGCAAGTTCTGACTTTTATCAATTTTCTCCCCAACCTTTAATACTATACCTGTATTTGAACTTATTTCCACATCATCAAGATAATGAATGTCAAAGAATCTCTACGAAAGGTCTAGACTGCCACATCATGTTCGTCATTTATAATTATTTATGGTTTCAGATTTTCAGTGTATCTGCTATAATTGCCTTATAGGTAGATGAAAACCTTTTCGCCCTACGCATAAAGTTCGTCCCAAATAAAGTAGTATCTTAAATTTACTATACTCCAGCGATTTATTAATTGCATTAACAACGTCATGAAGCCATGTTTCGATGCATCTTTCTCTGCATAAGAATGCTGAAGCGGAGATACTTGTGCTCAAAGCAGAGACTCATGAGTTGTAGTATACATCGTAAATGTGTTATCCCAATGAAACTACTAATCTATCTATCTCAATAATAAATAATCAAATTTTAAAAGCCATGCGTTCCTCTATATCATAGTTCTATTACAGAATACGTAAAAAGGGAAGTAATATACAACCTAAATAGTTGTATCGACTTATCCTCTGTTGGATGCTACAAAGAAAAAGGGTCTCTGCAAAATAGACTATCAGGCAACCTATATACTGGTAACAATACAATACCTTCACTGAACGTGCCGAAAAGTTATAATTTCCAAAGATGTGCGTACTATCTATCAAGTCACTTCAATAAATATTGTAATATTACATTATTTATCCAAAACATTTCAAAACATGTTAACCACCATAAAGTTACACTTCTTTACAGACCAACTTACTTTTATACCCTTGCACTGATTTATTATTCAAAACACTGAGAGACACTGCTTTGATTTTTCTAGAAATTGAATCAGTAAAACAATAAATATCGAGTACACCCAGCTAAATAACCCAAGGTTAGATCACATTCCAGCGACAACCTTGACAGACGTAATAAAAATAAGATATCTTTCGATGTCATCACTTAGCGTTAATACCAAAACGACCTTATAAAACAAAATCCATCTCATGATGATATCTCTATCCTGGTGGAATCAAAATAATTCGAGACCCCCACTGCGGTAGGTGGTGCAACAGAAGTGTTGTCAACTCCTTTTAGTGTTAACTCAAATTTATGTCCCATGTCACGTTTTTTTCGTACTCCCAAAAAAAGGGATAGAAAGAAAAAGGATTCCATATAAAAGAGGATATTCCACTAGACATCCCTTTAATGCAATAAATAAGAAGCAAGACTATAAATGTCTCACAACTCAGAACCATGTTTCAATTTGTTCCTCAAGGATAACAACGAAAAAATGAAAACTAAAATTAGTAGCCCTACACTGACTGGTGTGCTCCATGAGCTAATTAAAAAGAATATTCTGTTGTAAATAACAAATGAAGACACCACGGGGGATCCGTTTTATGGTTACCTTTCTCTGATATCATCACAATCTTTCCTCTTTTCATCTTTGAATGTGTTTTTTTTTTTCATTCAAAAGACAACCTGTTTATCCTCGAGCTACTGGTTAACCGACGAAAGTCAATGACTAATGTAGAAGGTGTATATTTCGCTGCATCATCCTTTTGGTGTACCTAACGTCAGCAGTTGGGCAACAAACGCACCGAAAATCGAATAATATTAGTTTTGCTGATAGTGGCTGGCGGTGGCGGAAGGTGAATGATAACTGCTAAAAAATTAGTTTTATCCCAAAGGAAGTGAAAATAAAAATCACCTTCTTCTGATAGCAGACTTTCTAAATATTTCAATTAGGTATTTTTCTCATTAGGACGAAGAGAAATGAGCATCGCTGATGGTGGATTCTTGTTTTTTTTTTTAGGAGACCACCTTTGCAATAAAAAGCGGATAAGAGAATTTTGAAATCGGCATCATCATTAAAGCGCACCCACCGACAGCAGCTAATGGCTCTATAATTCCGAATGACTAAGCATTTTCATGTGTGGTATTTTTTTTATGGAATAGGAAATGATAATCAAAGAAGGTAGGATCACTTACATTAAATTTAAATTTGGTTCTCTGATGGCAATACCTGATGAAAAAACATGCAAATTTCGAGTAGTGTCGGTCTGGAACTAATGAATGCTTTTGTAGACTGATACAAACTTTTGTGAATTTTACTTAATATTTATTGATAGAGAACCAATTTTCTTTGCCAATGATTAAATGCTAGAAATTTCTCGCGTCACACATCAGGTCAACAAAGTATTCATAATTATCATGGCATATACGAGTATTTCGCAGTCGAAGTATAATTATTTGCTGCGGTAACAGCAATCTATTGAATAAATGTGAATAAAACGAATCACATAAAAGTGTTTTTTTTTTTTTTTTGTTTTAGTTATAGAACTTTCACTAGAGATCACTGTTAAACCAGCTCTCAAATTTGACAGATGTACATATGTAACATGTTTGTTTACTATACTTTGGCAAATCAACATGGAACGACTTACGCCAACAACGCTTATGAGTAGCGGAAAATTTTATCGTGTTCCATTTGCCAAACTCTTTGAGCGCTTCGTTCATTTTTTGGCGCGCATAATCATCCGTCTGAGCAAGGTATTCATCCAATCATTGATAAATTAGTATCCAAGTATATGCTAATGGGCAATACCTATCCAGTACGATTTCGTACTAAGCGCACTTCCAGAAAAATGAATAGTTTGGTGGGGTTTATCCTTATTTAAAAAAAAACCGCGCTTAACGAAAATTTCTTTCAAAATATGGATGACATTGATCCCGACGAGATATGGCTTCAACATGATTGCGATACATGCCATACGGTGACCGACACAACCGAGTTATTAAAATCACAATTTAGCGACAACGTTATTTTGTAAAATGGACCTGCGGAATGATTGCGGAGAAATGCGGAAATTTTTTTAATTAAATAAAATAAAAACACGGTCGTTAAATTTGTTTTTGTGTGTTTCTTTTAAATTTAAAATTCTTACGCTCCATTTATATCGAAATTTGGTTAAACGGAATCTTTTGGTATATCTATACAAACTCGTATGGTCGAAATTCGACCGAGGGGGGTAAAAACAAATAGCGTAATTTTTTTTCTGCACATCTATGGCACAATACCTTTCGAATGATATGTGTTAAGTTTCATTCCCCTCCTTTTATAATAAATACTAAAAAACGTACGATAAATTTCGTGTTCTCGTATTACTTATAAGATATAAAAGGAAATGTTCGTATGTGTGTTCCCTATAGACTCAAACACTACTAGATGGATTTCGCTGAGAATCTTACAGTTTATTCTTATTAATACCAACAGTGTTCAGAGAGTGAACCTCGCCGAAATAGGAAGAAGAAGAAGATTTCATATTGCCTTTCATTTATATAGATAATACTCAAATTTAGCAATAGCGAAGCGATCCCGATAATGGTTCGCTAGTGTACAATATTTCGTTTTTATTTATAGTGGTATTCCAGTTACCCAGTTTGCCAGCTATTCAGATACAGCTGCTATTTGTTTCATTATTTGGAGGTTTCAACACGCAACTATAACACAGAGTTTTATTTGAAAAAAACGAGTTATGCTTTGAACAAAGATACTCTTATTCAGATTCAGAAATTCGCATATTCATTTAAAAAATGGAGATACAAGGAGTGAAAATAGTATTGCAAAATTTACAAAACTTAACTCTTTTTGAAAAAAAAACTGTATGCATATAATCTCGGGCTTGCCGGGAGAAGGGAAAAATTCGAAAAAAAAGATGGAAGCGTTTCAACAAGCACATGTAAAAATCTCCAAGGAAGAAATATTACAATTTTACAGCAGTCCGATTTACAGCGGTTCTAATGCTTACTATCCCAACTACTTAAAGAAGTAAGATGGTTGCATTTGTAGAGGACGTATGAGTAGAAATAAGAAAAGAGCACAGTTTCTCAAAATAAAAGAGATATTCCACTTATCTAGGTAGAAGGCCTGTTCTGGGTGAAATATAATAAGGGCAAATTTACTCATCTCGTAGTTCTATAAATTGACGAGGTGCTTTAAATGAATATCCCTCGGAAACAAGTTGCGTAATTGAATCAGCTTTTCTGCAACTGTCAGCAAACTGTCGCCAAACATACTAAAATGCCGAAAATTAGTGAAAACAAAAAACTTTTTAGATTGTATTCCCACCTCTGCCATAGTTTCAATCAAATTTGACACCAGCACAATTTTCGACAGCAGTGTAATTTTCCGAGGGTGAATTCCGAGCCAACATAGTCGCAGAAATTTACGGGGTCTCGTAAATAATTTTTCATATAAAATTTGACAGGTCATTTACGCGATGATAAATTTATATGGTTTACGTGGCTTACGAGGGTTTTATGAGTTTAAGTGAATACCCTTAATGTAATATCCGTCAGGGATATTAGCATTTTCACGGACAGCCAATCGTCAATGAACCTGCAGTCGTTCTGTTTTATTTCAAAGGTCGCTCTGGACTGCCGCTCGTCTCTCATGGAGATAGTAGAGCAGCACAACATTTACCTACGCTAGATGCAGGGCCACAGAGAAATTTTAGGTAATTGCAAGATTGATGAGTTCGCCTAAATATCCTACTGAATAGGCAAGTTGTGGGTATGCCTCTCACTACATGCAAACTTTACTTAGGTTAGGATAGGTACGGATGCCTTGTGCGGTAAGTTACTGTTCAATTAGAGCAACAAGTGTTTTTCGTGCTCATTTTATGTTAACCCTGTGAACCTGCAAAAAAAACTGCTAATATTACACCCATCTAAAGGATGAGCCAACAGATAGTGTGGATGTCAGTTGTCAATTACTGCCATTTCCTGAATTCAATGCGGTTGATCGTTTCAACAACTGTCAAGTTGTCGCCCTAGTGAGTCCGGCTGGAGAGACAGTAACAGTGAATGGAGAACGTTACGGCAACATGTTGACCGGCTAATTTTTACCAAAATTGAATGCATTGGGTCTGGACGATCTGTGGTTTCAACAGGATGGTGCTGCCGCCCACACAAGCCATCGATCAATCAATTTATTGCGTACGAAATTTGAAGATCGCATTATTTCGGCTAGAAGAGAAGTTGATTGGCCTCCAAGGTCATGCGATTTGACACCTTTAGACTTCTTCCTGTGAAATTATTTGAAGAGTCGAATTTATGCCAATAACCCAGCGACAATTCAGGATCTCAAACATGCCATTCAAACTGAAATTCGGGCCATTGACCCACTTATTCTTCAAAAAGTCATCGATCATTTTGACCTACGGATGGTCGCTTGCAACAAAAGCTGTGGTGGTCACATGAACGATGTTGGGTTCCATTCATAATTGCCATGGATCGAACTTCATCAAAGTTCTACATTGATTTCACAATAAATGTGTGTTTAATTTAATGAAAGCTTCAACACTAGCTGTTGGCTCACGTTTTAGGTAAGGATATAAATCTTTGAGGGTCTGTCAGCTTGGAAAGGGGAGCCGCAGGCTTAGAATCACCTAGATAGGGATATGAATCTCCGGAGGTTTTTCAACTTAAAGTGAAGAAGTAACTAACAGGAGTCTTCATTCTTCTGTCGGCGAGGGCAGGGCATGCGCACATCAAGTGTCGGACATATCCAATTTCTTTCTCATCTATTGTCTGTTGGCTTCCCTAGTGGCTTCATCTCCGATAAGTTTATTTAAAGAGCTAATATGGAGCTTCACTTTCTCATTCTAGCGAGATCATCTGCTCTTTCACTACCTAGTATGCCCATATGCGCTGATACCCAGCATAGGGTGACCTTGTTGGCTTGTGGTACTTCATAAAGATATCGTTTGTAGATTTTAACAAGCTTCAATCTAATTACTGTGGATTCTAGAGGCTTAACGGCCACTTGGCTGCACTTGTACATAGTAATTGATTTACCAAGGATATTGTCATTGGTGATGCATTCATGGTTAATTCTGTTAATCCTGAAAGAGTTATTGACCGCTAGTGTTTTGCAGTAGTTTGTGCATTTTACTTCAGTTCAGAGAGCGCTCAGTTTAGTTCAAATCTACATATTGAACTAGTTCGTTCTTCTAGTTCATTTAGTTCAATATAGTTCAGGGCTCAGGAAATTGAGTCTTGTGTGATGTTCGCCGGTTGGTCGCCAAATTATCTTTATAAATAGCAACGCTATCATTTTTAAACTGAAGGAAGAAACAAAATGAAGTAAAACTACTCACATAATACAGCCAAATTAAATATTTATTAATTCATAGTTCATCTGCAACGCAACGATGCTCGATGTGCTCTTCTAGCATAAAGAAAATTCATTTGTTTTAGTACAAACTTCCAGCTGTCATTTGACATTCCGGTAAAGAGCTCTTTTGCAGTGTATATCTTTTTTTTTTATAATTTGCGCGCACTCAAAGGGTTATGAATACCTTTAACATGTTTACACGTAGTGCGGGCGTTGGAAAGGATGGATAGAGAGAGAGAGAGAGAGAACGATTTTGGTGTAGCGGTTCTTGATCTTGAAGCTCAGTTGTTTATGCTTCAGCTTGGAAGCTGAATGCTTCCTGAGCTTGGAACTACTGAACTAAATGAACTAAATGAACTAAAATAAAAAAAATTACATGAACTAGTTCACTCGGATCACTTGTTAGAGCTCTTTTTTGAACTAGTTCGTTCGTGAACTACACAATTCAAAAATTTTGCAGTAAACCCGGTTCCCATTTTGGAACCGTCAGTGTAGAAGGCTAATTCCTCCTTTCTAGTGGCTTCTTTGTTTTTACAGTCATTTCTCTCAGGAATTTTGACAGCGAATCTCCTATTAAATATTAGCGTCGGAGTGATATAATCAGTTATTATATGCCTACTTCTGACCTCCCATCTGGAAATGATATAGGCTTGGTCGTATGGTACTTCCTACTACTTAAGGTGGACACTATCAGCAAGACAAATCGCAGATGGAAGGATGTCACAAAGTGCCAAATATTCAACTAGATTTGGCCTAGGCTGGATCAGAAGTGCTTAACACTAGATTTACCGGCATTGATATGTATACCAATTTCTACCGAAACCAGTCATAATGACTGATCCTTACAAAAAAATGCTCAGTGGGGTTTCCTGTCTTTATATATTTTTAAACCGTAATATATGCACCTGGTTTGAAGCAATTTTGGCTATTTTTAATAAATTTTTTGAAACTTTTGAGACTAAAGCAAATTTCTCTCTTTTGTAAACGCTGACTCTTCTAATTTTTTTGTGTCGAAACGAATATAACGTACAATCTCCGTAAAATCATGTCTACTCATTGTTTAAAAAAAAAGTGTGGTCTCTATTTCCTATTCCATAAATATTCAAGTCTCAAAGTTTCTGCTTCGTACGCCCACGTGCATACAATATCGCAAAGAACACCTTCAATTTTGCTTGTGTAAGTATCCATTTTTCCCCCAGAACTTCAGAGGCTTCTAACTCTGTATAAGTTCCTACATTACGCAATTATGCAGAAAAGAAGGGGTACATACTTTATTATAGCTGCGCAAAAGTCATTCCATCCCATAGAAAAATGCACCAATCACATTGACTAGTATTGGTATAGGTTAGGTTAGGTTAGGTATGTGGGCTGGCAGGGAGCGGCGCTCTCTGCCACACTCAGGTCAGCGATGACCCATTGTGGTACCCATGGGGGAAAAGTGATCCCTTACCCAATGCAACTAAAAACTACTCAGTCACTTACTTCATTTCTGCATACAAACCACCCTGATGATTTGATGAAGTTCAACATCTTTTCCGTTGAAACGCCGGAGAGTTCCTCGAGATCTTGGAAGAAGAATTTACCAAGGAACTTTTTCCTGGAATGTTGAAGAGTCGGGCAGTGGCACAGGAAGTGGGTTGTGTCCTCAAAAACTTCCTCGTCACCACAGCCTCTGCAGAGTTCCTCCTCCGTCAGGCGTAGTTTCTTAAAGTGGTACCGCAGAGTGTTGTGTCCCGTGATGATGCCCACGAGGGTGGAAAGGGATTTCCTATCTTTACGGATGATTCTCTCGGTCTTTGCTTTGTCGAAAGATGGCCATAGCTTCCTAGTGATGACGCAAGTTTCCATGGAGTTCCATCTTGTGTTCGCCTCCTCAGTGGCTTTATTCCCTGCAGCGAGCGTGAGTGTGCAAGGCGGGATACACACAGGGGGATCAACTTGTTCTGTTGGGGCTGCTGAGCCGATTCTCGCCAGCTCGTCGGCTTTCTCATTGCCTGGGATACCCTCGTGTCCAGGGACCCAACAGAGCGATACCTTGTGCTGTGTTCCAAGAACCCTGAGCTCTTCTCGACAACACTTCACAAGCTTCGATTTAATTTCTATGGAAGTAATCGCTTTTATAGCTGCCTGGCTGTCGATGATACCTTCTGGCGGTATTGCCCTTATCGCAGACTCACGGGCGGCTGTTGCCACTGCTAAGACCTCTGCTTGGAAAACACTGCTGAGGTCTGGAAGTCGTATGGATATTGATACACCTAGAGGGTCGGAGAAGATACCTGATCCTACACCAGCGCTCATTTTTGAACCATCTGTGTAGATGGCTATAGATTCGGCATTAGGTATATGACCGCTTTTCCAATCTTCCCTGCTAGGGTAGGCGGTAGAGAAAGGCCTTGTAAAGTCTAAATATGGCGTCATGTAATCTGTTACGGGCATGAGGCCAAAGCAATCGAGTAGGATCATCGAGTGACCTGTTCTGCTTGGTTTCCAGTTCGCTGACTGACTTATTCTCATAGCATTAATGGCTACTGATGTTCGTATAAAGATGTCTAGCGGTAGCAGGTTGAGGATAGCCTCGAGTCCTGCGGTTGGGGTTGTCCTCATTGCACTGGTGATGCCAATGCACGCTAGTCTTTGAACTTTGGTGATTGCCTTTAAGTTGGTGGATTTGTTGACAGCTGGCCACCATACTAGATTGCCGTAAGTCAGTATGGGTATAACTATAGCCGTATATATCCATAGTATGATTTTGGGGGAGGGTCCCCAGGTTCTACCAAACATTCTACTACATGAGTAAAAGGCTAATGTTGCTTTCTTAATTTTTCCTCTATATTTAATCTCCAGTTGAGCTTTTTGTCAAGTACAAGGCCCAGGTATTTTGCGCTATCGGACAATCTGAGTGGGATACCATCAACAGAAGGTGTACTAAACTTCGGTATTTTCCTCTTATTCGTAAAAAGTACGAGTTCGGTTTTTTGGGGATTAACCTTTAGACCGCAGCTCCTGGCCCATATGTTAAGAATATTTAGGGCCCCGTCAATCAATTTATTTGAATGAATTTCATGTTCTTCTTACCTTGTCACCCGCCCCCCTTTCCTTCCTCTCTGTCCTATCCGTAAAGGGTCGGGCTTTACACCGGGTGATACCAGTGCGAACTTTATTATTGAACCTTCTTAGCATAGGCATTGATCTATGGTTGAGCAGGACCACGATCTCCGTGTCCTTTTCTGAGTGCTCGCCCATTTCAAGCACCGCGCAGTCATCGCTAAGGAGCTCCGGGTTAAGGTGCCGTAGGTTCCTTTCAATACGCTCCTTGGGAATATGAGGGCCAGGTATCAGGATACGTCTTTTTGGCCTAGTAAATTCTAGCAGGTCCTTCTTTTCGACGAGTCGAATGTCGGCATTAGCCCATGGAGCCTGCGTGTTAGCCACGAAAGTTTGGAGCCACTTAAGCGTGAACTCATTATCGCATGAAAGGAGCTTAAAACCTTTGAAGGTGGTCAGTTGCTCAAATAAGGGGGATTGTCCCTCCTTCTCGACAATGGTGGAATTGATAGCTTCGAGTATGCGCAACTCGATGAGCCTCCACTGATCTTTGCTGAGTCTTTTCTCTGGGCTGTTATGATCTACAATCGCCACCTGTAGACCAGCACTAGCAGATGCGGCCAGCCTGGCCTTCTTGCTGGTACTGTTCGTAGGCGGCGAGATCGTATCGTCATGTCTTCCTCGTTTGGAACTGCTCGCAATCGGCTCGGATGAGGTCTTAACGACTGACTCCGGCTCGGTTGACAAGGGCCTCAGCCTGCCCGCGATCGGGGAGGTTGGCAAGAGGCTTACTTTCCTCCTCGCGAGTAGGCCTCCGTCCTACCCCCTAGTCTGCCCTGCGCTGCGTTCTCTAGCGTATGCGTATGCCCTAGAACTTCTCACGATGGGGACGGGTTGTATCCCTTTTACCCCGAACAGTCGAGAGCGGCGTATGTTTGTTTGCAGCTGAGGAGGGTGGCAAACGGCATTCCCCCCTCAGCGCAATCTGACCCTTGTCCGTTCGTTGTGCTGTGTTGTCGTCCTTTCTGCAGGTTGCCTTCTTGGAACAGTCTGCAGCCGGCCCTGCCACAGATGGGTTAGAGTCGGTTGCTGACTGAAGACCAGCTACTGTCGAGATGGGGAGCTGACGGCTTCCCGCTCGCACCGTAGGCGATCTTCTTACCTCCCGGTCTCTGACCGTCAACTTGCAGTTTTTTGCTCGTCGGGAGCTAGTTGACGCATGAGAGAGAGATGAGCTAGCGATGGAGCAAGCGTCATCTAGAAAGAGCCTTTCCAGGTTCAAGTCGATTTCTCCAACGCTTTCTTCATCCGAAGTACGAAGCAGAGCTTCCTCCGTATCTCCTATAGTCCGGTCGGTTTTTATAGAGCTAGGAGTGCCCGACCGGTTTACACTCTTCGCTTTTTGAGTTATAATATTGTTTTTAAGATTTGACATGTAGGGTCCTACGAGAAAGGGGGAAGAAGTATTGGTATAACTACCTTTTATAATCAAAAACATTTTGATTTTGAATAAAAAAGTAAAACTAAAGGGTTTAGTATAATATTTACTCATATATTGCTACAAATGTCATGACATCCATTGCGGAAAAAAAAAATTAACGTGAAATAGGAATTTTAAAATAAGATTGTAAAACCAGTAATTTTGACTGGTGTGGTAAAAAATTATTTCTGCAGGAACCGCAGGAACGGGGACGAAGAGGAGGAAGGAACCATCCTAAATTACCTCTGCACCTGTTCAGCCCTCTCCAAAAGAAGGTTATTCCTTCTTGGAGTCATTTTCTTCAATAACCTTGGTGGCCTGATAAACACTGTTGTCAGAAGCATCCTCGGTTGGTTCTTTTAGTTAGTCCTTGTACAGCTGATTTTGTGCTAAATCCGGTGGCATCACAATGGATCTCTTTTGGTCTAAGTGTGTCTGTATTTTGGTACAGACAGCCAATCTAACCTAACCTAATCTATCCTGGTGCCATTTAACGAGGATTAGCTGTAGTGGCATATACCCATGCGAAAGTCGACTTAGCTTTTATTAAAGCATACTTCATAGATAGCAATTCACGTTATCTAATCAATGCAATGTCTAATGCAACTCCATTGTCCTGTATTTTAGCCTGTGAGCGATACGAATGAAAAAGTGAAGAATAAAATGAATTGAGATTTTCCTAATTAAATAAAGGCATTCGATTTTTATTGTATTGTATTGCGTTGTTTAAAAAAAAGTGATATATCATTCAAAACTGATCTGGACAGATGCGTTTGGTTTTGACTGTTTCAGATTGTAACTTCTGCAACATTATGCGAAAGTGGTGAATCAAATTTTTTGACAATCAAGATTTTTGCAGGCTTTTGTCTCCCACCGTCTTTAACTTTCCTTAACTTATCCTGCTGGATAAAATAATCTGGCAAAGTAATGATCAGTCTTGGACTAATTTAGTCCCGAACCACTGGGTGTTGTTGCTTGAGGCCCAGATCCACCCCGGACTGTAGCACCATATAAGTAAGTGAGTACTGGGATTACAGTGAACTGATGAAGACAAGCTAAAATGGCAACAAACACATTGAAAAGTTGTGTCGTTGGGTTATAACTGATTGAAAAATCGTCCGGTTATCCAGGCAGCTATCATAATACATAGATATATCCGGTTAATACAGATAAAGACAGATAAAAATGTATTCTACACGTTTATTTGATGTCTAGAAATACATATTAAGGATGTTCCAAAATTTACGCAGGAAGTAATTTTGATAGAAAACACAGGTTTTTAATTAAAAATTGTGAATGTTTTATTGATTCATTAAGTTTTTTTTTTATTATTAATTCATTATTCCCAATTTACAAACTTAAATGTACTTAAGCTAATCATACACAAATTCATTTAACAGTATTATAAAAGGGAATAGTTAGTGACATTCTTATTAAGAATAAAAATAGTGGTGATGTCACTTCAAAAAAGATATAATAATTCATTATTGTGGGGTGAACAGTATTTAGTTTACTTAGATTATTACAAAGAAGTTAATTGAAAATAAAAATAAAAATATAAGTAAGGCAAACAACAAATTAAGAAAAGTGCCAAATATAGCTAATGAGAAGTATGTGATGTTTGTTATTAAATAATGATGGGTAACAAAACTTCAATTTCATCATGATCTGAATCTAGAAGCCATAATTTCACTTTTTTTAAAAACGCAAACAGCGTTCTGATGACTCGTATTCCTACAGAGAGCATATTAAAAAATCTCCGAGACGCAATACAATAAAAAATTCTAAAATGAGAGGTGTGATAAGCAGGAATGTTCACAGTGAAATCAGAATTACTCCGTAAGTTATGGATATCAGAGATTGGACTCTGCAAATAGCCACCTCTCATAAAAAAAACTTTTGAGACTTTGAAATAATACAAATGCCTAACTGGCAGAATTTTTAACAATCGAAATAGCTCCATAGAATGGGCCAAACGGTTAGCATTACAAATTTTTCTAATAGCACATTTTTGCAAAACAGACAAAGGTTGGATTTTTGAGCGGTAAGCACCTCCCCAGCATGTTATTCCATACTGCAATTTTGAGTGGAATATCCCAAAATAGACCATTTTTAATGTATTATTGCTGCAATATTTTCTGAGGCGATAAAGACTACGAATGGATGACCGCAGATATTGCTTCAATGATAAAATGTGATCGGACCAGCTTAGCTTCTGGTCGATTGTGATACCTAAGTATTTAAACTGCTTAACTATTTCAATTTTAAAACATTTAGCACTACAGGATATACTCTTATCGAACATAGTTTTAGAACCCTCAACAGTACATGTACAATAAAATAAGTTATGTCGTAAACAATTAGGTGCATGAAAATGAATTTCCAAATCAGGAGACTCCTGTGCCCTAAGGCTGAAAAACATTATTTTGGTTTTGTCACTAACAACAAGCCTATGTTCCGCAAACCATATTCTCAGCAAATGAACATCATGATTTAAATTAGCAACTAAATCTAGAGGGCTGGCTGAAGCATAGGCTAAACCAAGATCATCCGCAAATGCCGTAACTTTACCAGCAAATAGTTGCCCAAATAGAGAGTTGATATAAATCAAGAACAAAATAGGACCAAGGACAGATCCTTGGGGTACACCTATATTAATAGTCTTAGAATTACTAATATAACTCCCAACTTTCACTCTCTGTGTCCTGTCTTTTAGATAAGACACAAACCAATTATACATGAAACCCCGGAATCCTGCAGAATACAATTTGTTCAATAGAATCGTGTGGTTAACCATATCAAAAGCCTTTGCTATGTCAACGAAAAGGCCGGCACAAAATTTCTTTTCATCCAGTCTTTTGTTTACAAAAGTGCAAAAAGCCAGAAGAGCATCTTCCGTGGAAAGTCCTTCCCTAAAGCCAAACTGCAAAGGACTGAAAAAATGTACTCTTTTAAGATATGCCAAGACCCTTTTCTTTACGGCTTTTTCAAAAGTTTTTGAAATCGAGGACAACAGAGAAATCGGCCTGTAGTTGGTTTTAAGTTTTTTATTTCCCTTTTTAAAGAGAGGTATTATGTGAGCACATTTAAGTTTATCAGGAAAAATTCCAGCTACAATACTTAAAGTATATAGTATTACTAAAGTATATAGTATAGGGTTATGTATGGAAAAGCATATCAGGTAAATGATCACAATGGCTTTCCTGGCACACACGCACTCTTTTGGCCAAATTTTTCAAGACCATTTTGCATAAATGTGGCTGAATTTCGTTATTACAGTGCTCATTTTGCTCCTTCAAGGCATGGGTAGTCGTAGGCTTATTGGCATAAACTCTAGACTTAAAAAAATCAAAAAAAAAAAAGTCCAACGGCGTTAAATTACATAATTTGGGCGGCTAATTCTGATCACGAAAACGCCAATTACACGACTAGGAAATGACCCATGCAGTAATTGAATTGTTTCCCCGGCTGTATGGCATGGGGTACCGATTTGTTAAAACCACATGTCATCCACGTCCATATCTTGCAATTTAGGCACAAAAACTGCATTATCATGTCATTAAATGTTTTTGCCTGACACATTTGCAAAGAAGAATGATCTAAACAATCACTCGTGGATTTTTGAAACCCCAAATTCGACAATTTTTACGATTAACAAAGCCATCAAGATGAAAATGAGCTTCATCACCTAAGACGATTTTGTTTGAAAAATCAGCATACACTTGTTGTTGTTATTCCATAACCCATTCAACGAACTCTCTTCACTGTACGTGGTCAGCAGGCTTCAATTCTTGAGTCAATTGCACTTTATATGCATGAAAATGCAAATCTTTCGTGAGAATACGCTGTAGTGAGCTTCCCGAAATGTCCAATTCTTGACCGCGTTGCCGAATTGATATTCCCAGACTACAACACTCTCACGAACTGCTTCGATGTTTTGTGTTGAACGACTTGCTGAAGGACGGTCAGAGTGTTTAAGATCACTAATTGATCCAGTCTGCCTTAATTTTTGAATTCATTTTTTTCACAGTTGATGAAGTTAAGCCATTATTTCGACCATATTTTGTACGTAAATTGCGAATTATAGCTGCCAAACCGTCATTATTTTTAAAGTATTGCTGAACAATGAAAATTGGATGGGAAACGACTAACAAAGGCCTCGTAGGGGCAGCATCTCCCGATAGGTGCTGGTCCGCTAAGTAACGAGTAGGAGCCACTGCAGCCGAAAACCTAGCAGCTCTGTTAGTAAGCCCTACTCCCACCTCCTCGTGGTGTCATCTGGGAATTTCTTCGGAAATTGCTAACGGGAGAGGACGAATGGCGAGCTTCCTGCGCCAAAAAAACAGGATAAGTGTCGGTTGGTCTGTGGCCCAGCGAGCCGCAACCGTAAAACAAACTATTGCTCCGAAACGGAAACAATCGCCTCGGATAAGGACGGATAATTTGTTGACGACCTTTGGCTATCGGACACGGACAACGATCGGCTTCTGGAACGTTAAGACCCTCCTGGACTCACTCAAGGAAGGGCCTTATAACGCCAGATTCCTCCAATTGGAGCGCGAATTCGCACGGTATAAAATCGACTTCTTAGGGCTGAGCGAGATAAGATGGTACGATGCTGGGGAATACATCTCCCCAACAAAAAGCACTGTGATGCTCTACTCTGGTAAACCAGCTGGAAGTGCACGGAGTTCTGGCGTAGGACTCATGCTAACTCCAGCAGCACGTAGTAGCCTCATATCCTGGAAACCTCACAGTGACCGGATATTGACAGCTAGGTTCCAGAGTAGAGTTAGAAAAATTACCATCACACAGTGTTATACTCCGACTCTAGACGCGACTGAGGATAAAAGGATAATTTTTATAGCCACTTAGGCGCCGCCTACAACCAAACGCCTAATGGGGACATCGTAATGGTAATGGGAGACCTCAATGCGAAGGTGGGTAGCGACAACACCATGCTTAAGCACGTGATGGGAGTTCACGGCGTGGGAGACCGTAATGACAATGGTGAGCGGTTTGTGGACTTCTGCAATACCAACCGCCTAGTCATCGGAGGTACGCTGTTTAAGCATAACACCTGCCATAAGATCAGTTGGGTTCCTACTGATAGGCAACGAACATCCAACCAGATCGACCACATTGCGATCAGTCGCCGCTTTAGAAATTGTCTCCTGGACGTCCGAAACAGACGTGGAGCTGACGTCGGACAAGAACGAGATCACCATCTTATGGTAGCTCATTTACGCCTTCGTACTGCATCCGTCAACAGCAACCGCTCAAACCTGCTTAACATCACCAGGTTTAATATCGACAGGCTCAAAGTTCCCCAAGTGCGCCAACAGTTCAGGGACCATCTTGCCTTAGAAGCAGAAGAAATCAGCAGCATAGAGAACATGGATGACCACTGGAGTGCTGTGAAAAATGCTTTTGCGACTGGGGCACGCACTTATGTCGGTAAAAAGCAGAAACACCACCGCACATGGCTTTCTACAGACACCTGAAGACGGATCGATGAGCGTACAGCAATCAAGGCTCGGATTGCAGCGGCCTCAGCAGTAGAGAGAACCGAGCTTGAAGCCCAATACCGTGCGAAGAAGAAAGAAGTGCAGCGTAGTGTGAGACGTGACAAACGTCAACATGTCAACTCACTGGCCTCAAGGGCTGAAGAAGCAGCGAGTAGGTGCGACAGTAAGACTGTTTACAACATCACTAAGGAGCTCATTGGTGGTCGAAACTCCAAACAACATCCAGTGAAGAGTCTAGACGGTAACCTTCTGATTTCGGATGGGGATCAGCTCACTAGATGGAGCGAACATTTTGCTGCAGTGCTAAATCACTTAGACGACGGCGGTATGATCTTGAATTCGAATGAGCAGTTCGAAGCAACAAATTCCCGAATTCGCACCGTACCTCCCAGTAAAGCTGAAATAATAACAGCAATCAAGTCCCTCAAGAAAAACAAAGCGGTGGGTATTGATGGCATCCCTGCCGAGCTATTTCAAGCGGCGCCAAATACATCGGCAGATTTGCTGCATCCGCTAATACGGAGAGCTTGGGATAGTGAACAATTTCCACAGGAGTGGAAAAGGGGGATGATCATTAAGCTTCCAAAGAAGGGTAACTTGATGGAGTGCGGTAACTGGAGAGGTATATGTGTTCTTCCAGCTGTAGCCAAAATAATAGCTAGAATAATTCTAGAACGAATTAAAGATCATTTAGATTCAACTCTCGATGTCGAACAGGCAGGCTTTCGCGCTGGATCCTCCTGCATCGACCACATAAACACCTTACGGATCATAATCGAACAATGCGTTGAGTATAGGTCTCCGCTACATTTACTGTTTATCGACTTCGAGAAGGCTTTCGACAGCTTGAATCGAGATGCTATCTGGTTGGCCTTGCGCAGGAGAGGCATTCCAGAAAAGCTTATAGCTATTATCAAGGCTACATATGAGGGCGGCAAGTGTCACGTCGTGCACAATGGTAAGGTGTCGGAGGACTTTGATGTCCAAAGTGGAGTACGTCAAGGGTGCATACTGTCCCCACTATTGTTCTTGGTGGTTATCAGCGATGTACTCCGTGCAGCATTGACGGAAGCTAATTCTGGAATTCGTTGGACTATGACATCTTACCTTAAACACCTAGATTACGCTGACGATGTTTGTCTACTTTCACATCGGATAATGGATCTTCATTTGATGGCCCAAAATCTAGAAGCTGAGGCAAACAAAGTGGGGCTAAAAATAAACACAGCTAAAACAAAAGCCCTGAGTACTTCCAATACCCGCGCTCAACTTAACATTGCCGGAAAGCAAGTCGAGAAAGTTGATAACTTTCTATATTTAGGAAGTGTCGTCTCGGCTAATCGCGGTGGCACCGAACTGGATGTGTGCAGCAGAATCGGGAAGGCTAAAGCTGCGTTCGGAATGCTGTCCAAAATCTGGAGAAGCAATGTCATTAGCTTAAGAAGCAAGCTACGACTGTTCCGCTCCAACGTAGAATCAGTGCTGCTTTATGGGTGCAGTACCTGGAAGGTGGACACCATTAACACACGCAAGCTGCAAGTCTTCGTAAACAAATGCTTAAGAATCATCTTGAGGATTTTTTGGCCGAACCGCATCTCCAACGAACAACTTTATCTGAGAACGGGCCAAGAACCTATAAGCATTACTATACGAAGAAGAAAGTGGCAATGGATTGGACACACCCTACGGCGCGAAGACAACTCCATTGCGAAATACGCTATGCAGTGGAATCGGCTCACCCAGGCAGGCAGAATAGCGGGACGCCCTAGGCAAACGTGGCGCAGAACAGTTGAGGAGGAATCGAGCTCTTTAGGAATGAGTTGGAGGCAGCTCAAACGCGTTGCAGAACTTGGAACACGATGGCACGCAGGTGCCCCCGAGGGGTTAAAGGATATATGAAGAAGAAGAAAGAGAACAATGAAAACGCGTTGTTCTTTCGTGTAGCACTCCATCTTAATAACCCCGAACTCTCAGCCGACACGTTTACTTTTTTTCTCGTTGGCAACACTTTACGGCACAAATGGCGCAAAATTCAAGTCTTGCGTGAATTTAGGGGCACCCTTTATGATGTCCGAATCCATATGGCAACCAATTCTTTCACTTGACTTAAAGGATTTCATGATTAAAAACAGTTTGACTCATATATCAAAGCAAGTGCTTCTGTTGCAATACCAATAAACCCCCTTTGAAGAAATCATAATGACATAGCCTTCTCTTGATGGAATTTATTGTTACTTAGGAATGATTGCAATTATTTGTATTATATTAGTCCATCTAATTATAGCATGAATGCTATCATAATGCAGAAAAGTCATCCGCAATTAGGGTCCATAACAATGGTGATATTAAAAATCATTTACTTCGTCCTTCCACCAACACACATACTTACTTTACTTAGATGGCGCTACAGTCCGGGGTGGACCTGGTCCTCAACCAACAAACCTCTCCAGCCAGCACGGTTACGAGCCAGCTGCCTCCAGTTGCGCACGCCAAGTTGGTTGACGTCCCCCTCCACTTGTTTGCGCCACCTACCAGCGAGGTCATCCTCTACTGCGCCGTCCATCCGTCCACCTCTGCGCCATACAGCAGGACTGGGATGATTAGTGTCTTATAAAGAGTTACCTTAGTAGTTCAAGATAGGGCTTTGCTACTCAATTGCCTTCTTAGCCCATAGAAACAACGATTGGCAAGAGTAAGTCTTCGTGTTATCTTCCTACTGATGTCATTTGCGGAGTTCACCATAGAGCCTAGGTAGACAAAATCCTTTACTACCTCAAAATTACATCTATCTGTTGCGTTCTGTCCAAGATGCCGATGTTAAGTGTCATTTTTTGTAGACAGCATATATTTTGTTTGCTTTCATTGACCGCTTGACCCATCTTTTCTGCCTCGATCTCAATACTCGTAAATGCCCCATTGACTGCCCACTGAGTCCTTCCGATTATGTCAATGTTATCGGCATAAGCGAGTAGTTGTACAGACCTGTGAAAGATTGTACCCCCGGTGTTGGCTTGTGCGTTTGTACAATTGTGTGTACAATTCCCTCAAGTACAATGTTAAAGAGATTGCATGATATCGCGTCACCTTGTCTAAGACCTTTCCTGACATCGAATGGTTCGGTGATGTTCTTACCGACTTTGATGGAGCAGCGAGAGTTCTCCATCGTCATTCTGCACAAACGGACGAGCTTGGCAGGGATGCCAAGACTAGACATGGCTCTGTATAACTCGTCTCTATACACGCTATCATAGGCAAATCGATAAAGAGGTGGTGCGTATCGATTTTATATTCATGGGTCTTTTCCAAGATCTGCCGTAGTGTGAATATTTGGTCAATGGTGGACTTTCCAGGCCTGAAACTGCACTGATAAGGACCTATCAGATTGTTGACGATCGGTTTTAGGCGTTCACATAATACGGCAGACAGGATCTTATACGCGATGTTGAGGAGACTTATACTTCTATAGTCTATAGCAGTTCAGAGGGTTTCCTTTCTTCAGGAAAGGACCCAACAGCAACACACATAAGATCCATTATACGAAAGTTTCCTCGAAATTGTTTTCCACTCTTTTCCAAACAAGTGACCTAAATGTCCAATATACAGTGGAACTTCCATAAGTCGAACTCTCAAAATGTAAGAAAAAAAATTCGAGTTATAGAAAATTCGACTTAGAGAAATAAAAACGAAAACTTGATATTTTTTTTTTATTTTGTTATAAGGATATTTCAAAGAGAGAAAATGTTTTTTAAGTAATAGAAGCCTTAAAAAAAGTCAGTAATCATTCGTTGACGTTTTTTTTCATTGCATTTTGATTTATAATACGTTTCGATTTCGTGAATTATATTGAAAAGCCGATCCGGCGTATCGTGTTCAGTAAGAAGAGCATATCGTATTGTTTCAAAGGCTTCATTGACTTTAGCTTGCTTAGGCTGTACGATTAAGTCATCACCTGGATCAGCATCAGCATCAACTTCATCTTCACTAACGGTTTCCACTTCAGGTGTTACCGAAAGCAAAATTTCGGCATAAGACGACATATGACAAACAATAATCTCATTATCCAAGTTAATGTATTCTGAAAGGCTGCACCCTGTGTCTTGTGTATTTTGTATTCGCGAAAAATCCTCTTGCATTTCTCTGAACTCAGGTATGGGCACACCAAAAACTGCGTGAATTTCATTGATTCTTAGCTCTGCCAAACTAACGTCATCTTTTTCATCCCAAAGGGAATGCTTGCCAAATCCAGCCTTAATAAAAGAATTTCGTATTGTTGAGCTCTTTACATCGCAATTCCATGACATTGAAACATTTTGTATGCAGTGGAGTAAAGAAATGTTTGGATCAACATTCCCTTCTTCCAGCGAAGTAAGAATTTTGCTAATGATTCTTTTTCTGTAGAAACACTTAAAATTCTGTATCACTCCTTGGTCCATTGGCTGTAAAGCTGCTGTCATGTTCGGTGGAAAAAAAACAAGCTTTATAGACTTTAAATTTGTTGGCGATTTGTGGGCACTACAATTGTCAACAAAAAGCAGGACTTTTCGTTGTTGATTAAAAAATACCTTGTCCCATTCTTTTAGCCACTCTTCAAAAAAGCCAGTTACCATCCATGCTTTTTTGTTTCCTCGATACTTTACAGGCAAGGATTTAACTCCCTGTAAACATCGTGGCTTATTGCTTTTGCCGATCAAAAGAATTTTAAGTTTTTCTTTTCCACTCATATTTGCAGCAATCATACATGTTACCCTTTCCTTACTATGTTTGCCACCGTGACATTTCTCGCCTTTGAACGCCAGGGTTTTGTTTGGAAGGCATTTATAAAAAAGGCCTGTTTCGTCTGCATTAAAGATGTCATCTTCGCTGTAGCCTTCGATTAGTGCTGGTAGAACGTTTTGTTGCCAATGCTCGGAGTCTTCTTGATTTATTGAGGCACTTTCTCCAGAAAGTGTTTTTTGAACAATGCCATTTCTAATTGATAAAAAATCTTGTACACCAAACTTTTTTGTGCAATTTGTTGCCACGCTGAACTTACCTTTTTTTAAATTTGTCAAGCCAACCTGTACTTGCAGCAAAGTCAGTTTCTCCAAATGCAATTGCAAAGCTCTTAGCCTTCTCCTTTATAATGGTGCCTGACATCGGCAAGTTTACATTACGGGCTTCCGCAAACCATTTTGAGACAGCCCTGTCAACACTTTCATATTTAAGAGTTTTTTTTCTCATTGAGTTTTTTTCGTTTCGTGAAGATTCAGCATTTTTTTTAACACTTTCTCTGTTCTTCAGTATAGTGGATAGTGTACTTGGAGGTAAACCATATTTTATGGCCACATTTTTCTTCTTTGTACCACTCTCAACTTCACTGATGATCTTCAGTTTTTGTTCAAAAGTAAGATGGTTTAATTTTCTTCCCGACATAATGACAAATGAAAAAAATTTAAATAAAACTTGGAACTCCAGCGCTTACAAACGTTTTACATATCCGTCCAAAATCGAAGTTCAAGTGAGAAACATACAAATCGGTAACAAAAATAAACAACACATCTCTACTCCCCAAACAAACTTCCGAAAAATGTAATCACATCATAGTAGACCCAATTCATTTTTTAAAGGGGGGTTTCCCGATTCAGAGCAATACTTCGAGTTGATTGTACATTCTAAACCAACTTTCAAAATAATCGAAGTAGGCTACAGACAGATTTCAATAAATTGAAATAAAAGGGATTTCCCCGACTTAGAGAAAAAGTTCGAGTTAAAGAGACTTTTTGCCATCAAACGCAATAAAAAAAATTCGAATTAGAGAGGAATTCGAGTTACAGAAGTTCGAGTTATGGAGGGCGAAATTCAAACAAATAAAGTCGAAAAGGCAAAGTTCTCCATAAAACTTTGAGTTGTGGAGAAATTCGAGTTATGGAAGTTCGAGTTATGGAAGTTCGACTGTAATGGGTTCTGGTTCTAGTATGTACTGTATACATAGCAAAGGTCGCTACTCTTTCCTTTTATGAAATTTTATTACTGTGTTTCCATAATTGAAAAATAATTATAACACGGGAACTGGCGCCTTAGAATAATTGTATCACTGTATCCAATGTCATTCTCTGTTGCATTGTTCACATGCTTCCAAGGAAGTGAAGAATTAAAAGCCAGTCTTTGTCATTTTCTATGACTCCATGCAACGTCTCTTTAAATCAAATGTCAGCACACAAGAGCACCCAAGATAATTTAAAATGATTAATGCTCCAGTGAAACGTCATTAAGTACTAAATGTTCCTATCTTTGTTGGCCCTGTGTCGCGAATCATGTAATGGGGCCACCCTGACATTAGGCTTCGCAGTAATTTACTCTATAAAGGACATCAAGATGGGTGGTCGCAATTGTCACTGTTGCCGCTGGTCATCGCAAAATTTCTCCGTCAGTCCACCAGTGATCCAATGTGCACACCAACATGTCAGTTTGTATGATAAGTAAGACGATGAGATGTATGTCTGCTTGATGGCTGTGGCAACGATAAAAATTAGGTGAACCACAATTTAAATATGTGAAAGATGCAGTTATTGCTGCCGTTGCGCTTCAAATTCATGCATCCCGGGCATGTAGTAAAAATTCAGCGGCTTTGCCAAATAAGGAGGCTTGTTTGGAGGATGCCTCCTCTGTTATTGGCATCGTTAGTTTTAAGGGCAATAAATTCATTAAATTCCATACAATGTTTAGCTTGTGGCCAATGTTCGCAGAGCGGGAATAATTGTAGCAATTTCAATAACAGTGCCAATGCTCACCTCGTTGGTCTGTCGGTGTCATAAAAATAATTTATCCCGAGTGTGCGTTGACCGCACTCTGGTTGATTATGTTATATCTACGTGCAGCACATTCCAGGTGGTTATGCTTTATTTTATGGCTCAATTCTTAGAAGGGACTAATCCGCGGCTTAGTGCTAGTAGAAATTATGAAGTATTTCCGAAATAATGCTCGAAGGATTTGAATGACCAATAGCCTTAAATTAATGTAAATTTAATTGGTAGTACGACTTGGCGGTGCGAATTCGGTTATTATTATAAGATTTCAAGAGCTTAAGGTTTTACAAGGCTTCTAGATTATTCAAATGCTACTTACCAGGATTATCTATTAAACCTTTTCCTTTTTGCAAATTGTACTTATGTAGAGTATATTGCGTTCATACTCGTAGCAGCCTCTTCAAAAACATAAGAATTAATTTAAAATTTAAAAATATTTAATAGAATGTGCCCATAACAGTACCGGAGAAAAAAAAAATCTTGGTCCAGCAGTCTGTCTTCTAGCATTGCTCTGATTTCTTATTTCAGGTTCCACGGTGGTGAACCATTTGTTTGCTTCTTGTAACGAGCAATCCACAATCTTTTGCATAATCGAACATTTTAAACAATTTTCAATAATTTTCCGAAGACGAATTGAAATTTGAGACTCTGTGGACTGATCCGGAGATTGTGCTGTATTGGTGTGGCGTACCCAAGCAATTATGAACTTGTGAGACTTTCGTGCTAGTCAGGAATCTATCCAGCTGATTTAGTATGCGTGAAGTAACATACTCGTATAAGTTGATTTCCGATAACTTTAGTTTATGATAGATCTCATCAAATTTAATCGAAAAACACTGCATGTGGAGTACAGCCGGAATTATTGATGTCTTATGATACCGTTTCTTTAACTGATATCGGTAATTAAAGTCGTCCTACTAAGTCGAATGTCTCGTCGGACCGTAGGAATAATGGATCTTTTCGCTCTTAAACTCATCCAACATGCAATCGCTATGCGCATTTTAAGATATTAGGCTTTATTATTATTATTAAGAATTATTGGTTTTAAAATGATGGTGGGCTATATATTGGAAGAAAAAAAAAAAAACACCCTGCATTCGTACAATATACATACGTATCAGATTAAGGTTGCTCATTATATCGATACATCGAAAACATCGATGTTTACTATTCGATGTATCGAATCAATCCGATGCATCAGATACTTTCGATATTTAACGATGTATCGATGTATTTCATTTGATGCATCGAATGAAAGCACGCACTGTACACAGTTGAATTTCCACTTTGAAGACCTCACTTTAACTAGTGATATTTGGTCAGACACGCAGATGCGCAGCTTTTTATGTGTCACAGCTCATTTTGGTCTCAACACGAAGTTCAAATCAGTGACATTAGGAGTTTATCAATTTGATGAAAGACATACATACATCGGAGTATATAGGTCAAATGCTCAAAAAAATCATGCAACGATTGGGGATTTAACACAAACAAAGTCTCGGCAGTTGTTACTGATAGCGCCGCGAATATGGCAAAAGCTGTGGAAATGGGATTTGGAAGGAAGAAACACATCCCCTGTTTTGTTCATACTTTAAACCTAGTTACTAAAAATATTCTGCAAATTCCTGAATTGCAAAACATACTACTGGTCTGGAATTGAATATATCGCCATGCTCATTAACATTTTACGTCCACTTGAAGCTGCAACTAAGGAAATATCTGGAGATACACGAGTATATTGTACCACCTGCAAAGTAATTCCTTTAGTACACTGTATGATTTCAAAACAAAAACGATTGTGATTGATGAGCCGCTAGTAGTACAAGTACACAGGACATCCTGGCAGAAATCAAGAAATGTACGGGCGCTATTGAACAAGTTTCTTCGTTAGCTATCGCTATCTTGTTGGATCCGTGGTTCAAGAAACTTAATTTTAAAGACCCGATGGCTTGTGCACATGCAATTGAAAAAATCAAATATATGATGACGAAGGACCACCTTAATGAAACGCGAATAGAACCGGATTCACATAGTTTGGACAATGCATCGGAAGATTTCAGCCTTTGGAGCGACCATCACAAATTAGTTCACCGAAACAGGAAAACAAACAAAAATGAAGAAAGTGTGTGTGATGAGCTTTCGGTCTACTTGAGGATGCCTGTTGGTTGCCTCAGAGAAAATCCGTTGGAAATATGATCGGAGTTTAGACAACAATTTCCAAAACTATACAAAATTGCATATAAGACAGCTCAGTGCCATCAGAAATACTTTTTTTCCAAAGCTTCACATTGTTGAATCAGCAACGTAATAGTATCCAAGGAAAGCGTGTTAATAAAATATTATTCCTGCAAAGTTTGGAAAAGAAGTATTGAGATGTCTAATTCCAAAATAACAGGCTTTCTAAAACCCATGATTTTAATGAAATTTTAATAAAACTTATTTTAACTAAGAACATTGGATAATATCTCATTTTCTTATTTCCTAACCTATATTTTTAACAACTACGTCGATGTTTTTATTCGATGCATCGAAAACATTGATGTTTTTCGTCGATGCATCGAAAACATTGATGTTTTTCGTCGATGCATCGTTATGTATCGATGGAACGTTTCGATGCATTACATCGAATAAAACATCGACGTATTTTTGGTATGGACATCTCTATATCAGATTAATGTGTGAATAGCTTACGCCGAACGAGGAAGCAAAGAACACTAGCAGGAAGCAAGATTATGACTTCTGGTAGTCTGGAGCATTATTTGAAAATCTTAGTTAACGAATTCCGTTAAAAAATCGTCAACATCCTTGTACTTTGCCGGAGCAGTTTTTGTATTATAGTGCGTTAGTACTGGACACATTTTTAAAATCTGCACACTGATTTCCTCTGGAAAGGATATGTATGCTTTATCGTGTAATGTTGCTTTGCTTGAAGTTCAGATGCTGCCTGGGAGTACCTAAACCTAATATATGTATGTCAACTTAAAAACCCTATATCAGTTCACCTACTTATGTACCTACTTTACTTATAAACATCCTCGTGGAGATCAGGTGAAACAAGTAAACAAAGGCTGCTTGTAAGACGTAATACTACATTCTAAGCATTAGAGTTGCAAGTCTAAGTTGTGACTGAAACAGGTTTTTTTCAGAATCAGTAATAAATGCACTATCAAGTAATGTGTGCGCTTTAGCCAAGAACCAAAACTACGTCGCGCTGTTGTACAAAAGGTACGTTACAGCAAAAAAAAAAAAACTGTCAATTGTCATATATACGTAAAACCGATTTTTTACCTTTATTTAATTTTTTACTCTTGTGGACAATATAACTGAGGAAAGGATCCGCTCAATCAATTAAACATGGTTCAGTGATTTTGATACCCATTGTCTGCATTATTGTTGACTATTTTTTTTTGTGTGAACACTGTTTTTCTTTGGTGTGTGCGGTACTTGCATGTGTCCTGTCGTCATGTTGAAAATCAATTTTCTTAACGTTCATAAATTCTTATTTCTCTTTTCGGCATGTGCTATTGTAAATATTTCTCAACAGAAAGGCGTCGCTCATAGAGTCATTAACATCACGAGAACTAGGAATTTATTTGTATGCTACCTACACCGTCGCTTGGGTACATACATAAATTTACAATAATTCACAGGTCCTCGTTAAAAGGACTTTTCACAGATATTTCTCCGATGAAATTGTGATTTGCCACGGCTACTTGTTGTGTTGAAGTTTGACATGATCACCGGCCATTCACCTGAAGAAAGCGGTGGACTATTGATATGTCCCTTGCAAAATGCATGCTTATTTGCGAGGTGAATGAATTAAAGGAAGATTTGTTGTTTTTCTTTTTGCGTAAAAGTGAGATTTTCTTTCATGCAGAATACCGCCCAGAAGGGACTGTAACAAAGTCTAGATTTCGATAGTGTCCTTAATTAAGATTCTTACAGTATAACTTCGAGGTGAACACGGTTCGATGCATTTTACATCCTTAATGTTTCAGTTATAGCATTGACTGAGAACATGCTAATAGTAAAAGCATAGTAAAGCAGATTTCTACGGAGTATTTTGTACAACATATATTTTTTATTCGTAAGAGAGTGGGTGTCTATGAGAGGGTAAAATATGGGAGCGTCTGGATATCCTGCTTTTTTAATCCCGTTTGTTAAAATCCCATTGCCTATATGTATAATCAAGATAACTTAAAATCCCGCGCTTGAAATCCCATTTTTAGAATTCAGTTTTTCAGAATCCCGCCTTTCTATATGAATTTAATCATTTAGCTAAACCAATCCGAAAAGCGGAGTTTAAAAAAATGAATTGCGCGAAGCACGCCACTTAGCCATTGTCTGTCGGCATAAAACTCCTCTCGAATAGACTAAGGCCCAGGCGGCTGCCTGACAGTTGTTGACATACCCTTAGCGGAGCGGCTAAACTAAGTTTACATAAATGATTAGCGCGTCGCTTACCCGTTGTTTGCCGACACATAACTTTTCTCGAATAAACTTAGCCCCAGGCGCCTGCCTAACAGTTGTTGATGTACTCTTAGTGGAGCGGCGAAGTCGCCTGAGTGGCTAAACCACTCCGGAAAGCGGAGTTTAAATAAATGAATCGCACGAAGCACGCCACTTAGCCATTGTTTGTCGGCACAAAACTGTTCTCGAATAGACTTAGCCTCAGGCCGCATTTTTTTTTCAAATACAATAACTAATTTTCATTGGAAAAGCGGGATTTAAAAAAACCGGACTATAATAACCGGGATTATGAAAACAGAATTTTAAATGTGGGATTATAAAAAGCAGGATAACGAACTTAAACCGTAAAATATTTGTTGTTGGACAAGGTTCAGTTTGGGTTTTGTTTAAATAAGTAACTAAGCAAAACAGGTAAAGATACAGTATGTATGCATGTATATTAACCTCTCTTCTTCTTGTCTAACGCCCAAAGTTCCGGAGTCTTAAGGCCCTTGTTTTTGATGATTCTCGCCTCAGCGTGTTTGAAGAAGACAAGATTAGAAACTGCAGGCGGTTTATCGGAACACCAATGTGGCTTCCGGAAGGCACACATAGCAATAGACGCAATCAGCCTAGAGGTTAAAATAGCACAAGAAGCAAAGAAGGCAAGAGGTGAAAAGGGGGTATCAAGAAATACTGCTTAGTGATAACCCTCGATATCAAAGATTTACGAGTTCCAGCGCATCTAATTTAAATCGTGGCTAGTTACTTCAGGTGCAGAGTCCTAACCTATGGCACAGACAATAGAACCAAAGAATGCAAGATCACTGGCGGAGTACCAAAAGGCTAAGTGCTAGGTCCATCACTCTGGAATGTCATGTACGACGGGGTCGCTGTCCAATAACTGAGGAAAAAAAAATAAAAAATTCTAGTTTTCGCCGACGACATTGCAATCGTTGAAACTGCCGAGTGGCTGGAAGAGGTGGAACAGATAAGTCACTCCACAATAGGTACCGTCCTGAAATCGCACAGCCCGGCTAGTCTTACGCTGGCGGAACACAAACAGCGGTTCTTATAAGCAGTAGAAAGAAGGCGACAACAGTCAATATTACTGTTTGTGGCAACACAATTACATTAAAACTCTATATAAAATACCTCGGAGTTGTACTATATACGAGACTCTGTTTCAAGGAATACTTGAAGTGCGTTAGTCACAAAACAGTGAACGCCAGCGCTGTTCTGGTACGGACCATGCCTAATACAGGAGGCCCACGACACAGTCAAAAACTATTTTTGACCAGAGTAAAATCGTCTATAATCCTCTAGAGTGCAGCCTAATCGGGGCGAGCACTATGACGATTAGAGCAAACAAATTTGATATTGTCTCAGTTTACTGTATTTGTACATTTAGAGTGCGTTGCGTATACCGCACCACCTCCAGCGATGCAGCCTGGGTAATAGCAAGATGGCTAGCAATAGACATCTTGGCAGAGAAGCAGCGATGACAATACGAACTGAAGCACTCAGAATGAGAGCAAACCGCTCCCATCGCCGGCGAAAACCAATAGATGCCATTAAGGATACATAACATAGAAGAGTGGCAATAACGCTGGAATGCCTCCGTAAAAGGTAGGTGGATAAAAATGCTTATATGTACCACAAATCCAACCATGGAAAAAGAGAGAGGATGGTGAAGTCAGGTTTCACCTAACCCGGTTGCTGACAGTTCATTGATTCATCCCCTCTTACCTGCATAACTTCAAGCAAGATAACAGCCCTTACTGTTCACAATGGATTGGCTGCCGAAAAAGCCGAACATGTGTTTTTCCGATATCCGCGGTTTCAAGGTGAGAGAGAAATATTGAGGGAAAAACTAGACGTGTCACCAACTCCCGAAAACATGATTGGCAAAATGTTTAAAAGCCAAGGGGCTTGTGATGTAATGGCTGAAAATACAAATGTTACCATGAGCAAATTAAGAGTACTGGAACGTGGCAGAAAGGAGTCCAACGAGACTAACACGAATCAAAATGAGAGCTAAGTCAGAAAACCCCCCTGTAACGAAATGCTAAAAATGCGCTATTGCGGGGAGAAAGGGTTTAGGGATTAGTGGGTACAAATCTCACACTGTTACTGACTACAGACTCAGTTTCGTTTTTTGAAGATTACCACCTCCCAGTAAAAAAAAAAAAAATCGACTGGCCTTATAAAGCTTAGTATATCGACTATATGCATGGATACGATGAGTTTGACTAAGTTTAGTGTGATATTTTGTGCAGCTGGATTAACTCATATAAATAACTATACAATACGAGTATATTAAGGCTTAGTTATGAATATGTAGTCTTAAGGAAATACAGCATAAAACCTAAGGGGTTGTATTTTTTTAGATTTGCAAATCAGAATTATCTCAAATTAGTAGGCTCACTGGGGGGTGCATATAGTATAATTGTGTCATAAATTCAATTTTTATTATAAGCATCTTTATAATGTATGTCTACGCAGAAAACGCACTTCCGAAGAACAATAATAACATCCAATTTTATTGTCATCATCTGGCAATATATTAATTGCATCCTCATATTATGTTATAGGTATGTATTAAAATATTAGCATCCTCAGATACGAGTAGTATGCTATTATAAATGGTGCCCTGTGGCTATAGTTGCTTCATTTAAATGTTCAAAATATTCGTTTTTAACTAGCTACTTGGCCTGGATTGCTTAAAGTATTTATTAAAAATATGAATTTGCATTCAATTATTCAATGAATTAAAAAGAAATTACAATATAGCAAACATTTCATTCCACCGTGGATTGAACTTGATGGCATCGTTAAAGTAGTAGGTATCCTTGAAGTTATAAATATAAGCCATGAAATCACAACATGTGTCCACATTTTTATTGGATTACAACTGCTGCTACTAGCACCATAACCACTGCCAATGACCATGAACTATTATCATTTTAGTGCCGGCAAAAAGTAAAATACAACCTTCCGACGTAAAGTTGGATAAACCGCATTGGATGACTCCCGAAACCTCCGGTGCAGTATCTGTATCTTTAGTCATACAAGTTATTTCCATCGAAATAGATTATGCCAATTGATCCAAATCACATCATAAATTCCCGCTCCAATGGGGTTGCTTTGATCGAGTGAGTGCGTGCTGATCGTGTCCATCCAGATGCCCAAATGAAATCAACACAACGTAACCGTACCGAATGTGCCCAATGAATATATATTCATATTTTTGGAACTGCACCGAATTAACCGGGGGCAGTTATCGCATGAAGTACGCGCGCGAGCGGTGTGATCCTTTGAAAGTGATACTACCACCACCACCGCCGTCACGATCGCTGGCACTTTACTCTTTGAGAAATGATATCCACCAGCAAGCGATCGAATGATTTGGTTGTTCCGCCGCATTGGTGTGGTATGGTGTGGTGTGTTTTTCATTTCGATGCGGGAATTGAAAAAGGCTCCGCGTGGCAAGGCATCATAAGGTTCTGATTCTGGTTCTGGTTGGGCGGTGCTGCGTTCTGAGCGCGCGTCCTCCTGATAATCAGCTAAAGTGCCTGGAATCGCAATAAATGTAATTGTTAAATGATCTATGGTGTTTGCCAGGGAGTTGCGTGTTAGCTGGCGATATGGCAAACGCGGCACTTCGACTCATATATCGGAGAACAGTGATCCTTCAAATATGATAATCCGATGGGTTGGTTCTGGGTTCTGCTCCTTCAGAACCCCGCCGGGGGTATGATAATGTATTTAAATTTTGAGAAGGAATTATCTCATTTTGCCTAATGGCGTCCGAAATAAATTTAAATGAAATTTGAAACCAGTCAGAAGGAGTGAAAAAGTGTTAGTTCGCACGAAGTGATTTGGGAATTCGGATTCAAGGATAGAAACAGGCAGTAGGGTAAGAATAAATTGGGGGTGTTAATCATGTGGTATGACTTCGAGACTAAAATAAGGAATTTGGATGATAAGTTGTGTAAAGATTTAAAGATTTCTTTTGAAGAGGAGTCCCGATCCAACCTTCTAGTTCTCCTCTGCAAATAAGGATACACTACTGACTTTACTTCAACACTCCTTAGGTCCTGAAGAACAACATATTATAAAAACCTTTTTAGTCACCCAAAGATAGTTGACCGGATCATGGAAGCAATAAATTATTCTGCTGCAAAACGATATAAGATGCAGTTTCGACGTGAATATGCCTATAAAGCTCTTGTACTGGGGGCATAACAGAAAGCCTGATGATAACGAAATCAGGGGATACAGTTTCATGTTGCAACTTAATACCTAGTGGGGTTTGTGCCGTTAAGCGCGGGTCGGAGCGGGACGCGCTCCCATTTTATGACTGAAGCGCATCTGGAAATATTGCAGTAGGTATTACTTTTCACTCAAAGAAGCTACGACGCTCGTTATTGTCTCAATCGATAGTTCTAATCACATTCAACAGATTTACTGCATAAAGCATTAGTCTTGAGTTGTTCTCGTGAAAGTGTATTAAGTTGAAAAAAGAAATAAATTTCAACACAATTTCGGCTTATACTTCTAGAAAAACCAAATTGAAATATGTTCATAAATCGTATACGGTTGGATAGAAATCCATTGATGCTCCATAAACTCCTTATAAGTGAGTTAAGCATAGCGGCGGCTATGCAAGTATGTTAGTTAATGAAATCGCTTCTGCGTCAAAGTCACAATGTATGGACATCAATTTTGTGCCATCACTGACCATGTAGAGGCAGTGGGTGGCAGTTACTGCGGGTTTCAGAAATACGTTTGCCAAGAATTCGTTTGGCTATAACTACAAATACAAATACAAATATTTGGCGCAACAGCTCTTTAAATTGCCAGGGCCTAGCTTCTCGCAACCACTCATGTTGTGTGGGTTATTATTTTTCACACGAATGGAAGCGACCTACAGTTTAATGCCAAATCCGAACGGCGATTTGAGAAGCTTTTTCGTGACTAAAATACTCTGGGATGTTTGTCAGACGCTCGCGACAGGTGGGACCGTGGAAAAACTTGTTGGTATTTTCTGGGATTCAAACTTAGAACCTCATGCGTAGTGATCCGACACACTAACCACTTACGCCACGGCGCCCATATAACGGGTGGGCCATCTAGTGATTTCTTTTTAAATCATAGGTTATTTTAACACTGACAGCTGTTTCCCGCTCGAGATCTTGACAGAAAATCAGTATCATATCTCCGCGGAACGAAATGAGTCGCTTTACGCTTGAACAACATTGGGAAATATTGGAAACTTATTTCCAAAGTAAGTGCTGTGTAGCCCAAACAGTGCGTTTTTTTAAAAGAAGTTTTGGCGGAAATGAAGCACCCACCGCGCCTGCTGTACGCAAGTTTGTGCAAAAAGTTCATAAGACTGGTATGCTAGTGGACAACACTCATGGTCCCCGTCGTCGTACGGTGCCCACAGACGAGAATGTGGCTGCTGTAGCCGAGAGTGTGAGACTCGATTCACGAACTTCAACTCGTCATCGATCTCAACAGCTCAACATTTCACGCACTAGCCTGAGGAGAACTCTGCACAAAGACCTGGGATTATTCGCTTACAAGGTCCAATTGATTCAGCAATTGAAAGCGCACGACCATCCGCTTCGTTATCGCTTCGCAGTTTGGGCCTTAGAGCAGCTTGAATTGGACAACGATTTTGGGCGAAAAATCATCTTTTCTGACGAGGCAAATTTTCATCTCGGCGGCTACGTTAACAAACAAAATTGCCGCATCTGGGGCTCGGATAACCCGCACGTTATTGTCGAGAAGCCAATGCATCCACAGAGAGTGACAGTTTGGTGCGGATTGTGGAGTGGTGGCATCATTGGACCATTTTTCTTCGAAAATGAGGCCGGGAACAACGTTTCGGTCAACGTTGGGCGTTACAGAGCCATGTTAACGTTTTTTTTTTTTCACTGAAATTGAAGACATGGATTTGGACGACCTCTGGTTCATGCAGGATGGCGCGCCATGCCACAATCGGTCTTTTGCGCACCAAATCCCCAAATCGTGTTATCAGCCGTCTTGGCGATGTCAATTGGCCGCCTCGGAGCTGCGATTTGACCCCTTTGGACTTCTTTTTTGTGGGGAACCGTGAAGGACCGATGTTATGCCAACAATCCGGAAACGATTCAAGCACTTAAGGCTAATATCATCCAAGCAATCCGTGAGCTACAGCCCGAAACCATCAACAAGGTCTTGGAAAATTGGAGTGATAAAATGCGCTACTGCGAGGCCAGCCGAGGCTAATGGGAATGTTTGTTCTTACTAATAAAGCCATAATGTATGGAAAAAATTGCATTTTGTTCATTTTATTGCATTTTTAAAAAGAAACTTGTAGTTGGCCTACCCTGTATAACGCCCATGGCTATAACTGTAACCTGTCTGATTGTCTATGGGTTCTTTGCTTATTGAAGCCACCGAAGGCAAAGTACTTAACGTTACTCAAAAATACATTCTCGGCGAGGCAGGGGCTGACTTTAAACTGTGAGGTAGGTGTAGAAAATAACTAAAGACGATGTCTTGGCGAACATTGTAGACATATTCAAGTAATCTGTCTGTACCCGCCACACAGACGCGAATGCTTTTTCTTCTCCGCTTTTTTAATGCCAAGATTCTCTTTTGTTAAATTTCAGTACGGAGCTACACAATGAATGCGCAAATTTGAGATTCTTCGCACTCGAACTAATATGGTTAATATTTCTCAGCTTTTAAGAGAGAACTTATATAATAACTCGAAAATATGGTCTAAGTTGATGGATAGTGTGAGCTGAACATTTGCCACAAGTTAAGGCAGTGATAGACCTCGTGAGGACCGTAATGAGAGCTCTAAATTTGAATTTCCTGAAGAAGATAGCTTAAAACAATACATGGGCAGATCTGCAAAGTACAGTTTGTAAAAACTAAGTTCTCACCGGCATGAAAAGGAGGGCTTATCAATCGTTTTTTAATTCATTAATCCTCTCCTAATGGGGTAAATGAAAAAGAATACTCTGATTTTGGGCTCATAAATGGCCAATTTATATATTTAGCCATGGTAACTTTCAGCTATTTTGTAAGGAAATTTATTCGGTGTAGATTGTCCTTAAAATTTAGTATAGTAAGGAACCCCCAATCTTTTTTTTTATCCGTTTAAAGAAAACCCATCCCAAATGAGGAAGGTTCGAAATTTGTGCCATTTAGCAAAGTAAAGTGATTGGGTGTTTTGCACATGCCTCTGATACCATGCAGAGGGTCTTGTTATTGAAAATTCAAATGCTAGCAGTATTCTCTGACAATACTGTAGATTGTTGAGAAGATCTTCACCCAACAGGGGCTTTACCTGAGTATGGTCAGTAGATTACAACAGAATAATCTGTATCGACCATTTCGACAAAAATCGCAACTACAAAGCATAACTAAGATCAGGGCTTGAGCACTGCTCTCTTTTTAGAAACTCTGCCCAAAACACTATCTGAATCTACCTGACAGTATTCAGAGGAGCAGTTCGCTTATTAAAAGATCCAGTACTACCGTCCAACCTTCAATCATTGGCTCATCGAAGCCAATTGGCAGATTTATGCCTGCCCTACAGATATATAGGTACGTATAGCTTGAACCAAATTACTTGAACGTTTTTCTGAAATGAAAATGAGTAAAACTCGTACAAATAAAAGAGACCTGCGCATAAAAACGTTCTGGTGATTTCGATCAAGCTATACTATAGCACTTGAACGTTTTCCTGCGCATGTCTCTTTTATTTGTACGAGTTTTACTCATTTTCATTTCAGAAAAGCGTTCAAGTGATTTGGTTCAAGCTATACCACCATGGCAGATGTTCCGAAGATCTCAAAAGAACTAGAGCACACAACGTTCATGTTCACCTGGCAACAGCAAGAACATCATTCTACCAAAATTCATTTTGTTACAGGGCAAGCATCTTTGGAACTCACCCTCAGGTATGTAAATTAAGTTTTTCCAATAACAAAATAAGTCTGAGAACAAAATTCAAAACATTCAATGAAATAAGGAATTTAAGCTTTGTTACGGAAATGCTATTTTTGGAAATATTTTATTGAATACTTAGTTTGAAGTCCTGCGGATATATTTTTCAGACATGCATTTAAATTATCGAACAGCATTCTTGCATTATTCATGTAGAATGGCGAACAAAGAAGAAGTGCGCTCAGGTCCGAACAGAAAGCGACTGTATCGGGAGTTTGAGGAAATATCTTCCACAGTTGTTGATACAAATCAGGCTATCCAGGAGCTGCGACAACGCAATATGAACAAGGGTGCAACCATCTTAGAAACAGCTATCCAAAGAAGGAGGAATGCGTATGAGATTCGTTGCCAAAGTTCATTAACAATGTTCAAGGCTCACTTTTTCTGAAAACTCTGCATAGGTGGCGACAGTATTGTAAAGGACTTTTGAATGAACAATTTCCACGGTTATATTTTCCACAAACCACCCCTAACTGTGTAGAAATACCCGACATTACTGTAGAAGAAGTCAATGAGCTTAGTTTATTCCAAAAAACGGAAAGCGGTTGGGCCAGACGAGATGCCCTCTGAGTTCTGGAAAAAGATGAGAGACATTGGGTTCAGATGGCTCAGAATTTTCATCTTCAAACTTATGAGAGGTGGTCCAAGACTGAATTAATGGATGGAAAGTTACCTCCTCCGTATATACAAAGGGAAGGGTGATAGACGAAGCTGTGGTAATTACCGTTCGATCAAGCTGATGTCATACACCATAAAGATCGTTGAGTGGGTATTAAATGACCGACTGCGAAAAATAATATGGCTATCTGATGATCAGTATGGATAAATCAACCGCAGATGCAATCCAAAGTTTAACGATCATAGTGGAAAATCATTGTGATTTCCTAAATGATTTGCATATTGTATTCGTTGAGATTGAAAAGGCATTTGATTTGAAGATTCGTGGAAGCCTTCACGTCAAAGAAACCATCTACCGAAAAATATAGCGCGACCGGCTCAGCTGGTATTCTCATGTTCAAGGAAGAGATCATTTGAATCCCGTTAAAAAGTAAATATCAATGAACGATCCAAAGATATCGCGAAAGAAATGTAGACCTTAAAACCCCTGGATTAAACAAATGCAACAACTCCAGCATTTGGTTGGTCTCAGTAACGAAGTGATTTAAAATAGAGAGGCCTGTTGACATTTTCTGAGGTCAAACAGGCGAACCCCACAGGCGGATCATTAGAAATGGAGTGAGGTGGGAGGGTTATGATCAGAGTTGAGTTCAGATCATAATCTAGAAGAAGAATGGGGCTTAACCAAAAATTAAAAAGCTTGTTGAGTTTTTATTATTAAAATAAAAGACAATGGCTGCCTGCAAAAGAAACAATTACTGGATCTGCGCAGATCCAATTGTAGTATCTTCAGGGAATTTTCGAATGCATTTCTCCAAGGCAACATTGACTGACCACTGGCAGGATGTTCTATACGAATTAATTGTTAAAAGAGACGAGAAGATGGATAAGAAAATTTCGATAGAGCATCATCACAAGCTAGCGTAATATTTAGAAATATTAAAGCCAGCAGTTTTGCAGCAGGTACTCAACGAACGAGAAGGTATGTAGGTACCTATATATTTTAGAACTGTTAGACAGACTCGAAGAGCAGACAACTTCTACAAATTTAAAGCAACAGTAGAACTAATCATCGAAGGCCTTCCATCGTTATACGAATGTAGATAATTACTGAAAAAAAAGATATTCTTTTTGAACCAAATCAAATTAAAATTCCACAAAACTTACGATAACCTCAAAATTCACAGCCATACAGCAGGAACGTTCCAGTTAAATCTCAACTTATTGTTAACCTGTAATTAAAAATAATTTCCCGTCGTTAATTACCGTCGTGTGTTTGGCTTTCGATTTTAATTGTGCGACCTGCGACTTGATTAACGCCGCTTGGCTTAAGGGTTAGCGCCTTGTATAATTTTATTCAGCTACTGGTGTCTCTCTCGCAATCGCAATGCAAGGCAATCTTCAGATTTATTTTTCTTCATTTTTCTTGTAAAAACTACGAGTATAAGTTCTGGAAATTCAAAGGGTTTTAAGATACTTTTCTTTTTCTTTTCTTTTTTGTTCGTATATCTATTAATTCCTTAATTATACGTTACCCATGTCGAATTTAGTCGGATCATTCGATATTTTATGGAGAGTTGTGTTTGCAAAATTAATGCAATACACTTACCTCATCTTATTCTAACGGATTACACATGGTATAACATCAGAATTAAGCCATTTAGTGTGACTGTTTCCATCCGGTTTCGTACAAGGAAAAATATAACGTCCTCTGTTGCTGTTGAGTAACAGGGTATTAAACAGAGAATCTAAACACAATAACAGTGCGTTGTTAATTTTAACCACACAACACTAGCAGCATATATACATGTATGGAAGTGACACGAAGAGAAGAAAACCAGGAGCGGATGCTAGGTTTTGCAAATGGCAAAAGTTTCATAGAAATACTCGTAGCGTCGCCCTGCAAATAGATAGTCGTAAACAGATAGTTTGGTGGGAAAAAGAAGTTTGAAATTGGAAGAAAAGAATGAGTATGTCTAAGCTAAAATCTTCGTCCGTGCAAAACAGCCTCACTCATTACTTAATAGCGCCCTACGATGATCAGAGTCTTCTACAGAGTACTTTAGTTATCTGAGAGTAGACTTTGTGAATTTATTCAACTTTTCAGCTCAAGATAATGCCGATTGGCAACTGTGATTTTTCGCGTGATGTCTGCGCTGGTGTCATGGCTTGAGTTTATAGAGAAGCCTAGGTAGATAAGGCCATTACAACTGACTATCACGATATTCTACTGATGGCTACAGATTATTTTTAACAGCATGGTAGAGCTTTGTTTCGTCCTCTTCCTGCATTAAATCGATTCCTGTAAGACAAGACTTCGATTTTATTTGGCTCATGTCTACATAAGGTAAAGAGGCGATGGATGTCAATCCGAAACTCATGCATTCTTTCCAAGATCTGTCGTAGTATAGTCGACTTTTCCAGCCTGAAACGCAACTGAAATGATCCAATCAGAGTTGTTAAAAAATGGCTTTCTTAGCTCGAATCATAGAGCTGAAAAGATCTTACAAGCAATGATTTGGGTGCAACGGTAAGAAAGCCTTTTTTTGAGGATTAAACAAACGATACTGCCATTCCACCAATTGGGCAAACTCTCATGCTTTATAACAATTCATCTTCTATTTCTTTAAGTAACCTGGCTTTATTAGGCCTAAACTCAGATACTACTATCTTCACTTTATCGTGGGTGCTCAGATCGAACAGTTTATTCCACTTCAGAGGGAAATATTGGTCGGCGTGCCGTTCAGCAGCCTTCGATTTTACTACTGGAACTCTAAATTAATTTTTGTAGGTTTTCAAGCCCTGGCATTGTTTTTTTTTACCTTTTGCCCAAGTTTCTGCAATAGCACCTATATTTTGGCGACCGTTTCTCGTACTAATTCTACTACTTCTTGAAAATTCAGTGTTTCGTATTTTTCCTAATATTCGTGAACAACGGTCGGCAGGGGTTCATCGGAGAGCAAAAGACACTCAATCAACAAAGACTGCCATATTTGGTACGTACATATATGTACATTTTGACTGGAATTAGATAGTGGAGTCAACATAGACTCCACCGGAATCCATACTAAATGAATACCTTTCAGATGTGAAAACGAAACGAAGAAAAGAAAAGTCGATTAGTCTTAATCCATTTATGAATGTTGTGCTAGCAAAAAAGGACGACAATCGGAAACTCACTGAAGATAGCGAACCTCATTCTTCCTCTATTGGTGTGATCAAATTTTAGCTGAACACTGAATTGATCAAAATTATCAATGTCAGATGGAATAATATTAATATTTGTCTCTCGTCTAGGAAACTCTGGTTAAACCTGAACTCCAGAAAGATGAACAGATTAACATCAATTTGTAGGAAAGATTTTAGCTCTACAATTGGTGCCCTTACAGGGCATTGTTTGACAGGAAAATATGGCAGAAGATTGGGAGTGCCCTCCATTGATTTCTGTAGAAGCTGTAGATACGATGAGGAGGATGAGATGGTAAACCACCTTCAATGCAATTATCCTGTGCTACCCACGTTGAAGTAGAAAATCTTAGCCAAATACTTCTTCAACGACTTAGACGACCTATTATGTTTTGATATCTGTAAGATCAGCAGATTTGTCTTCAGATCGAATTGTTTTCAATAGGAACATGATTTTATAGGAAGTGATCTGACATCTTATGCATTCACTGGCCCCTATTTTCCTCACAAGCAAGTCCAACACTGAACACAATATCAATCGAAACATTTCGATTACTATTAGATTACATATAATAGCAAGATACATAGGCACTCGCACAAACGTCCTACTATCCCGCATGCATAGACACAATCCAACATGGTATTGTAAATTCTGAATCCAATCGACGATTTGAAATGAGCGAATATTTATTGCCATCCGTTTTAACCTGATTATATTGGCCGAGCGGACGATGCAGAGATGGATCTGCAGCGACCACAGATCGCGAACACACGAAGAAGACAAAAGAACATCCGCAAGTCATTAATTCTCATCTTATCCCAAGTTATCATGGCCACTTAACCAAGAAGTTGCCGTTGCGCAACATACTCACAAAAGGCTTGAAAAATTATACCTTTCCACTATTATGAAGTATTCTAGGCTAATTTATAGATAAAAGTGTCTCTATTCATGGTCGTGGCACTTCCTAATCACCTGTGTGCTTATGTGACCCCTTCAAATGACGTGAAGGGTTTGTTTGGACGATAGGTACCTGTTTGTTCTGTGGCACGCGTATGTTTTCGGATGCGCTTAGCATGTATCCATGCGGCCTTTGGCCGAGTGCCACAAAATGATGGGTGCCTACAAGTGTTTTCTGTTTTTTTTTTTTTTTTCGGCTAAAAGAAACACCGGGCCTTGGGTTGTGTTCTTTTTAGTACACACAGGCACGCCGTCATTGGTATTAAAACAGTAACGAAAAAATATGTCCTTAGGAATAGTGGAATCCGTCAAGAGGCAGCTGCAATTATTATCGATGAGATGAATTTGATAAACAGTTTCATATACAAATTTGTATGTACATGTGAATGCATTTTTAAAGATTTAGGTAGATAATTGTTGTTTAGGGCGGTAATAATATTGAGACATTGAAATACAAAGGAATTCGTAGAACAAGATATCATGAAAGCAGTTACACAATTGTTGCGAATGACGGTATTCTATTTAGACGCGTTGCGATAGATCTAGATCTACTGATAGGAGATCTTTCCCATTTAGTGTTCTGTTTATGTCAACAGTTTTATGGTGAAGTAATTAATCTTTTCTTTAAAGTCAGTTTCATACATACTCGTACGGAACTTAAGAATATGTTACAGTACTTAAGACGCTCAGAAGGTGCACTGTCTTCTTGCATCATTATGAATGAATCTAAGTGGGTAAATCGATGTAGCGCTTACTTTTACTTATTTATTTATTTATTTATTAACATCAATCAGCTGGTATTACCACGTTCAAAGACGAGATCATTTGAACCCTGTTAAAAACGAAATATCAATGCACGTACCAAAGACATCGCGATGTAGGAAAGGCAGGCCTATAAACGCCTGGATCAGACAAATGCGACGACATCGGCATTTCATTGGCCTCAGTAACCGTAACAACCAAAAGCCTCGGATAAGGATGACTCAACTAATGACGACCCCAGCAAACGAAATAAGGACAACGACCTTCGGATCTGTACGTGGAATGTTCTGTCCCTTTACAGACCACGTGCAGCCGAACAACTAGCAGAGGCCCTAGACTGCTATTGAGCAGATATTACCGCCATCCAGGAAGTGCGATGGGATGGGCCGGGCAAAAAGAGGATGAAAAACTGTGACATCTACTACGGTGATTGCTACAGAGGCAACAGGCAACGCTTATTCGGATGCGGATTTGTCATACGCGGCAGACTTAGGCAAGAAGTCTTAAGCTTCCGACACGTGAGCGAGCGTATTATGACTATCCGGCTCAAGGCTAAATTCGCTAACATAAGTCTAATATGTGTTCATGCCCCCACAGAAGAAAAGGACCCTGCCACCAAAGAGTGTTTCTACGAGCTCCTCGACAAAACATACGAGCAATGTCCTAAATACGACGTTAAAATCGTATTGGGCGATTTTAACGCCAAAATAGGAAAGGAGGACGTCTTTGGTAGGGCAGTCGGTAAGCATAGCCTACACGACACCACGTCTGATAACGGACTAAGGCTAATTGATTTCGCTGTGGAGCGAAATGTCACCATAGCAAGCATATGGTTTCCTCATCTCGATATTCATAAGCAGACATGGCGGTCCAATGATCATGTAATGATCAACCAAATTGATCATATTGCGATCGACGCAAGGCATGCCTCCAGTATTCTGGATGTCCGGACCTTCCGAGCGGCCAACATAGACTCGGATCATTACCTTGTTGTAGCCAAGGTACGAATGCGGATATCCCAATCTGAGCAACAAAGAAGAATTACTGTGAGAAAATTTAACGTCGAAAAGCTACAATCGCAAGAGACCGCCAGACTCTTCGCTGAACGCGTATCCCGAAATCTCTCAATCACCCCTTTGCCGCCAGCATCAAGTACCGAAGAGCAGTGGCAACGCTGCCAACATGCCATCAGAAACGCCGCGACTGATGTGCTGGGTCTCGCTCGCCCACCACCGCGAAACCCCTGGTTTGACGAAGAATGCCGGCGAGTGCATGCAGCAAAACAAGAGGCATACAAAGCGGCGCTGCAAAGGAAGACGAGAGCTGCTCGTGAGCTCTACGAGCAAAAGAGACGGGAAGAACATCGGCTTCTCCAAAAGAAGAAGAAAGAGCATGAGAAGCGAGCGTTTGAGAATATCGAGAGTCTATACTCCAGGAACAATGTACGGAAGTTTTACCAAAAGGTAAAAAGAACGTGTCAGAGAAGTAATACCCGAACAGAAACCTGTAGAGATGAAAATGGGAACCTCGTAGTAGAATCACAGTCGGTGCTGAGAATATGGAAAAACTACTTCTGCAGACTGTATAACGGCGACGAAGACCAACATCCCGCTGTCAGGCAGAATGAACCATTCAACATGGACGATGATAGTCAAAATGTCCGTCCACCTGACCAAAACGAAGTGAGGATAGCAATATCCAAGCTAAAATCGAACAAGGCTGCCGGACCTGACGGCTTACCGGCCGAACTTTTCAAGGCAGCTGGGGATGAATTGGTAGAGTGCATACACCAACTCATTTCTAATATTTGGTCAGACGAGTGTATGCCTGATGAATGGAATCTCAGCATCGTTTGCCCGATCCACAAGAAAGGAGACCCCCTCAACTGTGCCAATTATAGAGGCATCAGTCTCCTCAACATCGCATACAAGATCTTTTCTGCGATATTGTGTGAACGCCTGAAACCTTTTATCAACAGCCTGATTGGACCCTATCAGTGCGGTTTCAGGCCAGGAAAGTCCACCATCGATCAAATCTTCACACTTCGACAGATCCTGGAGAAAACCCAAGAATTCCAAATCGATACTCACCACCTCTTTATCGATTTCAAGGCCGCCTATGACAGCATTTATAGAGAAGAGCTTTATAGAGCCATGTCTAGTTTTGACATCACTGCCAAACTTGTCCGTCTGTGCAGGCTGACGATGGAGAACGCTCGCTGCTCCATCAAGGTCGGTAATGACCTCACCGAGACCTTTGATGTCAAAAAAGGTCTTAGACAAGGTGACGCGCTGTCATGTGACTTCTTCAATATTGTACTTGAACGGATTGTGCGGAACTCACAAGCCAACACCGGAGGCACAATCTATTACAAGTCTGTATAACTGCTTGCATACGCCGACGATATAGACATTATCGGAAAATCTCAGCGGGCTGTCACCGGTGCGTTTGCAAGCATTGAGGCGGAAGCGGCCAAAATGGGTTTGGCGATAAACGAGGGCAAAACCAAGTATATGCTGTCAACTAGAAGGGAAAACCAACACCGACGAATTGGACAAAACGTCACCGTGGGCAGCTATAACTTCGAGGTAGTAAGGGACTTTGTCTACCTTGGCTCTGCTATAAATTCTACTAACAAAATCAGTGCAGAAATCAATCGAAGAATAACTCTTGCCAATCGCTGTTTTTTTTGGGCTTATAAGGCAATTCAACAGTAAAGCCCTATCTCGAACAACTAAGGAGACTCTATATAAGACCTTGATCATCCCAGTCCTGCTTTACGGCGCTGAAACATGGACTTTATTAAAAGAGGATGAAGATATCCTTGGTCGCTTCGAGAGAAAAATTCTTCGTAAGATTTTCGGTCCCGTTTGCGTTGACGGGTTTTGGAGGAGAAGATTCAATCACGAACTATACGAGCTGTACAGCGACATCGACCTAGTCAAAAAACTGCGTATTGGACGTCTGAGATGGCTAGGACATGTAGAGCGAATGGACACCAATGCTCCGGCCCGCATAGTCTTCGAATCTAATCCCGAGGGACGACGCAGTAGAGGGAATCATCGCCGTAGGTGGCGCGCACAAGTTCAAGGGGACCTCGACCAACTTGGAGTGCGCAACTGGAGGCAATTAGCTAAAGACCGAGCTAAATGGAGAGGCTTGTTGGTTGAGGCCCAGGTTCACCCCGAACTGTAGCGCCACCTAAGTAAGTAAGTAAGTGAACGGATCTCTAAATTCCTTGGAGTTCCGCAAAACAAATCCCATCATACAATTAGGTTTAGCCACGATAAAATCAACATGTGACGTGAAGCAGAGCTTAGGATCAAATACCACTCCGTATTACGTAAATAAAGTCGATGGGTGAGAGATTACGACTGAAAGATAAAGATTGGTATTTAGCTATATTTAGAAACAATTGAATCGGTGAGTGGAAGAACAGTACAAGCGACTAAAATATCCAAAATGTTCTACATATGTAAACCTACCAATTAGCAAAATAACAATACGTTAGACAGCCGAATGTATGCAAAAATGGACTACGCTTTTCGCTGATTGTATGGAAGCACAGTACAAATGCCTTTAGTTATATCTGTTTCTCTCGAAAGCCATATTTTGTACATGTACTGTTCTTCCACTCACCAATTCAATTGGTTATTTGCACACCATTCATGTAGAATCAACAGGTCTTCTTGTAGTAGGAAACAATCAGCTGAGGTCTTTATAGACCGGACAATTTTAATATCATCTGCAAATATTAGGCAGGTTGGATGCTTTATGAAATCAGGAATATCATTAATCAGCAGCAGAAAGAGGGGAGGTCCCAAATGACTCCCCTGTGGTACTCCGGAGGTAACAAGTATTGGAGTTGATAAAATATTGTTAATTCGTGCAAATTGGGTACGATCTTTTAGAAAAGATTCAAGCCATTTTAAAATATTGGAATGGAAACCAAGTGCTTTAACTTTACTTAGAAGTATTTGATGGTCTACCCTATCAAACGCTTTACAAAAATCAGTATAAATAACATCACATTGGTATTCGTTTTCAAGACATTTTGCCACATTTGCTTATAATAGATTTACGTTTATTGCATTTGCTTATTACGGTGGAGAAACTTTCATCACATGACGATCCGGAGTGTTGACTGTTAACAGGTACAGATAGCGTTAGGTTAGCAGAAGGTGATTCTGTCAAACATAAGATAGGCGCAGGGGGAAGACTGCGCTCGCATATCGATGAAGCATTTTCACTACCAAATGCGATTTCGTTACGAACTTCATTTAGAGACGGCAGCGCAGTTAGAGTAGCGAAAGGTGATTTAGTCAAAGACGTATTAGCCGCGATGGGAAGACTTTGGTCGCCTTTCGATAGAGCATTTTCACTAATAGATTCGACTTCATTATGAACTTTGTCAAAAGACGGCACTTTGAATTTTACTATTATTTTTAGCTGAATTTAAAGACGATAATTTCAAAGCAGAAAATTCATTGTTTAAATTATCCAATAGTGAACAGATAAGGTGTAATTTTTCAGTTAGATTAGTGTCAATGACACAGCAAGTGTTGCATTTCCATGAAATGTTTGGGTTGGATAATGCTTCAAATTCACTATTTGAAATGTTTATACAGTTCTTATGAAAAGACTGACCACAACGAGATACACAGATGATAAAAGAATGATTTTTTTTGATAGCAGAATCACATTTAGCACAAGATTTTGACATTTTAAATTTAGAGGGTTTAAGAAGAAGGAAGAAAAACGATGTTCACTCACTGAAAGCTCAACTACTTTGGCTTAGGCTACAGCTTAATCGGAAAGTTTTTCTCGAGTACTCTCTGAAGTGTTGCTATAACATGGAGATAAGCCTTCATCATATAATAATGCTAATCGACTATGTTCCCTTGGAATTTATTTTAAAATACCACATGCATGAGCATGAGAAAAATGTTGTGTATCATTGTTGACGCCTATACCTATAGATAATGAGTGCACCGCAGCGATTTTCTAATTCTGGTGCTTTCGCAATGCTCTTCTCATTAGAGTGCCTATCGCTAAATTTGGCTTCAACAAGAAATGGAAGAAACTTGTTATGTCGAATCTACCAACTATGCATTTTTTCCTGGAATATTTGAAGACGACAGCAGTGAGGTGCTTTATTATATTATAGCTCACCCACTTTTTAAACAGCGTATCTACTCCTGTTTTTAAAAGACTAAGGAATCGAGGCTGTTGTCCAATCCAGCTAGTAAAAACAAATAAATTTGGCGCAACAGCTCTTTAAGTGCTAGGCCCTAGCTTCTCGCAACCACTAATGTTGTGTGCGTCATATTTTTCACACGAATGGAAGGGACCTATCGTCTAGTGCCGTATCCGACGAGCAATTTGGTTTGAGAAGCTTTTTCGAGACAACAATACTCTCGGATGTTTGTCAGACGTTCGCGAGAGGTGGGACTGCGAAAAAACTTTTTGGTTTTCTCTGGGATTCGAACTTGGAACCTCACGCCCAGTGATCCGACACACTAACCACTTACGCCACAGCGCCCGCTACAGTACAATATTTAAAAGTCCAGCGTCAGAAAGTGGAATGGGTTCAATGCCTAGAAAAATGTTTGTTGTCCACTCCCTTACTCAACACATTTCTGAGCCTATCTCTTGTACAAGTTCACATAGAAACGAAAGTTAGTCTAGACCTGCACACAGACTCTTCCACTTTACAAACGTGGATACTTAACATCTCTGATTGCCACTTCTGATTAAACCCCTCGCTGCAAACTAGTGAGTTGGTCAAGCCGCTGCATGACATGCTTCCTAAATATTGTTTCAATCTGAAGGCAAGGGATGACTCGGAGAGAATCAAATCTCGTCCATTGGTATACAAACTAGTTTGGCTTCAATGCATTAACTATTAAGTCAACTTCAAGTTCGTAGTAAGTAAGGAAATCTGAATAATCTGCATTGGAGTGCTCCCAAGTTCCGACCCTTACTATGAACTAAGCAGGAGTTTCTTCAAATATCACACCGGAAAACACTTCTATTCAAATTCAAAACTATCACAACTGGGACTCTATGACGTTTGCAGCTCTCTATTACCTCAGAAGTTAATCGACTTCCTGAGCGACTTACTTTAGAATTAAATAAGCCAGCAGAATAGCCTTCTTGGAATGGTGGCAGTTTCACAGTGGATGAACTGCTCATTAATTAATAGTAATAAAAAAATAAATAGACGTTCTCTAGTGAAGTATCTTCTAAGGAAAACCTCACTTCAAATTTGAATACAGATTGAAAAGTATCTTCATAGTTCCAACTACATACATATGTACATATATACATAGGTGCTCCATATTCTAGATGCGCGTAAATACTTTGCCAGACTGAGTTTCCTATAGAAACATTTTCACTAAAAGGATGATGAACTATCCTTTGCTACAAATGTTACTGCGTCATCTATACAAAACAAACACAATACGCAATCTTTCTATACAACATTCTAATGTACCTCATTGATGCGAAGAAACACAATTAGGATGCGCAAAAATACACTTGTGTATTTCTTTTACTAACCTGTTGGGGGTACATTCGTGTACACAACATCACATCTTTCATCAATCTTCCACTCTCAAAGAATAATGCGTATGGAGAATAAAAGAAGAAAAGGGTTCGATAACAATATCAGAAAACATTCTTTCAAGTACATTTTCGTCGAACTAATTTAGAAAATCCGCTTTTTTTTTATAACAATCTCCACCGACCCACATCACCAGTGAACCTGATAATGATGCGCAATGCCGCGCATTATCATCTCGATTCGTAATTTGTATCTGAACATCGCTAATAATAGGTTTCGGCCGTAATGAATAAACCAGCCGCGTTGATCGCGTGGATCGTGTGGAGTTGTAGGTAGCTACAAGCTGCTGTATGATGCCCCAGTATGTTTCATTATCTTTAAGTACGCCAAATGGGCAATAAACTGGTGGGCATAATGCCAGGCAGTGGCCTTCTGATGGCCATAGGCCTGCATAAATACGTACACGAGATTAATTTCACAAAAAAACATCCATCGGGAGCGGACATCTCGGGCATCCTTTTGACTTGCGGTATCACGACTTTGAATTGTATACCGAAATGCGGGTACTTGACATTATTTTTGCAAAAGGACTAAACAAATTCCCAAAACGGGGAGAACATGTATAGGCAACATGTGTAAACAAGCGATTTGAAGAGGCACTCCCTGTAATTGTTTTGTCTTAAGTGGTTCTATTCGCGACTGAGGGGCATTCTACCCCCTGGGCTAAGAGGTGCGCGTGTAAGATAAAAAGATACCGAGCGTCGAAGTGGACGACGACGTGGGCACTTGAGACGAGTATAAAGGGCGCGTCTTGTTAGCTGGCGACACCATGTTATTTAACCACACTATTAAGTGGCAATCGATTTTTGTTTAAGGGACGCACTTGCTTTTTTGACGCATGCCGAAAATACCGTCATAAAGATATCGAATCGAGAGGTTCAATTAAGATGAAAGAAACGCCAGGCAATGCACTGCACTAAAGTACCCAAATGAGTTGTTAGTACGGGAAGAAATTTACTTTCATATTTGGCTTAGAAGTGGCATAGTACTATTCTTTTTTATCCACAGGCTTACACGCGTGCACTTAGTTAGTAGATGTCGTTTGGGGATTATATCTATCCTGCCTCTTCTTGGTTTAAGAGCTATACCAGATATTTGGTCCTCTAGCTTAGTATGGCAGCACTGCTTTTTTGTAAGTGTTTTAACTGTTTCACGGCAATTTGCAAAATTCAGGGTGTTTTGACAGCACTATATAGTATTGCTTTGCTTTAATTCTCTATCTATTTCCTTGAATGACTTCTTTCATCATTTCATAACCTTTTACGGAAGCTGCTGTTGAGTGAAATTTATTTAATGTACTGCTGGATTCCACAGTTCGACAGCTTCAAGGCGATTGGACTTCTTTTTTTTTGTACAATTTTGCTAATGATAAGCGATATCCAGGCTCCATGGTGACTCGCTACTTTAAGGTTTCATACTCGGCTTTGTTTTTTCTTTTGTTTGTCATTCATTAGACAATTGTTGGATAAACTAAGACCCGTTCATATCTTGCACTGACAGCTATGTTGTTATCGAGAATTGTTTTCAGTGAACGGCTGCCTTTGAACACCTTATTTACCCGTATGTGAGATTTTTGGGATTAGATTTACACCATATTAGCAGTTTCTCTTGCGTTGGGGGTTTCTACCTCTGACTAGATAACTAATCACCTCGCTCCATACTCATATACCGATTACAGTTAATGGGTCTTTGTGATCCCGACTACTTATGGTCTAGTGTGCTCTTTACTAATACCTTAGAGAGTTCCTCTCGCATTACAATTCTTCCCAGAACTATATATGTATGATATGTTTGAGAATTTTGTGCTGCGACTTAGCCTCGGCGAGAGCAGTCCATCCTACATAAAAATTCTCAGTTCAGTTTTTCTGACTGAGAATGAGAAGAGGGTTTGAAAACGGCATATACTCATCTGGTATTTGGAACTTGCCCAACAATTTCATTCCTTTGTTCCACAAGATGCAAGAATGTATTGCGGAGTCACACTGGAGAATATGCAATTCTTTTCATCTGCTATAACTAGTTTCTTAGACTGCCTCAGATCTTCTGGTCTTGTCTCTTTTCTCTATTTCACTGAATTCTTTCGTAAGATTGTGGACTTCTTTAATAGAATAGTACAGGTTCTCCTCTATTTGGACATAGCCGGGTATCTTAGACGGTTAACTTATTTTTCCTGCTTAGTTTGTTGAGTTTATATAAGTATTCACACACAAGCTTAGACTTCAAAGAATTAAGTGGCTTCATGGATATTTTGATTGAGATTGATTTGAAAGCATTCATCTATTTTTTATATCTATTATAGCCTGAGAGCTGCTGGTGATCTTGACGATGGATTCAGAGTGCCTTCTTTTCTGTCTACATACTTCTACACTTTCTTCTTCAGAGTTTGACCCGTCTGTGTATTACTTTATCGTATGTATAACTTTATTGACGTCTTGATAGGCCACTTTGCTTTGGCTAAGCATCTTGATGTGCTAGATTTTAGTGGCATTACAGTATGCTATGCTTACTAGGAATTACAGATGCGACGGAAAAAATCTACTATGCCGATTGTACGGGGAACGAAATCAGTTGATCGGGCACCTAAGTCGGTAGAGCGTATTGTTAAGCAGACTGAGCGGGCTCGTAAGGCAGTTGTGCAGACTCCTGAGCCGACTGAAAGGACGCTTGAATCAGCAGTGCAGACTCTTGAAACAGTCAATCAGCCTTCTGAGCCGATTAAACGTACGTGAAAGTCGTCCACTAAAAAGGCTGAACGCAAAATAACATCGGACAAGCCAGCGAACCCCGTACGTCGGACGTATTCTCAGGCTGGAGCCAAAGCAATTAAACGAAACGACGGGCCACCCTCTGATCCGTTGAATGAAATTCTGAACTGCATCTACGCTAAGCTCGAGGAACAATGTGAAATTAACAAACGGATTCTCGAACGTCTCAGTAACTTCGAAAGCTTTTGTATGACTAACCATAAATCCAAATCTAAGTAGATATGGACTCTTTCCTTAAAATAGTAACATGAAATACAAACGGACTCTTACAAAAATCTAACGAATTAGAAATTTTCTTAATAAGAAAATATCGGCATATGTTTGATCTCCGAAACCCATCTAAAAAGGGAATCGCAAATAAAGATAAGAGGCTACGCTGGTTATCACACCTATCATCATTCTGATAGAGCGCTGGGCGGTTCGTCCTTATTCATTTTAACTAATATCGAACACTCGGTTGATAGAAGCATAGAACTGGGAAAACTTCAGTTGTGCGCAGTAAGGGTTACAAATAAACACCTGAGCTACAATATAGCATTTGCTTACTGTCCGCCGCGATGCTCACTAGAAAAAGACGACTACTTTCGTGTCTTCAATGCCTTTCGTTCAAATTTCATTATTGGTGTAGATTTCAACACGAAGCACACCTTCTGGGGTTCAAGATGTACATCTTCTAAAGGGAAAATTCTCTACGAAGTGGCAAATGAATTCGGTTGTCGTTTTTATTCCACAAGAAAACCTACCTATTGGCTAAACGACTCAAAAAAAATTCCCGATCTTATCGATTTTTTCGTTGTGGGAGCCGTGGCGTAAGTGGTTAGTGCGTCGGATCACTGCGCGTGAGGTTCCAAGTTCGAATGCCAGAAAACACCAAAAAGTTTTTTCACGGTCCCACCTCTTGCGAGCGTCTGACAAACATTCGAGAGTATTGTTGTTGTCTCGAAAAAGCTTCTCAAACCAAATCTCTTGAGGACGAAGTTCATCGTTTCGTGGAAGCAATCCAAAGAGCGGCATGGAGAAACACTGCTTCTAGAAGCTATAAGATCAACCGCAACGAAAAGTATCTAAGAGAAGTCATTGAACTAGTAAACGTAAGAAAAGAAAAGCATGAAAGAAATGGCAAATCACTCGTGCACCGCAGCATAAAATAGTATTCGCGAATTTAAAAGCAAAAAGAAAGCGACCTCCTTTGAAAATCTCTCCGGTGAAAGAGAATCAAACTATTCGCTTTGGAAAGTGCTAAAAGGTATCCGGAAACCTCAAATGCAAGCACCACCAATTCGGAAAAACGATGGCAACTAGGCCAAGAGCGACAAAGAAAAGGCAGAACTTTTTGCTTTGCACTTAGAAGAAACGACGGCCCTTTGTTAACGCCCAACTCCCCAGGCACGACATCTGATAACTTTAAAGCAAAAAAAAAGATGCATTGATTGAACTGAGGGAAGAGATTAAAAATTTTAAGACGAAAAAAGCTCCGGGTTACGACTTGATAACGGCGCAGGTGGTCAAGGAATTGCCGAAAACGTTCCGAGACAATGGAAAGTCGCCGAGATTATAATGGTCCCGAAACCAGGCAAACCTTTGTATGAGAAGAAATCATATCGGCCTATTTCCTATTGCCGGCTAACTCAAAAATATTCGAAAAACTACTTTCTAAACGTCTACAACCCGTAAGCGATGAAAGACGTCTCATTCCTGACCATCAGTTTGGATTTAGAATCAAACATTCTACAATCGACCAAGTCCACAAAATAACTGACCTGATTGAGAAAGCTCTCGAAGAAAAAAAGATTTGTTGTGGTGTATTTCTTGACGTTTTACAAGCCTTTGATAAGGTTTGGCACGAAGGCTTGGAGTATAAGTTGCGACTACTACTGCCACGGCAACTCTTTCTAATCTTACGATCGTACCTCACTGAGAGACTCTTTCGTGTTAAGCACGGAAATGATTACTCTGACTTCAAGGAGATTGCGGCCGGAGTCCCACAAGGAAGTGTCCTTGGCCCATTTCTATATGTACTCTACACGCGTGATATCCCACAGGAAAGAAACTGCGTCGTCGCCATGTTTCCGGACGATACGGCGATGTTGACAACGGGTGGTACTATTGAAGCAGCAACTGGAAAGCCGCAATATGCTATTAACAAAGTCTACGCTTGGACGAATTCTTGGCCTATTGTGCTGAACGAAGGCAAATCTACTTACGTCAACTTTACCTACAAAAAAGTGGATAGATTGCCTGTATATCTAAACTCGGCTCAAATACTGTACGCGAACGAAGCAAAATATCTAGGAATGACTCTAGATGTTAAGCTTAAATGGAAGTCGCACGTAAAAAAGAAACGCGACGAGCTCGAAAACAAATACCGACAAAGGTACTGGCTATTCGGAAAACATTCGAAGTTGAGCCTACATAACAAACTGCTTATCTATAAGCAAGTGCTAAAGCCAATGTGGACGTGTGGTATCTATACAACTATGGGGTTGTACCAAGAAAAGCAATAGAAACATCATACAAACTTTCGAAAATAAAGTTCTTAGAGCGATAGTTAACGCACCGTGATATGTACGTAACGAAGATATTTAGCGAGATCTGGGAATTCCCAGCATCGTCGAAGAGATAACAAAATTTGCGCGTAAACAGAAAGATCGTGTTCACGGCCACTGTAACCGCATCGTCATTCAACTACTTGACGCGAACAATTCAATTTGACGTCTGCAAAGGACAAAACCTTTTGACCTCGCCTCATAGTATATGTGGGTCGTGAAAAACGCAGGAACTTCCATTGGAATTTAACCTGTCTAAAGTACTACATTTCTTTTTAACTACAATACATACGAACATCTTTTTCCAAATATGACGAGCCTCGTAAGCGAAAATAAAACTGCTGGATAAGCGTCGGCTTATGTGTAGTATTAATTTTAAGGAGAGGTGTTTTTTTAGTGAGTAAAAATCTCACACTACCATAAGCACGCGCGGTCAGGCCTTATGGCGTCCTTAGAAGATTTTCACCTGCCTTCAGCAAAAAAAAAAAACAAGACGATACTGTGGAACATTTTCTCTGCGAGTGTCCTGCCCTTGCTCGTGACAGCTTTTCGCTGCTGATGTGGTCAGTGATGGTACTGTAAGCTCCACGTCACACAAGCGCTTACTTGGCTTTCCTAGAAAGTCAAGAAAATTCCAATAAAATGGGTAAATCAAGGTTTTGCTCTCCGGTATTACAATGGACCAGATGCGTCTGAGTACTCCAGTCGAGCGTTTTCTACACTGACAAAAAAAAATGCTTACGAGTCTGTATACTGCGGATTCATTGCATCATTTCTTTTTGTGACTGAGCTAGCTTTCAAACTTAAATTGCCTGATGTAGCCATCCCTCGGGATTACTAGAGGGATTGGTTTTTTTATTGGAGTTTGTCGCATTCTTTCGGTTCAAAGCATGTCTACCTTCCAATTTCTTATTTTTCCATCATAGAATAGTTCTATTTATGGTGTAGTGCAATTAGTTCCGGAACTGAAATTCACTTATGCAACAGTTTCAGAACATGTGGGTAGGGGTGGCAATGGTGTAGTGGTAACATCGTCAATTGCCACGCTAATGGTTCATGGTTCAAGTCCTGATGTCAGCAAGCATTTATTTATTTCTCATGAAATATATAAAGTCAGTCCGATCATTTGCAAAAGCTTCTGTGAACACTAATGCGAAGGCATAACACTGGTAGTAGCTTGGTCATGTGGCTGGAAAAATTGTTCGCTCTGTTGATGATGATTTGCCTTTGACATCGATTATCGGGAAAAAAGTACTGTGAATCAGAACCAATGACAATAATAACAAAAAAATCTCCCCAGTTATCTAGACGCCACCCCCGGAGAATAGCTGAAGTATAAACAACTGAGCTTCAAGAACCACTACCCAAAATCTTTCTCTCTCTCTCTCTAAATCCATCCTTTCCAACGCCCGCACTGTGTGTAAACATATTAAAAGTATTCATAACCCTTTGAGTGCACGCAAATTATAAAAAAAAAATGTCTTTTCAAGATAGTTGAAGTGAAATAGAAGCGGGAAAAATTCAAATTTAGTGAAGCCACCATCTTGTTAATACAAACCAGCCAGATCCGATGTCCAATCTTTGTCAAGTAAACTTTGAAATCTTGCAAACAGTAAGGTAAAATTGCAATTGTTATTCACTTCGCCTGATGGCCGGCATTCAAACATGCATAAGCCCCCGAAAATATTTTAAGAATTTTGATTTGTGCGATCTTCAAAAACAATAAATCTCCAAAAGATATTCTTCTTCTTTCTAATCAATATAAAATCTTTTTCCACTTGAAGATAAAATATCTTTCGTTTGCGCAACATTATTGCAAATTAAAAAGGAGCCATCTCCTAATGATGGCATCAGCCACGAATACTTTTAACAAATCTTAAAGAGCAATGTTCCTACATCACTTGGTGGGGTACAAATAAAAGCAAATAAAACAGGGTTTATCTGTATCTCTGTCGTAGTCCTGTCGTATCGCAATCGCAACAAGATTTTAAATATGTAAATTAAATGTAAATAAGGATCCAGGTATGCGGATCGTGATAAAGCGATTTGATTTGGCCGCCCTTCCGCTGGTCCTTCAACAACTTTTTCGTGAATTTTAACAGTTTGCGATAAGATGCGAATCCGTGAAATTTGTTTTGGAAGCCCCTTCAACAAACGATAAACACACTTGTTGCACATGGTTTATACAAAAACTGTCTGCTTCTCCTTCACGGCGCGGATGGTGGGGGCCTTAATCTCTTGTAAAGTACTCTTTACGCTGACATGAAATCGATTGATGGAAGGAAATATCCTGTTGTCCGTGTTTTTTTTTTTTGTTCCCGATCTTCTCTTGGTATATTCGCCCCCAATCCATGGCAATCGACGTTAAGTTAAAATAATTTATGCGGACCAGATTTACCATGGATTACAGATTAACTTGTGATCTAGGTTCGTTTGAAGATGAACTGGAACTACATGTGACATTTAAATTTTATCCATGAAATCTTAGGACTTTCTCGTTTGACAGTCATTGACTGAGATGTGGGCCCACACTTAAAACTCATTTTCGTGTGAAGTGCTTAAGGGAATAATTATCGATGAATTCTCCGATCGTTGATATGATATGTTGTCCACTTCTCATTCATCATGTGACAATTGACAGGTGACTGTCCGCAACTCAAGTAACGTCACCGGCATAGGACACACGTCACCGGAAGATGGACTCGCAGTAGACCGCCTCCAGACTTTCAACAAACTAATTGGGAGCTGTCCGAATGAAGAGGTCAACGTTGGCGAAGGAACTGATGCCAGATTTTTGATAAGAAATGTTTCTCTTAGAAAGGAGAAGATTGGTAGCATGATTGAAAGTAAACGATCCCAAGGCGGCAAAGCATTTGTTGTTGAGAACGATTTTTTTTAAATTTTAGTATCTTTTTCTCTCCGGAGAAATAAAGTCATTTGGGAGAAAAGTGGAGGCTATTGTGACACCTTTTTGAATTAATAGATGAAATCTTGGTTTTAGTGAGAGTCCTGTTTTTATTATTATTTTTATTTTTTTTTTGTTGCGCCAAGGGATCTGATCATTTTCGAAAGATACTAGTTGCCCGGGCTACTAGCATACACGATACGCAAGCCCGAGGAATCGATGCCAGGAATTCACCCCCTGAATAATTCTACCACTCTCCCCGCGGAACTACTGTTAGGCATTACTTCGCGGAACTGGTTACCAATCTATGCTCTCCTTTCCCCGTTTGCTGGTTCAGCATTGACTTCAGCGCTAGCTGTTGTTTGTTCTATAAGAGATGACGTCTGGATTTGGCTTTCACTGGTGCTCTGCCTGACTGCTTTCAACCGTCGAAGTTCCTTCATGATTATTGCTGCAACCTGTTTCAACGCCCCCCATATTACGCTCGATGCTAACATATGGTTCACAATGTTCTCGGTAGTTGGTATTTCACCAATGCTTTCCTCTAGTGCTCTGCGCTCTATACTGAAACGTGGGCACTGGAAAAGTAAGTGCTGCGCATCTTCTCTGGCCTCTCCGCAATTTAGGCAAATAGGAGATTTCTTGAGACCAAACCTGTTAAGCTACTCTCGAAAGCAGCCATGCCCCGTTAGGATTTGGCTTAAGTAGAAATCTACTTCTCTGTGATTCCGGTCCATCCATTTGTGGATATTTGGTATAAGTCGATGGGGACATCTTCCCTTTGTAGACTGGTTCCATCTCTCCTGCCATGCTCTCATGCTTCAATGTTTTTCTTTTAGTTTGATATCTTTTATTGAAGCCCGGATTTCCTGAATTTTGGCATCGTAGGTCCTTTAACTCGCTAGCCAAGATATCTGCTGGTAGCATACCCGCGATGACAATTATAGCATATATATATATATGACACTGTCCGATATGCACAGAAAATTCTCAGTGCACATAGTCGGCTGACGGAGTTAATCTTTTTTCCGTACGACTTAATTGTAATTGCTTTGGCCCATATTGGTACCGCATACATTATGACTGACTGCACCACCCTCGACAGAACTAGTCTCCTTTGTTATCTAAGTCCTCCAATGTTCGACATTATCCTGGATAAGGAAGCACTCATTTTTGCAGCTTTGTCACACGTCCTTTCAAGGTGTTCCTTGTAAGCCAGCCTAGCACGTTGCTTTTTTCATTGGTCTAGAAAAACCCCTTCTGCTAACACTTGTTATACAGTTCCACAAATGCTTCTGTGTTTATTTTGACGGCTAGTTTAAGGGCCTTGTTCGGTATGCCGTCCAACCAGGGGACTTATTATTGCCGAATGGTTTGCATACATCCAGGAGTTCCATTTGCGTGACAGGTGGGATCTCATGTACTTCCTGCGGTGGTTCTATATGCTCTGTTGGTGCTTCCGGTGAAAATAATCTTGACACTATTTTTTGCATAAGTAGAGGGCATGAGGGTGAGGGTGAGGGTGCTCTAGAGTCCTTAACTTTTGCCATGAAAAAAAGAGTAAGAGTCCTGTGTCATGAATCGAGCGTTTAGTCATTGCAAATTACTTCGACCTAAAAATACAAATAGATAAAAATGGACAAGACGTGTATTGAAGAGTTTTCTGGTGGTGGAATTGCGCTCGTTTGAATTCATACCATTCACCGTGCTGCTCTTCTTCATAATATGTAGAGTGGCCAGCTCAATTTTTTTTTCGCAAAAGTGAAAAGTAGTGCCCCAGTTGGATTCCTCTGCTTGTGATAGTATTCAGGTACAGGTATTCATCATCTATCTAGTCAAGCTGTTTTCTCGGTCAATATTGCAATTACATGACATGGCTTATAACTGGAAAAGTGGAATCTACCATGGATTTAATATCTACATTAAGCGTGTAGTATTCCAAATATATGTGTCATTGCTGATGCACCAACACGATACAGGAAAACTCATGCGCCTCATCTTAAAACTTTCGAGCGCTGTCACACTTAGCGCTTCAAAGCGATTTCTCTGTTATTTATGAGAATTCAAAAACATTTTATAAAGCATTGTTATATATCCGTACATTAAACCAGCTCATATTCAAAATTTGTAGGTGCTGACTAAAGTCTGTCATAAAAATACACCAGCAGGCGATTATACCTATGTATATAGTTCCCCCGTCATTATAAAAACTCCCGACAAATTCATGCCATTAATGTGCGATAGTTCAGGTCAATAAAGTGCAGCAATCATCGAAAAATACTCTTTTCCATCCATATACTCATCAATACTCGTTCTGCAGATGTGGCCAAGTTGAGAAAAAGATCGACTACTCAGTTGGATACTAGAATATTACTTCCTTTGTACGAGTATGCAGGTTCGAAAGATTGAGTTAAAATTCAGTTGAAACTTTATTCTGTATCAGAACCAAACTGACTCGACGTTACGCGCAAAGCATATTGGGTTGAGTCAACACGGTTTGGATTCGACTTTCTTGGATATTTGTTATATTAGGTACTCTTAGGAGCAACCGATTTTCCAGAAAATCGAGGAAGCTGCGCTATGTAGCAAGCTTTCATAGTAAAAAAAGAAAATAGTCACTACGCCATTTCCGCTTTAAAATTCTTTGTTAGAGTGAGGGCAGGAGGATATAAGGTCTTCATATTTATCACATCCCCTGAACCTTACCGTTAAGATTGTTTTTAACAGTAAGGATATCGTGGTAACATAAGCAGATCTGTGAATTCAAGGTCAAACTATTTGTTGTATAGTTAAGGTCCAGTTCCGCGTTTTGTGTTTCTAAATGACAACTGTGCTTATAGCGGGCTTCGGCGTTTTGGGTGCGTCTGGCAAGCACTTGGCGACAAGTAAGACTTCCTGGACTTATGCAGTCATGTTCATTGTGTTACATTTTTTATATTGTAGAAGTTTCGTGCGATTACTTTCTATAGATCACGTCTATTTACGCGCTTTAAGCCTCTGAATGGCATGTATTCTTATGCGAGCTTTGATTCTTTAGGTGCATCTTGTTTTTTTTTTCCAAGGGTAGGTGAAAAATCGTCCATAGATACTGTGAAAATAGCAAGCGCGTGCTCATAGTAGTGTCAGATTCTTACTGACTAAAAAAACACCACCCTTCGATATAACTTATCAAGCAATTTATCTATTGCGAAATAAAAACGTTTGGCAGGTTACTTGCCACTGAAAGATTCTGCATGTTCCGCAATCTAGATGCGGTTAATCATTATCTCGTCAGTCGAAAGGTTTCGGCCTTTGTAGACGGCGCAATAAATTGCTCTCATCCATAATTTTGTAGAACTGTATCGTTGACATGTCCGATTAGTCGGTTTCTATGCTTTCTCGCGAAGCTTCTAGTTTCAGCTTCGATTGTAGGAATTCCGAGATCACTGTGGATATCGTCGTTTCTACTATACCACGGTGCTTGGACAATTTCTCTTAGCACTTCATTTTGAAAAGTTTGTAAAATGTTTGCATTTGTTTTCTTGGTACAACCCCAAAGTTGTATACCGTAGGTCCACACTTGCTTGTATAAAAGCGGTTTGTTCTCTTTACTGAACTGGGAATGTTTTCCCAGTAACCAGTCCATTTCTCTATATTTGACTTCGAGTTCTTTACGTTTCATTTTTACATGCGAATTCCATTTCAGCCTTTCGTCGAGTGTTATTCCCAGGTATTTGGCCTCGTTTGCAAAAGGTATTCGGGCCGAGTTTAGAGAAATTGGCAAGTCATTAATTTTCTTATAAGTGAAATTCACGTGAACAGATTTAGATTGGTTGAGGGCGATCCGCCAGTTCCTCGTCCATTCAGCGTTTTTGGAACGCTTCCTTGCGGTACGCCGGCCGAAATTTGTTTGAGCTCCGAGTATTCATTTCCTTGTCTAACACGAAACAGTCTATTCCCGAGATATGATTCTAGAATATCGTATAGGCATACAGGGAGAACTTTTCGTAGTTTGCATTTCAAGCCATCATGCCACACCTTATCAAAAGCTGCGAAATGTCAAGAAATACGCTTGAGCAAATCTTTTTTCTTCAAGTGCTTTCTCGACTACGTCAGTAATTCTATACACCTGGTCAATCGTCGAATGCTTACTTCTGAACCCAAACTAGTGATCAGGGATAAGATTATTTTTATCTATAACCGGTTGGAGACGCCTTAGTAATATCATCTCGAAAATGTTGGATATGACTGGAAGAAGCGAATGGTCTATACGATTTTACCTCATTTGGCGGTTTTCCTGGTTTTAAAACCATTATGACTTCCGCAACTTTCCATTGGCTCGGCACGTGTTTTAATACGAGCGCAGCATTTACAATATGGAGAAGCTAAATCAATGCTTTTCTAGGTAAAACTTTGAGAATTTCTTCGGTGATCAAATCATAACCAGGAGGTTTCTTAGGTTTTAAATTCTCGATCTCATGTGTGAGTTCCCTTAGCGTTGCACTTGTGAGTGTTAAATCCGGTCCATTAATGTCATCGTAAACCGGCTCGGCGACTTTGGGACTTTTGGTCACGTATTTTCAAAGTATCAGTTGGCCAGTAAGTTGCTTTACCCGTCGGATGGAAATCACAGCTGTACTCCATGCCTGCATTCTACCTTTTTTCGAGATGCATCTTGAGCCCCAGAAAGTATGTTTCGCAATAAAATCGTCGCAAATAATGAAATTAGGTTTCAGCAATTAAGACAAGTTAGTAAAATGGCTTTTCCAAGCCCGGTACGCGGTGGACCCTATATAGATGAGATTTTAAGAATACGCTGACTACCTTTAACTCGAATCGCGCACAGTTACAAAGTTGCAAGCTCTATCTTTAGGTCTTCGGATTGATACAGTCTTTAATAAACAAAAATGATCCGCCTCTCGCTTTTTCCGAAGGGTGACAAGCGTGGTAATCATTATAGCCTTTTATTTTTAAATGCGATTCCTTTTTTGCGTGGCTTTCAGAAATCAAGCAAATATCAATATCTTTTTCTCGCATGAGATTTCCAATTCGTCAAGTTTTTGCAAAAGTCCGTTTGCATTCCAAGTACATATATTTAACATTCGTTTTTCATTCATATTCTAGTTGAAGTACGCGTTTTCCGTGAATTATTTTCAAGCTTAACCAGCCTATCGAGAATAATTTTATTTATTTTTCTTTGTTTTTCAAATTTCATGAGAATAACTGGGAAATCATGAGAGACAGGGTCCGTCGAAATTTCAACGTTTTTTGGTTTTTCGCATACCGCGGCCTGAGCGTAAGTCTGCACTCCTGCTGTCCGAGGGTTATTATCCGGTGGCTTTTCCAATGGGAACTTTTCAGTACCATTTCTTTTCAGAATAGATGTCGAGGACTTTTCTGTTGCCACTCTTTCCCTCACCTTTTTGCGCTCCGAAGCCAGTAGTTTTAGTTTGTCTACTTTCTTCTGCGCGATCTTACTCTTTGGCTTAGTTTGCAGTTTTGATTTTGTATTTAGGGGCTTAAAGAGCGCATCTCTCAGATTTTACAATTCTTTAGCTACTTCACAGCCTCTATAATTTGCCGGGTGCTTTCCCTTACAATTAGCATATGTTGCAGAGGTTTGTTTATTTACTCCACAAATTTGGGAGAGGTGATTTACGGCGCATTTCACACATAGCGGTTCTTTTCGGCAAAACGTTTGCGTATGATTGAATCCTTGGCATCATTTGCACTGAGGTATCAACCTTGTATTCTTGCGCATGGGTTCGATTTTGACTACGACGTTCAGGTGCATCTGGCAAGGACTTGGCGACAGTAAAACGTCTGCGACTTTCATCTTTGTAATCAGGACATATTGCTCTAAGTTTTGAAAAAAAAATGTAAGTGGTTACATCAATTATTCCAAATTGGCATTTTATCAATATTTTGACTTCGTCTGGCAAGCCCTTAGCGACATCCGGATTAAAAAAAAGTCCGAGTGCCAGTAAAACGTCTTAACTCCTTTGCTCTTTATTGCAGTTCTTGATTATCTGTTCGAAGGAAAAGTGACGTACCCCAATTACATCGCTATTCTTTACTGACGATCCCATCATAAGTGAGGATCCTACACCCCTACAACGAGAACTTCACGTATGGGTGGCCGGTTTGGAGGGAAATGGGTACTGCATTAGTTCAAAAAAGACCAAGTACTTGTGCTGCCAATCAATAATCGCAAAAGCGAAGGGTGGATGAAGTAACGGGAAAACTCCGCTTCAATAACGAAGTAATCCAAAATCGGGAGGCCTGCGGATATATTCTGAGGTCAACAGGCGACCCCCGCAGGCGGATGAGTAGGAATGGGGTGAAGTTGGAGAGTTATGATCCACTTCCGCAAATATTGATACCACCTCTATTCCGTCCTAAGATCATTTCTTGACGCATGGTGGAGTCTTCACTTAAGTTCTTTTGGTCAGTTGGAATATGTCCCATATATGGTGATTAAGTATTGAGTAATGAGTAGCCGCAATATTCTCTCCAAGCCGGACGTGTTTATGTTATTGCATCATTCAGAAATCTGTGCACAGTTCAACGGATCGATTGTTCGGATAGACGATTGTTTGTACCACAAAAATCAAAGAAGTCGTCTATAAGCTTCACGAATTGACGACCGATTTTCAAAGTCAATTTGGATAATTCGGTAGCGTTTCTAAAGCGTGAGTCTATTAGTGAAGATTTTTCAGGTTATACTGAACATAAATGTTGAAAAGAGTGGGTAAAATGATACTTACTTACTTATGTCCTGTATCCCCTTGTGTGTCATAGGGCCTGTTGGCTATAGCCGGCGATCCTGTTGGCTATATTCAGTTCGGTTCCACCATCGGTCCAGACAATATTCCCAAGATACTGGAAATCCTCTACTCTCTCTACCGGTTGTCCAGCAATGCATATTTGAGTTGATGAGTTTGTTCCGAGACTGATAATTCTAGTTTTTGCCGTATTCATTTTAGACCGACCACACCTGCTTCCTCTTCACATCTGCTGTAATTTGCTGGAGGTCCATAATTCTGTGAGAGAGTAAGCATATATCGTCAGCGTAATCAAGATGTTTAAGTTGGGATGTAAGAGTCCATCGAATTCCTCCGTTTCCCGTCGACAAAGCTGCACGAAACACATCGCTTATCACCAATAAGAATAGTATTGGTGAAAGGATACAGCCTTGTCTTACCCGACTTTGGATCTCAAATTCCTCAGACAACCTCCCTCTGTGCAGAATTGTAGCTTTGATAATAGCTGTTAATTTATCGGAAATACCCCTCGTGCGTAAGGCACTCCAAATAAACTCCCTCTTTACACTATCGAACGTCTTCTTAAAATCGATGAACAGCAGAAGTGGCGATCGATATTCAACGCACTGTTCGATGATAATCCGCAGGGTCGACACAGGATGATCCAGAGCGGAAACCTGCTTGTTCGGCATCGAGTGTGTCTTCGAGACGTTGTTTGATTCGCCCCAGGATGATTTTAGCTATTATCTTAGCTACAGCAGGCAGCACGCAGATACCCCTCCAGTTTCCGCACTCCATTAAATTTCCTTTCTTAGGAAGCTTGACGATAAATCCTTTTTCCACTCGTTAGGAAAGCTCTCAGGCTCTCTCTATAAGTGGAAGTAGAAGCTCAGCCGATGCTCGTAAGAGCTCTGCTAGAATACTGTCAATTCCTACCGCCTTGTTGGTTTTGAGTGCTTTGGTTGCGGTAATGATCACATCATTACTGGGAGTCGTGGTGCTTATTTGGGCACATCAGTCTGATTTGGGAGCATATCGCTAGTGAATATACGTACGCGGTTAAAACAGTGGCAAAATCCTAGTTCAATCTCTTGAGCCAAAACGAGTGAAAGGCACATAACAAGTGCGGGCAGTGAGCTGCTGATTGCTTCCACACCTTGCGAAAAGTGCTCACACTCCAGGTAAACTGGAAAATCCACCCTCTTCGGAGGTCGGCTCTACGGATTCTGGGGAGAGCCATTTATTGCACCTTATAAATCCCTTCTCAAAAAGTACAAGGGTATCTCGATCTCCACCAACAAGATCGAACGTCTCCGGAAAAAGAAGTCCGCCGGAAGCGCAAACGCGTGAAAAACGGGACTCAGCGAAATCTAAAAGCATTGAGGAGGAAAACGACGTACTCCGTACCAAGCTTAGCGAAATGGAGCTACTCTATCGTGAGCTCAAGAAAGAGGTAGATTTACTCAGGCAAGAAAATAATGCCCTAAAAAACACGTACCTACAAAAAGAAAATACAGTTAGCTCACATCGCTCACCTAGTCGCGAATACCAGACGGATGAAGAAGAGCTAACACGCGAAACGAATTGGGTCGAAAAGAAACGACCAAGCAAAAAACGAAAAGCTGGTTCCTCACCGGAAGTCGAGCCACAAAAAGATGAAAAGCGCAAGGAGATGCAAGAAAAGCAACAACAACCAAAATTACGTCCTCCGCCACCGATAAACGTCGTTGGAATTACGGACTATAATAAGTTGCATTGCCTCCTTAAAGGAACTCTGGCTTCGAAGTTTAAGGTGACATCTCTGCGAAACAATACGTGGAAAATCAATATCGATGATGCCGACGGTTACCGATCAGTATCTAAAAAATTGAATGCCGAAAAGATTCAGTGGTATACTTATGAAAATAAGTTAGAAAGACCACTGCGTGTTGTAGCAAGGGGACTCCACCCCTCGTGCACTAAAGAAGATGTAATACACGACCTTCAAGACAAAGGCTTTAAAATTCTTGATGCCGTCAATATTATCAAGAAGGAGAAGCAACAGTCGGAGGGAGATCATGAAAAATTGGTAAAGCGCGGTCTTCCACTATTCATGCTTAGTTTTGATAAAGACGAAAATAAAGATATTATATATGGTATCAAGACTATTCTAAACATCGTGGTCAAAATCGAACCCATGCGTAAGACCTCCAGATCGATCCCGCAGTGTAAGCGCTGTCAAGGCTTCAATCACACGCAGACTTACTGCCAGAAAGAGCCGCGATGCGTCAAATGCGCAGGTAAACATCTCTCGGAAGAGTGTCACCTAAACAAGCAAACCCCAGCCACTTGTATAAATTGCAAAGGAAAACATCCTGCGAACTATCGAGGTTGCGAAGTGGCGAAAGAGCTTCAAAAACGCCGCGATACGCTAAAAAATTCGATGCGTCCGAATATGAAACCAATCAAGAACAGACCCAAAATAGCTACGAAAAAAGCAGCGAAAGATAGAAAGTCCGTCAATATTAACTTAAGATCGGTTAATGATAAAAAATCCGAAAGTAATAGAGATAAGGTAACAGAAGCAAAATCTCCGAATATTGGCGTGCAGTCTTATGCTCAAGCGGCGAAGGCAGTTAAGGGTACGTACACGACCGACAACTCACGGGAGATCAAAGCAAGAAACCGTCCAAACTTTAATGTAAAAACTCCTTCTCAAGTTGCGACATTGAAAAATAGTGATAGAGATAGTTCAGAAGATCATGTATCCAATGTTTTTTCCCTAATTCTTGCGAAACTTGAAGAGCAATGCAAAACAAATAAACTAATTTTCGAGAGACTAGTTGCACTAGAAAACAACATTCATAACACGCGTACTTCAACCAGAATATGAAAGAAACGCTTAAAATTCTTACTTGGAACGCTAACGGGCTCATACAAAGACTCGACGAGTTAGAAATATTTATGCGAGAGAAAGATATTGATATATGCTTGGTCTGTGAAACTCATCTGAAAAAGCAATCGAATATTAAGATAAGGGGATATAGCGGATATCACGCCTTTCACCCATCGGAAAGAGCCAGAGGCGGATCATCTTTGTTTATAAAAGAAAATATCGAACACTCAGCGGAAATAAAAATTGAATTAGAAGCAATGCAAGTAAGCACGGTACGCGTTAGAAATAGACATTTTGCTTTCAACATTTCGTCTATATATTGTCCACTGCGATGTAAACTTGAAGAAAGTGATTTCACAAACATCTTCAACTTCCTTAAACCAAATTTTATTATTGGTGGTGACTTCAACGCGAAACACCCCTTCTGGGGCTCAAGATACGCCTCTCAGAAAGGTAGAAAGCTTTATAATGCGGGTATGCAATTCAGTTGTGATTTTTACTCGACGGGTAAACCAACATATTGGCCAACTGATAGAAATAAGATACCAGATCTGATTGATTTCTTTGTTGTTAAAGGAATATCTAGCAACTGTATAAAAGTTGAAGAAAGCTTTGATCTCTCCTCTGATCATTCTCCAATCATTATGACGATAAGCGAAGCTTTGATTAAAAAAGTAGGACCGGCCAGATTAACTGGCGCGAAAACTAATTGGGACGGCTTTAAAAAAGATATTGAAGCAAATATTGAGCTGAGCGTATCACTTAAAACGCCCTATGAACTTGAAGTTGAAGTAGATCGCTTCGTCGAAATCTTACAGGATGCCGCGTGGAAGAATACTCCCAACCTAAGGAGAACCCCGGCCAGTTACATTAAAATTTATCCGCAGGAAATAAAAGAGATGATTAAGGAGAAGAGAAAAGCGCGTAAAAGATGGCAACAAACTCGGGCTCCGCAACATAAAGCACATCTTAACCGTTTGTGCAACTCACTAAAAAGATCTATTAAAGACCTTAAGAATAATGAAATACAAACTTACCTAGAAAGCTTAACGGCAGAAAAAGATTCTAACTATTCGCTTTGGAAGGCTATAAAAGGTATTAAAAAACCTCAAATTCAAGCCGCGCCAATTAGGAAAAATCAAGACGAATGGGCCAGGCATGATAAAGAGAAAGCGCAAGTTTTTGCCGCCCACCTGGAAGAAACTTTCAAACCGTTTGATGGACAAGCTCTTATTGAAAATATAAATACGTCGTATATAGACAATAGCGTAATAAGAAATGCAACGCTTACCGAACTTAAGGAAGAAATAAAGAAACTTAAACCTAAGAAAGCTCCTGGATACGACCTAATTACGGGAGAGGTTCTTAAAGCACTACCAAGAAAAGCTCTAATTAAGCTTCTGTTCATTATAAACGCCGCGATTAGACTAGAATATGTTCCCAGTCAATGGAAAGTCGCCGAAGTTATAATGGTCCTTAAGCCTGGAAAACCGCCGAATGAAAAAACCTCTTATAGACCGATTTCGCTTCTTCCAATTATATCCAAAGTGTTCGAGAGAATATTGGTTAGGCGAATACAGCCGGTTATAGAAGAAGGGCATCTCATCCCTGATCATCAATTCGGATTTAGAAGTAAGCATTCTACAGTTGAACAAGTACATCGAATAACACATGTAATCGAAAAATCACTTGAAGAAAAAAAGATTTGTTCAAGCGTATTCCTTGACGTTTCTCAAGCCTTTGACAAGGTCTGGCACGAAGGCTTAAAGTTTAAATTACGACAAGTTCTGCCAGAGCACCTATTTAATATTTTGAAGAACTACCTTACGAATAGGCTATTCCGCGTCAAATGTGGAAACGAATATTCAGATTTTAAGGAAATAATGGCTGGGGTGCCGCAAGGAAGCGTTCTTGGTCCAGTCTTATATCTATTATACACTCGTGATATACCGCAAGTAGAAGGCACTGAGCTAGCTACATTTGCCGACGACACTGCTATCTTGACAGTAGGTAAAACGGTCGAAGATACTACAGAAAAACTGCAAGAAGCTTTGAATAGAGTAAATGAATGGACAAAGATTTGGCGAATCGCACTCAACGAGACCAAATCTGTTCATGTAAATTTTACTTATAAAAAAATAAATAATTTGCCGATCTTTTCAAACTCGGTTCAAATCCCGTTTGCAAACGAGGCTAAGTATCTTGGAATGACACTTGATACAAAGCTGAAATGGAAAACGCACGTTAAGAAAAAACGCAAAGAACTAGATAACAAATATCGAGAAATGTATTGGTTACTTGGAAAATATTCCAAGCTTAATATATATAACAAACTGCTTTTATATAAGCAAGTGCTAAAGCCTGTATGGACATATGGTATACAACTCTGGGGTTGTACCAAAATAAGTAATATTAAAATTTTACAAACTTTTGAAAACAAAGTGCTAAGAGGTATTGTAAATGCGCCATGGTATATCAGAAATAGCGATATCCACAGAGACCTTGGCATTAAAACAATCGAAGACGAAATTCAAACCTACGCGAGAAAGCATAGAAGTCGACTAGAAAGTCACGTAAATATTACAGTCCTCCAACTTTTGGAAGAAAGAAATTTACTGCGCCGTCTACAAAGAACCAAACCTTTAGACCCAGCGCGATAAGTAACCGCGTCTAAACTGCGGAGCTGGCAGGAACTTCTAATGGGAAGGTACCTGCAAAACGTCATTATTTCGCGAAACGAAAACTACTTGATAAGTCGAATACTTAGTTGTAGTAAAAATAAAAACAAGTCTGTTTTGAAGGGAGGTTTTTTAGTGGGTAAGAATCCCACACTACTATGAGCACGTGCTGTCGATCCTCATAGTGTCTTGTTGAAGATTTTCACCTACCCTCGGAAAAAAAAAAAAAAAAAAAAAAAAAAACTTAATTGTTGGCGCACTGAGGGATCACTAAGTCTATCGATGAACCTGAAAATTCTTGTGTTGTCGTGGGATCTTCGAACTGCAGCAGTGCGTAGTTGGAGAGTAGCTATCATAAGATGGTGATCTCGTTCTATCCCCACATCTGCCCCTCGCCTGTTTCGGACGTCCAGGAGACTACTTCTAAAGCGGCGGCTGATTACAAAATGGTCAATTTGATTGGAGGAATTCATTTGGTGTTGTGTTAAAGACGGCGCTAAGGTGGTTATAGAACTTCTCCTTCCTGTCCTCAGACGAGCCATTCTTTGGGGCATAACACTGTGTAATGGTGACGCGTCGTACTCTAGTTCGGAATATGGCCGTCATAATCCTATCACCATGAGGCTGCCAGGAAATGAGGACCATGCGTGCTCTTGTTGTTAGCAGCAGTCTGACTCCATATTTTCGCGGACTTCCGGATGGTCTTCCAGAATAGAGTAGTACACTGAAATCAGATTAGCGTAGGTTCCATTCAATCTATTGACAACCTTACACACCACATAGCATCATTGTAATTGCCTACTTCAAAAAAAGAAAACGGAAATCAAACAAGGAATCAACCCTACAGCCAATAAAATGTTGATTACTTGCAGTCCCTACTTAAAAATTAGAGCAATGCTATATTCATCATTATCCTTAGGGTGGTCTTGGTCTTGGTAGTCCCACAAAAGTTTCTAAATTAATGAACCCACTGCAGTCAGTCAGGATAAAAACAAAAGTAGTTCTTCCCCTTTTCACTGGGAAAAAAACTGCACTCTCAATTATCCGAACGATCCAGTGTAATAAATTTATTCAGCTTCCATATCGTTCAACGATCTCTCTAGATCATCTTGTTCTTCGGTATTTTTTTTTTCTCACAAACAGCAGCACCGAGAATGCTCTGCCAGAGACTACAAATAAAGTCATGAGCCGCGCAAGGTACAGATGCATGTAGCGAAAAAAAGTTTTTGTGACCAAAAGTCCAGCCTGGACTGAAGGAACTGAAAATGGGCTAAACAGTAAAAAGCAGCACAAAACACTCCAGGAGCAGTGAGCGAAATGCAGGCACGGAAATGAAGAAATCTCCGGACTGAACTGCTCTTGATTGAGTTATACGAGCGTTATTAGCCAATTGACGGTGGTATGTTCCCAAAGAGAGCTTAATTTGGTGGGTTTCACAGATCAAGGATGGCAATGAATGCCGCCACCACCACCGCCGTGCCGTCGCGGTATACGGTACGTATGTACATATGTAAACCTCAACAAAGGTCCGGACTGAGTGATTTAGTCCAGGACAATTTGTGATTGTTTTTGTTCGACCTCTGGGAGGCCTAATTACGAAATTCCCACACACGATCTTTGCAACGACGGCCGAAGGAAATACGCGTGGACAATGGAATTGAGCAACAAGCTATTGAAGACATTGTCTGGGCGATTGTGATTTATTAATACGAAATTGGGTTCGAGATAACAAATTCAGTTCAACACGAGCATTCAGTGAATGAGTGAATGGAGTTTGGTGTATTTTCTTTTGGTTCTTCTTCTAATTTTCGAAAGAAGATTCATAGCGTTCAGCGGCTGATTTCAAAGCCTTTGTGGATTTGGAGGTGAAGGCAGGATATGATTGGTTAATAAATTTTAGAAAAATGATATAATTTATGATTAGGGATATAAAATACACATAACATCGGTACATATGCACTAGCATATTTTCCAGGCGACACTTTTTTTTAAATTTGCGTACAGGGACGGGTTAAGAATATCACTGCAGCGTCCCCCAAAAAATAGCTCTTGTTGTAAAAGTCGACCAAGGGGATAAATCAGATCTAGCCAATATAACACCCATGTGAGCCCAGCGACATATGCAGAACCTTACAAATTTTCCCATACGTGTGCGTGCGAGTCCGTGGGTTGACACGACTGGAGATCAGCGGTGTGAGAAAAGAAAGATCAACCAACAATAAAATAGGAGCATGCACGTATCAAATAAAACTGCAAAACTCTGTCATTATGGAAATACGCGCTAAAAGGAAATGAAGTATGACGGGTCGAAGTTACGAGCTGGAAGAGATAATGAATAGAAGACTGGTGATATCTTGCGTGTTCAAGAAATGAAATGGCAAAACACCGGAAATCGGACGCGTTTCTTGGACGCTAAATCTTACAAGATGTTCTAAATGGAACACGCTAGGAACGGAACCGGTATCATCTTTGTGACAGAGCTACTTGGTAACGTCTTGACCATTTCGAAGTCCAGCGATCGTTTGATGTCTCTCAAACTAGTAATACAAGGAGAGGTTTATTTTCAGTGCATATGCTCTCCAAATTGGGTGCTATCAGAGGGATAAAGATGCATTTTGGGTAGATTTCAACAATCTCCTTAAGAACATTCCAAAGGAAAAGTTTCTGGTGTTTCCAACAGGAATTTTTATGAAGACACAAAAAAAAAGCAAACAAACAAGGGTCCCTGAGAAAATCAAGTGGACAATCTGGACAAAAAAAAAAGAAAGGCGAGGGTTTTGTTTTCGTGATGAAAAATTACCTCTCTCACACCATCAATGGAGCTGAGGAGACGAAGATTCCCTACATTCGGGATTCCCTACAGCGAACTTGCTTAAAGAGGGCCAAACCACCGCTAGGAGCTTCAAAAGCCATCACCAACACACCAAAGAAACATGGTGGTAGAGTGATGAAGATAAAGAAGTGATAAATAAGAAGAAAGCGGCTTTCAAATTTTGGTCAAAGTGCCCCTCTTATAATAGAGACGAAAAAGCTCGTCTTGAAATGTATTGTTACAAGAAAAAAGTGAAGAAGAAGTACGCCCGCCTTCAAGCAGAGACTACGGAGGGTCTGTATCGGGAGCTGGAGAAAATATCTTCCCGGTTGCTGATGCAAACCAGGCTATCCAAAAGCTGTGACGACACAATGTAAATAGGAGGGCAACCATCTTCAAAATAGCCGCCCAAAGAAGGAGGAGTGCTCAGGAGATTCGTTCGCCAAAGTTCATTAACAATGCTCATGGCCAGCTTCTTGTGGATGACGACAAAGTTCTGCAGAGGTGACGGCAGTATTGTGAAGAACTTTTGAATGAACAGCTTCCATGGCTATACTTTCCAAGAGCCACCCCTAATTGTGACGAAATACCCGACATTGCAGTCGAAGAAGTTAGTGAGGCGGTCAAAAACTCAAAAAAAACGAAAAGCGATTGGGCCAGACGAGATGCCGTCTGAGTTCTGGAGAAAAATGGAACACATCGGGTTCAGATGGCTCAGAATTCACATCTCCAATGCCCAATGAATGGATTGAAAGCTACCTTCTCCCTGTATACAAAGGGAAGGGTGATACGCGAAACTGTGATAACTACCGTTCGATCAAGCTGATGTCACACACCATGACGATCGTTGAGCGGGTACTAGGTGGCCGACTGCGAAAAATAATACGTCTATCTGATGATCAGTGCGGGTTTGTTGCGGGTAAATCAACCACAGATGCAATCCAATGTATAAGGACCGTAATAGAAAACATCGTGATTCCTTAAACGATTTGCATATTATATTGGTTGACTTTGAACAGGTATTCGACAGACAACCACGAGATCTGATATGGGTGGCGCTAAGATATCGAGGGGTTCCAGAAGCCTATGTACGGATGATCACGGACATGCACGAAGGAGCAAAGACAAGAGTCAGATGACCCGCTGGAGTAACCGAAAACCAGGGAAGTATCTTAAGACCTTTGCTCTTTATTGGAGTCTTTGACTATCTACTTGAAAGTAAAGTGACTGACCTCAAGGTACATCAGTTATTCTTTGCTGACGATGGAGCCATCATAAGTGGGGATCTTACATCCTTGCAACGAGAGTTGGATGTGTGCGTGGACGTTTTGGCGGGAAATGCGTATCGCATTAGTTAAAAAAAGACAGAGTACTTATGCTGCCTGTTCTCTGATCAAATCAGGCCTATTCCAGACATTTATTTAAATGTAACAGTGCATCCCAAGTGCGAAAAGCTCAAATATCTGGGATTTATGATCAATAGCAAAGCAACCTGTGATGGCAACATCAATCATCACGTAAGCGTAGGGTAGATGAAGTGACCAGAAAGCTCCGCTATTTCTGTGACAGAAAAATTCCCCTAAGTTGAAAGGCAGGCTATACGCCGCAGTTGTGAGTCCAGCGAAGAATCTTCGCATAACAGAAAGAGTGACAAAGCTTGATCAAATAAGAAGGTACATAGATCCATGGAAGCCTTGACGTCAAGGAAACCATCTTATGAAAAATAGAGTGCAACCGGCTCAGTTGGTATTGCCACGCTCAAAGAAGAAATCATTTGACCCTGTTAAAAACGCAATATCAATGCACGTTCCAAACACATCGCGAGGCGGGAGAGGTAGGCCTATAAATGCCTGGATTACTCAATTGCAACAACACCAGCATTTGATTGGCCTCAGTAACCAAGTGATCCAAAATCGGGAGGGCTGATATTATTTTCTGAGGTCAAACAGGCGTATGAGTAGAAATGCGGTGAAGTGAGAGGGTTATGATCCCTTGTATTCGGATCATTACCTCACCAAAATAGGAAGAAAAAGAAACCTTTTTTTTTTTAAATATTCCGAATAAGTTATATCGAGTTGCGATCTACTACATTTAAAAATGGGCAGGAATGCCAAAACTAGACGTGGTTCTTTATACACCTTTCTATAGATAGCTCTCATACGCGGCCTTAAAACTATTTTTTTTTTATAATTTGCGCACTCTGGAGGTATTATTAATACCCTTATACTAATTCTTAGGGCACGGGCGGATGTGAAAAGGGGGAAGAGAGGATATACCGGTTTGCGTTGGCTTTAAATGATTGAAGGTTATAATAATGAGGAAATATAGAGTCTGACATTCAATATGCCTGACAGTACCCAATATTTGACAGTACGTCCAAAGTTGGGGTTCAAACTGAATTAATGTGCATTAGAAGCATAATGCGTATTGCAAGTGAAATTTTGGTGGAGAGAGATGCAACTGGCTATCTGGAAAAGCAATAAAATAGGGAAAGACACGAGACATTTTTGCGGTGTTCGGGTGATACTATGGAGTTCACAATGTCTGTATAACCTATCATTTTTAACGCGCGATTCTGTACCCTATCTGGAATGTGCAAAACGGTCTTGGGTGCATCAGATCAGATGTGGACGTTATAACCAGCTTTGGGCGGATGAATGACTTATAAATTAAAGCCGGATCCGACGGTGTAATATATTTTTTGCACCTCATAAGGAATCCTAGACATTTTGCAGCATATTGGGCGATCTCGAATATATGATTGTTCTATCAAAGATGGTTGCTAATGCACATAACGATTCAGCGATGCAGGGACCATTTCTGAATAATGGTTGATGATCTTGGTTACGCCTGAGAAATGGAAGACTGCGTTGAGTTTTGGAAGTATTAAATTCCACTCTGTTAGTTGAACCTCATTTAAATATGCTGCCAGAGTTGGAATTTAATGTGTTTAACATACGTTGACGTTCCTCTTACATGGCCGAAGAGCGGGGACGTGAGTTATGGAATAAATGAGAAAAACTGAGGGTACTGTCACTAGCGAAGGAATGGATTGGATTCGAAGTTATAGACAAGAGGTAATTCAAAAAAAGAAGAAAGAGTGTCGGAGACAAAACGGAACCCTCAGGAATACTAGCATTTATATGGTGAATTGCAGACTTGCAGCCGTCCAAGACAACTTGTATTGAACGGCCCGAAATGTAATTTCTTATTCATTGAAGATGATACTCATCGATGTTATATGCACTCATTTTCGACAAAAGAGCCGGATGCAAGACTCTGCCAAATGCCTTAGAAATATCGATAGAAACAATTTGTGTTTCGTCAAAGTAATGGAGATATGTATTGGTTCCACTTCTTTCGTGCAAAGAAGGGATGCAAGCGCAATGGGTTGGTAATTGGACGAGGAAGAAGATTCGCCTTTTTAAGGGATCTATACAAATCCTGTTTTCCATATTTTCGGAAAGAGCCCAATAGAGTAGGATAGACAGAAAACTAACGCAGAAGTTTTGCCAACGAGAAAAATAAATCTCTTCAGAACTATGGGGGATACCACCTGGACCAGCGGAATTCTGTATGTTAAGACCCCTTTGGGTACTCTTGCAACGGTTCGAGTGCAAAAGTGGACTTGTCCCATTGAAAATTCGGCCCTCTCAAGTACAGGAGGAGACAAAGCACTATCTGGCAGGGTGAAGTTCGCTGCAAAATTTGCAGCAAGCAGATTGGCCTTGTCTAAGTTGCTGACCGCTGGATGTGGTGTTGGTGGTTATCGACTTTGAATTCTTGACTCTTCTCCAATATCGGCCCTAATGTGAATATTTGGTTGGTGGTGGGTACTTTTGGCCAGGAACTAGGTTGGTGTCAAAATAATATACAATTGTTAATAGTCGCAAGACTGATAACTTATTTATAATAAATATTTGAGAATGAAATATTTTTAGAATGCATTACAAAAAAAAAAATATTTTACTCAAAGACAACTAAATCTGCGATGGCTTTAGTTTTTGCCATCAGCGATATACCAATTGAAGAATCACTGAATGGTTTCAATACAGTGAATTCCCTAACATCACCCTCGCTACCAAAGGAATGGGTTTCTCCATTATAGAAAGCCATCTCCGGATGCATTTTTTTTGGACGGTTTCGTATCAGCAAAAAAAAATCACATCGGATGATGACTTTTGCGTCACTTTGTACGCATGGTAAATCATATATATGTGTACATGGGCGAACGCAGGATTTTGTCTAGGAGGGAAGAGGAGAGCAGTGCTACAATCTGAGGGGACAGCGCACTAAAACACGGATTTGAAACGAAAATGAAAGAATTTGCAAGACAAAACAAATTAAAATGGTCTTGGTGTCGAGTCGAGGACTGTTGTGGAGTATTTCGGTGTTCATTTGGACAAGTTTTTGAACTAAAATAACCACATTTGTAAAGAGGTAAATTTGGTATTCATGTCATATAAAATCATATATTGCGGATACATTCCATCTGAAGTATTCTTGCGAATGTGCCAATTGCTGGAAGAGTGATGTACAAACGTACTTCTTACGAACCGATTTGCAAGAAACAAATTTTGGCATGTAGTACCTGTTTCTAACTCTATCTTACATCCAAGGGGGGCACAGACCCCGGGCGGCACTTTGCTAGGGGCGGCACTTTCTACAGGCAAAACAAATGAACTCGCCAATAAAAGCCCACTCGAATTAAAATATATTACAGTTTAGACTGGAAGTTAGTCTGCCTAACATAACAATAATGCTTCGTCTTTTTCACAATTGCTTTAACTAATGCCGGCTGTGAGAGGAGTTTCTCAAAATTGAAGCTTATTAAAAATTATTTAAGGTCCACAATGAGCACTCTAAGGCTATCTAATCTGGGTATCATGGCTATAGAGCTGGAAATCACAGAGACCATCGATGCTATACTGAAAGAATAATAAGAGATTTTGCCCTGATGAAAAGTAGGAAAATACAATTTTAAAGAAGTTTTCTGCAAAGAAATAAACAAAAAATGATATATAAATATAATATGATATATAAATATAATATGTACCTGCATTATGTATCTACCTATATAACTACTTTCCCTTTTACTTAAAATTAAATTAAATGCTTTTATCCTTTCATTTTAAAATTATTTGTTTAAGCAAATTTTAGTTATGAAATTATTTATTTATTTAATAATGAATTTAATTAATTAATAAACAAAAATAATTTAATGTAATTAATTTAAAAAAAATAATTTAATGCAATATAATTTAATGAAATTAAATTAAAAATTTTCAAAAGCTAAAGAAAAAAATAAATAAATGGAAAATAAATTACAAAAAAAAACCGAATCCCGTTTTTTTTTTTTTTCGAGGTTAGGTGAAAAATCTTCCATAGACACTATGAGAATAGCAAGCGCGGGCTCATAGTAGTGTCAGATTCTTACTGATTAAAAAAACACCACCCTTCTGTATAAATTTGTTAGATATCGCAACTATCATATATATATATATATCTATCACGAAATAAAAACGTTTGGCAGGTTACTTTCCACTGAAAGATCCTGCATGTTCCGCAATCTAGACGCTTATTATCTCACCAAGTCGAAAGGTTTCGTCCTTTGTAGTCGGCGCAATAAATTGTTCTCATCCAAAATTTGTAGGACTGTATTGTTGACATGTCCGATTAGTCGATTTTTATGCTTTATCGCGAAGCTTCTAGTGTCAGCTTCGATTGTCGGAATTCCGAGATCACTGTGGATATCGTCGTTTCTAATATACCACGGTGCTTGGACAATCTCTCTTAGGACAGTTTGTTCTCAGTACTGAGCTGGGAATGTTTTCCGAGTAAACAGTATATTTCTCTATATTTGATTTCGAGTTCTTTACGTTTCATTTTTAGGTGCGAATTCCATTTCAGCCTTGCGTCGAGTGTCATTCCCAGGTATTTGGTCTCGTTTGCAAAAGGTATTCGGGCCGAGTTTAGAAAAATTGGCAAGTCATTAATTTTCTTATAAGTGGAATTCACGTGAACAGATTTAGATTCGATGAGGGCGATCCGCCAGTCCCTGGTCCATTCATTCAGTGCGTTTTGCAGTTTTGCAGTCGTTTTGCCGATTGTTTTACCTACTGCTAGGATAGCGGTGTCATCGGCAAACGTAGCAAGGATAGTGCTATCTTCGTTCGGTATATCTCGAGTATATAGCAAATAGAGAAGCGGCCCAAGAACGCTTTCTTGCGGTACGCCGGCCGAAATTTCTTTGAGCTCCGAGTATTCGTTTCCATGTCTAACACGGAAGAGTCTATTCCCGAGATATGATACTGGAATATTGTTTAAGCATACAGGGAGAACTTGTCGTAGTTTGCATTTCAAGCCACACCTTATAAATTGGTGGTCAGGGATAAGATTATTTTCTTCTATAACAGGTTGAAGACGTCTTAGTAATATCCTCTCGATAATTTTGGATATGACTGGAAGAAGCGAAATTGGTCTATACGATTTTACCTCATTTGGTGGTTTTCCTGGTTTTAAAACCATTATGACTTCCGCAACTTTCCATTGACTCGGTACGTGTTTTAATCTGAGCGCAGCATTTACAATATGGAGAAGCTTAATCAATGCTTTTCTAGGTAAAACTTTGAGAATTTCTCCGGTGATCAAATCATAACCAGGAGATTTCTTAGGTTTTAGATTCGCGATCTCATGTGTGAGTTCCCTTAGCGTTGCACTTGTGAGCGTCACCAGATGGTAAATCTAGCCTATTGCGGTTGTCGTAAGCTACTTGACCATCGTAGGGTTTAAAGGTTTCTTCCAGGTGGGCCGCAAAGACGTCCGCTTTTTCTTTATCTTATCTTGCCCATTCATCTTAATTTAATTTAATTGGCCGCGCGGGGACTTTGGGCCTTTTGGTGCCTTCTACAGATTTCCAAAGTGAATAATTGGAATCTTTTTTCGCTGTTAAACTTTCAAGGTAAGAACCTATTACACGATTCTTAAAACCCTTAATAGTCTTCGTCATTAAATTGCACAGACGATCCAAGTGTGCTTTATGCTGCGGAGCACGACTTTGTAGCCATTTTTTACGCACTTTTCTTTTTTCCTTGACCAACTCTTTTATTTCCGGAGGATATCGTAAACCGTATCTGACCGGCGTTTTCCTTGGATTGGGAGTATTATTCCAAGAGGCGAGTTGTACGATCTCAACGAAGCGATCAACTTCAACCTCAAGTTCATAGGGTGTCGTAAGTAGAATGCTCAGCTCAACATTATCTTCAATTTCGTTCCTAAAGCCTTCCCAGTTAGTTGTTCTACCAGTTAATCTCGCTGACTTTAGGTTATACTCGTACACTAGTTTTTTGCTCAATGCCAAAATAAATGGGGAATGATCAGACAACAGACCAAAGCTCTCTTTACCTTTAATGTGGTTGGTAGATATTCCTTTCACAACGAAAAAATCGATCAGGTCAGGTATTTTCGAAGTATCAGTTGGCCAGTAAGTCGGTTTACCCGTCGACTGGAAATCACAACTGTACCCCATACCTGCCCCATAAAGCATTCTACTGTTTTCGAGCTGTATCTTGAGCCCCAGAACGTATGTTTCGCACTAAAATCGCCGCCAATAATGAAATTAGGTATCAGCGATTCAAACAAGTTAGTAAAATCACTTTATCAAGCGCGGAACGCGGTGGACAGTTGATAGATGACATTTTAAGAGTACGCTGACTATTTTTAACTCGAATCGTGCACAATTGCAAAGTTTCAAGCTCTATCTTTAGGTCATCGGATTGTTCGATACAGTCTTTAATAAACAAGGATGATCCGCCTCTCGCTTTTCCCGAAGGGTGGCAAGCGTGGTAATCATTATAGCCTTTTGTTTTTAAATGCGATTCCTTTTTTAAGTGGGTTTTAGAAATCAAGCAAATATCAATATCTTTTTCACGCATAAATATTTCCAATTCGTCAAGTTTTTGCAAAAGTCCGTTTGCATTCCAAGTACATATTTTTAACATTCGTTTTTCATTCATATTCTAGTTGAAGTGCGCATTTTCTGTGAATTATTTTCAAGCTTAACCAGCCTATCGTGAATAATTTTATTTATTTTGCTTTGTTCTTCAAGTTTCGTGAGAATAACTGAGAAAACATGGGAGACAGGGTCCGTCGGAATTTCAAGGTTTTTTGGTTTTTCGGAAGCCGCGGACTGAGCGTAAGACTGCATTGCTGCTGTCCGAGGATCACTACCCGGTGGCTTTTTCGATGTTAACTTTTCAGTACCGTTTCCTTTAAGAGCAGAGGTCGAGGACTTTTCTGTTGTCACTCTTTCCCTCATCTTTTTGTGCTCTGAACCCGGTTGTTTTAGTTTGCCTAATTTCTCCGGCGCGATCTTACGCTTTGGCTTAGTTGGCAATTTTGATTTTGTATTTAGTGGGTGTTTTTCTGAAGAATTTTAATTTAGATAATTAAAGTTTAATGGGAATTACCGTTGTTTATTTGATATCCTGAGGTAAGTAATTTTTATCTGCTTAGAGATTGGGAAATCGGGAAGTAACGAATATGGGAAAATTTTAAATTTGCAGTTTTTTTGCTTCACTTGCTAGAAAGTAGTACGAACAACAGTTGACAACATTTTTTTTATGTGTAGGTATAACTGGTTGACACCGTAGACAAATGTTTTTTTTTTTTTTAGTGTGTGAAAAAATTACTAGGGGCGGCATAAAGTGGGTCTGCCCCGGGCGGCCCCAACTCACGCTACGCCACTGAACCTCCCCAAAATGTATTCCCAAAACTGTTGATTTAGAAAAGGACCACCCGGATGTGGTTACTCAATCTACATACTCGTGTACACTTTTCATGCAAATGTACCGCGAGCAATCAAATCAAACGCAAATAACAATCAATCAATAACAAACCAATAAATCCAACAGCAATCAAAAATAAATTCATAAAAATCTCCCTTTTCCAAATAATCAAATCACTTATGTTCATTTCTGCACTTGGACTGTCTTCCAATCTTCATAGGAACAGCAAATTTGAATAGCAACAGATCCCATTGACTTGCAAAAGAACAAGAACCCTACGCTGCTACTGGATTGATCTGCTCATGCAAAGCAGCAGCAGTACCTGCCTTAGATTTGCATATTGGAATCGAATGTGGAGCAGTAGAAAAACCGTGGCAGGAAAGCATCCTCAGCGAAACAAAAAAAAAGAATCGATTTTCTTCTTTACGACATGACGTTCTTGGTGGTCCTGTATATTTTGACATTTCATCAATATTTGACCTGTTCTACATCTGAGAATGATCCATCAACTCCTATCGCTTCATCTTCTTGTACATATATCTGTCAAATATCTATGGATCGGAATCTGAATCTGGATTCCTTTCCATTAAATCGAATATCGAATAGTATCGGATAGCGTGCACTTAATGCCTTCGAACTCAACGACGATGATGGGTCTCCGTCCAAATCGAAATCCATTATCTCATTCTCATCGGTAGGTATGATATCGTAAAGCAGCAGCTATTTACGCACCTTGTTTAGCAGGAGCTCTGATGCAGACAGTCGCGACAGAGCTCTGATGCGCACCGCCTTAAACACAAAGTATTGCGCGACTGCAAAACATTACACTATCTACCAGTGTTGATTGGATAATAAACGAAACTGGAAACGAAGAAAAGCGACTCGGACGTTTTTTTCGTCACTTAACCATATCCTTCGAATCGCGACCGCATCCTCCTCGGATGCAAACCAATTTAGAGTTTTTTTTTTTATGTGAAACCAATGATTATTTAAGCGGATCCACTGCAGAGGCTTCAAATTAATAATGAAGTGGTCATATCCAGTTCAACTACTGGTGGTAATAAAGGATGCAAAGGATGCCTGGTCCGAAAAAGCCAATTGCAATATACTTTTATCGCAGAGAAAGAATCACTTTGTCGATTGCACTGCATTTTTAGGATGCATATAGGAGAGGCACGGTCCGAGCCAACTTAGTGGCGAGATGCAACGCTTTAAATATCCGCGCGTTGAGGGGATAAGCCCTACCACAGATTAACCACTACTGATTAATGAAACGGTTGATTGAGAATGCTTCATCTTTATGGCGGTAGATTTGATTGTAGGTACTGTTGGGCACCAAATACCCGTAGTTAAGTGTTGTAAGAAAGGGGTGGCTTTTCGAATTTTGTTGCGGGTATAAGTCGAAGTACATGTAGCATGTAGGAAGTGTTTTCTACTTACTGATACTGTTATTTTATAAGAAGTGCAATTATTGGGTTTTGGTGTTATTGGATCGAAGGGACTTAATAATTTTCATCGGAGTTGTAAGATTCATTGAGATTTAATTTGGCAGGGACCGCTTAACATCTCTCAAGGGAAAGGTTCCAGGAACTGGACCGATTCATTTATTGAAGCATTTTAAAATTTTGTTTACTTACTTTAGTTTGGATGGCACATGCAGGGTTAATACCAACAGGTATCTCAGGCGCAGACGAGTGCTTGATCTTTATATTGTGGCTCCCTTAACCGTGTTACTCAAAACTGAGAAGATATGTCATTAACGTCTCTATAAGGTCTACTCATTTTACATGCTAGATGCGAGTTCTTCTAACTACGTAGACGGTACAGTTCTTTGATGAACCTCCATCTCCGCCACGATGAGGGGATCGAAAATCTATCAAAGAGTTTTTATTTTGGATTAATCAATGGATTTTTATCCGCTGTGTGGTAACATGAATGCTTCTATGCCATACAGCAAAACTGCCATATTGACGGTCTTATATAATGTCTCCTTAGCTGTTTATGAGTTTCCTTCTTAGCTGAAAAATGCAAACGATTTAAATATAGATAGGTGTGGCTGCAAGTGCATTGCGCCGGTAATAGTTTATTTGTACTCCTTGAGCAGGGTAATCGTCTTGATATACTGGAGTAACAGAAGTAAGTGGATCTAGCATTGGTACGAGTAGATCTACATATCTATCTTTGGTACTGAATAACCCAAAATTTCTGCGAAATTCGACAAGGAGACGCGTTTGTCTGTAATTTCTTCATATTCGTGCTGGGACATATAGTGCGCAGAGTCGGTGTTTACACGGAAGGCACTGCCTTTCACAAGTCCGTCCAATTGCTTGGGTACGCAGATGAAATAGACATCATCGACAGTCGTCGCATGTTGTCATGAGGCGATAACTCCAATTGAAGAACAGGCGAGACTATATGTTATCAACAAACAAAAATCGATCTGTCTGAAATGCTGAACACAACGTCTCTATTGATGGCTTTAAATTCGATGTGGTTAAAGAGTTCACCTACCTTGGAGTGAGTATTGACCCCAAAAACGACATCTTCGTGGAGATTGGGTGAAGAATAGCCATAGGAAACCGCAGCTACTTCGGTTTGTCAAAACAATTAGGCTCAAAACTATTCGTCGGGCTAAATTATTGCTCTATAGAACGCTAATTTGACCAGTCCTGCTATATGGCGCCAATTGTTGGACGATAAGTAAGAAAGTTGAGCTAATATTGAATAGGGAGAATCCACAGAGACGTCGCTTCATGAGGTTGTGCGTATAGTTGAAAAATCACTTCACTACAGGGAGGGAGCTTTAACAACATCCACACTGAATGTTGTCAAGAATCTTTCGCAAAACTAGGCATAGAGGAACACATTAGTAAATGGATAGCATCCATGCTAAGAACGCGAATTATTCAATCGACACTCGGTAACGATAGCATAACTGAAACAGTAAGTAGAGGTACTCCTCAACGAAGCGTTATGTTCCCTCTTTTATGGCTGATTGTCATGAACAAGATTTTGGCGCGCATGTACAGGGAGGGTTTCAAGGTGGTCAAGTACGCGGATGGCCGGGTAATCTTAGTGTCAAGGAAGTTCCTCTCTGTGATAAGCCAATTCATGGAAAGGGGTCTGGATCTAGCGCATTCATGGGCCACGGGTTGAAGCCTTGGAATAAACCCAGACAAAACCAAACTGGTGCTATTTACCACTAAAATTAAAATAAAGGACTTTACCCCACCCAAACTGAATGGTCAGCTACTGTCTTCATGCTTTAGTGCAAAATATCTAGCTATGATCCTCGACCCAAAACTTAGTTCGAAGCTAAATAGTGAACAGCGTGTTAAGAAAGCAGGCATAGCTTTCTACGCATGCAATAGAGCCTTCGGTAGGAAATCAGGTCTTTAGCCTAAAATAACTATTTGGATGTGCCGTTGTGCGCCCAATTCTCACCTACGGAGCTATCATCTGGTGGCCTGCCCTTAGTAGAAAATATAACCTCATTAAACTAAAAAGAGTCCAAAGAGCGGCATGCGTAGGTGTTACGGGCGCTCTGAGATCATGCCCAACGGATGCTCTGACTCTGGTCCTCCACCTGACTCATCTTAAACTACACATCAAGGATACAGCTTTATGCAACGCAGTTCGGATCAGAGAGTCTGGGTGCTGGACTGCCATGCCCTACGGGCATAGTAGCATCCTGGATACCAATAACCCTGATCGCATCTTTGCCCGATTACAAAACCCTCACTTTAAACTTCAACAAACTCTTCTCAGTAAGCTCCCCAACCAGAGCTGAGTGGAAAAGCGGTAAGGGGATAAAAGACTTCGACATAATCACCTACATGGACGGATCGAAAATGGACTGTGGAGTCGGCGTAGGCATTTTCTCTGACAGGCTGGATGTCTCGAAGTCTTTCCGCTTACCGAATTTCGCCAGTGGTTTTGAAGCGGAGCTTCTCGCGATTCGTGAGGCCTGCTGCATACTGAATGTCCACCAATTCTCAACCTCAATCTTGAATTTCTTCGCTGATAGCCAAGCAACTATCGAGGCCATTAATTCAGCTATTACATCTTCAAAACTGGTAGAGCAATGCTAGGAAGAGCTAAGCAAACGCTTATTCAAAAATCACCCTCATCTGGGTCCCTGGACACAGTAATTTCAAGGAAAACGAGCGAGCGGATGATCTGGCCAGACAAGGGTCAGCCCTAAGTGACTGTCTGGCTGAAAGAGTCAATATTTCGCTGGGAGTCGTCAAGGATTACATTCACAATCACTTTTTAACGCCAGCGAACCACGGGTGGAAATCGCTTTCTAGCTGCTCTATATTAAGGGAGACATGGCCCAGCTTTAACAAACCAAAAGCAAATGAGCTACTTAGCAGATCAAGACCAGATACTGGAATAGTAGCCATCAGTACAGGCCATTGGGCGATAGGAGACTATGCAGCCAAGCTTGGCATCCCCCATAACACTTTCTGCCGTAGTTGCAGAGATGCTAATGAGATAAAATCTCTTTTTCACTTTCTTTGTAGATACCCGGCCCTAGCGAGAACTAGACAGCGTACCCTAGGTAAGCTCTTCTTGACAACCTGGGAGAAATATCTGAGAAAAAGATTGGAGACCTCATTCTTTACCTAAACTCGACAGGCTGGGTCTACCATATTATCTTCTTCAACCAAATACTTCATCATACAACCAGGTGTACATGAGTTTTGTGGTACCAAAATGGCGCAACAGTGCTAATTGGGTTCTTTCTGAACCGCCACCTCAACTAACCAACCAACCATGCCCGAAGCCGTGTTCAAAACATAATGTCATGAACCATTTTTCATAATGAATAAAGATTTTTGATTGAAACCTAATGCCCGTCATTATTATTTAAGCAAAACGTTTTAAAGCTTTTAAAGAAACACCTTTTATGTGTAGGTACTACGGAAATCCTTTGCTCTCGCTTTTTTCCGAATTTATGGATGGTTCGCTGTGTGCGCCTACATGGAAGAGTCTATTATACGACTCATAAGAAAGATGTTAGCGAAGATCATACAGAAGCGCAAACCATCCTGCCGCTCGCCGCGTCAGATGGCGGTTAGTTGTGGTCAAATAAAGAGCGGATTCCAATATGAGCAGACAAGATACACATCACCCTATATCTTTTCATTTTCCTTTTTTTCATTGGTGCTTGCCACGCCAAAAATAATTTTTTTTATTCGCCTTAAGTTACAAAGCTTATCATCACTGCGCCATTCATTTACTTATGTTTGTACTTACATATGTATGTATGTTTATTCATACCACCAAACAACCCATTTTGATTTAATTCTCTTCACGTTTTTGCTTTCCTCTCTGTATTTCTATACAGACAACATCTCCGCAATAGTAGCAATAAAATATACCTACCACATGTAAAACTCTGTTAGCACAGCATACCTATGTATAATATAGACGACCGGCCATACACACACCGTTCACGCCATCCGTGTTGAAAAACGGATTGAATTCCTGCCGTTGTTTGCCGAGCTTGTGGAGTTTGCCGTTGCGGCAAACCACTTTCGTGCGGTCATCGCTAAACTGTAGACTGACGACCGCAAGGCATCCGCACAGACCGATACCATAGTAAGCTGAAACATTGATGTAGAAGCGTATGTTCGCGTATACATATAGCAGTTCACATAGAACGGAAAGTTTCAGAATGGCAGCCACATCGTCGACATGGAGAATGAGCATGAGTTGACTGTTTAGGTTATTGCATCATCCAGACAAGCGGATGCGGCAGTTGTGCGGAGTGAAGCAAAGCGGCAACATCGTAGCATCTTGTGTTGTAGTTCAGTGTATTACTTTTTTGCTGGTGGTGTTAACTGTACTTTAATTCAATGAATGACGTGGAGAAAATCGATGTTGTAAGTTTTTTGACGGAAGTTGAAAAGAGACCGTCTATCTGGGATACGCGAAGTGAAGAGTATAAGGACAGATACAAAAGGGATTCAGCATGGTTTGAGATATGTCACCTGTCTCTCCCTAACTTTGCGGGACAGCCTAAATCCGAAAGAAAATTAATTTGTAAGTACATATTATGTACATATGTAATGTATGTATACATTCTTTGAAATACGTTATTATGTATCTTATAACTTATAGATAACAAGATTTGTACAGGGTGACCCATAAGTATCAGGCTTATACATAGTAACTTAAAAATTTTTAAGTACACTTATTTATTTTTCAAATGGAGGAAACATTGTTGTGTACGAATCGCGTTAAGAATATTAAAAAATTCAGACGAAGTGGGCGTGGCGCGAGGAATATTTTAATTAAAATAGAGAAATAAGTTTTAGCTCAGATGTTAGGTGTGTATTTTTATCAATATGCATCCTGTCCGACAGCAGGGATAGCAAAATTGAAAATAGTTAAAGGAAAAATGTCACTTACTGCCAAGTTGTGAGTACCTCTTCTCTAAGTCCTATGCGACCAATAAAATTCGGCCCAGCAGAATAACTGACTAAAAATCTAGGGCGTGGGGCTGGCATATCAAGTAACAAGCACTCGAAACTAGCCAAAGTATTCAAATTCATTACTAATTAAAATTAATTAAACTAATTAACTTTATCGACGACAACTCATTACTGAAAAACCAACAATTTGGTTTCAGATCTGGTCATAGTACAATACTTCTCACCCTGTCTTAAAAATCGCTAGACATGTAAAAGCCAACTTTACTATGCAAAACCAACCGGACTCGTGTCACTTGAAATAGAATCTGCTTTTGATTCTATCTGGCATAATGCTTTAATACATAAAATGATTAACTTTGGTTTTCCCACCGCCTTGACTGCCTTAATACGAAGCATCTTGCATGAACGCAGTTTCAGAGTAAACGTCGACTCTGCGATATCCACTGAGAAACAAATAACTTCTGGAGTCCCCCAAGGCTCGGTACTCCAAGTACTCGGAGTTGGTGGAGGTGTTTTCTCTGACATGCTTAATCTTAAGCTCTCCTTCCGTCTACCAAATTATTGTAGCGTGTTCCAGGCGGAAATAATGGCGATTAAGGAGGTCTTATTTTGGCTAAAGAAAAACGTGTTATCCGCCAAGGACATCCGATCTTTTCAGATTGCCAAGCTGCAATCAAATCCTTGGAATCGATCTCTATAAATTCAATAGTAGCCCTAGACTGCCATTCGTCTCTTATGGAGATGTCGGAGCAGTTTAAAATTCACTTCTGTTGGGTGCCAGGGCATAGATATATTCCGGAGAATTGTAAGGCTGACGAACTCGCCAGAATAGGAACAACTGTACCCATCCTTCCAGACAAGGATAATCTAGGTATACCAATCGCTACTTGTAAATTCAAGCTGGATACATTCTGAAGAACAAATCTTAGGTGGACAAGTAGTATAGACTGTTCCAAATCACTTGAAATTACCCAACGTGCGCAGAGAGAAATTTCCCAAAATAATAAAGGGGATGAAATCCGTCTTAATTCTTCAAAGAGTTAATGATTTTCTCCACTTTACTCTGTATGATGCTCTTTTTCTAGTTTGGTAAAACTTCTTTTGGTTTTTCTAAAGCGGTAATGATGAGCAAATATTTTATAAGTATAATTAAAGTGGAATTAATTTATTTATTCATAGTATTAGTTAATTAAGTATTTATTGTTATATTTCGTTTAGCCCAAATAAATTTGTTTCTCTAATTTTCCAAAATAGGATAAACACAACAAATACAATGCGTTTTTTTATTTAAAAAAGAAATAAAGTCGACATACAAAACAACAACTGAAATAATTCCCTTCAATCGATATGCATCGTTCAAGCAAGTATATCTGAGAAGCTGGAATTTGTTCCCTTTGATCTTTTACTCAAATTAGGTATACCCATCAACTTGATTCTAATTCGTCAGTAGTTCCGCAACTGCCCCGTGCAGGGACGGGTTAAGAATATCACTGCAACAACTAGCGCTTGTCGTAAAAGGCAACTAAGGGGGACAAATCAGATCTAGGCAATAACACCCAAGTGAGTTTAGCGACACATATACTACCTTAAAAACCCTCCCACAAGTGTGCATGCGAGTTCGTGGGTTGACACGACTGGAGATCACCGGTGTCATAGAAGAAAGCTCAAACAAACAATAATAAAACAGAAGCATGCACATGTCAAACAACAAACACCATCGCAATATGGTAATATTGCAAAACTGTATCATTATGGTAATATAATACTTGCTAAAAGGCAAGGCCTGGGGGTGTACCCAGGCACAACCACTGCTGTTCATGGTATTGATCCTGGACCGAGCAGAAATGTTAGGGTCAGAGCTATACGGATTCCGGGGGCTAGCAAAATAATGAAACAGTTTCGTCGAAATTTGATGGTCGCGAGTTGGAACGTTGGAAGCATGACCGGTCGAAGTTACGAGCTGGAAGAGATGATGAATAGAAGGCGGGTGTATATCTTGTGTGTCGAAGAGACGAAATGGAAAAACACCGGAAATCGGGCGCGTTTCTTGGACGTTAGGACAAAAGATTACAAGATGTTCTACTATGGAACGGAAAAGGTTAGGAACGGAATCGGTATCATCCTTGCGGCAAAGCTACTTGGTAACGTCTTGAGTATTTCGAAGTCGTTTGGTGTCTCTCAAACTAGTAATACAAGGAGAGGTGTGGAATATTGTTAGTGCATGTGCTCCCTAAAATGGGTGCAATCAGAGAGATAAAGTGCATTTTGGGTAGATTTCCACAAAATCCTTAATAACATCCCCAAGGAAGAGTTTTTGTTTGTTGGAGGAGATTTGAATGGAGATGTCGGAGAAGCCGACACATGATCACTTACAGCAGTGGTGGAGATGAAACTCAGATTGACTACCATTTGGTAGCCAGTTCCATGAAGCCTCGGGTAAAAGATAACAAAGTGATCCTGGGAGAGGCAATCGCTCGACAACACCGTCTCCTGCTAACAGAAATTTGTATGAAAACACCAAAGAAAAGCAAACAAACAAGGGTCTCTGAGAAAATCAAGTGGTACAATCTGGACAAAGAAAAAGGCTCCATCAACGGAGCTGAGGATGAAGAGTGCAGAGCACAAAATATGTGGGATTCCCTACAGCGAATTTGCTTAAAGAAGGCCAAATCACTGCTAGGAGCTTCAAAAGGCCACCATCAACACGCCAAAGAAACATGGTGGTGGAGTGAGGAAGCTAAGAAGGTGATAAATGAGAAGAAAGCGGCTTTCAAAGCTTGGTCAAAGTGCTCCTCTTATAACAGTGACGAAAAGCTCGCCTCGAAATGGAATACAGATGTTGCAAGAAAATCGCGAAGAAGAAGTGTGCCCAGCTTCAAGCAGAGATTACGGAGGGTCTGTATCGGGAGCTGAATATTTTCCCAGTTGCTGATGCAAACTAGGCTATCCAGGATCTGCGAAGACACAATGTAAATCGGAGCGCAACTATCTTCAAAATAGCCGCCCAAAGAAGGAGGAATGCTCAGGAGATTCGTTCGCCAAAGTTCATTAACAATGCTCATGGCCAGTTTCTTGTGGATGACGACAAAATTCTGCAGAGGTAGCGGCAGTATTGTGAAGAACTTTTAAATGAACAGTTTCCCCGGCTATGCTTTCCAAGAGCCACCCCTAACTGTGAAGAAATACCCGACATTACAGTCGAAGTTAGTGAGGCGGTCAAATACTCCAAAAAACGAAAAGCGGTTGGGCCAGACGAGATACCCTCTGAGTTCTGGAAAAATATGGGAAACGTCGGGTTCAGATTTCTCCTCTCCAAATTTGTGAGAGGTGATCCAATGCCGAATCAATGGATTGAAAGTTACCTTCTCCCTGTATACAAAGGGAAGGGTGATACGCGAAACTGTGATAATTACCGTTCGATCAAGCTGATGTCACACACCATGACGATCGTTGAGCGGGTATTAGGTGGCCGACTGCGAAAAATAATACGGCTATCTGATGATCAGTGCGGGTTTGTCTCGGGTAAATCAGCCACAGATGCAATCCAAAGTATAAGGATCATAATGGAAAAACGCCGTGATTCCTTGAGGGATTTTCATATTGTATTGGTTTACTTTGAGAAGGCATTCAACAGACAACCACGAGATCTGATATGGGTAGCGCTAAGACATCGAGTGGTCCCAGAAACCTATGTACCGATGATCATGGACATTTACGGGGGAGCAAAGACAAGAGTAAGATGCCCTGCTGGAGTAACCGAAGAGTTCCCAATCAAAGTCGGGATGCACCAGGGAAGCGTTTTAAGTCCTTTGCTCTTTATTGCAGTCCTTCATTATCTGCTTGAAATTAAAGTGACTGACCTCAAGGTACATCAGTTATTCTTTGCTGACGATGGAGCCATCATAAGTGAGGATCTTGCATCCCTGCAACGAGCACTTGATGTGTGGGTGGACGTTCTAGAGGGAAATGAGTATCGCATTAGTTCAAAAAAGACAGAGTACTTGTGCGGCCCGTTCTCTGATCCACTCAGGCCTATTCCAGACATTTATTTGAATGGAACAGTGCTTCCCAAGTGCGAAAAGTTCAAATATCTAGGATCTATGATCAATAGCAAAGCAACTTGTGATGACGACATCAATCATCGTGTAAGCGTAGGGTGGATGAAGTGGCGAGAAAATTCCGCTATTTTCTGTGACAGAAAAATGGCGCCTAAGTTGAAAGGAAGGCTCTACACCGCAGTTGTGCGTCCAGCGCTCACATGCCGTTCACAATGTTGGACGATGTACAAAAGGTATGAGAGTAAATTAACGGCAGCTGAGATGAATATGTTTCGCATGACAGCAGGAGTGACAGAACTTAATCGAATAAGAAGTTCGAAGATCCGTGGAAGCTTTCACATCAAGGAAACCATCGTTCAAAAAATAGAGTGCGACCGGCTCAGCTGGTATTGCCACGTTCAAAGAAGAGATCATTTGAACCCTGTTAAAAAGGCAATATCAATGTACGTTCCAAAGACATCGCGATGCAGGAAAGGGAGGCCTATAAACGCCTGGATCAGACAAATGCGACGACATCGGCATTTCATTGGCCTCAGTAACCGAGTGATCCAAAATCGGCGGGCCTGCCGATATTTTCTAAGGTCAAATAGGCGAACCCCACAGGCGGATCAGTAGAAATGCGGTGAAGTGGAAGGGTTATGATCCCTTATTTTCGGATCATAACCTCGCTGATAAAAGGAAGAAGAAGAAGTAGTTCCGCAACTATGCGATGAAAAACATCGAAGTGCGGGTATAGAGCCTGTTTTCCTTTTACTCCTCTTTTTCTTTTGTTCTCTCGAATTTTAATTTTGTTTGCTTAGTTGTTGTTGCTTTTATCTCTTATGAATGAAAACGAGTAAAACTCGTACAAATAAGAGAGACCTGCGTACAAGAATTTCAAGCGATTTGGAACAGTCTACCTATATACAACATGTCTAGCGACTTAGCAGATTTGGCAGAAGTTGGATCTGAAACGCTCTAAAAAAATGTATCTCTCTCAATCGATTATATATTGAGTCTATTAGGGGTGTAATTACAGGACACTGTCTAATAGGCAAGCATGCAACAAGTCTTGGCGTATACTCAAATGACTTTTGAAGAAGCTGCATGGACGAAGAAGAGGAAGAAACTATTCCTCACCTTCTTTGTACATGTCCAGCTCTCTCCCATAGAAGAAAGCTTCATTTAGGAGCTTTTTATTATAACCATTTAGGCGATCTGATAGATTTAGATATCAGGAGCCTCCTTCGCTTCATCAGAAGCTCTAATTGGTTCTAGCGAGTAGCCTGGGATTATATGATCCTTCGTGGTACCACAACGGAACTTTTCTGGTCTGTCTGTGTCGGCGTAAGCTGCAACTACTTCAACCTAAACAAACCTAAGGCTCGGTACTTGCGCCGATTTTATATAACATATACTTGGCAGATTTTCCCAATCTACCCAACTGCTTTTCCTCAATTTTCGCAGATGATACTGGAATTTAAACCTCGCATGACCAACCTTCGTAAATCTGCTCAAACCTTTAACAAGGTCTCGCTACGCTCAGTGCTTATTTTCACAGATGGAAAATAAAAATTAACGAAAGTAAGACACAAGCCATGTCTTTTACACACAGAAGACATCCTCTCTATTTTCCGAATAATAGTCTTAATCTAAATGGTTGTAATATCCCTTGGGCAGGAAATGTCAAATATCTTGGCATCACTTTTGACAAAACCCTGACATATAGCAACCACATAACTAACGTACTAAGCAAAGCTGGAGTCCTAATAAAAATCGTTTATACGTCTATTATTTATTTATTTATCTACACTTAACTTTGAAAATAAGCTCATAATGCACAAAATCATATTTCAGGCCCTTACGGTTTATGGTGCCCCTGTTTGGTATAATTGCGCACGCACACATATTAATAAGGTGTAAATCATGCAAAACAAGATCCTTAAAATGATTCTTGACTTACCATGGCACTTCTCCACCTCTGAGCTAAATAACATGTCAAACGTGGAGTTTGTGGTGAATAAAATAAACACCCTAGCATGGTCGTTTTTTGATAAATGTTCATTGTCAGAAAATCTACATATAAGGCAATTAAAGCCGAACTAGCTCGGAAGTTTTTGTAAGTTGTCTTAAGTTTAAAAAACAAAAAAATTAAAAATTTTCAATGGGTTTTCACACTCACTATGCTCATACTTTTACATACATTGCTCTGATAACACCAATTTAATCAATATTAGAGCTGAATGAGCACTGGATCTTGCAAATTAAATTAAATTGTTATCTAAACCAAAAAAATAAATTTAATTATAAAATATTAAATTCAAATATTTCATAGCTTTTTCAAAATGTTTTTTTTAAGATGTACATATAAACTTTCGGACATTTTTTTCTTTTGAATTTTAGGTCGAAAGGTTCAACAAAAATGGCGCAACATTAGAGATTATCATCGAAAGTATTCAATTAAACTGAATAGATCTGGTTGTAACTCAGCAAAGAAATTCAAATACATCTACTATGATAAACTAGAATTTCTAACACCTCTTTTGGGATTTAATAATGAAGTATCAAAGAAACAAGAAGATCAAGTGCCGTACATGACAGAAACTGATGCATTTCCAACGGATTGTAACTCAGACGACAATTCAGATGACCCATTTGCATCAGATTCCCTATCAATACCTGTACAGACTCCAGAATTTTCGGGTTTTAGGCCTGAAAATGGAAAGAACAAAGCTAAAAAGTCTGAACTTGAAGAGAAAGTATGTTCATTTTTCGATAGATTTCCAATGCCAACACCTTTGGGTGAAGATGAAGATAAATTATTTCTCGATTCTCTGCTGCCCACTTTGCGAAATTTTGACACTGACCAGAAACTAGAGTTTCGCGTGGAGGTTCTACGTGTAATGCAACGCATTAGACATATGAAATATTTGGAATCTATGCAATCCACAGTGATGCAAACAGATCATCCGGGGGAATTTTCAGTTGATAAGCAAGATATATGATTACTATAAAATAATGTGAAAGGTGATAATTTAAGCTATGTACATTCTCAGGGATGCTCCTTGATATGGCAACACAAAATCGTACAAACACTAAAGGTCCATTCACAGCTCAGCGAACTGCGAATGCAAACGAGCGAATATTCGCCAATTTTGATATTTCATTCACAGCTGCTTTTTTAACAGGTCACGGTAATCGGCGAATTTCAGCTGTCATTTATTTTGTAACTAATTGCCTAAACGTGATAAATGCATAAATAAATAGCGCAGCTTTCATTCAGAACGTAATATCATACCACGATCTTACCCACCAAGAACAAAACAAAAGAATTGTAAGGTTAAACTCTCGCGAATGTTTTGGTCGCGGGAATGTGGTTTGCGTCCTACATGTGGGGAATGTGAATAAAAGTAGACAGTTCGTAAAAAGCATTCGTTTATTCGCGGAAAAATCGGCGAATTGTTAAATTCTTCGCAGAAACTAATTGCAATTCAAATTTTTTCATGCTAATCGATAGGTAAATTAAGCTCGGTTCTTTTGGAATAGTAAAATTGCCAATGGCGTGCTTATAAATGTGCTAAAAATAGTTTGTTCACAGTTCTGGTATTCGCAGGTCGCTGAGCTGTGAATGGACATTAACGCAGGATAAAATTGATATTATTTGGGATGATATGCTGCTTTTAGTTATAAGTTACATATGTGTGTTATATTTTAATTTTAATACTAACGTTAAAGTATGTTTTTATGTATACATATTAGTGGTACCATTCACTACTAACCTCTCCTTACCTATGCTGGAACATGAAGATCCGTTCCCGTCTATTAACCATCAACTCATTTTGTGGTGTTGAATTCATCCAGTCCACGTACGAATGTTCTAGTAATGCCATCTGTGTTGAAAATTCTGTAGTAATCTCGAATAGTACGGCAATTAATTAAGAGGGCGATGCAGCTTATATATAAGTGCGAGTGTAAGAGATTTCAAAACTTGGATTGGGGATTTTAAGAGTGTTATAAATAAACGATAAATAAACAAATTCAGAAGAAAATGATTTAATTTAAGAACGGTAACAATAAAAAAATAAAGAGAATTGAATTTCAACTTTTAACCGAAACTAGATTTGTTGATTTTTGTGAAATGAAAATTTAGTCCTAAACTAAGACGTAAAGCTCCATAATCAAATAATGAGTTCCGCCAAAATATGGATTTATGTATGTATTTATGTACCATAGCTTACACCTCTCTTTAAAAAGCCTTGGGGCAGAGACAGAGAGGGGGAAGAGTGCTATCTCACTTCCAGATGGCAGCGGACGAATTCCGCTGAATGATGATGAACTTAGCGTTAGCGTCTAAATACAGATCCAGTTAGAATGAAATTAGTAAATAAGGAATTTCCGAGGTTAGTCAGTTAGTCATACTCCCGCAGTGGACTACTGGCAAAGGTGTTCCCGGGCCGCGACCTCGGTGTACAACATATTGAACTGGCCGTCCAGGTTGGGGGTTGTGCCATCGGGGTAACTTCCCTACCACATGATGATGATTCCTAAATAACCAAGAGCGTGGCATAAAAATAATTCAACTGTTGACGACCCCAGCAAACGAAATAAGGACACTTACCTTCGGATCTGTATGTGAAATTTTGGGACTCTTAACGGGCAATGTTCAGCAGGGCAATTAGCAAAGGCTTTAAACTGCTATAAAGCAGATATAACCGGGATTCAGGAATTGCGATGGGATGGACCGGGCAAACGGAGGATAAATAACTGTAACATCTACTACGGTAATTGCTACAGAGACCAGCGTTTTTTTGGATGCGGATTTGCTATATGCGGCAGACTTAGGCAAGATGTCTTTAGCTTCCGAAATGTGAGTGAAGTAATAATGACCATTCGGAACAAGGCTAAATCCGCTAACATAAGCCTGATATGTGCTCATGCTCCCACGGAACAAAAGAATTCTGCCACCAAAGACTGTCTGCACGAGTCCGTCGCCGAAAATATGAGCTATATATGTCCTACATGCGGTGTTAAAATTGTATTTGGCGATATAAACGCCAAAACAGGAAAGGAGGACGTTTTTGGTAGAGCAATCGGTAAATACAGATTACACGGCACTACGTCTGACAACCGACTAAGGCTAATTGATTTCGCTGTGGAGCGAAATGTTACTATAGCAAGCATATGGTTTGCTCATCTCAGTATTCACAAATAGATTTGGCGGTTCAACGATCACGCAACGATCAATCAATTGATGCAATTGACGGCAGACATGTCTCAAGTATTCTGGATGTCCAAACCTTCCGATCGGCTGACAGAGACTCGGATCATTATCTTGTTGTGTTCAAGATACGAACGCGGATATCCTAAACTGAGCAACAAAGAAGAATCACTGTGAGAAAATTTAATGTCGAAAAGCTGCAATCGCAAGAAATCGCCCGAGTTTTCGGAGAGCAAAGAAGACGGGAAGAACATCGGCTTCTCCAAAAGAAGAAGAAAGAGCATGAGAAGCGCGCGATCGAAGATATTGGGAGCATATACTCCAGGAACAATGTATTGATGTTTTATCAAAAGTTTAAAATAATGAAGAAACTTAGTAGCAGAATGCCAGTTGGTGCTGAGGATAAGGAATAACTACTTCTGCGGACAGGGGATGAATTGTTCATTTCTAAGATTTGAACAGACGAGTATATGCCTGATGAGCGAAATCTCTCACCGGCAGATCCTGTGGAAGTCCACATCGATACTCGTCATCTCTTTATCGATTTCAAGACCGCCTATGACAGCATCTATAGAGAGAAACTATAAAGAGTTATGTCCAGTTTTCACATCCCTGTCAAACATGTCCGTCTGTGTAGGATGACGATGGAGAACGCACGAAAACCAGCTTGGAATTTGCTTAGAAATCCGTTTTTGTACACTCATGTTGTCAATCGACCTAGTACCAGACTTCCAAATTTGTTGCTTAAGAACCGGATTGCTCTATAGTTACTTGGCTCATTAACATCACAATTTTATGAAGCGAGAAAATGATCATATTCTGAAAATATGCTGGTGCTTCTCCATTATTAAGAATTGCATTAAATGCTGCAGTTAGTTTATTCAGGAACCCTGTTGTACAATTCCTGTTAAACTCAACAGGCATCCTATCCTTCCCATGTGCTTCTATCCTTGTACTTCAAGTTATAAAAGTGATCTATTAGAGCCGGGGCCATAATGTTTCTTCCAATTTTTAATTTATTTTCATCTATCGTTTTCAAGTTCTTCCAAAACCCTGCCGATGATCTTAGTGTATAGATATGGTTGGCATGTCCTTTTTGTTACTGAGTCCAAAAGCAATTTTTTCTTGGTATTTTATAATCTTAATCAACAAAAAGTTTTTTAGTTCACCGTAGTAGTATATATGGTACATACATATGTACACAGTATTTGAAAATGTTTGTCGGGATCATGACGTTATCCCGAATAGACAGAATATAGCATTCTTTGAGCTCAACAGCTAAACAGGAGATAAAAACAGAAGAAAGAAGAAGCTGCGGCACTACGTAAATGATTAATTCTGCATACATACACAACATACGTCTATATTCATCTGAGTGTATACGATTGAGGTACTAAATTGCATGTACTGTGATCAAGAAGGCATCCTACTTAGACAATGCTAAACAAGTATCGGGCGGTTAAATACTCGAACTAAGGCAAAGGCTAAAATCGAAAAAAACGCAGAGATCAGGAGGAAAAGTCCTGTTGCCAATCGCTGTTTCTATGTTCTGAAAAAATAGTTAAGGGCTGTGAAGCTTTTAAAATAACTTTGCATCGCACTTGTATAACAACAGCACAAGATAGAGGCTTTATATTGCTACCATAAAGTTTTCCGAACGACAACAATACGATTTTTTTGATATAATCACTTAGGTTAGGTTAGGTTAGGTAGGGTTATGAGGTTATCATAAAACACTAGGCACCAAAGTGGGCCCATCGTGATCGCTAGGAAAACTTCACGGCAAAAGACCTAAACCCATTCCCCCAAGCAGTTAATCTCCATACAAAATTTGAAGAGATCCTTGTTATGGTTCAAGGACCTCACCTCTTCCAAGTTATCGAAGAAGTATCTTCCAAGGTACTTAAGCCTTATCCTACCAATTCCTTGACATTCACAGAGTATATGAGTTATATCCTCTGAGACATGTAGGTCATCGCAGTACCTACAAACATCCGTATCGGATAAGCCTAGTCTCATGGCATGCCTCCTTAGGAGACAGTGGCCAGAGAGTATTCCTATCGCTGTTCTTGACCTCGATCTATCTAACTTAATTATCTCCGCAGATTTTCTGCGATCTAACACAGGGCACAAGGCCTTAGACACCCTGTGACCATCTAAGTTTGACCATCTTAGATTAGCCGTGTCAATCATTTTATCCCGAATAATTCCCTTAGCCACGCACCCTGGTGGTTTAATATTACCAATTATATCGCTACGTGGGAGCCCCGCTCCTCTTTTAGCCAGCGCGTCGGCTTGCTCGTTGCCTTCGGTATCGCAGTGTCTAGGTACCCAACATAATCTGACTCGGTTCTGCGTACATAATGCCCTAAGCATTGTGCGGCAGTTCCTGATTATCTCAGATTTGGTGACGTAGGACTCTAGCGCCTTTAGCGCAGCCTGACTGTCAATGTAGATGGCGATAGTCTTATCGGATATTGATCCCATCCCAAGTAATTCCGCAGCTTTAAGTACAGCTAGAACCTCTGCTTGGAACACACTGCATGTGTCCGGAAGTCTCAGGGCCACCTGTAGGTTCGTATCTCTCGAGTAAATACCTGACCCCGTGCCCTCACTGGTCTTAGAACCATCTGTGTATATTGCAATCTTGTTGTGGACAGAGACTGTCCTCCTTTGCCAGTCCTCTCTAATAGGATATAGTACTTCGTATGGTGTGTCGAAGTCTAAGGTGCCAAGTATATCGTCCGGATATAATCGCTTACTCACTCTAAAGTCCTTATTCATGAGCATACCGAAGGAGGTGAATAATGGGCCATGCTTGTAAAAAGACAAAACTTTGGAAAGACTGATTATTCTTACATATATATCTGAACCAACAATTTTAGTATTCGCTCAATGTCTTCATCGTATAGCAAGATACTCGTACAAACGGCAGGAGTGTACGGGCTCAGGACTAAATACTCAGAATCACTGGGAATATTCCGCAGTATATTTTAACCAGTAGTTCATGTGATCGAAAGATCAATTCAACCAACACTGGAAATATGGCGAGCAGGACATCGCAATACTGTCATACAGTTAAGCTGCTTTAAAAGCACTAACCTCGCACGAGATCAGATCCAAGTTGGTATGGAAATGCCTCACCAGGATTAACAAACCGGGTGAGGCGCGTAAAGTAACTCTCTACTGGGTACCAACGTATGTAGGAGTAAAGGGGAACGAAGCAGCTGATGGACTAGCAAGAAGAGGATCAGACAAGCCGATCTTCGAACCAGAATCTTTTTGTGGGATAGAAGAGAAGTGCTCTAGACCGAGTATATCGGTAACTTGAGTTTTAGTTTGGGGGGCACAATAGATCCGCCAAAGTTCGCAGTATATTTCATTACAATAACTGTCTATCTATCTATCTATCGAAGATGCAAAAATTACTGCGATCTTCAGGAATGAACAATGGCGGTTATTCTCATGCTGCTTAGATAAATGTGAAGTAAAAGATTCATATTTGTCTTACCAACAATCCGCTGTGCCAATATCCCAGTCAAGGAACTCACACCATATACTTTATAATACAAAAAAGGAAACTTGCGGTTACGCACCCCATCCGCAGCTAATAAAAATTCCAAAATTATAAATTCCCTTAACATACACATCTCACCTATGCGGAACATCCAGGGAAAAATCTCCTGATGACAAATGAAATATTCGGATGACTCTCCTGATGACCAATTTAGAATGATTTCATATTAATTTTTATTGTCGACGGCCAAGCGCCCCATATAAAGATGCAGGAATGTGAGAAGGATTGCACTGCGAAACGGGTCGACTCTGTCCGAGATGTGACAAACTCCGCGCAAGGACAATATGCGAAAGGGCTGACTGAATGACTGATTGACTGATCGATTGATCAATGTGAGGAACTTCGTGACATACTCGTTCTACGTGATTATACTGCAAATCTCCAGATATACAACAGATTGGTAGGACATAATCATCCATCAACTGAGGAGGTGAGCTATTTCTCAAGCGATGGATCTTGTCAGCTCTTCTACTCCAATTAAACGAATCGTGTATCTTTCATATGCAGCTCATCAGAAGGACATTTATTAATCAAAAATAATTGGATCACTGCTCGTCGAGTTTTTGCTGCTAAGCTAAAAGATGGAACTCTGTCAAAATTCCAAGGTATACAATTATATTTTTATGATGAATTTGCTGTTCGTTTTTATAGCTTGGGTGGATATTTGTATGTTTTTGTACTACATGGGTTAGGATTTAAGGTCGGTGGATATTATATTTTAAACTCTTCATAATAAAGAATTTTGAAAAACTGTAAGAACTTAACAGGCATTAAATGATTTATTGGTATGGTATATATATGTACATTATTTTTTCGGTTGGAGCTGGAAAATTCTTAAGAGACGAAACTGAGCCCGTACTCAGTAACAGTGTGGGATTTCCACCCACTAAAAAACATCTTCTCTTCATTGCCCTTTTTCCCCACGATACATATATAATTCATCACTCTGTCTCCTTTCTCGTTCGAGGTGTCTTAATTGTGTCGTAATATGCTTTGCATAAACATTCTTAGCGCTTCACATTTCCTGCGAGTGGATCATAAATTGTACTACACATATTCTCGGGGGTTGGTATTTCTCAGCGTTTGCCTCTCGATTTCAAATCGCGGACAGTGATAGAATACATGTCCCACATCTTCCTGAGCCTGAATGCTAAACAGACATGACGGAGAATCTGAACCTGTAGAGATACACCCGAAAATATCCCATGTTCACTTAGTAGTTTCGTTGTGTAGAAGTCTATCTCACCAAGCGCGTGGTCTATTCATGTCTAAAGAAGCTGGACATGTCGATAGGTCCATCGTCATTGACTTGATACGTTCAATCGCCGTTGCCATTTTGCTACGCTATTTGTTCTTTCTGGTGAAAGTTTAACGGTTAACACAAGTTTATGTTTCCTCCTTTCGTATATTTTTTCGAACTTCTCTGCCAGTATGTCGATTGGGAGTAGTCCTGCACGAACAAGTTCTTTCAATGTCCCACCTCTCGCGAACGTCTGATAAACATCCGAGAGTATTGTTGTCACGAGAAAGCTTCTCAAAAACAAATTGCAATTCGGATACGGCATTAAACAGTAGGTCCTTCCATTCGTGTAAACAAATATAACGCACATAACACGAGTGGTTGCGAGAAGCTAGGTTCAGGGAGTTGAAGAGCTGTTGTACTAAATATTTATTTATTTATTATGACTTGACTTCCATAGCTTTGGCCCAAATTGGTGACCCACAGATCATCACAGATACATACCATATACCCACACTGGGCAGAAGCCGCCGTTGACTTTATCTTGGTCCTCCATGATTTGGCATGGTGCGTATGAGTGTGATACTCAAGAGGCCTTGTCACTAGTATATTCCATGTGTTCATTAAGTGAGAGCCTTGTGTCAATCATAACGCCTAAGTATTTGATGGCGTGCTTTGATGTAATCTGGAGTCCCTTATTGTAAGAGTGATTGTTTCCTCACCTTTTCGCTTCTGTCTTACGTTCAGCTAATTTTAAACCCGCAGATGCAAGCCAGCGCTGAATGATCCTCATTGCGTCGTTGCTTATTTGGACCACGTTTGCCAGTAGCTTGGCGACCACGACTGTCGCAATATCGTCCGCAAAGCCTACGATCGTAGATTCTTCTAGTATCCGCAGATTGAGTATCTTAATTGCGTCATATCCCACAGAAGTGAACTCTACACCGAACTTTGTGGCCATCGTCTGTGTCGTATATCAGGATCATTTTTCTAAGGTAACTCGTCACTATTTTCATGTTATGTTAATGGGCCACTGCAGACTTAAGGAGCACCTTAGGAACTTGGGAATAGACCGAGATGGACACTGCAGATTGTGCAGGGACTTCGCAGAAACACCAGCGCACCTTCTTATAGAATGCGACGCACTGATCCACAAAAGAAGAAATCACCTAGGTGTCTACCTCCTATCAGAAACGGATTTATCTTCGCTAGATCCACTGAAGATACTCCGGTTTGCTGTAGCAGCTGGACTGGAGGAAGTGCTCTAGACCGAGTATATCATCGGCTAGAGCCGTAGTATGGGAGCACAATAGATCTTTTATAGGTCGCAGTGCACTTGCACCTCACCATAATATACATCTACATCTCTACACTATCTTCGTGATGTACATGTGTACCCTCATATTCCGAAGGGATTCCAAGATATGCTTTCAGTTCGCAGAGTTGAATGCGTTTCTTACGTCTACCGTGACTACAGCACAATATTGTTTGCCACCATCTTCTGCATTTTATGTCTTTCTTCGCTATGTCAACGACCACTCGGATTGCATCTATCGTTAACCTCGAACTTCGGAAACCGTACTGATTTTATGCCAATCTTCCTGCGTGGCAGAATATATGTAGGTGTTCAAAGGAGGTAATGTAATTAGGTACTTTATAATTTGCTTTTTAAAAAATTTCAATAAATCAAAACTACCTATTACGTTCCATCAAAAAACGGTGGTGAATTCACTCCCAGCTGCCATTAGGTTTCTATTTTCCACACGCCTACCAAAATAGCTGATGTGCTAAATATTTAATTTATTTAGTTCGACACAAAATTTGTTCACAGAAGAAAATAGGAAACGAACTGTATCTTATCGATTCGATTCGTTGCCTGATTACAAAAAGCAATCAAATTGTTTTCGAACGCTTTTCCAATAGCATTTTAATGGTCATCATTGATTCTGCGAAATTCTTCTGTTCCAGTAACGCGTGTCGCAAAGGGACATCTATTCTGGTCATTCGATTTTTCAATTTTGAAAAACTGAACAAGAAACCATCTAGACCGACAGACGACCACCTTGATACTGCTTAGAATTTTGAACTCCTTTTCACAGTCCTGCCATACAATTAATTTCATCCTTTATTGTTGTGCTGCTTGTGTATGCCAAAAGGACATTGTTCGCCGAACAAAAGTATCATAATTTTTATCGCAAGTCCAGACAATGCCGAATAATGGAACGTATTGTAAGTGCAATAAAACTTTTTGTAAAAATCCTCTATTGTCCTGGTTCGGTTTTTGACGGTAAATCACTGTAGAGAGACCCATTGCGAAGAGGACTTCGAAAAGACCATTCAAGGTGGGAGTAGCAAAAAATCAAATGCAGACGAATTCAGTCCGGACATCCGTATATGGGAACTGTGGGATTCTAATGGATTCTAAAGGTTTATTTCTTTTTATGAATTTGAAAGTACGAATTTGACGTGGAAGTAGGACTAACAAAATCGTGGAGTGCAGAGTTTGAATTTGAGTACTAGTTTTTACCTGTGTGCTGTGGATCTGTCGCACTTTTGTATTCTCCTGATTTTGTACGTAATCGTCTGGCAGGAAGTCCAATTTATATTTGGAGAACATTATAACCATGCTGGGTTCCTGGCAGTTAGATTTTCATGCCTTAAATTGAGTAGATTTTAAGGAATGCCCCTCTAAATACAGTAGGAAGTCCGATGTTTATTTAGAACCCTTTTGCAGAGCTCAAAATCTATTTAAAATTGAGATATGGTTGTCACAGCTCATTTTATCAATTTCTATTGATTTCGAAGGTTAATAACGTCAACAACCGCCGTACAAAAGGTGTTTAAAATCTCCGACATTTTTCAAAACTCAATAAAGCGTGTGGAATTTTTAAGAAGCTAAAAATGGGAAAATTTCTATTCACTCTAGATTTATATATCATAAAAGTAAATATGCATATTTTCTACAGATTCGGTTAGGTTAGGTAAGTTTGTTGGTCGGTCCATTGTGATGCCATGGATCTACCATTAGATCACTAAGGGACTAATTAAAACCAACCGGAGCTTCTGACAAAGCGGTGGATGCTAATGACACTTGAGGACGCCAAATCGTAGAGGTCATCAAAGAAGGCTACCCCTAGATAAATCATTCTTTTACGAAATAGGGCTGGACATGTGCATACGAGGTGTAGGATGGTTTCCTCCTCCTTCTCGTCCCTACAGCTCCTGCAGAAGTCTTTTGGCATGTTGGCCTATAAGACAGTGTCAGTGTGCAGTAAGAACACCGATAACACAGCTGATCTGTCATCGATTTAATTTAACCAACTCCGCGGTAAGTTTCTGGTCCAGCTTAAGCTAGATTTGCCTGGAAATATGACATATTCAACCGTTCTCCCATCTATGTTTTGTTTATAGCATTCAGCTTTAGTAGATGCTTACATGTAGCGAGGGCTTGTTTATCGGGCAAACGGCAATTTAATGCGGACTTTGAAGTGAAGCAGCACGATTCCAGGGACTGGATTGTCGCTTGACTGTCAGTGAAAATGCTAATATCCCTGAGAGATAGTACATTAAACTTTAGTCAGGACAGGACTACCTTAATCGCCATGATTCCCACTTAAAACGCTACAATGATCAGTGAGGCGACACGAGATGCTCAGGTTAAGCTTTTCGGAAAAAACACCACCACCCACCCCTCCTTGGTTCTTAGAGCCATCTGTAAAGAAGTGAACTGGACTACCATCGACAGGGAGAGAGTTGTCCCATTCATCCGGTTCAAGGTTACCCATACGGAAGTTTCGGTCAAATCTCGGTTTCGGCGACCGTATTTTCATGGGCAAAGTTGTGAAGAGGATCGAGGAGTGGCCAATGCGATAACTAAATCACTGAGAGAATGCTTTTAGACGGATAGCCGCACTGGCAGCATCCTGTTTGCCAAAGATATCTTATGGTATAATAGGTTGAAAAAAATGTCCAGTGCCGCAGAGGGAGTAGTCCTTAGTGCGCCACTTATGCACATGCATGCAGATCTGTGCACCTTAGCTAGTTGAGTGAGGTGGCAGGTCACCATACGATCACGCCATAGAGTATTATGGCATACATGCATATTATGGATATCAAACGACTAACAAAGGCCTCGTAGGGGCAGCATCTCCCGATAGGTGCTGGTCCGCTAAGTAACGAGTAGGAGCCACTGCAGCCGAAAACCTAGCAGCTCTGTTAGTAAGCCCTACTCCCACCTCCTCGTGGTGTCATCTGGGAATTTCTTCGGAAATTGCTAACGGGAGAGGACGAATGGCGAGCTTCCTGCGCCAAAAAAACAGGATAAGTGTCGGTTGGTCTGTGGCCCAGCGAGCCGCAACCGTAAAACAAACTATTGCTCCGAAACGGAAACAATCGCCTCGGATAAGGACGGATAATTTGTTGACGACCTTTGGCTATCGGACACGGACAACGATCGGCTTCTGGAACGTTAAGACCCTCCTGGACTCACTCAAGGAAGGGCCTTATAACGCCAGATTCCTCCAATTGGAGCGCGAATTCGCACGGTATAAAATCGACATCTTAGGGCTGAGCGAGATAAGATGGTACGATGCTGGGGAATACATCTCCCCAACAAAAAGCACTGTGATGCTCTACTCTGGTAAACCAGCTGGAAGTGCACGGAGTTCTGGCGTAGGACTCATGCTAACTCCAGCAGCACGTAGTAGCCTCATATCCTGGAAACCTCACAGTGACCGGATATTGACAGCTAGGTTCCAGAGTAGAGTTAGAAAAATTACCATCACACAGTGTTATACTCCGACTCTAGACGCGACTGAGGATAAAAGGATAATTTTTATAGCCACTTAGGCGCCGCCTACAACCAAACGCCTAATGGGGACATCCTAATGGTAATGGGAGACCTCAATGCAAAGGTGGGTAGCGACAACACCATGCTTAAGCACGTGATGGGAGTTCACGGCGTGGGAGACCGTAATGACAATGGTGAGCGCTTTGTGGACTTCTGCAATACCAACCGCCTAGTCATCGGAGGTACGCTGTTTAAGCATAACACCTGCCATAAGATCAGTTGGGTTCCTACTGATAGGCAACGAACATCCAACCAGATCGACCACATTGCGATCAGTCGCCGCTTTAGAAATTGTCTCCTGGACGTCCGAAACAGACCTGGAGCTGACGTCGGACAAGAACGAGATCACCATCTTATGGTAGCTCATTTACGCCTTCGTACTGCATCCGTCAACAGCAACCGCTCAAACCTGCTTAACATCACCAGCTTTAATATCGACAGGCTCAAAGTTCCCCAAGTGCGCCAACAGTTCAGGGACCATCTTGCCTTAGAAGCAGAAGCAATCAGCATCATAGAGAACATGGATGACCACTGGAGTGCTGTGAAAAATGCTTTTGCGACTGGGGCACGCACTTATGTCGGTAAAAAGCAGAAACACCACCGCACATGGCTTTCTACAGACACCTGGAGACGGATCGATGAGCGTACAGCAATCCAAGCCTCGGATTGCAGCAGTCTCAGCAGTAGAGAGAACCGAGCTTGAAGCCCAATACCGTGCGAAGAAGAAAGAAGTGCAGCGTAGTGTGAGACGTGACAAACGTCAACATGTCAACTCACTGGAATCAAGGGCTGAAGAAGCAGCGAGTAGGTGCGACAGTACGACTGTTTATAACATCACTAAGGAGCTCATTGGTGGTCGAAACTCCAAACAACATCCAGTGAAGAGTCTAGATGGTAACCTTCTGATTTCGGATGAGGATCAGCTCACTAGATGGAGAGAACATTTTGCTACAGTGCTAAATCACTAATCCCGAATTCGCACCGTACCTCCCAGTAAAACTGAAATAAAAACAGCAATCAAGTCGCTCAAGAAAAACAAAGCGGTGGGTATTGATGGCATCCCTGCCGAGCTATTTCAAGCGGTGCCAAATACATCGGCAGATTTGCTGCATCCGCTAATACGGAGAGCTTGGGATAGTGAACAATTTCCACAGGAGTGGAAAAGGGGGATGATCATTAAGCTTCCAAAGAAGGGTAACTGGAGAGGTATATGTGTTCTTCCAGCTGTAGCCAAAATAATAGCTAGAATAATTCTAGAACGAATTAAAGAACATTTAGATTCAACTCTCGATGTCGAACAGGCAGGCTTTCGCGCTGGATCCCCCTGCATCGACCACATAAACACCTTACGGATCATAATCGAACAATGCGTTGAGTATAGGTCTCCGCTACATTTACTGTTTATCGACTTCGAGAAGGCTTTCGACAGCTCGAATCGAGATGCTATCTGGTTGGCCTTGCGCAGGAGAGGCATTCCAGAAAAGCTTATAGCTATTATCAAGGCTACATATGAGGGCGGCAAGTGTCACGTCATGCACAATGGTAAGGTGTCGGACGACTTTGAAGTCCAAAGTGGAGTACGTCAAGGGTGCATACTGTCCCCACTATTGTTCTTGGTGGTTATCAGCGATGTACTCCGTGCAGTATTGACGGAAGCTAATTCTGGAATTCGTTGGACTATGACATCTTACCTTAAACACCTAGATTACGCTGACGATGTTTGTCTACTTTCACATCGGATAATGGATCTTCATTTGATGGCCCAAAATCTAGAAGCTGAGGCAAACAAAGTGGGGCTAAAAATAAACACAGCTAAAACAAAAGCCCTGAGTACTTCCAATACCCGCGCTCAACTTAACATTGCCGGAAAGCAAGTCGAGAAAGTTGATAACTTTCTATATTTAGGAAGTGTCGTCTCGGCTAACCGCGGTGGCACCGAACTGGATGTGTGCAGCAGAATCGGGAAGACTAAAGCTGCGTTCGGAATGCTGTCCAAAATCTGGAGAAGCAATGTTATTAGCTTAAGAACCAAGCTACGACTGTTCCGCTCCAACGTAGAATCAGTGCTGCTTTATGGGTGCAGTACCTGGAAGGTGGACACCATTAACACACGAAAGCTGCAAGTCTTCGTAAACAAATGCTTAAGAATCACCTTGAGGATTTTTTGGCCGAACCACATCTCCAACGAACAACTTTATCTGAGAACGGGCCAAGAACCTATAAGCATTACTATACGAAGAAGAAAGTGGCAATGGATTGGACACACCCTACGGCGCGAAGACAACTCCATTGCGAAATACGCCATGCAGTGGAATCGGCTCACCCAGGCAGGCAGAATAGCGGGACGCCCTAGGCAAACGTGGCGCTGAACAGTTGAGGAGGAATCGAGCTCTTTACGAATGAGTTGGAGGCAGCTCAAACGCGTTGCAGAACTCCGAACACGATGGCGCGAAGGCGTGATTGACGCCCTATGCCCCCCGAGGGGTTAAAGGATATAAGTAAGTAAGTAAAGTATAGAGTATTATAGGCGAGTGATTTGAGGTTTCATACCCAAGCTCTGAACTACACGTTGTGCAAACCTTCCATCTGCGATTTATCTTGCTGACAGCGTCCAGCTTAAGCAAACGTTTGCATGAAGAAAGAGGCATATCCACATTCTGCTTATCCCGTAGGCTATATAGGGTAGTGTCAAGTCTGGCGAGTTCGTTATATGGAATGTCTTTGTGGCCTAGCACCCAGCGGCAATTTAAAGTGACCTTTGAAGTAAATGAGTAAAATTCCAAGGACTTTATAACCGCTTAGCTGTTGTGAGACTAGGACAGTGCTTCCTTAATCGCTAACGTTTCTACCTGAAATACGGTACAGTGATCTGTGAGGGGGAAGGAGATGCTCAAGTGAAGAAAAAATCACAACCCACCTCACTGCCGATCTGAGATTTGTATGTACAGAAGTGAACCGAACTCCTTTCATTCCTGGTGATATTCTATAATTCATTGCAGGCAGTGATAGTTCAATGGAAATTCTTATAAATATAAAAAGGTTTATGGGCTAAAACTTAACAGAAAATGATTCTTAATTTTCAAAGCATGATACTTGTAGGTAATATCAAAAGGCAAATTCAGGCATGGGCCTATTATGCATTAATTCACAAAGTTTATATCATTCGTATTATTATTAAAGTCATCTCGGGAGTCCCTTAAAGTAGCCACCATAGAATGATGTCCATCCTGTCTATTAAAGATGTCGTTTGTACCATCAAAGACTTTAATATATCTATGTATACTGAATGCTGATGACATGCAAATCTTTAGATATATACCGTTTCTTGCTGACTCTCTCTTACTGCTAGATAATTTGAACCAATTTTCAGTGTGGCGCTATAATAAATTTCTGGAGCTCAATATCTGCAAGTGCCAAGTTATTACATATTTTTCGTAAGCGTATCCGATCATCCCACCATGTCTATTCCATTTGCGACGAGCTTATTCTCTCTCTTCACTGAGTGATTGAGGTATTGTCTGCGACAGGGAACTCAACTTCCGTTCTCACATTGATAATAATTATCCACAGAGCTAACTCTGCGCTCAGTTTCATTTAACGATAGTCCAAGTAATTTTCAAACCTATACATTATAAAATCCTTATATAGCTCATTCGTCAGATCACTCCTTGAGGCATGGCCACCTTACCACGAAATCCATATCTTGCGAATCTAAGATGTCCAGCGTAAGTTCCTCTGCTTTGCCTTACATCTTGCAGATACAACCTGCCCCCATGCGTGGACCGTTTGAAACAAATTTATTTATAAACTCTCGATAAACTTCCTAAAGTTGCTCATATATTGTTTATTCATTCACTCTATTAGCTGGTAACATTGATTCCCCCGCTCTGCTGCAATTGATCTCTTTTAACATCGACCCACATACCTCAGGTTCACACCCCTTTTCCGTTATATTCCTCGCCGTACTTATTATGGATATCATGAACCGATGTCCAGAATGCTCCATAGAGCTAATCATATGCAAAGGGCCTTTCATTTTCACAATAGCAGAACCCCCCTGAGAGGCAATGAAGCCCTTCATTGCTTCAATTCTCCTCCTGACCTTATCTCCTCTTACAGCTCTAAGTAAAGAACTCTTACTTTTAAGTCTAGTTTTAGAATAGTTATTTAAGTTCTTTTGTTAGTTTTAAGGGAGTTGCTTGTATAAGCTTAGATAAATAAATAAAGTTTTAGTCTTCAAGATTGTCTGGTGGCTTCCTGACAAGGCAAGACATTGTTTTGTAAAACTTGGATTTGGATGGTCGAGATTATAGTAGATCTGATTTTATCTGAATAAAATGTTCACAAATCAACAAAACATAACAACAAAAACCTTGTGAAAATTTAGTAAAATGCAATTAGTAAAAGTGTGAAATTCTATATATGTACTTTAATCATGAGAAAAAAACTTTAAGACGTAGAAACTAAGTAAAAGAGAAGATAAAACTTGGCCGTCCAAAATTATTAATAACTTAATAAATAATATATCTAAAAAAAATTCGTATAAATTCGATTTAAACTTACAGAAACGTTCATTTGATTTGAAGGAAGCAGTGACAGACGTAGCATGAAACAACTCACAGAGACTGTACTGACACTTGAGATCACTATCCCCATTCGTCCTACTCCTCATTTTCATTGTTAATCAGACGGAATAGGAGGAAACTCGATTAAAAGTTTTCAGTGAACTGATTTTCAATAAAAACGATATAAATTAATTATTTTAACACAGAAAGATATTTCCTGTCTTATGTACATACATAAGTATAACAAATAATTTATTGCATTTTTGATTAACTCGACGCGATAGCAATAAAATCTTAAGAAAGAAGATACCTATTAAAATGCGATAATTATTTTATTTTCGATACAGTAATGGTGTTGAATCACTCTTCAACTGTGATCGTTGGCACAGAAAACCTTGAATAGTGAGGTAGCAGCAAAAGCACTTAAAGCAATACGTCAGTGAATTTAACGAAATAACTTATCCAGCAAGGATACACAATTTTATTTTGAAAACGGGTCATTTGTAATTTAGTTCATTACAATTTAACAACCTTTAGGAAATGACTTGACATGGTTTTATTCAATAATGAAAACATGTATGTACTCGTACGTCTGCGAAAATACTGCATAAACCTACAGCAGCACTACCGGGAAGAAGCAGGATTGTTACCAAGTAACCTTCGAAATGGAGACATGATCAGAATAGAGTGTAAGTTCTGATTTATTAATGTGTACATACATAGCATATTGAATATAGGATAGGGAAGAGGATTTTATACAACAGAAACATGAATGGGTTTATAGATGCAAGGAAATAAGTCCACGAGGATCTGTTGCTGTTCCGATGAGAATTAGATTAATTTTCATAAGAAAGAATAATTTTCTACAAATGCAACTAGTAGCGAAATTAAAGCCACTTTAAAAAAGTGGGTCCCGCGTACTTATACCTACATATGTGATATTCCTTGGCAAACTATTCAGGTTTAAAACTTTAGCAAATTCCTTCAAATGGAATTTTTTAAAATTTCCTTTCAAAATCGAGGAAGAATATTCTTACCATTTGCCAAAATTTGGTATTGTTTATTGTTGCATACATATGTCATACTAAGTAGCTGATCTCCACGACTTTGCTTGCGTGGTCCACAATAATATGAACTATACTAGCTGACCCGTACCCGGTTTGCTTCGGCCGCCTGCCACTTTTAAGACAAAAAAGTATATTCTTCTAATACCTTTCTATACTAAAAATGTAAGACTATTAAGGATTAGTTGTCCCCAGCTACTCCTGTAAAAAAATGAAAACTATGTGAACAACTGCACAAGCAACTCGTCAACTAGGCATAATAGGAAAGGAAAACGAAATACAAAAAAAAAACCCGAAGAGTACCAAGACATCAAACCCCATCGTTATCACCTTAGCAAAATATAGCCAAAGCTATAAATTATATGCATGTATCCACATATGCATATTAACGAATTACCTACGAGTACATTTTACGATACACCAAGTCAATTATATAATAATTTATTGAAGATAACAGAAAAAGATGTAAATTGTACTTTATTGTCATAGAATTTTTATTCATAAAAAAAAAAATGACTCCCATACATTCGGATTCACAGGTTATATTCACAGTGAATAATAAATCACGTTCACAGTTATAGCTGTGAACATAAATTCATGACTTAATCCAACTCTAATAAATTTGCACCCCACAAGTAGGCAAGGAAAATTGAGTTTCAGCTTTCCTCTACTTCCCAAACTTATTTAATTTTGTATTGTGCCTATAAGGCAGGAAGATTTTAGGTTAAAATTCCGTAGCTTCCAAAACTTATCTAATGTGTGGTTATACAATACCTGGTTTTGCCTGTTTTTTTTTTTTTTTTTTAATATTCGCTTTTATTTATTTTAATATGTTAAATCCCTTGCGGAATAATTGGAGATAAGGACCAAGTCCCTAAGATATACCACCTTGATCAAAAAGTTCCCGGAATAAAAACCGTGTGGCGCTCCCATCGTTCCGATTTGAGTTCTGTTTTCTTTGTTAAGTTGGTTCATCTGTTGTTGATATTTCCTCTAAATCTTACCGTCATAGCTTAACATTTGCAAAAGTTACGTAGCCAAGAGTACATCTATCTCTGTGTGTGTTGGCGATTTTTTAGAAATGGATTTAAATTTGCAACAACGAACTTGTATTAAATTTTGCGTAAAAAACGGATTTAATGGTGCGCGAACGTTGGAAATGTTGGAAAAGTGTTTCGGCAACGATTCTCTAAAGAAAACGGTCGTTTACCAGTGGCACGAGCGGTTCAAAAGTGGTCGTGAGTCAATCGAAGATGATGAACGCACTGGCAGTCGTTTTCAGTCAAAAAAGAAGGCAATGCTCACGGTTTTCATGGATTACAACGGTGTAGTGCATCATGAATTTTTGCCAGAAGGCCAGACAGTAAACAAAGAGTATTATTTGGGCGTTATGAGACGTTTGCGTGAAGCAATTCGCCGAAAGAGACCAGAATTGTGGGCTGGAAGCACTGATGGACATACCGAAAACCGAATATAAAAAATGTTTCGAAGATTGGATCAAGCGCTGACATAAGTGTGTTGCAGTCGATGGGGATTACTTTGAAGGGGACAATATAGATTTAGATGAATTAACTTGTGTTTTTAATTTTCTGAATAAATTCCGGGAACTTTTTGATCAAGGTAGTAGAACGCCAATGTTCTATTAAAATCTGTTCCGTAGTTTTTGCACCATGCTCCCCGGGAAGTGACCCTAGTTAACATTTTGTTATATATGTATAAATAATGTCTGCATATAAATTTTTAACAAAATCGACCTGAAAATATCCAATTTTCGAAAACCACTCAGGCAAAATGTGACATTTTTTTTAGGAATAAAGTCTACTTTTAAAGGAAATTTCCCAAAAATAATCATTTTAACCATGTTCCTAGAATTTAAAATTTGAATAAATTGCAACATTTTAGGTATTGCATCTGGTACAGGAAATTTGTGAAGGCTCTCGTTTAGTTCTCACAGTTGGAGTCCAATATGAGACCTTCTCTACCCTATTGCGGATATGTGTGAACAGGGCTTTCATATCACAGTTTTAACTTTGAATTAGTGAAGTACTTTCGCCAGCGGAAAGTCGCTTAAGATTAGTTCCAAATAGACAGTATATAGGATGTTAAAAAAATGTTCTGCATCAATTCTGCATTGTTCTACAAAAATATGTATGCTTTCCGCATTCATTGTGGATTTTATTTCTTCGGATTAAGAATTATTTATTGCTCTATTTTATGTAAAAAAAAAACTTAAAACTGGAGTTATAGCTACTAATTTATTTATTTATTGCATTTATCTCGATTAACAGGACATAGCTCTAGCTTTTAGCAATCTGAAACCATCGGCAAGTGCAGGAGTGGATGGAATTCCAGCACTGGTTTTAAGAAGCTGTAAAGCCAGCATATGTTACCCCCTTCTACTTATCTTTAACTTATCACTGAAACTTGGCATTTTTTTTAGATGAGTGGAAGGTCTCATTTTTACTTCCTATTCTCAAATTTGGCTCTAGAAATGACGTTAGAAACTACAGGGGTATCTGTAAATTATCAGCCATTCCTAAACTCTTTGAAAGTATACTGGCAGTCAAAGATAAATTTGATTTTAATGCCAAGGAATATATTTCGGAATCTCAACATGGTTTTGTTTCCGGGAGATCTACAGCCTCCAAACTCGTATATTTCACGTCGTCTGTACTAAATTCATTTGAAAAGGGTTATCAGGTGGATTCGATCTACACCGACTTTAGTAAAGCATTTGACTCTGTGAATCATAGTGTCTTAATACGCAAGCTGAATTGCTTCAGTTTTCACTCATCTATTTTGAGATGGATTTCGTCCTTTTTTATGAATATAGTAGATAGTAAAGATAGTAAAGATAGATAGTAAAGCTTGAATCTTTTCTTCCAAAACCTTTCAACTGCAGCTCAGGTGTACTTCAAGGTAGTCACCTGGGCCCCTTACTTTTCATTATCTTATATTTATCAATGATAGAACAACTGTGCTGAGCTACAGTCAATGCCTACTTTATGCAGATGATCTAAAGCTGTTCTTAAGAATTTCAACCTTAAATGATTGTATAAAGCTCCAAAGTGATATAAATGCTCTTTCAATATGGTGCAAAGATAATTATCTTTTTCTTAACATGAGCAAATGCAACGTAATAACTTTTTGCAGATGTTTCAACCCAATTATTCATCGATACTCCATTAATTCTCTAGACTTAACTCGGGTAAATGTGGTTAAGATCTTGGCATCGGTTTTGATCAGGCGCTAACTTTTTGCGATCATGCGGATTATATAACGTTAAAAGCTAACTCCATGGTTGGCTTCATCAAAAGAAATACTGTTGAGTTTGCTAATCCTCACTCACGGATAACTCTTTTTATAGCCTTTGCTCGTTCTCTTCTGGAATATTGTGACATGGTTTGGTGGCCTTTTTACCAGTTGCATATTAATCGTGTGGAAAGAATTCAAAGAAGATTTCCCAAATTTGTTTTTTTCAAAATGCGCTGGAATTTTTCACCGGAATACGATGCTAGATGCCAACTGCTAGGTTTAAAACAAAAAAAAATATTTGGCGCAACAGCTCTTTAAGTGCCAGGCCTAGCTTCTCGCAACCACTCATGTTGTGTGCGTTATATTTTTCACACGAATAGAAGGGACCTACAGTTTAGTGCCGTATCCGAACGGCGATTTGAGAAGCTTTTTCGAGACAACAATACTCTCGGATTTTTGTCAGACGCACGCGAGAGGCGGGACGATGAAAAAACTTTTTTTGCTGTTTTCTGGGATTCGAACTTAGAACCTCATGCGTAGCGATCAGACACACTAACCATTTACGCCACGGCGCCCACACTGCTAGGTTTAGCTAAGCTGCTTAATAGAAGAAAGATCTATGATGTAATGTTTGTGAGAGATCTCCTTTGTTATCACTTAAAAAGCCCTTGCTTGTTAGCTTTAATCCCTATTTATGCTCCAGAAAGACCATTGAGGCAAAGAGAGTTTCTTTTTCGCACAATACATAGGACAAACGAGTATATCTAGAGCTATTTCAAATTTAAACTCAGTTTGGTTAATTGTAGATCTAAGTTTATCCAGAACTATGTTCAAAAACACATTACAGTGAACTCTCGATAATTCGAACCTATATAATTCGAAAACCTCTATAAATAGAAGTACTGCGTCAGTCTCATGAGAAAACCTCTATTAATCGAAGAAAACCTATGCAGTTTGTCACCTTCGTTAATTCGAATCTACTCTTGTCCAAAAATAACCTAAAAACCTCTCTAATTCGAACTTGATGGCTTTTTTTCACCTCTATAATTCGAAATTGACTATTTTTGTCTACTTAAATCATCGTTGAAATGTATATGCGGTGAAAGGCTGTGCCGTGTATATTCATTGAACGAAATGGTGTGCAGTTGGTTGACAGTAGGGTTAAAAATTGTTCATTCTAAATGATGCAATCAATTTTCAAAGAGGACACTTATTGTAGTATGTCGGCGATGACGGTTCTTCAACTTTAACCACTATCCAAAGCATCCTGGACCGAGCTCGTTTGTAATTTCTTTCCCTTAGGGAGTATAACATAAATGTAAAGATGTAAGTGAAATAAAAACTCCTTTTTGCAAAAATCTTCTTTTTCTCTGAAAGCTCCATAATTCGAAAACCTCTGCAGTTCGAAGTTTCTCCCTGGTCCGATGAAATTCGAATTATCGAGAGTTCACTGTATTTAGTTTCATTGGTTAATTGTGTAGCTAAATTCATACCTTTTTATATTATTTTTACCATTCAATCTCTTTTTTTATCTCAATCTGTTAATTTATATTATTTGTAGATGAATTAAATAAATAAATAAAATTAAATTGTTGGCTTATTGGTAGGGCCCCACGTATTTCAGTTGAGATGAGAAACATTTTGCAAAAATATCTACTTAACCTATTACATTTCTTTTTGTAATGCAAATGAAAATTTAGAATATGGTATGTTATTATAAAAAAGGTATTTCGATTATCCCCATTAATGCAAGTTATCTGTTAGCTGGTAGAACGTGCACATCTTTGTTGTGCATGATATCTTCCAAATCCATGGATGATCGGGTGACAGTGGCTTGGATCGTTGTATTCCTATTTGAGTTCTTGGATCTCGGCATTTGGATTGTCGAATGATTTTCCGTTTAAAGAACTGGCTCGTCTTCATCTTTTTATTTATTTTTTATTTTTTATATTTGGCGCAACAGCTCATTAAGTGCCAGGGCCTAGCTTCTCGCAACCACTCATGTTGTGTGCGTTATATTTTTCGTACGAATGGAAGGGACCTACAGTTTAGTGCCGTATCCGAACGGCGATTTGAGAAGCTTTTTCGAGACAACAATACTCTCGGATGTTTGTCAAACGCTCGCGAGAGGTGGGACCGTGAAAAAACTTTTTGGTGTTTTGTAGGATTCGAACTTGGAACCTCACGCGTAGTGATCCGACACACTAACCACTTACGCCACGGCGCCCCCTCGTCTTCATCGTTGATCGTAAAATAGTGCACCATATGGGACATCATTTTAAAGTTTGTTCACGGTCTCACCTCTCGCGAACGTCTGACAAACATCCGAGAGTATTTTTGTCATGCGAAAGCTTCTCAAATTGCTCTTCGGATACGGCACTAAACTATATAGGTCCCTTCCAATCGTGTGAAAAATATAACACACACAACACGAGTGGTTGCGAGAAGCTAGGCCCAGGCACTTAAAGAGCTGTTGCGCCAAATATTTATTATTACATTTTTTTTTATGGGCAGCAGTATGTGATGACTGGTCTGATTAGCTGTTTGTAAATTAGGATCCTAGCCACCTTACTGAGTCCATTGCGCTTCTGCAGTGGTGGGTGCACTAAACGGATTGCAAAGTTGGCTCTACTCAGAATTATTTCTGCGTGAAGATTAAATTTAAACCTCTCTGTGGTTGTCTTAGTCGGCATTTCGGTGCTATCTGGAAGAGTGATCCGAATTGCAAATATAAATCCAAATGCAGGACAACCCATCAGGGCTGTTGTTGGGGGTTGGAAACAAATTAGCTCTAACTTGTTACTGTTTATCTTCAGTCTCTACTTGAGATATAGTAAATACTTCCATAGTGTTATTATTTGTAATTGTTCGGGCTGCTATCTCTGTAGAGAGGGAAGCCGAGCCAAGCCTAGAACCCTGTGGCATTTCAACGTTGATCTTCTTTCCTTCTTCTCGGTATGCTTGGTTCAAGACCTTATTTTTTCCATAGGTATTCCATATAGGCACTTACCTTCGAAGCTAATAATTGATTGATCTGCCAAACTTTGGTAATAAAATAATTATTTATAGTCAATGAGTTTTAATCAAATTTGTGCAGATTTTAGTTGCTACGAGAGGAACTAAATAATTTTTATCAGTTCCGTATTTTTTTCTTGCTCATATACGTGACTCGATTTCAGACTTCTATGTAAATAAATGTCCCATTTATTATGTGACACTTGAGTGTATGCTATCGATCTACATAAACATTAAAACGCCAAACGCCCTTATTATCTGGATAAGTTGGTCGTCGTCAATCAATTGTGATATCTGTGGATGATAACAAGAATGATCGCACTTTTAGCGTGCGACGTTTGTGTACTTATTTACAAGTGAGGGCATAAAAAAATATCAATGAAATTGTGATTCTTTTTTTTGCAGTATAACTATTTTTTTTTTTATTTGTTTATTTTGGATTTGTTAGAGTTTTTTTTATACGAGAACCTGATAAAGTTATATTGGATTATTAGCCTAGATAGCGCCAAAGCAAGCATCCGTGGGTGGATACCGTGATGATAGAATATAGTGCGAAGACCGATTTAGAATATTTGTGTAAATACGAATAAAGGATTGTTGGTGAAGAAGTGAAGGGCGGCAAATTCTTATCATACTTCTCATGTATGATAAATATTTGATCAAAATTGTAACGAATTTTTATTCAGCTCAATGTATCAGTTTGGTTATTTAAATTTTGATTGAGTTCGTGTTGACTACAGTTGATGTAGAATTGATTTAGATATGTTAACAATTTACTGTATGACCGCTCCTATTCCGAGTAAGTCAACGTGAAAGAGATGATTGTGGTTTGCTTGTATCTGTGTCTATGGAATTTCCTGAGATATTTAAGATTTTATATTATGTCGGAAATAGCAGTTCATTAAAGGGAATCCACACCAATTGGCTTGTGTCTCCTCTCCAATTTGCTTCTGTTTTACTTACATAAATACTGGGTAAGTGAACCGCCAGTATGCTATGGTCTGTGTGGGCAGCTAAGCTCAGGGATGCCTTTGGTATTTCATTTATTGTACTGTGAACAGAGTGCTGTTGAAATATTGCATTGATAAGTACAACTCTGAGCCAGTTCGCCATCTCTTTACCGTGATTTTTTCTTTAATTAATTTTGTGTTTACTACTGCGTCCTAAGGAATGTTCTCTGGCCGTCCCAGTCATATATTGTGGCTTGGAAGGCTTATTGACCGGACAGTGTCGGATACTATTTTTCATGACTGTTTCGTTCAAATTGGTCGATATGCCAGTAATTTCGCATTTGATGCTAGACCTGACATCGTCTAAAGTCTATGGCTTATTGGCCTTTACTCAGCTTCGAAGAAACAAGTCCAGATGCGTCAAATCACACGAACGAGTCGGCCAATTGACTAGTCCATTTCTGGAGATAACACGTTTACCAAACTTCGACTCGATTGTTTGGCCAGCTGTGTGGCATGTGACGCCGCCTTATTGAAGCCACCTATGTTCCAAGTCATTCTCTTTCAATTTATACCACAAAAATAGTCAGTCAACGTGGTCCGGTAGCGATCTTCATTGACTGTGACTGCGTTGCCAGCATTATTCTAGAAGAAGAATAAACCAATTACCCCTCTGGCACGAAACTCGCCTCAAACATTCAATTTTATGGGTGTAATTGCATTTTGTGAATGGCTTCCAGTTCCTGACTTGTCCAAATGTGATAATTTTGCTTAACGAAGCTGTTCAGCCAGAAATGGGTTTTACTGCTAAGAATAAGATGCACGTTTTCGCAATCGAATGCAAACTTTGATAAAAAATTTGGATAATTTGCAAACGCTGTTCAAGTGTGAGCAGCCACGAGATCTAATATGGGTGGCGCTAGGACATCGAGGGGCTCTAGAAACCTAAATGTCGCGACGTTGTATGGCATGAAGGCTATGCGAAGCTGATCACTTGCGCGGATGAGAGATCGTATGATCTCTATAAAATAGCCATAGGTAAATTAAGGAAGGTATGACCAGGTGCAAAGCTCGAGGTTGTTGCAATGGAAGATTATTCAAGCTGACCAAGAACTCGCACTTGAATACCAGTCGGAACCTGAGATACACCTGGAACTGGAAAGTCGCAAAGTAGGAAGAGCAAAGAGGTGTTTATAGATGCGCGCTTATTGTGGTCAATCACGAATAGCTACCTCCTTTGGTGAAGACTGTAGGTGTGATAAGCTATGCGTTTGATGCAATCACCCTAAAAGTGTACAAAACGATGGGCTTGACACAGGCAAACTCCTTCCCCATCCTTCTGACTCAACTCCTGAGAAAGACGCTTCTACTTCTTTTCCATTTATGGAAAGTGATGACTCTCAACCGTCGACTAACAAACTAGTCCCATCTCTAGTCAATGAAGGCATGTTGGATACGGAGACGGACAACTAAACACTCCTTTTCTGATTACCGAAACCTTCAATTAGTCATGATGATATTCCCTAGCCTAGCATAGCTTAAAACCATATACATCTCTAGGACCGGATAACATAATACCTGTCGCATTACAAAAGACATCCGATTTTGCCTTGCCTGTGCTGGTAATACTCTTTAAGAGTTTTCTAGATCTGGTCTACATTCCAAAAGTATGGAGAAAAGTTAAGTTGGTTTTAGTACCCAAAGCTGGTAAATATTCTCACGTAAATCCAGAAGACTACCATCATTCCTTCTAAAAATTGTAAAACGGTTGACTGATACCCATTTACGCGGAATTATTGATATACAACTTTTGTCTGCGGGTCAGCATGCATATTCCAAAAGTAAATCAGTGAAAACAGTATTACATACATTAGTACGAAATATCGAATATTCTATGCATCACAATAGTGGCATTCCTAGATATAGAATGCGCTTTTAACTACGTCAGCACAGCAGCGATTACGGTTGCACTATCAGGCCTGAAGGTAGATGGATCACTTTGCGAATGATTGCCAAAAGGACAATGATTTGCGTGTCTGCACATGAATCGTTAGGCCCCCCTACAAGCCACGTAAATCCGGACATTCATATACATATGTCTCCTCAGATTTCTGACATACTCGTATCTAGTTAATCGATTTGCCAGTTGGACATGTAATATTTAAAATTTTCCAATATCCTCCAGCAAGATTAACATAAGATTGTATGGTATAACAGACTGTGAAATATCATATTTGTATTATATCCGGCGCCTTTTCTTAACTCCTGTGTGGTCCTTAATGTATGCAAGAGATTTCTATCATAATGTTGCCAACTACTGCTAAAAGAGTTTTTGTTTAAGATTAACTGCAGATTGTTACATTTTTTTTTTCAATTTGCGATACACTTAATGGTGGGTATACAACGTTGGTTGCGTACTCCTTGCAGCTTAATCTCCCATTAAATGGTGCGTTATCCACGGATTAATGGGTTCGGAGATGATGGTAAAAGATATATTGTGATGAAATCGGTGGTTATTAGTATTCAATTTATTATACTGAGTGAAGTAAAGAGGGCATTCATGCACAATGTAACATCACGTCTCACGTGGGTAAATTCGCTTCATTAAGGATTTATATCTCAGTTTAAAATCAACAGTTTTTCTTTTTAGATTTTTCCGTTTTATGAGCTTTAAATAATCAATGACTACCTTATGCTTCTGTTTGGGTGTCCTTTTTTGGTACGAGCTCTAAAATATTATCCGTTTTTTGATGCTGGAGTGTTTCATAATGAAAGAAATGGGACTCGAAAGATAGTGAGAATGGATAACAAACCTTTCTCCCTCACCTGCGGTAGGTATTTGGGTTTTGAAGTGAAAGTGGAGGAACCTATTCATGGATACAGGTAGTGGAAAATGTGAGTGTAAAAGTCCCGCCAGATATTATCAGTTTATAGACAGATGAATATCTTAATTAATGTATTCATTAGAGCAGACACCAAAATATTTATTTTAATTAAATTGATAATTTGTAGTGGAATGGGTTAACTGATAGTTTTAGGAATTCCATTATCTTAAATTGTACATTGGTAAGCAGTTGGATAGTAATTCAGATAAGGTATTTTTTTTTAGCGTCGTGCGCATATAAACCTTTTAATGAATATTAGGAAGCTACTAATAGGAAACAAATGATGATTATTTATTAAGTAGATTTTTAATTCGATGTTAAACTAGGATTAAACCAGGCCCAACAGAAAAGAGCTAGCGCTTGCCAGTATTAGACATCTATAATGACCCGTAGATATTTATAATTTTTCGCGGTCGAAGCTAGTGGACTAAAGCGGTCAATATGGTACGTGTGCAAAGGAATTTCAACTTTCTCGAGAGGATTTAGCAAGCCTTCAGCTTTCCCGCGTTTCTTGCATGCAGCACAGTTGCCTATCTCTTGTTGAACTTTTTTGCTCAGGCTAGGTACAAAGTAACTTTGAAAAACTAGGCTTTGAACCTTTCGGGCGTTCAAATGCCCTTTCTAATGTACAGTACGTATAATTTCACGATGCATGCATTTTGGTATTATAATACTAAGAAGTAAGATCCTTCAACAAATTTGTAAAGAACGTTACTTCTTCGTACATACTTATCGTAGATTACCTACGATATTTCTTCGTCTTGGCCCTTGGGAGACTTGTCGCCAGCAGCCAATATGCCTTGCAAACGTAAAATTAAATCTTTCTTATAACTATCCTGTATGAGGAACCTCTTTCTTTGAGAATTTTTTCAATTTTTTCCTTGCAAGCTTCTCTAAATCCATGCAATACGTAATTCTTTTATTATAATTTTGATGAAAGATTTTATTACGTCAATTTTATATGTAAACGATTTACCTACCGCTTTTGCTTCTGACACCAATTGTGAAAACATTGATCCTTAATTCAATGTACTTTATTAAATTCAGGTTTTTAGTACATGTTTTGATGATATTTAGGATTTTAACAATTTAAGGGATCTAGATAAATATTAGGAAAGCAATTTTAATTTAAAGAAAACTTAGCAAATTAATTAGGGATTTTAGAAAAAAAGTTTAGTGCTTGGCGGGAACATTTCTTCCTCACGTGTGGAAGTCTTATGGTCTTCTCTTGACAGTTTTCACGATGGGAATGATCGACAGTTCTTGATGTTTTTGTATTTTGGGTATGTTAGATGACTTCTGATATTACGTTTGCGTGCGTTCGGAGTTTTTTTACTGCCTTTTTTTATTTAACGCATCCTACATATGTACATAGATGTATGTAGCTGTGCTGACATCTTAAGAGCTAATTTAACTAGTCGGATTTTATTTTGAAGTATTTTTGAAATCAATATTCACCACAACGCCACTGTTGGTGAAGAGAAATACTGCCTTTAGACATACATACATAGCATAATGCAAAGGAAATGTGGGGTAATTGATTGCTGTCCTTAAGCTTATAGAAACACGTTTGAAATGATGCCAAACTTGCTGATACCTAGATTTATTGGACAATCACAAGTAAGAACACAGATGGCGGTGCTGAAGTAAGATCGCTCAGAACCCTAAGATCTGATTCAGCTTAGGCCAGATATTATTCGAGGCTTGGCGTGTTCCATTCTCTGATCAGCAATAGGCTTTGTGTACAGTTTGATTAGATGTTTGCAAGTAACGAGAATTTGTTCTCGTTGATTGGTGATATTTCCGGTGAGCTCGTCAATCTTGGAAGCTCTCCGAATGACTCTGTGGCTTCGCATTCAGCATAGTGAATGTTGAATTGCTTCGCCATTTCCGTGAGACATAAGTACATGTATGCATATCTACAGCGAACGAAGCCGATTGCACTTTACATTATAGAGACCAAACACATACATCAAAATTCCTATTATGGAATACACATTTTTGATTCATACCATCGCTGAGTTCTGTGCTCCATATTAGCTTGGTAGCACTGTACTATATTGAATTGGAATCTTAACTGTTAAGTCAAATTAAAGAAACCATCGACGGTACCACACCCGTACACATGTAATGGAATCTGCGTGAAAATCCTAAGATTATACCTTGGCTAAGTAGTTACAATTAAACCCGTTCTTAAGCTACTGCTATTCAAAGTACGAAGGTTAAGGACAGTTTCTGCTGTAGTATTAACCATTCTACAAGTGGGCCTTCAAATCAAAGAGATTGTTACAAAAAGCGAGGTATTCCATATAGAAACTAGTAATTGATTTGATTACCATATATCAACTTCAATCAGAATTATATTTATTTTTTTTTATGCGTGCACTCAAGTGGTTATTAATACCCTTAAAATGTTTTCTCACTAAGGGCGTTGGAAAAGAAAGACAGAAAGATTAGTGTAGGGTTTGGAGCTCAGATGTCCGAAAAATTAGGGGGTGGTTTCCAGGTAAATATCGATATTGGTTTTGTTATTTTGTCTTTGATTCTGATTCCATTCCTTTCCGACCACTTGATGTTATAGACATATTAATCATACAACAGAGCTAACAATATTTTCAGCAATATGACCAACCTACTGCCAGTGTGATGCCTTCGCAATAGGGTTGACATAGAATTAAGCAATTGCTCGGATTGAGTCCTTATATATTTCATGAGAAATAAATAAAGAAATGCTTGCTTACATCAGGATTTGAACCATGAACCCGTAGCGTGGCAATCGCTGACATTAATACTACACCATCGCCACCCATAGATGGGTCAGCTGTAGATATGGGAACAGTTTCTGGTAACTGCTTACAGTAACATAGGATTTCCTAGTCCGTGCAGGACAATTGTATTAATTTCATAGCAGAATTTCTATCGTTCCCAGAAACGAGACTACTGAAAATAGAGATTACTTAATGCAAGCTTTAGGGTAATGCTAATGACCCCATTAATACTACACCATTGCCACCCCCAATTTGATTCGAATTTTCGATAACTACATAGATGGGTCAGCTGTAGATATGGGAACAGTTTCTGGTAACTGCTTACAGTAACATAGGATTTCCTAGTCCGTGCAGGACAATTATATTAGTTTCATAGCAGAATTTCTATCGTTCCCAGAAATGAGACTAATGAAAATAGAGATTACTTAATGCAAGCTTTAGGGTAATGCTAATGACCCCCAAGGGTCCAGTTGAAATGATAGCTGCACTGCACAAGAAATCTACTGCTCACTTGTCTACAGGCTAATATATCTATGCTTGCCATGCGCGTTTGCCAGACCTTTGCTGGGATTAGCAGATTATTTGATGATGCTACTCGTATATGTGGTGCAAATCTCTTGGATTCGTTGCACGAATTTTTCATACTCTACATGTATGCACATAAGTCTTCGTCCGAAACTTCAATAAAAATTTAATGTTTAGGCGGCAGCTCCCGCGTCAAGTTTCACTTTATTTAATCAGTCTATAGGAGGTTACAGTTAAATCCCGGTACTTGAATACCACCAATTTGTGAGGTTTAGTGTTTCTTTATAAATCCTTCCTATCCTTATCTGAATGAAATATGTAGTTGGGCCCACGTATTCAATTGCCTTCACACAAATACAGTTTAGATCCTCCTTTTAAACGGACCTTAGATAAAGTGGAGGGCATCGTTATTTAGCCACAAAATGTTGGGGACCTGCATTGCGATTGATCGGGAAACTACTGACTGCCCAAAACTTGGCTTGGGTCAGTAGCGCAACAATCAAGTTCGTGATGAAGTGCTTACTTTACCTCCTAGTGGTGGTCCCCGGGCAACTATACGTATAAACCCTTATACGTATAGGCCAAAATTGTAAGTGCGGGTTGTCTAGGGCCTTGATTCTAGGCTAGGTAACGTGGGCCAGCAACCTGCGTTACTGAAACCAGCTCGCTACTGAAACCGACACTATGCCTCGGATAAGGACTGATCACATGTTGACGACTTTTGGCTATTGTACCCGGACAAAGATAGGTTTCTGGAATGTAAAGACGCTCCTCGACTCGGGAAGAGAAGGTCCTTACAATGCCAGATTCCTCCAACTGGAAAAGGAATTCATGCGATATAAACTGGACATTTTGGGGGTAAGTGAAGTAAGATGGTTAGAAGCGGGCGAGTACCAGTCTCCAACGCGTAACACTGTACTACTCTATTCTGGAAGACCATCCGGAAGTCCGCGGGAATATGGAGTCGGACTACTGCTAACAACAACAGCACGCAAGGGCCTGATTTCCTGGCAGCCTCATGGTGATAGGATTTTGACGGCCAGATTCCGGACTAGAGTACGATGCGTCACCATCATACAGTGTTACGCCCCAACGAATAGTTCGTCTGAGGACGAAAAGGAGAGCTTCTACAATCTCTTAAGCGCCGTCTTCAACACAACACCAAATGGAGACATTGTCATAGTGATGGGGGATTTGAATGCCAAGGTAGGCAGCGACAACGAAGGGCTCAAGCATGTAATCGGGAAGCATGGACTAGGCAACCGCAATGACAACGGCGAAAGGTTTGTGGATTTCTGCAATGCCAACCGCCTTGTGATAGGTGGCACCATGTTTGAGCACAAGACCTGCCACAAGGTCAGCTGGGTTTCCAATGACAGGCAAGCAACCTCCAACCAAATTGACCATTTTGCTATCAGCCGCCGCTTTAGAAGCAGTCTCCTGGACGTCCGAAACAGACGAGGGGCAGATGTGGGGATAGTACGTGATCACCATCTTATGATAGCTACTCTCCAACTACGCACTGCTGCAGTTCGAAGATCCCACGACAACACAAGAATGCCCAGGTTCAACATCGATAGACTTAGTGATCCCTCAGTGCGCCAACAATTAAGGGAGCACTTTTCGCAAGGTGTGGAAGCAATCAGCAGCTCAATGCCCGCAACCATCCAAGACCATTGGTGTGCTGTGAAAAATGTTTTTACATCTGGTGCTGAAAGAATTGTCGGTCGATCGCAGGGAAGACATAGGTCGTGGCTTTCCGAGGATACCTGGAGACGGATTGACGAACGAAAACAGCTAAAAGCTCGCGTTGCAGCTACCCCAGCAGCAGGGAGAAGCGAGCTAGAGTCCCTATATCGCATGAAGATGAGAGAAGTTCAGCGTAGCGTACGACGTGACAAGCGCAACTACATCAACGCGCTGGCTACAGAAGCAGAAGAAGCTGCACGGAGGTGCGACAGCAGGACTGTCTACAGAATCACGAAAGAGCTGACAGGTGGTCGCAGCTCCAGCCAATACCTAGTGAAAAGCCTAGACGGCTCCTTGCTCATTTCGGATGAGGACCAGCTCAAGAGATGGAAAGAGCATTTTGCTACGGTTTTGAACCGTGTATTCGCTAGCGATATGCTCCCAAATCAGACTGAGATGCCCGAGGTGAGAAGCTCCCGAATACGCACCACGACTCCCAGTAAAGATGAGATCATTACCGCGATCAAGGCACTCAAAACCAACAAGGCGGTAGGACTTGACGGTATTCCAGCAGAGCTCTTACGAGCAGCGCCAACAACATCGGCTGAGCTTCTGCTTCCACTTATAGATAGAGCTTGGGAAGCTGAGAGCTTTCCTAACGAGTGGAAAAAGGGAATGATCGTCAAGCTTCCTAAGAAAGGAAATTTAATGGAGTGCGGAAACTGGAGGGGTATCTGCGTGCTGCCTGCTGTAGCTAAGATAATAGCTAAAATCATCCTTGAGCGAATCAAACAACATCTCGAAGACACACTCGATGCCGAACAAGCAGGTTTCCGCTCTGGATCCTCCTGTGCCGACCACATCAACACCCTGCGGATTATCATCGAACAGTGTGTTGAATATCGATCGCCACTGCAACTGCTGTTCATCGATTTTGAGAAGGCGTTCGATAGTGTCAACAGGGAGTTTATTTGGCGTGCCTTACGCAGGAGAGGCATTCCCGATAAACTAATTGCTATTATCAAAGCTACATATGAAGGCTCCAAATGTCACGTTCTGCACAGGGGAAGGTTGTCTGAGGAATTTGAGATCCAAAGTGGGGTAAGACAAGGCTGTATCCTTTCACCAATATTATTCCTATTGGTGGTTAGCGATGTGCTTCATGCAGCTTTGTCGACGGGAAACGGAGGAATTCGATGGACTCTTACATCTCAACTGAAGCATCTTGACTACGCAGACGATGTATGCTTACTCTCCCACAGAATTATGGACCTCCACCAAATGACAGCAGATGTGGAGAGGGAGGCAGGTGTCGTCGGGCTGAAAATTAATACGACAAAAACTAAAATCATCAGCCTTGGAACTAACTCATCGGCTCAAATATGCATTGCTGGACAACCGGTAGAGAGAGTAGAGGATTTCCAGTATCTTGGGAGTATTGTCTCGACCGATGGTGGAACCGAACTGGATATAGCCAACAGGATCGCCAAAGCAAAGTCCGCGTTCGGGATGTTGTCCAAAATATGGCGAAGCAATGCAATCAGTTTGAGCACCAAAAACGAGAGGAGGAGAAACGAGGAACATCGACTTCTTAGAAAGAAGAAAAAAGAACATGAGAAGCGATCGATCGAGAAGATTGAGAGACTTTATTGCAGGAGTGATATTTGGAATTTTTACCAAAATGTAAAAACAACATGCCAGGGCTTCAAATTCAGAACAGAAGCCTGCTGGGACGAAAATAGCAATATAGCAGTAGAATCGCAGTTGGTGGTGATGATACGGCAACACTTCTGCAGACTGTTAAACGGCAACGATGACCAATATTCTATTCCCAAGCAGAACATGCCATTCAACAGCGACAATGAATCAAGATTCTCCCGATCAGAATGAAGTGAGGGTAGCGATATCTATACCATAATCCAACAAAGCTGTTGGAGCCGACGGCCTTGCCACCGAACTTTTCAAGGCAGAAAGAGATGAGTTAATAAGGAGGATGCACCATTTCATCTGTAAAATCTGGACGGACGAAAGTACACCCGATGAATGAAATCTCAGTATCGTATTTCCGATACTGAAGTAGGGCGACCTTCTGAACTGCGCCAACAAACAAAAATATATTGTATGTTTGGCGCAATAGCTCTTTAAGTGCCAGGGCCTAGCTTCTCACAACCACTCATTTTGTGTGCGTTATATTTTTTACACGAATGGAATGGACCTACAGTTTAGTGCCGTATGCGAATGGCAATTTGTTTTAAGAAGCTTTTTCGAGACAACAATACTCTCGGATGTTTGTTAGACGCTCGCGAGAGGTGGGACCGTGAAAAAACTTTTTGGAACTGCGCCAACTGTATAAATCTCCTCAGCATCGCATATAAGATCCTGTCTACCGTATTATGTAAACGCCTGAAATCGATCGTCAACAACCTGATAGATCTTTATCATTGCGGTTTCAGGCCCGGAAAGTCCACCATTGAACAAATATTCACATTATGGCAGATCTTGAAAAAAACCCACGAATATAAAATCGATACTCATCACCTCTTCATCGATTTCAAAGTTGCCTATGATAGCGTGTTTAGAGACGAGTTATACAGGGCCAAGTCTAGTCTTGGCATACTTGCCAAGCCCGTCCGTTTGAGCAGAATGACGATGGAAAACTCTCGCGGTAAGAACACCACCGAACTGTTCGATGTTCGTCTTAGACAAGGTGACGCGCTATCGTGTGATCTCTTTAATATAATACTTGAAAGAATGGTATGAAACTCACAAATCAACACCGGAGGTACAATCTTTTACAAGTCTGTATAACCATTCGCTTACGCCGATTATATTGACATAGTCGGAAAAACTCAGCGGTCCGTCAGTGGGGCATTTGCGAGTGTTGAGATCGAGGCAGAGAAGATGGGTTTAGCGGTCACTGAAAGAAAAATAAAATATATACTGTCCACAAGAAAGGACACTCAACATCGGTGTATTCGATAGGACACCACAATAGACAGATATAATTTTGAGGTAGTAAAGGACTTTGTCTATCTAGGCTCTGTGGTGAGCTCTGCAAATGAAATCAGCGAGGGGATCGAACGAAGAATTACTCTTTCCAATCTCTTTTTTTATGGGTTAAGAAGGCAATTGAGTAACAAAGCCCTATCTCGAACTACTAAAGTAACTCTTTATAAGACACTTATCATCTCAGTCCTGCTGTATGGCGCAGAGGCATGGACTTTGTCAAGATCGGATGAGGATGTCTTTGGTTACTTTGAGAGAAAAGTTCTTCGAGTGGTCTTTGGTCCCATCTGCATAGACGGCGAGTGGAAGAGAAGGTACAATGCCGAACTATCCGCCCTATATAATGACATCGACTTAGCCGGAAGAGTTCACATACATCGACTAAGATGGCTGGGTCGAGTAGAGTGGATGGAGTCCAACGTTCCATCCAAGAAAGTCCTCGAATCCACCCCGGGTGGACGGCGCAGTAGACGACGACCTCGCAGTAGCTGGCGCAAACAAGTGGAGGGGGACCTCAACCAACTTGGTGTGCGCAATTGGAGGCAACTGGCTCGTAACCGGGCTGGCTGGAGGTGTCTGTTGCTTGAGGTCCACCAGGTCCACCCTGGACTGTAGCGCCACCTAAGTAAGTAAGTAAGTAAGTAATTCTAGAGTTCCGTCAGTATTTCTAGAAATCCAAAATTTGCAAAAATTCAAAACTAACGCGCATCATTTCCTCGCTCTTTTCCCTTCACCATCTGGCCTTTAAAAGTTTTTTAAGCTTTAAGGGTAATATTTTCAAATGGTGGAGAACAATTAAAAAAAACTACCTGATGTAGTCGACCATTAATAAAAAAATATTTGGCGCAACAGCTCTTTAAGTGACAAGGCCTAGCTTTTCGTAACCACTCATGTTGTGTGCGTTATATTTTTGCCACGAATGTAAGGGACCTACAGTTTAGTGCCGAATCCGAGCGGCGATTTGAGAAGCTTTTTCGAGACAACAACACTCTCGGATGTTTGTCAGACGTTCGCGAGAGGTGGGACCGTGAAACATACATAGGCTTATCATAAATGGATGGATACATTTTAGATGACCTACGACTATCGAATAGGCACAAGTACTACTATTGGATTTCGGAACATTGAAACGTTCCTTGCCTTGGGAACAGATGGCTTCCAGAATGCTTAATTACTAAAAATGTATGCCCCATGCCCCACAATAGGTCACAGGAGCCAAAACAATGCCAACATTATGATGACGAGTATGACTTAAATATTAGCTAAGGTTTAAAGATTTGGAATGTTAGTAATGCAAATCTGATTTTAATTTCTATATTGGCCGACAGTCTAACTGCACCAAAACCTATCTCGCTTTTATTTCAGATGAATGGATTGGATTGATTTATCACTCACGCCTCACTAAAAGATGTCTGCAATACATCAACACAAAATAAATAAACTAACTCGCAGCATAAGTGAATTGAGATGCTCACAGCATTTTCACTAATGCATCATCTTGCACTCGACAAGTCGTGATATATGCCTACTATGCTCACCCATCATTATGCGTAGTGCATCTGCAAATATCCCCCGGCATGGACGCACCTAACGCAAACAAATTTCCCAGAAGAGATTAATCATTCGAAGCTAAAGATTTTCACTTCACGCACATAAATATAACGATTTTGATGGTCTTTGCTCACTGTCGCACTTACCGTCGGCGTAAGCGTCGATGTTGCACCAGTGAGGGCTTCCATAGAAGCTGTCCATAATGGGATGTAGCACGTGAATTATTATCCCAACATCACCGACCCCATATGGGTTCATTATGACTCCGCCAAATCGTGTGGAAAGCGCCCTCAGTCAAGTGACTGGACTCCACTGACACTTCTACTCGCATGGGGTACACCGATATGCTGCCTCCTGTGTCCTTTCGATCTCTGCCTCCACTATGATAATAATCATAATGATGATGATGACGGTGATTACACCGCAACTGGTTTCTGCTGTGTTATGCGCGATGATGGTGAATGGCTTTGATGTATGAGCTGCCGTCGTGTTTGAGAGTTTCAAATCGATTCGATCGCGGCAGGGATTAGTGAGTGTGCTCTAGAGTGTGTACTCGTGGGGAGCACTCATAAGTGTCCTCCTCGTTGCGGTCATTTTTCTAAAAATACCAATTTCTTGCTGCCATGAGGCTCGATGTGGTGCAAACTCTAGAATTAAGTAATCTTTGTTAATATTTCAGTGTCTGGACACTTTGTTGGTGGGTAATTGTGTTGCGAGATTGATTTAATCTCTGATATATGACGATCTCCTGCAGGGCGGTTGGGAAGAGTTTATAATGTACCGACAATTATATCACAAAAAATCACTTACAGGGGAATTTCTTTATTATTATGAAGAAGTTTTTTTTGATGTTGTAATTTTTTATAGAACCGGAAATTGAAGCATTGCTGGAGGAAAGAATGCTACGTGGTTTTTATCGATTCACCAGACCAGGCTGGTAAGTCTGATAAAGATCGATTTTCATTGACAGATTCTCGGTGTTGATAGTGATATGAAATCCACAAGGTAGCAATATTTTGTAAGAAGTTTTACAAGTTAACGGCATGATATATGAAGATTGAAATCTACCGATTTTATACAAGGTGATTAAAAACTTATAAATGCTGCTGGAGGTGACAAAACATTGTTGCAGTCCTATGTTCCGAAGGACGATATTAGAAAATATTATACAGGTGATTGGAAGACGGAAGTTGCTCCGAATGGCTTCTGCAATATTAATTTATTACACACACGATTATAAGAGTCTAGGATAGCAATATCGTGGCAGTTCAACTTGTAGCAAATTGAATCGAGTTCAATCTGTGCCAACGAAAGAATCTTGAGTGATTAAATGATTGCACACGCTGGAAGTAAAAACGTATTAAAGAAAATCGATATTTAATATTATATGCAAAACAAAGCGTAACAAACAGCACATATGCAAAACCAAGAAGCTGACTTAGAAAGGTGAAAGCCTTTGACGTAGACTCTAACCTATAATAGTGGACGCATCGTATGCCAATCAGAAGCAGTACCTTCCCTGACATTCTAGTGAAAAGGGCCTTAAATCTATTTTTCTTGGCAGACAACAGAGCTTTATCGACATCTGTAGTAAATTATATCGTAAGGCTGAAAAATTAGCTGGTGAGTTTAAACATGGCTAAGGCTTTGTAAGCCTTAGGACGCATGGGGTCTCACATAATTTAGTGCGATTCTGTCCTCCAAGGAATCCCTAATACTGAACCGATAATATAGAATACTTATAAAATGTCAGTTTTCCAACATGTTAGCAATACATACTTGGCTTGCATGGTCAACAGTAATAGTGGACATAAAATAAGGTACATAGCATCGTTATTTAAATACCTCTCAGTAAAAGGAGTCAGATTGCAGTTCATACAATTAGTCCACTCTCTCGAGATTGGCACATTTTAAAGATATTACAGCACGTGTAATAATAAACTATTGCTGTATTATTAACTCCCTTCAATAACTTCTGAACCATAGTGTGTTATATATCGGTGTGACTCTACCGACACACATCTACGACATAAATAGTGACTAACTTTCGGCACATTTTTATTAAGATTTAATTAATTATATTAAATTTCCAATTTTTAAGACGAAAATTAAAAGGAACATTCCGCGTTAATATCCTGTGACGGGTTTATACTCTAACTACGGTCAGCCATTCGTGTTATAAACATTTATTTTTATTTTTTATTTAAAAACTTTCTCAACGGCACTGGCTCTCTCGAAGTTTTTTTATTTTTTTTGTTAAGTGCAGCAACCGCACTACTAACCTCCTAATCTGTAACAGGGGGTCCAAACCGACCTTCATTACTCGTAACCGACAAGAAGTCCTGGACATCACTCTTGTCTCCGATCACTTATATAACTCGGTTAAGGACTGGAGAGTCTTTGATGAGCACTTTTTTTCACACCACCGTTACCTCCAATTTAGTCTTGATGACTATCTGCCTGATCAGAAGGTTTTTAGAAATCTTAGGAAAACCAACTGGTCCCTTTATAGGAAACGTTTATTAACGCTTATTCCCTCTCACCTGCCTACTGAACCTTCTTGCACTGATGATCTTGACAATCTAGTCAACACCCTAACATCGGCACTAAATGGTGCCATGGCCGAGGCCTGCCCACTCCGCAAACCTCGAGGTAAAACGAAACCTCCCTGGTGGAATGCAAATCTTAGTACTCTTAGGAAAGACAGTAGGCTCCTTTTTAATATTGCTAAAAGCTCCCGTGAGACGGCCGATTGGGACTCCTATAAACTGTCTCTCAGCAAATACAAAATCTCACTGAGGAAGGAGCAACGATGTTCCTGGAGAATCTTCTGCGAAAGCATTGAAGAGTCCTCGGAAGCTTCCAGGTTGCGGAAAATCCTCTCTAAATGCCCTTCTATACCCAGCTTCCTTTTGCATCCGGATGGTCACTGGACCTCCTCTGCTGAGGAATCCATTGACATCTTACTGGATACTCACTTTCCTGGTAGCTCCCCTGTTGCTGTATCGCAAGTAGGAAATCCCCCCCCTCAACCTTGCAGCAACTCTTTAGTCTTGACAACTACAGAAAAGATCCGATGGGCCATGCGCAGCTTCAAACCCTTCAAGTCCCCAGGGCCTGACGGTGTTATTCCAGCTGAAATTCAGCAATGCGAGGACATTGTGCTTCCATGGCTCAAAGTCATCTTGTCGGGCTGTCTAAATCTGGTCTATATTCCCAAACTTTGGACCGAGGTTGAAGTCATATTCATACCTAAGGCAGGAAAGAGCTCGCACGTGGAACCAAAGGGTCTCCGTCCTATCAGTCTATCGTCCTTTCTGCTTAAAACTTTAGAAAGGTTAATTGATATCCATCTTCGGCAAAGCATCAGCCCAGCTCTGCTCTCGCCGTCCCAACATGCGTACTGCAAAGGCAAATCGGTTGAGACAGCCTTACATTCGCTTGTGCGCACCATCGAAAAATCCTTGAGCATCAAAGAATACACCATGGTGGCTTTCATTGACATTGAGGGAGCTTTTAACAATGTCAAACCAAAGGCGATTACGGACTCACTTGTAAATCTGAAAGTGGATGTTTCGCTCGGAGTGTTGATCAATCAATTGCTTACATGCAGGATTATTAACACACAGCTGGGCGGAGCATCGGCCAGAAGAATTGCTCGCTGCGGTACACCTCAAGGTGGAGTCTGTCACCTCTTCTGTGGAACCTGGTAGTTAATGAACTACTGATGGACCTGGATGCGTCAGGTTGTAGAGTGATCGCCTATGCTGATGACATTGCTATTGCTGCCTCCGGTAAACACCCGGACACTCTCAGGGATATCCTCCAATATGCTCTCCTTCAGCTCACCAAATGGGCCTCCAATTGTGGACTGGGGGTTAACCCCCATAAAACGGAACTCGTTCTTTTCACGAGGAAATATAAAGTTCCCCTCATAGAACCTCCTTTGATAAATGGCACCAGTCTCACCTTCTCTGAAAACGCAAAATATCTGGGTCTTATTTTGGATAGGAAATTAAACTGGAAGGCCAATCTACTAGAGCGCGTCAAGAAAGCTAATGTAGCTCTCTATTCCTGTAAAAAGGCTATAGGTAGGAGCTGGGATATTAAACCTCAAATCACCCATTGGCTATACGTGTCCGTTATCAGGCCTATACTACTATATGGCGTGATCGTATGGTGGCCTGCTCTTGAAAGGGCTGTCTACCTCACTCAACTAGCTAAGGTGCAAAGAGCTGCATGCATCTGCATCAGTGGTGTACTTAAAACTACTCCCTCCGCGGCACTGGACATCTTGTTCAACCTGCTACCCTTAGATATTTTCGGCAAACAGTTGGCTGCCTGTGCGGCCATCCGCTTGAAAGCCTCCTCTCAGTGGTCTAGCTATCGCTTTGGCCACTCCTCGATCCTTGATCTTCTCAACTTCAAACACGAAAACACGGACTACACGCCGCCGAAACTGAGATTTGACCGTAACTTCCGTACAAGCATCCCTAACCGAGATGTATGGGACACTTCCCCCCCTGTCGATGGTAGTTCGGTTAACTTCTTTACAGATGGATCTAAGACGGAGGGTGGGGTGGGTTGTGGTGTTTTCTCCGAACAGCTCAATCTGAGCATCTCTTTCCGCCTCCCTGATCATTGTAGCGTTTTCCAGGCGGAAATCATGGCGATTAAGGAAGCCCTGTCCTGGTTGCATTTTCACTGACAGCCAAGCGGCAATCAAGTCCCTGGAATCGTTCTCCTTCACTTCAAAGGCTGCCTTAAACTGTCGTCTATCTCTTATGGAGGTGACAGAGCAGTTCAACATTTACCTATGCTGGGTGCCGGGCCATAGAGACATTCCAGGTAACTGCTGGGCTGACGACCTCGCCAGACAGGGTACCACTCTAAGGATTTTGCCTGAAAGGCAAGCCCTGGGTATGCCCCTCGCTACATGTAAGTATCTACTAAAGCTGAACACTATTAGCACGACCAACCTCAGATAGGTAAACGGCTCAACGTGTCACATTTCGAGACAGATCTGGCCTAAGCTGGATCAAAAACGTAGGTGAAATTCTTCCATAAGGCACCATGAGGACCGGCAGCGCGTGTTTACGGAAAAATTAAATAAAATTATACTCACAAAATACTTTTTAAAAACAAGCTTTATATATAGGTATACTAAAACGAAAGGAATAGGTTGACTGTTGAATAAACTTGTGATTACGATTATTGACTTTTCACTCAGGTCAAATTCTTGCCTATTTTGTGAATAAGGTGTATGTACAAGTACCACAATTTCATCAATGTGTGTGTGCCCCGCGCGAGAAGTTCATAAAGGCATTCACTTTGTTTGACAGAGATTGTAAGTACTTAAGTACTTATCCCTTTGTTTTCTATTCACGCGACAACATTTTAAGGAAATATAAAGCTTGGTTTTGAGAAGTTTTTTTTACATATAACTTCATGTTCATATTTTTAGTTATCTTTGGGTACATATGCATTATCGTATTGTGAAGAAGAAGGTTATCCGCCATCTTAGAGGGTCCGCCATATTGCGTTTAGAATGACGTCGCATAGCTTATGGCATTCTACTTGTCAAACTCTTTCATTTGATACCCATGTCGAGGTGATTATGAAGAAAAATGTAATCCGCCGTCTTGCGGCACCCGCCATGGACTCTTACATCTCAACTGAAACATCTTGACTACGCTGACGCTTACTCTCCCACAGAATTATGGACCTCCACCAAATGACAGCAGATGTGGAGAAGGAGGCAGGCGTCGTCGGGCTGAAAATTAATACGGCAAAAACTAAAATTATCAGCCTTGAAACAAGCTCATCGGCTCAAATATGCATTGCTGGACAACCGGTAGAGAGAGTAGATGATTTCCAGTATCTTGGGAGTATTGTCTCGACCGATGATGGAACCGAACTGGATATAGCCAACAGGATCGCCAAAGCAAAGTCCGCGTTCGGGATGTTCTCCAAAATATGGCGAAGCAATGCAATCAGTTTGAGCACCAAAATAAGACTATTCCGCTCCAACGTTGAATCCGTGCTGCTATATGGTTGCAACACGTGGAGAGTGACCATTACTATCACCAGAAAGCTGCAAACGTATGTTAATAGGTGCCTGCGCAATATCTTAAGGATTTTCTGGCCCAATCGTACTCTAACGAACACCTTTACGAGAGAACGGGTCAGGAACCAATAGGCACAACCATCCAACGGCGGAAGTGGCAGTGGATTGGTCACACATTCCGAAAGGGTGACAGCGAACCATGCTATGCAATGGAACCCTCTAACTCAGGATGCCAGAAGACCTCGCGGTCCGAGGAGAACGTGGCACAGAAACGTTGAGAAGGATGCACGGCAGTTGGGGAAAAGTTGGGGAGAACTCAGACACATTGCCAAAAACCGTTCACGATGGCGCGTAGGCGTAGTAGAGGCCCTAGGACCCACAATGGGATACAGGACATAAGTAAGTAAGTACCCGCCATATTGGATTTCGAACGACATTAGATATTAGATCATCGGATTTATACACCCTCTAGCTTAATTAGAACTACATAGTCGACATTTTGATTGCAATATTTGACCTAAGCATACTAACTGATTAACTAACAAGTTGAACAAAAGTTTTTAGAAGTATGTTTTATTATTTATTGCTAAACTAAGTAGCACATACCCTCAACTTTGTCTGCGTGGCCCACAATGACTTTATGTGAGGCGGTTAAAGTAAGTGGTGTAAGTCATATTTAGCTTAAGAACTTAAGATTTGCACCGCTGTAACTTTCGACAATACATATCAGCTTTTCCTTTAACTATCAAGTTTGTGCTACCAACTGTTGTTGAAGTAGTAACATTTTATCTAACCAACCAACATTTTAATTTACTTCACATATGGTATTCATGCAACAGCTTGGCATGTGTAGTATTCATTTCTGTACTTACACCAATATTTTTGAGAAATGACTTACACCAGCATGACTTTAACCGCCGCATATGCATGTATTTAGCTAACAGAAGGACTGCGTCAAAATGCACATGTGCATACCATAGCTATAAATTTGCGCCTATAGGTATGCAAGGAAATAAACCACTTGCTTACTTAGAAGGCGCTACAGTTAGGTATGCGCCTGTGTCTCAACCAATAGGAAATTAATGTGCTTATTTTTTTATACTGCACCCAAAAGTATGCAAAAAATCAATAGCTCTCAAACTTTCCGAATATATAGTTTTATAATGCCTGGTTTTGCCTGTTTTTTAAATCTCTGTGTTTATTTCTCTTAATACCTTAATCCCAGTAAGGAGTATAGTAATAATTCTTATTGAAGATAAGGACCACTATCCTAAAGTATAAAACGACAAAGTTTTGTTAGCATCTGTGACGTAGTTTCTGCGTGATACCTGCCCATTTCCAACCCTAGTTACTCTTTTAATATATATATATGGATATAGATACAAGCACTTAGCCTAACTTAAAATGGTAAGCTTAAAACTATAATTTTTTTTGTTGCTTTGCCCTTAAGGGCCCACACATTTTTGTTTGAAATTATTATTATTATTATTATAATTTATTAACATATGATTAAAATACATATATTAATACATAGCAAGAAAAAGAAACTAAAACTTAAAACAAAAAAAAAATCATGAGGAGGAGTAGAGCGACTTTCTAAGGGAGGATAATGAAGAGAGGTAGGGAAGATAAAGGAAACTTAAACAGTCTAAGAAACTTAAACTGAATCTTAAACCAAGCAATAAGAAACTTAAACTAAGAGATAGAAAAACTTTCTAAGGAAGGAAATACTGGAATGAAAGTGAAGGGTATTCTCTGCGTTGTCGCTCAGATGCAACATTCTGGGGATTGGTTAGAAATGGCCGTATTTGGTGCGGTGCGGTGAGGGAGGCGAAAGAGATGTACAGACCTAGGGTTAGTGTGAAGGGAAATCATTTCCAGTAGTGCGGGGGAATCGATCGTAACAGTTCATATGTCACCGACTTCGCGACGTTCGGTGGGAAGTTATGGATTAACATTTTCTGACGTTAAGTTCTAAGAAGCTTTTGTCGCAGTGGGCGTTGAATGAATTAATGTCCTTTTGAAGTTAGAGTGAATAGGTGGAAGTAGATATCACCTTGATGATTTTCATGTCATCCGCGTAAATATCCGGATCTGAGTCTTTTATGATGTGACCAACATCGTTTATAATTAAGACACAGATCAGTGGACCAAGATGACTGTCTTGAGGAACCCCAACCTCAACATTTTACAATTTTTCGGAAGTAAAGTCCTTAGAGGACTCGTAAGTGCACCATCCTACATAAGAAATAATGATATCCACAGAGATATCGGATGTCGGTGATGTCGAAGATGAAATCGAAAAATTCGCGCGAAAGCGAAGGATACGGCTGTGCGAATAACCGCCCAAAACAAAATCGCCCAAATTCTAAAAATTAATAATCGCCCTAAATTGTTGGGTGTTTGTGCATAATGAAAGAAAGCCCAAAAACAAGGAACAACCGGCCAAAAATTAATGAACAATCGCCCAGAACAAAAGTGAATGGCTGTGCGAATAATCGCCCAAAATCCGAAAATGAACGATCGCCCAAAGATTTTTTTTTTTAAATAATTTCTTAAAATCATATCAGAAAATCATATCCTCATACTCGTATTGGGTATGTCAACAACTATCAGGCAGACGCCTGGGGCTAAGTCTATTCGAGGGAAGTTTTGTGCAGGCCAGTGGTGCGCTTCTCGCGATTCATTTATTTAAACTCCGCTTTCCGGAGGGGTTTAGCCGCTCACGCAACTTCGTCGCTCCGCTAAGGGTATGTCAACAACTGTCAGGTAGGCGCCTGGGGCTAAGTCTATTCGTCGCTCCGCTAAGGATATTAATTTTGGTCTATGGTCTTCTTTTTTTGGACCTGCGTTGCAAAGAATTGCTTAAAAACTTTTAGGCAATTGTTTATTTGAGAGTTTTGGGCGATCTTTCATTGGGATTTTGGGTGATCTTTCACTATGAACAATAGCCCAAGATATAAAAATGCATAAACGCCCAAATGAAAGTGAATATTCGCCCAACAAATTTTCAGGTTTTTTTTGGGCGATTGTTCGTTTTTGTTTTGGGCAGTTATTCGCACAGCCGAAGGATGCATCAATAATGCAGTCCTTCAAATACTACATAAGGGACATTCATTGCTCCATCTAAGAAGGACCAATGCCGTAGACTTTGCCCGATGAAGAATAACCGCATCTAAATTGCGAAACAAGTAGGATTTTTCGTTGGAAAGGTATGTATTTGCCAAAAGTTCTCATTACGTGAAAGGAAAACTATGCAAAACTTAGTTGTAGTAACAAGTAGAAATCTTACTCTTCTATAAGCATGCGCTGTAGGTACTTTGAAGTATTTTACCTAGGTGCACTCAAAAAAATAAATAGATAAAAAAATAAAAAATTGGAGTTTGGATGTAAAGTATCATTGTCTATACATATTTTTAACTTATTAAGGTTATGTTGACCATGGTATAATACAAAGAAAAGCCGGCATTGCCATCACGGGTGCTCTCCGCACAACGCCTATGGCTGCACTTGACATCTTTCTGTATCCCTTATCATTAGACTTACAAATCAAATTTCAAGCGGGCAACAGTGAGCTTCCGCTCGCTAACGTTGGTCTCTTCAAGAACAATAATGTGGGACATAGCTCCACTCTTAAGGAATTATTTCCCGACATTCCTGATGAAACGGACGATATCCTTGGCACTTTAGACTTCGTCACACCGTACGAAGTAATGTATCATTTTAAAAAGGATTGACACAAGAAGACCGACTCTGTCCACAACGAGATTGCAATATACACTGATTCTAAGACCAGAGAGGGCACGGGGTCAGGTATATACTCGAGAGGTATTAAGCTGCAGGTGGCCCTGAGACTTCCGGACACATGCAGTGTGTTCCAAGCAGACGTTCTAGCTGTACTTAAAGCTGAGAAATACTTGAGATGGGATCAATATTCAACAAGAATATCGCCATCTTCATTGACAGTCAGGCGCTAGAGTCTTGTGCCACTAAATCTGACATCGTCAGGAATTGCTGCACAATGCTTAAGGCATTATGTACGCAGAACCGTGTCAGATTATGTTGGGTACATGGACACTGCGATATAAAAGGCAATGAAAAGGCCGACGAGCTGGCCACAATAGGAGCATAGCTCCCACATAGGGACATTTAACTACCAAAGTGTGTGGCTAGGGGAATTATTTGGGATAGAATCATCAACATATCCATCATAAGGTGTCTAAGGCCTTGTGGCCTACGAGTATGTTAGACCGTAGAAAATCTGGGAATATTAAAAAACTAGAGAGGTCATAGCTAAGAACAGTGATAGGAATACTCTCTGGCCATTGTCTTCTAAGGAAGCATGCTATGATACTGGGTTTATCAAATACGGATGATTTAGGTACTGCAATGACCTATATGTCTGAGGGGATATAATACATATACACTGTGAATACCAAGGTATTGCCAGAACAAGACTAAAGCACTTTGGAAAATACTTCTTCAATAACCTAACAAAGGTAAGGTCCCGGAACCATAATAAGAACTTTTTCAAATTCTGTAGGGAAATTGAGTGTATGGGAGAACTGGTTTAGGTCTTTTGCCGTGAAGGTTCCCTAGAGTTCGCGACGGGTCCACCTTGGTGTCTAATGTCTTATGATAACCTCATACCCCTACTCAACCTAACTTAACCTAACCTAAGGTTATGTTGTCCCTAACCGGAATTATTTGATAGTCCCTTGCAAGGAATGCAAATGAATGCACAGAATGCAAATGAAAGCAAAAAATGCAAATGGGTATTTTAGAATTCATGAATTCATAGATGATTGCATTAACTGAATGGTAAAAGAATGAATGCAATCCTTCGGATGCTTAAATGAATGATGATTGCATTATTTTTTTCCGGAATGTCCAAATGAAGTCAATGAATGCAATTGTAAAACTGAATTCTTCAAAGGATGCATTCAAAAATGATTGCATTCTCTTACAACTCTATTAGGTGTTAGGATATAAGAGTTATTGGCTTTTGTAACTCCTATTTTTTTTTCTTAAATCTCCAATCTTAAGCGAACTAAGAGTGCGTTGACCACCAAATTGATTTTGCTCCCGAAAATCTCACCAGCACTGACCGCCACGAGTTTCTCCCAGTTCCTGCCACACGACTGTGTTTATTGTGCCTTCCTTCTTTTAAAGATCATTCGACTCGATTTGACTTCGATCCTTCGGTTAATCTTCTTAACTTCCTCAGAAGTTCTCATCAAAACTCACAAAATTACTACCCGCAAGAGTAAGAAGCGCGATTTGAGCTTCTTTCTTCCTTTTAAATTATGTGTGTGTGTATGCATTGCCATCATGAACGTCATCATATCCGAAAAAAAAATAAATTCTGACATCAGTAATGAAGGGATTAATCAGAGAAGAATATATGATACAACCCGGCTTAATATGAGCTTAATGCCATGCACCTTACGCAGATCTTAAAAGATACAAATAAAGATGAACCAACAACAACAACAAAGACAAGGAACAATTTTCCCAGTGAAGTACAATTTTTGTTGATTACTTTGGTGTTCTTACGACAACGACGACGGACGATGGATTCTCCAGTTCTTCAGTGTGGCGTGATGGTGAAAGTATGCGCGCACGCTGACCATATGAGGTATGCGCGAGGATTTCGTACTTCTTTCGACAGCATGGAGACGACAACGACGACCGACGCATTAAAGATTTATACGTTCTCGGTTTGATGTTTGCGTGCTAAGCGCTGATTTAATTCTATTTAATTATCAAGGATCGCAAGCCGTCTGTCCAGCGGACCAGCGTCATATGTTTACAGATTGAATTTTTATTTCTTAAGTCTACCTTATGAAGTCGTGATAAGATTTGGAGGTCGGTGCCCATAAGCTGATGTTAAGGTCGTTTGATGTAAAAATAATGAGATGGGAATTGTTACTTGGTACGGTCGTGATTGTGGGATGTGCGCCGGTCTTTCATGTAACCTGGGTTTTCCATACTGACGTACGAGAGTGTGACAACTCTTGCATTTGAATACGTGTAGATAGACTATACTAAAATGTATCTGATAGTTCTTATGAAGTAGAGAAGACGAGGCTTGTTGGTTCCAAATCTTAGTGTATAACAAATAAGTGAAAGAATTTGTTGAATGCCATTAAAAGAATTCCATAACTATTCAACGGTGGGCAATATCTTCACTTTAACAAGCAAGGCCTTATTTGGATTAAGGAAAGAAATTGTATGTATTCTTCGTCCATTTCAGGGCTGCGTTCGATTCCATTAATAGGAATAATTTGTTCTGCAATTTAGGAGTATCAACAAAAATATTGGGGGCAATCCGAAGACTATATGAAGAAAATATGATCGCAGTTTGGGATGGCAGGAGAATGTGAAACTAGTTTGAGTCAAGGATGTGTGTGAACTAGGAATCTATTCTGAGTCTTTTACTTTTCAGGATCGCTCTAGATGATCTTACAACATTTTCGCCGGGAGGGTTAAAAATAAAGCTACTTATGTACGTCGACGATATTGTCATTTTAACAGAGACACCAACTGTGATAAATACAAATAATGATAAAAAGTAACAAGATATGTATGTATAGTATGTATGTCATGTGGAACTTAAAATTAAGTACCTATAAGTCGAAAACTATGGTATTTAGGAACGGAATGGGGCGGTAGGCTAGAGAAGAAAGATGGACGGAGCTGGAGAAGGTAAATGAGTACAAATATCTGGGAGTTATTATAACACCGTAACTTTCGCTCAAAAATCATTTAAAAGGAAAAGCTTAAAGAAGATTTCTAAGAAGAAGGAACATTGAAGCAAGCGGGAAATACAAACTCTTTGAACCAGTAATGAGATCAATCATGTGGATGTCTGGGAAATTTATCAGCTTCAGGAAGTAGAGAAAATGAGAAATGATAGAGACTGGGCTACCGCCGTTGTATATATTCACAATACGGCTGGACTTCGCTTACCTAAGAAAAGTGATGGCACTACAGAGACATCGCTTCCCAAATATCGCTGCAACGTACCTGCTTCGTCGAAAACTTAAGAATTTCAGTGAGTGGTCAAGGATAAGCACACAAGTACACAACGTACCGTTACTGGAGGAGAATTTATTAAATGGAATAGAGTCTAGTTTTGGGTTTTAATGAAGTATCATCTTAGTTTTTCTCACCAAATTGACGAGTACGCATCTATGTTAGGTCTGCCTTTATTCAGAGCCACAATATTCCTGACGTGCAGCTGCCTTTTCAGATCTCATTTGGAAAATGTTCTCCGTAAGGCTTTTTTCTTCTTATGTCCTGCATTCCCTTGTGGATCTTAGGGCCTCTACTCCGCCAACGCGCCATCGTGTACCGTTTCTGGCAATGTGTCTGAGCTCTCCCGTAAGCCCTTGCAACATCCTACCGATGTATCTTGCAACACCCAATTCGAAATCGAATTTTAATGCATTGGGGGGCATTAAAATAGGTTAGGTTAAAGTGGCTGCCAGCTTACGTCAGCATAGTTAAACCAGAGACAGGCCCATTATGATACAACATGGATTATGTGATTGCTACCTACTCGTTAAAACCATGTTGAGCTTCTGATGAAACATAAGGGGCTTGTAATACATACCTGGGTTTATTAAATCGCACTAATTGTTGTAGTAGAGAGTAAAGCTCCCTTCTGTGGGAGAGAGCTGGACGTATACAAAGAAGGTGATGAATTGTTTCTTTCTCTTCCAGCTCCTACAAAAATCGTTTGAAAATACGCCAAGCTTTGTTGCACGCTTGCCTATTAGACAGTGCCCATATGTAATCTGATGAGAGGAATAAAATTCTTAGAGCGTTTTAGATCTAGCTTGGGTCAAATCTGTTTTGTCGCTAGACATGTGTTACCACTTGTCCACCTAAAAGTTGCTCTTTCGATCGCATTCAGCTTAAATTTGAGTTTGCATGTAGCGATCAGTATACCTAGAGTATCCTCATTTGGAAGGATGGGTGTAGTTGTTCCTATTCTGGCGAGTTCATTAGCCTTACAATTTCCCGGAATGTCCCTATGCCCTGGCACCCAACATAGGTGAATATTGAACCGCCATCTTCGTGAGAGATGATCGGCAATCCAGAGCTAGTAATGAATTTATAGTGATCAGTTCCAGAGATTTGATTGTGGCTTGGCTTCTGAAAAGATGCGGATGTCTTTAGCAGGTATGACGATTTTCTTTAGCCATTATTTCCACATGGAATACTCTACACTGATTTGGAAGACTGAATGAAAGACTGAGATTAAGCCTATCGGAGAAAACACCTCCACCTACCCCGTCATTAGTTTTTGATCCGTCGGCGTAGAAGTGAGTCGACTTGTCTTCCAGAAAAAACTCCTTCTTCTCAGAATGAACTGGAAGGTATGGTTACTTGGAAGTTTTCGTCAAAATTTGGCTTGGGAGTGATACAGTCTATGTTTTTGAAAACGATTTTGAGATTATTCAGAACGGAGCCATGGTCAAATTTTCTTGACCACGGTGATGTTGCTTCAAGGCGAGTGGCTGCACTAGCTGCCATTTGCCTGCTTAAAATGTCGAGTTGTACCAGATGAACCCAAATGTCCAGTGCTGCGGAGAAATTTGTACACACTCCACTTATGCACAAACAAGCTGATCGTTGGACTTTATTTAGGTTAACGCGGTTTATGTCTTTTATTTAAAGCCCGTCCACCAGAAGATCACCCCGTACGTAAGTATCCGCTAATGGCCGAGATATAGAGCCAGTGAGTTATGCGAGGTTGCAAACCCGATAGCTTTTTTGCAAGAGAAAAGTGTTACTTTAGCTTTCGTGACTCCTTCTTGAATGTTAAGCTTCCAGCTTAATAATTCCAGCAAAATAAGACCCAAATATTTTGCTTTTATCAGAGAAAGTTAAGCTTATACCATTAAGAGAAGGACGGTCGACGAACGAAGTTTTATATTTCTTGGAGAAGAGTTCCAGTTCAATTTTGTGGGAGTTTACACCTAAAACCATATCGAACAGCGCATCTATTATAGTAAGCTTGCTTAGAGCGTTTTGAAGAAGTTCTTTTGGGGTGTCGTGGTCATTTTCCGACTGCTATAGCAACATCATCTGCATAAGCGATCACCGTACATCCCTCGTCTTCCAGGATTATCAATATTTCAAAATGAGTTCGGATCAAGGCGGTTGTGAATATAAATAGTGGTATGGTTTACATAAATGCATCAAGTTTGTCTTTTCTGCAGCGCTGTCCTGCAGTCTTAACATAAACCATCAAACTACACCTCTCCGGCAAATGGCGAAGTTAAGCGAATCGCATTAGTAACCACAATTCTAATGGCTTGTTAGTAGTGTTGCCACTGTTCTCTCCATTGCTGCTTAAGAATTTCTCAAAAAGAATTGGGAATGTCTGATTGGACGGTCTTGGAACTACAGCATTTGCAAATAAAATCTTCTAAAGGTGACACTCCATCCGGTGGAGTCTTTATATCGTCGAATCTTTGTATCAAGACTGCAACTCGAAACTAGTATTCGATTATTTTTTATCTGCATAGTGCATACCTTTATTAACTGAAATGGTTAGAATCCTTATTTTTCCCGATGGACCTATGTGAATAAGATATTCTCTTTTCTTATTATTGAAGTGAAGTCATCGTAGGCGGTTTTGACATTATATTTCAGTTATTGCTTGTAGATCTTCTTGAGGAGCTCGCTTATATAATTCTAAGTGATCCACAATGAGGCTGATGTAGTGCATGTTTGCCTTGATCCGGCTCTTTCGACCGATCTTATGTAAATTCGTTTTCTTCATACATTTGTTCAGTTCATCGACGGTTTTACTAAATGCCATTTAATAAGCGGATACTGAAGCCTGCGGCTTGACGTATACTATGATCTTTAGCTTGTTCTTCTTGGGCTCTCTTGGCATGAAATCCCCTTACTTCTGGGAAAGAATTTTAGAACTTAATAGGCATATAAACTTTCGTTTTACCCAAATCTGATGCATCGTGACCTATTTTGGCATTTTCAAATTATGCGCGAAACGAACTAGACAGTATTTGAAGAAATCTCTGGAAATCTAAGCTGAAAGATGAACATCCACTCCTAATACAAAGTACATGTAAATATTTCCATCTATCTTTCATTCTACCACAATTCTTTCGATCAACGCCCTGTTATTGTTTTCCCTCTTTTTTGGCATTATGTCCCATCACACCCAAAGCCGACAATCCTCTCCTTCATAATCCAACCCAAGTGCTGAAGATTGCCTGTTGATCCCTGATCCCACTAATAATCATTTCGCTGCTGAGTAGAAACTCCTCACTTGAGTATCGGATGACCGGTTGTAACTTCCTCTTTACTTCTGTGCTGCGGGAACACGATCCCAGTATGCGATTTGCAAGAGCGCGCACGCGTACGTTCAATGCGGCCCAAGGTATTATTAAAATCATTTGGGGTTACCAGGAGAAATAAAGGAACCTCTGTCGTCCGCTATAAAACTGGTGCTACCTTAAAAAAAAAAAAATTAAATTCTTCATCCTCAATCCAGTCTAGTGTTCATCAGGGGTAAACCTTTATATGGATACCCGTTTCGACGATAACCCCAACCCAAGACTGCGGCATTAATTTGCACCCCATCCGATCAAACAAGAATTGGCCAATGAATTTTAATTGTAACAATTCTAATCCGTGGTATCGCTTATACGACGGCAAGAGAGGCCCTGGGATAAATCTATGTGCGGTGATGGATGAATCTTTGCCACGCAATGACTGGTCGCTTCCTAAAACTATTGCCAGTCCGCACAGAATGCATGTGTATCGTCGCATCGATGCAGAAGCGTTGCGCTTCGAGTGCATAATTAATTGACATTCGTTGCGTCGGGGTTTTTTCAGTCAAAGCGCGTGAAAAGTGTCTTAATATTAAAGTGCGAGAAGCTGTATTCTGATGAAGTTCGTGCTTGAATTCAATTAAAATGAATCGATGAAGTGCTGAGGTGTCAACAAAACACTTTATGTAGATTCACCATCGGCTCGGGACACAACATCCAGCAGGATTTCGGTGGCGGGACTGTGTAGAACGTTGCATAATGCTCCAGTAGTTGGATGCATGGTGGTGGAAGGAATTAGTCGAAAGGTTACATTAAAATGATATCACATTGTAGTGATCACCCATGGGTTTTATTTATGGATGGGCTATGCGTTTCATTATTGCAAGTAAGAAAGAGGAAGATAATGATACTTTCCCAGGAGAAAGTATCGCTCAAGCTGGTATTTTATATTAACTTGTTTGGATTTCTTTTTACAAGAACTCCTCAGGGTATATGGTAATATTATTCAGAGGCCTTGATCGATATGTTCAAAGGAAAAGGAATCACGCTCATAAATAAATTACCCTGGAAAACTTCCCGACAAGGAAGCAAAGTACCTAGGTGTTATCCTTGACAAGACGCTCACCTGAAATTCACACCTGAACAAGGTTACCGAGTAAGCGACAAGAACAATGTTGATGTACCAGCGTCTACACGGTAAACTTGAGGACTAAAACCCAAGATAATGTATTGGGCGTACATCGCCATTATCGAACCCATGGTCACTTATGCATTATTGGCTTGGTGGCCAAAAACCTTACAGGTCAAGATTCAGGAATAGTTGGATGAGATCTATCATCTAGCCTGTCGGGATATCACAGGGGCAATGAAAACGTGCCCAACGGCAGCAATGGAAGCAATGCTTAGCCTCACACTACTGGACCTTCCAGTACAAAAAAAACTATGCTGAGTGCTCTTAGGCTGCCCAAGATTTCGGACCTTAAAATCGACAACTTTACAGGTCATCTGAAGATTCTAAAGTACATTCAAAACTACCATATTCTCAAAATCCCAGATACCATGCTCAAGAAATACCTGTTCTCCAGAAGATTCAATGTGGTCATAGGTGACCGCCACACATGGAGGAATCAAGGGCTTGTAGTCTTACCAAACTTTTAAACTTGGTACACAGATGGTTCCGCATTGGAAAATGGCAGCACTGGCGCAAGGGTATATGGACCCAGGTTCCAATGTACAGCAGCGCTTGGGAAATCATCAACAGTATTTCAGGCGGAAGTCCATGCATTCGAACACTGTGTACCAGAATGCCTGCGAAGAAGGGTCGAGGGCACCCATATTTACATCCTCTCGGACAGCGAGGCAGCACTTATGGCTCTGAAACCCTACATGGTAGGATCAAAATTTGTATGGGACTGTAGGAACCTATTCGAAGATCTCGCATCGAAAAACACCATCACTGTGGCGTGGATGCCAGGATGCGAAGGCTTCAAGGGCAACTAACGGGCAGACTTTTTTTTCATTATTTGCGCGCACTCAAGGGGTTATGACTACCCTTAATATGTTTACACACAGTGTGAGCGTTGGAAAGGATAGATATAGAGAGAGAACGATTTTGTGTGGTGGTTTGAAGCTATGTTGTTTATGCTTCAGCTTCAACCACGGGGCTGGCGTACAGATAACTGTCTTTGCTTCTGATTCACAGTATTTTTTTCCCGATAACCGATTTCATAGGCAAATCATCCTCAATAGACCGAACAATTTTTCCAGCCATATGACGGATCTACTGCCAGTGTTATGGCTTCTCAATAGTGTTCAAACAAACTTTCACAATTGATCGGAATGACTTTACACATTTCATGAGAAATAAATAAATGCTTGTAGGATTTGAGCCAACGACCATTAGCGTGGCAATTGACGACGTTACCAGTACACCATTGCCACCCATACAGACTGCTTAGCAAGAAGAGGCGCCAGTCGCCGACTAGTCGGTCCTGAACCCTATTTTGGAGTTCCACGGAGTAGCACAAACCTCAAAATAAAACAATGCGAAGCTGATCGGGCTAAATTCAAGGGCCTGAAACAAACAAAGGCTACTTAACTGATCATTGCCCACTTAGGTACCATCTGCACAAGAACGGAGTAGCAGATACAGACGAATGCGGGCTATGTGGAGAGCAAAAAGAGACGGCAGAACATATTCTTTGTGAATGTCCCATGGTCGCAAGAAAAAGACTTATCCACCTCGGGAGGCCTTTATTGAGCCCCTCTGACTTTTGGAACATTGAGCCTGGAGCTCTGTTGAGGTTTATCAAGAGCCTTAACCTAGTTCTCGGCTGAACACTGGGCTGTCACAATAGATCTAGTAGTACATGAGCATCATATTCATGACCCTCATGCAGGATAAGCGGTCATTGAAAATGATAATGATGACTCAAGCGAAAAATCAAGAAATCATGTCCGGTGTGAATGACCCAATATGTGGAAATAAACTCAAAGTGATCGACTACGAATTCAGATAAATTAGGGTTTTACTTACAAAATTCATCTATTTTCAGTAGTAGATGGCTGGTCATTAGTAAAAACTATAATAAACAAATTTGTGCTCATCTGTATTCATTAAGGATTACCCAAAAACCGCTCAGTAGGGAATAGCAAAATGCCAAAACAATTGAGTACATTTCTTCTACTTGGTATATTCTGGGATATGGATCTCTTCTAATAGTTACGCCTGTGCCCAAATGCGTATTTGCTCTACTTGTGGCTTCATAGTCAGTCATCTTTTGATACCGATTAAATATATATTTTTAAAGAAAAAGGCATGGAAAGCATTAATTCAACTACAATACTTACTCTGCAAATTCATATATTCTTTAGTTGCCAGGAATATCACATTGACGTACAAGTAGTATGTACTTATGTGCGACTAGAGAATATGCTAGCCTCGATCTGACTACAGATCCCAGGACTTTTACTGTAGCCTGTCAAGAACGTTGGTAGTTATTCTTCTAATACTACTATTGGATTCGTATAATCAGTTTCTAATAGCTGCGTGATCAAGCCCTCCCTCCAAGTCTAAATGGGGTTGTGGTCGTAGGTCACTGTTACTGTGGATGATATTTGATATAATGTATAGAAACTAAGTGATAGCTTAGTGCTACTTTATTGTCACCAGTTTCCCTGGAATTGCTTTTCTGCGAAATAGCCTCCATATGAACACTCTGCTTCCACTATTACCAATAGATATCAGAGATACCGGGGATTCACACAAAAAGTATCTAATAGTCATTCAATTTAAAAAATGAAAAAAAAAAAAAAAGAAATTATATGTACATAAGACCATCTTTATAGACTATGTACATAAAAAACAAATATTTGGCGCAACAGCTCTTTAAAGTGCCAGGGCCTAGCTTCTCGCAACCACTCATGTTGTGTGCGTTATATTTTTCACACGAATGGAAGGGACCTACAGTTTAATTCCGAGTCCGAACGGCGATTTGAGAAGCTTTTTCGTGACAACAATACTCTCGGATGTTTGTCAGACGCTCGCGAGAGGTGGGACCGTGAAAAAACTTTTTGGTGTTTTCTGGGATTCGAACTTGGAACCTCATGCGTAGTGAGCCGACACACTAACCACTTACGCCACGGCGCCCACACTATGTACATACCCATGTCCATTTTTTCGCATTTATTTTAATCATCGGCAAAAGGTACGTTTCTTGAATATCCTTGCTTGAGATGTTAACAATCATTTCTCTTACCAACCTAGGTTGCTACCTAAGAGTTCTTCTAGGAAACCTTAGTACTGACCCATTTATTTCATACTATTGGGGACAAACAGGTAGAAATTGGTATAGTCTTACTCCAATGGATTTGGTGTTAGTGAAGTCATATGAAGCTTTCGAACTCTAAACATATGCATGAATGTGTGCCGTCGGGAAAACCGTAACTCCTGGCACCCTTCTCACTTTAAAATATATTCTACATGCTTGTCCGACTTATTGTGGATATTTTTTTCTTAACTTTATGTACACATGCGGCCATTAAAAATTTTCCAATATGACAATCAAATTTTATTGACATTCCTTAAAAAAAAAAAAAAAGTATCAGGACTTTTGCTACATATCGAACTTTGCTGCTTGAACACTGATATTCCACTGTACGTCAGATAAATCCTCAAATATTTACACTATCTGCAAATATTTGTTAGTTTTCATACACATAAGCAGTATCTACAGACTTGCAACAAATACTCGCTGTTGTCTCACTGCATGTATTCAGAATGTTTCCTCCGCCCACGCAATGTCGATCAAACGATCACACGTTTGAGGTTTATTTGCATACAATCAGTTTACAAGGCATCATCGAATCGATTTCCTTGTCGTTCAGCACCCTAACAATAATTTACTTATTGTCGGACGCGTGCTCCGATTTCTGACATAAAGTATAAAATTTGGTTTACAGTGGTTTTAATTGCGTGGTGTTATAAAGTTTGTATCAATAGAAGATTTAGAAAATTTAAAGATTGCAAACTATGGTTTCCGGTTGTTCTATTGTGTCACTGTGCAATGCGAGGGTGGTAAACATAAAGTAAATCGAGGTTTTTGATGGGGAAAACCAATCGATCTGTATTAGAGGATCAATGAAGTTTACCTTGGCGTGGGCGGAGTGATCACAATTCACTTCAGCATATGCATGCCACACCCGTTTTTTGCTGGTTGGACTCTTCTAGCTTTATTTGTACTCAGCTGCCGACGGTAGTGATAAAAGGCTCAACAGTAATAGGAGCAAGCAGCTGAAATAATTGACAGCTCAATCCAATTAATTTAAAGCAGTTTTTTTTTTTTTTTAATTTCATTGGTATTATTAGTTTTTTCCTTTTTTTGCAATTCATTTATATTTCGATTTTAGGTAAATAATTTAGTAGATAGATATATGCTGTCGTGGACTTTTCTATAGAACTTTTTATTGCTAACAATTCTCCCACACATAATGTTTATATATCTTGTACGGGTTGTCTGGAGTAAGCAATAGAAATTTCCAGAACGGTGGCGATTCATTCCAAAAGAAATAAATTATTAAAAATGATCTTATGCTTGTATTATATATTATATTAAGTTCAGCTGTAGTTTAGAATACATGCAAAAGTAATCGTTTAAATATACATTTCTCCGCCTTACTGGTAGAACACAATGGTGTCGTCGTCGTAGTCGTAGTCGCATTCGTACCTCCTGTCAAAAGCTGAAATACGCACAAATGAATGAAAGTGAATACAATAAGTCGCTGTCGTGGTCGTAGCCGTGGTCCTATAAAGTTGAACAATTTTTAATATTTGTCGTACGACAAGGCTGCAAAGTGTGCACAAAGTTAAGTGACAGCAACTACGACTACGACAATGACACCATTGTGTTCTACCAGTAAGGAATGTGATCGAAGGACACTGTTATTGTGGCAATAATTCACAGTTTTTCGTTATCACAAAAGTAAAATCAATATAACATTTCTTGGGAAACACAATATTGATTACTGATCTCTCAGACACATCTAGCAGCAAAAACGTGAACAAAAATATTCTCGGAACATGATGCAGCATTCTTCTTGCTTCTTTTTTCAACAATGCATCCTTACAGTCTCCATTTCACTGAATATTTACGTGGGAGTGTGACAAAACAGTATGAAACGGGAAATATGAGCGCGTGCTCTAAGTGGAAACTCTAGAATAACCGGACTAATCCACTTATGATGGACACCACCCTCACAAATAACCCTTGCACACGTATTTCCTATCCTTTACTGGAATTTCAACCGAATGAAAAGTGACAAGATAAATCTCAAAAAAGGACAATGCAAGTAGCTGTCAAAATAATTCATTCGAAATAATTGTTCGCTGCGATTGTTTGGAAAAGGATGTTCAAAAATAAAATAAAAAGAGGAAAACGGAAGGAAATCTCAGTATCCATTGAAATTTTAACGTGTACCATTTTTGGAAATGCTCTAATCCTTTCGTTTGAAAGGAGGTATGTACACAAGAAGTGAGTGTTTTGTTTACTGTGTTGTGGATTAATCACTTTCATTTGGTCACTCTTGCCATTTGGATGATGGAGGTCACTTTTGGAATGTCCCAAAAGGCATGAGTATTGATTACTTTTTCCAAATGCTTTCTGTCGACCGTGACTGATTTGACCAAGCGATGGCATTGAAATTGAAAGAAACTATAGTCAGTCGAATATCTGCAAAAAATATTGTTCCGTATCCAATGAATTCGCAAATTTGTCTTTTAAGGACCTAGATTCCAGCACATGCCAGTTTATTTAAAATCCAGAAAAGAACAATCTTCTCCAGACGTACCATAACCTTTTTAGAGATTTTTCAGTAATGGACATTAAGACGCAAACAATTCTCTAATAGAGTCGTAAAGGCTGCTCGATGTTCAATCACTCATTGCATAATGCTTGCTTATGCCACACACAGGCAGAAACGTCTTAGAAAAAATTCATTCGTGGCAGCTCAGCCATGAATTTTCATTTGTAATGTTTGTTTTCTTTTCCGCAATTTGGATGAAGTCGTAAGAAGGATTACTGACATTTTAATGAAGTCCTTTTTGATAATTGACAGACCATCTGTAATGTTATACACTTGAGAATTGCAATCGTAATGAAATTGAATTTACTTTCATTTGCAAGGATTTGTCACACTTCATCTATTGAAAAAGGACCTAACTGCAAGTCTGTGATCAACGACGATAGGAATACAGTTTATGTGACGATTGCAGATTACGGCAGATGTGGTTTTAATGACAGAAAATGGCACAAGTTCTGTGTAGAGAGATTATGAGGGTTTAATGAACAATAAGTGTAGCGTAGGAGTGCGGTCATCGGAGGGAGTGGGTTTCGTTATTTCATCACTCTTAATTTTAAAAGCGTTCTTAATGAAACTACAACAAAATTAAATAGCCAAATAAATGTAACACCCTCGAAAGACCCCGAATAGAATTAAAACACCAAGGCGAATTATCGTAATATTAATAAAATGTAATGCCGCAGCTGACATTCCCTTTTGAACAAAATGCATTGAGGTTGCTTTCGAGTACCGAAAAGTAGTTGTACCTCTTCTTTTATAAACACCATAAACGTGGTGTTTTCTACAATCTGGCGCTACAGTTCGGGGTGAACCTGGGCCTCTCCATTTAGCTCGGTCTTTAGCTAATTGCCTCCAGTTGCGCACTCCAAGTTGGTCGAGGTCCCCTTGAACTTGTGCGCGCCACCTACGGCGATGATTCCCTCTACTGCGTTGTCCCTCGGGGTTAGATTCGAAGACTCTGCGTGCCGGAGCGTTGGTGTCCATTCGCTCTACATGTCCTAGCCATCTCAGACGTCCAATACGCAGTTTTTTGACTAGGTCGATGTCGCTGTACAGCTCGTATAGTTCGTGATTGAATCTTCTCCTCCAAAACCCGTCAACGCAAACGGGACCGAAAATCTTACGAAGAATTTTTCTCTCGAAGCGACCAAGGATATCTTCATCCTCTTTTAATAAAGTCCATGTTTCAGCGCCGTAAAGCTGGACTGGGATAATCAAGGTCTTATATAGAGTCTCCTTAGTTGTTCGAGACAGGGCTTTACTGTTGAATTGCCTTATAAGCCCCAAAAAACAGCGATTGGCAAGAGTTATTCTTCGATTGATTTCTGCACTGATGTTGTTTGTAGAATTTATAGTAGAGCCAAGGTAGACAAAGTCCCTTACCACCTCGAAGTTATAGTGGGCAGCTGCCCACGGTGACGTTTTGTCCAATTCGTCGGTGTTGGTTTTCCCTTCTTGTTGACAGCATATACTTGGTTTTGTCCGCGTTTATCGCTAAACCCATTTTGGCCGCTTCCGTCTCAATGCTTGCAAACGCACCGGTGACAGCCCGCTGAGATCTTCCGATAATGTCTATATCGTCGGCGTATGCAAGCAGTTGTACAGACTTGTAATAGATTGTGCCTCCGGTGTTGGCTTGTGAGTTCCGCACAATCCGTTCAAGTACAATATTGAAGAAGTCACATGACAGCGCGTCACCTTGTCTAAGACCTTTTTTGACATCAAAGGTCTCGGTGAGGTCATTACCGACCATGATGGAGCAGCGAGCGTTCTCCATCGTCAGCCTGCACAGACGGACAAGTTTGGCAGGGAAGTCAAAACTAGACATGGCTCTATAAAGCTCTTCTCTATAGATGCTGTCATAGGCGGCCTTGAAATCGATAAGGAGGTGGTGAGTATCGATTTGGAATTCTTGGGTTTTCTCCAGGATCTGCCGAAGTGTGAAGATTTGATCGATGGTGGACTTTCCTGGCCTGAAACCGCACTGATAGGGTCCAATCAGGCTGTTGATAAAAGGTTTCAGGCATTCACACAATATCGCAGAAATCTTGTATGCGATGTTGAGGAGACTGATGCCTCTATAATTGGCGCAGTTGAGGGGGTCTCCTTTCTTGTGGATCGCCCAAACGATGCTGAGATTTCATTCATCAGGCATACACTCGTCGGACCAAATATTAGAAATGAGTTGATGTATGCACTCTACCAATTCATCCCCAGCTGCCTTGAAAAGTTCGGCCAGTAAGCCGTCAGGTCCGGCAGCCTTGTTCGATTTTAGCTTGGATATTGCTATCCTCACTTCGTTTTGGTCAGGTGGACGGAAATTTTGACTATCATCGTCTATGTTGAATGGTTCATTCTGCCTGACAGCGGGATGTTGGTCTTCGTCGCCGTTATACAGTCTGCAGAAGTAGTTTTTCCATATTCTCAGCACCGACTGTGATTCTTCTACGAGGTTTCAATTTTCATCTCTACAGGTTTCTGTACGGGTATTACTTCTCTGACACGTTCTTTTTACCTTTTGGTAAAACTTCTGTACATTGTTCCTGGAGTATAAACTCTCGATATTCTCAAACGCGTGCTTCTCATGCTCTTTCTTCTTCTTTTGGAGAAGCCGATGTTCTTCCCGTCTCTTTTGCTCGTAGAGCTCACGAGCAGCTCTCGTCTTCCTTTGCAGCGCCGCTTTGTATGCCTCTTGTTTTGCTGCATGCACTCGCCGGCATTCTTCGTCAAACCAGGGGTTTCGCGGTGGTGGGCGAGCGAGACCCAGCACATCAGTCGCGACGTTTCTGATGGCATGTTGGCAGCGTTGCCACTGGTCTTCGGTACTTGATGCTGGCGGCAAAGGGGTGATTGAGAGATTTCGGGATACGCGTTCAGCGAAGAGTCTGGCGGTCTCTTGCGATTGTAGCTTTTCTCACAGTAATTCTTCTTTGTTGCTCAGATTGGGGTATCCGCATTCGTACCTTGGCTACAACAAGGTAATGATCCGAGTCTATGTTGGCCGCTCGGAAGGTCCGGAGATCCAGAATACTGGAGGCATGCCTTGGTCGATCGCAATATGATCAATTTGATTGATCGTTACATGATCATTGGACCGCCATATCTGCTTATGAATATCGAGATGAGGAAACCATGTGCTTGCTATGGTGACATTTCGCTCCACAGCGAAATCAATTAGCCATTAGGCAGGGATGAGGAGCAGTGTATACTGAGCGTATAAGGAACCGATTGGGCGATGCAAAAGAAGATTTTTGAGTAGAAGGTTTCAAGTGCGGCATCCACATTAGAATTAATGGAGATAAATTCGAAGTTAATGTTACTAATTAGGTCAGTAAGTTTATCGAAGTTAGCTTTTCGAAAATTAAAGTTGGAACAGCCGACAGGGTCGATATAGGTATTTACATTTTCGTAAGAGAAGGTAAAAACGAGGTCATGATCTAAACTCAAGGGATCATAACCCTCCCCTTTCACTACATTTCTACTGATCTGCTTTTAGATCACTTCGTTACTGAGGTAAGCCAAATGCTGGTGTCATTGCATTTACATGACCCAAGAGTTTTTAATCTTGCCTTTCTTTCGCGATATCAGTGGAACTTTTATTGACATTGCCTATTTGACAGGATTCAAATGATCTCTTCTTTAATACCAGTTGAGCCGATCGCGCTTTTTTTTTTAGTGAGATGGTTTCTTTGACGTGAAGGCTTCCACGAGTCTACGAACTTCTTGTTCATTCAAGCTTTGTCACTTCTACTGTCATGCGAATCATTTTTACATACATTGTCATATACATTGTCCAACATTGCGAACAGTATGTTAGTGCTGGGCGTACAACTGTGTTGTAGAGCTTTCCTTTCAGCTTAGGGGGGGTTTTTGGTCACAGAAAATAGCGGGGCTTTCCCACCACTTCATCCACTATACCCTTAAGCAATGATTGATGTCGTCATGACAGGTTGCTTTGCTATTGATCATAGATCCCAGGTATTTGAATTTTTCGCACTTTGAAAGCACTGTTCTATTCAAATTAATGTGTTTGGAATCGGCCTGAGTGTATCAAAAAACGGGCAGCCCAAGTACTTGGTCTTTTTTGGACTAATGGAGTACCCAGTTTCCTCCGAAACGTGCACCCATACGTCTAGTGCTCATTACGGGGACATAGAATCTTCACTTATGATGGCTTCATCGTCAGTAACGTACTTTGGGGTTCATCACTTTACCTTCAAGCATATAGTCAAGGACTATAATAAAAAAAAATAAAGTATATACAACAGGAGGAAGTATCTTCAAATTAAGTCGATTTGAATCTGTAATATTATTTTGTATGATTCTCCAGGAAAAATATTATTAACTTATCTGAGCAATACCTATGTTCTTGCCCCTTGCTTTTATAGTCAAACTAGCGGATGCCCTGCGTGCGCTGCGACGCCACTTAATGAAAATAAATAGATGCATTTTTTTTGTATGTTTTTCATTGAACGATTATTATTAAACTTCGATTTTTTATATATGCCAATCGTGTGGTTAATATTTGATTTGTGGTGTGAGCAATGTCATTGTAGTGTTGGTTGTCGTTTTCTGCATCATTTGTCAATTTTTGGAAATTGAGGTTAAGCGTCACTTATCGTAAAGCAATCGTACTATTTGCATAAACTTCCTCTCTTCAAAACATACTTGGTGTCTAAGTTTGAGCTCAATTGCCCGAGAAGTTTCGGAGTTTATCAAAAACAGATAAACTCCGAAAGACATACGAGTATAGATAAATAAATGAAATAATTATTGAAAACAGCTGGCTTGTTAGTTGCACTTTTTTGAAAAAAAAGAAAAACATAAATATTATTTTTTGTTTCTCAATTTGAATAAATCCTAATAATAAAACTGCCGTAAATTATTTTAAGCAGGCTTTCTGATATGTAATAAGAAAAACGACTGTATCTGGATGCTTACTAATAGTAATATTATTTCTATATATATATAATATTTGCTTTTCATTGGAATACGTTTGAATGAGATTTGTACTTTCTTTTTAAATGTTTGATCTAATACAAAAGTAATAGTTTTCTCCAAAGAATATGCAACTACTACACACATAAATAAAATGAAAACATATTTCATTGAAACTGACTGCTCATTATATCGAAAGGAAACTCCCTAATTAATGCGGGTTTCCTTCAGGAACAGTACAAAACGGTAGGATGAGAAGAACTAGCCTACTTATCGCAGTTCCTTTTTTGAGAGCCCACACCTACTCTGTTCTGAATAAAATTTTCCGACGACCGTCGCCATTGCCATAATAAATTCACTATCCTGTCTGTTCATTGAGAATTTTCTCTTCTATCATTGTGATCAATATTAGATCCGCCTTATTTGGAAAATTTATTAATTTAATTGGAACACTTACTGGCAGTGAAAATCTGTAATTATCCGGTTCCGAATTGGTCGCCGCATTTCCGACCAAACACCTTTCTCAATTGATCTGAAATAAATAAAAACCTATGATCACAAAGACCTCCACCGACTGTCTTAGAATATGTAAATGTATATCCTAGGATAATTATGGCAAATTAAAAACACGGAAATCGAAATTCAAACATTTCTACGAATCTGGATCGTAATTTAATTCCCCAAAAGGCTCTATGGACTTAGGCGATCAGTAGATAGTCTTTAAGAAGGGACTTAAGTAATAAATTCACTTAGACTGTTTTCTGTGAAAATCCGATTTGATGTTGGAAAGATAATCCTGAAGAGTAAGCGTTAGCAGACCTATCCTTCGTTGACAAAATCGATTGCAAGCACTAAATAACAGCATGAATTTGTGTTGCTAAGATTATACTGAGATTACAACCTGCCGAGGCCCCTTCTCAAATTATGGTCAAACGTGAACCTAATTACATTTTCAGTGTATGTTTGTCAGTGTTATGTACTTGTTGTAAATCACACTTGTGAAATCCTGCTGTTTCTTGTAATATGAGGGCAGAAAGATAAGAAATGCCTGGTTTGCGTTGACTCAGGTAATGTTTTTGTGTTTTTAATTTGGAAGATTACCGAGTTATCGGGAATCGGTAACCCAATCAAAACAATCATTTTTACAGGTTTTTGCTAAATGAGAAGAAGAGGTTCAGAAGGTTATGGGCTTAACACGAGTTGTTCTATTTTTTATTGCAAATTCATTTATAACGTATGTATTAAAGATTGCATGTGTAATAAAATACATATCTTTAAATAACATGGCTAAAGCTGTATGGTGGAACGACAGTTTTTAATAAATGACATATTAGGTATATATCTTTAGGCTTTAGTGAAGAAAACGTAATCTCTTTAAGGTGATTCATCTAAGTTTTGACCCCAATATTGTAAGGCCTCTGTTAAATATCTGTGTAAACATTTCCAGTCACTTCCATTCAAAATGTTGATTTGATTTAGTCCGAAATTAAGTCTCCTTAGTGCCCTCAGTATTGGACAAACTCCTAGAAAATGTACTAAATTTTTTCTTGACGACATATTAGATAGCATATATTGTATAGGTTGGCTGTCTCGATGTGGTATACAATGCATATGTAAAAGTTCTCCCCGTGTTTTAAAAATTGCACGTATTGCATCCATCCCATAATGTTCTGCAAAAATAACTCTTCCCACTCAGATCATGTGTAAGCTTGGAGTACAATTCTCCGTAAATTGAGGACTCTGCCTGGTCTACGACTATAAAAGTGAAATGAACCTTGCTATCTAAATTTTTTAAGACATTGTACATTGATCTTTCTGCTCTATCTATCAGCTCCCTTCACGTTTCAAAGCAGAATACCCATTTGTTGATTGCATACGTAGCGACAATCCGGACCAGACGTGTTACCTCCATGTTGAAAACTTTTATCAAGCAGTCGGAATGCATTTTTTGGGGTTGTGATGAACATCGCTGGCATTCCAGTTTCAATATGTATCATATAATTGGTGTAGCCATGGGCAGCCAGAAAATTTGATTCAGGAAGAAACTTAACTGCTGCTTGACAGTATTGCTTTGCTTGTATCCCCATACATGGCGCGCATACATATAACGATGCCGATCTCGCTGTTGCCACAAATATTTTGTATTTCTTTGCGTGGCTAATATTTTTGTTTAAGAAGCACTTCCTCCATAAATTGTTGATTGCTTTTTTTTGCTTCCTTTAATTTTGGTTTTAGATGCAAATTGAAACCATTTCGTGGTGTCAAGGTTACTCCAAACTTCTTCTTCTCTTCCTTTTTCAGCGAGGTTATGATCCGAAAATAAGGGATCATAACTCTCCCACTTCACTGCATTTCTACTGATCCGCCTGTGGGTTCGCCTATTTGACCTCAGAAAATATCGGCAAGTGTGCCGACTTTGGATCACTCGGTTATTGAGGCCAATGAAATGCCGATGTCGTCGTATTTGTGTGATCCAGGCGTTTATAGACCTACCTTTCCTACATCGCGATGCCTTTGGAAAGTGAATTGATATTGCCTTTTTAAAAGAGCTCAAATGATCTCTTCTTTGAACGTGGTAATACCAGCTGAGCCGGTCGCGCTCTATCTTTTGTACGATGGTTTCCTCTACGTGAAAGCTTCCATGGATCTTCGAACTTCTTATTCGATCAAGCTTTGTCACTCCTGCTGTCAAGCGAAACATCTTAATCTCAGCTGCTGTTAATTTACTCTCATACTTTTAGTACATCGTCCAACATTGTGAACCGTATGTGAGGGCTGGATGCACAACTGCGATGTAGAGCCTTCCTTTCAACTTAGGTGGCATTTTTATGTCACAGCAGATAGCGGAATTTTCTCGCTACTTCATCCACCCTACGCTTACGCGATGATTAATGACTTCATCGCAGGTTGCTTTGCTATTGATCATAGATCCCAGATATTTTAACTTTTCGCACTTGGGTAGCACTGCTCTATTCAAATAAATGTCGGGGCAGCATAAGCACTATGTCGTTTTTCAACTAATGCGATACCCATTTCCCTTCAAAACGTACACCCACACATCAAGCACTCGTTGCACGGATGTAGGATCCTCACTTACGATGGTTCCATCATCAGCAAAGAATAACTGATGTACCTTGGGTCCGTCACTTAACTTTCAAGCAGATAGTCAAGAACTGTAATAAAGAGTAAAGGACTTAAAATGCTTTCCTGGTGCACCCCGACTTTGATTGGGAATTCTTCGGTTTCTCCACCGGTGCATCTTACTCTTGTCGTTGCTCCTTCGTACATGTCCATGATCATCTGTACATAGGTATCTGGAACCCCTCGATGTCTTAGCGCCACCCATATCAGATCTCGTGGTTGTCTATCGACTACCTGTCCAAAGTCAACCAATACAATATGCAAATCCTTTAACGAATCACGATGTTTTTCTATTATGATCCTTATACTTTGGATTGCATCTGTGGTTGACTTACCCGCGATAAACGCGCACTGATCATCAGATAGCCGTATTATTTTTCGCAGTCGACCACCTAATACCCGCCCAACCGCTTTTCGTTTTTTGGAGTATTTGACCGCACAACTAACTTCTTCGACTGTAATGTCGGGTATTTCTTCACAGTTAGGGGTGGCTCTTGGAAAGTATAGCCGGATCTATCCGGAATTTCCTGAGCGTTCCACCTTCTTTGGGCGGCTATTTTGAACATGGTTGGTTGTGGAGTTAATGTTTGTTGCGGACTTTTGGCCGGCGGCATTTTGGGCCGCATTTTTTAAAGACGTAAGAGGCAATACAGTAATAATTATTGCTGATCGCTACCGTGACATATTGCAAAATTTCTTGGAGCCCGGATTGGATCAATTGCATTTGCAACACACGTGGTTTCAAATGTAATATGCCACATCACACGCAGCTGAAGATACGATGGATTTGACTACGAGAAATTTACTCGGTCACAAAATGTGAAGCAGAGGTGATATCGATTAACCCCCTCGATCCCCTTCTTTGACCGCATCCGACTTCATCCTTGGAGGTACTTGAAGAGAAACGTCTACGAGAATAAGAAATCTACAATGGTCATGTTAAGGGACAACATTTTTCAAGAATTTGGTGTAATAACACCCAAAATGTGCCAAAATGTTATGCAAAATATGGCTGAAAGGGCACGCATCTGTGTCGCGGTCAGAGGCAGCCATTTGGCCGAAATAATATTATATACGTAATTGCTAAGGATTAGTCATCTGCTCTTTGCGGATGATTTGGTCATCCTTGGGTCCTCTCAAACCGAACTTCAGGGCGCACTCGAAAGGTTTGTAGCCGTTTGTGATGATGCTGGAATGAAGATCAACGTGAACAAATCGGAAGTAATGGTCGTTTCCAAAAAACCCGTTCAGTGCACTCTGCATGTTAGTGGAGTCCCACTGAAGCAGGTGGAGAAGTTTAAGTACCTCGGGGTTTTATTCACGAGTGATGGGAGGAGCAATGCCGAGTTATCCTGTAGAATTGGTCAGGCTGGATCAATTTTGAGAGAGCTTGGCCAATCTGTTATAAGGAAGGCCGAACTTAGTATTCAAGCTAAGCTATCGGTTTTTAACTTGGTGTATGTTCCAACTCTCACCTATGGTCATGAAATTTCGGTAGTGACCGAAAGAATAAGATCGCGGATACAAGCTGCCGAAATGAGGTTCCTTCGCGGTGTTGTTGGAATAACTCGTAGGGATCGAGTGCGCAACACCAGAGTACGCGAGGCGCTCAAAGTTGAGCAGCTACTTCTCCGAACGGAACGATCTATGCTTCGATGGTTTAGTCACGTAGTGCGTATGGCCCCAGACCGGCTTCCAAGACGCGCCATGGTTGCCGTGCCATCAGGTAGACGACTTCGCGGAAGGCCCAGAAATAGATGGTTGGATCAAGTCCGACATCTCTCTTGAGCCGCTTAGGGATTCTCCCTGATGAATTGGAGTCAATGGCGGAGGATCGAGAAGGATGGAGAGTCCACCTGAGCATCCTACCCCCGCGACCCTCATGAAGAATTAGCGGGCCATTGAAAATGAATGAATGAATGAATGAATTGCTAAAACCCAAATAATTGGTCAATTAAAAAATGTTAGAATTATATTTGATTTCATAATTAGTTAAAAAGAAAAAACATCGACCTGAGACATAAAAAAAAAACCCTGTACCTATATGCCTAGGTACATGCAAGAGTTTAACTTTTTTTTAATGCGAAATGACGGACCGACAATTGGAGATGAAAAATAGAGAAAGAGTTATGTTTAGTAAAGTGGTTTGAAATTCAGGTGGTATAAGGTCTCAGCCGGACCTACTTCATGGGTGGTGTCCGAACTAGCTGCGGAAAATTCGATTTCTAGTATTTATTTCGAATACTTATGAGTTCGGTTATTTCAGACGGTGCGCGACGGTACGCGACAACATCTTTTAGTTTTATTATTAAAAAAATGCAATGGTTATGGTTGGTATTTGAAGCGGCAACATACACTGCCGATCAATCAAATAGACTCAGGGTTTTTCTATAGAATATTGCATTTTTTTAATCAAAAAACGAACAAAATTTGCAAAAATCAATATTTTTATTACTCAGAATTTAATTCTTAAATAAACCAAATAAAAATTACCGTTCTAAGTCAAAAAATAATTTTTTAATATTTTTTTTTGTGGGTGAACCTCAAAAAATTGCCTCGTTTTATTGGTCAATCAAATAGACTCAAGGACTTAAAATCAATATAAATGACAAAATCTTCAAAAAACTTAGTATTAAATCGTATGTTTATAATGTTTCAAGTTTTATTAGTAATGTGTGTATCCACCTTTATTTGAAATCACTTCATGAATTCGGTCAGGCATTGAATCATAAAGGCACTTTAAAAGATCCAACGATAATTCGCTCCAGGCGCTTTTAATGGCATTTTTTAATAATTCTATGTCTTCAAATTGTCTGCCAGATTGATAGACTTTACGCGAAACCCATTTCCATACGTTCTCGATGACATTGAGGTCAGGGGAGTACGGAGGCCACTCCATTAAGGTTACATTTTGTTCCTTAATCCACTTCTTTACCACTCGAGAGGTATGTATTGGGGCATTATCATGTTGAAATGTCCAAGGTAATGGCTCAAAAATGTTAGAAAAGTGGGGAAATTTTTTTTGGAGCAGCTGCCTGTAGCGTGTGGCATTCATTTTAGATGAAACGAATTGGAGTTCGAATGCCTCATAGTAGGAGATGGCACCCCACACCATTATACTCCCCTCACGGCTATGGTGACGGGTTAAATAGTATTCTTCCTTTCTTATGCCATGGAAGTAGTAGTTGGAACCATCTGGTGCATCCAAATTAAAGCGTTTTTCATAAGAAAAAACGATTTGGTACCACTTCGTATTCCATGCCATGTGACTCCGACCAAAAAGAGAGCGAGCATGCTTACGAACGTCGGTAAGCGGTGTTTTTTTTTTAATTTTAATCTCTTCAAATGCTTTGCTTGACTTAGCACTCGCCGAACAGTAGATTCAATTGCATTTACTCCCAAATTTAATCGAATTTTGGCTGCAGAGCACATTGAGTTTGAGGTTTCTTGGGGTTTCTTCGCTCTTCACAAGCCGTAAGTGCTTTTCTAGCGGGCTTTTTCATATTTTTTTCATAATTTGATGGATTTCTCAGAAAATGAGAGACAACAGTCTGACTTCTAGAGATTTTTTCTGCTATCTGCCTGGTTGTAAGATTGCTGTCTCGATACGCCAATATTTTGGTCCGAAGTTAGTGCTGCACCACGGCCCATTTTGTATTAATTATTCAAAAATTGCGAGAGACAACAAAATGCACCTTTTAACACACACAGCTAATCGGTAACTAAAATTACAGCCTCTGAGTCTATTCTGGTGATCGCCTAAAAATCACATTTTTTTGGCATAGGCAAAGCAAAATAGGAATAGATCATAACTGTAAGATTTCTGCAGCCAACTCTTATCTCTTAAATTTGTCTAATACACTACTCTAAAAAAAAACAACAAAGGTTGTGGCGATAACTTTCTGCATAAAAGAGAAAATCAAAGTGTAAAAGATAAAACATGTTGAGTCTATTTGATTGATCGGCAGTGTACTACGCAATAAGCGAATACATCAGTCGACTTTACCATATTAAAGTTTGAGAGTGGCTACGTCTACTTCCTTGAGACTGAAATGTCCTTCTCCTCCTCCTCCTCTTTTGAATGATCTTAGTGATTCTTAATGGTCTTCTCAGTTTTGAATGAAATGCCTTTCATAAGTTGCAATGATTGTAGATTTTGGTGCACAAATAGGTGCGATATTTTGCGCTGCCATGCCTGAAGCATTTCATATTTTAATCCTTACCTTGTAGTGGTAATACTTCCTGGAGACAAAGTTTTCTTTATAGTTATTACACATCTATTGGATTAGTCTAGAATTTTTGATAACATATGTATGTAAATGGCAAATCCGTATTAGTTGTCAATTGGTGTATGGTATTCCAGTCCGAACAATGCCTTGTCTTTCTCTGCTTGGCAATAACACTCAGTAGTATAATTTATCGCGGATATTGTATTTTTGCTTTAAAATGAAATCTATGCAATTTTATTATAATCAAAGGTTGTTCGAAATTAATTGATTAATTAAGAGTAGTAGAAACTACTAAAACCTAAGAACCCTATCGCCTAGATGGTACGTGAAGTTAATGTTGGCATTTTGCTTCTGTTATCCAATTTTAGCCGAAAGACTATACAAGCAGTCATTGTAACCCTCATAGATCTTCATAGAGGTCGACCATCGCTTGGATTTATTAAACAAATTAGTCTACTCATGAAGTCATTTAAAGAAAGAAAAAAAAGAAAAACGTCTCCTATGCACCTGGAGCCAGTAACTTCAAGCTTGAACCAGCATTACTTGGTCTCGTACCAAATGTTTACTTTGCTTGCAATAATGGCAACCGCAGAATGCACTCTTCTCTCAGTGTATCTTCAATTATGACCAGTTGTACCCTTATAATCAATCGAAGAATGCGTATCATATAATGAAATCTTCCAGGTGCCTCAATGATGGAGATATCCGAAAATATTCATTACAATCGAACCAATTGTTCTCAGAGAACAGATGTGGAACTTTATAAGTATCTTTTGGCCACACGACCTGATTTGTTTACTCAGAGACATCAAGGCGAGGCGTCCTGTTGGTCCATTCATCACATACTGAATCATCATAATTGAATAGTCAATAAGAATGCCCACAATGAGACATTAGCCTAATGAAGTTTGAATGACTTAAGGATGTCCCAAATGCATAAGAAAACTTATAAGGATGAAATGGGCAGAATTTTCAGAAATAACTCTATTACTCCCGAGTAAATGTAAACATGAAGAAATAAAGAAAAAAAAAATCATTTCTGCTTCCTGCAGGGACATGGCGTGCGCCATTCAGTAATGCACCGAAGGACATTCGATTCTCATTTGTAGAGAAAAGTACTGTATTTACCTGCGTGGGTTTTTTGATATCTGAGCTATTTGTATAGAGATGTCCCCTGTGTTTGCAAAACAAAACGCACGTTCTCATGTGAGGTCCTTTTGCGGGGAACAATGATGGCCTTTGTTTGCTTTTTCCCTGTTTTGACCACAGTGTAACCAAAATATAGACCATTAACAATAAAAGAAGACTAAGAACAATACAGCAAATGAACATGAAACCAGAAACGAGGAACAATATGAGACTTTGCCTTGGGTTTTATGATATTTTGCTTAGCAGTATCACTCCCTAAAATCAAGGCCATAAAAATGTATGCCAACTACAGTGTGACAAAAAGTGACAATAGTGTAAAAATGTGAACTCTGCTGGTTGGTGAAAATATTCCGGGAATTCAAGGGGATTCTAGAAAATAGAGGTGTCATCGTCGTTAGGAGGACACCCAATACGATAGCAATTACTCAGTAGGTTTTTTGATTTTAATTATTTATGTGGGCTGCAATTTGATGGTTAAGAGTGTGATGTTGGCACATGTGAAGGTAGTACCTATATAGATGGGCGATGTGATAATCAGTTAGAGACGCATCTGCTCAGAGTTGTTGCATGAATCTCTAGTACGGTGGTGGTAGATACATATATGCATACGATGTATATCTATTTTGTCCGATTGAAATATAGGACTGAATTCCTTCTGGCTTTAATAAAAAGCTTTGAAGAAGAACCGGTAAGAGGTTTCCCATCTAAACTCCATTTAAAGTTCTATGATGCCTTTCAGCAACACAAGCTCTTTTTATGCAGATCCCTAATATCATTCGTCATACCGCGATAGTGCCGACTACCGTCACTGTGCAAACGAAGTTGTGCTAAAACCGCGATTTTTTTTTAAATAAATAAAGCCAGATGCAAAATTCCCAGAATCACTTCCAAAGCAAATACTGACTCTGTTCCTAAGTCTTTAGTTTTCCGTCTGAATATTTCTCGTCCTGTTATCAACAGGATAACCTTATGTCTCGTGTTCCAGACTGCTGAACCATATTTTTTTGAATGCACCTCAATATTCATGATTACAGTCATTGCGATACCTCCTGTACTAAGATCCTCTTCTGCACCTCGTAGAACTCGGTATATTGGTTCCTAATTCCTATCGTGCTAATACTGTCCCTGACAGCTGACCTCCTCGTAGTGGGGGGGAGGGCAATGTGACTGAGATGTGACATTTGAGTCATGCCTGAAAAATACCAGTATATAACCGGGTATAACGCGAAATGGATACGAGCTTCCTCTCAAAGGTCTCGGGAACCATTACGGGGGTTGAGGGGTGAGCGCGCTATGCTCCGATAGGGGCACCGATTTATTCTCTAAATTTCAACAAGGGCATCGACTTAGGATAGGCACATGGAACGTATCATCGCTCACAGGGAAGGATCTCGAGCTTATTGGTGAGCCTGTTAAAAGTCGACTAGATGTAGTTGGCGTCTCTTCAACAAAGCAGAGAGGCTCTAAAACTGTGGACCGTTCGAATAGGTGGAAGCTCTTCTTTCTGTCAGGAGTCGCACCCTCAATGTCTGTTCAGGCGGGAGTGGGGAAACTCACAAGTGCCAGGTTGGCAGACAGAGTATTGGAGTGGATACCATTAGGAGGGAGAGTTGCGATCTTAAGGTTTACGTTTGAAAGATCGACTCTGGCATTGATAGGGTTCCTCGAGGCAAACTCTGGAGTGTTCTGCAGGAGTATTGGATTGATGGTTCCCTATTAACGGAGATTCAGTCTTTATATACAAACTGTAGAGGGCGTGTTCAGATAAACGGTGTTAGATCAATACCTTTCACTGTGGGCAATGGACTCCGCCAAGAGTGCGTCTCTTCTTCATTGTATGTATGGACTGGATATTCCAGCGCACCCGATTTTTCAAAGAGGGAGACTTAAGGATTAGTCATCTGCTCTTCGGTCATCCTGGGGCCCTCTCAAATCGAACTTCAGCGCGCACTCGAAAGGTTTGTAGCCATTTGTGATGAGTTATCCTATAGAATTCGCCAGGCTGGACCAATTTTGAGAGAGCTTCGCCAATCTGTTATAAGGAAGGTCGAACTTAGTGTTCAAGCTAAATTATCGGTTTTTAACTCCGTGTATGTTCCAACTCTCACCTATGGTCATGAAATGTGGGTAGTAACCGAGAGAATAAGATCGCTGATACAAGCTGCGGAAATGAGGTTCCTTCGCAGTGTTGCTGGAATAACTCATAGGGATCGAATGTGCAACACGACACAACCTTGAGTGCGTATGCCTCCAGGTAGGCATCAGGTAGAAATATATGGTTGAATCAAGTCTGACATCTCTCCTGGAGCCGTCTGGGCATTCCTCCTGATGAGTTGGAGTCAATGGTGGCGGAAATTGAAAATGTACGTAGGTATGTATGGTATGTATTATGCTAATATTTGTAGTTCAAATACAAAATTATATGAAAATTTAAGACGTTTTAGCTGCAAAAAAAGTGGAAAAAACCTTGGGGATTGTGTGACTTTTGCAAAACGACGTTTAATGGCGTCTAACAATACACTTTTTGAGAACAAGTATATAACAAAATATACCCGTAAATGATTCAAAGGGCAAGACGAAATGCGTCATAATTTGTCATGAAAATCAGATGGGATGCTTTTTCTTAGGAAGTAGAATGTACACATTTTTTTTAATAAACACCTTAAAACATTGCATTATAGCATTATGAATAAACCATTGTATAACGGATAATCCTTAAAACCCATTTTGATTGCAGACCACTAAACTTGACAACCCATTCGAAAACATTGCCCAAATACGGATTACTAATCAGAGAGTGTTGAACATATACTAACCACATTATTATAAAACTTCACACAAACTCCTGCTCATTTCTCCGTTCTTGCCAAAAATATATTCACACACAATAATTGGATCATCAGATAATTTGAAAAATTGTTTTCGGAAATACATACTCCATCCACAACATGTATGTATGTATACATCTTCGTTCGAACTCCCCATGCAAAACATTCTCACGAATTAGTGCAATTGCCAGGAACTCTCCCGAAGTGGCGACATACCAATAATTCCTGACAATGGTCAACTTTACGATGCATTGTTACCGCATTCAGTCGGCAGCAGTGCATTTATCATTATTTGCATATGGCGCGATCCAATTCGTCGGATATCGGTTTCGCGAGGGGAATTGATTTCAAAGCTACCGAAACAGTAGGAATTTGAATGAGAACTATACGATAGTCCAGGGAAGATATCCTTCAAGTCAATTATATAAGATTTTTGATTTCTCTTTGGAATTTAGCCCCCAATAGTCTTGTTAATCAAAAAGGCGGCATGATGATTCCTTTTTAATTTTATTTTTAGGATACCTCTTGTACCGATCCAGCGGCGAGACAAAAGGGCGTCAGCAGTAGGCAGTACACACTATGACCGAAAAAAAGGAGAAGAAATTAAATCACCAATCCATTTAAAAGAGGATATTTTCAAAAGGATCCTTTGATCCAATTATTTAGGCGTGAGTCCGAGGCACTTGCGCACCATCAACGATATGTTAATCACCTTGCATACCAGAGCACATATTTGTGTCCACACGTGAATAAATTACATCGAATGCCGATACATCGGTAGTGAATAGTTGTGAAACATAGATAAAATCCAAATCATTTATCCGGGGTGGTCCTTTATCTATTTTCTAATTTTCTTAATTCTTTTTTGTTCGAAATCAATTGAGCTGAATGAAGAGAAGAATCTGACGCACAGGTTATGCAACCGCTCTGATGCATAAATAAGGTACAAAGACCATCCGTGATCTCTAAATCGGAGGCCCACACACGCGTGCAGATCCTCAAAAATGGGATAAATTCGTGAGGTTTTTTATTAAGAATTTCATGCAGTTTTTATTTGAAGTTCTCATTATTATTTTTCAATGCACTCTTTGACGTTTTTATTGGTGCAACGAATGAGATTATATTTTAGGATTTTGAAGAGATTGAATTGAGAGGAATAGTGTTACACGTGCCTTGTGATGGAATGTGTTTTTTATGTCTTGGGTCGAATTAAGGAATAAAGAGATTGCAAGCAAATATTTGTATAAGAGTTTTTGCACGAGGTAATCTATCGCACTCATGAAATTGCAATCGCAATGTCTGCAATGTTCGTACAAAATTATCACCGAAATGGTTTGGGAATAACTTACTTACTTACTTACTTAAATACGTAAAGTAAGTAAGTAAGTAAGTAAGTAAGTATGTGGAGCTACAGTTCGAGGCGAACCTGAGTCTCAACCAAAGAGTCTCTTCATTTAGCACAGTCGTTAGCTAATTGCTCTCTGATCATCCCAGTCTTGCTTTACGGCGCTGAAACATGGACTTTATTAAAAGAGGATGAGGATATCCTTGGTCGCTTCGAGAGAAAAATTCTTCGTAAGTTATTCGGTCTCGTTTGCGTTAACGGGTTTTGGAGGAGAAGATTCAATTACGAATTATACGAGCTGTACAGCGACATCGATCTAATCAAAAAACTGCTCATTGGCCGTCTGAGACGGGAACATGTAGAGCGAATGGACACCAACGCTTCGGCCCGCAAAGTCTTCGAATCTTACCCGGAGGGACGATGTAGTAGAGGACCTCCTCGCCGTAGGTGGCGCGCACAAGTTCAAGGGAACCTCGACCAATTTGGAGTGCGCAACTGGAGGCAATTAGCTAAAGACCGAGCTAAATGGAGAGGCTTGTTGGTTGAGGCCCAGGTTCACCCCGAACTGTAGCGCCACCTAAGTAAGTAAGTAAGTAAGTAAGTTAGCTAATTGTTAAGACCCATAGTACCTACACTACATCCATGAAGATAATATTCTAATACAAGTTGTAGTAAAGAAAACAAACCAATGAAGACATTCACAAGGGATTTTAAGTCATTAGAGGGGATGTGGGACGGCGAATACATTCGTAACATTCAATCAAACGTTTTTACTACCTTACTGGAGCTGCATATTTTGGCTAACCTCAATAAAAACTTCTTTCGGCATGGGGCGTACAAATCATTGTTCCGCGACGTAGAAATGTTGAATTTTTTCGGAGGTGGATTATTCGCTCCATGATTCCAAATAAAAACAAAACCAAATCGGCAGAAGTGATTGGAATATTTACGACATCAGTTGTCCACGCCTAAATGAACAAAATACGACCACAAAAAAAAAAAAAAGAAACCATCGACAAATCCCAACACTTTATTCCTTTGAATTACAGAAATACACTGCTCAGCTCACAAAGCGTGCGATATGCCCTTTGGTCTGAGATACATTTGCCGACACACCACCGCTGCCCGTTCTGTCACATTCGACCAGTGGGTAGTTCAAAGAAATATTTCGGCATACGCTTAGTAGACTTTGGATGACAATGCCAAGAATTAACGTTCTAATGATACCGACTGGTGACCACAAAGAGATTGAAAAAAAAGAAAAGATATTCTGCACAGGTCCTTTAATGGCGATAATCGATTACTATATATACTTTTACTTCTTCTTATTCTCTGTTGATTGGCATGAAAAGGCGGTCAACGATGTGCATTTAGACGTGAAATTGCTGCACAGGACAGTATTCTATTGTAACAGATACTATGGAACGGAAAATGAAATGACGACCAAAGCAAGAGTATAAGTAAATTGATAATGTCCTAGGGACCCTGACAATGATGCATCTTCTTTGTACAAAGTAATAACATTACGTAAAGAGGGAAATCGATCCTTTATGCTAAGTCGGAGCACTATGGGAGTGTATTTTATTTACTTTTTCTATTATTTCAATTTTTTTGGATTTTCGAAATATCATTCGGTTGAAAAAGCGGTTTGCCACGGAGACGCCCCCAAAAAATCTACAAAAGCAAGGACCTTTCAGTTGTAAATAGTGAAATGGAGGTGTCGTCCAGTGGGCGGCCAAATATGTTTGACAAATATGCTCTGTGGACCGACCCGGTATTTATTGTGAACAGGAATAAATCACAAGTGATGTCTTTCCATGTCGCCTTTTTCTGAATCAAATTGTTGACACTGGGGACATACTCATATCTATCTTGGTGCATGTAAAATGGATATGTATCTGCTTGATCTATACGAGTACACTGCACACCGGGCATAGAGTGCCTTAATACCACTGAAAAATATTCTTTTTCCTTGCCTTCACAATGACAAAATGAAGATCGAAGTTATTGCAATTCTCTTGTAACGCGACGAATATCAACGATATTGCGACGATTGGAAGTTAAAGATCAACTTCCAGAAGTGGGATACCATCCTGTTTAGAACGCTGTAGTCTGGGGTTTCTTGGGACACTATTAAGAACTGACGAAAGCGCTCAGCCCATGGCCTTTAGAAGTGTAGTTAGGTACAATAGCTTGTGCTCTGGCTAGATCAATACCTACAAGGGCAGCTGATAAATTCGCGGCCTAAGGCATTAGTGAAAGAAGAAACCCGATTAAAAAATGTTTCTCAATATAATCTCCCTCGAGTGAAATTCATTTCTCATATCGGGCATAGAGTGCCTTAATACCACCGAAAAAAATATTTTTTATCTTTGCCATTAAAATGACTTTCTACGGCCGCCTTGATCTCGTTCTTATCTGCACATCTCCGGCCTTGAAGCTTCTTTTTAAATTGAAAAAAAAGGAAAAGCCGAGCCAAGTCACATCTATAGTTACGATTCGGTTGCAAATTTCGTCGAGATTGTCTCCGGCTAACTCCAAAGAATATTTGCAGCACTTGAGCCGTCGTTGCTTGTCAAACGCGGTGAGCATTTTCGGTACCCAGCGCGCACACATTTTTTTCATATTTAAATGCTCGTGCAAAATTTCTCCAATCCGTTCTTTGCTGATGTAAAACTATCTATTAAATTTGTATTCTTCGGCTGACCAGAACTAATTTTTCGACATTTTCCCCTGTGACCACTGACACAGGATGCCCTGTGCGGGGGTCGTCCTCCCAGCTTAGCCAGTTTTTCGCTTATCTCGGATGAGGACCAGCTTAACCGGTGGAAGGAGCTTCTAACTAGGTACTATTTGGAATCGCTAGCAATATGCCTCCAAGTCTGCTACCCATATGTCCAAATGCGAATGATCGCCAAGCTTCCTAAGATTTTCTTTCTTATGCAGTGCGAATCCTGGAGAGGTATTTGCGTGATACATAGCAAATACCTCTCCAAATAGCTACCATTAATGGTAGTGGCTAAAATAATCCTGAAGCGTATTAAAGAACACCTCGCAGACACACTCCTCCGCTCTGTACGTAGTGATCCAATTGTAACTTTAACTTCTGTTCATCGACCTTGAAAAGGCATCAGACACTGTAAACAGGGAACTCATTTGGTTTGCCGAAAAATGTATAGCTATTACCAAGGCCGCATACGATAGGCACAAATGGCACGTTCTGCATAGAGAAAGGCTGTCTGAGGAATTCGAAATCCAAAGCGGGGTAAGACAAGGCTACATTCATTTACCTATAATATTTTTATGGGTAATTAGTGATGTGCTTCGCCCTGCTTTGTCGATGGGAAATGGAGGAATTCAATGAATTCTAATATTTCAATTCAAACACTTTGACTTCCTATTTTAATAATGTTTGCTTACTCCCTCAAGGAATTGTGACTCTCCACCAAATCACAGCAGATGCGAAGAGGACAGCGGAAGAAACATAACTATTACTCATCAGCTCAAGTAATCATAGTAGGACAACCGGCAGAGAGGGTAGAGATTTTCCAGCATCTTGGGAGTATTGTCTCCACCGATGATAGAAACAAGCAGAATAAAGCCAACTGAGGTAGCAAAGCAAAGTAAGGAAAACATTTTAAACACCAAACTACGACTGCTTCCAACGTTGAATCCGTACTATAATATGGGTGCAGCACTTGACTACTACTATCACGAAACACACTATCGATTTTCTAGCCCAGTCAGTAAAGTGGCAGTGGATTGGTTATACATATACAAAAGGCGACATTTTAATAGCTAAATAAGCAATGCAATAAAATCTGTTGACCCAGAATGGCAGAGAGAAACATTTTTTTTTTTTTTTTTTTGCCGAGAGCAGGTGAAAAATCTTCCAAAGACACCATAAGGCCCGACCGCGAGTGCTTATGGTAGTGTGAGATTTTTACTCACTAAAAAAAACACCTCTCCTCAAAATTAATGTAGCACTTTAAACAGGTTAAATTCCAATGAAAGTTCCTGCCTCTTTCACGACCTTCATATGCTATGACGCGAGGTCAAAAGGTTTTGTCCTTTGAAGACGACGAATTGAATTGTTCGCGTCAAGTAGTTGAGTGATAGTACGGTTACAATGGCCGTGAACACGATCTTTGTGTTTACGCGCAAATTTTGTTATCTCTTCGACGACGCTGGGAATTCCCAGATCCCGATGAATATCTTCGTTACGTACATACCACGGTGCGTTAACGATCGTTCTAAGAACTTTATTTTCAAAAGTTTGCTTTTCTTGGTACAACCCCATAGTTGTATACCATACGTCCACACTGGCTTTAGCACTTGCTTATAGATAAGCAGTTTGTTATGTAGGCTCAACTTCGAATGTTTTCCGAGTAGCCAGTACGTTTGTCGGTATTTGTTTTGAAGTTCGTCGCGTTTCTTTTTCACGTGCGATTTCCATTTGAGCTTGACATCTAGAGTCATTCCTAAAAATTTTGCTTCGTTTGCGTACGGTATTTGAGCCGAGTTTAGATATACAGGCAATCTATCCACTTTTTTGTACGTAAAGTTGACGTGAGTAGATTTGCTTTCGTTCAGCACAATACGCCAAGAATTCGTCCAAGCGTGGACTTTATTAATAGCATGTTGAAGCTTTCCGGTTGCTGCTTCAATGGTAACTCCTGTTGTCAATATCGCCGTATCGTCCGCAAACGTGGCGACGACACAGTTTCTTTCTTGCGGGATGTCACGCGTGTAGAGTACATATAGAAGTGGGCCAAGGACACTTCCTTGCGGTACTCCGGCTGCAATCTCCTTGAAGTCAGAGTAATCGTTTCCGTGCTTAACACGAAAGAGTCTCTCGGTGAGGTACGATCGCAAGATTAAAAAGAGTTGCCGTGGCAGTAGTCGTTGCAATTTATATTCCAAGCCTTCGTGCCAAACCTTATCGAAAGCTTGTGAGACGTCAAGAAATACACCACAACAAATCTTTTTTTCTTCCAGAGCTTTCTCAATCACGTCAGTTATTTTGTGGACTTGGTCAATTGTAGAATAAATAATTCTAAATCCAAACTGATGGTCAGGAATGAGACGTCTTTCGTCGATTACGGGCTGTAGACGTTTGGAAAGAAGTTTTTCGAATATTTTTGAGATGACCGGCAATAGGGAAATAGGCCGATATGATTTCTTCTCATTTAGCGGTTTGCCTGGTTTCGGGACCATTATAATCTCGGCGACTTTCCATTGCCTCGGAACATAAAGCAATCTGAACGAAGCGTTGATCAAATAGAGCAGTTTGATAATAGCTATATTCGGCAATTCCTTGACTACCTGCGCCGTTATCAAGTCGTAACCCGGAGCTTTTTTGTCTTTAAATTTTTAATCACTTCCCTCAGTTCAATCAATGCAACTTTTTATACTTTAAAGTTGTCAGATGTCGTGACTGGGGAGTCGGGCGTTAACGAAGGGCCGTCCAACGGCTTAAACGTTTCTTCTAAGTGCAAAGCAAAAAGTTCCGCATTTTCTTTGTCGCTCTTGGCCCAGTTTCCATCGATTTTCCGAATTGGTGGCGCTTGCATTTGATGTTTCCGGATGCCTTTAGCGCTTTCCAAAGCGAATAATTTGATTCTTTTTCACCGGAGAGATTTTTAAGGTAGGACGCTATCTTTTTGCTTTTAAATTCGCGAATACTATCTCTAAGCCGATTGCATAGTCGGTTAAGGACCGTTCTATGCTGCGGTGCACGAGTGATTTGCCACTTCTTTCGTGCTTTTCGTTTCTCCCTCACCAGTTCAATGATTTCTCTGGGATACTTTTCGTTGCGGTTGATCTTATAGCTTCCAGAAGGAGTGTTTCTTCATGCCGCTCTTTGAATTGCTTCCACGAAACGATCAATTTCGTCCTCTAGTTCACAAGGTGTTCTAAGTGATACATTTAAGGCGATATTTGTTTCGCAATCATTTCTAAAGCCCTCCCAGTTTGTTCTATTGCTAGTGAGTCTTGGAGGTCCTTTTTTCTTGATCAGCGCTTCTCCAAGTAATAAAATCGATAATATCGGGAATTTTTTGTGAGTCAGTTGGCCAGTAGGTCGGTTTTCCTGTCGAATAAAAACAACAACCGAATTCATTTGCCACTTCGTAGAGAATTTTTCCTTTAGAAGATGTACATCTTGAACCCCAGAAGGTGTGCTTCGCGTTGAAATCTCCACCAATAAGAAAATTTAAACCAAGAGCATTGAAGAAACGAAAGTAGTCGTCTTTTTCTAGTGAGCATCGCGGCGGACAGTAAACAGACGCTATATTGTAACTCAGGTGCTTATTTTTAACCCTTACCGCGCACAACTGAAGTTTTTCCAGCTCTATGCTTATGTCGACCGAATGTTCGATGTTAGTTTAATGAATAAGGACGAACCGCCCCGCGCTCTATCAGAAGGATGATAGGCGTGATAACCAGCGTAGCCTCTTATCTTTATCTGCGATTCCCTTGTTAGATGGGTTTCGGAGATCAAACATATGTCGATATTTTCTCTTATTAGAAACATTTCTAATTCGTTAGATTTTTGTAAGAGTCCGTTTGCATTCCATGTTACTATTTTAAGCAAAGAGTTCATATTTACTTGGATTTAGATTTATGGTTAGCCATACAAAAGCTTTCGACGTTACTGAGACGTTCGAGAATCCGTTTGTTAATTTCACATTGTTCCTCGAACATAGCGTAGATGCAGTTTAGAATTTCATTCAACGGATCAGAGGGTGATCCGACGTTTCGTTTGGTTGCTTTGACTGCAGCCTGAGAATAAGTCAGACGTACGGGGTTCGCTGGCTTGTCAGAGGTTATTTTTCGTTCAGCCTTTTTAGTGGACGACTTTCACGTACGTTTACCCGGCTTAGAAGGCTGATTGACTGTTTCAAGAGTCTGCACTGCTGATTCGAGCGTCCATTCAGTCGGCTTAGGAATCTGTACCACTGGCTTACGAGACCGCTCAGTCTGCTTAGCAATACGTTCTTCCGACGTAGGAGCCCGATCGACTGATTTCGTTCCCCATACAATCGGCGTTGTCGATTTTTTCCGTCGCATCTGTAATTCCTTATCGACCTCGCAACCGCGATAATTTGCTGGGTGCCTTCCTTTGCAGTTAACGCAAGTAGCTTTTTCATTTGTGCTCAAATTGCAATTTTCCGAAGAGTGCTTTCCAGCGCACTTAACGCAGCGCGGCGATAGTACGCTTGTGTATGATTAAACTCTTGGCATCGCTTGCATTGAAGGATTGTCTTCGTGTTGACACGAAGCGGCTCAATTTTAACGACCATACTCATGAATGTACGAATATTGAATATCTTTTGCTGGCTTTCCGTTTTATGGAATGATAGCACAAAAAGCGGAAGCTTACGTTTCAATGTAGTTTCTTCACCACGGTCTGGTCGTTTTCTCTCTTTTTTTAAAAGGTTCACGGCGTCCAGAATGTTATAACTTCTAACGCGTAAATCATCTATAACGTCTTCTTTAGCGCATGATGGATGAAGCCCTCTAGCTACGACCCTCAAGGGTCTCTCAGACTTGTCTTCGTAAGTATGCCATTGATTTTTTTCCTTATTTAGCCTTTGAGATACAGCCCGATAGCCCTCAGCGTCATTAACCTTGATTTTCCACGCATCGTTTCGCAAGGAAGTTACTTTAAATTCACTAGCGATCGTTGTTTTTAGAATTTTCCTCAGAGAATTATAGTCGGCAACGCCCGTGATATTTATTGGTGTAGGTGCGCGTTTGCTTTCAATTTGCTTTTCCGGTTTCGGCTGCGCTTTGAGAGAGAAACATGGCCCACAACCGTCGATTAGGAGTCAAGTCAAGTCATGGCAAGTGGAATAGAGTCAGAGAGAACTGGCGCATAGTTAACAAAAACTGTATGGCGGGTAGGTGTAATTGAGATCCTAGGACCCACAAGGGGAAAGACCATACTCGTAAAGAAGTAAACAAGTTTATCTACTTCCTAGCAGTTCAGAATAGTTGATGGACTGTATGCATCCTGCAATTTTTTTTCCCTTAAATCACTGCAAAATTATTGGCTGAAGTCATTAATCCCAATATTCGAATCCTATTTGTACATGAGCACACCTTTGTTCTATTATTCATTATAGTTGGTGCAATCCCGGTTGGCAAATTGAATCGTTTGAAGTAAGAACGACATAGCTAATAACATAACTATTACCAGTCAGAAAAAAAAAATTATCGGATAGCTAGTTGCTATTATCATCATCCTGTCCTGTGATCCGTCATAATCTGTAAATTATTTGAGATGAATATCAGAAAATTGTATAAAGTAAGTCATTACCTAAAGCAGTAAATCCTAAAATTGGTTGCAAAGATGTTGCTTTTAGCGTGTGCTTCATGTCAAGAATATATAGTGACCACCTATATAAGTAATCCTACACTTACTTCCACTTCCTATACCACAGTCCGCCTCTTCTAATTATATGGTGTTAAACCATTTTACCAGACCCTATTGAATGAACCTAGCTGAACAGGATATTCCCTTAATAATTATAATTGAGATATTTCCTGCCAGATTAGAATTTCCCAATTTTTACCCCAAATCCACATTTGAAATGATTTGCCATAAAAAAAAAAACCCATCGCCCACACAAAACATAGAAGAAATGAGAAAGTGTCATATTCTACAGTTTCCACGGAGGTATTCGAATACAGTCTTATTTCACGCACCTCAAAAACGTCTCAAATTTAATAGGTTTCCATCCAAAAAAAGGTGTCCTTTCTTTGCACTTCCTCCACACGGAGGCAGGCGAAATGCTGTGTGAAATTTCTTAAATTATTCGTATCCCTGCGTGGAAGGATCAAACCACAGGCGAACGGTGGTGTCAAAAGTGAAATGGCATTAAATTGAGTTCAAAAATCAATTAGCTGCGGTCTCAATCACTACCGCATTTCTTCCGATAATCAACTATCGGTTGGCTGCAGTCACGTGCGGTCCAGTACACGGGATTAACAAGGCGTACGCTGCATGCAATTCTAAAAGCTAAAATTTTCCTTTCCGCTTCGAAGGAAGTTGTAAAAAGATTAAATAGTAAATCTTTTGAGAGCTACGATCTGACCATCTGATATCGAATAATTTTTATATAAACATGATCGTGTGCCATATCCGCTGAGTCAGTGCCGTGAAGTACACACTAAGTGCTTCGGTTTGTTCGAGTAAACTCATCCACGTGTGCACTGTCAAAAAATAATAAAATGAAACCCATTCATTGCTCGTTCTTTTTAGGTAAAAGTGATTTATTCATGATTTTAATAGGTTATCTGGCCGTCGTGGTCCGTGCCATGGATCAACGTTATCAACGCGTGTCAATAAAATTCCGAAATTGATGTCTGGACAAGAACTTAATAATTTTTTCTATTCATGATAGGGTACTCTTTCGGAGGAATTAAACTTCTAGATATGATCTGCTTTATAAGGGTTTTGAAAACAATTAAGGCTAAATCGCAATGTGCTCGGGCTTCTGACGGGTTATGTAAACTTCCGATATTTTCCTTCAGAAAGCGATTTGTGTTATTTACTAAATGTATTGTTGGTTCAAGAGACTTCACGCATTTGATGGTTTATGTGTCTCAATAAATTAGTTCTGTTGATTTACTCCCAAGATCAAAACATTCAGTAAATACATATGCAGAAGAAAAAAAAATGTAATTGTTTGAAAGGAGCGGGAGAAACCTTAGCATATCTTATTTGGTTCTCATTCAATTTCCTTATCACTTATGCATCAAATTGAATTCGCGATAGGGCCACTTTTGCCGCCAGTGCTCCTCTAGGCATACGTGTTGCAGAATGGTTGAAAAAAAATCCAGCGCTTTGGGAATGATTTGCAGAAAGTTGAAGCGCGTTGCAGAAGCCCGAACACAATGGCGCGCATGCGTTGCAGGTACATTGTGCTTAGATTGCATGGCCCCACTTGTACATGGCCCACTGAATTGCCTTTATGTGGGGTAGTTAATAATTTGTCTTGTTTCACCTAAAAGAAGAAAAATTTAAATTTTTATGTATCGCTTTTGTCATTTAGTAGAAAGGATGCAAACAGCTGTGATATTTAAGCAATTTCTTAAGCTACGATTCCAATGTTTGACACTGTGTCAAACGTTTAACCAGAAAATTATGTGACACAAATTCGATTCAAGACAGCCTTGGGTCCAAATACTTGACAATTAATGATGTCAATTGCATCATAAGTGACTCTCATCTATCTATCTAAGTATTATATATTGATGACATGAAAATCTTTAGACTCTTTTCATCTCCTGCTGATTCCCATCCACTGCAGGATGATTTGAATTGGTTTTCAGTTTGGTGTTACAAAAATCTTTTAGAGCTCAATGTTAGTAAATATTAAGCCATCACATACTCTTGTATTTCATTAGTGGTGAGCTTATTCCCACAGTTTCTTCTCTACGTGATTTGGGTGTCGATAACATTAGTAGCATGGACAAATCTGCACTCTCTTCCACTAAACGTTTGTCTAAGGAATTCTCAACCTGTATGTCACAAAATCCTTTTACATTTCATTCATTAGACCTCTCCTTGAGTATGCTAGCCATGTATGGTCATATTCATATATCGAGTATTGAAAGTCTCGACATTCACAAAGGAACATGGCTCTCCTTTGATCGAAAAATTGTCAACCAAATCGATCACATTGCGATCGACGCAAGGCACTCTTCCAGTATTCTGGGTGTCCGGACTTTCCGAGGAGCCAACGTGGACTCAGATCACTACCTTGATGTAGACAAGGTACGGATCCGGATATCCAGAACGGAGCGAAATCAACGAAATACTGTGAGGAAATTTGACGTCGGGCGGGTACCTTGCCGCTGAACTTTTCAAGGCAGGAGGAGATGAGTTGGTAAGGAGCATGCCCCAGCTCATCTGTAAAATCTGGTCGGACGAAAGTATGCCCGATGAATGGAACCTCAGCATCGTTTGCCCGATCCTGAAGAAAGGAGACCGTCTGAACTGCACCAACTACAGAGGTATAAGTCTCCTCAACATCGCATATAAGATCCCGTCTGCCGTATCATGTGAACACCCAAAACTGATCGTCAACAACCTGATAGGTCCTTATCAGTGCGGTTTCAGGCCGCGAAGCCCACCATTGACCAAATATTCACACTACGGCAGATCTTGGAGAAAACCCATGAATATAAAATCGATACGCACCACCTCTTCATCGATTTCAAAGTTGCCTATGATAGCGTGTATAGAGACGAGGTATACAGAGCCATGTCTAGTTTTGGCATCCCTGCCAAGCTCGTCCGTTCGTACAGAATGATGATGGAGAACTCTCGCTGCTCCATCAAAGTCGGTAAGAACATCACCGAACCATTCGATGTCAGGGAAGGCCTTAGACAAGGCCTACGCGATATCATGCAATCTCTTTAACATAGTACTTGAAATAATTGTACGAAACTCACAAGCCAACACCGGAGGTACAATCTTTTACAAGTCTGTACAACTACTCGCTTATGCCGATGACATTGACATAATCGGAAGAACTCAGCGGGCCGTCAATGGGGTATTTACGAGTATTGAGGTCGAGGCAGCAAAGATGGGTCTAGCGGTCAATGAAAGCAAAACAAAATATGTGCTGTTTACAAAAAATGACACCCAATATCGGCGTCTTGGACAGAACGCCACAATAGACAGATATAATTTTGAGGTAGTAAAGGATTTTGTCTACCTAGGCTCTATGGTGAACTCCGCAAATGACATCAGTAAAGCATTATCTCGAACTACTAAGGTAACTGTTTATAAGACACTAATCATCCCAGTCCTGCTGTATGGCGCAGAGGCATGGGCTTTGACAAAACCGGATGAGGATGCCCTTGTTTATTTCGAGAGAAAAGTTCTTCGAGCGATCTTTATCCTGTTTGCATAGACGGTGAGTGGGGGAGAAGGTACAATGCCGAACTATACGGCCTGTACAAGGACATCGACCTAGCCAGAAGAGTTCACATATGTTACAGCGACTAAGATGGCTGCGTCATTTAGAGCGGATGGAGCCCAACCTTCCCGCTAAGAAAGTCTTCGAATCCACCCCGGACGGACGGCGCAGTAGAGGACGACATCGCGGTAGGTGGTGCAAACAAGTGGAGGGGGACCTCAACCAACTTGGCGTGCGCAACTGGAGGCAGCTGGCTCGTAAACGCGTTGGCTGGAGAGGTTTGTTGGTTGAGGCCCAGGTCCACCCCGGATTGTAGCGCCATTTAAGTAAGCAAGTAAGTATTGAAGGTCTTGCTTGGTAGGATAGGTACAACTTAACACCTTACGCGGATCGCCTGAAACTAATAAGCTAACGATCTCTAAAAAAACATCGTGAAGTTGTTGACGTATTGTTTATTCATCAGCTTTAAATTGGTTACATTGATTGCACGCGTTCCTCCTCAACTCTCCCTCCTTTAGTCCTCCTAACAACACCTTCTTCTTTACATAATAGTAATGTAAGGCTAGTTTCTTAAGTTTCCAGATAATTAGGTAATGTAATAAATAAATAAATACCTGGACGATGGAAACAAGTTGCATGCTTTTTTTCGATTTTATGGCTGCTTTTGACTCAATTGATAGAAATGCACTCTTCCACAAGCTGAGCAACTTGGGTGTTTCTATAAAAATATTGAAGGTAATTCAAAGTCTCTACGAGGAAAACAAAACTGCGATTTGGGATGGGAATAAAATGTCAACCTGGTTCCAATCGAAAGCAGGCGTTAAATAGGGCTGTCTTCTTAGTCCCCTACTATTCTCAATCTTTTTGAATGACCTCTCTACAATTCTCGCCGGAGGGATCCTGTTCAACGGAATTAAAGTCAAACTTTTTCTCTACGCAGATGATATCGTTATTTTGGCGGACACCCCAAATATACTGCAAATTATTATAAGCGGGTTACGGAATTATTGCCGCTCGTGGAATCTTGAAGTAAATACAGACAAAGTTAAGATAATGGTTTTCGAAATGGGAGAGGGTGGTACTTTAAGGAAGAGAGGTGGATGTGGGGAAACGAGGAACTAGAGAAAGTGAATGAATACAAGTATCTTGGCGTCTTAATCACATCAAATCTGTCATTAAAAAAACATCTTTAAATAAAGGTAAAAGAAGCTTAAAGGGCTATTAATTGTAATTGCAGGGGCATCCTGGGAAAGAAAAATATAAGTTTTTCAGTATGAAGAAGTGGAGAAATTATTGCAATATTTTATAAAAATAATCTTTAGACTACCAGAAAACACTCCCACATACATGATTCGCCTTGGAACGGGGCTAGTATCACTATACACATTTACACTGCGGATGCACTTCAATTATATTATGAAGGTAATGGCACCTCACCGCCGCCTACCCAATATTGCTGTAATACACCTAATACAACGAAATCTACAGTTCTTCCGCGAATGGTCAAAGCTTGGACACTTACATAAGGTTCCGCTAATGGAAGGAAGTACATCATCATGGAAAGATGCATACCAAATTCTGCTATGTAATATATTCTGCTTCTGTAATATATTTCGCTCTTTCTCAAATAAGGCAAGGCAAAGTGAAACCAGAAACATTTATCGCATTCTTCAGCACGAACTAAGAGAATTAAATTACTGCCATGACCGCAACAGTTCAGAAATGATTTCCACGATATTTAAAGTTACCGAAGAACTTTCACGCCTAAACTACCAACCGCATAGAACCGACCGTCCTGCAGACTGTAGCATATGCAACCTCCGGGAAAGAGAAGACGTTCAACACTTCATAGGAACTTGTCCCGTGCTAAACGAGATTAAAAGAACTGACTGGGGGAAGGATAATCTATCTAATCTATCTATTCCGGAGACCGTTGATTTATTGAATGGACAAGATTAGAGTGTTTTATAAAACCAGATTCAAAATACCGGTCACAAATCTTGAACGAGGCCTTCTAAACACTTATTCGTTAAATGACGTATTAAAGTAACCACATACATATGTGTATGATAATCATTTAAAACTGAAGTATTCATTTAAAAGAGCTTACAGTAAATTATTTTGTATCTTTTTATTGTAAGATTTCTTTTTCTTTCTGACTGACGGCATTTTTATTTTGCATAATAAAATCTTTTATCTATCTATCTATCTATCTATCTAATAAACAAATAATTTGTATCACACTAATTTACTAATCGATTTCAATGAAGTGGGAGACCTAAGTATTAGTCATCTGCTTTTTACGGATGATTTAGTCATCCCTGGATCCTCTCAAACCAAAGTTCAGCGCACACTTAAACGGTTTGTGATGATGCTGGAATGAGGATGAACGTGAACAAATTGGAAGTAATGGTCGTTTCAAAAAACCCCATTCAGTGCACTCTGCATGTTAGTGGAGTCCCATTGAAGCAGGTGGATAAGTTTAGGTATCTCGGGGTTTTATTCACGAGTGATGGTAAGACCAATGCCGAGTTATCTTGTAGAATTTGTCAGGCTGGATCAATTTTGAGAGAGCTTGGTCAATCTGTTATAAGGAAGGCCGAACATATTGTTCAAGCTACGCTATCGGTTTTTAACTCGGAAGAATAAGATCGTGGATAATAAATAAGATCTGCCGAAACTCATAGGGATATAGGGATCGAGTGCGCAACATCAGAGTACGTGAGGCACTCAATGTTGAGCAGCTCCTCCTACGAACGGAATGATCTATGCTTCGATGGTTTGGTCCCGTAGTGCGGTTGCCCCCAGACCGACTTCCAAGACATGCTATGATTGACGTGCCATGATTGCCATGTCATCAAGTAGGCCTAGAAATAGATGGTTGGACCAAGTCAGACCAAGTCGGCCCTCCTAGAACCATATAGGGATTGCTCCTGATGAGTTGGAATCAATGGCGGAGGATCGAGAAGGATGGAGAGTCCACCTGAGCATCCTACCCCGCGACTCTCATGAAGGATTAGCGGGCCATTAAACGTGTATGTATGTATATATTTTAAAAATTCTCTGAAAGCGTCAAATTTGTGTTTGGTGTCAAATGAGGTCAAACACTATAATAGAGCTACGTTATACTATGTGGGATGTACAAATTTAACAAGATCTGAAAATTATTTCGCAGCTAATTTAGGCACTACGATATAAGCAGTTCATGTACTTGAAGTGAAGAGACGCAAAAGCGTAGTAAAAGATTCGAGCGAGAAGCGCGAAAAGGAAGGATTTTGTGCAAAATTGATGCAACAATTGTTAGAACTGGCGTTGTGTCACAATTTCATTCGGACGGCTTAACACTTCCGTATTCTCATCAATCTGCTCATAGCAAAAGAAGAGATGCGATTGGGAAAAAGCACCACCTACCTGATTGCACTGATTGACAAAACGTAAAATTCTCGTTTGATGTCGAAAGCGGTCAAACGGCCGATAGTCGAACGTTCGATACAGACAATTTTACGATTTCACCGTGTGACATTGAAACGTTTGATATGCTGTCAAACAGTGGAATCGTAGCCTCATTGCCCCTCTTAATGTGTTTTTTTCCAAGATTTTAAATTTTGCTTACAAGAACTTCGAATGCTGATGATGTTTTATTCTATTTGTCCCTTTGGATAAGACCCTCATTATTCGTAGATATTTCGATTATGGGTGGCTTACCGTAATCCATATCAATAATATCGGAGGTGGAACTGGTTTGAACATCTAATCCTAAACCCTGATCCAGTTCAAAAATTATTATGTTTTCCGTTGGTTTTTAAAATGTCACTTGAGCTGCTAAGACGTAAAGAAGAATAATACATTGACTTAACCTTTGGCTTAAGTTAATTAACTCAAAAATACCAAATAACCGTAAAAGCCTTTATTTCCAACAATTATTAAGAAAAAAAAAACCCGCTCAAATGCAAGGTATTCCCCAGCATTTACGATGTCCCGTTCTAAAATACTGTCGTGCCGATTATAATGTTAATTCAAATTGAAAGCATAAATTACCTCCTTCCGAGGAACATCTATCTTCCACATCCCTAATTAAAGAAAAAAAAAAAAAAAAAACATACATACACACACGAACAATATCTTTAGAAAAATTCATGGATTCATTAAATGCAAATAATGGTCCTGCCTGTTGTCAAATTAAATTCGTTTCGCTACATGAGAGTCACTTGTTTTACAACCTTAGCAAATATCCTTCTTAACACTCCTCCAACAGACGTACCGTACGAGTACCTGTTCAAATCTCGGGAAAACCCGACTATGACAAAATTTCATGTGGAACATGTACCTGTTTAAGAAAATTAGGTACATGCATTACAGGGTATAATTATCCGAAACAATAACAGCAACTTCAAATCCTTTTTTGCACTTTGCAACCTCGAACTCTGAGCGCATCCCATTGTGTAATGGAACGGCAAGAGGATAAGCGCTGCAAGTAGACAGAGTATAATTTGTACTGTCTTCTGATTCTGGAAGTTAGCAAATTTTGTTCTTCTTATACATGGTTTACAGTCATCCTAGAAAGAATCAAAAAATAAGCCATAAAAGTATCTTTGAGGATTTGTTAGAGAATTTTACCTGCACGAGGATATCTTTGAAAAGTCTCATTCATGTAGAGATTTCTTTTGCAGCACAAAGGATCTTCTCATTGTTCGCGTTTAACGGCGATGTGTACGTAAATAAATCGATTTTGATTTTTACTTTGCTATGGAGAAGAGGATGAAAATCCTTAATAATATCACGAACTGATAATCTAGAATCATCGTTCCTCTAACGATGAAGGAGCAAGAATTATAGTGGAACCTTTTCATTATTTCAGACTTTTATAGAATTGTCATAATTGAATGAGTAGGATAGATGAGAAAAGAAAATAAGGATTCGGATTCCCATTCATACATCCATATGACATTTATAATGGAAATTCACACATAGCTGCCTCTGGACGCACAGATATGACAGTCATGACCGACAAAAGTTGATTGCCACGAGTGAATGAATCTTTTCTTTAATTTGCTTTGCGGTTTCTCTATATCATTACATCGTACATCTTAGATGGAGGATAAGAAAACGAGAAAGAATCCGACAAGAAGATATCCACAATGGATCAGGACAACGATTGATGAGATATCAAATACCGAAAAGATCGATCTGTAACTGGCTAAAGTAATGAAGCAGTATTCCAAATACATATCGCCATCATATCGTCATCTGAGTCTTCCTTCAATCAAAGGGAGATGTATGCTAAAGCTGGAGTTTTGTTTAATATTCCCAGGAATGAAAGATATCTCAACGTACTCATACAGTTAGAAAGATCGAAAACGATTCAGTTTTATTTATACATCACCTTTTTCCTAATTACTGCTGAGCCTTGTTTCATCTTTATTATAATTCATTATTTTGTTCAGGTGTCCACGAGGACAAAGACGAGAAAGTGCTAGTAGGCTAGCAAATGGTGCTGAAATTATGGAGACTCCATTTGTGCGGACTGTTAAATGGTGATGATAGTCGAAATTCCTTGTCAGACAGTTTGATTGTCTTAACTTGAGTGATTACAATCATTACATTCATTCGAATAATCCGACGGAAAGAAAATCAACGCAAATAAGCCGCAGGTCTACATAAACTGACGGCTGAACTAATTAAAGCGACAAGCGATGACTTTGTAGGAAGAATGCACTAACCCATCTGCAAGATATGGTCGGATGGAGGTATTAACCCGGATTCAGGCCTGGAAAATTAGCAATAGACCGAAGTTTTACTCTAGGTCAGATCCTGGAGAAGACGCTGTAGCACCAAATTGATACCCATTATCTGTTCATTGAGATCAGGGTCGCGTTTTACAGTGTAAGTAGGAATGAGATACATCATGTGTAGTTTCACTATTACTGCCAAACTCTTGTACGAAAGACATTACTGGCTGCTTTGTCAAGGACGAAAAGGATAACAACTAGATTTTCTATGCTAGGAGAGGCTTCATTCAAGGCTTCTAATTCAGGTTTATTAATCTTGCAGAAGATAGTACGACATTCTCAGACCAATACTTCAGGTATCATCTTGTATAAGACAGTGCAACTACTCGGCTATTCAGACGATAAGAACATTTTCCGTAGACTGATTCTTCGCACGATCCACGGTCCTATCCTCGTTGACAGTACTTGGAAAAGAATATTCAATCACAAACCGGATGGGCTGTACAGTCTACAGCGATATCGCATTAGTGAGAAAGATACGAATTCAGAACTTTGGGTGCACTTTGGTGGTCTACTACGCAGGAAAGACATGCTTACTCTTCAATGGTGTGCTAAGATGGAAGAGGACCCCAACGAATTTGCAGTACACAATTGGAGATAGTTGACAAGTTTTTTTTTTTTTTTTTCCGAGGGTTGGTGAAAAATCTTCCATAGACACTATGAGAATAGCAAGCGCGTGCTCATAGTAGTGTCAGATTCTTACTGCCTAAAAAAACACCACCCTTCGATATAAATTTGTTAGATATCGCAGCTAAGTATGAACTTATCAAGCAAAAACGTTTGGCAGGTTACTTTCCACTGAAAGATCCTGCATGTTCCGCAATCTAAACGCGGTTTATCATTGTCTCGCTAAGTCGAAGGGTTTCGTCCTTTGTAGTCGGCGCAATAAATTGCTCTCATCCAATATTTGTAGGACTGTATTGTTGACATGTCCGATTAGTCGGTTTCTATGCTTTCTCGCGAAGCTTCTAGTTTCGGCTTCGATTGTCGGAATTCCGAGATCCCTGTGGATATCGTCGTTTCTAATATACCACGGTGCTTGGACAATCTCTCTTAGCACTTTATTTTGAAAAGTTTGTAAAATATTGGCATTTGTTTTCTTGGTACAACCCCTAAGTTGTATACCGTAGGTCCACACCGGCTTTAGCACTTGCTTGTATAAAAGCAGTTTGTTCTCAGTACTGAGCTGGGAATGCTTTCCGAGTAACCAGTACATTTCGCTATATTTGATTTCGAGTTCTTTACGTTTCATTTTCACGTGCGAATTCCATTTCAGTCTTGCGTCGAGTGTCATTCCCAGGTATTTGGCCTCATTTGCAAAAGGTATTCGGGCCGAGTTTAGGAAAATTGGCAAGTTATTAGTTTTCTTGTAAGTGAAATTCACGTGAACAGATTTAGATTCGTTTAGGGCAATCCGCCAGTCCCTCGTCCATTCATTTACTTTATTTAGCGCGTTTTGCAGTTTTTCAGTCATTTTTTCGATTGTTTTACCTACTGCTAGGATAGCGGTGTCATCGGCAAACGTAGCTAGGATAGTGCCATCTTCTTTCGGTATATCTCGAGTATATAACAGATAGAGAAGCGGCCCAAGAACGCTTTCTTGCGGTACGCCGGCCGAAATTTCTTTGAGCTGCGGGTATTCATTTCCATGTCTAACACGGAAGAGTCTATTCCCCAGATATGATATTAGAATATCGTATAAGCACACAGGGAGAACTTGTCGTAGTTTGGATTTCAAGCCATCATGCCACACCTTATCAAAGGCCTGCGAGACGTCAAGAAATACGCTTGAGCAAATCTTTTTTTCTTCAAATGCTTTCTCGATTACGTCAGTAATTCTATGCACCTGGTCAATCGTCGAATGCTTACTTCTGAACCCAAACTGGTGGTCAGGGATAAGATTATTTTCGTCTATAACCGGTTGGTGACGCCTTAGTAATATCCTCTCGAAAATTTTGGATATGACTGGAAGAAGCGAAATTGGTCTATACGATTTCACCTCATTTGGCGGTTTTCCTGGTTTTAAGACCAATATTACTTTCGCAACTTTCCATTGGCTCGGAACGTGTTTTAATCTGAGCGCAGCATTTACAATATGGAGAAGCTAAATCAATGCTTTTCTAGGTAAAACTTTGAGAATTTCTCCGGTGATTAAATCATAACCAGGAGCTTTCTTAGGTTTTAGAATCTCGATCTCATTTTTGAGTTCCCTAAGCGTTGCACTTGTGAGTGTTAAATTGTCAGATTGTAAATCCGGCCTATTGACGTTATCGTAAACCACTTGACTATCGTACGGTTTAAAGGTTTCTTCCAGGTGGGCCGCAAAGACGTCCGCTTTTTCTTTATCTTCCCTTGCCCATTCATTTTGATTCAATTTAATTGGCGGCGCGGGGACTTTGGGCCTTTTGGTTCCTTTTACAGCTTTCCAAAGTGAATAATTGGAATCTTTTTTCGCTGTTAAACTTTCAAGGTAAGAGCCTATTGCACGATCCTTAAAATCCTTAATAGTTTTCTTCAACAAATTGCACAGACGATTCAAGTGTGTGTTATGTTGCGGAGCACGACTCTGTTGCCATTTTTTACGCGCTTTTCGTTTTTCCTTGACCAATTCCTTTATTTCCGGAGGATATCGTAAGCCGTATTTGTCCGGCGTTTTCCTTGGAATGGGAGTATTATTCCAAGAGGCGAGCTGTACGATCTCGACGAAGCGATCAGGTTCAACCTCAAGTTCATAGGGTGTCGTAAGTGGAACGCTCAGTTCAACATTGTCTTCAATTTCGTTCCTAAAACCTTCCCAGTTAGTTGTTCGACCAGTTAATCTCGCTGGCTAGTTTTTCGCTCAATGTCAAAATAATTGGGGAATGATCAGACGACAGATCAAAACTCTCTTTGACTTTTATGTGGTTGGTAGATATTCCTTTCACAACGAAAAAATCTATCAGATCAGGTATTTATGAAGTATCAGTTGGCCAGTAAGTCAGTTTACCCGTCGAATGGAAATCGCAATTGTACTCCATACCTGCCCCATAGAGCATTCTACCTTTTTTCGAACTGTATCTTGAGCCCCAGAACGTGTGTTTCGGATTAAAATCGCCGCCAATAATGAAATTAGGTTTAAGCAATTCAAACACGTTAGTAAAATCACTTTTTTCAAGCGCGGAACGTGGTGGACAGTAGATAGACGGAATTTTAAGAGTACGCTGACAATTTTTACCTCGAAACTTGCAAAGTTTCAAGCTCTATCTTTAGGTCTTCCGATTGCTCGATACAGTCTTTAATAAGCAAGGAAGATCCGCCTCTCGCTTTTCCCGAAGGGAAACAAGCGTGGTAATCATTATAGCCTTTTATTTTTAAATGCGATTCCTTTTTGATGTGGGTTTCAGAAATCAAGCAAATATCAATATCTTTTTGGCGCATAAATATTTCTAATTCGTCAAGTTTTTGCAAAAGTCCGTTTGCATTCCAAGTACATATTTTCAACATTCGTTTGTCATTCATGTTCTAGTTGAAGTGCGCGTTTTCTGTGAATTATTTTCAAGCTTAACCAGCCTATCGACAATAATTTTATTTATTTTGCCTTGTTCTTCAAGTTTCGCGAGAATAACTGAGAAAACATGAGAAAAGGGGTCGGTCGAAATTTCAAGGTTTTTTGGTTTTTCGGAATCCACGGCCTGAGCATAAGACTGCATTGCTGCTTTTCAGTACCGTTTCTTTTAAGAGCAGAGGTCGAGGGCTTTTCTGTTGTCAATCTTTCCCTCACTTTTCTGTGCTCTGAACCCGGTAATTTTAGTTTGCCTACTTTCTCCGGCGCGATCTTACGCTTTGGTTTAGTTTGCAATTTTGATTTTATATTTAGTGGCTTAAGGAGCGCATCTCTCCGTTTTTGCAACTCCTTAGCTACTTCACAGCCTCTATAATTTGCCGGGTGCTTTCCCTTACAATTAACACATGTTGCAGATGTTTGTTTGTTTACTCCACAAACTTGGGAGAGGTGATTTCCGGCGCATTTCACACATCGTGGTTCTTTTCGACAATACGTTTGCGTATGATGGAATCCTTGGCATCGTTTGCACTGAGGTATCAATCTTGTATTCTTGCGCATGGGTTCGATTTTGACTACGACATTCAGAATTGTTCTTATTTCGTAAATCTTATCCAAACTCACAGCTTTATCAAAAGTTAGCATAAAAAGAGGAAGCCCGCGCTTTACCGTCGTTTCCTCGCCTTCCAATTTTTGTTTTTCCCGTTTAATTAAATTTACTGCATCGACGATTTTAAAGTTTTTGTTTTTCAAATCGTAAACAACATCTTCCTTTAATCATGAGGCATGAAGTCCTATAGCTACGACTCGTATCGGTCTTTCAGATTTATTTTCGTAAGTATACCACTGAATCTTTTCAGTATTCAGTCTATTAGATACTAAGCGGTAACTGTCTGAGTCCTTTACGTTTACTTTCCATTTGTTGTTGTTGAGCGATGTTACTTCAAAATCGGATAGCAGCAGAGGTTTAAGAATAGAATGCAGTTTATTATAGTCTGCAATTCCGATTACGTTTATTGGCGGCGGTGATCGTACCTTAGTTCGTGGATTTTCTTCGACACATGTGTTTATTTTGTCACGCTGTTCGTTATCTTTTCGCTCATTTTGCATGTTTTCTTGCCTCGTTACCATTTCGGGTGAAGAACCAGCTTTTCGTTTCTTAACTGGTCGTTTTTTTAGAATCCAGTTAGTTTCCCGAGCTAGTTCTTCTTCATACGTTTGATAATCAGTGTTATCGGGGACGTTTGAACTCGCAGCAGACTCATTACGAGGTTTCTTTATATCCTTAAATGCTTTATTTTCTGCTTTAAGTACATTTAATTTTTTTCTTAGTTCTTCGCAGAGAAGTTCCATTTTACTTAGCCTGTTCCGGAGTTCCATATTTTCGTCCGTAAGGCTTTGAATTTTCGTTGAAGTCCGTTGTTCGTGCGCCGGCACTATCGATGTCGCCGGACTTCTAGTTCCGCACGTTTTTATTGTAGATCTTGATGGTGGAGATCTAACTACCCTGGTACCTTTTTTAAAAGGGTCAGATGGACGCAATAAATGGCCCTCCCCAGAATCCGTAGAGCCGACCTCCGAAGAGGGTGGATTTTCCAGTGTACCTGGACTGCCACCTGGGGTATTTATATCTTTTGTTTTGTTCATTGCATACTTTGTATACGCCATACTCGGTATACGGAGGGTTGATTTTAGTCGCCTCTTACGACAGGCATGCCTACCTCGGGTATATTCTAACCCCTACCCGAAGGGAGAAGCTGACAAGTGATCGTGGTGGCTAGAGAGGCTTGTTGGTTGAGGCCTACGAGTAGCTTCGAGTAGAAATATGGTTAAGGTATAGGGTAGTAAAATCTTTTTGAAAACCATCGATTAGTGTTAATGCCTTGCCAACTAATTGTCCTTATCTGCACGCAGATCATCTCTTAACAGATGGATCCTCATATTTTCAATATTCGCCAGGCGAAGTTAAGGTCAGTAAAGTAAAAATTTGTCAATATTAGTTGGACGCTGGTCACTCTATTTCTCAGCTGCTTCTTATATACCATCAAACATGTATGTCAGGAACTTAGTGAACTTGGGAGAATATCCCACTCTTGAGTTATAATTCAACAACTGAGGTTTGAACTGCTATGAGAGGACTTCATCGGATGCTGAATTAAAAAAAAGAGAAGTACTATAGTTCGAACTTGAAATTCATTTAGAATTTTGAGCTTGAATTCCAAGACGATTTGAAGGAGGCATACACTCTCTTATTTCGTGAGGCCATCTAAATGAAATACATACTTTGATTTTTACGTGATTTTGGATACTATCAATTTCGAAAATATGGGCCCAACCTTTGTCTTATCTTAAATATCCCAAGTAGAAAATAAAATACACATTTGAAAGATTAGTGTAGTTGACAGTATAAAGGTAGTGCGATAGCTTCGCTGCAGAAGAAGTCTTAAAGCCCACTATCGGAAGACACAAATCCACAAAGGAATCGTCACACCACAGTTAATTTTTAAAGCCATGTGAGGGAGAATTCCGATGTAAGATCCCTTTCCGTTTTACAGATATCTGTTAACGTCTTGCCTTAGCCACAGTTAGTTTACAAAAACCATGTATACGCAGAGATTTTTTTTTGTATGCACGAAGAGATGACTGTGAACTTCCTTTGAATAACTAAGCAGATGAGAACATGACGGACCGGACCCACTGTTGTAGTTGTAGTACCGTCAACATTTGTGAGGTTAATCTGTTTGCATTAAGTGAAACGTTTTTATTCAACCGTCTTAGGTAACTCAAAACCTACTTTAGGAAACTCAGTATTCTGAAGATATGTTCGACACTGTTTTGATTCACCCCGTCATACTACTATCTAGGCTTTACATTCATCTGATCATCCAAAATTTCAAAATTTGACTTTTAAAGTGATATAAAGACTCCGGCCCACTCTAGTATTTCAGATAATCCCCAAAGCCACCATATGCGAAGGATGGATTTGAAAAGTTTTTTGCCCCGTGCAGGGACGGGTTAAGAATATCACTGCAGCGCCCCCCAACAACTAGCGCTTGTCGTAAAAGGCGACTAAGGGGACAAATCAGATCTAGGCAATATAACACCCAAGTGAGCCTAGCGACACATATACTACCATAAAAACCCTCCCACAAGTGTGCATGCGAGTCCGTGGGTTGACACGACTGGAGATCACCGGTGTCGTAAAAGAAAGATCAAACAATACTAAAACAGGAGCATGCACGTGTCAAACAACAAACACCATCGCAATATGGTGCAAAAATTGTATTGCAAAACTGTATCATTATGATAATACTTGCAAAAAGGAAAGGCACTACCCCGCCAGGCACTACCACTGCTGTGCATGGTACTGATCCTGGACCGAGCAGAAATGTTCGGGTCAGAGCTATACGGATTCCGGGGGCTAGCAACATAATGAAACAGTTTGGACGCAATTTAAGGGTCGCGAGTTGGAATGTTGGAAGCATGACCGGTCGAAGTTACGAGCTGGAAGAGATGATGAATAGAAGGCGGGTGGACATCCTGTGTGTCCAAGAGACGAAATGGAAAAACACCGGGAATCGGGCGCGTTTCTTGGACATTAGGACAAAAGATTACAAGATGTTCTACTACGGAACGGAAAAGGCTAGGAACGGAATCGGTATCATCCTTGCGGCAGAGCTACTTGGAAACGTCTTGAGCATTTCGAAGTCCAGCGATCGTTTGATGTCTCTCAAACTAGTAATACAAGAAGAGGTGTGGAATATTGTCAGTGCATATGCTCCCCACAATGGGTGCAATCAGATAGATAAGGATGCATTTTGGCTAGATATCCACAATCTCCTTAAGAACATCCCAAAGGAAGAATTTCTGTTTGTGGGAGGAGATTTGAATGGACATGTCGGGAAATCAAACGAAGACTATGAAGACTGCCATGGAGGACTAGGATATGGCACCAGGAACCTTCCTGGTGAAGACATCCTAAGCATGTGCAAATCACACGGTCTTATCGTGTTAAATACCATGTTCATCAAACAAAGCCGACACCTGATCACTTACAGCAGTGGTGGAGATGAAACTCAGATTGACTACCATTTGGTAGGCAGTTTCATGAAGCCTCGGGTAAAAGATTGCAAAGTGATCCTGGGAGAGGCAATCGCTCGTCAACACCGTCTCCTGCTAACAGAAATTTTTTATGAAAACACCAAAGAAAAGCAAACAAACAAGGGTCTCTGAGAAAATCAAGTGGTACAATCTGGACAAAGAAAAAGGCGATGCTTTTGTTTTCGTAATGAAAAATTACCTCTCTCACACCATCAACGGAGCTGAGGAGAGTGCAGAGCACAAAATATGTGGGATTCCCTACAGCGAACTTGCTTAAAGAAGGCCAAATCACTGCTAGGAGCTTCAAAAGGCCACCATCAACACGCCAAAGAAACATGGTGGTGGAGTGATGAAGCTAAGAAAGTGATAAATGAGAAGAAAGCGGCTTTCAAAGCTTGGTCAAAGTGCCCCTCTAATAATAGTGACGAAAAAGCTCGCCTCGAAATGGAATACAGATGCTGCAAGAAAAAAGCGAAGAAGAAGTGCGCTCAGCTTCAAGCAGAGAGTACGGAGGGCCTGTATCGGGAGCTGGATAAAATATTTTCCCCGGTTGCTGATGCAAACCAGGCTATCCAGGAGCTGCGAAGACACAATATGAACAAGAGTGCCACTATCTTCAAAATAGCCGCCCAAAGAAGGAAGAATGCTCAGGAGATTCGTTCGCCAAAGTTCATTAGCAATGCTCATGGCCAGCTTCTTGTGGATGACGACAAAATTCTGCAGAGGTGGCGGCAGTATTGTGAAGAGCTTTTGAATGAACAGTTTCCCCGGCTATACTTTCCAAGAGCCACCCCTAACTGTGAACAAATACCCGACATTACAGTCGAAGAAGTTAGTGAGGCGGTCAAATACTCCAAAAAACGAAAAGCGGTTGGGCCAGACGAGATACCCTCTGAGTTCTGGAAAAAGATGGGAGACATCGGGTTCAGATGGCTCAGAATTCTCATCTCCAAATTCGTGAGAGGTGATCCAATGCCGAATGAATGGAGGGAAAGTTACCTTCTCCCTGTATACAAAGGGAAGGGTGATACGCGAAACTGTGATAACTACCGTTCGATCAAGCTGATGTCACACACCATGAAGATCGTTGAGCGGGTATTAGGTGGCCGACTGCGAAAAATAATACGGCTATCTGATGATCAGTGCGGGTTTGTCTCGGGTAAATCAACCACAGATGCAATCCAAAGTATAAGGATCATAATGGAAAAACATCGTGATTCCTTAAGGGATTTGCATATTGTATTGGTTGACTTTGGAAAGGCATTCGACAGACAACCACGAGATCTGATATGGGTGGCGCTAAGACATCGAGGGGTTCCAGAAACGTATGTGCAGATGATCATGGACATGTACGAAGGAGCAAAGACAAGGGTAAGATACCCCGCTGGAGTAACCGAAGAGTTCCCAATCAAAGTCGGGGTGCACCAGGGAAGCGTTTTAAGTCCTTTGCTCTTTATTACAGTCCTTGATTATCTGCTTGAAGGTAAAGTGATGGACCCCAAGGTACATCAGTTATTCTTTGCTGACGATGGAGCCATCATAAGTGAGGATCCTACATCCCTGCAACGAGCACTTGATGTGTGGGTGGACGTTTTGGAGGGAAATGGGTATCGCATTAGTTCAAAAAATACAGAGTACTTGTGCTGCCCGTTCTCTGATCCACTCAGGCCTATTCCAGACATTTATTTGAATGGAACAGTGCTTCCCAATTGCGAAAAGTTCAAATATCTGGGATCTATGATCAATAGAAAAGCAACTTGTGATGACGACATCAATCATCGTGTAAGCGTAGGGTGGATGTAGTGGCGAGAAAATTCCGCTATCTTCTGTGACCGAAAAATGCCCCCTAAGTTGAAAGGAAGGCTCTACACCGCAGTTGTACGTCCAGCGCTCACATACGGTTCACAATGTTGGACGATGTACAAAAAGTATGAGAGTAAATTAACGGCAGCTGAGATGAAGATGCTTCGCATGACAGCAGGAGTGACCAAGCTTGATCGAATAAGAAGTTCGAAGATCCGTGGAAGCTTTCACATCAAGGAAACCATCGTACACAAATTAGAGCGCGACCGGCTCAGCTGGTATTGCCACGTTCAAAGAAGAGATCATTTGAACCCTGTTAAAAAGGCAATATCTATGCACGTTCCAAAGACACCTCGATGTAGGAAAGGCAGGCCTATAAACGCCTGGATCAGACAAATGCGACGACATCGGCATTTCATTGGCCTCAGTAACCGAGTGATCCAAAATCGGCAGGCCTGCCGATATTTTCTAAGGTCAAATAGGCGAACCCCACAGGCGGATCAGTAGAAATGCAGTGAAGTGGGAGGGCTGTGATCCCTTGTTTTCGGATCATAGCCTCGCTGATAAAAGGAAGAAGAAGAAGAAGAAGGATTTGAAAAGTTTTCTTGGGACCATAAAACTTAGATGAATACCCACTTCGAAAGCAAAACTGTCTAGTATGTATCCATCTCAGTGAACCACATGCTACAGATATAACTCTTCTTAACGATCATTCCACTCTGCCCATTCATGATGGGGGTATCACCACATCCCTAGATATCAATGACTTCTTTTCCGCTTGCATTACACAAACACTACTTTCCACACAAGATGAGTTAACCACTCGCACGCGGACCTTGTGGCTACTTGTTGCTGCTTTTTTGCGGTTTCTAATACTAATACCCGTATAATCGATCTGCGTACAGAGTTCTCTCCGAGAATACAAGTTTTGATAATCTACGCACACACACTGAAGCTGAGATTAACTTATCTACGAAATATTTGCAATGGCTTAGCCACCACGAAAGGCAATCCAATTGCCTCATCTATAGGGACGAGCCATTCACCGCATGGTCAGCCCACGGAACAAAATAGGACTTTCTGAAAGAGTTGTCATCATCGCTGCTGCAATCGGTTTAATTGATCATCAACTTGTTGTAAAGTTCCCATCCTCTGATTATCCAGTTGAACCGAATGCTGCATACCATGCAGCACTGTGCACTGCAAAAAAGGTAAATCCAATCTTTTTTTTCTGCCTCTCTTGGTGCAATTTGGAGCACCCTAAGAATGTAATCCAAGTGTATGCCGTAGATACAAATACCGTGGTGCTGAACATGCACTTGCTTGTGGTACAATCTGAACCTCATTCAATTATCATGATACTCCCGGTTGTAAACGCAAGAAGACGACAATCGAATCTATTTGGCTGGGGTCACGTACGTATGGCGCGCCTCGAAGTGATTCTTCCGAAAGAAACCAGAAACGGCTTGGATTAGGTCTGCTCTGTGTGTGAATTCAATTTGATTGCGGTTCCTCGCGGCAAGTGGATGCGCGATGGTCTTGTAAAATTCGACTCAAAGGATGTCGAACAAGATATTCACTTCGGATAAAAATCCGATATCCATGGGCATTGGTATAGAGTGTACGCGTACGAATGCATTGAAATTGTGCGCACCTATGGGAGGTAGTTCTGAGAAAAGACTTGTAAGATACTTCTTTTAGATGTTGCGCTGTTGATCATCGCTTGATTGGGTTAACCATGGTGCTAATAGATGTTATAAATGATTTCGATTGATGTAAAATAATTGTATTTCATTTACACTCATCTTTCACTTAATTGGACCGCTAGGTTGGGGCTTGGATTATCAACACCATCAGATACAGGGGATGCAGAAGTTAGTTATTATTCAGTTAGCTCTAAATCTACGCCCGCACATACGGGTGTATATACGCCCACGCCTTTTGTTTTTGTTTGCACCAAAGGATGTGTAATCGTCTAAGATACTAGTAACCCGATTTACTAGCATGTGCGATTCAAAAACAAACAAATATTTGGCGCAACAGCTCTTTAAAGTGCCAGGGCCTAGCTTTCTCGCAACCACTCATGTTGTGTGCGTTATATTTTTCACACGAATGGAAGGGACCTACAAGTTTAATGCCGAATCCGAACGGCGATTTGAGAAGCTTTTTTCGTGTGCGATTCGTAAACCGGAATAATCGATGCCAGAAATACGCCTACATACTAACCCACAACCTGCACACTTCAACCACTCTTCCCGCCGGACTGTCATTAGGTATTCCTTTGCAGGATTGGTTAACAAGTCATGCTATGCGTCTTTTGTCATCTGCTTCAGATGTTTCTGTTAGCTTTTCTATTCTTCCGAGCTCATTCTGGCGAATTGTTACGCAATTATATATTGCCATCCAATTCTCTTCCTACGGCAACATATGGCCGAGGAGTAACGAGAGATTGGGCAGAGTAATTCTCCATGCGTGAAGCGTGCTGCTTTCTCCTAATCTTCATTTTCATCTGGACACTCCGAGCAGAATGGTGTACTTTCCTTTCAAAATCGGTGGAGATATGTACTTGCGCTAACCGCTGTGATCAGACAGGAACTGCGTAAGATGCTTTCCACTTATCCAGTCCTGGACTGTCGGTATCAGTTTGTATGTCTATCTGCCTTTTATTATATTGGCCCACCGAGTTTGCCACATAGCTGCTGACGCTACGGCTGAAAGCCGTTGATTGTCCGTAGCGTGCAGAGTCTCCTTTTGCTCTTCTTCGTACTAAGTGTCCGCGCCAGACTGAGCGGCATACAATAGAACTAAGTGATTACTCTGGATAGTAGAATCTTTCTAGCGTATCCTTGTCCAACGGTGCTAGGCAACGCAAGGCAGCTGCCTGCTTTTGCTACGCTCTTTTTGGTTATGCGATCAACATGTGTCTGGAACTGCAGTTTGTTGTCCTGCATTATTCCAAGGTAGTTAACCGCCTCTTTGAACTTGATGGTTTAGTTACCAATCTATAAGTTAGCGAATTCAACGGTTTTCCGCTTGGCAGCTTCTGTTTTATGGTCGGCTTGTTCTAGTCCGGCGGATACTAGCTAATCTTTTCTCCCGGCATTTGCTTCATTTCACGACGGCGATGTCATCGGAGAATTCAATTATCGTTACTACGCTACGTAGGACTCTGTCGTACATGATATTCCACAACCAATGCCCTAAGACCGATCCCTGTTGGACTCCCATAGTGACGCAATATTTTACTTAATTTGGTGGCATTACAGTTCGGAGTGAGCACGGGCCTCAATAATAATATAATATTTTATTGCTTCATCGGTATTAGGCTTTAGCTTCCTGGTGTTGAAGTAGTTCGTCGTTTTATACGCAGTAAGTAGTATGGCGTATAAAAATTAGCTTCTAATCAACGACCAATTGCTCCGATAATATCGAGATTTTTAAATCTAAGTTTAACCAAAGACCATATAATAATAAGATAGTACACGCCGCACAAAAAAATGTTTGTATGGGAAGTCCTATAACATGAGCACCAAGTTTTTCAGAATCTTTTTGATCTCAAACGGTCATTCGTGCTCAGAGCCTCAACATATTTGCTGCTGTTTTTTTTTATAATAGAATGGAGGGAAAAAGACATGCAAAAACGTTCCCACATGTTTCGGTTGGCGAAACGGGGATATACACACAATCAGAAAAAAAAAGGAAAGAGTTTTACTCTCTGTAAATATGATCACCTTCCGTTCCCGCCCGCCCGTGCATGGGAGAGTGCCACTTGCACTATCTTGCTATTATATGGTCTTATGTTTAACTCAAGCCAAAACCGGTGCTAACTGTTTGACAACCAACAACCAACAAGGCGTCTCCTTAATTGTGTGGAAAAGCACTGTACATTATTGATGAATAGAGTATGGCTTCCAAGAAAACAAAATTATGAGAAAATTTATTGGAGAATTTACAAATACCTACTATTAATAAAATCCTGAACAAAAACTACCATGTTCTTGTGGTATTTTTTGATTTAGAGCAATAAATGAACTGGATATCTGAAGAATCTGTCTGAGTGGCTCGAAAATTATTTGAGTTACAGATCCTTTCGAGTACAAATCAAAGATACCTTCAGCGATGATACAGCGGCACTTTTGGGGTACAATAATGCAAATACTGTATCAAAAAAGCACTTCGTTAGCCTCACTAAAACATGAAGTAAACTTATCAGGACAATGCCCTCTTTTTGTATCCAGTTATAATTGATCTTAGTTAAATCTATGGCTTTTGAAAGCAAACAGTCAGTATACGGTTATGTCAAAGCTAAGATGTGGTACCTATGTAGTTCTACACCACCTAACAAAATAAAATTTCACTTACACACATGTATGGGGGAATTGGCTACAGTTCCGATCACAGGCGTGAATACAAAATGTTTTTAAAGCAATTACAATAGTCCTTCGCTCTTCCTTCTGAAACTCCTTCATCATCACACTAATTTACCTACCAAAGGATTTATAAATTCACAAACAAAACTCATTTTTTTCCTTTTATACAATTTTTTTTTCAGGGTAATCAGCAATTTCGAAAGGAATACACCATTCACTGGACAGTCAGTCAAGCATAGCAAATGCACGTGGTGGAACACAATAACAACTTCCGGCCATAGCAGCCGCAGTGAACCATATTCACGCAAAGTTATAATATCCTTCAGCATAAAACTCATATCAATTTAGTTTTGTGTTGTTCTCAATGCGTGACAAGCTGCCGCCAACCCTGCGCACGCGTGCCAATCCTTTGTAACGCCCCATAAATCTATGACAGAAGACATTAATCACATATTCCAAACAAAAAAAAAGGACGAAGGAGTGAACTCATATTCAAATTTCCATCAAAGTAAACACTTGCTCAATGTTACAACTGTTACGGCAGCCGACTTGTGGGGAGAAATGAAATGCAATGCAAACTATAACCACTCTAATCATATGTCTAAAGAAATTCTTAATAGCAAAGGACAACCAGTCAAACGACATTCCATTCTTTTCATAAACAAATTTTTCCAAAAATTTCGTTCATGCAAATCTTTATAATTGGACTTAGGACGAAGGACACGCGCATTGCAGGAAATGGGTGTGCAATATTCAACGATCAAATTACATTGTTGCGTCGGCCAAATGTAATATTACCTCTGAAAGTGTCACCTTTTTTGCATACCCACTATGCATATGAATGATCCTTTTTTGTCCACCCTACTTACCTTTGGTTATGTCCTCCCTTCTTTTCTTATTCCTTTTTTTTTATTTTTTATTTCCTTTAAGGAAGTGCAATCTGGTTTCGCTTGTATTGTATTCATTTTTATTGTCTGGATATTTTTCGGAACATGGTCACACATGTGCGATATGAACAGGATATTCATATACCTACGATCCACCGTCTTTCATCGCTTGTCCCCGAAGACCAATTTCTGTAAAAAAAAGTAAAATAAGAAAAGATCTTTGTGCATGCGGAGCGATTAAGTCTTGTGATAATTGTTATGCTCGTATTAGGAATTGAATCAAGAAATAAGGAAGTACAGCTTAGTCCGCCTGAGGATATTCAATACAGAACTAGGGACGTAACCGAGGGTGGACATTTCATAAGATAAATTCTCATAAACAGTTCATTTGGTAGATTGTAAATCCATCGACATGGACGTAAGAGAAAAGTAGTCAGCAGCATAAGTGTTGCACCAGTTTTATGTTCCTTTTGGGAAATTCGATATCATGTAAGGATGTGCAGAAGAAGTGCAATGTTTTAAGAGTTTTTCCTTTGAGTGTCATATTTTGTTTGTTGCACAAAGAAAAATTTGTCTGGCGTCACATAAATGTCCTTAAGTCATCTCAACTGAAGAAGTAGCGGTTGTGAGCATAAATCATATGGAGGATATATGCAGTTGACAATGTCGGATATTGATGGAAATACGTTTGGAGCGAAATTCGAAGGAAATTGAAAGGAAAAAATTCAAAGTTCGTAACAGTTTAGCTTATTCTAGCTCTTCTATTGAGTCTTATATTAGTTCTTTACTACGCAATAAAATGAGTTCTTAGTCATGATTAGATCTGAAAAGAAGGGGGTACATATTCAACTATTTTTTCTATCTAAAGGTTTGTGGGCGCTGCGGTGCAGTGGTTAGTGTGTCGGACCACTGCGTGTGAGGTTAAGTGTTCGAACCCCAGAAAAACAGCAACAATTTTTTTCACGGTCCCATCTCCCGCAAGTGTCTGACAAACATCCGAGAGTATTGTTGTCACGAGAACGCTTCTCAAAAACAAATTGCCCTTCGGATATGACAGAAAACTCTAGGTCCCTTCCCCTCGTGTGAAAAATAAAACGCACACAGCACGAGTGGTTAGGAGAAGCTAGGCCTAGGCACTTGAAAAGCAGTTGCATCAAGTATATATGTATATACTATATACATTAAGATTTGTACTCACTCACTAAGGTGGCGCTACAGTCTGAATTAGACCTGGGCCTCAACCAACAAACCTTTCCAGCCAGCCCGGTTACGAACCAGTTGCCTCCAGTTGCGTACGTCAAGTTGGTTGAGGTCCCCCTCCACTTATTTGGACCACTTGCCGCGAGGTCCTCCTCTACTGCGCCGTCCATCCAGAGTGGATTCGAAGATTTTCCCGGCTGACACGTATGGCTTCAACCGCTCTACATAACCCATCTTAGTCGCTGTGTGTGACTTCTTTTGGCTAAGCCGATGTTCTTGTATATGCCATATAGTTCGGCATTGCACATTCTCCTCCGCTCGCTGTTCATGCAGACACTCAAATAACTTTTCTCTCAAAGTAATCAAGGGCAGTATCTGCCACTACATCCTCAAGGCTAGTAGAACAGTGCAAAAAAGAACTCGCCTCGCTTGGTCACCGGCTAAGGATCTGTCCCCTTTGGGTTCCGGGTCACAGCAACATTGAGGGGAATGAGCGAGCTGATCAACTCGCGAGGCAAAGATCTGCCCTTGATGCTTCCCTAGCAAAGGAGGTGAACGTCCGTTGGGGGGACGCATCTTCACGCACCATCTGCTAAAGGCTGATAGTAGATGGCAGGGGGTGCGGAATTGTGTCATCTCCAACCAGATGTGGCCCAAATACTCCCGGAAAAGAATGCAAGATCTACTAAACAGAAACCGTGCAGATATCGCAAGAGTTCTGGCAGTTAGTACTGGCCACTGGCCCATCGGGGTTCATGCGTACAGAATAGGCATTGCATTTAATGCACACTGTCGCAGCTGCAATACTGCTGACGAGATAGAAACAATCTTACACTTCCTCTGCAAGTGTCCGGCTTTAGGCAAGGCCAGACAGCGCACCTTAGGTAAACTCTTTTTCGACAACCTTATAGAGTTAGCGGAGGTTAGCATTGGGGTTATTATCAGCTTCCTCAATGTAACGGGGTGGATTTGAATAATCCTTACCCCCTTTTCTTCTTCTTTTCCCTAGTAGTTAACGTCCTTGTTACATCCGTTAGGTCACTTGAGTTGTGGTTATATAACGGCGCTTCTTCGCTAATTAAGTGTCGGCATGGTTTGCTGAAACAACCACTCCACCCTACCTACCTACCTAACCAAGGGCATCCTCATCCGATTTTGACAAAGTCCATGCCTTTACGCTATACAGCAGGACTGGGATGATTACTGTCTTATACAGAGTTACCTTAGTAGTTCGAAATAGATTTTATTACTTAATTGCATTCTAAAGATTTGAAGGGTTTTCCTTTTGATTTGACATCGGGATAGAGGATTCCTTCCTTATCTAAGATCCTATATGGCATACTGAGAAATTAAAAATTACTGCAAAGCTCCTCTGACAAAAATGTAGGAAACTAGCATACGTACTTTGCACATGATTTCCTACCAAAAGTTCAGTCGTTTTCTATTAACAGTATTGAACCTCCAAAGCCCAATATAAACGAAATTGTATTGTACTGCTTTTATGGAATCTAAAAGCAAATACGCAATCCAGAATAATGGTTTTCGAATCGGGACGGAAAATGAACCTGGGAAAGTTAGGAACTAGAGCGAGTAAAAGAATATAGGAACCTTGGAGTCATCATCAAGCCAAATCCTATACGACCATGAACTGCAATTGAAGAGGAACCTTGGGAAGAAGAAATTTAACCTTTAGTGCAAAATCGAGTCTTTTTGAGGCGGTAATGAGGTCAATAATGTTTCACGCGACTACGGCATGGGAATTTCTTCAGTATGAAGAGGTGGAGAAGTTGCTAAAAAAAACTAATATTCAGACTAGCGGAAAATACCCGCATTTTATATCTTGAAACTAGGGTTCGTCCTTAACACATATTTATTTACACTTAGAATGTAATTTAGCTATGTATGAAGAGAAAATAATGCCACTTCCAAGTTGTCGACTGCCCCATATGATTACACTGCACCTTCTTTAACTGAAACTGCAGTTCTTCGAAGAATGGTCAAGGCAATGTTTTCAACACAATGTACCACTTATGCTCGAAAAAGGCATCGTCTTGGAAAAATCATTTTCAGACTCGCAATCGAATTGACTAGATTCCTTAAGTTTGCAGAGAGGGCGCAGCAAAGCGAGTCTAGAAATATGTACCATACATCCCAACATTATCTCGGAGTCAAAAACTACTTCGATGACTCTGGATTATTGTCAGATCAGTATGATCATCGGAAAGCCAAACTAAGCTGTCAGTTAGGTTTTTTCTGGAACTAGCTAGCTAAGGTATCAGTTCGAAGGTTAACTAGGACAAAACATCTTAATGTTGTAGTCTGTGGTCGACTCAGGTAAAGAAAGTTAGTAACGATTACAAAAATTTGTTAATTCTTACCAATATATGGCACCCTTGAGACACAGTTGTAGTGATTAAAAAATCACGATTTTCCTGATTTTGATAAAAGACAGTCCTTAAAACACTACTCCGCCAACCCTCTTAAGCGTGTTAATCTATAATAGGTCAACTATACACATTTCTTTTCAAAATCAAACTGTGAAAAGATAGTTAATTCCCTAGGAATTAAGGTCATTGCATACTTGTCAACAACAAGCTAGTGGTCCGAGCTATTCATGTATCAAAATGGAAAATCGCAGTCACAGAATTATCTACGTCCGCTTTCGGAAGTGGTTCCATATAGGCTGTATTCTCCAACAAAAATGCTCTCGTTCCATTTTTTTCTATAAGATTCCCAATTAAGATTTTAACGTCATATCGTATATTTAGTCGAATAGGTTAAATGGGTTAGCTGCAACGAATGAATAGTGGGCGCCGTGGCGTAAGTGGTTAGTGTGTCGGATCACTACGCATGAGGTTCCAAGTTCGAATCCCAGAAAACACCAACAGGTTTTTTCACGGTCTCACCTCTCGCGAGCGTCTGACAAACATCCGAGAGTATTGTTGTCACGAAAAGGCTTCTCAAATCGCCGTTCGAATTCGGAATTAAACTGTAGGTCCCTTCCATTCGTGTGAAAAATATAACGCACACAACATGAGTGGTTGCGAGAAGCTAGGCCCTGGCACTTTAAAGAGCTGTTGCGCCAAATATTTGTATGTGTTTTTTTTTTGTTGTCGCTAGGGTGCGATATGTCCTTTTGTCAAGGTCGAATGCGTTGATTCCAGGTTTCTTTTAAAACAAGACTATCCGCTGGCAGCCATGTGTACCATGGCGATATAGATAGGTGATTAAGTATATAAATTTACGTTATAGGGTATAATTAGGTACAATAAAATGATTGAAATATGTAGTTACTTGGAAATGCCATTAACTTTTACTGAAACGTTTGTAGTACCTATACAAGATTTTTTTAAATTTGTTACCTCTACTCCTTAAAAAGATTATGAGCTAAACAACGGTAATAAATAAAAAAAAAAGTAGAAAAATCCTTCAGCAATAAAACTTCCTAAGTAGTGACAATATGATGTACATGTATCAATACTCGAGTATGAGTTGTTCGGGTCATTTTTGAAAGTTGTAGAGGAGGTGAAGTTGATTGTTGTTTACTTTTCACTTTGTAGGTACATACTCGTATATTGATCGAAACAGAAATCCATGTTGCCGAGATGCCCTTCTTGCGGTTTAACTTTTCCTACGTAAAAAAAAGTAAAAGCTGCGAGAAAATTGCCCAAGCCTTAGTTCTGGACCACTAAACCCATTGTTGTGCGAACCCCATATACAGGGATGAACACCAACCCTTAACATGACATGACGTCAGAATTAACGGAAACTGCCAAGCTAGAGATATTGCACTATAACTGTATAAAAGTAGCATCGTCACAATGGACCAAACCCTCATCCACACGTTTTCTTCTTCAATATTGTTGATATTTGCCATACGAGTAATTTAATAGAATTCAGGACCTCAAGCAGACAAGTGACCTAATAATTATTCACTTAGCTGATCTTGCTGTTGTATGTAGTTCTCAGCTGTTACATATATAGAGCACCAAACAAACATAGTATTTTTCCATTACTTGATGACCTATGCATAATTTCACCCTCCCCAAGTCTGAAAAGGTGACTTTGCATGCTTTTAATGTTCGCAGGTAGAACACAAAGTTATCTTGAAGTTTTGTAAGCATGTTTCTCGCGAAGATACTTGAAGAAAAGAAAAAAAGTAAGCAAATCTAGAAAATCCCATTCCTTGTGAACACCGTAATAAGAAGTCAAAAAGGTTTTTCATTTTTAAATTGTTTTGTTTTTAATATAAAAAAATATTATTTGTAAAAATGTCCTTAAAACTAGTTTAGTGTCTTCCATTTGTTTGCTTAAACTAAAATACTTAAGTTAAATCTTAAAAATAAGTTTTACATCATTGTCTTCCGTTAAAAATAAACTTAAAATCTAAAATACTACCTGATGTTCTATATTTAAGGCACATTACAACTTTTTTTTTTTTCTTTTAATTTACAAAACCATTTACAATTCTTGACTAGAGAGCTTTATACAAAGAGATTCACTTGAATCAGGAACAATATTTTTTTTCTGTCGTCCTATTTCTTGGATCAGTTACGTGCGGAAATTTGCAAAACACACTGGCTGGGTATCACTGGACTTTTTTTTGAAATTGTTTTGAATAAATTTACTGCTCTTGCCAAGATGAGATGTAATCTAATAATTCTTCATCATCAGGGGTATCAGCACCCATGTGGTCATAGTTGTCAAAGGGTTCAAACTTAAACTGAATATGATTATCGCTGTTGGATGACTGCATGTATCCACTACTGTTGCCACTGCCACCAATTGAGATATCTGAACTATACGATGGTGTTGGAGATGCAGATGCTTCGGAATTGTAGGAGTTTTGAAGCCCAAATTCATCTGGACTACCTTCGGCTGGATAGTAGGACGATGACGATGATGAAGGTGATGGGGAACCAATGGATGATCCTTGGCTGTCGCCGTCATCAAGTAAGTCCTGCAGTCCTCGAATGTACTCCACTGCCATGCGAAGAGTATCGACTTTACTAAGTTTCTTGCTAGCACCACGACCACCATTCGACAGAGTACTGACAATGGTCGGTGGAATGTGCTGACGTAAGGTGGCAAATCCATTATTCACTTGTTTGACACGGTTTCTCTCACGGGCATTGCGCCTGGCCACAGACGGCATTTGCTCCCCATACGGCATGTTGTTGTAGGTGTATTTTTTCTTGGTGACAGGTCCACCCGCACTGGACATCATATTGATGCCATTCATGCCGAGAATTGAGGTGACTTTTCGATTGACTGGAGCTGGAGCGATCTGCTTTTGATACATGATCGTGGTACCCGCCGGAACCATGATGTACTTTTGTTGCGACTGCATCATGTGAGAATTTTGGGCACATACACTTGTCATTGCAAAGTTCGTAAACGAATGAATCACTTTAAATTTGTATCCCGCTGTGGGCCGATTGTATCCGTACACAACCTACGCACTCGAAACTTCAAACACAACTGATATGACTACACCGTGTGCAGATAAAGATATTTTTGTTGATCGTCAAAAAAAAGTAAACAAAACAACAGACGAACAGAAAAATCGTTTTAGAAGTAGAGAGTTTGCGCTTAAATAATGTTCACTGTGTGGAAACTGATTCCGAAATGATACCCTTCGTCCTGAACCTCGCCGTTTTTGTACTCTTCCATCGGCGGATACCTGCTATCCGCGTGCGATCAGTGTTCTGCACTGCGCATACAGTTGAAATTCCGCACTATACACACGCATACAACACTACCCCTGTTGCTGATGGAAACGAACACACAAAGTAGAAGAAGTTAAAGAGGAAACCAAAAGGCTAAAAAAAAAAAACAGGTTGGGTCTGCACACCATAGTTCGCTCGTAGTGAGGGGTGTTTTACTGAAAGATTCACTCGTTCTGCAGAAGCAGGTATCGTAGATAGGTTTCGCTGCACGCACTCTATGGACATGTATCGAATAGTGGGAGAAAAAAGACTCACAGCTTGTGTAGACGAAGCTGCTCGTCCCGTTTATGAGGTATCCCCTGCAACTTTTTTTTTTCAAATCCTCTCAAATTTAAATAGGAAACTCCGTCTACTGAGAGATAAGTTAATCAAGAAAATTATCTGAAAGAAGATGTATGCTCACTACACCTATGATCTGTTTAGATTTCATTCTTATATATTGTATATTTTTTATTAATAAACTTGAAATGACTATTTTCTTAATCGCTGTGAGCTGCAATTTAAGGGTAGATGGCTTCATCTTTTGTCATACTTTAGATCTAAAAAGCTTGATCTAACATCTCATAGTCGTACACAATATTTTTCATTTAGTTTCCTGCATCTAGCTTCATTTGTTATAAGATAGGAGACCCACTATTTCCACTCCATCTACGCATATCCTTTCCGTAAGTCTTAGTCACTCAAATTCTACTCAAACTGCTCTAACGCAAAACGTAACGTTAACAATTGTGGGAGCCAGGCACAGGACCTCTGTCGTAGTTGTAAATGAATATCATCAAAAAGCAACCATGGATAACCACGCACAACACTAATATATTTTATTTATATCCTTTTCCTTTTCCCTCTTGCTTTCTAAATTTTGGGACAAGGACAACGTGCATACATATGTATGTACATATTCGTTTAGTCCTTGTTGTGATTGCTGAACTTGTTCGACCTTCTTCTGGGATTTCCTTTCTTCTGATTTTCTTTTCTTATTACAAGTACATATACATTTTTGTATACGCGTGAAAAGGAAAAGAAGGATAATGAAAAAAAAGTCTCTGATCCTTGTGGGGGAAAATGAGTACATGTAAAGAATTTCTTTAGATCTTGAAGACCTACAAAAAAAATTCTCATAGTATTTTCTTTCAAAGGATCTCACATTCGTTGTTAGACAGAGAATGAGGATGGTCTAGTACCATGACTAGCTCTTGCTTACAATGTGACACTGGAACGTAAAGCCAGGACTAGGTTTTTCTAAAATTTAGATTTAGAAATCAGGCCAGTCACTTCTTTCGTTTTCTAAATTGATCTAGAAGTGACGAATGGTTAACTTGGTTTTTTAAATTTTATATGTCTTGTCTGGATGATATCTGTATATGAATCCTTATTAGTGGAGAAATCGAGTACGGCGATTAGGAAGACAAAGTAGTCAATTCTCGATGGTAACAAATTAATGGAAGAGTTCGAATTATTCCAGTACACATTATCCTTCTTTTTCTATTTTTCTTAAAAATTTGTCAAACTCACAAAGGATAATGTGATAAAGATCCACTATTTCTTATTTAAAGACATTTGTATGTATGTTCTCACACTGCTTCATGCATACACTCTAAATATCTCCTAGCTATTATGTAGGTATCTCTACATGCTAGCCATCAAAATTGGAAAGGACCTAGACAAGGACTGCTGAAAACCAAGAACTAAAAAAAGAATATTTTGTGACCTAACTTATTTCTTTTCTACATGTGCTGTCTTAAGAGTAATTGAAATTGATAGGTGACTCTGTTACACTATAATGCAACACGAAAAGGTGTATTCGATATTAACTGACAGTATCCAAACAAAAAAAAAAAAAAACAAAAAAAAACAAATATTTGGCGCAACAGCTCTTTAAAGTGCCAGGGCCTAGCTTCTCGCAACCACTCATGTTGCGTGCGTTATATTTTTCACACGAATGGAAGGGACCTACAGTTTAATTCCGAATTCGAACGGCGATTTGAGAAGCTTTTTCGTGACAACAATACTCTCGGATGTTTGTCAGACGCTCGCGAGAGGTGGGACCGTAAAAAAACTTTTTGGTATTGTCTGGGATTCGAACTTGGAACCTCATGCGTAGTGATCCGACACACTAACCACTTACGCCACGGCGCCCACTGACAGTATCTCCGACGAGATTATTTTACCAGCGAGATGGGTGTAGTTGCTTTCAGATAACTTGGAATGTCTCCAACAGACAAAAAAGGAGGAATAGTTTCACCAGCCTAGATGCTTTTACATTAGTTGAATTCTGGAAGTAAATCTACTACTACTAGCAGGTCCTCTATCCTAAGGACTAAGGCCACCACAAGGTGAAACCATCGCTTTAGCCGATGCGGCTAAGGAAGGTTTTATTGGCGAACATTAGAAATTTTGGGTGGGCGGATAATAAGTTAATCGGGTAAGATTAGCATTGAGGAATAAGAAGCGGGGGATCCATAGGTACAAAAGTCAGCTTCGTCAAGGATTATAGCATTGCAAGTCACAACAGTTAGCAGCTTGGTCAACTGGTCCAATAACAAAATTCATGCAATACTGGCTCACTACATAGCTTCCACTTGTCGAAACCAAAAGTTTCATCGCAGTGGATACTGGTTTGAAGAGACTATTAGGTAGCTTTGCTTATCATCATGAAACTGTAAGAGATGTGTCTGAAGCAAATATCTATTAGACCTCATAAAAGGATTCGCACCTCGTATCTGGAAGTAAGTAAATATTGTATTGTCGAATTTCTGAGCTTCGATATTCAGAGAGAAGTTTTCAATTAGTATCAGAGGGTTCATCGCTGCAATGAATAAGGTAAGCAGCAGAATTAATAGCAGAGCCAATGTAGACAAAGTCTCTTACTGCCTCGAAGTTACAGCTGCCCACTGTGACGTTCTGTCCGATTCGGTCGGTGTTGATTGTCCCCCTTTGTTGACAGCATGCATATGGTTTTCCCTCGTTTATCGGTGAGGTCACTACCGATCTTGATGGAGCAGCGAGCGTTCTCCATCGTTATCCTGCACAGACGGACAAGTTTGGCAGGGATAACAATACTAAACATAGCTCTATATTTCTCTTCTCTACAGATACTGTCATAGGTGGTCTTGAAATCGATAAGGAATTGGTGATTATCGATTTGGATTTTTTGGGTTTTCTTTAAGATCTGCCGAAGTGTGACGATTTGATCGATAATGGACTTTCCTGGCCTGAAACCGCACTGATGGGGCCAATCAGGCTGTTGATAAAAGGTTTCAGGCGTTGAGTGGGTCTCCTTTGAGTGGGTCTCCTTTCTTGTAGATCGGGCAAACGATGCTGAGATTCCATTCATCAGGCAAACAACTTCTGTTTCGCATGAGGCGATACCAGAGACTCTGACGACCATCCATTTCCCTCGCTATAGTGACGTTTGCTTGCATTGGTCACCTATGCTGCGAAAATATTTAAGTAAGCTTAAATCGGAACATCTATAGTGTAGAATTAGCGCCATCTTTTTTGCTGACAAGTTACTCTCTTAGATATGCCCCTATACTTAAAAACTACAATAAACTTCGGTCCTGCTCATCTAGGAAGGACTATCTAGTGCCTTATCCGAGATATTGCTCACCGATCAACTTGACGACCTATATTAAAAACCAGTACTTGTTCTCCAACAAGAAACTATACCAGTAAATTGTGTTTTTAGGGAAAGTTTCAGACGTGCATTGAATATATCACTCCAGGGGAAATGTAGGTATGTGATACTCTCAAATGCTTTAGGTATGCTAAGGATCAAGTTCCGGAATTTCCATACTCCATACCGTTCTTTATTTTCACACCGCCAGTTCTGGCATACTACGAGGCATGCTGTGGGACATGCTGTACTCTGACGGTATCATGCTCACACATGATGACACGAGTGAACTCGAAAAGCTTGAAAACCACTTGACAGCATTGGCCCAGAATCAGCCTTCAAAAAGACAGTATGTTGAAAGCAAATACGACTTCTGTGGGCCCGCAGCAAGCCATTCATTTAGGGAAGCGATCAGCAACTGCATGTGATCACGCGATTAAAGTACCTAAAATCGACGGTTTTACGCAATAATGTGTTATTATGTGAAGATGTTAACACACGCATTCAGACGGGATATGATGAAGTGGCGAAATTGCACCGCCGTGTTTTGTGCAATAAGAAATTTGTTAAAAAAAGTGAATTCTATAAATCAAAAGTCTGACCCGTAATGATGTATGGGGTTGAGATAACACACACATGGGGTACATGACCAAAAAATGCAACTTGTAGGAATGCGAATGTTCCACTGGGCCAATGTTGTTGAAGATGATGAACAAGGTGAACAATTAGCACATTCATGGCTCTTTGAAATTTGCATCGTATGCCGCAAGAATGTACAGAAACAAGGTTAAGGTGGTGTGGCCGTGTTCAAAATCAGACACGCACTCTGAATAAGATGCAATGAGAATTCGAAGACCCAAGGCAAACTTGGGTTGATTGCATTCGGAAGGACGTATGGTAAAACTTGGACATTTGAGTGGATACCCTGCAGCCAATCACCCGTAGTGATGGTTTCTTAAGCTGAGTTTGTGGCAGAATGCATTGGACCTGACTTAAAACCCGAAAGCAAGTTAAGATTAATGCGAAGACCTTGTCGCCATTTTTACGGCAATAATATTCAGTAGCTGCAAATCAGACATCAGGCTGAAGTACAAAGTAGGTTGAGCCGGTACTGTTACCACTTCAACTTATGCAGCTTCGCAAGATTATTTCTGCCTTCAAGAAGTTTTGTAAACTTATCCATAGAATAATTAAGACAGGTACCTTTCTCCGCTATCTTTACGTACTATTAGACTGATTTTATGTTAGGTTAGGTTAGGTTGACTGTCCGCATGAAAGTGCAGACACACTTAGACCAGTGAAGGTCCTTTGTGATACCATGGATCAACCATTAGGCCACTCAGAGACTAACAAAAGTAACTGGAGCTTTTGATAAAACGAAGGATGCACATGACGTCTAAGAACGCCAGATCGCCGAGGTCTTCAAGGAAGAGGAGATCCTCGATAGAGCATTCTTTTATGCGACAGGGCTGGACAAGCGCATAGGATGTGAAGGATGTTTTCCTCGTTCGTACTGCTTCTGCAGAAGTCGTTGAAGAAGAGGCCATATCTTTTGACGTGTTGGCCCATAAGACAGTGTCCAGTGAGAAGATGGACAAGGCATCTGATCTGTGCTTGTTTTAGCTTGACCAACTCGGCACTACGTTTATGGTCCAGCCTAGGCCAGATCTGCCTCGAAATGTGACACGTTGAGCCGTTTTCCTATCTGAGGTTGAACTTGCTAATAACGTTCAGTTTATTAGATGCTTACATGTAGCGAGGGGCATACCCAGGGCTTGCCTATCAGGCAGAATCCCTAGATTAGTACCCTGTCTGGCGATCTCGTCAACCTTTGCAGTTTCCTGGAGTGTCCCTGTGGCCTGACACCCAGCATAGGTGAATGTTGATCTGATTTGTCTTCTCCATAAGAGACAAACGGCAGTTTAACTAATTCGATTTGAATAATCCTTACCCCCTTTTTCTTCTTCTTTCCCCTAGTAGTTAACATCCGTTAGGTCACTTGAGTTGTGGGAATAAAACGGCGCTTCTGCGGATGCTCGGATTGAGCTTTTCGGAGAAAACACCACAAGAGACTGAGTTTATGTTACCTACGTCATATTTTAACAATTTACTCGTGATTTCATTGAATTCTGATTACCTACAATATGAAATTAATTCTGTGATTTTAATCACTGAAACCAAGAACTACCTAACATCGTTATGTTTTTAGGGCAATATTGCGAAACCCGCCGAGGATTTGTTAAGGTACAAAGTTACAATGTGGCTATACTGCGGTTAACGGGCGACATTTAGCTCAATACAAACTTCACAACGTATTCGAAGCTCTGTGGGAACGAACCTTTCATTTCCTCCTTGAGAGCAAGTCAAAAACAATGTAGTTTTTTTATTTATAAATTATTAAAAATGGTCATCCTTGGGTCCTCTCAAACCGAACTTCAGCGCGCACTCGAAAGGTTTGTAGCCGTTTGTGATGATGCTGGAATGAAGATCAACGTGAACAAATCGGAAGTAATGGTCGTTTCTAAAAAACCTATTCAGTGCACTCTGCATGTTAGTGGAGTCCCACTGAAGCAGGTGGAGAAGTTTAAGTACCTCGGGGTTAGATTCACGAGTGATGGGAGGAGCAATGCCGAGTTATCCTGTAGAATTAGTCAGGCTGGATCAATTTTGATAGAGCTTGGCCAATCTGTTATAAGGAAGGCCGAACTTAGTGTTCAAGCTAAGCTATCGGTTTTTAACTCTGTGTATGTTCCAACTCTCACCTCTGGTCATGAAATTTGGGTATTGACCGAAAGAATAACCTTCGCGGTGTTGCTGGAATAACTCGTAGGGATCGAGTGCGCAACACCAGAGTGCGCGAGGCGCTCAACGTTGAGCAGCTACTTCTCCGAACGGAACGATCTATGCTTCGATGGTTTGGTCACGTAGTGCGTATGCCCCCAGACCGGCTTCCAAGACGCGCCATGGTTGCCATGCCATCACGTAGGCGACTTCGCGGAAGGCCTAGAAATAGATGGTTGGATCAAGTCCGACATCTCTCCTGGAGCCGCTTAGGGATTCCCCCTGATGAATTATAGTCAATGGCGAAGGATCGAGAAGGATGGAGAGTCCACCTGAGCATCCTACCCCCGCGACCCTCATGAAGGATTAGCGGGCCATTGAAAATGAATGAATGAATGAATAAATTAGAGGGAGTGCGTTTAACCAAAAATGTTCTTGACACTAAGCCTATCATGCGTTTTTGTCTAAGTAAATGGTGCTGCTGCCTAATGCGGATTAAATCACTTAGTACGATTCCAATAAAATCCAGTGTATTCCAAAGTTGTATAGAGTAGAAACAGGACCTCATCTTGCAGGTTTTTGGTTAGTGATTTCGATAACGAATATTGTCCTCTGCAAAGATTACGTTTAGCGATTCTATGGAAACAATGCCGTACCTCTAAATCACAAGTCTTGTACAATAAACGAATTTTATCATATATCATATGTTAATATAACAATACGAAATTTGCCTGTTGCACAATACTTGTGGTTTCGTGGTACGGTCTTCCGGTATACGGGAGGCTATATTCTCTTAACTCCAGAACTCGAACTACCAAGCCAACTGTCTACCCTCGATCGCAAATGCAACCCCTGCAAAGTCTGGTCCTCTGCAAAATATCGAGCCTAAGCTATAGCGCTCGATCAGGAGGCCAGGGAATGCATAAATTGTTCCATCTAACAACAACATCAGTGGATATTTGTTGGGCAATTCTACTAGTACTAGAGGAAAAATAATACAAAAATACTTCAACAGAAAATTGGTAAAGGTCCCTTTCAAGCTGGGTGGGCCATAAAGGGTGAGTCTTCCTATATTGTCTTGTCCCTCAGGGATGAAATCATACATACTTCAGGCATTCGAATTGGTATTAATTTACTTTGTATTTACTGGTCATATTATTATAAATACTTACTTACTTAAGTGGCGCTATATTTCGGGGTGAACCTGGTCGTCAACCGACAAGCCTATCCATTTAGCTCGGTCTTTAGCTAATTGCCTCCAACTGTTTACTTCAAGTTGGTTGAGCTCCTCTTGAACTTGTGTGCGCCACCTCTTACGGCCCTCGAAGGAACCGGCCCTCGAAGACACCGAGGGCAGGAGCAATGGTGTCCATTCGCTCTGCATGTTCTAGTCATCTCAATGTCGTTGTACAGCTTGTGTAGTTCGTCATTGAATGTTCTCCTACAAAACCCGTCAACTCAATTGGACCTAATATCTTACAAAGCATTTTTCTCTCGAAACAACCAAGGATATCTTCATCGGCTTTCAATAAAGTCCATGTTTTCGCGCGAAAAGTTGAACTTTACTCTTCCCTTGATTTCTGCGCTGATATGACATCGGAATTCAGAACTAATAGCAGAGCCAAGTTAGACAAAGTCTCTTACTACCTGGTAGTTGCACAGACTTTTGACAGACTGTGCCCCGGTGTTAGCTTGTGTGTTCCGCACAATCCGTTCAAGTATGACATTGACGAGGTCACATGGCAGCGTGCCACCTTGGTTAAGACCTTGTTTTGGCATTAAAGTTCTCGGTGGGGTCATTACCGACTTCGATGGAGTAGCGAGCGTTCTCCATCGGCATCCTGCACAGACGTACATGTTTGACAGGGTTCTCAAAACTAAACATGGCTTTATATAGCTCTACTCTATAGATGCTGTCATAGGCGGCCTTGAAATCTATGAAGAAATGATGAGAATCGATTTGAAGTTCTTGGGCTTTCTCCAGGATTTACCGAAGTGTGAAGATTTGATTGATTATGGAATTTCCTGGCCTTAGACCACACTGATAGGGCCAACCAGGCTATTGATGAAAGGTTTCAGGCGTACACACAATATAGCAGACAAAATCTTGAATGCAATATTGAGAAGACTTGTGTGTCGGACAAACGATGCTTCGATTCCATTCATCAGGTAAATCTTAGAGAGAAGTTGGTATATGGTCTCAATCAATTCATCACAAGCTACCTTGAAAAGTTCGGCCGGTAAGCCTTCAGGTACAGCAGACTTGTTTGATTTCAGCTTGGGCTATCCACACTTCGCTTTGATCAGGTGGACGGATACTTTGACTATCATAGTCTATACTGAACGGCAATTTTGCCTTATAGCGAAATTATGGTTTCCGTTGTCGTGCAAGTGGTTTTTCCACATTCTCAGCACCGACTGTGATCTTACTACAAGGTTTCCTTGTTCATCCCTACAGGTTTCTGTACGAATTCTGTTTTTTTGATACATTTTTCTATCTTTTAGGTGGTCAGACAATTATTATGTGTATCTTTTGAAAATTTTAATTTTTGCGGTTTCCAAAATGTACCTATAATTTGATGCTTGCTACTAGGAGTCAATATTTTATTTGTTAATCGTGAGGTTTTGCCCAAGGCGTTGGTCGGAAATGTGGAAATTGATTATTGACAGCATATGCTTCTTCTTAAGTTTATTTATAAATAGACTTGCCACATTCGTAGACGCAAATTTTACAAAGCAAGAGTTTCGAAAAGCAATTCAGGAGTCGTGTATAGTTTCCCAAACTGCTCATATCCACCACTTATTTGCAATTTAAGCCTGTCTGTCGGATTATTTGTTTAGTCTTCTGTGGCAAAACGGAATAATTTGTGTAAAATAAGCGTTTTCAAATATACCCACCCATTTTAGCTACTTTTGATTTTATTCTCGAAAGTAGCATTTACTTTACAAAGAAAGTCGCCTTGACTAAATCCTTTAGTAATATTGAAGGTCTCGAATGCGCCATGCCCAATCTTAATGGAGCAGCGATTGCACTCTATCTTCATTCCTCCCCCTTCACTAGTGTATGTGATTTCGGCAATAACGAATGGTTTTGTATGTCTAAGTATATGATGGTCACATGCCTTCTCCAGGATTTGACGCAATAATTCATCGGTATTTGTCCAGGTACACTCGACATCAAACCTGGGATTTCATCCATGTAGTTCTTGACAGTTTCTAGGACGAACGACCTGTAAATAATTTCTTGCGACTAGGAAATGGTCTGACTTGATGTAGGCATTTCAGATAGATCGTGCATCCAGCGTAGTCGTTTTAAAACTATACTTTATTTTGATGGGATAGGAAGTACTCCACTGGAGCTCTCAGGTGCAACTGATTCATTGTACTATCCGGAAGCAAACCCTGTCTTACCCATTTTGCTGAACTTTTTCGTCTTTCGTAGAAAGTCGAGCAAATGCTTCAGTGATGGAGTACTTATGATATCAGCACCGAAGATCTGCAATCAAAGAAAGACATGACAATGGGAAAGAAAGCGTCCTGCAATATCGTCGTCTTTTTTACCTTCGACATAGGTCAATTGAAGTTCTTAGCAGGAGCATAGCGGCCCATCAGGACGCCAATAAATTCTCAGTATTCTTTTCTGCTTACAGGCTGCAAGAATGCCGGGGATTTCTTATAGACGTCCGCGGCCTTTTTTTTTCGAAGGGATTAATGGATTGAACAAGGTCTTAACCGTGGCACGGCTATAGAAGCAGAAAAATATTTTTCGATTCTTTCACATATTCCTTACATATATATATACAATAGCTTGTGGCCATAAAGATATCATAAGTGTCCGCTTTGAAGACAACAGTTTGTTTACTCAACGAGTAAAGGAGCCTTATGTTGTTGTCTTCTACTAGGTCACCAGCACTGAATCTTCGACCGATTTTGGAGTCATTCATAAAAACTCGAATACAATCTGTTTCACGCTTGGATTCTGACCTGAGCAAGTCCTGAACACAAGGAAAGTCCACTGAAAGTTTGTTTAACAGCCTGGTCTAATTTACATATTGCAATATGATCAATTTGGGCGGTGATCAGCTCATCAGGTGACGCCACGTTGCCTTATGAATGTGGATGGGCGGGTACTTTGGTAATCGATTTACCATATTGCCAAGGCCAACTATCGTGAGCCAGCTTAACTAAATACTTTCATAAGGGTCATATTTCTTAATAGTCAAACTCGTACCTCTGATTTTTGGCATTGCAATCTCCAAGAGGTTTTGGTGCATGCATTCTTCGTGTGTGTATTTCAGTTACCTCATGGAAGCAGTACTCTATTCCACAATATTTCTTCTTAGAATGAGCTGAAGAAAAAGCCACATCCCAGTAATCTTTATTATTTGCTCACGGTAGTTGTTGCCAAAATATGTATCGCAGGTTTGTTTTGCGAATTGCTTGCTGGAATTTTTGAAATACAATCTGTTTTCTGATGTTGCTCGATGTTCATCGCTATACGAGTATTGCGTTCTAAGTTGATACTAGATAGGTATTTCTTGTACAACCTGAGATGTGGAAGACACTCATTGCCAACATAATCACTATTCAATATATCTGTGCGTAAGTACTGCCGATACAATATCACTGTGAACGAGTTATACTGTAAATTAATTTATATTTTTAGAACTTCAATCTCATGTTCACAGAAAATGTTTGTCTTATGAAATTCGAACGATTCATTGTATTCTACTTACAAGGAACAGGCTTGTAAGCTAAGCTAAGGGTACTCAGTCATTCATTGCCCTTGAAGTTTTTAATTAAAAGTGCATGACTTTATGCACTAGTTATTATGACGACAGTCGGGCACGCATAATGGCACGCGTACAAACGCTTGCTCCAAACACTGATGGAGAAATACGAGGCGGGACACAGTACTTGTTGTTCTGTGTTGCGAATGTGCGACAGTCGACGAATGATTGTCGTCTCCTGGGCGCGTGCTGCTTCGGATACAAAAAAAAAAAAAAAAATGGTGCAAGTGGAAATACTAAATGCAGCTGCACTGTGGCAGTTTATTACTCTCTTGTCTATGGTCAGTGTTTATGGCACAAACGGCACACAAAAATTAAAATGTTGCAACTGTTTGCAACATTTACAGGAGTTGCATTTTAAAAATAAATTCTAAGGCTGACAATGTAATAACATGGCAACAGGAGCAATCATTAAATAATCCTGTGCAGTCATTGATTCCCATACAATCAAACCATAAACGAATTAAATTCATTTGCTCTTTGCTTCACATCGCAGATTTATCCTCTCCTTAGAGAAATTTTCGGGAAATGATTATATGTCATTAAGGCACCATTAGTCGGGTTCACTTACTCCACGCAGAGTGCGCAAGGCAAGCACCCTAATATCCTGGTAATTGATTTTTGGTACTGAAATTCATTTTCAACACCAAACTTCATCATTTAATTTAATTTTCATTCAATCCTTGCCATGCTTACGCCTTCTGATCATGATGATGGAAATCGAAAATGCACCTTCTTTCTTTTTTGAAGGTGGGACCGGGAAAAATCAACATTCAGAATCCTTTTAATCAAAAAAACAAAAATTTCATTAATGGAATTCGTTAAAGGATTCATTAAAGACTACCGTTTGTGCGAGTGGATTTGATTGATTGATTTTTGATTCTGATAAGATGTGGTTCTATTGGATACAACACATGAGCATGCAGTAGGTGTTATCCTTGTGATCAGACTGCACTTCAATTGGATTGGGCTTCCCCTATGTTCGCCTATTCTGATAAGAATTCCTATTGGAGTTTTGTTACAATCCACTTTAAGGACATCCATGATACTGCCATCTAGTAGATTGTCTCTGAAATATAAAATTCTGAAAAGGATGCAATGTTTTCAAATAGATGCAATGGTTTGAGTATATTGGTATAATAATACGAACATTATTGGGTAGTGTGGTAACTAGGTTATAGCATTATTCCAAACATAATTGGAGTCAATTACTTAAAAGCAGATGCCATATGGCTAACTTGGGAAAAACCAAATATATACATATATCTTGTCATCAAAGAGGGCACCCAGCAAAGCGTGGATACTAATACATTTATACAGGGTGCACGACTAAGTCGCACGTACTTGCAGTTTCAAGTGTATACTTTTCGTTTGCAAATGATTCAGACTTAGAATCAAAAATCTACAGAACACCATTATTAAAAATTTATCTAAAGCTTAGGAAAACACCCTTATACAATTTTCATAAACTTGGTATGCTTTGTCATAGTAATTGCCATGTGTTTGAGAAGTAGCTGATTTTCGAAATCAAAGTTCATACTAACGAATTTTTGGCAAAACCCTTCCTTATATGCTTTCTGCTAGCGTTTAAGCCGTTTTCGAGAAAATCAGTATCTAATAACGGGTGAGGTATCTGTTAGTTTCTCTACAATTTTACAGAAACATAGCATATTTACGCTTTAACAACGTTGGGAAATATTGAAAACTTATTTCCAAAGTCAGTGCTGTGTTGGCAAAACAGTGTGAATTTTGAAAACAAATTTTGGCCGAAATAATGCACCAACCGTGCCTGCCGTGCGTGTTTGCAAAGAAAGTTTGTGAAATTGGTACAAGCTAACCTCGTGCTCGTTCTGTGCGCTCAGCCGAGAATTCTTACCATGTGACTGCTTGGTGCAGTTTTGTGGAATGGCGGCATTATTGGCCCATTTTTCTTCAAAGATGAAGATGGTAAACACGTTACGGTCCATGGAGAGCGCCGCAGAGGCATAATAACCGGACGATCTCTGGTTCTAACAAGACGGCGCTAAGTACCATGCATGTGGTCCAACAACTGATCTTCTTCTTCTTCTTCTTCCATTTATCAGCGAGGTTATGATCCGAAAATAAGGGATCACAACCCTCCCACTACTACTGATCCGCCTGTGGAGTTCGCCTATTTGACATTGGAAAATATCGGCAGATTTTGGATCACTCGGTTAATGAAGTCAATGAAATGCCGATGTCGTCGCATTTGTCTGATCCAGGTGTTTATAGGCCTGCCTTTCCTACATCGAGATGTCTTTGGAACGTGCATTGATATTGCCTTTTTAACAGGGTTCAAATGATCTCTTCTTTGAACATGGCAATATCAGCTGAAACGGTCGCGCTAATCTTTTATTCGATGGTTTTCTTGATGTGAAAGCTTTCACGGATCTTCGAACTTCTTATTCGATCAAGCTTTGTCACTCCTGATGTCAGGCGAAGCATATTCATCCCAGCTGCCGTTAATTTACTCTCATACGTTTTGTACATCGTCCAACATTATGAACCGCATGTGAGCGTTGGACGCACAACTGCGGTGTAGAGCCTTCCTTTCAACTTAGGTGGCATTTTCTGTCACAGAAGATAGCGGAATTTTCTCGCCACTTCATCCACCCTACGCATACGCGATGATTAATGTCGTCATCATAAGTTGCTTTGCTATTGATCATAGATCGCAGATATTTGAACTTTTCGCAATTGGGAAGCACTGTTCCATTCATGTCTGGAATAGTCCTGAGTAGCCAGAGAACGGGCAGCACAAGTACTCTGTCTTTTTTGAATTAATGCGATACCCATTTCCCTCCAGAATGTCCACCCACACATCAAGTGCTCGTTGCAGGAATGTAGGATCCTCACTAATGATGGCTCCATCGTCAGCAAAGAATAACTTATGTACCTTGTGGTCCATCACTTTACCTTCAAGCAGATAATCAAGGACTGGACTGGCGTACGTATGGAATGGAGAGAATGTATCGGAAGAATTTGGAACACAAATGGGAGTTAAGCAAGGTTGCATCTTAAGCACGTTACTCTTCATCTTATTTATCAACGATATAGTAGGAGAAGTAGGAGGAGGGATCGAGCGTGGTGGTGTGCGGATACCGGCGCTAAAGTTTGCGGACGATATAGTGTTTTTATCGGAGACAGTTGAGGGGATGCAGCTTACTATGAACCGTCTTGAAAACTACTGTAAGCAATGGAATTTGACGGTGAATTTATCAAAATCAAAGATGATGATTTTTAGAAATGGCGGTGGAAGATACTCTCGCAACGAAAAGTGGTCCTATCGGGGTGAAAACGTTGAAATAGTGAAAGAGTATAAATATTTAGGTGTGATAATTACATCCAACCTCAATATGAAAAACACTGAATGTCAACTAGCAACAGCTAAAAGAGCTATTTCATCAGTTTGGGGACGTTGGGTCGACAATAAGTTTATCGTTATAACTGCTGCCTCTATACTGCTGTACGGAGCCCAAATTTGGGGTTATTGCTTTTCTGAAGAAGTTGACAAATTTCTAAGATACTTTTTGAAACGAATCTTTCGACTTCCAACATGTACACCGAACTATATGCTGCATCTAGAAACTGAAGTCCCTCCTCTCTTTTTAGATACCCTAAAGTTGCATATAGATTATATTGTAAAAGTAGTGGAGATGGATGATGGAAGACTGCCCAGGGTTGTTCTGAAGCATATACTTTCGACAAGAGGGCACTTGGTTCAAAAGTGGGAGGAGTTGGCAGCAAATTATGGCGCGGGTTTAAATATTTCATCTGATATGCAACTTACATCGATAAAACCTATGCTTACAAATGTTTTGAAAAATGCAGGTAATTCCATGTATGAGAGATTTGCAGCTGAAGCACATTCATCGCAACATAGGCTGATCTACAGTAGGCTGAATTTTAACCACATTGAAAGCGACTCAACGTACTTCCTCAATCGTTACTCTCTGCATATGATAAGCACAATATTCAAACTTAGAGGTGAACTAACAAGTCTTTATTTTATTCCACATCGACCCGATCTTCCAATTTTATGTGACCTGTGCAACCTTAAAGAGAGGGAGGATGTATACCATTTCATCGGAAGATGTCCCATTTTAGGAAAATTTCGCGCGAGATACTTCGGAGTAATTTCGCTAGACTTGGATGAGGTGATCAACATACTGAACGGAAGTCGTGGTTGGGTTGTTTTATACAACTATGCTAAAGCTGCAATCCGCTACAGAGCCCGTATTTTGGAAGGTGATTTTTAAACAGAAATAGCAACCATATTGTCAATCTGGTAGACGGCCTTAAGCCAAACCATAAACGACTTTGTATATATTGTCTGTGAAAATTATATGAAGTTAATAAAAAAGTCTATCTAACTAAACTAACTAATCAAGGACTGTAATTAAGAGCAAAGGACTTAAAACGCTTCCCTGGTGCACCCCGACTTTGATTGGGAACTCTTCGGTTACTCCAGCGGGGCATCTTACTCTTGACTTTGCTCACCCGCACATGTCCATGATCATCTGTACATAGGTTTCTGGAACCCCTTGATGTCCTAGCGCCACCCATATCAGATCTCGTGGTTGTCTGTCGAATGCCTTTCCAAAGTCAACCAATACAATATGCAAATCCCTTAGGGAATCACGATGTTTTTCCATTATGATCCTTATACTTTGGATTGCATCTGTAGTTGACTTACCCGCGACAAACCCGCACTGATCATCAGATAAACGTATTATTTTTCACAGTCGACCACCTAATACCAGCTCAACGATCTTCATGGTGGTTTCAGCTTGATCGAAGGGTAGTTATCACAGTTTCGCGTATTCTCTTTGTATACTTTACTTTCCCTCCATTGATTCGGTATTGAATCACCTCTCACAAATTTGGAGATGAGTATTTTGAGCCATCTGAACCCGATGTCTCCCATCTTTTTCCAGAACTTAGAGGGCATCTCGTCTTGCCCAAGCGCTTTTATTTTTTTGGAGTATTTGACTGCCCCACTAATTTCTTTGACTGTAATGTCGGGTATTTCTTCACAGTTAGTGGTGGCTCTTGGAAAGTATAGCCGGGGAAACTGTTCATTTAAAAGCTCTTCATAGTACTGCCGCCACCTCTGCAGAATTTTGTCGTCATCCACAAGAAGCTGGCCATGAGCATTGTTAATGAACTTTGGCGAACGAATCTCCTGAGCATTCCTCCTTCTTTGGCTATTTTGAAGATGGTTGAGATCTTGTTCATATTGTGTCTTCGCAGCTCCTGGATAGCCTGGTTTGCATCACCAACCGGGGAAGATACAATATTTTCTCCAGCTCCCGATACAGGCCCTATGTACTCTCTGTTTGAGACTGGGCGCACTTCTTCTTCGCATTTTTCTTGCAACATCTGTATTTCATTTCGAGGTGAGTTTTTCGTCACTATTATTAGAGGGGCACTTTGACCAAGCTCTGAAAGCCGCTTTCTTCTCATTTATCGCCTTCTTAGCTTCATCGCTCCACTACCATGTTTCTTTGGCGTGTTGGTGGTGGCCTTTTGAACTTCCTAGGAGTGATTTGGCCTTCTTTAAGCAAGTTCGCTGTAGGGAATCCCACATATTTTGTGCTTTGCACTCTTCATCCTCAGCTCCGTTGATGGTGTGATAATTATTCTCGTAATTTTTCATTACAAAAATAAAAGCCTCGCCGTTTTCTTTGTCGAGACTGTACCACTTGATTTTCTCAGAGACCCTTGTTTGTTTGCTTTTCTTCGGTGTTTTCATAAAAAAAAATGGAGATGGTGTTGCCGAGCGATTGCCTCTCCCAGGATCACTTTGCAATCTTTTACCCGAGGCTTCATGAAACTGCCTACCAAATGGTAGTCAATCTGAGTTTCATCTCCACCACTGCTGTAAGTTTTGTTTGATGAACATGGTATTTAACACGATAAGACCATGTGATTTGCACATGCTTAGGATGTCTTCACTAGGAAGGTTCCTGGTGCCATATCCTAGTCCTCCATGGTAGTCTTCATAGTCTTCGTTTGACTTCCCGAAATGTCCATTCAAATCTCCTTCAACAAACAGAAACTCTTCCTTTGGGATGTTCTTAAGGAGATTGTGGAAATCTACCCAAAATGCATCTTCATCTCTCTGATTGCACCCATTTTGGGGAGCATATGCACTGACAATATTCCATACCTCTCCTTGTATTACTAGTTTGAGAGACATCAAACGGTCGCTGGACTTCGAAGTTCTAAAAAGGTTTCCAAGTAGCTCTGCCGCAAGGATGATACCGATTTCGTTCCTAGCCTTTTCCGTTCCGTAGTAGAATATATTGTAATCTTTTGTCCTAACGTCCAAGAAACGCGCACAATTTCCGGTGTTTTTCCATTTCGTCTCTTGGACACATAAGATATCCACCCGCCTTCTATTCATCATCTCTTCCAGCTCGTAACTTCGACCGGTCATGCTTCCAACGTTCCAACTCGCGACTTTCAAATTTCGACGAAACTGTTTCATTATTTTGCTATCCCCCGGAATCCGTATAGCTCTGACCCGAACATTCCTGCTCGGTCCAGGATCAGTACCATGCACAGTAGTGGTAGTGCCTTTCCTTTTAGCAAGTATTAGCATAATGATACAGTTTTGCAATATTACCATATTGCGATGGTGTTTGTTGTTTGACATGTGCGTGCTGCTGTTTTGTTATTGTTTGTTTGATCTTTCTTCTATGACACCGGTGATCTCCAGTCGTGTCAACCCATGGACTCGCATGCACACTTGTGTGAGGGTTTTTAAGGTGGTATATATGTCGCTAGGCTCACTTGGGTGTTATATTGCCTAGATCTGACTTGTCCCCTTAGTTGCCTTTTACTATAAGCGTTAGTTGTGGGGGGGCGCTCAGTGATATTCTTAACCCGCAACCCTGCACGGGGAGTCGTCCAACAACTGATCTTTTGTCGCATTAACTTCAGTGATTGGTGATGCTTTTTTTTGTGATTCAGATGATTCAGATACTAAAACACAATATTGATCGAGCTATTCGTTAAATAGTGCCCCGAAGCATCGAAAATAAACTGCGAAATTAGGTTGGGGCTACTACCAATCCAGCAGCAGCAAATTAAATTATATAATATAATGAAATTATTTTCCATAAGTAATCGGAAAGTGTACTTCGTTCAATAGAGCGAAAAAAAAAAATTTAAAAATATTAAATTGATTTTTTTTATAACAATTTTAAAATTAAACCACCCTTAAGTACATGTATCGTTAATTACACAGATATCTGGGCCGCAATTTATTTTATACTGAAACAGTGTTGAACTGCAATGCTGAAACTAAGCGTAAGACTATGGTCGATTTCCTCCCCACTGTTGAATTGTAGCTAACGATTTTGTAGACAAATCAGTATAGCTAAGCCACAGATTGACGATCAAGCAGGTAAGTCCTCTTTTTATGAAAATATTTAGAAAAAAACAAGAGCCGCCAATTCCACTAGAATTTCGTTTTAATAATTTTTTTTTGAAATAATGTCATTGGCGCAAAATTATAGTCACCGTATTTTAAGTAAGTTAAGTGCATTCTAAGTAGTATCACGTTAACTTTAAAACCAGATCCTAAGTTTGTATTTAATTATAAACACTTTTTAACCTACCTTCAACTAGTATCAGCTTTCGAACGAATCCGCAATGAATTTTAGACAAACAAACCTAAAAAATTACAGAGTTTTAGCTAACTAAACTAGAAGCACCTTCTTGGAAGACTCTTCAGAAATCTTTGTGCTGGTAAGTATAGTAGATGGTGTGGTTAAAAATGAGTTCATCGTTTATCAATGGAGTGAGTAGTGACCGCTGTAATTAAGTGGTCAGTGCGTCCGACGGCGTACTTCTGCTGGGGTTTGTATCACGGGATCATCTTTCGCGAACTGATAAAATTCAATAGCATTGCAGTCTACTCTGCCTGTACGATATAGCATAAGACAAACAGAAATGGAATGTATGGAAGAAGCCTTCATGGTTTATTTTCGTCAAACATTATGTTTGCTTTTTTTTAACAGACTGGGTATGTTTTGGCAACATACACTCGGAATGTACTCTCGGAGGCGCACAACCTTCCATATAGTGCCCTGCAGTCCAGAAGAGATTTTGTTTGGACTTACGGAAATATATGCTGTCATCTGAGTTATAATGTACATATGAAATCCTCAGGATAATGCTGTAAGCATAGTGTCGGCATCATATTTATGTTCATTAAGCGAAATTCATGATCATCCAGACCACCAACAAATAATACAGCTAGAGAAAGAGAAGGATCCAAAGTGACTTGCTATGTAGATGATGCTACAATCGCCGTCTCAGGTTTCAGGTGCGAACTTATTCAATACTATCTTCGATTGCAAGTCAATTCTCATGCAACTAAACTAGTTTTTTCTACTCCAAAATATATAATATAAATTGCTATTGGTAAGAGCTAGGGTATGCAACTCCGTACTATACGCTTGTTGTGCGTTTCCGTTATCAGACACGGTTTCCGGTATTTGAAAAACCATGTACCTCAATTTGGTGATTAAGACCCACTCTATCAGCAGTATTAGACACAATCTCTCTTCTGATGTCAGAAAGTCCCCTCCTAGTGGTCTACCTACTAAGCTGATTATTTCTTAACCCAAGATCAACTAAACTTTTCATATGAAAACATCTACTACTTCTATCGCGCGAGGAACTACTCGTATTGCTGTTGTAATGCATCGAAAAAATTGTGTTGCTTTGGATTCGCTTCTATGCAGATGAATCCAAAATAGTAAGCTAGCTTTAAAGGTTGCTCTAGATTGCCGGTCGCTTCTCATGAAATTGATAGAGCATTCTTTAAGCTATGTATGTGTGACAATTCGTGAAACTGTAAGGCAGACAATGTCAATAGACATGTCATTTCAATAAAATGTTTGCTAGAACAGGTATGGGATAGGTATGCTTTTCACTACGTGTAAATATTTACATAAGCTTGGCGCAATTAGCAATATCAAACATAGATGGGAGGATGGTACGATGTTTCCAATCTCCAAACAGGTCGAGCCTACGCTTGATCAGAAACTGTCTAATGGGTTGGTTTTGCTGATCTCAGATTCTCTTGACTTCACAAAGGCTACGGCTGTTTAAATTAGTCCGCTGAGTCGTAGGATTAGTGATAGATCAGGTGCTAACCCAATGGACCTCCTTTGGAATAAGTGTGTGTATTTATTTAATTACAGACAGCAACCCTAACCAAATTTAAACTAATCTAAAGCTAATAGCTTTTTGGCAATGCCAGTTTATCCTACGTTAAGGAAGACACAATAGCTTTCTTGTCTCGTAGAATTTCTCAAAAATTCTATTGAGGCCATGCTTTTTACACAAAATCGACTCGTTTTAGGCATGTGGTACCCCTCCATGCTCCTGCAATTATAAAATGCTTAATTTCAGGGCCATATTAAAGCTAACCAGATAATAAAATACAAAGTATGTAATATGCAAATTCACAAAAAAAAAAAAAAAATCCCGAATCTTGAGATTTACTTATGTAAAGCTTCTCCTTTGGATCAAACCGAACATCGCCGCGCAAAATGTCAATGCACGTGGACAAGTAATTGGCACCTGCCAATATAATCAATACCTTTCTCCGGTGGCACACGAAACAAGAATTTGCATATCCTCTTAACGTTCAGCACTCAACATACATGCATAAGTTTGAGAAAATTTTCATCTGCCAGATCGAGCACTTTACAGACAGTGGCACGCATCTAAACCATCTTCATGTCACCTGCTAACCTAAATAAATCCCTTGCGTACTTTCCAAATGCATCCGTGAATTCCACTTGGTATGCAGTCCTCAAACAAGAAAAGTGCAACATGCCCGCAGCAAAAGGGCTCCCTTTCGCTGAGTCTCGGTCTTGTTATCCTGTCTTTGGTATGCGCCCAGATAGTTCAACCGGCTATCAATTAATTACAGACTTTATTGCCACCTTTTACCGGTCAAATATCAGTCAGTGTTCCTGTCTGGCTTCCGCAGAATAATGATGGTATCATTTGAAGCGATACCGTTTTGAATGACTGAGGAGGACGGACGGACTTGTGTGTGAATTGTCACCTTGTCCGTGGTGGTGATTTACACACAGTGACATCGATCGGACTAATTGATAAGATAAGGAACTAAGAAACACCAGTGTGAAATCATAAATTCAGTGTGGGTTTTAGGATCAGATGAAGTACGTTGATATATGTATACCATGTCCTGACTGATTGTGTTATGCCACTGGAATTTTTCTTCGAGTTTTGAAGTCTTTTGAGAAATAAAGATTGCAGGACACCCAATTAATGGGTGTTCTATACGTGTGATGTGGCTGCTTGGAACGTGGATTGGGTAAGGAAATTCCGGTCTTAATTTCATGGAATGATAACAGAGCAATGCGGGAAGAAATACCAGAGAATCGTAGCTTGGTTACAATGCAAGACTAGGGAAATGGGTTGCCTCAGCTAAGTTGCTCTTTTTTTTGTAATTAACCGGCTTTGATATGTCAGCCGTTAGTGTGCAGCAACACACTAGGTATACATTTCTGAGGAATTAAACTGTGAAAAGATAGTTAATTCCCTAGGAATTAAGGCCACTGCATAATTGTCAACAACACGCTATTGGTCCGAGCTATTCATGTATCAAAATCACAGAATCATCTACGTCCGTTCTTGGAAGTGGTTCCATATAGGCTGTATTCTCCAACAAAAATGCTCTTGTTCCATTTTTTTCTATAAGATTCCCAATTAAGATTTTAACGTCATATCGTATATTTAGTCAAATAGGTTAAAGGGGTTAGCTGCATCGAATGAGCGCAGCCTGCACTCGGATCTCAAACGGATCCATTGTGCTCGTATTTAGTCGAATAGTTTACAAAATAATACGAGTATTTGGCCACATCGCGTCGTTCCTATCTTCTCCCGTTCGTGAAGATCCTTGAGCTTCGAGAATTGTCGGCTGTTTACAACAGATCTGAATACAAGTAAGCTCAGCTTTAATGCAAAACCATGCAGTTGATTGAAAATTCCTCAAGGACTAGTCGAGTGTCATGTTTTTTATAAGTAAGAATATTCTTCTAATACGAATTTTAGACAACATTTTCCGATATAAAGCCAAGAAATAGACAATTTTCGAAAATTGCGCAGTGTTTTTTTTTTTTTTTTCTAAAGCTTTTTTAGAAACCTTAATTTATTTTGCTTTGTTGTCTGCTTGTCTGTCTGTTACAAATCTATTGTACCAATCAAAATTTCGACTAGTTCTAATTGAGCTAGACCTTTGAAGTTTTGTATATATGTATTAGAACTGTGACAACGCAATATAGTATATTTAAAACCAATATAGTGGACGCACCCAAGGTGGCGAATTACTTGTTTCTTCATGATCCTTTTAATATGGGTCACAAACGAAAGGGTTTGACAAGTAGAATACGATAATGCAGACCCAACTAAAAATTTGTTTAAATAAAATTGTACGTACTAAATACTTCTTAAAAACAAGCTTTTATTATTTAGATATACTAAATCGAAAAAAATAAGTTGAATGCCTTTTTATTTATTGTCTTAAAAGTTTGTCGTGTGAATTGAAAAAAAAAAAAATGTTTACACTTAGATACTTATTTCTGTCAAATAAAATTTGTGTATGTATGAACTTTTCGAGTACTCTTACTTACTCTTAGAGCACCCTCTTCAGCTCAGTTTGTGTAAGGAATTTGAGAATGAGAAACGAGCCAAAGGTTGGCTTATCATCATCTGATATTTCGTAATTGCCCAGGTATTTTACTATTTTATGACTCAGAATGTGTTCCGAAGTCTCTCTGGACATCGCAGAAACTAGTTTCCTTAGGTGTTTCTTGGGTCTATAGTGCCACGGTTATAGTGCCCTAGTAGCGTTGTTGCTTGTCTCATACTTCTTCTTCGTTTTCCTTTCTCAGCGAAACTATGATCCGAAAACAGGGGATCATAACCCTTCCACTTCACCGCATTTCCACTGATCCGCCTGTGGAGTTCGTCTATTTGACCTCAGATAATATCGGTAGGCCCGCCGATTATGGATCACACGGTTGCTGAAGCCAATGAAATGCCGATGTCGTCGCATTTGTGTGATCCAGGCGTTTATAGGCCTGCCTCTCCTGCCTCGTAATGTCTTTGGAACGTTCATTCATATTGCCTTTTTAACAGGGTTCAAATGATTTTTTCTTGGAACGTGGCAATACCAGCTGAGCCGGTCGCGCTCTATCTTTTGTACGATGGTTTCTTTGACGTGACGACTACCACGGATCTTCGAACTTCTTATTCGATCAATCTTTGTCACTCCTGATGTCAGGCGAAGCATATTCATCTCAGATGCCGTTAATTTACTCTGATACTTTTTGCACATCATCCGACATTGTGAACCGTATGTGAGCGCTGGACGCACAACTGCGGTGTAGAGACTTCCTGTCAACTTAGGGGGCATTTTTCTATCACAGAAGATAGCGGAATTTTCTCGCCACTTCATCCACCCTACGCTCACGCGATGACTGATGTCGTCATCACAGGTTGCTTTGCTATTGATCATAGATCCCAGATATTTTAACTTTTCGCAATTGGGAAGCACTTTTCCATTCAAATAAATGTCTGGAATAGGTCTGAGTGGATCAGAGAACGGGCGTATCTTTTTTGAACTAATGCGATACCAATTTCCCTCCAAAACGTCCACCCACACATGAAGTGCTCGTTGCAGGGATGTAGGATCCTCACTTATGATGGCTCCATCGTCAGCAAAGTATAACTGATGTACCTTGGGATCCTCCACTTTACCTTCAAACAGATAATCAAGGACTGTAATAAAGAGCAAAGGACTTAAAACGCTTCCCTGGTACACCCCGACTTTGATTGGGAACTCTTTGGTTACTCTACCGGGGCATCTTATTCTTGTCTTTTCTCTTTCGTACATGTCCACGATCATCTGTACATAGGTTTCTGGAACCCCTCGATGTTTTAGCGCCACCCATATCAGATCTCGTGGTTGTCTGCCGAATGCCTTTTCAAAGTTAATCAATACAACATGCAAATCCTTTAAGGAATCACGATGTTTTTCCATTATGATCCTTATACTTTGGATTGCATTTGTGGGTGATTTACCCGATACGAACCCGCACTGATCAACAGATAGCCGTATTATTTTTCACAGTCGGCCACCTAATACCCGCTCAACGACCTTCATGGTGTGTGACATCAGCTTGATCGAACGGTAGTTATCACAGTTTCGCGTATCACCCTTTCCTTTGTATACAGGGAGAAGGTAACTGTCCCTCTATTGATTCGGCATTAGATTACCTCTCATAAATTTGGTGAAGAGAATTCTGAGTCATCTGAACCCGATGTTTCCCATCTTTTTCCAGAACGCAGAGGGCATCTCGTCTGGCACAACCGCCTTTGGTTTTTGGAGTATTTGACCGCTTCACTAACTTCTTCGACTCTAAAGTCGGGTATTTCTTAACAGTAAGGGGTGGCTCTTGGAAAGTGTACCCAGGGAAACTGTTCATTTAAAAGTTCTCCACAGTACTGCCGCCACCTCTGCAGAATTTGTTTGTTATCCACAAGAAGCTGGCCATGAGCATTGTTGAAAATGCTTGCACTCTTGTTCATATTGTGCCGTCGCAGCTCCTGGATAGCCTGGTTTGCATCAGCAACCGGTGAAGATATTTTCTCCAGCTCCCAGCTTGAAGCTGGGTGCACTTCTTCTTCGCTTTTTTCTTGCAACATCTGTATTCCACTTTGTTCGCCTCATACCTTGAGTATTAATCCAGGTACTTGCCGTGTTTGCTCTACTTTCTTGAATTCTTATTTTAGGGAATGGTCCTCTATTCCGCTAAATGAATCAGGACCTATGAAGAGTTCTGCTGTACCTTGTCCTGCTAGCGAACCCGCTGCTTCGTTATCATCTATTCCGGTATACAATAGAGGGCTACTCTATTCCTTCTGCCAAATTCGTTAAGTTTGTGCGTTTAAAAATGTATTATGCTTCCTATATTCATTTGGGTATTTGTCAGCTTCAGAACAACGTTGTTTGATTATCTATAGTTTTAAATTTTTGATGGTATTTACTTTAAATTATTAAATTAATTTCATGAAAATCGATGAAACGCTTTTAACTCTATTTTCACAAGTCGTTATCTACCTATTACACAATGCTTGTAATAAGTATTTTTAAGCGTTTTTATTCTACCCGGGCGAGTAGTAATACTGCTTTATCAACACATGCCATCATGCACATGTGTTAATCAGACAAAAAAATTATAGAGGATTTGCAGCAGTGCTTTGAAGTCTAATTTCACCCCTTTAGGGGTTGACTTTTGAAAGTAAGGAACTTCTGTGCAAAATTTCAAAATTAATATACGTATGTCAGTCGCCCAGTCAGTTTCTTTTATGTTGTATAGATATTATGCATTTCTTTGGGATAGCCTACATCTTTCACTCTGTATTCGGCATATTCATCGGAAGAATTGTGTAATGAGCTATTTCTGGTTTTCGGCTAAAAGGACATCACGAAAATGGTCCTAGTAACCGGTTTTTCTAGTTCTGAATCGAAATACTGTAAAAATGCATAAGATATGTTATAGACCAAGAGCCCGCAGCAATTTTTATATGTGAAAGCTAATCGAAAATAAAGTAGCTGAGTTGAAAGCGGGGGTAAAGCTTATTTTAAACGAAAGTGGTCGTGGGTTTAGTGAGTTTTATAGTATGTAGAAAACGAATTTCTTTTCCAAAATTTAGATATGTAATTGATATAACCTGTCAATGCTAGTTTCATCGTACAGTGCGTTTGCGATGCAGATGTAGAATACACATATTTCTGGCATAATGCCGGAAAATACAGAGACCCTGTTTAGATGTTAACTTTCCACTGTGTAGTGGGCAGTCATGTCGTGCTCACACACTATAGTGCTCAGTTCTGCACTACGTGCCAAAGTTTCGGGGTGGAATACGTGAATTGAAACAATTGTGTATCAGACAGCGTTCTCTCAACCAAATATTTATATCATCCCTCGATCCTCATTACTCCACGATCGAACTAATAATGATAAAATGAAACAGAATTGAACATTTTGGGTGTGATTGTCCCCTTCTACGTAGCCCTTACTCTTCTCATCCAAAAAATATTAACATAGCAGACTCATCAGCTAACGTCTAAACAGGGTCCTACTTCTCTTCGCTGCATGAGCCCATGCTATCAAATCGCAAAGAATGGAATGAGATAGAAATGTACATTAAGTGGAACAGACAAAAGAACATATCAAAAACAAAATCACTTCGGCGGTAATCAGTGAATGACAGTAGCCAATGCGATGCATGCCAAAAAATATTTGCACTTATGTTTCACTTGCAAAACTGCATACTGCGCTGCATGTGTCTCTAGCATACTTGCTCAGACATTGCAGCCGTTCTGCAGCCGCACTGCCGGTGCTCTGTAGAAGGAAATTTTGAACTTAAGTACAGCGTAATCATAAGCAGAAAGGGGTCTGATCAATGTCTATAGATATAAGCGAGACAAATATTGGTTGCTCGATGAGTTTGCATGGTTAGCATTAGGCCCTGATTTTTAGATTTGATTTGCTGGTGATTTGGTGAAACGAGTGTTCTCTTCATTAGTTTGATTCAAGCATCGACAGACTAAAATGTAAATACATGTTTTTGCCTAGTCGTATCTAAAAAAAAAAACAGTTTAAAAGGTTTTGTCACGCTTTGCCTTCAAATACAAAAAAAGAATAACATATTAAGCATAAATAAATTAAGACAATTAACCAGAAAAGGAGGTATTCACCTTATATTGAGTTTGTTTTTATTGACCTTATTATTGACTTTCAATTTGGAGTGCAAGTATTTCCAGTTAAGGGATTTCTTTACATTTACTCGTAATGTCACTTCCGCTAAGTATTTATCGGCGCTTCCCTTCTGCAATTTACTCTCTTAAACATATTGCACTACCGATGTCATCAAAAAGTATCTGCTTTGAGTGCGCTTTACAAAAACGGTACTTATGCTCTGAGAGACCTTCTGCTTCAGTGATAGCCTAATCTGTTGCATGTGATGCGCTGCTTTTGAGCCTTAACAGTAGTCTCTATTTATATTTTGAGAGGTCAATTTTGTATGTTACCTGGTCCAGGCGATTTATTGCTTTCGAGTTCACTACTTGCATCTAAGATCTGAAGTGTCTAATGCGACGGTAAAGTCTCCACAGTATTTTCTTTTAGTAGTTTAGTCTCTTGCTTAGATGGAAATATGACTGAGTCGGCGTTCAGCATTAGAATAAGATAGATTGGTGGTGGCGTACTTGAACTTAAAGTTATGTCATAACACACTATCACTGCACCATTGCCACCCTATTATTTTATTGCCATAAATCACTTGATCTCGTTAATAAAACAAGTAACTTCAGATTTGCCTTCTTCTTAGCTCATATACTTTAGCATTCACCACCAACCTTAATACTTACCAAATGCAGTAGACTTGTAATTTGTAATCCTATTCCGATAAAACCATCCTAACCGATACTGCAGCTTCTTCGTGGATGTGATAATGTGTACACAATCTCTCTCTTTCCATACACCATGCATCATTCAGCTCGATTTTACCAAGCCAAATAAATTGGTACTCGAACGGTATATTAAAATCCAGATAAATGCATGCTGAAAAATATCTACAAACAACTTAAGATACGATATGTTGAAATTCAGAAAAATAACCTCGCATATACGCGTTTATCTCTTTGGGCACACGAATCAGACGACGCGGTCTCTCTCATAAATTTTCAATTTTATCATTTGCATTGCGAACTTCCCAGCAACGAGGACTGGCTACGCATGCGGCTCCCAAGTAGAAGACAGGACGAACATAAAGACAACGACGACACACAGATACTCGTATGGTCCAACCAAATGTGAAAATCTGGGTAAATGACCACATCATACATAATGTCTGAGAAAATAATGGATCGGCAAATCCAGTGGGAAGATGTGCCACTTGCGTGCTGCCCTGCCGGCTGTCCATGATTAGCAGAAGAGAAAACCCTGGCCAAGATGAATGCACTGAAAATGTTCACGTACTATTGCAACAACACCTTCGACATATCGAAACCGAATTCATAATTGTACCAATTGCCAAGATGATGATGACGATAATGCAAGGCGATGACTTGGCAGAGATCCAACACCCCAGATAAGTGTTAAGTGCGCGCGAGCGTCTTCTAAGAACCAATGCTTCCAGTTGATGTGCAAAAGATGAACGAAGGCCGAGGTGTTAAAATTACCCCCAATCTACATAGTAATTATGCCGCCAAATACGCCCAGGAAGACCAAATTAGAGGCTCCAATGCTGCAACTATATACGTCTGCACGTCGCGCGGGCACAAATCGACTTCGGTTTCCAAGTCAAAGTATCACTTAACACCCTTTCAGTGTGCGGGGCCGATGTGTTGCACCCTCTTGAGATGTGTCAAAGTGTTCCTTGCGCTGCTCGCGCGAGATGAGTAATATGTTGAGAAATCCTCTTGGACATTAATGCTTTGGATTTAGCGCGTTAGGGCACGAAGGCTAATGAATGTCTCCATGAGGCATTTAGGATACTGATACTCTGCTTCAGTGAAGCCATGAATTAAATGTGGATATGCAAATTTGGAGCATTCCCAGGGCAGAATAAAATTGAAATGAAATGTTCGCCTGTAATTAAGAATGTGTTGAAGCTTCGCACAGATAATTAATTTCGCCTTTTGGGCAATTAATGTTTAGCAGATCCAAAGGAAATGGTTTGAAGAGTCGTAATTGCTGGTTAAGGTGCTTGAAGGGTTAATTCAGTTGAAGCAACTGAACTGAGAATCAACAGACTTTTTAAAAGGTACGATTATGGAAAAATGTAAGGTGAAGAGAAATGTTCAACAGACGCATGTTGCACTTCACTCTCAAAATTATCGCAAGTTTGAAGGATTTAAAGATGAAATTGTATGGCATATATGTACGAGTACGTATATATCGTACTTTTCTGGACATAGTAGGTGCCATTTTTCGAAAAGCGGAATGTCATATATATTTTAATATATCTGTTTAAGCGACGTCCTGAAGAAAGGAGATCCTCTGAACTGCGCCAACAACAAAAGTATAAGTCTTCTCAACATTGCATATGCTCGTAGATCCTGTCTGCGGTATTATATGAACGCTAAAAACCCCCCGTCAACAACCTGAGAGGTCCTTATCAGTGCGGTTTTAGGCCAAGGAAGTCCAGCATTGACTAAATATTCATACTATGACAGATCTTGGAAAAAACGCTCGAATATAAAATCGATGCGCACTACCGCTTTATCGATTTCAAAGTTGCATGTCATAGCGTATACCGTATAGAGTCGAGTTACTCGTATACAGGTGGTTACATAGTTATACAGTTGCCAGCTGGGAAAATCTCCGAACCCACTCCGGATGGACGGCGCAGTAGAGGATGGCCTTGAGGCAGGTGGCGCGAACAAGTGGAGGTAAACCTTAACCAGCTTGGCGTGCGCAACTGGAAGAAGATCGCTCGTAACCGGTCTGGAGAGGTTTGTTGGTTGAGGTCGAGCTCCACCCCGGACTACAGCGCCACCTTAATAAGTAAGAGAAATCGAAAAATATTTTATTCAAATATATGTTTTGAAATTGTTTTTCGAAAGTGTGTCCATTCTCTTTCTTTCGAGAGCCCAGTAGCAAATATGAACATAAACCATTTTGGGATCTCTAATGACAAGTAATCCGGGTTTCAATGTCTTCAGCAATTTGGGAGACATGATTTAATTTATGTTTACATTCGGTTGCAATGACTATTTTTTATTGTTTGTTTTGATAAGCTTAGAAGTGATTGTATAGACTCAGGTCTTAATGTGCAGTGGTGAACTTAAATATGTTTCGAGGGCAACCGCCTATATGTACAAGTCATGTAAAAGATAGACTTAAGAGTGGTTTTCAATAAGCAGTGATAGCAGAGAGGCGCTTAGCAAAAGAACAGTTAAGGCAAGCGGTGATTTACTCGCTCTTGAGAATTTGCTGCTCTTTGGTACTTACTTCTTTAGTCCTTACTTATGTTTACTACTTGATACGTAATATCTCTGTATGCTTATAAGGTCTTTGTACGTCTTTATTGTAGAAGTGATTGACAAATTTGGTCTGCAAATAATGCAACTCACCATGTGAGAGCACGTTAAAAGAAAACATGTACGAAAGGGAAGATCGCGCTTCAATTTGGTATACATATCTGGCATCCCTGTTACACAGCGTTTATAGCCAATCTTAATCTGCAAGCTTCTAGCCACGTCGTCGTTCAAATGACATTTCCCAGCTAAATGTTATTGGGAGAACTAGATAAGACCTGGCCACGAGTTAGATGAAGTTAAGAAGTACTGCGGCATACCGCAAGCTCGCACCACATATTTATCGTTGCATTTCCTTAGCTTTTATTTCATAAAAGTTAAGAAAAAAAAAATATATTTGGCGCAATAGCTCTTTAAGTGCCAGTGCCTAGCTTCTCGCAACCACTCATGTTGTGTGCGTTATATTTTCCACACGAATGGAAGAGACCTACAGTTTTGTGCCGTATCCGAAGGGAAATTTTATTTCTTTAAATTTTTTTTTTTTTTTTATTTTCTTAAAAGCTTTTCGTGACAACAATACTCTCGAATGTCTGTCAAAGGCGAGAGGTGGGAACGTAAAACCATTTGGAGTTTTCTGTGCTTCGAACATTAAACTTCACGCGCAGTGGTCCGACATACTAAACACGGCGTTGGCGCCCACTTGGAAGTACAAGATATGTCATATATCGTAATGGAGTTTAAGAAAATTTATAGCATTTTCATTCATATATTTGTTTTGAATTTTATTTACCATATTATATGAGTAACAGTGGGGAAAAAATAATGAAGAAATTCATAAGTGAACAAAAAACCAGAAAAAAGAGAATTCTACTATGTATTTAAAATGGTGACGAAGTGTTTGAACGCAAAGAGAATATCGTCCATAAGAATATCGCCCTCTAAAGAAATTATTACTAACTTAGTTGATCATTCAAAGCCGAGATCCGTTCACTTGACGGCACCAACATCATCAGCTGAGCTTCTGCTTCCACTTATAGAGAGAGCTGGGGAAGCTAAGAGCTTTTCTGACGAGTTGAAAAAGGGAATGATCGTCAAGCTTCCTAAGAAAGGAAATTTAATGGAGTGCGGAAACTGGAGGGGTATCTGCGTGCTGCCTGCTGTAGCTAAGAATATATCTTAAATCGTTTTGGAGTTAGTCAACTAACATCTCGAAGACACACTCGATGCCGAGCAAGCAGGTTTCCACTCTGGATCCTCCAATGTCGACTACATCAACACCCTGCGGATTATCATCGAACAGTGTATTGAATATCGATCGCCACTGCACCTGCTGTTCATTGATTTTGAGAAAGCGTTCGATAGTGTCAACGATGAGATTTTTTGTCGTGCCTAACGCAGGAGAGGTATTCCCAATAAATTAATTGCTATCCGCAAAGCTGGGCAAAATCGCATCATCACCTCCACGCGGTGCCCGCTGGATGGCTATCTGATAGTGAACTAACGATGAGCGTATGCTGAGTCTGACGATATATGTGCAGCTGAACACTCAGACCTGCATAAGCACATCTGGGTGAACTTCAGCGCGCATATGTCTAACCGGACGAGGCATCTCTTGTTGACCTGATCGGCTGAAATATGCGTCTCAGAAGTCTAGCAAGAGGTCCTCAGAATGAGAATGTGCGGCGGACGAATTCTCTCGATGGAATCAACGGTGACGTCTACAGACCAGCGGATACCTTACCGGAGCTACTTCAACATATTTGGAGCTGAGGTCTGTAAGGATTTTCAATACTACGTCAGGGTATTGAAAAAGAGATGGTGGCGGATGAACCCTTAATGGGCCAACGGCAGCGCTTGTATCCACGAAGTGGGTTACTGACATCGGTGTATCCGGCCTCTTGTCCTAGGGGTACAAAAAAAAGGATCTGGCCCTCCAGGTTGGGGGTTGTGCCGTCGGGTTAACTTCCCTACCACGTAAAAAACCTTTGGTTACGAAGCAACCAACAGCCTCGGATACGGATGATCTTACTGTTGATGACCCATGCAAACGTAAAAAGGACAACGATCTTCGTGTCTGCACATGGAATGTTAGGTCCCTCTACAAACCACGTGCAGCCGAACAACTTGCGGAGGCCCTAGAGTGTCTCAAAGCAGACATTACCGCCATCCAAGAAGTGCGATGGGATGGGCCGGGCAAAAGGAGTATGAAAAACTGCGACATCTACTACGGCGATTGCTACAGACAAAAAGGACAGCGTCTATTCGGGTGCGGATTAGTCATTGGAGGCAGACTTAGGCAAGAAGTCTTGAGTTTCCGGCATGTGAACGAGCGCCTCATGACTATCCGTATCAAGGCTAAATTTGCCAACATTAGCCTAATATGCGTTTACGCCCCTCACGAGGAGAAGGACGACGCGACAAAGGATGACTTCTACCAGCTCTTGGACAAGACGTATGAGCAATGCCCTAGCCACGACGTTAAAATTATCCTAGGCGACTTTAACGCAAAGCTAGGAAGAGAGGAAGTCTTTAGTAGCGTGGTCGGAAAGCACAGCCTGCACGACAACACTTCCGGCAACGGACTCAGGCTAATCGACTTTGCGGCGGGGCGAAACTTTGTTGTAGCTAGTACGCGGTTCCCCCGTCTCGATATTCACAAAGGAACATGGCTCTCCTTTGATCGAAAAATCGTCAACCAAAACGATCACATTGCGATCGACGCAAGGCACTCTTCCAGTATTCTGGGTGTCCGGACTTTCCGAGGAGCCAACGTGGACTCGGATCACTACCTAGTTGTAGCCAAGGTACGGATGCGGATATCCACAACGGAGCGAAATCAACGAAATGCTGTGAGGAAATTTGAAGTCGAAAAGCTACAATCGCAAGAGACCGCCAGAACCTTTGCCGATCGAGTTTCTTCTAATCTCAATCTTAGTCCTATGCACTGGGTTTCTCTCGGCCACCACAACGAAACCCCTGGTTTGATGAGGAATGCCGGCAAGCACATGCAGCAAAACAAGAGGCGTACAAAGCGGCGCTGCATAGCGGGACTAGAGCTACTTACGAGCTGTACGTGCGCAGGAGAAAAGAGGAACATCGACTTCTCAGAAAGAATAAAAAAGAGCATGAGAAGCGCTCGATCGAGGAGATTGAGAGACTTTATTGCAGGAATAATGTTCGAAAATTTTACCAAAGGGTAAAAAAGAACATGCCAGGGTTTCAAAGCCAGAACAGAAGCCTGCAGGGACGAAAATGGCAACATAGTAGTAGAATCGCAGTCGGTGCTGAGGATATGGAAGGAACACTTCTGCAGACTGTTAAACGGCGATGATGATCAATATTCCGCTGTCAGGCAGAATGAGCCATTCAACAGTGACGATGGCAGTCAAAATTCCCGTCAACCCGATCATAATGAAGTGAGGATAGCGATATCTAAACTCAAATCCAACAAAGCTACTGGAGCCGACGGCCTTGCCGCTGAACTTTTCAAGGCAGGAGGAGATGAGTTGGTAAGGAGCATGCACCAGCTCATCTGTAAAATCTGGTCGGACGAAAGTATGCCCGATGAATGGAACCTCAGCATCGTTTGCCCGATCCTGAAGAAAGGAGACCCTCTGAACTGCGCCAACTACAGAGGTATAAGTCTCCTAAATATCGCATATAAGATCCTGTCTGCCGTACTATGTGAACGCCTAAAACCGATCGTCAACAACCTGATAGGTCCTTATCAGTGCGGTTTCGGGCCTGGAAAGTCCACCATTGACCATATATTCACACTACGGCAGATCTTGGAAAAAACTTATGAATATAAAATCGATACGCACCACCATTTCATCGATTTCGAAGTTGCCTATGATAGCGTGTATAGAGACGAGTTATACAGAGCCATGTCTAGTCTTGGCATCCTTGCCAAGCTCGTCCGTTTGTGCAGAATGACGATGGAGAACTCTCGCTGCTCCATCAAAGTCGGTAAGAACATCACCGAACCGTTCGATGTCAGGAAAGGTCTTAGACAAGGCGACGCGCTATCATGCGATCTCTTTAACATAGTACTTGAGAGAATTGTACGAAACTCACAAGCCGGAGGTATAATCTTCTTCAAGCCTGTACAACTACTCGCTTATGCCGATGACATTGACATAATCGGAAGAACTCAGCGGGCCGTCAATGGGGCATTTACGAGTATTGAGATTGAGGCAGCAAAGATGGGTCAAGCGGTCAATGAAAGCAAAACAAAATATATGCTGTCTACAAAAAAGGACACCCAACATCGGCGTCTTGGGCAGAACGCCACAATAGACAGATACAATTTTGAGGTAGTAAAGGATTTTGTCTACCTAGGCTCTATGGTCAGCTCCGCAAATGACATGAGTGGAGAGATCACACGAAGAATCACTCTTGCCAATCGTTGTTTCTATGGGCTAAAACGGCAATTAAGTAGCAAAGCCCTATCTCGAACTACTAAGGTAACTCTTTATAAGACATTAATCATCCCAGTCCTGCTGTATGGCGCAGAGGCATGGGCTTTGAAAAAACCGGATGAGGATGCCCTTGGTTATTTCGAGAGAAAAGTTCTTCGAGCGATCTTTGGTCCCGTCTGCAAAGACGGTGAGTGGAGGAGAAGGCACAATGCCGAACTATACGGCCTGTACAAGGACATCGACTTAGCCAGAAGAGTTAACATACAGCGACTAAGATGGCTGGGTCATTTAGAGCGGATGGAGCCCAACCTTCCCGCTAAGAAAGTCTTCGAATCCAACCCGGACGGACGGCGCAGTAGAGGACGACCTCGCGGTAGGTGGCGCAAACAAGTGGAGGGGGACCTCAACCAACTTGGCGTGGCAGCTGGCTCGTAACCGTGCTGGCTGGAGAGGTTTGTTGGTTGAGGCCCAGGTCCACCCCGGACTGTAGCGCCATCTAAGTAAGTAAGTATCCGCAAAGCTACGTATGCAGGTTCCAAATGTCATGTCCTGCATAGAGGAAGGTTGTCTGAAGATTTTGAGATTCAAATGGGGTAAGACAAGACTGTATTCTGTCATCAATACTATTCCTATTGGTGATTGCCGATGTGCTTCATGCAGCTTTGTCGACGGGAAACGGAGGAATTCGATGGACTCTTACATCCCAACTGAAATATTTTGACTACGCTGACGATGTATGCCTACTCTCTCACAGAATGATTGACCTTCTCCAAATGACAGCAGATGTAGGGAGGGAGGCAGGCGTCGTCGGGCAGAAAATCAATACGGGAAAGCTGAAATTATCAGTCTTGGAATAAACTCATCAACTCAAATATGCATTGCTGGACAACTGGTGTAGAGAGTAGAGAATTTCCAGTATCTTGGGAATATTGTCTCGACCGATGATGGAACCAAACTGGATATAGCCAACAGGATCGACAAAGCAAAGTCCGCGTTCGGGATGTTGTCCAAAATATGGCGAAGCAATGCAATCAGTTTGAAGACCGATCTAAGGCTGTTCCGCTCCAATGTTGAATCCGTCAGCCTAATTTCTTCGAAAATGAAGATGAAAGTGCATTAACCGTTACAGGAGGGCGGTCTCGGTTCATGATTTAGCCTTTTTTGTCCTGCTGTTGAAAACATGCATGAGATGTGGTTTCAGTAAGATGGAGCCACTGCTCATACTGCCGAGCCACAATGATACTTTTAAGCTAATTTTTTTGGAAAGCGAATTTCCAAAATGTAACTACCGTGCTCGTCAGATTTTAAATCAGCCGACTTTCATTTTTAAAGAACCCATATATATGAGATCAAGCCCGAAACGATTCGCTAGCTATAGATCAACATTAGCATAGATATTCGACCGCTTCGGCGAGAATCTTTGAAAAACGGTTTAATGCATGCCCCTCATTGCGACGTCGTAAATGATGGTCGTTTTAGAAGAAAGTGTAGTTTATGTATTTTATAAAATGTACAAAATAAATTAAATAAATACATAAAAAATGCTATTATGTTCTTAAGCTCCATAGTGATTTATGGCCCACCCTGTACTGAAGAACTTTTTCAGGATCAATAGAATGTAACACGTCAATCCACAGACTACAATATTTCCTAATATCGACTCTACTCATTTTAAGTTTCCGCGCACTTCCCGGGGGGGCTTCTGACAAAAAACCGGAAATCGCTTTTGAAGAATTAGACTCACCTCGGTGTTTCGCAGTTAAACTTATGGATGATTGGATCAAAATCGAAATCATAACTGAACTCAATAAAAACTTGCTGCTATTGGGATTCTATGGGCAGCTGCATGGGAGTTGTTAATTACTGCTAGTATGAGAAATAAAATCGAACAAACGACCTCGCAGCATGGTGCCATTTTTAATACATCTTTCATCATATTTTTCGGGATATCTATTGGACTTCAACTCCTTACATCATTCGCGTTTTTTTGTTTGCGGTTTGTTCACGTAAACGTATACTCTTTAAAATGCGATACATACACAACTTATAGAGATTTGCTGGATAATTCAAGTTGAACAAAGTGTATCCGAGTTGATGTACTGGCCTTTCAGATTAAACTCTGTTCCGTGCGTTGACTATTCCACAATTTCCCACTGTCTTTCGGCTCAAGAGGGACCAAAAGCAAGTTGTTATTTGAGGTCATGATCCTGATGCTGCAATGCGCACATGAAAATCACGGCAATCTGCTTGCTTAAAGTACATTTTTTTTATAGCAATTTTGGAACACGAATTGCAGTCGTGAAAATCAGTATGTCGTATTCTCCATTTTCTGCTAACTAACACCAATAAAAAAAGTTAAACAAAATTACGTGGATTTGTGGTTTATGCGCCATCCTGTACTGTTATGATTTGCTGTTGCTTCCTTCTTGTAATATAAACTATAAAACGAATCAGAATATGTATACCTTCGCCAAGAGGTATGTACTGATTGATTAATCTTATTAATGAGTATATTAAAATTCCCATGTGGGTCAATTTGGTTACACACACAAAATTAATTATCGGCAGTGAGTGCTTAAATTCTTTGAATGATCCATGTTGGGTGCATTGCTCATGTCTTTACTGGTAATATCCTAATAAAAATGACTTGGTAGCGGTTTACTTGCGTGCCCATCTCCCACTGACAGTGAAAGCCATTTGTCAGCCTTCAAATGTTGGTTTTGTTAAGCACGTGATCCTGCGGTTTCTCGTATAACCGGGTAGTGGGTAGAAAGAAAAAATCCACTTGACTTGATGTTTCGTCTCACCGCTGATATTAGCAGTTACATCAAAATTGATGAATTTCAAATCGTTTAACAAATTGATTTCGCTCGTACTCAGCAAAAAGGAATTCAAGGACCAAATTTCTGGAACATCGCAATCCTCTTGAGAAATCCAACGAAGTCCCGTCGTGTCAAAATCAATAGGTGTCCCTATGTGTGCGCTCACGCCCCAAAGATGATATGATGTTCGATATTATTAATGTATCTGTAAGATATCACAATTTGATATGATTCTTCTCTTTGGGTTTTTGCTGCCGTTTCATACCTTGTGATGACCATGATCAATGATCGATTTATTCGATCTGATACGGGATTTGCGATCGCTCGTAAATTATTTCGTGGAACAATTGCTTTTGGTTGCGCGTTGTGTTGCTTTTGTTGTTGGTGGACACATTGTTTTTATGTGGATGTTATTATTCCCATGATGATGGGATATGATGAGCTCTCCTTCATCCGTTTAAGCGATAAAACAACCGACATTGACGGCCGAAAAACGATGATTGATTTCTCACATTGCACGCATACACAACGGATGTATGGCTGTCGAGATTTGTTCGTTCGTCGCGCTTTGGTCGGAAATGTTGCATTTCCCGACATTTGTGACGAATTTCTGCAAGAAGCTTCCATCAAAAACTGCGTCTAGCTGAACGATTGTTGTCAGTTTAATTTATATGTCTGCTGACAGTCATGTCATTCGGTGTAAAAACGAACATAGTTTCTGTGAAACGTAACGCTTTTTTATAACAATGTGTTTGTATTATGATTGTTTATTGCTGTTGGCGTATATTTTTATAGGCTTTGAATAAATTCGGTTCCGAAAATCAGATAATCTGCTTAAAGAAAAATGTATTCAAAACGGTATCTGAAGCTTTTGTTTTTTTAAATTAAGTTTGCTACAAACTGAGAAACATTGGCTAAATGAGGGTGTTGTATCTTGGCTGTTTAAGTTGTGTGTAATTATGAATTACATTATATGGTCGCTCACTATTTACTGCTCTAAACGGTGAGGTTTACCTTCAAATCCTAGCGAAAATATGGACCAGACTTTATGTGAGACACAATTAAGGAATAGTTTGATATTTAGACAAATTGTTGTCAACTGTTTCATTTGTCTGGTTGCATCATTTTTCCTAAGTTCTAAGATACATTACGAGCACTCTGGCAAGAATAAAATTACTTGCAAATTTGATGGAGTTATGATAGATATTATCGACATTTCTTTGCCGATTGTTTAATTATTTGCCATTCAAACACAAACGACAGAAAAATGCGATGCGAGGTCATACTGTTGCAGTCAACGGCGATCGGTATCGAAACATCTTAATTTTATTTGCGTGAATTGCGTTATATGGACTTGCTACACATGCGGTCTTAAGAGGACGGTGCGATATGTCACACAGCAAGTGACCCAATGACTCTGCTTAATTACTTAAATTCTTTCACCCCTCGAGTAGCATAGGGCATCAACAACAACTGTGCGCCATCTTGACCGGAGTTCTGCAATACGTTTGAGCTACATCCAACCCATTCTCAAAGAGCTTGATTCCTCCTCACTTGTCCCGCGTCACATTTGTTATTCTTCTCCAATCCACTGTCATTTTCTCCTGCACACAGTATGTCTATAGGTTGTTGGCCTGTTCTCTGATAAAATTGTTCTTTGGAAATACGTTTGGGCTAAAAGATTATCAAGATGATTCTTAGAGACCTGTATACGAAGGTTTGTAGCTTGCGTGTGATAGTGGTATCCATCTTCCATCTACTGTACCCATACAACAGTACTGATTCTACGTTGGAGTGGAAGTCTAGCTTTGTTCTTAAGCTGACAACATTGCTTTTCCAGGTGACTGCGATCAAAATTCAGAGAGTGGAGCAAACTATAATTGGGCAGTATCCTCGTATTATACAAAAAGTATCTGTACTTGATTAAGAAGATTGACTCCATCGGTGATAGGAAGTCTATGATCCGATTTTCAGGTCCTATGACTGATCAGATATTATACGTATATAGTAGATTTTAAATATCATTTATTCTCTCCATAAGACTATCTTGTGAGTATTAATGAACTATGGAGTATATTTGAAAGGCAGATAATTATTCTGCTTCTGTGGCTGTCGAAATTCCTACATTTGTTTTCTATCAAACGTCAACAAGATACTTTCTCTTCACATCTACACACAAGCTAGCCTTTCGAAAGATTTGCTAATCAACTACAATTAATATTTAATTATAAATTGTATCCGTATTGCCCCTGATTTATATAGTCGGCCCTCAGTTGAAGGCTACCAGCTTAGAATGGATATTTTGCAAAGCACTTAGATCATAGAAGAGGTTAGTTATCATTTCTACAGCCAAGTGTTCTCTTCCGCATTCCTATTCTCTACGACATTCGCAATGTTGTACTGTCGTTTCAGAATGTCATAAATCTCATCTTATCTCAATCATTAGTGGAGTAGGGAATCTATGAACAAATTTGCTTTATGTAAATTTAACCAAACCACAGCTTCTGAGTTCAAGACCCACATAATAAACTTCTGATTGCATTGTCCGGATTCCATATCGTCACCCATCACCCTTCTGCGTGAAGCATAGTTTGCTCCAATCATTTGATGTACTACTGGGAATCGTACATCCATTTAGAAGTATATTCTTAATACAATCTTCTTCTTCCTTTTATCAGCGATGCTATGATCCGAAAACAAGGGATCACAGCCCTCCCACTTCACCGCATTTCTACTGATCCGCCTGTGGGGTTCGCCTATTTGACCTCAGAAAATATCGGCAGGCCTGCCGATTTTGCATCACTCGGTTACTGAGGCCAATGAAATGCCGATGTCGTCGCATTTGTCTGATCCAGGCGTTTATAGGCCTGCCTTTCCTACATCGCGATGTCTTTGGAACGTGCATTGATATTGCCTTTTTAACATGGTTCAAATGATCTCTTCTTTGAACGTGGCAATACCAACTGAGCCGGTCGCGCTCTATTTTTTGTACGATGGTTTCCTTGATGTGAAAGCTTCCACGGATCTTCGAACTTCTTATTCGATCAGGCTTTGTCACTCCTGATGTCATGAGAATCATATTTATCTCAGCTGCCGTTAATTTACTCTGATACTTTTTGTCTGTCGTCCAACATTGTGAACCGTATGAGAGCGCTGGACGTACAACTGCGGTGTAGAGCCTTCTTTTCAACTTAGGGGACATTTTACTGTCACAGAAGATAGCGGAATTTTCTCGCCACTTCATCCACCCTACGCTTACGCGATGATTGATGTCGTCATCACAAGTTGCTTTGCTATTGATCATAGATCCCAGATATTTTAACTTTTCGCACTTGGGAAGCACTGTTCCATTCAAATAAATGTCTGGGATAGTCCAGAGTGGATCAAAGAACGGGCAGCACAAGGACTCTCTCTTTTTTGAACTAATGCGATACCAATTTGCCTCCAGAACGTCTACCCACACATCAAGTGCTCGTTGCAGGGATGTAGGATCCTCACTTATGATGGATCCATTGTCAGCAAAGAATAACTGATGTACTTTTGGGTCCATCACCTTACCTTCAAGCAGATAATCAAGGACTGCAATAAAGAGCAAAGGACTTAAGACGCTTCCCTGGTGCACCCTGACTTTAATTGGAAACTCTTCGGTTATTCTACCGGGGCATCTTAATTTTGTCTTTGCTCCTTCGTACATATCCATGATCATCTGTGCATAGGTTTCTGGAACTCTTAGATGTCTTAGCGCTACCCATATCAGATCTCGTGGTTGTCTGTCGAATGCCTTTTGAAAGTCAACGAATGCGATATGCAAATCCTTTAAGCAATCACGATATTTTTCCAGTGTGGTCCTTATACTTTGGTTTGCATCTGTGGTTGACTTACCCGCGACAAACCCGCACTGATCAATAGATAAACGTATTATTTTTCGCAGTCGACCACCTTATACCCGCTCAAAGATCTTCATGGTGTGTGACATCAGCTTGATCGAAGGGTAGTTATCACAGTTTCGCGTATCACCCTTCCCCTTGTATACAGGGAGAAGGTAACTTTGCCTCCATTGATTCGGCATTGGATCACCTCTCACAAATTTGGAGATGAGAATTTTGAGCCATCTAAACCCGACGTCTCCCATCTTTTTCCAGAACTCAGAGGGCATCTCGTCTGGCCCAACCGCTTTTCGTTTTTTTAAGTGTTTCACCGCCCCACTAATTTCTTCGACTGTAATGTCGGGTATTTCTTCACAGTTAGGGGTGGCTCTTGGAAAGTATAGCCAGGGAAACTGTTCATTTAAAAGCTCTTCACAATACTGCCGCCACCTCTGCAGAATTTTGGCGTCATCCACATCTTAATACAATAAGATTTATAATCTCCCAAACAAGTTTTTAGAGTACATATTTGTACATATTAAGTATAATATTAGAGGAAAAGGAGTTCTACGACGTTATTTTGTGGAATTAATTGGATTTCAGTACCTTTTCTCTAAGTAATACACCTAAAATTACTTTTCTTTACTTCATAAAATATTTTAGACAGACCCTGGTTTGAACAGATGGATATGGGTATCGGTATCACTATCATTACCTTTATTATTGCACTAGCTTGTAATATCTAGCTGCGAATCCGAATCATTCTGGGTGTTTTGATCCAATAATAGAAAGAAGGACATTAGTTTGTAATTAAAAACCCATTTCAAAATCAAACAAGGTTCGGCACTTTGCCTTTTACTTAAGGACAAACGCGAGATGCTTTTCACCAACATATTAATCACGTACGTATTATAGCAGCCATCAAAGGGTAAAGCAGCTACTTAATTCGTAATGTGAAATTAAATGCCCTACATCTTTTAGATAAGATTTTTGAAACAATTTTAATGACGTTATTAGCTCTCTACCAAAGGATTATTAACGCAAAAAACGATCAACATTTCTCTTCCTTCCTGTTTCTGATTTTGATTTATGTTCTTTTAATTAACTGTTTTAATGAAGTAATTTTCGTTAAAAAAATCGGTTTGCCTTTGAAGCGACTCTTCTTTAGATATTCTTAAACAATTTTCTAAGTAATTTTGATTTAAAAAAAATTCTCCAAAAGTCAGCGCTAAGGATTTCGTTCTCTAAATGATCCTCCATTATTTCATAGAGTCCTTATCAAAGATTAAATCAATAAATAGAAATGACATTACAAAGGATTTTGATCCTTTTAAATGAGTCCTCTTATAGATGAAGATACATCCTCGACACATAGTCTAAGAACGAAACAAAAGACTTGACGTGGAAACCTTTATTCTTTTTCCTAGTAATATCCTAGTGCTCAATTTGATGCACTCAAATGCAGACACGGTTCCTTGTGGAGTAATGAAATATTTTGGAATCAACCGGCATAAGTCTCGATTTATGACGTAAATACCTGCATAATTGATAGTAAAGTCATATTAACCGAGGCGAACAAAAGAAAAGTGACTCGAGAGTGTTTTCGAGGACCTACGCGATGGTTAAAAATGTTGGGGACATTATTTAATAGTTTAACTCTTTATTTTATTGTCCTAGGCGTGTGTCTCTCTCGCTTTATATCCTTACTTATCTTTACTATTAATCTAAAGTATAAATTACAAATTACAGAAATAAATTCAATTGTAAGGGAAACACGGATGGTATCTGTACTGTGCACATGTTTTACACTTTAGAGTGTAACTCTGTAATAAAATATTTTCGCACATGAAGGAGTATATTTGAAAAACTAAAAGATTCAGGTATAAAGCGAGAAACAAAAATCGCCAGGTGATTTGTTGCTCATTTTATTTCACTGAATGAAATTCAATATCGGTATTTTGTGGATAGAACAACATAATACTTATACATCGGCAGATGTGTGAGTTTTACAAATATACCTCGTGCTACTGAATGTTGTATTGCGTTGTGAGATATTTCATATACATACATGCATGTTGTTAAGAATTATGTAGAGGTGAGTATATCTAATAAGGTACCCTTGCTCGGTAGTAGAAGAATTCTGTATATGGAGTTAAATGTGTTGTCGACGTATTTGAAGCTCAATTTTGTAGGGATCCTTAGGACTGGGATATAGTTCTAGTAGAAGGAGATTGTAGGGGAAGTGTACTTAACGTCAGTCATCGAATCTCCGACCAGCAAAAATTCCCGGGTTTGATGAAGAGTGTCTCCAAGCGCATGCATCGAAACAAGATGCTTATAATGCAAGGCTACAAAGGTACAGTTACTAGACGTTATGAGGTCTGGAATCATATCGAGGAAATAAAGAGCAGTGCTTAATAGTAAGGTTAACTAGGTATGAAAAAAGTAGACTGATTTTTGATACGAGTATATCAATAATTGAATGCGTCACGCGAATAACGTTGTAATTAGCAAAATGGCAACTTTTCAGGAGAGCAAAAGAAACGCTTGTAAACTAAACGCAGAGTATTACCATACACATTTCCGCTAACTGAGACTTTGAGACTCAAAATGATGGTACTTCTTATCTACAATTGTATATCAAAATATAGGGAATGCAGAACATTTCTCCATTAAAACCCAGATAAACCAAAATATGCAGATACAACGTTATTCGCGTGACCTATTCAATTACCGGCAGCTAGAGTACGGTTTTTTATTGATTTTTTAAAAGTGATCGATATTTTTCTGGATGATATTTTGTCCCCATTCTTTTTTTTACAGTTTTTACTGCAACAAGAAAAGTACTTGCCACAAGTCGATAGCCGAAACATACATTTTCGCTACGAGTAAGAAACGTTTCTATCAAAACTATCGGTGGAAAGTAGGCATTTGTCGATTTGATGTAGTTGATTGCGATTTTGGACTGCCCTTCTTTCTAAACAAAGTAAACCAATAATTTCGAAATAGTTACGACTATCAGTCCTAACTCCTACAGAATCTTCATTCTGTTACTTATTTTTGAGTTATTATAATTAGTTGTGTATGTTAATGACTGAATTAATTAAATTCAGATTTCTATTACAACAGAACGGATTATGTGGTACCACTTTCGGAAATCGTAGCGAAACTTCCGCTAAAACGGATTCGGATTCCCCAGATTTAAAATGTTGCTAACCTATTTAACAATAGTTGCAGAAAAATATGTAGTAGTAAGGGTATAATGAACAGACCAAATCGTTGGCGCCATTCGCATTTGGGCCAGATACAGCTAATGAGCGCACAGTGCAATAATGGTTTCAAAAATTTCGTGGTGGAGAGTTTATTATTTAGCGTATGGACACAAAAAAAGATACATTTTATAGATGTAGTGATTATAGCCGGGAGATAGCTTCTGTTGACCGGCTGTTAATGTCATTTAGATTAGCCATATCATGGGTAACCTAGCACATGGGGAGCTATTCAACTGGGGTCGGTCTTCGGCTGCTAGATATTAACCTCATGGTGGTGTTCAGTTGCAGGTCAATATTGTTGGTGTAGCGACACATTCTGCAGTTGAATAAATCTGCAAGAGAGTAGAGGCGCGTAGGCCGTTCGCAGAGGCACCCCAAGAGGTGCCTGTCATTTTTTGGATAACTTAATAATGCGACATCAACCTACGAACATTTAACAGTGAAGATCTTTTCAAATCCAAAATTCAAAATTGTTTGTGGAGTTTACTGGCCTCCGAAGCACAACGAAAACAATTTCATTGATGAGTTTGCGAAAATAACAAATATGTGACAGCAAAATGATTTAATAATATTGGGCGATATTAACATAAATATTAAGAAAAGTACGAAATCCTACGTCCTCAACTATCAGGAAATGCTGGCTTTTAAGGGTTTGTGCAATGTCATTAGAGGACCTACCAGATTCGATTTGAATATGGGAACCTCCACACTAATTAATCATATACTGGTGAACCTAACAGAGCATAAGCCATTTTCGGCTATAGTTGAGAATAATATATCCGATCACTATAGCACCATGTACAGAGTCTATGTGGTATGCTCCAATGAAAATAACCCAACTTTGCGTTCAGTCATTAGCACTAGCCAAGTAGATCAGCTGATAAGTGTCATGGATTGGACCCCAATACTGGAACAAAACAACGCCGAAACAATTTTTAATGCTCTAGCTGATAAAATGACAGAAATTTATGAGAAGTCAACACAAAGCAAAAGGTATTTGGAAAAATGCCGCATGGATTACCGGAGAGATCACAAAGAGCTGTAAAGAAAGAGATATTCTGTACCGCAGATGGAGAAACAACCGAAATAATTTGACATACGAAACCGAATATAAACTATTTCGGAATCGAATTAATAAGCAAATTTCGAGGAGTAGGAATCTTTACTATAAAGAGAAGTTTGAGTAAAAAAAATGTGACCCCAAAAAACCCGGGCGTTAGTTAACGAAGTTTTGGGACGTAAAAAGCCATCGCTGGATGCAGTGATTGTAAAAAACTTCTCACCAAGAACGAGCGCAGTTGCACTAGCAGATGCATTTGGTGACTTATTTTCGCGACAAGTAACACAATCGCATCCAATGATCAAAACACGGCAGTACAGAACTCTATATACTTGGGAGAAGCAAATATGGTAGAGGTAGTGAATTTGCTAAATAGATTGAATACCCAAAAAGTTCCAGGAATAGATGGTATTCGAGCCATCGATTTAAAAAAAACATACCGATATTTTTGCCCCGATCATCACTAAGCTCATTAACTCAAGTTTTGAAACTTCGACAGTACCAAAAAAGCTCAAAGAGGCACTTGTTAGACCAATATTTATCATGAAATATATAAAGTCAGTCCGATCATTTGCAAAAGCTTCTGTGAACACTACTGCGAAGGCAAACCACTGGCAGTAGCTTGGTTATGTGGCTGGAAAAATTGTTCGCTGTGTTGATGATGATTTTCCCTTGACATCGGATATTGGGAAAATAGTACTGTGAATCAGAAGCAAAGATAATAATAACAAAACAAAAAAAATCTCCACAGTTATCTGGACGCCACCCCCGGAGAAAAGTTGAAGCATAAACAACTGAGCTTCAAGAACCACTACACCAAAAATCTTTCTCTCCCTCTCTAAAAAAAACTATCTTCCAATAGCAATATTACCAACTGTAGAGAAGATGTTGGAGCAAATAGTAGCTGATCGCATATGTCAATTCATCGAAAAGCACAATATATTAAATACAAATCAATACGGCTCCCAAAAAGGGAAAAGCACTAACAAACTTCTTGGAGATTTCGCCAATCTAGTTAACAGCGGTCTTGCGAAAAAACATCATGTGCTAGTTTTGTTCTCGATTTCAGCAAAGCTCTCGAAACCCTCGACCATAATAAAATAATCGACGTCTTACAAACAGCAGGAATAAGAGGAACTCTACCAGAATGGCTATGAGATTATTTCAGATCGATGACTTTTCGAGTTAAAATAAAAGATTTTTGGAGTAGCGAATACAATGTGCAATATGGTGTTCCACAAGAGTCAAAACTGGGCCCCCTATTGTTCATTTTGTACACGAATGGTATGTTGAAGTGCCTTAAAAATAGTTCCACATTTGCACCCGTAGACGACACGGCAATAGTTGTTTGTCACAACAATATAGAAGAAGCAACGAGGATGATGCAGACGGAGCTGTACGAAGTGGGAAAGTGGTGCCACGATAACTGGCCGGTGATCAATGTATCGAAAACGAAAGTGATGCATATTCGCAGCCCACAATACCCAACGACAGAAATTAGGCTCAAAGCCTACAACTGTGCCAACCAAACCACTGCTGATATGATAGAGGTATTGGCAACGTATGTACCTTGGTTTAACCATCGACAGTCATCTTCGTTGGGAACCGCACATCAATGACCTATGTAAAAAATTGAGAGGGTCCCTGTTTGCATTGGCTTGTATGCAATACAAATCATCAATTTGCGACCAGAAGCAAGTATACCATGCTCTTATTGAGTCAAGGCTCAGGTATAGTATCTTAGCTTGGGGTGATGCGACAGAAACGCATATCGAAAAACTGCAGAGCATCCAAAACAGGGCAATCAACCTGGTGTCGAGAGGAAACATGGCAGAAAGCAGCGTCAAAATACTGAAGGTAAGGCAGATCTTCTAGATGACAGCGGCGCTGGAATATTACGATGACGAACAGTTCCAGATACCAATCAGTCACAACTATAACACGAGAAGACAAGCTAACGGGATGTATCAGCTTCCATGTTATAACAACGTTTACGGCAGGAGACAATTGATGTATACGGTGCCAAACATCGTAAATAATCTTCCTCAAAACTTAAGACATATACAGCAAATCAACATAAGAAAAAAAAAAAACTGAAAGAACATTATTTAGAACGAATAACCTAATATTCATTTAAACTCCTAACTTAATTTAAAACAAATCTTAAAAAGATTAATCTCATCTATAATTTTTCATGTTTATATAGAATCATCTGTTCATGCATTGTCTTTTAACGCAAACGTTCATTTTGATAACATTTATTAAATTATTTATAAATACAATCTCCTGCAGATAAGCCATGCGGCTTCGCAGCTAAATACCAATGTTAAAGGAAATCATTATGAAGTAAATAAAAATATGAAATGTGAAATATGAATTTATTACGAGGCTTTAGCTAGATGTGGCTTATATGCCAGAGTTCGGTCTAAGGTGATAGCAAGATATTTTAGAGTAAAGTTGCGTTTTAAGTATACTCCATCAAACATTACTCGCAGTTCTCTTCGAGCCTCTCTATGGTTGAGGTGGAAACAACAGATCTCCGTTTTGAATGCGCTCAGTTGTAGGCGCCAATTCGTGCAATATGCTGACAGATCGTTCAGGTCTGACGTCGTTACCTGTTTCAGGGTTTCAAAGGACTTACGTTGGAAAGCAAACGCTATGTTGTCGGCTTATCGCCGTAGTTCAATTTCGGGAAAAACGTGTCTGGTAGGTCGCAGGTGTATATGCTGAAAACGGTGGGGGTGAGTACCAACCCTTGGGGCAGGCCGTTGCTAAGCTTCCTAGTTTTTATATGCTTGTCATTTAGAAAGATATTGAAAAGCTGGTCAATGAGCATCGCGCATATTAGGTTGCAGATTTGTATGCAAGGGCTGATATCAAGAACCTTGTACAAGAGGCCCTATTTCCATACGATGTCGTAGGATATTGTTAGGTCCACGAAGCATGCGCTGGTTTTCATTTTCCGTTGGAAACCGTTTTCAATGAAATTTATTAGGGCGACGATTTGGTCGGTGCAGCTTGTTGATTTTCTAAAACCAGCTTGCTCGTCGGGGATAGCTTTTTCAACAACAGTGCTTATTTGATTTAGGATCACGAGTTTAAGGAGTTTTAGGCCAAGTGGTGGATATGAGACCCTGGAAGATGAAGGGTGCCATTGCTATTGACGACCACTTAAAGGTGTTGGTAGAAGCAGATCCACGCACAACGGTTCGAGAGCTTACAAGAGATCTGGGTAAAACCAAATCAGCTGTTTCTGATCACCTAGAATGACTTGGAAAAATAAAAAAGCTTAACATTTGGATGATCTACGAAAACAAAGACAATGGTAACTGTTTGGTGGTCAACAGCTGCAATAATCAACTTTAGTTTTCTAAATTCAGATGGTACCATGATGACAGAGAATTACTGTCAAGAAATCGTCATAATGCACCATGTACTGTCGCGCCGACGTCCAAGATTGGTTAAGGGGAAAGGTCCGATCCTCCTACATGACCATGCTCGACCACACGTTGCACAACTCTTTTCTTTTGCCGAGAGCAGGTGAAAAATCTTCTAAAGACACCATAAGGCCCGACCGCGCGTGCTTATGGTAATGTGAGATTTTTACTCACTAAAAAAAACACCTTTGTTCAAAATTAATACTACAACTAAGCCGACGCTTTTCCAGAAGTTTTATTTTCACTTACGAGACTCGTGATTTTTGGAAAAAGATGTTCGTATGTAATTAAAAAAACGGTAGCACTTTAGACAGGTTAAATTCTAATAAAAGTTCCTGCGTTTTTCACAACCGGCTTATACAATGACGCGAGGTCAAAAGGTGTTGTCCTTTCCGACGACGAATTGAATTGTTCGCGTCAAGTAGTTGAATGACGGAACGATTACAACGGCCATGCACACGAGCTTTGTGTTTACCCGCAATTTTCTTTATTTCTTCGACGACGCTGGAAATTCCCAGAACCCGATGAATATCTTCGTTACATACATACCACGGTGCGCTAACGATCAATCTAAGAACTTTATTTTCAAAAGTTTGTATGATATTTTTATTGCTTTTCTTGGTACAACCCCTTAGTTGCATACCATACGTCCACACTGGCTTTAACACTTGCTTATAGATAAGCAGTTTGTTATGTAGGCTTTACTTCGAATGTTTTCCGAGTAGCCAGTACATTTGTCGGTATTTATTTTCGAGCTCTTTGCGTTTCTTTTTTACGTGCGATTTCCATTTAAGCTTACCATCTGGAGTCATTCCTAGATATTTTGCTTCGTTCGCGTACGGTATTTGAGCCGAGTTAAGATATAGAGGTAATCTATCCATTTTTTTGTAGGTAAAGTTGGCGTAAGTAGATTTGCCTTCATTCAGCACTATACGCCAAGAATTCGTCCAAGCGTGGACTTTATTAATAGCATGTTTCAGCTTTCCAGTTGCTGCTTCAATAATATCGCCCGTTGTCAATATCACCGTATCGTTCGCAAACGTGGCGACGACGCAGTTTCTTTCCTGTGGGATATCACGCGTGTAGAGTACATATACTCGTAGAAGTGGTACAAGGAAGGACACTTCCTTGTGGGACTCCGGCCGCAATCTCCTTAAAGTCAGAGTAATCATTTCCGTGCTTAACACGAGAGAGTCTCTCAGTGAGGTACGATCGTAAGATTAGAAAAAGTTACCGTGGCAGTAGTAGATGCAATTTATACTCCAAGCCTTCGTGCCAAACCTTATCGAAAGCTTATGAGACGTCAAGAAATACACCACAATAAATTTTCTTTTCTTCGAGAGCTTTCTTAATCACGTCAGTTATTTTGTGGACTTGGTCGATTGTAGAATGTTTGATTCTAAATTTAAACTGATGTTCAGGAATGAGACGTTTTTCGTCGATTACGGGCTGTAGGTGTTTGGAAAGTAGTTTTTTTCAAATATTTTAACCGGCAATAGGGAAATAGGCCGATATGATCATTCAGCGGTTTTCCTGGTTTCGGGACCATTATAATCTCGGCGAGTTTCAATTGTCTCGGAACATAGAGCAATCTGAACGAAGCGTTATAAAATAGAGCATTTTGATAAGAGCTTTATTAGGCAATTCTTTGACTACCTGCGCCGTTATCAAGTCGTAACCCGTAGCTTTTTTCGCCTTTAAATTTTTAATCACTTACCTCAGTTCAATCAGATGTCAGATGTCGTGACTGGGGCTTCGCGCTTTAACGAAGGGCCGTCGAACGGCTTAAATGTTTCTTCTAAGTGCAAAGCAAAAAGTTCTGCTTTTTCTTTGTCGCTATTGGCACAGTTCCTATCGCTTTTCCGATTCTCCGGATGCCTTTTACCGCTTACCAAAGCGAATAATTTGATTACCTTTCACCGGAGAGATTTTCAAGGTAGGTCGCAAGTTGCACAACTGATGCTGGGCAACGAAACACTGCCGCACCCACCATGCTCACCGGACTTTTCGACAATCGATTATCATTTCTTCAAGTATCTCGAACGCTTCTTGCAGATGAACATTTTTAACAATCCAGTCGATTTTCATAACATTTAAAATTGTATGTCTAAGTCTTAAGTATTGTCATTGATGTATGTAACATTGTTAAACTTAACTTTAAATTGACTGCAATTATTATTGTACGCACCTGAAAGGTGACAACAACGAGCGACAAGGGGCGCTTGGTGTGAATAAAACCCCAAATGCTTCGGGTGGATTATAACCCACCTATGCCATACTAACAACAAAGGTGACGGGATTTTAAGGACAAAGGTCCACGCTTACGCTTAAATCTGAAAATGCAACTTTTAAACAATTTCCTTAATGCCATTATTTAGACAGTTGTAAATCAAACAAAGAGAATAAGAAAATAAAAAGTCGATTTTCATAACACCTTCGAAGACTTTTTCGCCTTCAGAAATCTGATGTTTTATGGTACTGGAATATAAACTTGTTTCTCGTTGGCAAAAATGTCTAGATTGTCTCTTTCCTTATTTCGACTAATAAAGTTAATTCTAACCTGAAATAAGAGCATTTGAATTTGAAGGTAAAAAACCACAATAACTTTCTGGCCAACTTAATATTTAATATTACCTGGGGAACCACCTCTGCATAGACAGCGTTCTTCTTCTTCCTTTTATCAGCGAGGCTATGATCCGAAAACAAGGGATCACAACCCTCCCACTTCACCGCATTTCTACTGATCGGCCTGTGGGTTTCGCCTGCATAGACAGCGTTGAGTGGTGGAAATGAAAATGCACTTCGACATATGCATGATTGGCCTTCCATGAGCGCATATGGTTTCGAGATGGTCATATTTGGGGCTCAATTAATAAACATCCCTTAGTTCTTGCATTCACAGGAACTTTAATCCAGCACAAAGGGTTCGCAACTGCCATGCACTTGAACAGAACGACTGTAGAAGATGTTAATACCAGAAAAAAAAGTACTCCAATTACTAAACGAAATATTAAACTATACACAGTAGACCTGCAGACCCAACTCTTACAAACGGAAACCATGATTTTTACTAGTGAAATATAATTGAAAAGAAATGCTGCCAAACTAGAGTGAATCAAGCTCCATTGGCACACCAAGAAAAAATTATGTAAACAGTCATGTGAATGCATGAATCGTGTCTCCTTCTAACCATATTTCTTTAGAAATCCGAGTAATAACATACACAGAACATTATTTCCAACGAACTTCTATTCGATGCCAAGCCAATTTCATTATCTCCAAACATATCTAAATATATCATTTTTCTGCAAGTACACTGAAGTGGGGTTGTTATTGTCAAGTGACTCGAGTGATTTCATCCTGGAATAGCGGTCAATCTTTGAAAACAAATATAAACTTAAAAACATGCTCGAATGGATGTTTTGCTAATGTTCAATATATTAAGACCACCTTACCGTTGAACAGTGCACGACCCATAATCATTAAAACGAAATTGCTTACCAATATGTTTCCTAATAGCCACCCACAAAGAGCAAAAAATTTAATGACCATAATCCCCTTAAATAACATTAATTACAATCACTATTATCCATTCGAGTATCCATTTGCAACAGAAGATTCGCATCTGTAGCGCATTGCGCTGATCGAGTTGTAAATCATATCGTATTTCAAAAATCGCCTCCAACAGTCCAATGAGTTTCGAATTTCAAATCACTTGCTCAATCCTTGTTAGGCTCAAGCAATTCTACACTCAATCTCATATAAATTGATTGCTATTTATTTTGATAATTGGCTACGATCGATCGATACTGAATTGCACAATTCCCCCGATCTGGTTTATATGTAGTGTACTCTGGATGGAAGCTGGCAGCCCACCCAAATGCGCTTGTAGCAATTTTCTGTATGGTGCGCGCGTTCACAATCCGTCGATTATTGCGGCCAACATGCATGTAAAATCGGTAAGACCCACACGATGGTATATCTCTTCAGTGCCCAAGTCACTGAGCATTAATTCAACCGCGCGATTGGAATGGATCTGTTAAGTACCATCTTTTGAATGTGAATCGGGCAGCAAAACACCACACCAATACTGGAGGCAATTCCTGCCTGCCAATGAAGAAGAGGAAACTAATTTGCTATTGTGCAAAAAAGAAGCGAACTTCAATTTAGTATCTCACCTTGTTAGTGATATTGAGTAATGGTATATGACCGTTGGCAATTGCAATGATGCATAACAGTGATATGATAAATCGGTGCGTTTTGTAGAGGCTTTAACTATTACGAATTTGATCGCTTTCAAGCATTAGATGGAAATAAAGTAAGGATCTGCATTCGTTTTACTCTCCTTGTGTTCAAATGAAGCAATGCACTGAAGTACTTACAGTACGCAAAACTAAATAAAATGCAAAAATGATTTCAGCCACGAAGCAGAGTAATGGCCTCCCTCAGAGGTCGTTACTAACAGTTCTACTATTATTCAATTTCTAAATATCCGACCTGAGTGAAACAGTATTGCCAAAATTTGAATATGCATATGATCTATGCCTTCCAATGTAGAACGAACGAATGATCAACACTCATGACACATGATCTGATCATATGATGATATATTAGCTGACCTAGCTTTACTAAAACACTCACCAACTTCTACAATATTTAGCCAATAAGGCAGTAAAGCCATCTGCATTAGCATTTTCAATGCCAAATATTGGCGGATCAAAATGTAGAAACATTTTTCATCTGACTAGAGTTGCAACATCAATAATACTCTACGAGTGTGTACGAGTATCTCAAATCTATGCAGAAGTCTTGAAATGGATACGGTTTACGGGACCAATGCAATGCGAGCAATTGGCGCCGTATTTTCGTTATCTGATAAAGCCAGTCGCTATATTAATATTTATTCTGTGCGTTCTATTCGTAGCATTTTTCCGCAGCGTTTGATCACACCTTTGTAACCTTTCTGAACATATACAATACAGATTGGGCAGTTGGATCAGATTTGTAGGGCTTTTCAGTTGCATATAAGAATCATAAAGGAATTGAAATCAATTCATCATGTATTTCTAACTATCCCATCTGCCCCCGTTTTTAGAGGACAGTCCTTCTTTTCGCTTTCCATCCTTATCCGAATCATATTCCCCTTTTATATGATGAATTGAATTCAGATTTATTTATAATTAAGTCTCACGTAAACACAGATTGATTCGAAATGTGATTGAGTCAATTTATGTAATCACAAACTTTTCTGTGATCGAGTTGAGATCTTGCAAACGTGAATTGAAAAATTGAGTTTAACAGAAAAATTAAAGAAATTTCTCGTTGTGAAGTCAGACAGCAAAAATGAGTTGTTTGTTCTCCACAAAGAGTAGGTTCAACGAAAATAAGTGAGTACATTTTATGTATGCCCGGTTCGACTGTTTCCGCTGAAATAGTTTTTGCTGCAATGAATAATAATACTTCGACGGCAGAGCAAACGCAGCTAAAGTCGACACATTAAAGGCCATTCTGACCACTAAAGTGAATTTGAAAATCTCGTGCCTGGAATTCTATTCGTTCATCAAATCCTAACCGGATATGCTTCGCCAAATCTCATCGACATCAAAATATAATTTACGCGCTTCGGCGTACAAATGGATGACGAAGATGACTTTCAGCCATCAAACGTATGTATCTCCCAAATTGATATTGACAATGTATTTCGAATTCTATTTTATGTCTAAATTTACATTTAAAAATACGTTTCTTCCTTCTGAAAATAATAAACGTTCATTTTGGAGAATTTTGGTAAAAAAAAGTCTTCTTTTTACGAAAATGAGATGGGATGGATATGTACGCGGTATGGACACTCTCAAGACTAAATTAATCGACTTCCATTCATCTTGACTGCCATCCAGCAAATTATATTTCACAAGAAAATAAACAACCAGTTGATACTTACATAATGTTATAAATAAACCGCTCTTTGAAGCGCACTAGGCCGAGCCTCCTTGACATAATTCATAAATAAGTTAACGCGTTATTTGCTCAAAAAATCTACTTACGGTCCACTTCAATATTCGTTGACAAATTGGCCATGTCATACGCACGCGAGAGATCTCTGGCTGCCCTGTCACATCTTCGGTTGAAGAAAAATGGGTCTTTTTTAATCGGACGCCCAAATTTGACATGCAGAACACGTTCCGCGTCCGAAAAGTGGTGCCATAGTTTATTTGGTTATTTATTCACGATCTCGTCCCATCAATAATTCAAAGCCTTAATTAATAACGCCCCTTTATTCCGTACGAAGCCAAAACTCAAACAGACATCCTTAAATAGCCTTGGTCCTCTAATAAACGCATGCCGCCTGTCGCAACAATCTTGAATATCAGGCGCGGATTTTCGCAGATTAGTTTGTGGTGTGATATTAAAATTAGTAAAACGCTCTAAGATTTGCTTAAACATAAATAATTCTAATACCCGAAGGTGTTAAGCTGATCAAACGTTGCATGTTATCTGAAGTAATAATATCCTTTGCCAGAACCACTTCTGCTATGGACTATAATTTAGGACGATTTTAGGATTGATTTATGCGCCTGTGGTCCACCTATACGAAAGATCTTTTCGGTAGGCCATATTGCACTGGGTTATCAGGAGGAAGTAGTTGTTTTTTCGGCTTAATCTAGTTTTTCATTTTTTAATAGAAATATCGTGGAAAATGAAGCGAAAGTATGGTGGGTTCCCAACACTATTTCTCTTTGTTAGGTCTCCTCTTTGAAAAGCAAACAGAAAAAAGTTGGAATAATTTCCCTTTTCAACTGCAGTACAATAGAACTGGGACAATGTCTTATTGTCCCGACCTGTCACAACAAATAAACAAAGCATGTGTGCGCAGTGGATGGTATTCAACTGTCAAAATCAATGTCAAGGAACAGTAAAAGGGAGAAAGTTCCACGACAACTGGTGTGCGCCTAATCCTTTTCCGTAGCTACCATTGTTTGTTCTAGTGGATACAACGAGGTTGGTGAGTGTAGGACAATTACACCGATCTCATGCTGTGATAAAATTGGAACATCTATATCAAATGGATGATATGTTGGGGGCCAGAAAAAGTGATTTATGGGTTAAATGACATGAATCAAAGAATAGGAGAGTAAATGTAACACTCTCAGACACGTATAAAAAGAAAAGGAAAAGTCGTTGAGAACAAATTCGGTTGCAGCCTGTGTGGCTTTTTGACACTTTGGTGTATCGTATACCTTCTTGTCCGACGATAATGGTCCTTTGAACATACTTTTATGTCCTAGGACGATCGGGAAACCTCTAAGAATCCTGCGCTCACAGTTCCTGGGAAAAACAACCCTTCTCATTCTCGAACTACCAGAGAGGAATAGGATGTGAAGGTGATTAAGTCGAATATATGTACGGAGGATGATTTGATAAAGAATCCTAGATGGGCTAACCAGCGAAAACTTAATCAAACAAAGCATCGAATCTCGGAACAAACATGCTTGAGGAAGGTCAAATCCCGAAAAGTTTTTCAAATGCATTAGAAGTCGTAATTTCGTTTGCAATGAAAGAACGAGTACCTTAAAGTTTAATAGCTAAAACTGCGATAATAGGACCAATTGAAAGGAACAAAGCTTGCAAACGTTTTTAGGGAAACACGGCTGCAAGTGGTAGATATAACACAATATATCGATCGCAAAATGGCAATGGGCAGATAACTATTCACCTATTTTTTGGGAGACGTGATGGCTTCCACGGATCTTAGAACTACTTATTCAATCAAGCTTTGTAACTCCTGCTGTCATACCAATCATATTCATTAGAGCTGCCGTTAATTTATCCGCATTACCTACATTTTCAATAATAGCCCGCTAATCCTTCATGAGGGTCGCGGCGGTAGAATGCTCAGGTGAACCCTCCATCCTTCTCGATGCTCCGCCATTGACTTCAACTCATCAGGAGGAATCCCTAGACGGCTCCAGGAGATATGTTGGACTTGGTCCAACCATCTATTTCTAGGCCTACCGGGGTGTCTCCTACCTGATGGCAAGGCAAACATGGCACATCTTGGAAGCCGGTCTGGGGGCATACGCACTACGTGACCAAACCATCGAAGCATAGATCGTTCCATTCGGAGAAGTAGCTGCTCAACATTCAGCGCCTCGCGTACTCTGGTGTTGCTCTAAATGTATTATTATTATTATTATTTCTTTATTATTAATTAATTAAATTACAATAATAATATAAAGGTATATAGCACTAGCTACCAGGGCTATCGGCTAAATGTATTATATTTATATACATATATATTTTTGAAATTATTTTTTTACTTGAAAAATACATATAATAGAAACATAACTAAAATTTTAGTTTTTTTTTTTTTGGTAAAGAATTACTGTACAGTAAAAGTGTTTTACATAATTCTTTCAATGCCGTTGTCAATTTCTTGGTCGCTGCACGTTTGATATTGGATTGGATTGGATACTTAAAAGAAGACCATCTAAAAAACGTAAGGCTGGTACATCGCCCGAGGTTGTTCCACAACATGAACCTAATCGCAAAGCGCAGCCAAAATCTGAAAAGTAAATTGAAAGCAAACGCACATCTCCGCCAATAAATATTACAGGCGTTGCAGACTATATTTCTTTGAGAAAAATGTTAAAAACAACGATCGCTACTGAATTTAAAGTAACTTCCTTGCGAAACGATACATGGAAAATCAAGGTTAATGACGCTGAGGACTATCGGACTGTATCTCAAAAGCTTAAAAACCAACAAATGCAATGGCACACTTACGAAGACAAGTCTGAGAGACCCTTGAGAGTCGCGATAGAGGTTATAACATTCTCGACGCCGTGAACCTTTTAAAAAAAAAGAGAAAACGACCCGACCATGGTGAAGAAGCTATACTCAAACGTAAACTTCCGCCTTTTGTGCTATCATTTCATAAAACGGAAAGCCAGGAAAAGATATACAATATTCGTTCAATCATTAGTATGGTCGTTAAAATCGAGCTGCTATATTTCAACGCGAAGACAATCCCCCAATGCAAGCGATGCCAAGAGTATAACCATACACAGGCATACTGTCGGAAGAGCCGCGCGTTAAGTGCGCTCTTCGGATAATTGCAGTTTGAGCAAAAATAAAAAAGGAAGGCACCCAACAAATTATCGCGGTGGCGAGGTCGCAAAGGAATTACAGATGCGACGGAAAAAATCTACAACGCCGATTGTACGGGGAACGAAATCAGTCGATCGGGCTCCTAAGTTGGTAGAACGTTTTGCTAAGCAGACTGAGCAGGCTCGTAAGCCAGTTATACAGATTCCTAAGCCGACTGAAAGGACGCTCGAATCAGCAGTGCAGACTCTTGAAACAGTCAATCAGCCTTCCAAGCCGGTTAAACGTACGTCAAAGTCGTCCACTAAAAGGCTGAACGAAAAATAACCTCGGATAAGCCAGCAAACCCCGTACGTCGGACGTATTCTCAGGCTGCAGTCAAAGCAACCAAACGAAACGACGGACCACCCTCTGATCCGTTGAATGAAATTCTGAACTGCATCTATGTCCCACAAACGGATTCTCGAACGTCTTAGTAACATCGAAAGCTTTTGTATGGCTAACCATAATTATAAATCTAAGTAGATATGGACTCTTACCTTAAAATTGTAACATGGAATCAAACGGACTCTTACAAAAATCTAACGAATTAGAAATGTTCCTAATAAAGAGAAAATATCGACAAATGTTTGATCTCCGAAACTCATCTAACAAGGGAATCGCAAATAAAGATAAGAGGCTACGCTACGCGGGGCGGTTCGTCCTTATTCATTAAAACTATCATCAAACACTCGGTCGATATAAGCATAGAGCTAGAAAAACTTCAGTTGTGCGCGGTAAGGGTTAAAAATAAACACCTGAGCTACAATACAGCATCTGTTTACCGTCCGTCGCGATGCTCACTAGAAAAAGACGACTGCTTTCGTGTCTTCAATGACCTTGGTTAAAATTTCCTTATTGGTGGAGATTTCAACGCGAAGCACACCTTCTGGGGTTCAAGATGTACATCTTCTAGAGGAAAAATTCTCGACGAAGTGGCAAATGAATTCGTTTGTCGTTTTTATTAGTCAGGAAAACCAACCTGACCGCCAACTGTCTCACAAAAAATTCCCGATCTTATCGATTTTTTCGTTACAAAAGGCATTTACGAGAAGTTTATTCCAGTCAAAGAGTGTTTTGATCACTCTTCTGACCACTCGCCTGTAATTTAACTACTTGGGGAAGCGCTGATCAAGAAAAAAGGACCTCCAAGATTCACTAGCAATAGAACAAACTGGGAGGGCTTTAGAAATGATTGCGAAACAAATATCGCGCTAAATGTATCACTTAGAACACCTTGTGAACTAGAGGACGAAATTGATCGTTTCGTGGAAGCAATTCAAAGAGCGGCATGGAGAAACACTCCTTCAAGAAGCTATAAGATCAACGGCAACGAAAAGTATCCCAGAGAATTCATTGAGCTGGTGAGGGAGAAACGAAAAGCACGAAAGAAGTGGCAAATCACTCGTGCACCGCAGCATAAATCGGTCCTTAACCGACTATGCGATCGGCTTAGAGATAGTATTCGCGAATTTAAAAGCAAAAAGATAGCGACCTACCTCGAAAAACTCTCCGGTGAAAGAGAATCAAATTATTCGCTTTGGAAAGCGCTAAAGGCACCTCAAATGCAAGCACTACCAATTCGGAAAATCGATGGAAACTGGGCCAAGAGCGACAAAGAAAAGGCGGAACTTTTTGCTTTGCACTTAGAAGAAACGTTTAAGCTGTTCGGCAGCCCTTCGTTAACGCCCGACTCCCCAGTCACGACATCTGACAACTTTAAAGTATAAAAAGTTGCATTGATTGAACTGAGGGAAGTGAATAAAAAGACAAAAAAAGCTCCGGGTTACGACTTGATAACGGCGCAGGTCGTCAAAGAATTGCCGAATAAAGCTATTTTCAAACTGCTCTATTTGATCAACGCTTCGTTCAGATTGCTTTATGTTCCGAGGCAATGGAAAGTCGCCAAGATTATAATGGTCCCGAAACCAGGCAAACCGCTAAATGATAAGAAATCATATCGGCCTATTTCCCTATTGCCGGTTATCTCAAAAATATTTAAAAAAAACTTCTTTCCAAACGTCTACAGCCCGTAATCGACGAAAGACGTCTCATTCCTGACCATCAGTTGGGATTTAGTATTAAACAGTCTACAATTGACCAAGTCCACAAAATAACTGACGTGATTGAGAAAGCTCTGGAAGAAAAAAAGATTTGTTGTGGTGTATTTCTTGACGTCTCACAAGCTTTCGATAAGGTTTGGCACGAAGACATGGATTATAAATTGCAACGACTATTGCCACGGCAACTCTTTCTAATCCTACTATCGTATCTCACCGAGAGACTCTTTCGTGTTAAGCACGGAAATGATTACTCTGACTTCAAGGAGATTGCGGCCGGAGTTCCACAAGGAAGAGTCCTTGCCCCGCTTCTATATGTACTCTACACTCGTGATATCCCACAGGAAAGAAACTGCGTCGTTGCCACGTTTGCGGACGATACGGCGATATTGACAACGGCCGAAACCATTGAAGCAGCAACTGGAAAGCTGCAACATGCTATTAATAAAGTCCACGCTTGGACGAATTCTTGGCGTATTGTGCTGAACGAAAGCAAATCTACTCACGTCAACTTTACCTATAAAAAAGTGGATAGATTACCTCTATATCTTAACTCGGCTCAAATACCATACGCGAACGAACCAACATATCTAGGAATGACTCTAGATGTTAAGCTTAAATGGAAATCACACGTAAAAAAGAAACGCGACGAGCTAGAAAACAAATACCGACAAATGTACTGGCTACTCGGAAAACATTCGAAGTTAAGCCTACATAACAAACTGCTTATCTATAAGCAAGTGCTAAAGCCAGTGTGGACGTATGGTATACAACTAAGGGGTTGTAACAAGAAAAGCAATAGAAACATCATACAAACTTTTAAAAATAAAGTTCTTAGAACGATCGTCAACGCACCGTGGTATGTATGTAACGAAGATATTCATCGAGATCTGGGAATTCCCAGCGTCGTCGAAGAGATAACAAAATTTGCGCGTAAACACAAAGATCGTGTTCACTGCCATTGTAACCGTACCGTCATTCAACTACTTGACGCGAATAATTCAATTCGTCGTCTGCAAAGGATAAAACCTTTTGACCTCGCGTCATAGTATAAGCCGGTCGCGAAAAAGGCAGGAACTATCATTGGAATTTAACCTGCCTAAAGTTCTACATTTCTTTTAACTTCGTACGAACATTTTTTTTTCCCAAAAATCACGTGTATCGTAAGCGAAAATAAAACTGCTGGATAAGCGTCGGCTTAGTTGTAGTATTACTTTTGAAGAGAGGTGTTTTTTTAGTGAGTAAAAATCTCACACTACCATAAGCACGCTCGGTCAGGCCTTATGGTGTCTTTAGAAGATTTTTCACCTACTCTCGGCAAAAAAAAAAAAAAAAAAAAACGTTTGCGGACGATACGGCGATACATACTATTAAAGCAGCAACTGGAAAGCTGCAATATGCTATTAATGAAGTCCACGCTTGGACGAGTTCTTGGCGTATTGTGCTGAACAAAAGCAAATCTACTCACGTCAACTTTACCTATAAAAAAAGTGGATAGATTATCTGTCTTTCTTAACTCGGCTCAAATACCGTTCGTGAGCGAAGCAAAATATCTAGGAATGACTCTAGATGTTAAGCTTAAATGGAAAGCGCATGTAAAAAAAAAACACAAAGAGCTCGAAAACAAATACCGACAAATGTACTGGCTACTCGGAAAACATTCGAAGTTAAGCCTACATAACAAACTGCTTATCCTTAAGCAAGTGCTAAAGCTTGTGTGGGCGTATGGTATACAACTATGGGGTTGTACCAAGAAAAGCAATAGAAACATCATACAAACTTTTGAAAATAAAGTTCTTAGAACGATAGTTAACGCACCGTGGTTAAACGTAACGAAGATATTTAGCGAGATCTCGGAATTCCCAGCGTTGTCGAAGAGATAACAAAATTTGCAGTAATCACAAAGATCGTATTCATGGCCATTGTAGCCGTACCGTCATTCAACTACTTGACGCGAACAATTAAATTCGTCATCTACAAAGGGCAAAACCTTTTGACCTCGCGTCATAGTATAAGCCGGTCGTGAAAAACGCAGGAACTTTCATTAGAATTTAACCTGTCTTCATTTCTTTTAACTTTTTACGAACATCTTTTTTCCAAAAATCACGAGTCTCGTAAGCGAAAATAAAACTGCTGGGTAAGCGTCGGCTTAGTTGTATTGTAGTATTCATTTTGAAGTGAGGTGTTTTTTAAGTGAGTAAAAATCTCACACCACCATAAGCACGTGCGGTCGGGCGTTGGAAGGTTTTTCACCTGCTCTCGGCAAAAAAAAAGCCTTTGCTATTAATAACTGGTTCACATCTTCATCCCATGAAATGAACTGACTTTCATAGGTCTCGGCAGGTTCGCATCTTGCATTTTGACCATCATTTTTGCTGATTTTGGCACTGGAGTTCCTAATCATCGTCTTAAGGACGCCCCATTCGTGTTCTATCGCGTTAAGGTCGTGGAACTGGGATGGCCGCTCCATAATCTTAATTTTATTTTGTTGAAACCATTTCTTAGCTAACTTTGGGGAGTGCTTGTAGTCATTATTCGGCAGAAACTTCCTTTTAATCGGCATGTCCTCCTTAGCATATGACAGCATAACTGTATTTCGAATATGTACGTAGTCTAGCACACATTTTATACTTTATCCACAAAACTGGTCCAAACCAAGATGCTGAAAAAGCCCACAAATTATTGAACTAACTCCACTTCTTATTATATTTTGGATCACATTCTGAATTTTTTAGTCGCATTTCTTCTGCTTCAGGCGACCAAAAAACTCAGAATCTATCTTTTGTTGTGCTCGTATTTCCTGCTGAAGAATAACCCAACCTATATTAGGTACATACAACTTTTAGAATTTTAGAAAGAAGTGTTGGCACTTCGAAACAACAAAGCGGAGTGAAGCGAACTGAGAATCTGAAACTGAAGGGCAAAATAAAAATAATATTATATACAGTGGACTCTCCCTAAGTCGAACTCTTACTTACTTACTTAGGTGGCGCTACAGTTCGGGGTGAACCTGGGCCTCAACCAACAAGCCTCTCCATTTAGCTCGGTCTTTAGCTAATTGCCTCCAGTTGCGCACTCCAAGTTGGTCGAGGTCCCCTTGAACTTGTGCGCGCCACCTACGGCGATGATTCCCTCTACTGCGTCGTCCCTCCGGGTTAGATTCGAAGACTCTGCGGGCCGGAGCGTTGGTGTCCATTCGCTCTACATGTCCTAGCCATCTCAGACGTCCAATACGCAGTTTTTTGACTAGGTCGATGTCGCTGTGGGCGCCGTGGCGTAAGTGGTTAGTGTGTCGGATCACTACGCGTGAGGTTCCAAGTTCGAATCCTACAAAACACCAAAAAGTTTTTTCACGGTCCCACCTCTCGCGAGCGTCTGACAAACATCCGAGAGTATTGTTGTCATGAAAAGCTCCTCAAATCGCCGTTCGGATTCGGCATTAAACTGTAGGTCCCTTCCATTCGCGTGAAAAATATAACGCACACAACATGAGTGGTTGCGAGAAGCTAGGCCCTGGCACTTAATGAGCTGTTGCGCCAAATATTTATTTATTTATTTTGATGTCGCTGTACAGCTCGTATAGTTCGTGATTGAATCTTCTCCTCCAAAACCCGTCAACACAAACGGGACCGAAAATCTTACGAAGAATTTTTCTCTCGAAGCGACCAAGGATATCTTCATCCTCTTTTAATAAAGTCCATGTTTCAGCGCCGTAAAGCAGGACTGGGATGATCAAGGTCTTATATAGAGTCTCCTTAGTTGTTCGAGATAGGGCTTTACTGTTGAATTGCCTTATAAGCCCAAAAAAACAGCGATTGGCAAGAGTTATTCTTCGATTGATTTCTACGCTGATTTTGTTAGAAGAATTTATAGCAGAGCCAAGGTAGACAAAGTCCCTTACTACCTGGAAGTTATAGCTGCCCACGGTGACGTTTTGTCCAATTCGTCGGTGTTGGTTTTCCCTTCTAGTTGACAGCATATACTTGGTTTTGCCCTCGTTTATCGCCAAACCCATTTTGGCCGCTTCCGCCTCAATGCTTGCAAACGCACCGGTGACAGCCCGCTGAGATCTTTCGATAATGTCTATATCGTCGGCGTATGCAAGCAGTTGTACAGACTTGTAATAGATTGTGCCTCCGGTGTTGGCTTGTGAGTTCCGCACAATCCGTTCAAGTACAATATTGAAGAAGTCACATGACAGCGCGTCACCTTGTCTAAAGCCTTTTTTGACATCAAAGGTCTCGGTGAGGTCATTACCGACCTTGATGGAGCAGCGAGCGTTCTCCATCGTCAGCCTGCACAGACGGACAAGTTTGGCAGGGATGTTAAAACTAGACATGGCTCTATAAAGCTCTTCTCTATGATCGATGGTGGACTTTCCTGGCCTGAAACCGCACTGATAGGGTCCAATCAGGCTGTTGATAAAGGGTTTCAGGCGTTCACACAATATCGCAGAAAAGATCTTGTATGCGATGTTGAGGAGACTGATGCCTCTATAATTGGCGCAGTTGAGAGGGTCTCCTTTCTTGTGGATCGGGCAAACGATGCTGAGATTCCATTCATCAGGCATACACTCGTCTGACCAAATATTAGAAATGAGTTGATGTATGCACTCTACCAATTCATCCCCAGCTGCCTTGAAAAGTTCGGCCGGTAAGCCGTCAGGTCCGGCAGCCTTGTTGGATTTTAGCTTGGATATTGCTATCCTCACTTCGTTTTGGTCAGGTGGACGGAAATTTTGACTATCATCGTCTATGTTGAATGGTTCATTCTGCCTGACAGCGGGATGTTGGTCTTCGTCGCCGTTATACAGTCTGCAGAAGTAGTTTTTCCATATTCTCAGCACCGACTGTGATTCTACTACGAGGTTTCCATTTTCATCTCTACAGGTTTCTGTACGGGTATTACTTCTCTGACATGTTCTTTTTACCTTTTGGTAAAACTTCCGTACATTGTTCCTGGAGTATAGACTCTCGATATTCTCAAACGCGCGCTTCTCATGCTCTTTCTTCTTCTTTTGGAGAAGCCGATGTTCTTCCCGTCTCTTTTGCTCGTAGAGCTCACGAGCAGCTCTCGTCTTCCTTTGCAGCGCCGCTTTGTATGCCTCTTGTTTTGCTGCATGCACTCGCCGGCATTCTTCGTCAAACCAGGGGTTTCGCGGTGGTGGTCGAGCGAGACCCAACACATCAGTCGCGGCGTTTCTGATGGCATGTTGGCAGCGTTGCCACTGGTCTTCGGTACTTGATGCTGGCGGCAAAGGGGTGATTGAGAGATTTCGGGATACGCGTTCAGCGAAGAGTCTGGCGGTCTCTTGCGATTGTAGCTTTTTGACGTTAAATTTTCTCACAGTAATTCTTCTTTGTTGCTCAGATTGGGATATCCGCATTCGTACCTTGGCTACAACAAGGTAATGATCTGAGTTTATGTTGGCCGCTCGGAAGGTCCGGACATCCAGAATACTGGAGGCATGCCTTGCGTCGATCGCAATATGATCAATTTGGTTGATCGTTACATGATCATTGGACCGCCATGTCTGCTTATGAATATCGAGATGAGGAAACCATGTGCTTGCTATGGTGACATTTCGCTCCACAGCGAAATCAATTAGCCTTAGTCCGTTATCAGACGTGGTGTCGTGTAGGCTATGCTTACCGACTGCCCTACCAAAGACGTCCTCCTTTCCTATTTTGGCGTTAAAATCGCCCAATACGATTTTAACGTCGTATTTAGGACATTGCTCGTATGTTTTGTCGAGGAGCTCGTAGAAACACTCTTTGGTGGCAGGGTCCTTTTCTTCTGTGGGGGCATGAACACATATTAGGCTTATGTTAGCGAATTTAGCCTTGATCCGGATAGTCATAATACGCTCGCTCACGTGTCGGAAGCTTAAGACTTCTTGCCTAAGTCTGCCGCGTATGACAAATCCGCATCCGAATAAGCGTTGCCTGTTGCCTCTGTAGCAATCACCGTAGTAGATGTCACAGTTTTTCATCCTCTTTTTGCCTGGCCCATCCCACCGCACTTCCTGGATGGCGGTAATATCTGCTTTATAGCAGTCTAGGGCCTCTGCTAGTTGTTCGGCTGCACGTGGTCTGTAAAGGGACAGAACATTCCACGTACAGATCCGAAGGTCGTTGTCCTTATTTCGTTTGCTGGGGTCGTCATTAGTTGAGTCATCCTTATCCGAGGCTTTTGGTTGTTTCGGAACCATGCGGTTTTTACGTGGTAGGGAAGTTACCCCGACGGCACAACCCCCAACCTGGAGGGCCAGTTCCTTAATTATTCCCCTAGGACGAGGGGCCGGGTACACCGGTGCCAGTAGTCCACTACGGGAGTATGAGCGCTGCCGTTGGCCCATTAAGGGCTCCTCCGCCACCATCTCTATTCCAATGTCCTGACCAACATTGGAAATTCCTTACCGACCTGTGATCCGAATACGTCGAAGCAGCTCGCGCAAGGTATTCACTAAGTTCAACCTAACTGGAACTATAGACGCCACCGTTGACTCCGTCTAGGGAATTCGTCCGCTGCCGCCTGGAACAGGAAGAAGCGCTCTAGTGAGAAAAGCACTCTTCCCCCCCTCTCTCATCTGCTGCCACCAAGAATCCGCCAAACGGGGTTGGTTACCCATTTCTTGGATTAAGGTACTAGGCACCCGGCTGTCACCGCGTGGAGGTTGAGAGTAGGAGTTGGTAGGCCTCAGCTGAGTGAAAACGCTTGTGTTTTCATATGATCGCATGCACTACCGTTTGACCAGCCAAACGAACTCTCCCTAAGTCGAATTTCTCTCTAACTCAAATTTTTTCGCCATATTTTAGCATTCCCCTCAATTTTCCATACAAAAGCATCCTCTAAGTCAAACTCCCTCTAAGTCGAAACTCTCTCTAACTCGAACAAATTATGGTATCCCGTGAAAATTCGACTTAGGGGGAGTCCACTGTATTTAAAAAAAAGAAACAAAAAACTAATGGCATGGCATGGATTTAAAGCGCATATAAAAATCATAGTACATATAAGTTGTAATTATTGGAGTAGTTTTTAAGTTTTTGTAAACAATAAAATATGTACTAGGTAGTGTATAAGTGGATAAATAAAAAATAAAAAAAGCATACGTAGTGTTTTGAAGACAAGCGTAGTGTTAGTCAAAATTATAGTAAAAATAACAAACAAAACATAGGCATAATGCGACTTCAATTTAAAAAGAAGGTTTTGAGGGGCTTTTTGTGTTGTGCCATTACGGATAAAAAGTTCCTTAAGCATATAAATATTATACATGTAATATAGTTTTAAATTACAAATAAAGTATTGGATTAAATAATTACGCATTGAAATTAAATTATACAAAGCGATTCCTTCTCCTGTTAATTATTTTATTCCGAATAATGCCTTAATCTCTGCGCACACCGAACGCACATCGAATTGGTACCCATTAATATAAATATTATAAATTGTTATGCAAAACTATAACTATTAACAAAAGTATCTGCATTCCCTGACCCGATTTATCCAATCAACCCCAAATCGATGCATTTGAGTCAACAAACAGCCAGCATCCCATTAATTTGCCTCCCAAAGCCGACGTCTCACATTAGCAACCATGTCAAAAAAAAAGGAACATAAAAATAATTTTCCTAAACGAAGGCCAAGTTGGTGCAACAAAATCAGAACAAAATAATTTTTAGTGTCGTCCAGTCGGCAGTCCGCCCCTGCCCATATAAAATGGAATAATTAATTGATATTTGTTTCTCGTTCTCGAAACATAACCACTTATATGCTTACACTCTGTGCTGTTTCGCACTGTCTCCGGACTAAATTAATTAAGCCGCTCTCGCACTGGCATACTCTGTGCGCTAAACAAGTAATTGAAAGACAAGAACTCTTGCACTCAACACCGTAAAGTTGTTGGAGCACTTTTGCGTTCTGGATTACTATATAAAACAGAGCTAAGCATCCCATCATCACCCATCCCGTATGCTTAGGGTGCTGGGGACTCCAAATCATTGCCCACGTTGAAGAGGATTTCATTCTGTTGCAGCGACGTAGTTAGTTAGTTAGTTGGGTGGCTAGTGGTGGCTGTGGCTATTACCACCATTTCATGGGAATGAAATCCTGTTTGAAGGCAATTTTCAGATAGATGGACTTGATGCGCTTTGTCCATAATCGAAAGATTGCATAATTAAGATCAATCGAGGTGGAATTTTTATGTTTCGTCATTATAGGTGACGTGCTCTTGAACTGGTCTGTAGAGAAGGGGCGATGAATGATAGGTTGCGTGTCTACGCTTTTGGTATCTATGCATAATTGGCGATGAAACTAATGAGCGTATCATATAAATAATTCGAATAGTACATCGATGGAAGGCGTTAAACTGTCTAAATTGAATGTTCAATCGATGAGAAATGCACTTCGGATAGCTATTTGATTGGATGTGTCCATTGTTAGGTTGTAGGGTTTGTTTATTGCTGTGAACCTAATGGATTATATTTGCTTCATGAACGAATGCGTTTGTTATTATGTCAAAACGTGGTGGAAAGTAATATTCTCAAGGCAGGAATCGTGGGAACGCAAAAAGTGACACCACCTGGCATAATTTTCTAAGCTATTAAAATTTGTATATATTTCCCTCTACTTGGTAACTGTTTCGATATTTTATAGGAGCGTTTAGACTTAAAAAAATATAGCATTTAAATACCTTTACCCCACGCATAAGCAGGATCGAAAAATCGAGTTTAGACTAGGTTATAGGCATATACCCAATCGAAAGACTCAGTTAAGGTTGAATCGAAGCGAGGTTAAACTAACTGACTGTCTGATATACTTATAGCGTAGCTTTCTCAGGGATAACGACTCCCAAAATAAGTTAATAAAAATACCACGCAAAAAATCTCAACACCAACCACAAATAAATATTCAATTGCCGTTTACGTGAAGCTCAACCCCAATTGAGAGTATGTTGAACCCCACATACAAACGCGGTATCTGAGTGTAATGAAAAAGCTCGTATTTGCGATGGATATTTCTGTAGAAAGGAAAGCAAAGGAAGGCTACACAATTTTAGATTTCAAATTCTATTTGGGGCATAAGACTTCATACCCAAGCCCACAATGCCTACCTAGAATAAAATGCATGATTGGGTTGCACATACTTGTGCCGTAAGTTACTCCTCACTAAAACCAACACCGTCCAAACTGCAGAAATTACACCTATGTACCTAAATAAGAATATGAATCTGAGAGGGTTTGTCAGCTCAGAAAGGGAAGCCGCTGGTTTAGAACCACCTAGATGGGGATATGAATCTCAGGAGTTGTTTAAGCTTAATACGTCGTAAGTCTTCAAACTCAGTGAGGAAGTAACTACCAAGAGTCGTCTTTCGGTGAGGGCAGAGCATTCGCACAGCAGATGTCAGGCAGAATCAATTTTTCCTGTCCCTGCAGCTCCTCCGTCGCAGAGTAAAATTCGTCAACCACATTCAACAGTTAGTACTTTGGCGCAGCTATGTTATTGTAGAAGCCTGATTGAAATGGTGAAATGAGATGGAATTGGTTCAGATATGAATATATTTGGAAGCTCATTAGGCTCTCAAACACCGTGGGGATGAATGGGAGTATGGCAATGGGACGATATTTTTTTCTTTGACTACCGTGCTTTTTAAACTAGGATTTATCTTCGAAGCTTTCCGAAATTTCGGATAAGTTGAGTAGGACAAAACGCTGTTGAGAATGTACGTCAGGGGAGACAATATTTCACAAACAAAGATTTTGAGAAATTTGAAATTGACATACATCTTGAGAGTTTATATAGGATTTATAGCTATGTCCTGGTCTATTCTAACTTGAGGACTACGAGGAATGGACGAAGCAGCAGAAAATTTGGCATTATGGGCTAAATTTCATTGTCGTTTGAATTCAACTTCTAACCTGTGCCCAACTCTTTGACATTCTTCTAGGCGAGAGAAAAAAATGTGGATTTCTATAGTCTGATTTCTTACTTCACACAGTTTATGATCCGTCTGATTCATCTCTGAATTCAGGAATTCTGAAACTTTTCCAGCTCTTATAAGCTTTGTCCCTCTTTTCAATGAGTAATTCTATTCTAGGAGTAGACCACTCACAGCTTTTGTTGCGAAGAACAAAGGTTATGATAGCGATATGAGACACGAACAGGCCGTTTACCGTGGAAGTGAAGAAATCAACTTGGTTTTCTATAGAAGCCATGCAGTAGACATTACTCCAGTCTAAAGCCATAGTATCGTTCTTAAGAGAATTTGGACTATCCGATTTAAAATCTCGATAACTTGTTGTTTTCTTTTCAGTTGACATTTGCAGATAGAAGCGATGTAATAATATGGTGGCGGTGTGAGAACCCGAGAACATCAGCTGACCATAGAATTTTATGCGGTCTAACTTACACTGAACCTCTTGGTTAACAACCACTGCAGCCCCACCTGAACGCGCAATGCGATCAGTCCGATAAACCTTATAATCCTCTAAGTCCGGATTAAACCATGTCTCGGAGATGTTAATAACATCCACTTGACCGCCTTTAAATATTATCTTAAGTTCATCACAATATTGGTTAAGCTTTGAGGATTGAGATGGACAACGGACAGACCAGAAAACCTTTTACAAAAGACATTCAGCATTTTATAAAAAGTTTTTCGATTATTATAAGGTAATTCAGTTCCAGCCCCAATGTCCTCTTCGCTGGTGTTCAGAGAGAGGATAGAAACATTTGAGGTTGTACCCAAGGCGAAAGTAACAGCATATACTATCACCCTATTAATTTCTATTCACCGGATCTTGCTACGATGTTTCTGTCATATCTTATAAAAGACGATACTGGCAGTTACATAAAATATCTGGGTTTATTTCTAGATCATCTTCTTCTACTCGTAATTTAAAAAAATAAATAAATATTTAGCGCAACCGCTTTTCAAGTGCCTGGGTCCGGCTTTTCGCAGCTATTCGTGTTGTGTGTGTTATCATTTTTTCACACGAATGGAAGGGACCTGCAATTTAGTACCGTGTCCGAAGGGTAATTTATTTTTGAGAAGCTTTCTCGTGACAACAATACTCTCGGATGTTTGTCAGACGTTCACGAGAGGTGGGACCGTGAAAAAACGTTGGCCTTTTCAGGGATTGGAACATTGAACCTCACGCGCAGTGATCCGATACACTAACCATTTGCGCCACAGCGTCCACGTAATTTCCTATACTAATATACTCACTTTTGACCATCTTAAGGCAAACGTAGTTTCACTACTTTATCTAGGATTTTAGATGTTTGGGTCGACTGGCATTTGGGGTAGCATGCTTGATAGTTTTCCTTATAGGTCAGGTGCATTTGCTTACATTCGCAATGTTAAATTTCTTCTGCTAATAAATAGCATCTTGTTTTTATTCTATAGCTGAGTTCTAAGAGATGGATTAGGACGACAGTTCAATCACCTCAAGACACCCAAGAGCTATCCGGAACTTACTGCGTGGAATTCTCTGCTACTCACCAGCGTTTTGGGAGATGCAGCACAATAAACGGGTTCGTTGCAAGCTTTGGTTTGTTTTTGTGCCATGGAGGCAGTGCTTTCAACCTAGTGAACGTATAGTATCTTTACAAGTTTTGCGATTAGTTTAGGAAACAAGGTCATAGAAAAGGTCTGTCTGAAAGCGTCTTCCTCTTCATAAGTTGTAGAATGTGCACTTGCACTTTATAAATGCAGGAAAGAATGAATCCTACTTTACATATGTTGTCAACGCAGATGGAATGACCAATAGTACACATTAATTTTCTCTTTAAGACTGCAAGAGTACTCCCAACTGACAAAGTTCAAACCGCATACAGTACATCTTAACTCCCTTATCTTACACATATCTGCTTTTGCATAACATATGTTTATCCATTTCTCTGTTCCAGTACTACTCGTATGCAACTCGTAAAGTGTACACACTCCATTGAACCGCTGAGTACCTACTTAACTTCAATAAAATGTATCAATTCAAATGCACACTTGTCAGATAACCAAATCAAATAAAATCGTTACGCCAAAGGATTAACATTAGGTCCTCTTTTTGAAATGTTATGGCTTGTTACGCAAATACCTTACCATACCATAACAGACAAAAGGAGCCCACATGTGCATTATACAGGATTCCAACAACTTGCTTACATAGGACCATCATAATAATCGACAAAATCATTCTCTTTATCCACCCTCAGTCGCCGGTCCATTGCAGACACAATCGACTTTTATTTCGCCTCCATGATTTAACATAATCATTTCGGTTCTGTGACCAATCCACTTAAGAACTCTCCTGAACAATATTTGCATTTGTAGTGGACCTCTATGGTTAGTCCTGATGGTGGTAAATCGCGCCGACAAAGGGTTACGTGGATCGATTATTCAAATTGTTCTACACAACGATTGTAAATAAATAAGGATGCGCGTCGCATCCAGGTGCTTGGCAGTGCTCCTTGAGTCTCACCTTCTATTTTACACAGCTTCCAGCAGCATTGGTCGATCGAGGATGAGTAAACAATTTGTTGCGGTTGCGCTACCACTCCACCGACACCGACACCATATCTCAGCGGTGATGAGTATGCGCACATACTGTGTGTAATGGTGGTGCGTTATGATCCTTAAGAGTGCGAGGGATCAGAGATCAAGTGCCATGTTTACCAATATACGTAGGTACCGGCGAAGGCGAAGCCGCCATGGATGCCTCCTCTGCGGCTACTTCTGCTGCTGCAGCTATTATCGACTACAGTGGTAATCCTTAATTCAGCGCCAGCGGGTGATTACAGTTCGTGATTTATTGGGGCGGTGATCCGCCCCTTCAACTTACTTTTTTGTTGCTTGTCTTCTATGGGTTCTTACCATATCGTGAGAGTGTGCTTGATCTTCAGTCTCACTTAGCAGATTCTATAGTAGTTTTTTTTTTTTGCTGGCAATCGGCCTAATCTGATGCTGTTTTGATTTCTTCATGATGTGACTTTAATTCCCTTTGTCGCTAGATGTCGGACGTGCCATTTTGAGACTGTAGAAACTTTTGCATAGACAGCCGACGAACGTGTGCCAAAATGAAAAAAAGAGAAATGAATAAAAAGACCAAGGAGAAGAAGAAGAATTCTTAATAAAATCGATACGTACACCTGGTGATGGTGGGGCTCTATTAATAGTCGACCCGCATGCATGACCATGCGTCGTGTGCCACACAGAGCAAATAATGGCAGAGCAAGCAACCTGGGGATTCGAAGGTTGTGTGGTATGGCATGACACACAATGTCTTGGGATGTGAGACACCATCTCCCAATGCAAGAATCGGCAGCAGGTTAAACAGGCGCTGGCATAGAAATCCGATGACGAGACTAAATAAAAGCCAGTGTGGCGCATGTTATGAGTGCGCGGCGCATGGTGTGTCTTTAATTCTAGTGCCCGCATTAGATGGAAGGCGACGACTTCTGGGCGCAAGCTGATAGATACATTTTGTTTTTTTTTTTTGTTTTGTTTGTTGGTTTGTCTTGGACTTCAGAGGAGGTAAGCATATGGAATTGAAAACGAAAGTAGTGAATCATGTGACCTATTGGTGGACAAATTGAGATGCATGTGGTGATGTGCACCTTGGGTGCAGTAAATCAAATGAAGCGCCATAAGCCTGGTATGCAAGGAGGGCTAAATTATTGTCTGGGATATTTCTTTGTACCTATTGTGTGCCTCAGATTTGGTGACCGAGTTATGGGTTATGTAACACATACCTTTAATACACTAACGGTGAAATACAATTTTTTCAGCTGGGATATTTACTGAAGGCATTAGTTAATAATGGTTCGTAAGGCGTTTACACAATGTTCATGGAATGCAGGGAGGGTTAAATAGAGGTGCGAACAGACAGCATACTATCACTATAAACGAGTATATTCTTATTGACCGGGGTAAGCCGCAAAATAAGTAAAATAAACAGCGGCACCTTACTCGGATACTCTAAACTGTCTAGATGAAATACAAAAGCTCAGAGCTTCTCGAATCCACAACGCCTGCGTGCCATCTTGTTTGGAGTTCTTCCCAAATACCGCGATTCCTCATCAACAGTTCTGCCACGTTGTCTTTTGACGTCGAAGTTCACTGCATGCCGCATTTTGTGATTGAGTGATCTTCCCGCCGCAAGTTGTGGGATGATCGACAAGCTTCTAAATAAGGGTAATCTGATGGAGTGTCGAAACTGGTGGGTTATATGTGTAAGGCTGAATAAAAGAGCATTTAGGCTCAATTGTTGCTGTCGAAATGGTTATCTTCTGTGTCGTATCCTTCTGCAAGGACCGCATAATCTTTTCACCCAAGTTGGAGGAAGAGTGAGGCGCCACTCAAGGCAATATTTGCGAAATCCATTTGGGGCGAAATCAGGGACTCTAGAGAAGTAGAAACCAGCCAAAATTCATTGTAAATATCGTGGTAGGTCAGATATATTGTAATTATAGCTTAGATGTCATGATGGCCTAGGCATTTTTTCATGAGAGTCATAGGATCTACGAATTCAAAGGGTAACGTTCCATTTTGTTTACGTAATAGCATTAGAGATGAGATACCATCTGAGTTCTGGAGAAAGATGGAAGACATCGAGGTCTGATGACTCAGGATTCTCATCTCCAAATTTATTAGAGCTGATCCAATATCGAACCAATTGTTACCTTCTCTCTGCATACACAGGCAAGAGTTATATGCGAATCTGAGATAATTACCAGTCGATCAAGCTGATCTCACGCACTATGAAGATCTTTGAGCGGGTATTAGGTGACCGACTGCGAAAAGTAATAAGGCTATCTGATGAGCAGTGCGGGCTTCTTTTGTGTACATCAGCCAGAGATGCAATCCAAAGAATCCATAAGAATCATAATAGAAAAAACCTCGTGATTCCTTAAAGGATTTGCATATTGCACTAATTAACTTTGAGAAGCATTCGACAGACAACCACAAGATCTGATATGGGTGGCATTACAACGTGAGGGGTTCGAAGAGTTCTCAATCAAAGTTGTGTACACCATGGCATCGTCTTAAGTTCTATGCTCTTTATTGTAGTGCTTGAATATCTGCTTGAAGGTAATGTGATGGATCCCAAAATGCACCAGTTATTCTTTGCTTACAATGGAGCCATCATAAACGAGGATCATACGTCCCCTTGAAACGAGCACTTGACATATGGGTGAACGTTTTCGACGGAAGTGGGTATTCAATTATTCAAAAAAAAAAAAAAAACGCGTTGTCCGTTCTCTGTTCCACTCAAGCCTATTCCAGACATTTATTTGAATGGAAATGTGCTTCCCAAGCGCGAAACGTTCAAATATCTGGGAACTATGATTAATGGCGAAGCTACTTGTGAAGATGGCATCAATCATCGCACTCGGTTTTGAGTAACGGGAAGTATTTTCTGGACACTGCCTTCGATTCGGGGCTTAACCTTAACATAAGTATACCACTTCAACTGGAGTTCAAGAATGCGGTAAATTAATTAACAATAGCTGGTATTCTATAGCTCTGCGGTTTGAGAGCTGCATTCCCGGCACAAGGAGATACACAGTTTTAAATGATTTATAGAATTATATATCCAACAATAAATTCGAAGAGAATTGCAAATCTTAAAACATTGGGGAAGCGTCTAATTGTGTTGTTATTGCCCTTACCTAAACCATTACGGCCGATGTCCACAAATTCTGATTGCGTGGTAGATTTTCGCCATCGAATAGCATCTGCAATAGATCTAGTCGTAGTTAGTTTTTAATTTTATTCCAAATATATCCGTATCTCCGAGAATTTTTCGACTTCTCACACATTCAAGCAAAACATGCTAACTCACTCACAACCAATCTTTTACAAAAACTCCTTCGACATAAAGCCGTTTTTAGTACCAAACCATTTAGACAATTTCATTTGCAGATAAAATCATTAAAGTCACCTTACGAGTTTTCCGTTCTCATGGGAATTCATACCAGCACCGCGCATCCATGCATCGAAACAGCACTGCACCACGATGATGTTCAAGGTCTGAATCAAGAGCACTGTGCGCTGTTGTCCGCAATGGACAATTCGACCAACATTCTGATTTCATTCATAAATTTCCAAAGTACCGGCGCAAAAGAAAAGATCGTACAGAGTGGAGCCAAGGCGCGCGCAAAAAAGGAGGAAAACAATGCCCTCCACAAGAAATAATCATGTGAATCGTATTGTATCTGGAGGAGTGCTCCAGACCTCTTTGCATCGTGCATCGTGTGTTTTGTGCATCCGTTTGGCTGCGGAAGCTATCACTCCATTCAAGTTTTACAACACAAAAATGGACGTGAATTGTGCTCCCTCGCCCGCGTGGAGTTGCCCATGAAACTCGATGGTTCGACGATGCACTTGCCGTGTGAATAAATGTATTGAAGAAATGCCTATGTAGTACATACTTAAATATTTGTTCACAATGCTCAGCATTTTGTAAATGTCCTGGTCAAGGATTTGTCACTTTGTGTGAAAGTTCATAGCTGGGACTCTGCAGGGCATTTCTCATTCGAAAGTATTTTTCGAAGCAATAAAATAATTTCCTATGGGTTTATTGTTCCCTTAATTACCGATCGGTAAGGACAATTAAAGGCATTCTCCGGTGTCACTTTTGAGAGTATTTGCCTCTAATGAGAAATGTATGAAAAAGTGTACCTGTTGGATATGATGCGAAAAATGGAAAAACTCTAGGATACTTGTTTCAACAATAGTTCTTGTGACAGTGTCGTCGACCTTTTTTGTTGCGTGCTGCGATTCTGGTTTCAAAGGAGCGTCTCCTGCAGTTTGTTATTATTATAAACTAGATAGTTTTGTACAGGACAGGCATAGGATACAGAGCGGAAAATATCCGTAAATGAAAGCGATAAAAATAAGATTTTATTAAATTTAAAAATATTTTTTATTTTAAAATTATTTTTTCATTGCAAGCAGTAACAGTTTAAGCATTTCAAATTGATTTGTACTTCGTTATTTGACTTCTGTAAGGTGTTGTGACTCTTTGGTCTGGACCATTGCTAATCTAATTTCGACTACCATTTCAAAAGTAGAAGAAGGGGAAATTGCAGATTGTATAAAGTATTCCAACATCTGGGAGTACACAGGTCTGTCCGTCTTTACCTAGCTCGGCAGCCTAAATATAAAAACCTTATCAAAAAAATGAAAATGGTTGTCTTCACAAATAAAAAAGCTTTTGACCAAATGATTCCACAAAAATCAACAAAATTCGTGCATATTTGGCTGAAATATAGCCATTTAAAGAAGGTGGTAGCAAAAATTGAAGAATGGGTAAACAATTTTAAAAGTTACTAAATACTTTATAATGATCTCTACTACACGTGGTTTCAAGGTCGAGTCGTATTACCGAACATCCTGTATATAAAACAAAAATACCCGGAATTGTTTAATAAAACACAAAAAAAGGGAAAACAAAAATTTATTCATACAAAATTATTTTGTCGCCTTCAAAGTACAATATACAATATAGTACTACTATAGTACATCGAATATAATACAATTATCCCACCACTTGACCCATTCTAATACATTTGACTGATTGAGGTATGGCCTTCAGTTCTTTTAACGAATTTTCTTTAATGGCCTCAAGTGACTCAAATAGCCTTCCTCCAAGTAGTAGAACAGAAAAAGTCACATGGGGCCATATAAGGCGAGTACGGTGCTTGGACGATGATATTTGTTGAGTTTTTGGCTAAAAACTTTTGAACGACGATAACTTTGATTAATGGTTCAAATTCCATGAAGTATCTTCCCATAAATCTAGCCGCTTTTGGCAGATATTCTAGCGCAAATGCCTCATGACGCTTTAATAGTATTCCTTATTCATTGTTCGTCGCCCTGGAAGGCATTCAGAGTACACTGCGCTACGGTAATCAACGAAAATAGTCCCCATTGCCTTCATTTTCGAGCGACTTTAACACCGTTTTTGGGCTTCGGCTCATTTTCGAAGAGGCATCCTGAAGACTGTTAGCTTGTTTGATTATCGCATTTGTAAATCCATGTCTCGTCCCCAGTTACGATGCCTTTCATGAATGTGGGGTCCATATTAGTTTGGGGAATCATATCATCAACGACCTTCTTTCAATGGTTTCTTGGGGAACAAAATCGCAGAGCACTTGAAAGACATTAAGGTGGTACTATAGTCCGGGGTGGACCTGTGCCTCAACCAACAAACCTTTCCAGTCAGTCCAGCTACGAGCCAGGTACCTTCAGTGACGCACGCCAAGTTGGTTGAGCTCCCCCTCCACTTGTCCCCACCACAGACCTCTACTGTGCCGTCCGTTAAGGGTGGATTCGAAGATTTTCCAGGCTGGAACGTTGGGCTCTATCCGCGGTATATGACCCAGCCTTCTTAGTCGCTGTATGTAAACTCAAAGAACTTTTCTCTCAAAGAAACCAAGGGCATCCTCATCCAATTTTAATAAAGTATCGCGTATCGCGCTATACAGCAGGACTTGGATAATTAGTCTTATACCTTAGTATTGGGAGATAGGGCTTTGTTACTCAAGTGCCTTCTTAACTCATAAAAACAGCGATTGGCAAGGGTAATTTTACCTTTGATCTCCCTACTGGTGTTATTTGTGGACTTCACCATCTAGCCTAGATAAAGTACTTTACTACCTCGAAATTGTATCTGTCTATTGTGAACTTCTTTTATTGCGGACTTTTATTTTATTGTGGACTTATGTCATGCCGATATTGGGTGTGTTATTTTGTAGATACAAGGATGTTAAAACTAGACATGGCTCTGTACAACTTGTCTCTATACACGCTATCATAAAAATAAATAAATAAATATTTGGCGCAACAGTTCGTACGGCGCTGTACAGAGGGCCTTTTTCAGGATCGGGCACTCGAAAGTATGACTAGCAAAAACCATTATGTCAACGCACTGAGTGATAGATCGGGCTCAAACTCCACGTGGTAACTTGGCTCAGTGGTACCAACCTACAAAATAAAAATATTTTACAGGCGTCTTTTAAATGATAAATTCCTGGTACTCTTTAAACAAAATGTAAATATATTTTTAATTTTTGTATCAAGTACTCTAGAAGGTATTGGAAAAATGCACACTATTCAAATATAAAAAAATTCTGAAATCTGCTCACTATTTTTCCATTTCATAGCTCATACTATGTACGAGTATGTTTATATAGCTAGGTATTTCACGAAACGAAATGTTTTTTCTATCGCTAAAAACATCGTAACAGTAACATTCTTTTCGTGTCATTTAACATAAAATAAATTAAAATGCACGATCGTGACACTTGGCAACACTGTAAGGAAGTTTTTAAAGTACTTCTGTTTTGGTGACTTTATTTAGATTTTAAATAATTGCTCGCGAGTTAAAGTGGGCGCCGTGGCGTAAGTGGTTAGTGTGTCGGATCACTACGCATGAGGTTCCAAGTTCGAATCCCAGAAAACACCAAAATGTTTTTTCACGGTCCCACCTCTCGCGAACGTCTGACAAACATCCGAGAGTATTGTTGTCACGAAAAAATTTCTCAAATCGCCGTTCGGATTCGGCATTAAACTGTAGGTCCCTTCCATTCGTGTGAAAAATATAACGCACACAACATAAGTGGTTGCGAGAAGCTAGGCCATGGCACTTTAAAGAGCTGTTGCGCCAAATATTTGTATTTGTAGTTAAAGTCTTAAATCAATCTACCCACCCTTCGTGTCTTTATTTATCTGTATTTATAAATCTATACGTAAATCCGTGTGTATGTCACTAGATTTTGATCTTAAATTAGGAGCTGCGACGGTTAAATTATTGAATTTATCATCTGTCTAGCAGTAGAAGTGTAAATATATTTTTTAAATCCACCCAAAGATACGCGTACTTTTAGAAATACGGCTGAGTTAACCGATAAGGCTTAGGGTATTGTACAATGTATTTTAGATTGTAGCATTTCTGCCTGTTTTTTTGATCACTACATTCAACAAGAGTTTCAAGACATGTACCTTACATGTACTCTTTCACAAATTTGTGGCTAGCAAGTGACTAGGGTATGAAGAGACATGAAATTTGAGGCCTGACAATGTGACAACTTTAGTTGCAGTTATACCAGTGATCGTATGATTACTGTATAGCTGAGTATATTGGTTTCGATGCTATCTTGGATTAGTCATTATAAAAATCGATAGTACTGTGGACTGCATTGGGTCGAAATGCTATGAGGTTTCAATTCCCTTTTATACGTGGATTTACAATACTACAATTTTCTAGGCCATCTAAGTATATTTGTTAACAAAATATATTGTTTTCTTGACAAATTCCGCAACCACCTTTAAATCAGGTTTATTCGACCAGCCCATCCTACAATCCCTATCCAAATAACATCTGTCCCTACGCACGCATATGCCAGGTTCAGTTTTCTACTCCCTATCTTTGAATTTCCAGCACCCTATCAAAACTCTCCTAATAGATCACCAAGCAAAAAAAAATTCAACCCTTCAACACTGAAGACAAAAAAAAAAATTATTCTAAGCAATCATAATGACATCAAGAATAGAAAACCATTCTGGGGGTTCGACTCGGTTTCTTTTTACCATAAAATCATAAAGAAATCAACGGGCAGGTGCCAGTTGTCGTCAAATACAGATTTCATTGTGGGTTCTTGTAAAACGATCATAGACAGGGACCTATTCGCGTGTCACACATACCTCCACTGTCAACTACTGTCGCGTAAAGTAACAATTATTTCTCAATGAATCGGTAACGCGTTAGCGACCAGTGATTACCGCTGCACTCATTCAACAATTGAAATTACCCTCCCTGACCGGCTGCTGCTGTTGCGTTAGTCGACTTGAAAGGAAGTAGATCATGCAGATGGAATTCATGTATGGATATTTGATTCAATGTTATTATAATGCTGTGAAACGCCCATTAGACGTATGCATTGTAATTTAATATCGTATTTATTGTTCTCTTGCATAGTTAGAGTGGAAGGATACGATTATTTTAATATCATTTTGAGCAAGGAGAGACTGTACTTCAAGAATACACAAAAGATGAACACGCGTCAGGGGATGTAAATAAAATATCTCAAGGTCGTCGTATAATTTTGAAGCCTGGATATTGAGTTTTATTTTAATAGACGCGTGCTTTGTTTTAATAGATAAATTGCTTAGTATGTCCAGAATTAGGTATATCTCCTTCCTACCGTCATTGGATTAAGTAGATATGTAAATATTTAGAAAAAAAAAAAACTTACTGACCTTAGACGCAATGAAACATTAATGTGAACGATATTTTGGACACGCCAACTGCAATCAAAAAATACATTTTACTCTCTATTTCGATGTGATAAGGATGTGGTGACAGTCATTGCAGATGAAAGAGGATGGAACCCATGGTAGCCTATATGAATGAGAACCTATTTTTCTCTCGAATTAGTTCAATTCGAGAAAATTTTATCAAGCACACAATACATACTTTTCTTTCCAATATAACTATGTTATAATTGTATATTCGTTATAAGAATAGGTTTTTATGCTTCAGTTCAGTAGGAGGACAAGGATAATTACAAACTCCTTTTAATGGGCTAAGTCAAAAAGTCATTCAAAAATTGAGTAAAATCGATTTTGTTGAAAATCCATTAATGAATGATGAGTCGGAAATCTCCTATTGATTACATCGGCATACATCCTTAGCAGTCAAATATCATACGGAGGTAGTTCCAGAAGGCGGATGTAATCCGAGTAAATTGCAGATCCTCAACAAACGTAAACAAACATTATTTGAGAAAAACAAATAGAAGGCGGAATCGTGGAGTCCTAAAAATATATATTTTCCTGACTATAGTTCCTGAAGTGATATTTTTGCTGTCAGCGTTAGGACGACGTATCTTAATTAAGTCGTCATAAGATAGAAAAAGTATATTCTTCGAACTGAATATAGAAAATTGCACATTTTTCAAAAGAATAACAAAACAAGGATCTTTAAACAAATTATGTGTTCGTATTAGATGGACGATATTTAATTTAGGTACATGTCAAGTGCCCGTCATTGCAGGCGTCCGTTTATCTGTCATAATTGCATCAATAATTGCGGCATAAATTACAATTTTTTTGAAGCAAATATTTTTTTTCTTATTTAATGGTAACGGCAATGCAATAGAAGGCGTTCTAAGACTTAAAAGCTTCATCGGCTTAATAAACATATATTTCTCAACGATGGACAAAGTAAAATGTTAAAGTTTTGATCGGCTTGAGCCTAAATAAAGTAGGTGAAAAGGTGAATGAAATAAATATTTATGAGATCGGTGCATTACTACTACCATTTCAGTATTATTTGGTGTCTATTGTTGGTTAGTTTCAACCAACTAACTCTTCTAACGATAGCCAATAATGCGCCTGTTTTCCAAGCGGAAACTTATGTAATCCTAATGGCCATTAGCTATGTTGTGGAAGGGTTGTAGTATTAGTGTCTTGCTTAACTCTTTAACCACTTCCAAAACAGTTCGTGAAACCAAAAACTCTTTGAACTCGGTCGCAAGGCTAAATTGTCCGTCTCTTATCTAGGTCCCAGGTCACACTGGGATCCTGGGAAGATTGCTAGATAAGGCTCAGAGGAGGCTTTCTCAGGTCCCGAACAGGCGTTGGGTCTCCCTGCGTCCTCGGTTAGGGCTTCCATTTACAATTGGGTCTCTCACGAACACAACTCTCCAGGATGTTGGTTGACTAAACGATGCCCACGGGCGTCTGTGAAAAATCAGCGGCATTCTTGCTGTCTCTCAGCAGAAAAGACTGCAGATGATTTATTGGCGTCTTGACATGCCACTTCGCTTCTGCCAAGCATTTTAACTTACTGGGCTTAAGTGACAGTACAATCTTTGACGCTTGTGAAATGAGCGACGACACTGCGGAACATTACTCGTATTTTTACGAGTGTCCGGCTTTTGCTCGTATCAGGTAGTAGATCCTCGGTGCTGATGTGGTGAGTATTGGTAGTGTAAGCTCCTCATCACTAAAGTACTTGCTTGGGTTTCTAAGAAAGACAAGGAAATTCCCATAAAATGGGTTTGGTCTCTGGTAGTACAATGGTGCCTCTGAGTACTCCAGTCGAGCGTTTCCTATTCCGACAAAATAAAAAGCCCTTCTAATGAAGTTCTGTAGATTGTAGCTTTTTGGCTCATATCATACATCATGCCTCCTGCTACTAACTATATCATATTTTGGTGTACAGCAAAGATCCCACTGGTCAGATTTGTCTATCCAACATTTTAATCAATATGTAAAATTTATGAATTTACAGTTCGTGTGCAGCAGCCGACTGCGCAATCTTCTATCCTAGTACCAAATCACGGACCTATCTCCATTCTAATGTTATATATGGTATAGCGTGGAAAATACCATATCAATAGTGGGAGATATACCAATCTACACAGGTTACCTTTGGAGCTGATCTCTACTGCCCATCAATACAATTAACGTATTGAAGAACTAAAAATATTCTTGAGTTTACTGTAGCTATGATATAAAGTTCACTACTTAGTCGCATGTACTTAATCTTGTACATGCTATTCGTTTGTATATTGAGTAACCGTGCGGGCTAATGCAAATCGTGAAAACGGTAGATAACACGCTCTGGAAGTGTCCTTCACTAATTAAGCTGTATCGCGCGCTGTGGGTACAGTGACACCGTCTTGTTGAAACTAAATGTGCTTCTACCCGAATTTATTCCATTCGCATATCAAAAAGTCACGTAACACGGTTCTGTAATGCTCACCAGCGACAGTTATCGCATTGGCAGCAGCGTCCTCGAAAAAGTAGGGCGTAATCACTCTTTCAGCACAGACGCTTGGATGTAAAGGCGATTCTTGAATAATACAAGGGTTCAGTTTCCCAGAAGCAAGTATTCTGCTAGTTTACATATTCAGACAAATGGAAATGTGCATCATCACTCATGGTTGAGGTTTATGTGTTGGCTGCATTTCAGGCGAGCTTGGTAGTCTGTGGCAATAGCTGATTCATCTTCAAGTCTTTCACTAAAATACGCTGCAGAGATCAGCTGGAAATTCTCAATTGCGTGTCCTGTCATTGATATTTCTGGATACTTTTCGACTTCCACGCGTAAATCATCAATATTCTCAGCCGAGCGTAAGTTTGTACAATTTGCCGACGTTGCAAATTCCCTTACTAATTATTTAATGGAAACCATGGTTTTGCAACATTGCTATGAAATCATTTTATAGTTGCTTTCATAATTTTTCAAAAATAAAATTAATTAAATCTTTCTCTCGAAACCAAATACATAGAATCTGAAATTTTTTATTAGTTGCTGGTGAATACTTACTTGCATTACGTGAAATGCCTGCCAACTAATTAGTCCACATTATTCAAGCAAATGCCTGAGCCATCCAAATATGAGATTCGAACAAAAGTATTTCAAGCATTTGCGAGAAAATCCATTTTTGTTTTTTTTCAAATTCGGTGAAAGAGTGTATCTGTAGGTAGGTACTATTCATTTTTTTTAAATAAAATTGTGACTCCACTGAATGAGATACGATTAAGGCAAATACGGGCAAACAGAGGAAATTGAGAGACCCAAATTTTTTTGTTTCTGTGCAATAATAACTCAAAAATTTATGAACAAAAAACTCGAGTTCATTCAACTATTTGAAGTAAAATTTACCTATCCAGAAAAAAAAGAGATAACAAAACGCTACAAACTGGATACAATGCACATCTTGAGCAACCGCATTTATATAAACAAAAAACAGGACACCCAATAAGGTTTTATAATTGAATAGTTTCCGATAGAAGAAGTGTTTTTTTTTTCTTTTACGTACTTAACATCTTTCAAGTTTTAATTTTAATATTCAACTGCTAACAAAATATTTCAGCCGTCCGATTTCAATCTATTTTTATATGTAACATGATTCTCTTGTATTTTACTATTTTTCTCTATAGTAGTAGAAACTAGAAAGATCACCTACAGAAAACAGAAATCCGTTCCGAGTAGTCAGAAAAGCACACGAACAGACTTTCTTTCAATGCAACAGTTACATGACCAAGAAAGCGGATGAATTATGGCACGAATCGGTCAATTAATCCATCTACTACATATTATGTCTCTTTAATATTTCTTTCCAACATCCAAAGAAATTGATACCTGGTAAGTATTCCCTTTTGAACAATCTTACTTACAGTCCGATGTGGACCTAAGCCTCAACCAACAAACCTCTCCAGCCCCCAGTTGTGCACGCCAAACTGGTTAAGGTCCCCCTACACTTGTTTGCATCATCCGCCCGCGGCCAGCTCGTCCTCTACTGCACCGTCCATTTGGGGTGGATGCGAAGATTTTTCAAGCTGGAAGGTTGGACTCCATCCGCTCTACATGACTCAGCCTTCTTAGTCGCGGTATGTGAACTCTTCTGGCTAAGTCGATGTCACTGCATAGGCCGTATAGTTCGGCATTGTACCTTCTCCTCCACTCGCCATCTATGCAGACAAAACCAAAGATCACTCGGAAAACTATTTCTCAAATTGACCAGGAACATCTTCATTTGATTTTGACAAAGCCCATGCCTCTGCGCTATACAGCAGGACTGGGATGATAAGTGGTTTATACAGAGTTAGCTTAGTAGTTCGAAATCAGGCTTTGTTACTCAATTGTCTTCTTAGCCCATAAAAACAACGATTGGCAAGAGTAATTCTTTCACTGGTGTCATTTGCGAAGTTCACCATAGAGTCTAGGTAGTGATTTACTACCTCAAAATTATATCTGTCTATTGTGACCTTTTGTCCAAGACGCCGATTTTGGGTGTTTTTTTTGTAGACAGTATATATATTTTTTGCTTTCATTGACCGCTTAACCCATTTTTGTTGCATCTGCCTCAATACGCGTAAACGTCCCACTGTCGGTCCGATGAGGTCTTCCGACTAAGTCAATGTCATCGGCGTAAGCGAGTAGTTGTGCAAACTTGTAATAGATTGTACCTCCGGTGTTGGCTTGTGAGTTTCGTATAATTCTTTCAAGTATTACGAGAATGTTAATGAGATCATATGATAGCGCATCACCTTCTCTAAGACCTTTCCTGACATCGAACGGTTCGGTGGTGTTCTTGCCGACTTTGATGGGGCAGAGAGAGTTCTCCATCTTCATCCTGCATATGTGAACGAGTTTGGCAGGGATGCCGAGACTAGACATGGCTCTATATAACTCGTCTTTATACACGGTACCATAGACAACTTTGAAATCGATGAAGAGGTGTTGCATATCGATTTTATATTCATAGGTGTTGTTTTTTTCCCCAGTTTTGCCGTATTGTGAATGTTTTTGGTCAATGGCGAACTTTTCCGGCCTGAAACCGCACTGATAGGGACCTATTAGATTGTTGACGATGGATGACGATGACGTTCAGATAATATGGTAGACATGATATTATATGCGATGTTGAGAAGTCCTATACCTTTGTAGTAGGCGAAGTTCAGAGTGGAGTTCTTCAGAGTTCTTCAGGATCGGACAAACTGTGATTTTGAATGATATAGTCCATAGTTATTACCTATTGAAAATTCTCACTCACATATTACCCCAATACCGTTTTTATTAAGACTTTAATAGCTCATGGTAACTTTTACTAATTCGATAATGAAATTTTTTTTTTTCATAGCAAAGTACCCATTATAGGACTTCCCTCACCACACGAATAAAATTATTGTCAAGTCTTCATTTTAAGTAGTGTTCTGGAAAGAATTTAGATAATTTATGGCTGATCCTGAATAAAGATCATTCCAGAGCGTCTCACAATTCTTTTACTGTTTCAACCATAGTGACGCTTCCCATAAACAACTAAGGAAGAAAAAGAAAAAGCGTAACGTATCACAAACAATGTTCGTTGCACAACACAAATTCTGTCCAAAGTCCTTTTTTCCACGATAAGCTCACATGGCAAAAGCATCGCAAGGCAGAGTAATATTAAAACCGGTAGCATTTTTTAATTCGTACCTGCCTTCTGTACTAACCACATACCATGACTGGTTTTGTTTATACCTCTCGTAAGTTTAGGACTGGCTATCGGGAACTCGATCATACTTTAAGTAAGGAGAGCTTAATATAATCAAACGACAAAACCGAGGAATTTTGAGTTAAATCATCAAACCTTGGATAGAAATTTAAAGAAAAAACTGTTACTCCAAGTAGATTTCCTGATATCTTGGCTAAATCTGCCAAATAAGATTCGTAGCCAGCTTCACATAAATCGTAAGAATTTTTCCAAAATCTGCGAACACCTTTAAAACAATCCTCTTAAGTTAAAACAAGATGTTCTTATATAAAAAATGTAGTTTTATTTACTTAAAATACATATATTTCTTAATAATTATTTAACATTAACTACGAGATATATTTTTAGTCTTCCATTATCTTAAAAAATAAATGTAGTTCTTAAAAAAATCATTGTCTTCCATTTTCTATTATATCTTAGCATAGGCACTTAATTTATAGATTTCTTATAAAATAATTTTGTTTACATATTTACAAAGTACTTTTACTAGTTTGACTAGAACGGCGGAAAACACTTCACTTCCGTTTTCGGTGGAATAAAAGGTATAACTTTTCCAAAACACTGGTGTAAACAAAGACTTTTGACCTGAGACTGTTCACTGATCCTGCCAGAACGAGATGTAGTCTAGAATTTCCTCATCATCGGGAGTATCATCTTGCACACCGAAATTGTCGTATGGCTCGAATTTCAGCTGCAAATGTTCCGCGGATTGGTTTGTCGGTAAGTGGGGAGCGGTATTTTCATAGTTTGCGGATTCAAAGGACATACTCGAGTGGAAGGACATCGTTGGAGACGTGGCCGATTGTTGAGGATATTGTTGCGCCGCCGCCGCTGGGGAATGGAAGTGTTCCGGACTGGATGCGTCATAGTACAATGTCGGTGGTGGTGATCCTGATGTAGAACTTTGGCCATTGTACGAGCTATTACTGGACATGTCACTGGAGTTCATGTCTTCGAGGAGGTCATGCAAACGACGAATATATTCCACTGCTATCCGTAAAGTGTCGACTTTGCTGATCTTTTTGCTGGGGCCACGACCACCCTTGGAAATGTCGGCGATAATAGCCTGTGGGATGTGTTGACGAAGTTTGGCAAAGCTGTTGTTCACTTGTTTGACACGATTCCGCTCACGAGCATTCCGCCTAGCCACAGAGAGTGTTTGTTCACCGTATGGCATATTCGTGTAGGCAAATTTCTTCTTGTACTGCAAGCTCATACTCTGATGATGATCATTTGCTGATGGAAGTGTATTAATGCTGTTCATGCCCAAGACCGTCGGGTTTGAGAACCGTTTTGCTGTTGGCGCCGGAGCGATCGGTTGATATTTTAATTTATTCTCCATATGAACGATATTGTATGTAGTTGCCATGTTTTCACGTCAATGTTTAAATCACGACACTTATGTATTTTTTCACTACAATGTATTTTGCTTTACCGGTAAGCCTTGTTTTAAACCAAAGCCGAACTTAACACTGCGACACCTTGCACGAGAATGAGTCCCTTCGTCCTAAACCTTTGCGTTTTGTACCTTCTTTCCATGCACTTGTGGTGGGCTCTCTTACTCTCTTGAAATACCTGGCTGGCTGCCTGCCGTGACAGTAAACAGGTAAATCAAAGAGTTTCTTTGTTGTAGGGGAAGTTCGTTGCCGTAGAGATGATCTGATCAACCCCCACCTCGACGACAAGGGGAAATGAGGCCTGTCTGTCGCTGCATACGTGAGCCCTCTGATAAAAATGCGTACTTTATAATTTCCCCACTGTCTGTCTGATCAGGCAAAAGATTACCTGGAACGTGGTGAAGCAGTCTGCACAACAAGAACATGGACTGGTTGGCCGTATGCGAACGACCCTCTGCACTCGATCGACTGTGAAACGCGTGCCGTATCTGCACACACCACGGAGGGGATAATTTTTATATGCAGATGTTTACCTAAGTATCTTAGATGTGTGTTGTGTATGTGAGTCGTATTTCTGCCGATATCTACCTGAGTTACAAATATACTTTTCTCAATTTTATTGCATGAGATATTTTCACTTATTTCATGGAATTAGAGTCTTCTTCGGAAAGGAACTGGATTTGGAATGATGATGGGAAACGCACAAGCCACGTAACGAAGTTTTAATTTTGTCCTTTTTGGAAGTCGAATGTAGTACAAGCCAAGAAGTCGGGTTAATATCAAATTGGGATGTTGCTCTAACTAATGTCATGGTATGTCTAATTCATAATTAGAAATGTATGCACCCATTTAAGTCAGAACCTAAGTTTAGTTTTGCGGGTAGAACATATCCCAGAAAATCATTTATCCCTGCAATTTGCAGGAAATCACTACAGCATGATGCTGGTTACCATCCTTACGCCCCTCATTTTAGTTAGCAGTGATTGCTGGCGAAGGCTTGGGACTTTTTGGTGCATAGGGGAGTTAAATATTTAGGGGTGTTCCGAGATTGAAAACTGAATTGGCATTGTCACGTTGAAGGGAACATACTAAAAGCTGAAACTAAAAGTGTGTTATATGTCTAGTAAATAATGGTACGTGGAAAAGGACGGAGAGCGGGAGTAATCTCACCGAGGTCTGCTTACTGGATGTGCACGATGACCGCATATATTCAGGTAGTATGGTGTCAAAAAACGTTAAGTATATACATAGGTATAATGATAGTAGTAGTGGCATTTGCTAAAAAAAACACTGCGTTTAGCCTGGGCCACCACATCTTGTCTAGACGTACTTTTAGTTCAATGGATACCGATTTTCTATGATTTGTGTTGCTAAAAGCAGATGTAAATCATATACTTGCACTCAACTTTGCTTAAAAATCATAAGTGGAAGTATGCATTGGCCTTGGCCACATACGTGCAATGTAAATTATAGAAGCATAGGCTTTGTAAGTGATTTAAGGAATTTCTTTGTTGGATTTATTTATATGGTAAACAGAGGCATGAACAGCAGAAGCAGAAACGGGCAAAATGGATTTAGGGATAATCGAGGGCGAAATCAAGTATATGTTGGAATTGGACAGAACGTCCGAGTGGGCAGCCGAGTGGGCAGACACTTTGTGCCACTACTGTGACTCTGCTATAAACTCTAAAAACGACATCAGCGCACAAAATCAAGGGTACATCGACTAATTTGGAGTGCGCAACTGGAGGCAATTAGCTAAGGACCGAGATAAATGGAGATGCTTGTTGGTTGATGCCCAGGTTCACCCCGAACTGTAGCGCCACCTAAATAAGTAAGTAAGAGGCATTAACAGCACTTCATTTGTGTTGTGAAAAATGAGACTTGGGATCTCAAATTGAAAGTAAATTAGTGTTAAGCTTCAATATTTCTCATATTAATCTAATTAAATGTGGGATAAACCGGTATAGGAAAATATAAAGCCCATCAATCTTTGACATAGTTTTGATAACTGCTTTCGCCGCATTTACCGTCTTATTACCCATGCATTTCAGAAGTTGTCAGCTTTGCTGATGAGCACCGGTTTTCTTTGAGTTGAAACCAATAGATTTCAGCCAATATTGTAAATATTCTAGAATGTTCTATCTCTTTGAGTAGTTTAGATACCACAACTATGGAAAAGTCGTCTTCTGTTTAGTTCTATTGCACGCTATTATGCGACAATATTGGCTGCACGCACCTTTTCCAATGGAGGATGCAGGTAAGACGAGTGCGGTTTTTAAAGACTCATGTTAGCTTATCTTTTACGGTATACCATATCCTCAGCACCGTTCATAGCCTGTAATATAATGGAAGCGAATCGGTAATTGAAGGTGGCCAGTCTTGAGTCCTTGTAACATTGTTTTAAAGCCATAGTTGGGTAGTTCTGTTTTATGCGCCGGCGCAGAGTCTTACTAAAATGACCACTGCTGATTTTGAAACAAAGCGCTTTTAAGTGAACTTTAGATGGATGTTTCATTCTTTTTTCACAAACAAAAAAATATTTTTTACCCCGCAGCCGTAGGATACGCCCCACTAAACCATTGCTGTCGTTGGTGATGACCTTTCTCTATCCCTGAAATCAGTTGTGAAGCCTTACCAGATGAGCGGGCATATATCCTATCATTTTAATTATTAAACTTTTCTCGTACGGTAAACATTTTTTTAATTGTAAACAGAATTTTGTTTGCGTATTTCAACTACAGTAGCTTTGATTCTTCGACTCTATTCCGTTCAAGATCTGCCATGAGCAGCTGTCCTATACGACGTTTATAGGTACGAAGGCCTAGGTCTCTGTTGCTAGTACCTATGACTTTTTGATATTTGATTAATTCCCATCTCACGAGCCATGATTTTTTGCTTTCTTTTGCCTTTCTTTTTACTTTTCTTTCTTTCTTCGTATTATTGTCATGACAGCTTCTACTGCTCGTACAGATCCCGGTCGCCTAGAATGTGATTTCTTAAAGCTACTACCGATTTTCCTTATCAGTCCACTCCATTGCGAAAAAAACCACTAACTGAAATAATCTCCATTTTTAACAAATGGGAAACATAATGGTAGATATTTCAATTCCAAATGTAAATATTTGGGTGCGTTCAGTTCTTGTAATTGCAATGGATACGTTTTGTATTGTACAAAAACAAATATTTGGCGCAACAGCTCTTTAAAGTGCCAGGGCCTAGCGTCTCGCAACCACTCATGTTGGAAGGGACCTACAGTTTAATGCCGACTCCGAACGCCGATTTGAGAAGCTTTTTCGTGACAACAATACTCTCGGATGTTTTTCAGACGCTCGCGAGAGGTGGGACCGTGAAAAAACTTTTTGGTGTTTTCTGGGATTCGAACTTGGAACCTCATGCGTAGTGATCCGACACACTAACCACTTACGCCACGGCGCCCACATTGTACTAATATTTATATCCCTATTCCATACATACGTATATCTCATAATGTATTTGTTGTGCAATTACTTGTAAGTTGCCATTTAAAGTGCAAACTATTATTTTAATTTTTATTTATTACTTTTTCGCAGAAGGAGCTGCCGGACTAGCGTTCGTGGAATGTGACGCCAATAGTTTGAATGTGAGTATCCTTTTGCGGAAAATTGATTTCTCTTTCCTTTCCAACCTATGCCTGGTATTAAAAGGATTAGCTCCTAGGGTCTAAATTAGCTTAGTCTAACTTGCACTGAACTCATAGAAATTAATAAAAATGTCGCTTATGTTTTCATGAAAGTTCTCTTCACATACACATTTCATTCATCCCCTGCCATACTCAAAAAAAGACTGAAAAAGTCAGTTTCCAAAATATTCTAACTAAGAATGTATCAGATTCGAGTTAACTATCAGCAAAGGTGCAGACATTTTTCAGAATTCGCATCACGTTCACCCTCATTCATTAGCGCCACCATATTTATCAGGTTGCGCTGTTGCACGTACACGTATTCTATGTGCATTTGTGTCTGGTGCAAGCAAAGGTGCAACGCATTAGAAGTGAGATGTTCGAGAATCTTGAATGTATGCCATAGTAAGAGAAGACTTGCAACAATGCCAGTAATTTATCTAATTAACCGATCAAAGAGAATCGCAGTTAGAGAATACTTTTCAATGGAATTTTGATTGGAGGATTTCTTAGATGGTTTCCATTGTCAAATTAAGAAATCAACAAGTTTGTTTGATCGGAATTCTCAGGTTGGAAAGACAGCCACTTGTTTCCGGTAGTAGATTGATTTTTTTTTTTTTTTTTTATGGACGGTGGCCTTGAATCGCACCAATGGAAAGATTTTATGTAGACCACATATCGTCGCTCTTCTGGATCGCCGATGCAACTGGAAAAATTCGTTAAGTGCATGCTTGGTCGCACATAAAGCAATTCCGAGTTTGGGAATTGTTTTGTTGATTAGAGTTCTTGAAAATTCTATGAATACATAACGTTCTACATTGCTGTCAGGACGCTTGGTGAAATATCATTGTCCTATCGGATGTACACTAAATGGCGTTAGAAAGATGACATTTCGAAGTCAAGTCTTTCAAACTTCTCTGAACGTTTTGTGATTGGTTGACTCAGTTTTGTTTGAGCGCGCGTCAGAGATGGACACCAGCAAAGAGAAAATACGCCATATTTTACAGTTTTTCTTCGATAAAGGCGAAAACGCAAGCCAGGCGACTGAAAATGTAAATAGTGTTTATGGTCCTGATACTGTAACAGCCAATTAAGCGCAGTTTTGGTTTCGTCGATTCCATTCCGGTAATTTCAATGTCAAAGATATACCACGTTCTGGAAGGCCAATTGTCGAAAATGTTGATAAAATCCTGGAAATCGTCGAGTCTGACCATCATGTAAGCACTGTTTTGATTGTCCAGGAGCTAAACATTGCACAAAAAACCGTTTGGAACTATTTGAATAAGGCTGGATACAAAAAGAAGCTCGATGTATGGGTGCCACACGAGTTAACACAAAAAACCTCATGGAGCGAATTTCCATCTGCGAATCGCTGCTGAATCGCAACAAAATGGTAACTGGTGATGAAAAGCGGATCACATACGACAACTTAAAGCGAAAGCGGTCGTGATCGAATAGCGCTGAGCCGGCGCAAACGGTGGCCAAGCCAGGATTGACGACCAGGAAAGATCATATAGTATGAGCTGCTCCCTTACGGCAAAACTCTTAAATTGGACCTGTACTGTCAAAAATTGGACCGTCTGAAGAAAGCAATCGCCCAGAAGCGGCCAGCTATAGGAGAGGAATTGTGTTCCATCAGGACAACGGCAGGTCAAACACATCGATAGCGACTCGCCAGAAGCTCCGGGAGCTTGGTTGGGAGGTTCCTATGTATCCACCTTATAGTCCGGACGTAGCACCAAGTGACTACCACCTGTTCCTGTCCAAGGAGAACGACTTTGCTAGTGAAAAATTCGTCTCAAGTGAGGCTTGTGAAATACGACTGTCCCAGTTTTTTACCAATAGGGACGAAGGCTTCTATGAGAGAGGCATAATGGAATTACCTTCAAAATGACAACAAGGTATCGAACAAAACGGCGCATATTTGACCTAAATTGGATCATTCTAACTATGCTAAATAAAACCTTCAATTTCATGCAAAAATAATGGTTTTCTTTTTATTACACGGATATAAAAACCAAAAATGTCATACCTCACAACAGTTTTTGTTCTTAAAATTTTGGTTGCTTACCATTTTATTGAAGCAAAACAATCCGATCGGAAAATTCAGCGGAAAACTTTTTTCTGGGCAATTATATATAAATACAACAGATACAATTCACCAAAATGTGCATATTACTGAATTTAGTTCAGACTTTCCCCTTATTTTAAGTGGCGTATCATGTGCCTAAATTCGATGCAAAGTATATGCCTACTTAGTCTACTTATCGTACATTGCAGCCAGTTCCAAAATAAAATATTGAAAACAAAAATAAATAAATTATCCGTGCTTACACTCATTTATGTGGTGGGTGTAGTTTATGAGCCAGAAGGTTGCGCCCGTCAGAGAGAAGAGTGATATATAGTTTTTTTTTTTAGAACAATATATTTGCTAAACCGCCGAAGCAGTAAACCGTTTATATGTAGTAATATCTCACTCCTTAAGTAAATACACTCTTTAATAAATTTAAAGTTATACTTGTCGACAGTGGCGCCGTATTTTAGATGATGGACTGATGAATTTTTGTTTCTCGACAACATGGATTTAGTCTTATCCTTATTTTCTTGAAGATCAACTCTTCCTGCCTGTTCTTGAACGACTATAAAAGCATCTTAAATAGCTCGATGCATATTCCAGCAGCTGGACGGATTTGTGGAAAATTGCGCTTTTCCTGTTAATACCTGCCCTGCGTACTATGTGCTTCAGCACAAGGTTTAAAAGTTCCATGGCAGCTAATGAATTGTTCGCGAAGTCCGATGAAGATTTGGAATCATTCCGATGACATGTTTCCAAGCTGCACAGTATATGGCACATTTGGGCCGTTGTCCTTACAATTACAAGATCGGCTATCATACTGCATGCCTTGGCAACACAAGAAGTTATGGAGCCATTTATTGGTCCTGAACCATTCTGCGAAAATGAAGAAAGAAGACAAGAACATGGAATAACACCACAGGTCTGAGGCAAGCTAAGAAACTACTGGAAACTGGAAAAGATTCGAAGCTTTTATCTGCCTTAGCAAGAATAACCTACAAATCCTAACAGGCTTCCAAAAGGGGCACTGCAAACTCAGGGAGGACTTACGGAAACTAGGTATAAAAATGAAGACCTTTGCAGATTCTGCAATGAGTTAATTGAGACTCCGGAGCACCTTCTGGAATCTTGTGGGGCACTAACTCACATAATATCAAAATACTTGGGCAAGTACCAAATATCAGATGAGGATATGCCTACCATGGATCCACTTCTCATTTTCAGATTCCTAAAAGAAACTGGTTTGGACAGAGAGCTCTAAGGTGAACTATTCTCGTCAATGCAAAATAAGAGTATATGATCTTCAAACACAATCCCGAAGGAATTGTATTGCGAAGGGAACTCTAACGAGGGAATAAACCTCTCCAAGGTACTACCGGGTGGTACAATAGACCACTTGCTCGCAGTGTAAAAAATAACGCTATACAAATAATAATAATAATAATCATACTGCAGAGTGGGCGCCATGGCGTAGGTGGTTAGTGTGTCGGATCACTGCGCGTGAGGTTCCAAGTTCGAATCCCAGAAAACAACAGTTTTTTTACGGTCCCACATCTAGCGAACGTCTAACAAACATCCAAAAGTATTGTTGTCTCGAAAAAGCTTCTCAAACCAAATTGCCCTTCGGATACGGCACTAAACTGTAGGTCCCTTCCATTCGTCTTGAAAATATAACGCACGCAACATGAGTGTTTGCGAGAAGCTAGGCCCTGGCACTTAATTAGGTGTTGCGCAAAATACATTTATTTTTTAATCATACTGCAGAGCCCAAGACGTAGAATGATGTATTTTGCAGTATTGAAGGGTTCGTTAGTCATTTCCAGAATTTGTCTAGGTATCAAGGTTCGTTTATCTACCATTGATCTGTCGGGCTAGAAGAAACGCTAATCAGTGCCGATGAAAGGCTTCAGACTTCACATAGCACCATTGGTAGGATCTTGTGTTTTATTTTTAATGTTAACTTACATCCAAAAGTTGTATTAAACATAGTGTTGGTAAATTATGCTTTGGCTAAACGTTCGTATATCCACACAACATAAAGCATACGGAATGATATGGTATACCAGGGCTTGATATTTTTCCTTTAACACCGGTGATCTTCAGTGGTGTCAGGGCTAGGCGAACTCAACAGGCGGATCAGCAGAAATGCGGTGAAGTGGAAGGGTTATGATCCCTTATTTTCGGATCATAACCTCGCTGATAAAAGGAAGGAGAAGAAGATGGTATACCAGAGCTGTAGATATTTTTCTTCGGTTTGTAAAGCAATCGTCAATCATACGAGTATATCATATCCGGATTTCACAATTTTTTTAAAATTATTTGGCAAATGTATAAACACCATATTGATTGGCAACGCGGTTTCTCCGAAGTATACACGCCTTTGAAATAGCTCCCAAATTTTAAGTGTTTCCCAGTGGTATTATCGAGGTTTAATTGGCTAAAACCTGCGTAAATAACTGTAAACATACAAGCTAACATCCTGCTACAAAAAAATCTGGTGAGTCAAACTCCTTCTTTGATTACTTTCAAAAAGTCTACATCAATGGCTCCGACCAACGGCTCTAAAATGCAAAGAACACAACAACAATGCGCCAACATCTGCACCGGTATCCAAGAGACGAATAATTAAGATTTCGCCAGAATTTGTCTCGGTCAGCGGCACCCAAAATGCGGTTGGAAACATGTCCATCCTTGACCTTAAGGAGCTTATCACGCATTCAATGGCTTCCATTTTGGATGACCGATTAAAGAATATGCCGACTAGAGCAGACATAGAAGGGATTGCTACTGAATCGCATGCGCTAAAAAACAACAACACGGCACTGCGAGAGCAACTGATTCAAATGGAAGCCCGATGCAACACTTACTTACTTACTTAGGTGGCGCTACAGTTCGGGGTGAACCTGGGCCTCAACCAACAAGCCTCTCCATTTAGCTTGGTCTTTAGCTAATTGCCTCCAGTTGCGTACTCCAAGTTGGTCGAGGTCCTCTTGAACTTGTGCGCGCCACCTACGGCGATGATTCCCTCTACTGCGTCGTCCCTCCGGGTTAGATTCGAAGACTCTGCGGGCCGGAGCGTTTGTGTCCATTCGCTCTACATTTTGACTAGGTCGATGTCGCTGTACAGCTCGTATAGTTCGTGATTGAATCTTCTCCTCCAAAGCCCGTCAACACAAACGGGACCGAAAATCTTACGAAGAATTTTTCTCTCGAAGCGACCAAGGATATCTTCATCCTCTTTTAATAAAGTCCATGTTTCAGCGCCGTAAAGCAGGACTGGGATGATCAAGGTCTTATATAGAGTCTCCTTAGTTGTTCGAGATAGGGCTTTACTGTTGAATTGCCTTATAAGCCCAAAAAAACAGCGATTGGCAAGATTTATTCTTCGATTGATTTCTACGCTGATTTTGTTTGTAGAATTTATAGCAGAGCCAAGGTAGACAAAGTCCCTTACTACCTCGAAGTTATAGCTGCCCACGGTGACGTTTTGTCCAATTCGTCGGTGTTGGTTTTCCCTTCTAGTTGACAGCATATACTCGGTTTTGCCCTCGTTTATCGCTAAACCCATTTTGTCCGCTTCCGCCTCAATGCTTGCAAAAGCACCGGTGACAGCCCGCTGAGATCTTCCGATAATGTCTATATCGTCGGCGTATGCAAGCAGTTGTACAGACTTGTAATAGATTGTGCCTCCGGTGTTGGCTTGTGAGTTCCGCACAATCCGTTCAAGTACAATATTGAAGAAGTCACATGACAGCGCGTCACCTTGTCTAAAGCCTTTTTTGACATCAAAGGTCTCGGTGAGGTCATTACCGACATTGATGGAGCAGCGAGCGTTCTCCATCGTCAGCCTGCACAGACGGACAAGTTTGGAAGGGATGTCAAAACTAGACATGGCTCTATAAAGCTCTTCTCTATAGATGCTGTCATAGACGGCCTTGAAATCGATAAAGAGGTGGTGAGTGTCGATTTGGAATTCTTGGGTTTTCTCCAGGATCTGCCGAAGTGTGAAGATTTGATCGATGGTGGACTTTCCTGGCCTGAAACCGCACTGATAGGGTCCAATCAGGCTGTTGATAAAGGGTTTCAGGCGTTCGCACAATATCGCAGAAAAGATCTTGTATGCGATGTTGAGGAGACTGATGCCTCTATAATTGGCGCAGTTGAGAGGGTCTCCTTTCTTGTGGATCGGGCAAACGATGCTGAGATTCCATTCATCAGGCATACACTCGTCTGACCAAACATTAGAAATGAGTTGGTGTATGCACTCTACCAATTCATCCCCAGCTGCCTTGAAAAGTTCGGCCGGTAAATCGTCAGGTCTAGCAGCCTTGTTGGATTTTAGCTTGGATATTGCTATCCTCACTTCGTTTTGGTCAGGTGGACGGAAATTTTAACTATCATCGTCTATGTTGAATGGTTCATTCTGCCTGACAGCGGGATGTTGGTCTTCGTCGCCATTATACAATCTGCAGAAGTAGTTTTTCCATATTCTCAGCACCGACTGTGATTCTACTACGAGGTTTCCATTTTCATCTCTACAGGTTTCTGTACGGGTATTACTTCTCTGACACGTTCTTTTTACCTTTTGGTAAAACTTCCGTACATTGTTCCTGGAGTATAGACTCTCGATATTCTCAAACGCGCGCTTCTCATGCTCTTTCTTCTTCTTTTGGAGAAGCCGATGTTCTTCCCGTCTCTTTTGCTCGAAGAGCTCACGAGCAGCTCTCGTCTTCCTTTGCAGCGCCGCCTTGTATGCCTCTTGTTTTGCTGCATGCACTCGCCGGCATTCTTCGTCAAACCAGGGGTTTCGCGGTGGTGGTCGCGGCGTTTCTGATGGCATGTTGGCAGCGTTGCCACTTGTCTTCGGCACTTGATGGTGGCGGCATAGGGGTGATTGAGAGATTTAGGGATACGCGTTCAGCGAAGAGTCTGGCGGTCACTTGCGATTGTGGCTTTTCGACGTTAAATTTTCTCACAGTAATTCTTCTTTGTTGCTCAGATTGGGATATCCGCATTCGTACCTTGGCTACGACAAGGTAATGATCCGAGTCTATGTTGGCCGCTCGGAAGGTCCGGACATCCAGAATACTGGAGGCATGCCTTGCGTCGATCGCAATATGATCAATTTGGTTGATCGTTACATGATCATTGGACCGCCATGTCTGCTTATGAATATCGAGATGAGGAAACCATGTGCTTGTTATGGTGACATTTCGCTCCACAGCGATGCAACACGCTAGAGCGAAAAGTCGAGTCTTTGGAAAGAAAGGCCATCGAAACCAACATCGTTGTACATATGCCAGTGCAGAAGGGAGTGGAAGAGGTTGAAAAAGCGACAAGATTGTGTTTGGAACTTCTGAAATCGACGGATTCCTCTTTGGTGACAGATGCACGGGCAATGAAACCGAAAAACAACATCGCAAACGTCATCGTCCGGCTCCAAAACAAAAGCGATGTGGGGCGCATTCTGGATGCGACATCGAAACTTCGCGGCACGGGGGTTTCTATACACAAAGACTATACGGAAGCATCACGGGAAAGAAGGAGGAACCTGCTAAAACTAAAAAACGAAATTACACAGAAAAGCAAAGATACGAGGGTGGAGGTGCGAGGACAGAAACTATTCTTAGGAAATAAGGTCTTCTACTACGAAAGCAACAATTTGCGATGTGAAGGTGAGACCGAATGCGGAATGACAGTTCTACAACAAATGATCAGTGACAGCACACTAGTGACAGCATCAGCGTCAAAGACAGGTGGTGGAGTAAGAATTCATTATGGTGGAAGCACAAATAGAGGTTACAATGATTCTCAAACTTCTCCGCCAGTTTTAGCTGTGCCAAAACAGAATTTTTAGTTGTAATGCCGTCTGCCATAGTAACGATAGTATTAAGATTTATAATATTAGTTGTTTTAAAATTGTATCATATAATGTGTCTGGATTAAGCAATAAGTCTTTATGTAATGAATTTTATAATTTCGTCAATCAATTTGAATTTATTTTTTTGTATGAAACATTTGTTATGGAAAAAAATTATTGCCAGTTCGAAAGAAAATTTTTAAACTACTCGTTCAAGTGGAATCCAGCAATAAGGGTGCACGAGAAGGGACGAGCAAGCGGAGGATGCTACTTTGGATACAAACGCGACCTTAAGGACATCATCTGTGAATTCAAAAATTTCGAAGGGAGCACGTACTTAAGTCTAGTATTTGATAAGAAGACCTTTTGTATTATTCCTTCATACATAAACTGCAATCACTGGGAAAGAGATTTTGAAAAATTTCAGGAGGTAGTACTGAGCTGTGATAACCCGATTATGATGGTTATCGGCGACGTAAATGCGAGGATAGGGAAAGAAGAGGGGACAGTAAATAGAGAAGCTGGAATAAGGACGCAGTCAAAGGATAGTACAATTAATGCAAGAGGTAAACAATTTTTGGAATTTTGCGATTCTTTTGGGCTGAGAATACTGAATGGAACGAGCGACAGTGACAGAAATGACAGAAATGGTGAGCTCACATTTGTGGGAGAGCAAGGAGTGTCTGTTATTGACTACTGCTTAATAGGAGGGGATTGGAACGCTTACGTGACAAATATGGAGGTTAAGCAACTACCATATTCGGACCACTTACCGATTGTAGCTAGCTTTGGTCATCAAATAACGGAAAACGATAGAAGGGATATGAATATTCTGCCCAAGCTGATTTGGAATAAACATAAAGCACATTTGTATGGAAACCTACTGGTGGAGCAACTACAAATGCAACAGGATACAGACCTTAGAAAGATCGAAACAATTATAAAAGATGTATATCTGCGTATAATCCCAAACACTATCAAAAAGAAGGAGTATAAAGAACCGTGGTTTGACAAAGAGTGCTATAAAGCAAGGCAATTATCGTTTGCCTGGCTCAGGATGTTTCGGCAACACAACTAAGGTGCGATGAAATAAAAGCAAATAGAGAGTTCAAGGCCCTATTGAGGCAAAAGCGAAGAGGTCACTATGAATCCCTTGCTCGAAGCTTGGCATGTGGTAATAATTCGGCGGATTTTTGGAAAGCGGCTAGAAAACTTAATGGTGGTAACTTCGTCATAAATACGAATTTAAGCCCCAGTGTCCTCCTAGTACATTTTAATGCACTACTGAACCCACCCCTAGTGAATTAGTCTTCAACTATGCTGTTCCGGGATTTCAAAATCATACCTTAGACAGATCGATTAGCTATGAGGAAGTTATCGGAGCTCTAAGTGCATTAAAAGATGGTAAAGCTGCAGGATCGGATGGGATACCTTCCGAGTTCTATAAATATGGTACTAACCAGTTGCACAACAAGCTTACTACGATGTTTGATAATATCCTGAATAGTGGAGTAGTTCCAAACCGTTTTAGAGAAGCCTTAATTTTCCCCATACATAAAAAAGGCAGTACATCAAATCCAGCGAATTATAGAGGCATTTCTTTTTTAAATGCTTCATATAAGATATTCACAGCAATCTTGCAGGACCGACTATCTTCATGGATAAAGGAAAATAATCTACTTAAAGAACATCAAGCGGGTTTCAGGCCAGGATACTCTACTATCGACCACGTGTTTGTTTTGAGGAGCAGTGTGGAGTCTTACATTGGAAGGGGTAAAAAACTGTATGCGTTTTTTGTAGACTTTAAGTCGGCATTTGACACGGTAGACCGAAATGCTTTATTTTATAAGCTTTACTGCATGGGCATGTCGAGGAAGTTCGGACGCGTCATCCAAAATTTGTATGCAGATACCAAATCAGCAGTGTGGAGTGGTGAGGAGTTGTCGGGATGGTTCCAGCCATTGTCCGGAGTAAGACAAGGTTGTTCGCTGAGTTCAAGCTTATTTGCGCTATATATCGAGGACATCGTAGATATTCTGCCTGGCGGTGTTGAGTACGCAGGACTATTTATCAAAGCACTTCTGTTCGCTGACGATATAGTACTAATGGCGCAATCACCTGAATCCTTACAACTAATGATCAACAGGCTGTATGACTACTGTAAGCTATGGAACTTAATCGTAAATCTTAGCAAGTCGAGAAATGGTACTACAACGGAGAAAGTATTGAAGTCGTTAAGGAATATAAGTATCTTGGGGTCTACTTTACAAAAAGTTTAGATATGGAGAGACATCTAAATGAAAAACTAGCAAAGTCTAAAATGGCCATCAATGTTGTATGGAAGAAATGTCTCAGTAATAAATTCATTGCCCACAGCAGTAAATATAAGGTTTTTTTAGCGGTGTCAGAGTCCATCATGTTCTATGCTGCGCAAGTATGGGGAGTAAGGAAGTATGAGGCTGTTGAGAAATTACTGCGGTACTACGTTAAGAGAGCATTTCACCTTCCACCCAACACTCCCAATTATATGCTAATGCTGGAAACAGGCTTGCCCCCATTGTATATCAAAACATTTAAATTGCATGTGGACTACATTCTAAAGGTTTTGAATATGCCGGGTACCAGACTGCCGAAAAAAGCTGCTCTGCAAGCAATACAATCCACGACAGGATGGTACAGGGAGTGGTTGGAACTTGCTGAGGACTGTGGGATACATTTGGATCTGGGTAATAGCGGAGACTGGAAACCCCAACTTTATCAACTCATTGCAAGTATGGACGAAAAGGCTTGGTTCAGGCATTTAGAGCAAGCTTCGGGATCACTGCATAGAATGATCTACAGCCGCTTAAGTCATAACCTGCAGGGAAATAATTACTTCCGCGATGAATACAGTATATCGGAAATAGCGACTGTGTTTAAATTACGGGGAGAGCTTCTAAAGCTTAATTATATTCCACACAGAGCAGACCTACCAGTGCTATGCAACTTGTGCAACTTTGCAGAAAGAGAAGATGTCATACATTTTGTTGGGAAGTGTCCAGTTTTAAGCGAAATTAGGAGACACATCTTTGGAAGTTATGTTCTGTCGGTGGATCAAGTTTCTATGCTTCTGAACGAACCAAACGTATTTAAGCTATCCCAGTACTGCAAAATTGCTTTAAATTATCGTGAAAGGATCATTAATGAAGATTTCTAAAATCGCTTAAAATAAAAGAAATACACAAATATACATATGTACATATTTTAGTCAATTTTTCATTTTGAATTTATTTAATGTTGTCAATCAGGCAGACGGCAAAGCCATATTTATTGATTTTTTGTTAAAACTTTGTATTAATAGTGAAGTACATAAATAAAAATCGATCTATCTATCTATCTATCTATCTATCTATCTATAAACACCATATATAGGTACATAGATGTATGTATCAAACCGATGATACAGTCGTGCCCTTTATTTTTTTTTGTAATTATCAATTTGCATTTCGATTGCGGCATCTTGGTGATTTGCTGTCACTAAATTGGTGTTTCGCTTATTTTATTTCGAATTGTAATTTCGCACGAATTTCCATTCGCATGCAACAAATGATAACCAAAGAATTTAAAATTTACTCCCATAAATAGTATCTCCTAAGTTTATTATAAAGGTTAGGTACCCAAAGAGCAATAAATGCGTTCACTATACGAGTAGGCCTTCAGTTATCCAAATGAATTGCGTTGAACCACTGCACACCTTTTTTGGATTTTTCATTCATCTGCAAATGTCACTGATCTCAGACTTAAAGATCGAGTCCATTCGCAAATGTCAATTTCATCAATCACTCGGATTCCCCTTTTTCCCAAGAAAGGGGTTAAATTGAATAAATAATAATGATTTGAATCCAGGTGCGAAAATATCCTGCGGAAATCGATAGAAAAGAAAATATTTTCAATTTGCCGAAAACCGTGACAATTTTCACTTCCACTGCGAAATCCTGTGAAATATCCTTTTTTTCGTTTTCTTTTGCTTTTGTTCATCAAACGATTAACACTTTCCATCACATGCACACAATAGGCAGTATGCATCTCTTGACTAACCAAATATTCATAGAAAAAAGTCCCTTAATGCTTGATGGCATATGAGAAAGGATAATCAGAAATACATAGAGGAGGAGGCATCATTATTTATAGTGCCACTGTTTGCCTTGGTGCGAAAGTACCTACAATGCTTTGGCAAACAAATGCGAATAATGAGATGGAATTCATCTCAAGTCAGAGTCCTTATATCCTCTGCATTCAACTGAAAGGATGTTGGAACTTAACCTTTTTCTCTCCTTGCGCTGGCTTTGTATTTGCTGCATTTGAAGTGTCTGTTGTGGACAGATGTTAGTTAGCCTGTGCCATTCCAATGCAGATACCACATTTCATGATGTGGATAATCTAATGTAGGATACAGTTTCCAATTGAATTTTACATGAAACTCTGTAAGGACCCCATTAAAAGTCCCCCAATAGTTGGCAAATTGAATAAAAAATAAAAATAAAAAAATACACAATTCAGGTAAAAGAATTCCTTTTCCATAGTTACACCTGCCACGCGACTGAATTGCATCGCGCTGCCGTGCATTTAATTAAAACCACACACACCCTCAGGTAGGGTAGGTAACTTTCATCTCTTCTCTGTCGCAGTTTCCCTCTTTGTTTGGTTCAGACTTCCGGAACTCTTGACAAGGACTCGTCTGTATGTGTCGGCATATTTAATTTGTTTACGTCACAACTCACTGGGCATCTCGCCGTGTGTAGTGCGGAGGGCGCACCTTTCAACAAAGCCATACCATTGGAGGGGGAGCCACTCTCCTGTTTATGTTTATCCAAGGAGACCAGTGGGTGCACTTGAAATACTATGCGCGCGACACGTGTCTCATGCCACCGGTTTTTATTTACAGAATTTCTCATAGATTACCATGGTTACACTAAGTTTAATATTAATACCTACGTGTGCGCTCACTGAACCGGCTCAGACAGAGTAATCAGGAAAAATTTATTCATGTTTGCCCTTTGATTGAAAACGTAAATGAAAATGCAGTTAAGTTAATTGATGTAAATTGGTTTAAGAGAACCTGCCAAAAGAAGTTCAATGAAGAAACAATTTTGACCAAACGCAAAGCAAACATGCATCCTTCAGAAAAAGTGCAGAAATGTTTATGGCTCAACTTGATAGAGCGTTATTGGTAATTACTTTAATGACTCAATCTGTGGCTATTCATTTAAACATCGTATATTGGCCTGGAATAATAAGCTCATGTGTGTATAAAGGAGTTACGCGAAGGCATTCATTTTAAGATGACAACAATTTTGCAAGGGTGTCTATTAAAATTCTTTGGTACAGACGTGTAACGGATATTTCTATATATCAACTTGTAAAGTCCTCACAGATGGAATAGCATTGTCAAATAAAAACTAAAAGGCGCTATCATACAATATAACGCCGTATAATCGTAACATAACACTTTGTTGGGTATAGAGAGGAGTGCGGTTGCATAAGCTAAGCCATCCTCCCACAGCAAAATCTAACATGACCTTGATCTTTCAAAGCTTACATAGATACATATCTGGCGTAACACATCATCACTGTAGGATCCTTAATCGTATAGGCCTCTTTGCATGTTGGACACCGTGGGGAAAATGCCAGTATGGTTTCCGTAAAACACGCTCTACGCTCGATGCCATCGACGAAGTCGTGAATACGGCAAAATAAGCCATCGAAGGAAGACGATGAAAAGTTGGGAGTGAACAGTACTGCACAATCATCACGCTGGATATGATGAACGTCTTCAATACCGCAAACTGGAGAAATATCCTGCGAGCACTTACCGCAAAAAGAATACCAGACTACCTGCAGAATATAATGATTAACTTTTTCAGAAATGGGATACTGCACCCTCGACAGCGACTATGGAACGAGGCAGTATAACGTCACAGGGGGTGATTCCCAACAGTGGGAGATCGCAAGGTAGTTTCGAAACCGGAGTTGAAGAATTTTGGCATTACTATAAATGCTAAGTTTTAAACAATATCTGGAGTATGCAGCTGAGAAGGCAGCAAAAGTTGCCCTGGTAAGGATCATGCCAATTATCTACGGACCAAAGCACAAGAGGAGACTGCTCTTAGCAATAGTTGCGGCATCTATTATGCTCTATCGCTCCCAAATATGGGCGTGTGGTATGAAGAAAAAGAATAAATAAATATTTGGCGCGGCAGCTATTTAAGTGCCAGGGCCTAGCTTCTCGCAACCAGTCATGTTGTGTGCGTCATATTTTTCAAATGAATGGAAGGGTCCTACAGTTTAATGCCGTATCCGAAGGGCAATTTGATTTGAGAAGCTTTTTCGAGACAACAATACTTTTGGATGTTTGTCAGACGTTCGCAAGAGGTGGGACCGTGAAAAAACTGTTTGGTGTTTTCTGGGATTCGAACTTGGAACTTCATGTGTAGGGATTCGACACACTAACCATTTACGCCACGGCGCCCATGGACGCAGAGATTGATCTGGTTGCTGTAAGATATTGCAGCACTATAAATATTATATGGAAGGTTTATATCTCTTTCGCAGTTAAGGATGTCCAATACTTCCGCCTGTTTTTTCGAGTCACTGGCAAAAAAAGCTCTTCTTATCTCTTTTATTATCGGCTTTTTCCGATAAAATGTGCCTTTCGGACAGGTTACAGACTTCAGTAGATACGCAAATCCTTGCGATGTGGAATAAAGTTCAAGTCTAACAATTCCTCTCTCATTTTGAATATAGCAGGAATTAACTTTTGGCTATTTTTAATGTGGAAATAGTTTCGTTCAAATAAATTATGTTGCAAATTGCTCTATGCACAGAGATTTTCGTTAATACATTCTAATCTATACTTCTCGTCTACTTTGGAGACAAGTTTGTAAACTGTATCTCTGGCATGCTATCCATTGCTCTCCTGTAGGTTTAAGTCAAAATTGAAGGTCCGCAAGCTCAATTTTCAATTTTCCAAACCTTAGATTCTTCCTCTCTATAGTATATGTTGCTATAATTTTCGGCAATCTTTCCTTTCGCATCTCTAAAATGGTCAGTAAATAGTTCACATGCAGCTTAAGGATTTATTTTTTATTTTTTTGGTGGTCAAACGGTAGTGCATGCGATCATATGAAAACACAAGCGTTTTCACTCAGCTGAGGCCTACCAACTCCTACTCTCAACTTCCACGCGCGGAAAGTCGAGTGCCTAGTACCTTAGTCCAAGAAATGGGTAACCAACCCCGTTTGGCGGATTCTTGGCGGCAGCAGATGAGAGAAGGGGGGAAGAGTGCTTTCCCATTCGAGCACTTGTTCCTGTTCCAGGCGGCAGCGGACGAATTCCCTAGACGGAGTCAACGGTGGCGTCTATAGTTCCAGTTAGGTTAAACTTAGTGAATACCTTGCGCGAGCTGCTTCGACGTATTCGGATCACAGGTCGGTAAGGAATTTCCAAAGTGGGTCAGGACCTTGGAATAGAGATGGTGGCGGAAGAGCCCTTAATGGGCCAACGGCTTCCGTAGTGGACCACTGGCACCGGTGTACCCGGCCTCTCGTCCTAGGGGAATAATTAAGGAACTGGCCCTCCAGGTTGGGGGTTGTGCCGTCGGGGTAACTTCCCTACCACGTAAAAAACGCATGGTTCCGAAACAACCAAAAGCCTCGGATAAGGATGACTCAACTAATGACGACCCCAGCAAACGAAATAAGGACAACGACCTTCGGATCTGTACGTGGAATGTTCTGTCCCTTTACAGACCACGTGCAGCCGAACAACTAGCAGAGGCCCTAGACTGCTATAAAGCAGATATTACCGCCATCCAGGAAGTGCGATGGGATGGGCCAGGCAAAAAGAGGATGAAAAACTGAGACATCTACTACGGTGATTGCTACAGAGGCAACAGGCAACGCTTATTCGGATGCGGATTTGTCATACGCGGCAAACTTAGTCAAGAAGTCTTAAGCTTCCGACACGTTAGTGAGCGTATTATGATTATCCGGATCAAGGCTAAATTCGCTAACATAAGCCTAATATGTGTTCATGCCCCCACGGAAGAAAAGGATTCTGCCACCCAAAAAGTATTTCTACGAGCTCCTCGACAAAACATACGAGCAATGTCCTAAATAGTATTGGGCGATTTTAACGCCAAAATAGGAAAGGAGGACGTCTTTGGTAGGACAGTGGGTAAGCATAGTCTACACGACACCACGTCTAATAACGGACTAAGGCTAATTGATTTCGCTGTGGAGCGAAATGTCACCGTAGCAAGCACATGGTTTCCTCATCTCAATATTCATAAGCAGACATGGCGGTCCAATGATCATGTAACGATCAACCAAGTTGATCATTTTGCGATCGGCGCAAGGCATGCCTCCAGTATTCTGGATGTCCGGACCTTCCGAGCAGTCAACATAGACTCGGATCTTTACCTTGTTGTAGCCAAGGTACGGATGCGGATATCCCAAACTGAGCAACAAAGAAGAATCACTGTGAGAAAATTTAACGTCGAAAAGCTACAATCGCAAGAGACCGCCAGACTCTTCGCTGAACGCGTATCCCGAAATCTCTCAATCACCCCTTTGCCGCCAGCATCAAGTACCGAAGACCAGTGGCAACGCTGTCAACATGCCATCAGAAACGCCGCGACTGATGTGCTGGGTCTCGCTCGCCCACCACCGCGAAACCCCTGCTTTGACGAGGAATGCCGGCGAGTGCATGCAGCCAAACAAGAGGCATACAAAGCGGCGCTGCAATGGAAGACGAGAGCTGCTCGTGAGCTCTACGAGCAAAAGAGACGGGAAGAACATCGGCTTCTCCAAAAGAAGAAGAAAGAGCATGAGAAGCGCGCGTTTGAGAATATCGAGAGTTTATTCTCTAGGAACAATGTACGGAAGTTTTACCGAAAGGTAAAAAGAACGTGTCAGAGAAGCAATACCCGTACAGAATCACAGTCGGTGCTGAATATGGAAAAACTACTTCTGCAGACTGTATAACGGCGACGAAGACCAACATCCCGCTGTCAGGCAGAATGAACCATTCAACATAGACGATGATAGTCAAAATTTCCGTCCACCTGACCAAAACGAAGTGAGGATAGCAATATCCAATCTAAAATCCAACAAGGCTGCTGGACCTGACGATTTACCGGCCGAACTTTTCAAGGCAGCTGGTGATGAATTGGTAGAGTGCATACACCAACTCATCTCTAAGATTTGGTCAGACGAGTGTATGCCTGATGAATGGAATCTCAGTATCGTTTGCCCGATCCACAAGAAAGGAGACCCCATCAACTGCGCCAATTATAGAGGCATCAGTCTCCTCAACATCGCATACAAGATCTTTTCTGCTATATTGTGTGAACGCCTGAAACCTTTCATCCACACCCTGATTAGACCCTATCAGTGCGGTTTCAGGCCAGGAATCAACCATCGATCAAATCTTCACACTTCGGCAGATCCTGGAGAAAACCCAAGAATTCCAAATCGGTACGCATCATCTCTTTATCGATTTCAAGGCCACCTATGACAGCATCTATAGAGAAGAGCTTTATAGAGCCATGTCTAGTTTTGACATCCCTGCCAAACTTGTCCGTCTGTGCAGGCTGACGATGGAGAACGCTCGCTGCTTCATCATGGTCGGTAATGACCTCACTGAGACCTTTGATGTCAAAAAAGGTTTTAGACAAGGTGACGCGCTATCATATGACTTCTTTGATATTGTACTTGAACGGATTGAACGGAACTCACAAGCAAACACCGGAGGCACAATCTATTACACGTTTGTACAACTGCTTGCATACGCCGACGATATAGGCATTATCGGAAGAACTCAGCGGGCTGTCACCGGTGCGTTTGCAAGCATTGAGGCGGAAGCGGCCAAAATGGGTTTAGCGATAAACGAGGGCAAAACCAAGTATATGCTGTCAACAAGAACGGACGGCCAACACCGACGAATTGGACAAAACGTCACAGTGGGCAGCTATAACTTCGAGGTAGTAAGGGACTTTATCTACCTTGGCTCTGCTATAAACTCGAAAAACAACATCAGTGCAGAAATCAATCGATGAATAACTCTTGCCAATCGCTGTTTTTTTGGGCCTAGGAGCCTATATTCTACCAGAGACGGATCTACCATCATTGGACCAGCTTCAGATACCCCGTTCATCAAACCAATTGTGGTAGAGGAACTGCTCTAAATCAAGCACGCCACCGACTAGAACCGTAGTTTGGGGGGCACAACAAATTTAGCATAAGTCGCAGCGCACCTGTACTTCACCAAGTATATTGGACGTTCATTCAACTCAGTCGCACCTGGGTTGTCCGTCACCAAACCATTGAACTTTCGGTACAAATCCGTAATTCTATGTAGTAAAAGGCAAATATCGTCAGCGTAGTCGATGTGCGTAAGATAGATTGCAAGGCTCCATTAGATTCTATCAGTTTGCTTTGACAAACCACTCTCTAATGGACTGGCAAGAAACGGTTCAAACACACCGTTCCTTGGACCAAAACCCATTTGTGGGATAGGTCCTCCTAAAATACGGAAAGACTTAAGGGAAGAGGAGGAGAACAAGTGGGTCGAACATTGGGACGATATCCCCCAACTAAGACGGACAAAAGAATTTCTGGAGAAATTCAACCGGAAAGAAGCAGAATCTGTTTAAAAGTAACAAGAATCGACTTACTGCAGACGGGTTACTGCAGACTCAAGAAGCACGTTAGGAAACTGTTAATAGAGGGAGGCGGACACTGCAGATTCTGCAGGGACTTCGTCGAAACACCAGCATATCTTCTTATGGAATGCGGAGCACTGATCCACAAAATAAGAAATTACCTAGGTGCCTATCTCCTATCAGAAATGGATTTACCTTCGCTGGATCTACTTAAGATACTCCGGTTCATACCAGCAGATGGACTGGAGGAAGTACTCTAGACCGAGCATTTCATCGACTAAAGCCCTACTATTGGAGCACAATAGATCTATAAAAGGTCGCAGTGCACTTGCACCTCACTACAATAACTATTTATCTATCTGAGCACTCTGTAGAATATTACTAATTGCACAAGAATAGTGGTGATAATATTCCCTAAAGTAACTTCAGAGTTGATGTTTCTACTTACATAAGACAAAGTTACAAATGAACAGTGAGCTATGAAGTACATTGAAGCGTATCAGGATATAGACTGAAATTCACGTAACTTGGTAGTTACATTATAAGGTTAAGGATCTCATGGTGCGTGAGCTAAATACGACAAGTTCTACTCTAATGTCACTTTTAATTTTACTGATATGAGGAAAGTCCTTACTTTTACACGTGCATTACCAACACTTAACATCATTCACTTAATTTCTAAATTTCATTCTTTGTCACAACGAAATCCAAGCCTCCCTTATTCTAAGAAAACTGCACCCTCACTTTCTCTTTAGTGAAATTTTTGTTTCATTTTCAAGTCGCGCCTCGTACCTCTTACTGATTGATTTGGCCTTTGCAGCACGTCTTCGAAATTAAGGATAATTTTGCGGCATAAAAATGCTATTCATCAATAACCCTGAAACCCAAAACCCTCCCACTGAGATTTGGCAAACAAAAATTGCACACCACACCGCCATTCGACTATAGACAACAACACTCCAATTAAAATATCGAAGAGCCAGTTAAAATGCCATTAATCACCCCTCTAACCATGTGCTGTGTGGTGCCAACACCATCATCAGAAAGGTGCGAAACGTTTCTTGTTTTCTTGTGAAGCAATTCACACCTTCTTTGTGCCGAGATTGCCCCGAAACTCTTCCCATATAATTTTCTGCACACCATGCCACGCTGCGCAAAGCAGAGAGTCCATAAATTACCAAGGCGCCAAAAAACAATTTCGAACTCAAGCTCAACTGTGCATAAGGTATGTAGGTGTTGACCCTAGCCAAAGGCGGAAACCCCACACTTAAAGTTGCCCTTAATTAGGCATAATTGCGTTGCCCTCAAATGTTGACACCAAAACGACAAACCCGACAAAATTTATGAAATTCATTTTTCCTCGGGGGCCAACAATGTGTTACAACATGGTCCTCGCATTCGTTTTACTGTCACTAAGTACCAAAGCGCAATTATACAGGTCCTACCTGAGACCGCGTGGTTACCTGTCATCTGAGAGAGCTGATCACATGCGAAAGGTATCGCGTAAATAACACACTCCACGGTGCCGATACCAAACTATCGCAATATTTGGACGTTAATTCGCAGAAAATGTCTCGGGCTCCCAGGGATCACCGTATGGTGTGGTAGTTGTGTGACTACTCCAGCTCACAGTTTCAGTGCAAATCGAATTAAATTTCGAGCAGTACGTATAAAAACATTAACATTCCATAACGAATCCGAATGCGAAGACGGAGGGTGGGCAAAAGAATCCAAAAAACGATGTGAGACAACGACAAACAAGAAATTGGCAGACCAAACGTCCTCCTCCTGCGAGAAGTGTGTGGAACGCTGTCGGCCCGCATGAAAGGCGCTCATCCGTAATGCCTTCGCTTTATCCTCGCACACACCGAATAAAGTCGCAAATGGCGCGCGCAACTAATATGAGCCGAAGATCAAGATGTTTCGCTGTAAAGATGACAGAGCATATCAGAAGCAACAGTTGCAATATAAAAACAAAAAGACAGCATAAGAGCACACAAACAGGACAACTTAGATTGAACTTAATCACCGGATCAGTGTTATAAGGTGGTGACACTCGAGACGGGGCTGTGTTGCGATTGGATACGTGTTTTTTTTTTTTTCTGTTAAATCCTTGTAAAGGTATTTTATATGAGAAACGATAACACGGTTACACGGCTACATGTTAAGAGAACAGTATTAGAGGACATTGACGGGTACCTTTGCCTCAAACGTCCTGCAATTTTGTATATACTCGTATATACCTTTTGTATTCGTAAAAAAATTATTTCAATATGATGGACCTATCTCTGGTCTAAGTGCATCTTCACCGAGTTTCTTATCAACCTTCAAGATTTGAAATATTATTTTCAATTTGGACGCGAATCATGGCAAAAATGGTACAAATCCTTTTCCTTGTATTTCCCCAATCCCTTATCCCAAAGGAGTTATGTGTCATGCTATACTAAAATCCAACTCGCAGCTTTGAAGAAAGTTTTATGCTTTAGACTTCTCCACCGTGCGCTAATGTGATAAGTCAGGCAATATAATATTGCAACACATTCTTGGCCCATATATTCTCTGGTATTAATTTTAGACGACAGTCTGAGATGGCAAATCCATCACAACTCCATTTAGGAAGCACACACGACATCGACATCTTGTGCTTTCATTCTTTTTCATTCTATTTCGGCGAGGTTATGATCTGAACTCAAGAGATGATAAACCTCCCACTTAACTGCATTTCTACTGATCCGTCTGTGGGGTTCGCCTGTTTGACCTTAGAAAATATCGGCAGGCGTCTCGACTTTGGATCGCTTCGTTACTGAGGCAAACCAAATGCTGGTGTTGCTGCATTTGGGTGATCCAGGAGTATTTAGACCTGCCTTTCTTTCGCCATATCTTTGAAGCGTTCATTGATATTGCCTTTCTGAAAGAGTTCAAATGATCTTCTTTGAACATGACCCTCGATTGCAGAAGCACAAAAGTCGTATCCTTATTTCTTGAAAATAGTCGATCAATTATCAATTTGTAGAGAACCGCACAAACAATTTGTACTCCAATAAAAAATTCTAAACAGTACAGATCAGTTGCAGCTATACAAGATGATCTTGAATTAGTCGATCGGTCAAAAATATCGCGCGGGCAAGAATAGGAGAAAATGCTGGAGAAAACCCCAAGATATCGACTTAAGCAATTTCTGGCGCAACACTTTTCAAATCTATTTATACCGAAAAACGGCGGTACAAGATGGCCACATTGTCCACCCATCCGTTTTGGGAGCACTCGATTTCATAATCGCTTCCTTAAGGAAAAAGCTAACGTCAGCAAAACATACATCTGCTGATGAAGGCAAGCAAAATTCGCTTTGATAACAGGGAAGTCGTTTTATGAAGTGCTACAAAAGTAGATGCACTTCTGCCGCACCCTGTATATTCTCCTTCGTCCGTTTTGCTATCCATAAACTAGACTCTCGTTTTAGAAATTCTAAGGGAACTTTTTTGTGGAGTTCAATATGGTATCGTACATAATGTATGTACAACTCCAAATAAAAGTCTATGATTGTCATACCAACCAAAACAAACTTTACTACTCCAATTCAAGAATTTAACAAAAAGGAATTGAATGTGAATTAAAAATCAAACCCAATGCTAAACATTTTTTTTTTTAGAACGTTTAAACTCCTAGAAATTATTTTTTATATAATTTGCCAGCACTCAAGGGGTTATGAATACCTTTAAAATGTTTTACACAATGCGGGCGTTGAAAGGGATAGACAGAAAGAGAATGATTGATGTTATGATGTGAAACACGGATATTTCGTTTCAGAAAAACTCCGGGGGTGGTGTCTAGATAACTGGGGAGATTTTTTCGTTATTTTTGTCTTTGCTTCTGATTCACAATAATTCTTTCTCGACCACGTAATGTCATAGTTATATCAATCATCCAAAAGAGCGAACAATTTGCCAGCCATATGACCAACCAATTACCGGTATTATGGTATGTCTTCACAATAGTGTTGGCATAAGCTTTCACAGTTGATCAGAACTAACGTTTTATATATGTATCTCATGAGAAATAAATAAATAAATGCTTGCTGGCACCAGGATTTGAACCATATGTGTGACAATCGATGACGTTACCACCATCGCCACCCCCAAATGATGTCGTTTTGTGGAAGCGTACCACATGTTTACGCAGCAAACATTTCATTGGGACTTGTTCTCGTAGCTTTCTTGGTGTGTTATCCTTTTAGCATGAAGGGAATACACATGCAGTTGTATGATGTTCTGAAGAATGGTTCTGACAAATATAAAATAAATTCGGATGTCCTGTACTAGGTACGACCATTCTTTCTAAAGAAGTGGCATAAAAAAGAGGTGTGTATCATAAAGTGGGATCAAGTAGGAAAACCCAGAGTATGTGAGGTACTCAATGTTGAGCAGCTACTTCTCCGAACGGAATGATCTATGCTTTGATGGTTTAATAAAACAGTGTACATGCTCCCAAAATGAAGATCAGATGCATCATTGAATCAAGTCCGGCAATTTCTTTTAAACCTGCTTGGGGATTCCACCTGATGAGTTGGAGTGGGTACCGAAGAATCGAGAAGGATAACGAGTTCATCTGAGCTTCATTATTCGTTATAAAGGTATTTAATATCAGATATTTCCTCGATGTGTCACATGCATACAGATAGAGGAACCTATTTTGTGTAAAGCCACGAAATGCTACAGTAAGAAGGTGGTAAGATACAGGGGAGGGAGGTGTATCGGGTTTTCGATTTATTAATGAAACTTATGAAAAGGCGAACCACCAAAGGCAAATTAGTAAAAATGTAGTGAAGTAGGAGGGTTATGATCCCTTGAGTTAAGATCATAACTTCGCTAAAATAGGAAGAAGGAACCCTGAAAAGCAAATTTGGAAGAGATGGCACCAAACCGTCATATCCGTTGAAGTAATATGACAAGCATGTCATGCCACCTACCAATAAACGTATAGGTTCCCAGAAATCGGGATTCCATTCAGTGGTCCGTGGATGGTCATTGATTTCTTTCCACAACAAGTGGCGTAACAGAAATGGTGTAGTTGTTAATTTGCAACTGTGACACTTAAGGTATCCAGCCATAAACCTTCCCTCTATACGTACTCTGTTGACATAAGATCAGCCTTAGGGTATACACTTTAAGAATATTTATGAAGTTTTCCATTACCGTTCTGCTCTAGGGCAAAATTCCTCATTACTATGTTAATTTAATTACTAATCTGCAATTTTATTTAACTACGCAACTTCAAGGAGACTAAATCAATAGGCAGCGCGCGCACACTCTGCACGAGAATCCCCAAAAATTATTTCCCACGATTAAGTCTGTCGACTTTTGTATCTTGCCCGAAAACACCTTTCTCCAGAAGTGTGCATCATCTCTCTCCCAACAGATTCGCCGATCTACAGTCGACCGCTCCATTTAGTGTTGCGCGGAACGTACGTCAAAATGTCGCCTCCAGGGTAAATGCAATTAAACAAATTACGACCAGTCCACCCCTATATATGGATAGAGGCCACTGCAATAAGAGTGTATACAATGCCTGGAGTGTGTAAAATAAATATCTTTTGGCTACTAACACTCTCCCGTGGCACCATTTTTCATTTTTACATCCATCCAGGAGAACTGAACACGCGAACATCCCGAACACGATTGTAAAAACCGATTCACTCCTAACTGTTTACTGGCGGGTTTTGAGTTATTTAATTGTTACGCAAACGACTTAATTGCAAATCACAGAGAATCCCGGAATTTTATCTGTATATTCCTCCGGGGAGGCGAAATTTCATTTGTTCATGCCCGAGGCTTTGATGTCGGTTGCTTTTATTATGACACCTCGGCGAGTTGTCCGACAGGAGTAAGATGCTGAGAACATATTTCTCCTGTTTTTTTTTGTGGTGAAAATCTTTTACTTTCAGTAAATTAGTGGCTTGGGAGGATTGCAACCTAATTCTTTTTGGCTTTTCTGTCTCCTTTAACGATCAGGAGAGTTTTTATTGGCGCAATAAATTTTAATTTATTTGATGGGTATCGAAGGAAAATTGCAAATAAGATGTTTAGATGAAGTTATACAAGGTTTTCGTTGACATAACGAGAGGAGGTGTAGCGCTAAGGTTGAAATTGTAAAAGAAGATTTATGCAGCGTTAAATTAATACATTTTTACTGGTTTGTTAACAAATTAGGCGCTCAGCGGAGCTGTAAAAGAATGCAATCATTTCGGCACGTAATTCTTTTGACATCACTGAGAAATGTTTCAACTCAATGACTTCAATTGTAAACTTTAAAAAAAATACAAATATCATCATTCATTTTGAAGTCATGACTGGAGCAATCATTTTCTTCAAGCATTCATTGAAGGCATTTTGAAGTCACTAACTCCCAGTGAATGTATTCAGTCGATTGAAGTCTTTAAAGTCATTGAATGCATTCAGTCGATTTGAAGTCATTAAAGTGTTTGAAGTCTTTGAAGTCAATGAATGCATTCATTCCATTGAAGTCATTGAAGTTTTTAAAGTCACGAAATGCATTCAATTAATTAAAGTCATTGAAATCCTTGAATTCGTCGAATTCACATCAGCAAAAAAAAAAAAATAGCTGTTGAAATTTAACACGCATACAACGCAACAACCCATCAAACGCGTAGACCTAGCATCTCGCAACCACTCGTGTTGTGTGCGTTATATTTTTCGCACGAATGGAAGGGCCCTACAATTTTCTGTCGTATCCGAAGGGTTTGTTGTTTTTTTTTTTTGAGAATCTTTTTCGCGTCAACAATACTCTCAAATGTTTGTCAAATGTGGTGGAACATTGGAAAAACTTTTTGGTATATTCTGGGACTCGAACATGAAACCTAACGGGTAGTGGTCCGACACACTAACCATTGTGTCACGGCGCCCGCTTTAACAAGCACACCTATTGATACTGGCTCTATGAATTAGCTCCTAAGGAATTAATTCCCAAAAAGAAATGATAAGCAATTTATAAGAAAATGTTGCCTTCTAAACAGTGGAGGGTTGGGTTCCGTATCCCACTTTTTATAGTTCCGTGTTTTTAATTACTGCTTTTCCAATTTAAACTAGTGGTTTTACTTTAAAAAAAATCGCGCCCTGGGGCTAAATCTAAACAAACAACGGTTAAGTGGAGCGCTTCTCACGATTCGATACCCGGCAAGGGGAGTACTATCATCGCTACTATATGGCTACTAATATTGAATGAGATGCTCAACATCGTGGCAAGAAAAGTGTGTAATACTATAGCCTACATTACATTACATCAGCCATTTCAGAAATCAGTCCACTGGTCTGGTGGCTGGCACTAGACAAGATAAGCTACATTACAATCTTGGAAATAATTCAGAGATTAGACTGTATCTGCACAACGAGTGCCTTGAAATCTAATTGCTGCACTCGAAACGGTGTTACATCTTCTTCCCATTAATATTTTTTAGAAACTCTTAGCATTGAAAGTCCAAGAGAATCCAAGAACTGATTAATGTTAGAACTAGCTACCGGCATTTTCTTGTCAGTTATACTTCACGTAGTAAATCTGACTAAATGCGCTCACTCCATAACTTGGAATTCAAAAATGAAACTAAAATTTCAAGCTGAATTAAAAGGAATTCCGAGGCAATTCTATTCTGAGATCCTTCAAACACGGATCCCAAACTGAATCACTGCTGTGTATTCATAGCGTAAATAACATCAATCTGTGAAGTACCAACATCGTACTATATATAGATAGGCAGGCAGCAATAACAGCCTTCGAATCGTCAATGATAAGATGAAAGATGGTAATGTAATGCTGGAGATGTCCTGATTATATCGCAGAAATATTCCAGGTAATAGTAAGGCAGATGACCTACCAATATCATAGAAGGTACCAGCAGGCTTCTTACGAGGAAATAACTGTGCCCCATTAACTCGATTAAATTCTACTTTCACACTAGGGTGTAGTAATATAGTCAACTGGACATACTTCAGTAAGTAGGAAAAACGTAGGCATTACAATTGGACCCCTCACATGTCTGATATAAAGGCTTGATAGGAGGATATCCAAGATTTATGGGAGTACACTCCAACAATATCTGCAGGAGCTGATGAGATGAGGAGGCAGAAGAAACGTACCTTTACTCTTATACCCTTGCCCTGCCCCATTCTCTAAAAGCAGAAAACATTTATTTAATAACCTGAGTGACCTGTTAAATATTGAAGTCTGCAGGATTTGCGGATTTGTTGCTGCGATGAACCAATCATATGTTAAACCACACGGGATAGCGCGTGCCCATCTACACTGAACATAGCTTAATGAGTGAAACACGAATGTGGGTATAAAAACCCTTAATTGTATTCAATTTTATATTACGCACAGTATTCCCCTTCATTATATCTTTTCCCAAATTAAAATCAACTTTTTGCTTCAAAGATCGCAGGAAATTGAGATGTCCAAAATAAATACCTGATTTAACATGACACAGGATCGTACAGGAATTACAAGGAAAAACGATTTAATCCAAAATGCTCACTCAGGATGCGCATTAAATTAGCAAATTATATGTCCGATTTACCTCGATAAAAAGCTTGATTGTTTGAAGAAGAGTTTAATGACTCTGCCCTTTGTTCCCTCTACAGGGCTTAATCTCTCACTTGGAAGGAGTGAATCTCTAGAAAAACAACCAACTGACCGGTCAATTATACAAACAAGACGAAACAATAAATTCACTTATCGCCCGAATCGGCAAATCGTCAACGAGTAAGTACCCCCGAAACCCCGGTATCTTGTAGTTTGTCTTTTAAAACAATGATGAGCAGAACAAAAAATACGAAAGTCTCCTTCGCCACTTGATTGAATTATGTGAGGGTAAAACAGGCATCCTTGGTGGTTTCATTTGGCCAAAGTAATTGAGTGATTTAGGCATTTCCAGTGAACGGATTAACCAACCGCACTGCTGTTGATATTCTGGTGGCCCAATTACGTTTAAACGGATACAAGATTTATGTAGAAATTAATTGGCAGATGATAATCGATGATCGAAATCATCTGCAATTGGGGCTTGTAAAGGGATATATGGGTGGAAGTATACTGAAACGTTTGCACAGAGGTCGAATTAAATTGATATATTATGCCAGTTGTCTGTTAATTGTTACTCACATTTTGGTTGTAATAACTAAGTGCACAGAGGTGGTATTTAGAGTTACATATGCATTGGACCACACACATGCTAGCAATTTTAAATTCTACAAGGTTGTGGGGAGAACGAAAGCAAAGATCTCATGATGATGCCGATACTCAGATAACGAACATTTTCTTTCTGATGAACTACAGCCATTTATCGTGGCTTAAGGTGATGCAAGTAATGCCTTGACCGAGTCTTCGAAAAATTATGAAACATTTGGTACTGGAATTGTCGTTATGAGCCGATGAATAAAAATGTGCACCAGTGTAAATATTTCACAATCCAAGGTATCATCTCGAGGGGCATGAGTTGATGAAAGTTTAACACCGCTTCAAACTGCGACAAAGATTAATGTCTTGTTAAACAAAATTTACGCTTGATTATGCTTAGCGTATTGCTGATTTGACCACAATCTCTCAGATACCTCAGAGACCAGAGGCCACCTCATGGTGAGGTGAAATGCTACGTTACCCACATTTGAACTAACTCACATGCGATTATATTTTTTTCTTCACTATACCAAAACAAACCTTTAATGGAAGTAGGACCAGCATAGAAAACGCCTGACTTGAAGAAAAGGATAAACATAAATTGCTGCTTACCCATGAGTTCCATCACTAAGTTAGCCGTTTGACGGTGGCATGGAATACATCAGGTGTACGCTTCACCGGGCATCGTTGCGGCCACACATATTCCAAAATCGCTGAGGAGTAAAGCTAAGCGTTACATGAAGTCGAAAACGAAACGTAATTTCATACACTTACGCGATCAGGCATATAACCACTGGAAGCGCTTCCGCTTGTATTCTACCCAGCTTAATTCCTCTCTCGGGTGTCGTAAATTGTGAAGTAATATTCGTAGTATTGGGATCGCTAAACCAAAGCTCAACAGAATCGAAAATGTCGGCTGTAATGTATTCAATCGACAATTTGCATCCTCTTCCTCAAATCTGCCGAACTTAGTAAGAGATTTACACAGTCGATCGTCAAATCAATCAGAATTAATAGTCCCTCCCTGAATATCCTTCACAATGGAAAATGGCTAAAGTGGTACCTACACCGAAAAATTCAAAAGGAAACGAGTTTAGGCCCATTTCTATTTTGTCTTTTCTTTCGAAAGCTTTTATAAGAATTTTACAAAAGCAAATGAGCATGTATCTTAACACCAACAATTTGATGACAACACACCAATCGGGTTTTAAGAAGGGTCACAGTTGCATAACTCTATTAGTGAACGTCACGGAAGATTTGCGGCAAAGTATGGATGACGATAAGGTGACCTTTTTAGTGTTGCTTGATTTCTCGAAGGCGTTTGACACAGTCGTTCATTATAACCTACGCAATAAGCTATGTCGACTATTCGACGTTTCACACGATGCAGTAAAGCTTCTTGGTTCGTACCTTTCAGATAGAAAGCAAATTGATCAAATTGGCGACACGCAATCGGACTCCGTTACGACATTAAATGGCGTCCCACAGGGGTCCATTTTAGGTCCACTACTGTTCTCGATGTACGTCAACGATCTGCCATCAATTACTAAGCACTGCAAGACACATATGTATGCCGATGACTTGCAGATGTACTTGAGCTCCGATCTCGGTCTTATTGAGCATAGTGCTGTCTGCGTTAATGAGAACCTCGATAGCATAGCGCGCTGGTCTGAAACGAACGGTCTCTTGTTAAACCCTGCAAAATCTAAGTGCCTGGTCATCTCAAGGAATTCATTGGACTTGTCGTACTTCCTTTCTGTATTTTTAAGCGATGCTCCTATTGAATACGTTAAGACGGCCAAAAACCTTGGTATGGTCCTTAACCGAAATCTGACCTGGGATAACCACATTAATGTTGTGACTGGTAAGGCTTATGGTGTTCTTCGAACATTGTGGGCAAAAAAAGCTTTCAACCCTTTTAAAACACGGCTCATGCTCGCCAAAACATTAGTCATACCAACATTGACTTACGGGTGCGAAGTTTTTGCCAAGTGCAACTCTGTCAGTAAAAGAAAACTCCAGGTGGCTTACAACAACACCGTTGGGTAGGTTTTTGGACTATGAAGGTATTATCGAGTGTCGCATTTGTCTACGCGCCTTTGCCATATGACGTTCAACAGCCTTCTACAGTTCCGCACCTTAACCCTTCTCTCAATTATCTTGACAACACGACAACCTCCATATCTGTATGAGAAACTAGTTATAACTTCCTCAAACAGGTCTAGACAGCTGACTCATCCCCGTTACTCGTTCTTTACCACCGAGTGTCATTTTTTTATTAATTCCATACGCTTATGGAACTTCTTACCGCGTTCTATCAGAAGAATTAATAACACAAGAAGGTTTAAAAATGAATTAAGAAACCATCTGTCACGAAATATTAATTAGTATTAATGGATTTTGACTAAACTATTAATTATTATGCTTTATTATAACTATGTCATTATATCGTGAAATATTATTATGAACTTTATGTAGCTTTGAAATACAGAATTAGCTTAACACTAGTTTATAAGATATTATATCTTAAAGTGTATAGGAATCACGAAAATAAAAATAATTAATAAATAAAATAAGCACGACCTACAACCACATATTTACAATAATCTGTCTGCGACAGTCCATCATTCCCTGGTCAAATACATTGTACAGGGAGTCTTAGAATGCAGAGGGCTAGGAGCTTTTCCGAGCAGTGAAAACATCCTTAGTTGGAGGTTTTGTGACCACGATACGCAGTTTAAAAGAGATTCCTCGATAGCGTGAGGGAAATAAACAGCGAACTACTCTCGAAAGCGAGGTGAGATATTCTCGTTGTGATTTCTATGACACTATTAAAGGAAAACTCCTTTCTAAGTAACGAGGCTGCAATGGTTGAAAGTGTTGATGCCATCACGAGGCAGGGAAGAAAAACTCGGCTGCTGGTGAAAGACGAAAGGAGAGTTTATGTTAGCCATGTAATAGATAGAGAGCCAGTTCTACCAAACGAGATAAAGAGTTTATAAAAGGTGCGATGATGTATAGATACAGGCTACAAGAGGTCATTGACCATGTCAGTGAATGCGTCATGCAGCGCCAATTAGATCCAAATGGTAGATCCCTGAGCTGCACTTCGCTGCAGACAAGATCCGTCAGATTTGATTGTGGATGCCGTACAACTTTCATGTTTCCATTTGCCGATTGCCAACGGGATTTATCTACGCCATGGTGCAATGATCTTATAGCTATTAAATCATTACACCTTCAAGTTGCCTATATTTTTCATAAATTTGCATAATTTCTTAGCGTATCCTCTTTAATATTATTTACTTATTTTAATTCTAGCTTACAGCATCGCATAATTTGAGCTACTTCTAAAAGATTGCAAAGCCGAAATGAATAATGTCCCTTACGTAACTTTAATCACAATAATGAGTAATGGTTCCACATATTAAATAAATTCAAAGACCGCCTTAAGCATATTCATTGTTATTCAGAATTATCTTATATAACCGTATTATAATTCTTCTTAATTTATACTTTGGTAGAGATGCTTTCCGCTGATAGCCTCAGCACCACGTGAATCCAATGTGTCAACGCACATGAGAACCCACGATGTGCATCCTTTGGTTGATAAAATCTTCAATTGCGACCACACGCACATTACGATTAAAGATAATTTTCATAACCCTTAGGCCTACTATTAAGGATACCCTCTACCATATATGATCCATAATTGAATAAAAGCCAAGGTACCTACTTGAGCTAAATCGATTAAGAGATTTATTAATATTATCTTTGTAATACAAGCTAAGAGTGAAACTTGTTTTTAATAAATTCAATCCCTGCATTTATAGCCGGACCTCACACAAAAATGCAATGCCAAGCGAGGCAAATCTTTCATTGTTTTGGATTGGTTTGAGCTATGTAGCTTAAAATCAATTTGGCACACGCCCAGGGATAGTGTTGTCCAAATCGATTTCGATCTAATTACCGTAAAAAGGGAGCGAAACTTTTGACCTTCTGTCCACAAAGTAGCCTGCGACACTGTGCCAGGTGGAATAGTTTTCGTACCAAGGTGATAATGTTTCTTGTAGACGAACCTATTCTTATATCAACAAAAGGGAATGCGGCCATTTGCGACCGATGAGGACGCCGCCGCCGGTCGGCCGTACCGAATCTCTTCACAGTGCAAAAACTACAAAAACCTATTTTGATTTCTTTTAAATTATTTTTTAAAGAGTTTGAGTTTGTCCTTTTGGGTCGCTTTATCGCGTGTCCTTTATTTGGACAAAGATGCAGACACATAGACGGCATCTTTTTTTCAAACCACTTGGGACGTCCGTTCTGGAGCAGCGCAGGAAATGTACACTATTGTTTGATGTAGGTATTGTATGACGCCGAACAAAAGTGTATCATAATTTTGATCGCCAGTTTTACAATGACCCACACAATGGTATAGGTATGTCCGGCAGACCAAAGAAAACAAAAAGGACATGACATTGATATTCTGCGCTAGCTAACCTGTGGCATTGCAGGAGTTCATACCGCAAAGAGGACGAAATGCAAAAAAGGACAGAGCATTTTATTTCCTTTTCGCGTCCGGATGTCGGTTTATGAATTTAATGGTTTGTCTGTTTTTTATGACGAATACGGGAGAAAGGCATCGTCGGGGCATCCCTGAATCCTTTGACTGGACCGGAAGTCTATCGCTCTTGAAATCTAGATTTACTTGCCGACGAGCAAGAGGTTACCTTAATGTTATTTTCATATTTTGAAAAGCACATAAGTAGAGCACATTACATGTTGATAGTTACAGGTGACCCTAGACATTTGATTCGCTAACTGATTTTTGCTTATTTTGGCCGTGGATCTCTAAAACAGATACAAAGGAGTTACAACATGTGCGTCATAAATGAGGACCCAATGCCAACATTTTCTGACTTATTCAGTTGGCATATCAAACGTCTTGGCTCACTCGCTAAAATATAATGGCGTTTTATTGTGATTTTTTGGCTTGAAATACAAAATAATTTAGATATTATTTATGGGATTTTATGAAACTTTGTTTAAATGCTAAAATGTCAATAACAGGCGGTGTTCTCAAGCGGTCCACCATCTAAGTGCTAATCGCGCCCGACGCTGCTTGATTTCGGTGATTGGACAAGAACCCTTAAGCGTCGTTCATCATTTCATGTTTTTTATTTGTGTCGAGGTCATTCCGATTCACTAGTCTCGCTTAAGAAGTGTCACTTCAACATTTCTAAACGTTGTATAAAGTATATTTCAAAAACTAATTTTCGCAAATTATTCATTATCTTAATAAAGTTTCTATAAAGTCTATAAAGTAAATAATAGAGAAAAAAAATTGCAATCAATGTTTCTCGTAAAACGATGGCCCACCACATCAAAATGAATAGGACTCTTCTATAGGTCTACTCTCGAAGACATAATCGACCACCTCAACACCCTGCGGATTACGTATATCATCGTGCGTTGAATATCGATCGGCACTCCGCCTGCTGTTTATCGATTTTGAGAAGTCCTTCGATAGTGTCAAGAGGGATTTTATTTGGCGTGTCTTTCATAGGAGAGGTATTCCCGATTAACTAGTTGTTATTATTATATCAAAGCTGCATATGAAAGCTCCAAATGTCACGTTCTGCACAGAGAAAGGTTGTCTGAGGAATTTGAGATCCAAAGTGCGGTAAGACAAGTATTCTTTCACTAATACAATTTCTATTGTTCGATGTTGTCCAAAATATGGCGAAGCAATGCAATCAGTTTGAACACCAAGCTAAGACTGTTTCGCTCCAACGTTGAGTTGGTGCTGTTATATGGATGCAGCACATGGAGAGTGACCACTGCTATAACCAAAAAGCTGTAAACGTTCATTAATAGGTGCCTGCGCAATATCTTAAGGATTTTCTGGCCCAAACGTATCGCTAAAGAACACCTTTACAAGAGAACGGGTCAGGAACCAACATACACAACCATCCAACAACGGAAGTGGCAGCAGATTGTTCACACGCTCCGTAAGGGTGACAGTTCTATAGCGAACCGTGTTATGCATTGGAACCCTTTAACTCAGGATGGCAGAAGACCTGGTGGTCCGAGGAGAACATGGCGCAGAACAGTCGGGAAGGAGGCACAGCAGTTTGGGAAAACTTGGGGAGAGCTGAGACACATTGTCAGAAATCGTACACGATGGCGCGTAGGCGCAATAGAGGCCCTAGGACCCACAAGTGGATACAGGAGAAACGTAAGTAGGTCTACTCTACCATTAAAGAGCCAATTTTAAATAATAAACTCTTCTCAAAAACGTTCGTTAAAACTTATATCCAGAGAATTATTATATCTACATGTAATATATATATATATAATCGAATGATAACTACGGTCGTCTTTGGGCAGGTATCACGCAAAAACGGATTAACAGATTTTAGTTAAACTTTGCCATTCTATACCTAAGAGGCTTGATCCCAATCTGCAATTAGAATTATCATGATAATTCTCAATGGGATAGGTATTAAAATAAATAAGCACAGAGATAAAAAACAGGCAACCTAAGCATTATTAAACTATACATTCGAAAAGTTTGAGTTATACGTCATTTTAATTGGGTAAATGTTAATTTGTGTAACTGGTATGAAAATGAAAAACTAGTAGTACGATAGTACCCTGCTCTGGTCGACCAACGAAAAATTCGATGAAATCCTGAAAAAGTGGACTATGATCCGCATATACGCAGTCCTGACCTCGCTTCGGAATTAAACATCAGCAACACAATAGTTTCAAATCCTTTCAAGAAGCCTGGTAAAAAAAAATGCTAGATATATTTGTGAATTGCTGGTGAATCGAAATGAAATCGAGCCACTTTTGAAAGATTGATTACTGGTGACGAAACGACTATTACGTACGAGTACAACAATGTGGTGTGAAAAATATCCTGGTCGGATAACTGTTGCAAAGTCGGTACTAACGCCAAAGAAGGTGATGCTGAGTATTTCGTGCGACTGGAAGGGACACATGTGTAATAAGCTACTGCTGCCTGTCTGAACGATTAATTTCGAGCTATGCTGTTAGCAGCTACTAAGACTAAATGAGGCGGTTCAGAAAAAACGGCTGAAATTGATCAACCAAAAGGGCGTCTTCCATCACGAAAATGCCAGAATATATATATACTTTTTGTGAGCTGCTGAAAGATTTTGCTTGGGAAGTTTTAATGCATCTACCGCGTGGTACAGATTTTGCCCGTCGGATTACCATTTGCTTCGTTCCATGCAGATTTATCTTAATGGTGCAAAGTGAAATTCTGCATTTTTCGCCAGCAAATCCCAGAAGTCCTATTAGGATGCAATTATACTTTTGTCCGAAAAATGACAAGCCTTCTTTGATCAAAATGGACAATATTCGTTTTAATAAAATTTATTTAAAATATAGAAAATGATTTTTTGAACTTTCACTATAATGCCCAATCCCAATCTTTACTTTCCACTTAAAACTCCACTTTTATTTTTTTATATTTCACTTCCGTTGTATTTTACGTTTCATAATTTTTAAATAAAGCAAAATATTAACAAAGAATAAATAAATATTTGGCGCAACAGCTCTTCAAGTGCATGGGTCTAGCTTCTCGCAACCACTCGTGTTGTGTACGATATATTCTTTCACACAAATGGAAGGGACCTATAATTTAGTGCCGTATCCGAAGGGCAATTTGTTTTTGAGAAGCTTCCTCGTGACAACAATACTCTCGAATGTATAGGTATGTCAGACGTTCGCGAGAGGTGGGACCGTGAAAAAACTTGTTGGTGTTTTCTGGGATTTGAACCTCACGCGCAGTGGTCTGACACACTAACCACTGCGCCACAGCGACCACGAAATTATAAAGGAAACCAAAATAAATAATGGGAACAAAGAAATGACGAACAAAATTTACTAGGCAAAGTAGTACTGATACACAGTCAAAGAGATCAGAAGTCTCTACAGAGTTTTTCCTTACGAAAGAATGGTACAGAACAAAAAGAAGACCATTTTTGCCAGGTTGATGCAAATATTTCGTAGGTTGTTTGTAAAATAAAGAATTTTTTTTTCAATTTTTGGGCGCTAAATCAAGAGTGAAGAGATTCACGTAAAGCTACTAGCTGAAAGTTGAGTAACATCGAAATAATAAAAAAAAAAAATACGTATGAATTCCATCATATGTAAGTGGTGAAATCCATACCATGATGTTTAATACAATCGCCATCTATGCCGGAAAGATTGCTTAAGATGTGTTTGGAATTGTGGAATGTTTGAAAAAGAGTGTCTAAAGGGTTTTGTCAAGCTTTTAACGTAAACGTGTGTGGTACATGTGGCTAATATGTATGTGTATATATATATACCTGGCTGTATCTGCAACTATGCTGTAACTATTTTCAATCATTTCTTTTTCTAGCAGTTCACTGATATTTCTACTTATAATTTTGCTTACTCGTATCTGTCTCATAAAACTCTCAGATTCACCTTACTTCTCATGACTTTTAAAAACCTTTCGCATCACTTTATGGTTCTATTTGAACTTACTAATTGAACTAATTACCATTGTAAGTTTTTCTCTCAATTCTATCACTCGATACACTCTTCCTTATTTCTCGCGATTTATGCAATGCAATCTCCATCTAAGATATGTATTGCATCGTAAAGCTTGTTAGATGAAACAAATACGTTTGTAGTATTTTTCATTAACTGGAGCACATTTCCATAGATTTAATTTGTTAAACTTCGACTGAATCCTACACCCAAGGCAATCCACAGAAATAAAGTTTAATTTAATATTTGTTCATCACATACTAAATCAGTTCCAACAACGTTCGCAATGTTGTTTCAATAGCCGCAGGAATTTTATAAAATAGAGATATCAAATACGGAATTGAAAGGCATCTTGCACTGCGGAGCCTCTCAAGAAGTAGACTGTCTCCCTGCGCTGTGCCATAACTCACTTTTGTCGATTTCGCGATTTAATATCATTTTTGGCACCTCTGGGTGTCATAATTAACACTTCAACATGGGGCGTTGCAGTAAAGTGTGCAAAACCGATTTTGAATTTATCACGAAGCGAAAGAAACTGGGCGATTCCAGCGTGGGCTAACTTGGTTGCATGCTTTCGGTATAGGTAATGTACCTACCCACTTCATCATGAGGATAAGTTGAGTTTAGCTCTTCGGTGTAAATATTTGATTTAAAAAATTCTACAAAAGTTGTTGCCAAAGGGCCCACACCTTATACAAATGAAAGATTTTCATTTTTATGTGTTGGTTTGTATTGAAGGAATGGTTATGGAATGATTATCTTACGCATTACGTATCAATGTGTGTGTGTGCATTAAGATGTGCAATGCTTTAACTTATTATAAGTTCACATAAATGTCAAGGCAACTGATGATCAAAATAGCTAATAAATTGCGATTTTAGCTTTGCAGTATAAAACCGAATGCACAAAAGTGCTTATCTCGAATGGATATCATAGAGCACATCACAAGGGGCTTACATGCATTTTAGACAGGGTTAATTATTTTAATTGGGTAAATGTTCGTTCGTGTAATTGGAATGGAAAAATAAAACTAGTAGTATCTATAATTATTACAGTCTGTTTTAATGATATGGAAGGAACACTTCTGCACTTTGTTAAATGAAGACGACGGCCAATACTTCACTGTTAAGTAGATATACTACATTCCACCTGGGAGATGATGGATAACATTATCTTTCAACTTACCACGACTTATGCAGACAATGATATAGCTATATATATAAATAATGTAAATTAAATATATAATGTACAAGTTCAACGTTGAGCAGCTACTTCTCCGAACGGAACGATCTATGCTTCGATGGTTTGGTCACGTAGTGCGTATGCCCCCAGACCGGCTTCCAAGACGCGCCATGGTTGCCATGCCATCAGGTAGGCGACTTCGCGGAAGGCTTAGAAAAAGATGGTTGGATCAAGTCCGACATCTCTCCTGGAGCCGCTTAGGGATTCCCCCTGATGAATTGGAGTCAATGGCGGAGGATCGAGAAGGATGGAGAGTCCACCTGAGCATCCTACCCCCGCGACCCTCATAAAGGATTAGCGGGCCATTGAAAATGAATGGATTAATGAATGTATAAGCTTAAATCGAATAATACTACTCGTGCTGTCGGCCTAAAATGAGGAGATGACTTGAAAAAACACATTCTAACCTATGCGGCCAAATGAGATTATGCTTGATGAATAGCATCAGGGTATAATTTGTTCTATGCTCAAAGAAGAAGATCTCTAAGCTGAGCGAGTTACAGTTACATTCGTGCTTCAACATCTTGTGGACGATTTTACATACTACATATTCTCGAAGTATATTATATGAATGCTGATAGCTATTTCTCATCAAATTAATGGTCCACATCAGTACGGTTGTGGACCAGGAAATTACGTATTATGACGGATTTTGAAATCGACAAGTGCGTGTTTGTTCGAGCATTGGGGAGCATTATAACCTCGAAGAAGGGCGATTTCAACATTAAACAAAACGAAGCTCTGTATTCCATCGCCACAAATACTCTGCTAGCAACAGAAAAATTATTCTGCGTGCTGAAGGGAAATTCTAGGAGACTGTACCATTTAAAAATGGCATGGAGATGTTGATGGAAAAGAATTGTAAGAATTTAGTGTCAAAAGCTATTCGAGAGCTGATTAAATGAAATTTTGCACTACCGAGATTTGCTCCTTTTGCTATTGAACAAAATCTTGTTACGTCTCTTTATAAAAAAAAAATGAGTTACATATTGTCAACTGCTTCAAAAGTCAGACGCTACAAATGAGCATCAGTACTTCTTCAGTGCCACCCTGGCGGTGAGTTTTTTTTCCGATGAAAGTGTTTGTACTCGACGAGAGTGTCAATCAACCATAGGTACATACCTACTTACATTTTAAAATGTCGAAATAAGGCACAGGTGATGTTATACCTAGGCATCCGTTTGGAAAAAAAAAGTGACTTTCCACTGATATTCTTTGAAGAAGGAGTAAAGATCAATTCAATATATTGCCTCAGTACTAAGCAAATCAAAGTGTGCTTAAATATGCAAATTTGATCCTTGAAGACGATTATAACTGCATTCAACAAGACGAAGCACCGTCTCATACTTTATACTTCATACAGGATTGCTGTAAATATAGTTCGATTGATTTTATACAACCGTAATTGCCTGACTTGAATCCATTGGACTCTTTTTTTTTTGTAAAATTGGGGGATCCGTTGATTTTAAAAAGCTCTTGAAGAAGTCGGGGCTTAGGGAGTACCATTGTATAATGTATATATACAAGTAGCTGCAATATAATGGAAGTAGCTTTCAAAAAGCCAAAGTCAATAATAACATAGTAATATCAAGTCGCACTGTCACACCAAGAAAATCTATAATTTTCTGGCCCAAAAATCCGGCTTGTTGCTCTGCACCTACCTTGGACTTCCAAAATGAATATATAGAATCTGGAAGAATGTCCTGAAAACTCATCGAAATATGTGAAAACATTGGACAAGGAATACTGACGTTTGATACAGATGATAATGCGTAGGAGTACACGGTCACATGAGAAGTATTGCTGGGCTCGATTTTAGGTCCGTTGCTGAGGGACGTCATGTTCTACTACGACGATATCGCTACAGTTGTGGTTCTTAAGCTATTTAAGGATGCAAGCATATATAAATCGGAATTCTTAAGGTCTAAGGCTAACTGAGCTTTATACGGAAGAGGTAGTAGTCTGTAGCAGAAGCAATCATCCTTATGACAAGGGCCACAGGATAACATTGCCACTAGCTTCCTTAGTGCATATTTTAACTTATAGCAGACATTTATAGTATGTCAGATTATGCAGGGACACGTAAATTTAAGTCGAAAGTACTTTGGCTTTTTTATATCTGTCACACACTGTAGCTCACTAATGTGGTAAGAGTTTTACAAATAAAGCGGCATAAGACAAACAAATACATAACAAGCTTTTTGTGACTTGGAGTCTAAGATGTTTCGAGAGAAATGAACCGAATCCAGATGTAGAGCAAGATAATGCATCGTTTTACACTCTGCGTTTAACCCCTTTCCAATCTAGATATTACTAGATGAAACCTCATTTAAGATTCGCTGGTATATCTTACACTCATTAGTGATTAGCAACAAAAACCTTAGGAAATTCGGGGGCTCCTTGAAGCAGGTCTTAGCCAGTATATTCAACCTATGAATGAGGAAAATATTGTATTAGGACACTATTTGATGCAGAATGAACCCAAAAATGTACTTTAATGACCAAAAGTGACACTATTTGGAACAATTAAGCACGTGCCTGGAGCTCACAAGAAAAACTCAAGAAGAAATAAATCGTTTTAAAATCAATCGTTCGAATCAAGTTTCCAATTATCTTCAATCTATTCCAACTCACGTATTTATCTGCCCACCTACATCACCTTTGTCCTTTTGACCTTTAATTTCTACTGCAAAAATTAAAAATAACAAAAAAGAAAAACAAAACTAAGATCCTGCCCGGGCTCGATCCACCAAACATAGACCCAAAGAGCTAAGCACTACCACACGCTACATCCATTTTTACAATATTTTGACAATTTCTTTTCAGGGTAGTTGCTAAGGGGCAATATAGGCCTGTACAAGCTGAAACGGTATCAGCAGCCCTTCAACCTAACCTAACCCAACATTAGCAATAGTTTAATCCGACACTTCGCTACTACGAGACGAGAGAACGAATAATCTGTTCAACTCGAACTACTACAAGTTCTCTATAATTGATAAAGTTTAGTTACAGCATAGGCAACTTGGGTGGCACTCGTACTTTTAAAATCTTTAAACGCACCGAACACAACTTTGCATTTTTAATTCAACAATGTATCAACTGCCTTCATTGAGGTCAATAAATCAGAATAAGTCGACATCTTTATCTCAAATGACGTCTCATTGAATTTGTCATAAAATTTAAATTATTTCCCATAATACAATCGGACAGGTTAATTATACAATAAAACTCTTATGAAGACGACTTGAACTTTCTCTTCCAATTATTATCGTCGAATTAAGACATTCTTTAGCGATGCGAAATTTCCCACAGAACAACCATCAGGATTCCACCATTAACATTATTTAAAGTCCAAATTAAAATTTATTAAACTGCCAAGGGCTTTCCTACTCCGTAACCCCGTTTTGAAACAGTTCAATTAAAATGACTTAATACCGTGCGCTGATAAAGTCCACTAAAGTTGGGCCGCTCCGTAAAAAAGGCTTACAAAGGAAACTTAAACGATCCCAAATTTATCGCTCTGCCCTTTTGTATCTCTGAAATGGAAATCTGAGAAGCCATCGACTTACTCAATCCGCGGATGCATAAATCCACCGTACATGAACTCCCCAATTATCTCTAAAAAGTATTTTTCTTCAGCGACAATCCCCTCCCCGTCTTCAAAGTACGTATATTCTCCAGCTAAGGAAATCAATGCAAATGGAAGCTCATCGGCAAGCGAATCCCTGCTGAGCAAGCAGAGACCTCTAGTGCTATCCTGTGGTGTTGTCATGTACGTGACTATATTTATATGTATCCCCCCGCCCAATCATTCGTTTATCATATTTTATATGGGTTTCTGGCTCATGCTTTCCGGACCACTCGCACCCTTACAAAATAAATTGAGTCACATTCATAAATAACATGACATTAAATGAAGACATAATCGGGCGGCAAACTACTACTACGGGCGATTGCCAAGGAAGCACCACGAACAGCAGAATCAATCAGCAGCAGAAGCAGCAAGAAAAACCCCGAGATGCGCGAGGATTTAGTGGGATTAAAGCGCCTCTCATCCATCGGTCGTTGTCGTCGTCATCGTCTGTTGATCCCAGACGTCGCACGACGACCGGCCAACGATGATGATGTCTCATTTACCTATATCCAAACCGGAAAATGTCATCAGGAGCCATCATAAAACCATCTCGCGAGTTGGTTGCTTGCCAAGGAGTTTTGATGATGGCGCTCCCCGCATTTGACTAAGGGGACTTAATCTGGATGCAGGTTTCCATCATAATTGTATCGAATGGAAGCGATACGCGAGGTCATGATGACGGTGTTTTCATTGTGTATTCCATTCGTTTCCATATCTTGATGATGCTTGTTACTCATCGGGCTTAAGACGGGATATCGCAGCCTAATTGACGTTTGTATATGATTGGCGTTATGGTAATTCAGAGCGCATTTGAATGGATGTATACGTCATCCGCTGTATCTTCTAGAAGATATTGTTTTGACGTAACTAATTAAAAGGGGATTGATTGATTGTGATTGACGATCATTAAATAAATTTCAGGATAATGAAGGATATACAATATGCAAATCATGCAGGACCCAATTCCTCTAAGAAAATTCCTAAAGGCGGAACCAACTTCTTTCAAAAGCACCGGATATAAAACATTGGTTCCTACAAATTACAATCATTCTGGCGACCTCAATTTGATGAAATCGGATTACACGCCTTCGTAAACATTTTGGTTTAGCTATTGAAGAATAAACAATCCTCCAACCTCAAGTCAGACCCACACTATTCGACCACAATATGATCTACTGTCTGTCAGCAGAACAAAAATCAGATTTTCAAATGCAATGTTCTTAGGAAGAGCCCAAGGAAAAGATTGCATACGGCGATGTTTACTTAACACGATGTAATCCTCTTTGGCGAATCCTCCTCTGATCTGGGTTTCTACTGCGGTGAGGCTTAGAATGTAAGTCCATAATTACATGCTGGATTTAATCGGATCCAATTAGGATGAAGGCGGGCGTATGCAAAATGTATTCTTTAAGTATTAGGTAACATAGGTACACCGCAGGGTAATAGTAAAACCAGAAGCTTCTTAGTGGCGTACATACAAAATTTGGTAAAAAATAAATTCGTAACAAAATTAAAATACAAAAATGAATTATTTTTTTACGAAAGACACAAGGGAATCCTGCATTTGACTTTGAGAAAAGCTACGTTAGTCATTTAATACCAATGGTTTCGGTGATGTCTTACCGAACCAGGACGAGTTCCATCGTAGTCCTACACAGGACAGGCTTAAATAAAGTCACTAACGTGAGTCGGCCTTAGTTTTACTGCGTAATGCAGTATGTTCATGCCATTGTAAGCCTCAACGAAAAGTTTTGGGTTTCAACGACGAACCCCATTTTGACATGAATGAATTTGTTAACAAGTACTATACTCGCTTTTTGGAAATTGAGAACCTACAAATGATATACAAGAGGCATGTACATTCCCAAAAAAGTAATTGTTTGCACAGTGTTGGTGCAAAAAAAGTGATTGGCAACGCTATCACTATCGCTAACCGCTATAAAATTATGCTGGAGGACTTCCTGAGGACTGAAATGGAAGAGTGGGTATTAGAAAACCCTTGATTTCACACGTTCGTGGAAAAATCGATTCAATTATTACCAAAAATGTTAAGGACCTTCTTTAAGTCCATCCATCATTAGCGAATGAATGAGCATCCAAACAAAGGTATGTATTTATCTGACTTTACCTAAACACTTCATTTAATCTCAAATAGCTCAGCTTAGACTGTTTGAAATGGCTTTGTTAAAACACAGCTGGGTTTTTTGTTTGTATCGATACTTAACAGTCCTTGGAAGTAGTCTCTATAGATTGTCTCATCGTCGTGCTTCTAGATATTCATAGCTTCTCTACAGCTAATCAACGGCCCGATTTATCTGCTGCATCCACTGAGTGAAGAAATGTTTTCCATTGTTGGGTCTTTGTTGTTCCGATGACTTATATGTTGCCTAGTTATATAGAGGTGTCGATTCGAGCATCCGGGGGGTTTTAATGTCTAAATATTTCCTCTTTTTTTTTTATAGACATTGAGTCTAGTCATTCATCAGAAAAACTTGTCATAAAACCAAACGAACCGCAGTATAGATAACTCATTCCAGTCAAATTATTGCTGCTAGTCTTTGCCTCAAGTGTGCAAAGTTTTGTCATTTAATTAGATGTATTGTGCCCCAACCTAGTCGGTGAGATAATCAAATTAGTGCACTTATTCTAGTCCATCCGATTTGATAAACTGAAGTATCTCAAATAGATTCACAGAATAAAAACCGATCTCTGGTAAAAGATAGGCTCTCAGTGTGTCTTCTTTTGTGGACTAATGCTAAGCACTACAATCTAAGTAGTGTTGCGGTTTCTTCAAAATCCTAGCAGAATTAAGAGTGTCCAGTTTCCTATGCTAATTTTCCTGAGATACTCCTTGAGTCTGCAGTGACTGGTTCTAATCTCCAGAAGTTCTTTGGGTGATATCATACCAACGTTCCTCTTCTTGGTTTTCCCATATTTTGTGCAGTGCTAACTTTCAGAAAAGCTCCGATCCAAAGAATAGGGTTCGCTAGCTGTTTTTTGCTAATACGTCAGTTGCAACGTTTATCTCCACTCCTAAATAACCTGGTACCCAGTTGAGAGTTAGTTTATTAGCTTGGTCCAGTTTATTGGTCTTAGCGAGCCATTCCCATTTTAATCTGGATCTGATCTCGTCTGATCTCCTTGATTGCGGCCTGGCTATATGACAGTACTACGATATCTTTACTGCCATATTTTGTGTCGAGATTGAAGTGGGCTAATCTTTCGATCGCTTGAACCTCTGCTTAGAATATATGGGGGATATTCCCAGAAATTTCGAGTATTAAATACTGACCCCGTTCCTCTGAGTGTTTTGGAGCCGTCGTCGGTGTATAATTTGACTGAATGTTGTTGAATGTTTGAATTGGTGATTGTCGGATTTACTGCTCTAGACCCTTTTATTGATCAGCTTTGCTTTAAGACTCTTGTCTTAGTAGATCGTCCATCTAGAACGTGTACCTACGTAAAGCTTGGTATAGTCGTTAAAAATTTGAAGTGTCAGATTTTCTAATAAATGGTCGAAAGCTTGATTTTGACCAAGATTTTCTCAGAGAAAAACTTTTTTTGCGGAAAATATAAAAGGACACTGGGAAGAATGTACATATGTATCTGCAAATTTTCTTATTTGTATGAACTATTTTCGCTAAAGTGGAACAGAAAACAATGCATGTGACAGTTTTTTGTATTCTGGGTAGTAGTATAATGCTAAGTGAACTCTTATTTTGTTCATCTCATCTCTCCATATCCATCGAAGTGTATTGCTCCTCCAATCGATTTTCAAACCTCTATCTTTTTCCTAGGCCCATGCGCCTATGTAGTATGATACAACAGAAAGGATAATATCGTACAAATATTAAGAAAGAATATTTTTCCTCTAATTGTATGTAATGTATGAGTATACCTATAAGTGTCCTTCAACAGATTAAATGCTACAACTATGTTGCCTTCAAATCTCTTTCAAAATCTCTGACTTTCATTGACAAACCAAACTACCTTAAGGTCAGAGACTCATCTAATAACTATAATCGAATGTTCCAATTATTTAATGATAGACACTAAAGTTATCCTCCTACAAGTTCGTTTCATTCAAAAAGCATTAATCAAATGACGTGCTTCTGCAGGAGACGTTGCAGAAAAATAGCAAAAAATGAAACACTTAAGTGAGGAGCACGAGCATAGCACGTACAACTCCCGCCGTGTTCGTCCTTTTTTATGGACATAATTGCAGAGATGCGATCCCCGAATGACCTGTGTCCTGTTCATTCCATTAATTTTCAGTAGTGCTGTATCACTTCTAAGTGATATGTTGCGGAAGATTTCTAATATCTGCAGCAGCACACAATCTATCTTAAATTGGCCCAATTTATCCACCCACTTTTTATTTTTGGGTTTAGGAGAATTTCGCATTTTTTTAAGTTCTCTGCCAAAGGTGTAATCATTGATCATTGAGTGAAATAGTTTATGGATGTCCTTACTGAACCACAATGCCGCCGACTGACATAAGTATCATTAGTCAGGTCTGTTCTTTTTTTTTTGCAGAGGCGTGCATTTTGGTGATGCCGATTTTTATGAAAAAACTCGAAAATAACCGGATACAGTATCTAAGAAGAATTCATTAAAGAAGACGCATTATGAAATGGGAAATGATAATGGCGAATAGGGTGGTTCTCTTGTTTTACTGTCGCACTGAATTCTGGAATTCAGTGTGAATCTTCTGGAATATGGAATTCAGTAGGAATCTTCGAATCCACCCCATCCATCAGGGAAGACTTTCCGGTCTGAAACGTTGGGCTCCATCCGCTATATGGTACATTACCCAGCTATCTAAGGCGCTGTATGTGAACACGTCTGACTAAGTCCATTCCATTGTATATCCTGTATAATTCGGCATTGTACCTTCTCCTCCACTCGCCATCGACGGGATCAAAGATTACTCGAAGAACTTTTCTCTCACAGTAACCAAGGGCACCCTCATCTGATTTTGACAAAGCCCATTCCTCTGCGCCGTACAGCAGGACTGGGATGATTAGTGTCTTATAAAGAGTTACCTTAGTAGTTCGGGATAGGGCTTTGTTACTCAATAGCCTTCTTACCCCATAGAAATAACGATTGGCAAGAGTAATTCTTCGTTTAATCTCCCCGTTGGTGTTCTTTCTGACTTTGATGGAGCAGCGAGAGTTCTCTATCGTCATCCTTTACAAACAGATAAGCTTGGCAGGGATGCCGAGGCTAGACATGCATCTGCATAACTCATCTCTATACACGCTATCATAGACAACTTTGAAATCGATGAAAATGTGATGCCTATCGATTTTATATTCATGGGTTTTTTCCGCGATCTGCCGTAGCGTGAATATTTGGTCAATATTTGTTGACGATCGGCATTCACATAATACAGCAGACAGGATGTTCTACGATATATTGAGAAGACTTAAACCTCTGTAGTTGGTGCAGTTCAGAGAGTCTCCTTTCTTCTGGATTGGGCAAGCGATGCTGAGGTTCCATTCATCGCGCATACTTTCGCCCGACCAGATTTCACAGATTAACTGGTGCATGCTCCTTACCAACTCATCTCCTCCTGTCTTGAAAAGTTCGGCGGCAAGACCGTCAGCTCCAGCAGCGACCGTCCGACGTCGAACTTGCTCATAATATTTCGTTGATTTCTCTTCGTTCTGGATATCCGCATTAGTACCTTGGCTACGACTAGATAGTGATCCAAGTCCACGTTGGCTCTTCGGCAAATCCGGACACCCAGAATACTGGAAGACTGCTTTGCGTTGATCGCAATGTGATCAGTTTTTTTGACGGTTTTCCGTTCCCTTGTTAATATCAAGACGTTCGCACCGCGTACTAGCTACGACAATGTTTCGTTCTGCCGCAAAGTCGACTAGCCTGAATCCGTTGTCGGATGCGGTGTCATGCAGGCTGTGCTTTCTGACGTCATGGCTACGACATTACTCATACGTCTTGTCCAAGAGCTGGTCGTCCATCTTCTCGTGAGGGGCGTGAGGAGCGAAGCGCATGTTGGGATAATGTTGGCAAATTGAGCCTTGATACGGATAGTTATGAAGCGCTCGTTCACATGCTGCAAACCCAAGACTTCTTGCCTAAGTCTGCCTCTAATAACAAATCCGCACCCGAATAGACGCTGTCTTTGTTGTCTGCGGTAATCGTCGTAGTAGATGTCGCAGTTTTGCATCTTCCTTTTGCCGATCCATCCCATCGCACTTCTTGGATGGCGGTAGTGTCTGCTTTTCAGCAGTTCTATTCCACATGCAGACACGAAGATTCTTGTCGTTTTTACGTTTGCAAGGGTGGTCAACAGTAAAATCATCCATATCCGAGGCTGTTGGCTGATTCGTAATCGACGTTTTTAATGCGTTAGGGAAGTTAACCCGACGTAGAACCCCCAACCTGGGCTCTCCGCAACCACCTTTATTCTAAGGTTGTAACCAGCATTGGAAATTCCTTACCGACCTGTGATCCGAATATGTCGAAACAGCTCGCGCAAGGTGTTCACTAAGTTCAACCTAACTGGAACTGTAGACGCCATCGCTGACTCCATCTAGGGAATTCGTCCGCTGCGGTCTGGAACAAGAAGAAGTTCTCTAGTAAGAGAGCACTCTTGCCCTCTTTCTCATCTGTTACCGCCAAAAATCCTCCAAACGGGATTGGTTACCCTATCTCCGACCAAGGTACTAGGCACACAGCGGTTACCACGTGAAGTTTGAGAGTAGGGGTTGATAGGCCTATGCTAAGTGAAAAGGCTTGTGTTTTCATATAATCGCATGCCTTACCGTTTGACCACCCTGTTCACTGGGTACTACTAATAAGGTTAGTAGAGCGTCCCGAACAACATACCTATTCTCCCACATGCGCGTTATTATTTCTTTCCCGTCATTGGGACGTGAATTTTTTTTTTTTTAAGAAATTTTTTAAATGGGAGAAACCAAAACTTAACGCTTGATGAAAAACTACTTAAAGGCCAAATTTAAGGTGTACAGGGTGTCGCAAAATTGAATTAAGGGAAATGTATTTTTTTCTGAATTCCTCTATAGGGGTACACGGGAACTAACGTATTTGAGATGGATTTATGACTTTTAACATTCATAGTTGGTATAGGAAAATAAATTATTCTTTCCTCTTTAATGGAGCTAAAGATAACAATTTTCCTTTCTGAATATATGGTATAGAGGAATCATAGTACTCTTATACTATACACTACTTTGAGATAATAATGTGATACAATATGATTTTCTACACTTGTAATGTAGCCTGTAGTAAAGATTATAATTAAGTCTGATGGGATAATATGATTTGAAAAAAGTGTAAGCTTCTATTGCGGAATTAACAATACATACTCCGTCTGGAACGTTTATTTTCTCAACTCAGCAGAAACTCCAGGATAACGCCAAAGATAGCTAAAGTCTTGCGAATCGAAAGATAGTCTGATTTCTTTCTGATTTCGGCCAAAGTATTGAATAACAGCAATATAAGCACCAAGTTGAAATGCAATTTTCGGTCAACGCATTTAGCGCTTTATTTAACCCACCGCATAGTAAGGTTAATTTCCACTATGCGCCCCTCGCATTCGAAAGCACTATCTTGGATAAATTGATTATAGCCAAATAAGTTGCCAAAGCGCTAAGTGGTCTAAGGGATGATAAGATGGCAGGATCGAATGATGTGCCTTTGGAATTTTATAAATATGGAAAGCTGCACAGGAAGCTTATCTCTATATTCAACGGGATATCGGATACGGGCCAAGTCCCGATGCGATTTAAAGAAGGAATAATTTTTCCAATTCCTAGGAAAGGGGTCACTTCGGAATAGAAGTATGTATTTCATTCTTAAGTGCCTCCTATAAAGTGTTTACAGCAATCCTGCAGTGTCGACTATCGGAGTGGATCGAACAGAAAGGAACTTCAGGCTGGTAAGGGAACATCAAGCGAGCTTTAGAGATGGCGCTGTTATATAACTGTACTGCATGGGATATTGGAGAAAGCTCGGGTTGGTCATCCAAAGCCTGTATGATGGAACCAAGTCAGCGGTCTGCAGTGGTGATCAAATGTCAACATGGTTTACCGCTTTGCTTTATTTCACATATACCAAATGCAATAAAACAATTACGTGAAACAAATAAATAATTACAGCAGCGACCGGCGCGCGATATCACTGGTAAGATAATGAAATTTCAAAAACCTGTGCTGCCAAATTTTAAATAATTCCTTGCGATCATTTTACGGAGAACTAACAAAGTGTAATCATCAACTTTGACTATCAAAAGTGTGACTATCAACTACCACCTTAGAGGATTCCACTCCTGCTTTCCCATTTTGATTATCCTTTCTTTAACGGGCATATTTTATGCCCATGAAAATGGTTTGACTCCCACTCGATTGGATTTTCCCACTGGTCATGCTTATATTTAATAAGCAAGTTCGTCAATACTATTTCACGGTAACTAAGCATCAAATATTGTCATACGAAGTTCTATAGCATCTTCCACTCAAACACAGTTCCTTTAAAGCCAAACAGTGAATACAAATTTATAGATCCGATTTAATTTATTGCTGTGTCTGGCATATTGACAAAATATTCACGCGTCTGAACTTCGATTAATAATTCATGATCAATGGATCGCAAAAACCAATACCAACCAGAGGCCCAATTAATGGTGATTAAAGTAGATCAGCGGATCTTCTAAGGCGTTCTATAAAGTTTTTTTACCTCTACCACCCAATTATACATTTCTTCGGTCAAACACGGACAGAATTCGTAATAACTCTTCTGTGTCCCTCTCCCTGTTCCATTCTGGTGGGAATTAATGAATTCCTGAAAAATATTTTCGCTGATTAGGTTTGCGACATCTCTATTCCCTAACGGTTGTCAATTTGATGAATTGGTTCCTGTGCTTAGGATTAGAAAGACAAAACTTTAGTTGTCCTAGCAAAAAGGAGACTTGTTGCAGAAGCGTGACTTGAATTCGAAAATTTCGAATCGATATCCATGTGTGTGTATTTGAATTTGGAGGAATTGATTTTTATTTGCTTTTCGACGCCTAATGTCGCTATTGACCCTACGAACTTGTGGAACAGTATGTTAACATCCGTGAACATGCTCCTGACAACATTAGCTACACCACCGTACAATGTCACCATCGTTGTAGATCAGCGTCAACATAAGGGTAAACATAAGTTTACATAAGAAATACACAAGTATATCATCCAGCACGAGTCAACATTTTGTAAAGCTGTTCAAACATCAACATGCAGCATGCAAATCGCCTAGAAAAAGGAACTCCATCGAAGACCACCGAAGGAAGGAAGAGTGATTGATAAGGAAGCGTTGATACTTCCGCATGACAAATGTACATATTTTAGGTACCCAGACAGCGTTCTTGGGGAATATCCTAGACGGGGATTGGCATAATTTAATAGTTCTGTGACACAAGCACAAGCAATCCCTCGCATATTTACACATCCACAAGGTGAGAAGAGGCAGATGCGCGAGCGCATTTGGCGCGGGCATCTATCATCGTGTCGTTGGTGGATTCTAGTCATGTAGTTCGTAGGTCTTTTGATACCACTCGCACCTTTTAACACACGCCTACAACTTTTATCGTTTGTGTCGATCGAAGTGTCTTACTGCTACTATTCTGAGTCGTAGAGCACTATATGTCGTAGTGGTGGCACCTGCTCTCAGAGATACACTGATTGTGCATCGATAGGGTTAAACTGAATCGAAGTAAAAAATGCTTTGGTTTCGGTTCATTCATTGCTGGGTAAAGGCATCGAATGGGGATTTTCTTTAATCCCTAGGTTCGAATACAAGCAGATGTTGGTGTTTCTTTTCGTGTTCCTCGAGTTGGTAATGTGAAGGAATGCGTTTCAGGAAATACAGGATCATTTGATAAGAAAAGGAAAATTATAAGTTTGTTTTTGGGGAGGAAACTTATAATTTAAAGTATCTCCAAGAAACCGTATCTATAGCAATCTTTTTTATTGACAAACAGTTCTTCAGTATTATTCAAACTTAAGATAGTGGGCTTTGGTAGAGTTGTAAAAGAATGTAATAATTCTTGAATGCATTCTTTAATCATTGTTGATTGGCACACTTATATGTGTCGCAACAACAGTGATTTATCTGTTTTCTTGCTCCAAATGTCATCCAACGTTAATATATGTTACGTACATAAACGAGCATTGACCGAATATTAAAAAAAAAAAAATGTTGGACAATTAAAAATAAAATATACATATGTATATAAAAAAAGCTAATACCTGTTCTTTTTTTCTATACAAACATTTTTAGAATGCTAACTAAATTGCTTATTTTTAGTATTAAATAAATTTAAATGAATGTAATGAGTGCAAAACATGGCAAAGGATGCAAATGAATGCAAAGAATGCAAATAAGTGTGAAAGAATTCATGAATTCATAAATGATTGCATTCAACTAAATGATAACAAAATGAGTGCAATCCTTCGAATGCTTAATGAATAGTGATTGCATTATTTTCTTCGAAATCTCAAAATGAAGTCAATGGCGCGAAATTATAGTCACCGTATTTTAAGTAGGTTAACTGCATACTAAGTATTATCATGTATGGCTATAAAGTCTTAACTTTGTATCTAATGATAAACACTTTTTAACCTACGTACAACTAGTATCAGCTTTCGAACGAATTCGCAACGAATTTAAGTCAAACAAACCCAAAAATTCCAGAAGTTTCAAAGTCGATACTAAAGATAATACGAGTATGGACTCTTGTTTGCTTTAAGTTTAGTATGGGGTTATAAAGATAAAGTGGGTGTTATATCGACTATAATTAAGATAACACACATTTTAGCTTTGGTACGTACTAAAATAATTTTAAAGGGCTCTTAACCGACTATATTTTTGCGCCAATGAATATAATTAAAAAAATTGAATTCATTGAATACTTTTTAAGGAATACATTCCAAAATGACTGCATTCTTTTACAACCGTGGGCTTGTCCAAAGTCAGCTTTCAAATCAATGAAAAGGCGTCAACTGGGTATTGCAACAATTGCAATATTGTCTAGGATCAGTTGAAAAGTTAAATCTGTCAATCTGCGTTTTTAAGACAGTGCCCACTGATGAAACCAATTAGGGTTCTTGGGTGAACAAATCACCAAGAAATTTTGGTAACTTATGTGAGGGTACAGGAAAAAAGTACTTGGTGCTGGAGTGTCAGGCCAGATTGTATTGGACGTGAACAGGGTCTGTTCCCTTCACTTGTTTTAGTGTTACAGATCTAAAAGGTAAAACTAGAACACCTTGTGGAATCAACCACATATCTGTCTGTCTGTTAGTCTGTCATTCCCTCATAGCTTTTGAAACGAGCTGCCGAAATAGCTGACATTTTCTGGACATACCCACTCTACTCATGCCCGCGGGATATATGATGAATAAAATGTATTTGGCGGCTTTTTTTTGGGGGCGCCTTGTTCTAAGGAAAAGAAAATATCCATGTTGTCCATGTCAAGTGAAAATTAATAAGATATCTAAATATATACTGAGTTACAAAAAGTGGCGTAGTCATACTTTTTCATGTGTCGTTATAATTATGGTAATATGCTAACTCCTTCACCCGGCGCCAAAGCTCAGGTCTCCCCAGAGTAACTTCCGCAAGGGATGACCGATATTTGGTGCTTAAAGAAAGTCTTCGTAATCGTCACCAAACAGCGGTTGGCTGTCTCATAGACTTCGAACTATTAGAGGGACAGCTGTGAAAGTGGCCTGATAGCAAGAAGACCTGCTCGTGTGCGCTTTCCAGATGGACGTAGCAGAGTGTGGAGATGATCAGGTGAGAGATCCTTTTCTGCCATGGTGTAGGCAGGAATTTTCAGGGGCGGAAAAACCGTGTTGTGCATAGTGGAAGGCTTAGTGAACTCTGCCTATTGTATCAAGAACATTCTTGACGAATACGTGATTCCATTAGCACCGTTTATTGGGGAAAACTTTTTGCTGATGCAGGACAATGAAAGACCACACGTCGCCATGTGCGTTACCGAGTACTTGCAAGAAATGGAAATCGACGTGATGGATTGGGCTGCGATGAACACAGACATGAATCCTATTGCACACGCTAAGGACCAACTATGGAAAAAGATTAAAATGCGACCTGCCCTTCCAGAAACACTCAGCGGACTGAGATCTGCTCCGATCGAGTAATGAGATAATTTGGACTACGTCATTGTAACGTACTTCAAGTTATTGAAAAATTTCAAGGTTTTTGAATAAAATGTTTTTCATTAAGAAAACGAAAAATATAAAAAAATATTTAAAAAAAATTATGAATCTTCACTGTAAACTAAGCTTTCTAAAAGCCTTAAAGGAATTAGCACATATTTTAGAAGAAAAGCACTACATTTTTTACAAAAAAAAAAAAGAAAAAGATATAGCAATCTACATATGTTTAAGAGAATTAGGCGAATTCGAGACAACAATATTTTCCTGACCGCGCACACTTAAGCGGATAAATTAGGTATCTTGACCGCTAGTTTTGCTTCTGTATGGTTTATGGACACCGTCCACGCCAATAGGCTGTAGTTTATTTATGCAACATCTCTGAATTTTAGTGCACATCGTGTTGCCAGTGCTAAGATTTCAGTTCTGTCAATCTTGATTATCTCTTTGTAAACTTTTGATCTGTCATACATATACGTACTACTTGGACATATTTCTAGATTACCTATACCTAGCATTATTGCCAGTTTGTATAAGTTTTGGAAATGGAATATATGGTATAGATGGAGACTTTCTTATTAACAGCCGCCAGAGAAATGGAACCAATGCATATGTAGTACATCACCAGGGTGAATGTAATGTAGTAATGTGCTCTCAGCCTGGTGCTAAATGTTTTGGATTACTTAAAAGATCTTGGTAAACCATTTTTTATTCTGACACACTTGGCTGCAATCTATAATGTTCACTTTCTTCCAAGACTTGAACCGAAGGTATTAGAAGATATGTATTTAAGATGAAGCATTACTCGTATATAAAAGGTACACACTCTGTATATATTTTGATCATTTGTATTTTGTATTTGTTTTGTACTAGAAATGACTGTTTCACACATCGGTAGCATTGGTCACGTTTTAATAAGTGAAAACGAACAGAACGAAGTGACAACATGGCATGACATAATCTTCAAAGCTCATGTTTCACTTTTTTAATGATCACTGTCAACGCGACCTGCGTTGGTTGATAGACATGAGGTTATACTGCTCCATGAGAACGCGAGGACACATGTGTCGCATACAACGGTGCAAAAGTTACCCCAGTCGCGGGACCATCCCCTAACCAAGTATCATTTACTAATCATCTGGATCATTTTTTCGCTTAGGTTAGGTATGGCGATTTTATAAGATTTACTTTGAACTTTAAAAAATTAACTTAAAAGGGGTTTCACGTTTTCCAAAATGTTCTCACTCTTTTTTTCGGGGAAAATGGAAAGGAATGTGATGTCATTGATAACTTAAGATATTTTGGTTCACAACTCTGTAATTCTATATCAAATAGTTCCTAAGATCCATCCATCTTTTTTCGATATCTATCCTCTCTTAAAAGTATGATCTCATTTAAAGTGGACATCCTGTACATTCGTTATCATCCTCTTAACGTATTTTAGATTTGCTGATAAAGAGTAACCCATTTGAGTCCCATTACTTTTATCTTGAACCGTTTACTTACTACAATGTTATACAATTAATTATAATAAAAAATAAAAATTGAAATGAAGATATCACCTCGGGTATCAAGAAACAACTCGCGTCCAATGTAGTCCGGTATAAATTTCGCAAAACTCGTAACTTTTCATTCAAGGGCAGTCTGATAACCAAACTTCTCCCCAATCACGATCAAATAACAATCAAAATCGCAATCAAATTAAAAGTCTTTAAAATGAATGTTTACCTACAAGCAATTGGAACATCCCACCATTCAGCGTGATCAATACGCGGACTCCCGATCCGCGCTGTCGACATAAAGTTCGAGACATCAACATTTTCCCAGTAAACGACCCATTAAAATCTGTAGTAAGTGACTTAATCCTTGCGGCAAAACATTGTCTCAAAAGCACGACCAACTTGATTTTTATGTGCGAGATCATTATTTCCTACTTACATTGGTAGGTATTTGGTACCTGGCGTTTGGGATGGGTTGGTCTTAACCCCTGCCCCGAAAATGCACTATTGGCGGCAATTAAGCGTTTTCGATACGACGAGAGAGAATTTTATTGCGGTGCAATAAAACGAAGCAGATTCCACTGATGATTGCTGATTTTATATTCGGATTGGTTTGTATTATTATGGAGTTTCTCTCTCTTTCTCTGGGTCTCATGGGCGGGCCCCTGCCGACGGGATGTATCATAAAAACGATCGTTGCGTACCTATTCATGTAGAATGTACTTGTAGCCAGAAGAAATGAGTTTTCTTCCAACGCTCCCTTATTCTAAATAATTGCTGATAGCATTCACAAAAGTTGTACTCGTAATCTATGAGTAGTCTTCGATCTTGTTAGGGAAGATCATCACGAAAATTATGCAAACACACCCAAGATTTGAATATCCCTCTATGGTCGAGAACGTAATTTCAATAGAGACGAAAATCATATTTGTGGTGATCTATTTCCAAGTATCTTGACGGAAATGGGACAAAAACCAAAAGGATCGATGAACGAGATCGGTAAGCCGCAAGTAGTATTATCCCAAAATCGACGTAAGACGGTCTAATCTTTGTTGGAGGCTGACCGAAATTGTTTAAAGTCGGCAGGATCAAGGACGTGTATCGTCTTTGTAGTTGTTCTTTAAGGCGTGATACTCTTATATGGTTTCGAGGTGAGATCAATGAACGCGGTGGTTATGCAAGCTAAAAGAAACAATAGTAGAATCCCAAGATAAACGCCGCAATGTTTATGCGTAAACATAACTTCCTTATTGTTTCAGATATTTGTATAGGCGAAGGTAGTGTAAAATTGGTGGATGCAGGTTTCCAAGTAAGTAACAAGTAAATATGGAACTGATCTTTACAAGTGATTTTTTGGACTTTGCTTCAAATTTATGTAGTTTTACTTTAGTAATATTTAAATTACCTTGAAAATACCTAAATTGCATATATATTGTGAATTCCTTATAAATATAAAACAGATCTTAAAATCCGATTGCTGTTTTTCACTGGAAACTGGATTACAATAGTCCAGACATGCAAATTTCCTTCAGATGGAAGCCATTACTATCCTAACATGAATGTATGCGTTTTCTTAATGTAAATATAGTCCAGGAAGGAAATCATATATATCAATACTTGACAGAGTCGGTGTCACCGTTTTCGGATATGCGAATGACGTAGCAGTATCGGGAATATGTCCTTCAGTGATAAGTGATGTCATGGAAGGAGCGTTGGATAAGGTAAGCACTTGGGGCACTAGTTGTGGACTCAGCGTTAATCTAATCAAAACTGACCAGAGGCTTTTTACTAGCAAAGTCGGAATACTGACCTTAACACCAGCACGGCTTAATACCTTTTTTTAGTGTGTAGGTTTTTCAGAGTCCAATGCTCAACTGGAAGTTAAACATCAAACAACAAGTGGAAAAAGTATAAATAGTTTTTAGGTTTTTGCTTTGGCAAGAAGTGGGGACTTCGGCCGAAGATGGTCTTATGGCTGTATACCGCTGTAATACATACAATAAGTACGTATGGGCCATTAGTTTAGTGGCATGCCCTGAGTAAAGACTACAACATTAAACTAATTAACAAAGTGCAAAGAACGGTCGCCATTGGCATCACGGGTGCCATTCAGACATGCCTCACGGAAGCCCTGAATGTGCTTCTGTATTTTCTGCCACTTGACCTCCATATTAAATACATTTCAGCATATAGTGCATCCAGACTCAGAGAATCGGGTGCTGTACTGCTAGACCCTACGGACACAGTAAGATTCTAGAGTCGTTACCCGGAGAGCTGGGAAAACATCTGACCGACCACACCCAAACTGAATTTTCAACACAACTTCACAGTCGACTTTCCGTCCAGAGTAGACCGAGAAAGAGGTGAAGTCATAAAGAATTTCAAAACAGCAACTTATACCAATGGTTGAAAGATGGGCTGTGGGATCGGTGCGGGAATCTTTTCGGAAACACTAAAAATATGAGTATTCTCACGCCACGTGTAGGGAAGAGCTCTCGCCGCTAAGCTCTTGGAATAAAATCAGTCTTCTCTAAATGCCAGGTCATGATGGCCTATCCTTGACAGGTACCATCCAGACCTAGTCCTCGTTTTGATGGGAACTGTCAAGAGAGAAGTCCTTTCTCACTTTCTATCAGTGGCAAACAAACGGTGGAAGAGTTGAATTATTTCTAGGAACACAAGAACTTGAGAAAAGGACTCAGGAAGACGCCGCAAGAATTGTAGCGATAAGTACAGGATTCTGGTCAGTAGGGACACATGCGTCCATTTAAACGCACACTGCTGCAGTTGTGAAAATCTAAGTAAGAATAAAACTTACTCGCACCTCTTCCGGTTATCCGGCTTTAGGTAAAGCCTGATATCGAAGTCTGGCTGATTTCGTTTGACCAGCCAGCTTTGCTTTGCACAGCTTTGCAGTTAAAAGATGTATTATCGATCGGGTAAGCTGTTAAACATTTAAGTGCAAGTACGGTTTGTAAGAATAAGTGTGACTCAGTATGGACTTTTTTTTGATTTGAATATGGACGACTTTCTGCAAACGGCCCCTTAACAAATATCTCCTAAATCGGCAACTAGTATATTTCCTTGGCTGATTAATATTTGCAACGCCTTTCTCACTTTCCAAAACCCTTACAGTTACCAATAAGTGCGCCTTTGGCCATTGTTTTCAAAAACAAATGTCCTTTTGTTCAAATGTCCTTTTATTATCCTCGCACCTAATATTCATTCCTTAAGTGTTTCCCTGTGATTTCAATGTGTGAACCATTGGACAAAAGGATACAATGACAACAATAGATTTTTCTTAACTATCCTGCTAGTCAATGCAATCTTACTTCGCAAAAAATAATTAGCTTTGGATACTGTAGGCATATTTTTAGAGAACCTGCAAGCAAATCGTCCGGAATCTTCTAAGATGTTGCCGGCGTCAAAAACTCGTAATAATTTTCATTGTGAGGATATTTCAAGAAGTTCTTCAAACACCATTATGGTGCATTTTACCAAAACAACATAAAAAGTAAAAATAACAAATATTATTTCTTGTAAAAAAAGACAATTGCAAGGTAAAAAATTAAAAAATGCATAGTATTGCCTTGATACTCGCGGCGGAAGAACTGGATGTAAATGAAAAAAAACGATCAACGATCCATTCGAAGGAGTTTGAGGGACTGTTCAAATCCATTGGAATTACCAAAATCATTGTAAGTGAAAATGTACACATACCTATTTGTTAACAATATTTAATTACAAATTTACTTCTTTAAATTTCACCAGTATTATAGAGTCAACAAACTGGCATTCAAATACCTTCTCGATGTCCTTTTTGCTTTTGCATTTGCTTTTGGAGTACATGCAATAATGGAATTAAGTTTTGCGGAAGGTGGCTACCATTCTTTTTATCACTTGCACCTTTATCAATAGGGCAAGAGTATTATTTTCGTGAAAACTCCTGAATTAAAGATGTTGATCACTTGTGACGTCCATATAAGATATGAACTTACGTCAAACTGTATATCCGAGATCTAGGAACGTTTGCGTTGATGTTGTATTGCAATTTTATTTTAGCCCCTATTTGTTTTAGGTTACGGTGCATAAGACTCTGCGGTACCACATGAAAAACAACGACTAATAAAAGAAGAAGCTACTATGCCGAAAGTCCATGAGGATACTACTCTACCACTTAAGAAAAAAATTACTCGGAAGACACAACTTCCAGGACATTGAAGAATTATTCAACAGACCGGTGAACGATATTTTTAATTCCATCAGATCCATAAAAGGGTTTGAATCTCAAGCTCAGTGAGTAATTTCTTTAAATAACGCTCCACATTTTTAGGACTTCGCTTGCATTTAATGTTAGGTTAAGTTGAGTAGGGTTATGAAGTTAACATAAACCACCATTGTGGGGGCTAGGGAACTTTATCGGCAGAAAACCTTAACCAATTCTCCCGTGCACTTAATTTCCCTACAGAATTTAAATAAGTCCCTGTTTTCATTTTATTGAAACATTCTATCTCACATCCTATCTGATATAAGGCGACATTAATTTTAATTTGAAAGTTCCCAGGGCTCCCAGAATTCCTATCAATACAGTTTTTGAAATTTCCCACGACATAAAGTAGGAAAACGTATTTCCCATAACTTTTCTGCAAGGACAATAAGTCACTAATAGCTCTAGACACATGCTAATGGTATTTTTTTAAGGGAGACTTCCAACAAATACAACAAAGTGCGTGACAAAATTCTAAAAAAATGTACATTGATAGGTAAAGAATTTTCGTTTCAACAACTTTAAGAACTGTCCTAATTGAAACAATATTTTTGTTCATTCGTCCATAAATCAGGTTCATTGGAACTCCCGCGCTTTAATTTCAAATAAATCGAAGCAAAACGTAACGAATTGGTTATGTTAATAAAATGATCCATTTGAATAAATGGAATCCCGAAATCAGGTCCTCTCCCATGAAGGACATTACAGAATCCTTATAAAAATAAATAAATAAAAATATATCTACATATGTATATAGGTATAGGTAGCTTAGACCCTCAGGTGAATATTTTAATTGATTGAAAAATATTCCATTGCTTGATTCACGCGCACCTTTGAGCCAAACAGATGCAACTTGCTCTCCCTATCTGAATACGGAAACACTTTGTACACCGAGGAACGATTTTTTTTATTTCGTATTTGTATGTAGTTTTGGGCAGATGTTGGTTTCAGCGCGGCTACAACATAAGAGAACCATGGAGGTTTTAGGTGCAACACCACACACTGAGGAGTATTCAATGGAATCCTTAAAAATTGTCCTTGGTAGGGAGAAGCACAAACACAATCATTGCTTGGAACGTGGTCGTTTGCTCGTCCTTTTTAATACCATGCACCAATCACTCAGAGCACGACTTGAGATATACACCTATGTGTGTATGCATCTTCAAGGCTCAAGAAATGAGCGCGCGCGCGCGCGATCTACACACACCGACAAACCTGTCTGTGTGTGTGTGATCAAAAACACCTTTCACCTCTTGACCAATCACATTCATCGATGTTACCCTTGGGCCTCAATGAGAACCCTCCGGAGGGGTGCCAAATGATTTCCTGGATATGCAAGTGAATTTGAGGATATCCATGCGCCATAGAGCAGGACATACTCGTAGATCCGGTGCAAAGTACATTGGCACTACACTGAAATGTAGGACATTACGCATAATTGTTGTCCCCAGCGCACGAGAGTACCGTGTCTTCATTAATTTACTTCAGTTGCAGGTGCACTTAAACAGATTCTGGTGGTCAGTCATTAAAATCAGCTGTGTGTGCGCGGGTATCCCTTTGCTGCTCCTGTTGCGCCTGTTCCTACTCTGATGATGTAGTTGGTGTAGAGACGATGTGTGTACTCTGATGGTCAACATTCAGATTGGAAATAACACCAGAGCCCGTGTATATCGGCATATCGGAAGGAGAAGGAAAATTGTAAGACAGGCGATGGCACACTTTACCGTTGCCATCACTAGTAACCGCCGCCGACGACGACAACGACAACCACGAGGACCACGACTACTACGACGGCCGGCCGGCGTGTTGTAATGGCAGGTGTTTATTTAATTATTTTGTTTTCTTTGGGGAAAATATTCACAAAAATTACTTAATGAAGATTTTTACGACCTCTCTGACCGTCGATACTTAGTTATAAATATCTTTGTCGCTTGCTCCAGAAAACGGAGCGCACGCGGCCGGCCGGTTACACCACTCATATATAGGCGGCTACTTGCTAAGGAGATCAATTAGCCAGATCAATAATTTATGCGAAGATCTTATTTTAAGGAATTTTTTAGTTACATATGCGCAATCCCCCTTTTTTTTAATCTACTTGAAAAGTAGTTAAGGAAAACGACCAATATTAACGCATGCCAACCGGAATATTAATGGGGCAAGGCTCTTAATACCTACAAATCATTGCAAATTTTTATAGCACTTGTACCGTTTTTCGCGTTGTAATTTGGATGACGTTGGTGTTGTAATGATTAGTCATGGATTGCCGTAAGTCAACAGTAATTTGAGAAAAGTTTGTGGGCAGCTCATAATTGTATATGTATGTACTCGTATGTATGTAGTTTTATTTTTGTGGGCATCCACCATGTAGACGAATAATCTTCAGATGTCACTCAGGTATAGGACGATTCTTCGACTGAAGTGGAAAGGTTTTAGAAAAAGTTTTGCAAGGATATATCAAAATGATCGCGATCATCAGACCCAGTGTAGAACTTCAGTATCATCGGGAGAAGATCTGAATCAATTGCATGTCTCCCAAAAATGTTCTGCTCTGAAGTTGAATTATCGTATGTAGACAGTGATTGTGATACATTTATAAACTATCAACAAACCTACAGTTGAATATACAGCGCTTTAAGCCTCATTTGATCGGTCATGATTATGTAGACTGAGCGTAGGTTGGAAAACTGAGACCAACAATCCTCGCGAAAGGAATGGAACAGCGATTCATAAGCGTATGAAACATTGAGTTGGAAATGAGATTACGAACGAGGAGACAAGTAATTATGTCTCAACAGCCGACTGATTGGGCTACTTCATCTGCATGTGGAGCTAAGCGTTCAGTAATGAACAGAAAACTAGAATATGTTCGACACTGGAGATTGCAGGACGTAAGGGAGGCGGTTTTGTCTTATGAGTTGATATGATGTTAGTTAAGATCGCTACGTAAATTTGGACCGTATAAGCCTTTTTTTATGATTTGGGCGCATTCAATAGGTTACGAATAGCCTTAACATATTTTTACACATGTATGTGATAGATAGAGAGAGAGAGAAAGATTTGGTAGTTTGAAGCTCAGTTGTTTTTGCTTCAGAGAAACTCCGGGGGTGGCGCCCAAATAACTGGGGAGATTTTTGTTATTTTATGTCTTTGCTTCTGATTCGCAGTATTTTTTTTTGCAGGAAAGAAAATTTGCCAACATCATCGGCATTCAATCATACACCAGAGCGATCAATTTTTCCAGCCCGTAAGCTACTGCCAGTGTTATGCCTTTGCAGTAGTGTTCACACAAGCTTTCGTAATTGATCGGACTGGCTATATATTTCAAGAGAAATAAATAAATGCTTGCTGATTAAAGGATTTGAACCAGGAACCATTAGCGTGGCAATTGACGACGTTACCACTACACCATTGCCATCCCCATTTGCATAATGTTCTTAAGAAAAAAAAAATGGGCTTACTAAATCTTCTAACAAATTATAAGAATGTCACTACTTACTTCTTTATATGTTTTATTAAGGTATCAAACTCCCAAATTAGAAATACGGTTTAAAACAAGTGCATTTGCAGAGAATCTCTGCTTTTTTCTTTCAAAATCGATTTTACGAGATAACCCAGCTTTGCTCTTTCCATTACTCTGGAATTAAATACCGAGGTACTTAAACTTCTCCAACTGCATCAGTGGGACTCCATTTATATGCAGAATGCATTGAACGGTCGTTTCCACTGCCATTACTTCTGATTTGTTCACATTTACTTTCATTCCAGCATCATCACAAACGGCTACAAACCGTTCGACTGCGCCCAGAAGTTCGGTTTGAAAGGACCTACGGATGACCAAATCATCCGCAAAGAGCAGATAACTAATTCTTAAGTTTCTCAATTTAAAACATTCTTCGTCACGGCTGCGCTGAAACATCTAGTTCATTATATACAATGAAAGGGAGAGGTGATAAAACGCACCATAGGCTAAGTCCAACGCCCACAGTGAAAGTTATTAATTTAACGGCATTTGCCCGAACACAGCTTCTCCAGTTTGTGCATAAAGACGAAATCGCCTTTAACAGAGAACCATTAATCCTATATTCTTGCAAAACACTCCAGAGATTGCCTATAGGAAACCCATCATATTGTAATAAAAATTGCCGATCACGCCGAATACTGCGACGGATGATGGAGTCAAAAAAAAAAAAAAAAAAAAACGGAATTTTTCTGGACTTTCATTTGAAAGGTCTTGAAGATGTTCTAAGCGATGCGAACCGCACATGCGCCTGACGACTAGTTCCTGTAGTAAGCTCACAGCGTCAGCAAAGGTGCTTGCTCTCCTTACCATCTGTTGGGATTGGCCCGGGTGGACGAAGTTTCGAGTTAAGGCTAAACCAGCTGAAAGCTCATCCCATACACAACTCGATTGGGGCCATTTCTATCTTTTCAATGAACATCGACATGGGCAAAATAACTTCTGCATGAGCTGGAAGTATTTCCGAAAAGCTTCGTATGTGCTTTCGGTGGTAGTTGCAGGGGTGGTCAATGACTATTGGAGCAGCCCTCGCTAATATTGGGACAGGAGCGCATTCATTGTCACTCGTCTACCTCTGGTGGCTGCGTAACGAGCCGTGTCGCTTGTGGTGATGAGTGAGTTACTGGATTAGGGCAACTATCTACAGGACTTCGATGGTGCTGGTCTAGCTTGTCAGACTTCCTTAGGAGTAGTGTTTGGCGATCCTGAATCGTTGATGGTTCCGCTCGTTACTGCAATCATTATTGAAATCCGTTCTCCTCGGGGACGGCTGCTTTCCTCTTTCGTCTGATTGTCTAGATTCGCTACCGCCAGTGCAGAAGCTCTGCAGCACTCTTTCTGATCTCTAACCCTTGTTGCTGTCAACTTGCAACTGACACGGGTTTTCCACTGGCATCACTCGGTCCGACGAGTTCGCAGATACTGTTGTGGTAAAGATAACTTGGATTAATTTCTCCTTCAGTCCATCTAGTTTCCTTTCAAAATCATTCCGCCACTCCATCATCTCCAGTATCACCCTCTCCATGAGCCTTTTTGACCTCAGAAAATACCGGCAGACCTCCCAATTTTGAATCGCTTCGTTACTCAGACAAACCAAATGCTGATGTCGTTTTCAGACATGCCTTCTTTTGCAATATTTTTTCCTATATAAGCTTCGTAATGGGATGAAAAGGACCACATTTTGTATAAAATTGGTTTAGCTTAAGAACATCCTGTATATGACTAATAACTTATTACCACAACTTTACCAAAACAAAAGTTTTTAATTTTAATTAGAATACTAAGTAATTAGCAATTATTATATTAATTTCGAGTAATCAAATCCATGTAATCTTCGTTTAAGGAAGATCGTCGCTTGATATATCCGTCACAACTGAAATTTTTTTCATTTTTCCGATATACGAGTATGTATAGAGGAATCCCTCAAAGTACCATGTTACCATGGTATGTTAAAAGAAACAGAAACAAATTACGAGAGTCGAGGATCGAAATAAATACGTTCCACTTTAATGTGGAAGCTTCGTTTTACGTATAAGTGCCATAGCTGTCCATACACGGTCTCACTGTGCATTGGTGTACCTTAACATCATGTTGTAGAAAACTCTAACGTAGGAACTTGTCTTCTCTTTCTTATCGAAATATTCGCAGGCATTATAAAAATAAAAGTTAATAATACAATAAAAGGCCTAAATTGATTAGTATACGAGCTTTTGAAAAGTTTAATTCTTACCTAAATTGAAATAGTTTTATTTTAACAATAAAGAAAAGTATAAGAAAAAAGTTTTAAACTTGTTTAAGTAGAGCAACCTCGATATTTGCTATTGATTTTTCCCAATTTAAAGGCTTAATTTTGCAAGCGATGACAGTCACCCAAGCGGGGCTAAACATGCATTCTATCTCTAAGTTTCAACAATATAGGAAAGACCGGTCTAGTAGAAAAATTATATAATAATTGGTTAATATTTTAAGGCCAACTTACATATTTTAAATTGGCATGGTAGATTGGGTAAATTAAAACACTGACAAATATAAACGACCGACCCCAGAATTGACATGATATTTGAGCACGTCATTGACAATAGGGATTAAAAATATTTATTTGCTATGTTAAACCCGATTTAAATCTGAAAGACAATTGAAATTAAATGATTTTTAACTACCATAATTAAATACCATTTGTATTGTATGTTCGAGTACTACAACTGATTTTGAATTGATTTGTACGAGATACATAAGAGCAAACGTTTACCAATTGAAATTTTTTTTTTATGACAAAAAAAAAAAAAAAAAAAATAAATAAATCGTTTAGCCTTATTGTGGTATTCTATTCCGATCGAGATTTAGATTTAGCGTCCACGGTTTGACGCTTAAAGTTGTGTCGCTTAATTGTAAACTGTGAGCTGTGAATGCGAAAATGCTCTAAGGCCCTACTGACTGTATCAATCGATTCAAATTGAATGCTAGAATAGGAATTAGAAGCTGGAAGTGTGTCGACCCTAAGTAGAGCGTTCACCCCTATCCGACATCGGATACACGGACATTCTTCAGTTCTATCCTCCATCGGATGTAAGCTACACAGCGCTGGACACATCGAAGTATGTATGTATACAACGATATAACCCTCGAAGGTTTTAAGCTATGATTTTCAATTTATACATAAACTTGGAATTCACTATTGTAAAACTTCCCACAACAAATGTTTCGATGTGTTCGATGTGCAACCACCTCATTTTCCATGCAAAAAAGATTATTCGAGGAATTTATCACAATAAGAAACTACAATACTTTCGAAACCAAAAGAAGAGTAAAGACCCCTTCTATCGCAGGCACTCATCCATTGTTGTCAAATATTCGAATCGCATAAATAACAATAAATGTATTTTTAAACACCACGCTAACAAAATATTCATTGCATCAATGCGAGAGTGCATCTACATTGGGACATCTCAATTCTGTACAACGCACGACTGCGGCGGCAGCGCAACATGTGAGTGTTAAGTCCAACACCGCGACGACTCCATTCAGTTGTCCATTCGAATCGTTCACTCATCGCGCCTCCATTGAATCTACTATAAAACCCGTCTGCACTTCAACTTCAACCCAAATTCGGCATGCATCTCAGAGGAGATGTGAGATCTCGTTCGCTCGAAAATCGATTTTTATTGTTCTGTCAATAAGATTCAGGCTGCCGCATTCTGTGCATCAAATCGAAATCAAGTCAAGTGCAGTTGCTCGTACTCGTGTGCACGTTGTCCGATTTCCATGTCTATACATGGGAAATGGATGACGCCGTTGTAGACATCGTCTTCGTGTTCCTAAGCTGCAATCTCATCATCGTCGTTGTCATCTTACCGTGCACATCAATCCATTGAGAAGTTTTCCTCTTGGCGGGGCGTTAAGGTTCGCTCGATTTTATGAGCGCCAGCCCTGTAATCCCCGAGACGTGTAAATTCAAGGAAAACAAGGGGTAGCGCGAGTGGCATTCAGGAGTCCAGCTTTATTCAAATTGAGGTCAATGTTGTGACTTCAATGAGATTGACGAGTCTTGTAAAAGATGAAAGGTTCCTTTGAATTTCAGATTTATGCTGTCCGACTTGACATAAAGCACTTCACTGGATGTACACATCATAAATCACACCGGGACTCGCGTAATAAAATCCTTTTGATAAGTCAATCAAGTCATCGCAGTCCGTGCATTGATGCAGAGAGAGGGAGATGCAAGTGTGTACTGTACGTGATTCAAATCGATGTCCGTCGTCAATGATTGATTCATTCACTTCCGTTTATCACGTCAACGTTGTTTCGTGTTGAATGTTGTGGGGTGTTGACTGTTACGACATTTAAACGAGACGTCACACTATTCGCTGGGTGCAGTAGTGTTAAAAGGAAAATGTAGTTTGTTAATTCTGGTAAAACCTAGATTGCGTGTTTAGGCAAACTGGACCATAGTGCATGAAACAAGATCCAAAGACACAAAGCACACGTCCTGGTATTTAAGAGAACCTACAATCCGCCATAAAAACTTAGAAAAACTGAACAAAAAATGGGGCCAATCGAAGAGGAAAATTGAGACTTATGAAAAAAGAAAATACAATTCATTAGCAGGGATAAGCGAAACATCAATCACGCTATACGTGTGATTCACAGAATTTTTGGTTAAGGATAAAAAAAAAAATATTTGGCGCACAGCTCTTCAAGTGCCAGGGCCTAGCTTTTCGCAACCACTTGTACTGTGTGCGTTATATTTTTTTAGACGAATGGGAGGGGCGTACATTTTAGTTCCGTATCCTAAGGGCAATTTGTTTGTGAAAACCTATCGCGTGACAACAATACTCTCGAATGCTTGTCAGACGTTCGCAAGAGGTGGGACCGTAAAAAAAACTTTTTGGTTAACGATATACACGTAATAGTCTATAATAGCCAATCAGGCCATTACCGATGCTTTAAGAGAAATTTCCTCCTCTTAGAGGAGGATAATAAACGTCTACTCAATTAACACCACAGATAAATTCGTAAACCCCGCATTGCCATAGCTTTCCAAAAGGTTTGTGATGTGAGGTGGAAATCACTCGTGCCGCTCGGCAAGGAAATACATTAAGTGATAAACTAAAGATCATTTCAGCCATAGAAAACCATAAGTCTTATTAGTCATAATAGCATGCCACAATGCGGCAATCCAAAGTTTTGGTGAGCATAAAAAAAGAAGGAAGCAAAGAAAAATATGAAATTTCATTCTGATTATGCTTCACATCTCCACTCATAGACATAAGCCAGAGATAAGCTACAGAGTGATTTTCAATGAGCAGTGATCACAGAGAGCAATTAAGGAAAATAACTGTTAAGACAGCCCCCCTGGCAGCTGACCTTCTCGTGGTGAGGGGCGGGCAACGTGACTGGGATGTGCGGATGGAGTAACTTAAATAGTTATTCCCATGGTCTCGCGAACCATTACGGGGGTCAAGGGGTGAGAGCGCTGTGCACCGATAGGGGCACAGATGGACTCTCTGAGATTCGACAACGTCATCGACTTAGGATAGGCACATGGAACGTCTCATCGCTCACAGGGAAAGATCTTCAATAAAGCAGAGAGGTTCTAAAACTGTAGACCTTTCGGGTGGATGGAAGCTCTTCCTGTCAGGAGTCGCACCCTCAATGTCTGCTCGGGCGGGAGTGGGGACACCCACAAGTCCCAGGTTGACAGACAGAGTATTGGAGTGGATACCATTAGGAGGGAGAGTTGCGATCCTAAAGCTCAAGCTTGAAAGATCAACTCTGGCATTGGTGCAGGTGTATGCACCGAACCTTTAGTCAGAGTACGCAGCTTTCTTAGATGAAGTTGATGTTGCCCTTGATAAGGTTGCAGATATGGATTCTTTTGTCCTGATGGGTGACTTCAATGCTCATGTGGGTGTAGATGTTATGACATGGGGGAGTGTGATTGGGAGGAACGGTGATCCTGATCAAAACGCGAACGGAGAGAGGTTGTTGGATTTTTGTTGTGAAAATGGCTTATCCATCATGAACACTATCTTTCCACACAAAAACATTAACAAATACACGTGGTACCGTCAGAGTCTTCAGCAGAAGTCGCTGATCGATTTCTTTGTGGTACCATCGTATCTGAAGAGAATGGTTTGTGATGTTCGCGTATTGAGAGGGGCCGAACTGTCAACTGATCATCACTTAGTGCTGTGAAAATTGTATCTTAGCGAGAGAGTGTATCCCCTACCAAAGCGGAAACCAAGGATGGTTACACGCATACGATGGGAGAGGTTACAGGACGATGAGATACGGGAGACATTTGCGCGGCAAATATCTGAAAGGTTTGAACGAATTCCAACTGTTCCATCAAATGTAGAGGAAGAATGGCAACTGTTTTCAACAGCGGTTATTGCCTCTGCGGGAGATGTTTCTGGAGTGAAGCGGCTTGGTGTGGCGGCTGGTGGTGAGAAAAGAACTGCTTGGTTTAAAACGCCCGGAGTTCAAGAAGCCATCAGAGAGAAGAAGAGAGCCTTTAAGGTGTGGATTCACTTTGGGAACTCCGATTGACGAAATCGGTACACTGAGGCGCGAAGAACTTCCAAATTAGCTATGAAAACAGCGAAAGAACAGTCTTGGAAGGAGTTTGGCGAGAAATTGGAACGTGACCACAGATCTGCAAATAAGATGTTCTGGCAGACCGTCCGCCGACTCAGAGGAAAAAAGTTGAATATCGTTGAAGGAGTCAAATCCAAAGACGGTAGACCTCTTTCCAATGAGGAGGACATCTTACGCAGATGGAGCGAGCACTTTTCAGAATTGCTCAATCCCGAACAGGGCACCGAAGATGACAGACCTATGGTCGAGAGTTGGGCGGAAAGTAGTCCTACGGTAGAGGAAGTAACTTTGGCGATAAAAGCGCTAAAAGTTGGCAAATCTGCTGGTGTGGATGAAATTCGGCCAGAAATGCTCAAGGCTTTAGGTAAAGAGGGAGTTCAATGGCGTTCACGTGTCATTAAAGTGGCCTGGGCATGCGGTGAAACACCTGGTGATTGGCAAATGGGGGTGATAGTTCCTCTTTTTAAAAAAGGGGACAAAAGAGATCTCCCTGGAAAAGTCTTCGCTAAGGTGCTAGAAAAGCGTTCCAGAGCTTTGGTTGAGGACAGTTTGGGGGATGAGCAGTGCGGTTTTCGTCCTGCTAGAAGCACAACCGACCAGTTGTTCACTCTCAGAATGGTTCTTGAGAAGGCCAGGGAATATGCCAAACCTGTCTACACTTGTTTTGTGGAATTGGAAAAGGCATATGATAGGGTTCCTCGAGGCAAACTCTGTAGTGTTCTGCAGGAGTATGGGATTGCTGGTTCCCTGTTAAGGGCGATTCAGTCTTTATATACGAACTGTAGAAGCTGTGTTCGGATAAACGGTGTTAAATCAATACCTTCCACTGTGCGCGTTGGACTCCGCCAGCGGTGCGTTTTGTCACCTCTCCTTTTCATTGTATATATGGATTGGATGTTACAGCGCAGCCGTGGCGAGGAATGTTTCAAAGTGGGAGACCTAAGGATTAGTCATCTGCTCTTTGCGGATGATTTGGTTATCCTTGGGTCCTCTCAAACCGAACTTCAGCGCGCACTCGAAAGGTTTGTAGCCGTTTGTGATGATGCTGGAATGAAGGTCAACGTGAACAAATCGGAAGTAATGGTCGTTTCCAAAATACCCATTCAGTGCACTCTGCATGTTAGTGGAGTCCCACTGAAGCAGGTGGAGAAGTTAAAGTACCTCGGGGTTTTATTCACGAGTGATGGGAGGAGCAATGCCGAGTTATCCTGTAGAATTGGTCAGGCTGGATCAATTTTGAGAGAGCTTGGCCAATCTGTTATAAGGAAGGCCGAACTTAGTGTTCAAGCTAAGCTATCGGTTTTTAACTCGGTGTATGTTCCAACTCTCACCTATGGTCATGAAATTTGGGTAGTGACCGAAAGAATAAGATCGCAGATACAAGCTGCCGAAATGAGGTTCCTTCGCGGTGTTGTTGGAATAACTCGTAGGGATCGAGTGCGCTACACCAGAGTACGTGAGGCGCTCAATGTTGAGCAGCTACTTCTCCGAACGGAACGATCTATGCTTCGATAGTTTGGTCACGTAGTGCGTATGCCCCCAGACCGGCTTCCAAGACGCGCCATGGTTGCCGTGCCATCAGGTAGGCGACTCCGCGGAAGACCTAGAAATAGATGGTTGGACCAAGTCCGACATCTCTCCTGGAGCCGCCTAGGGATTCCTACTGATGAATTGGAGTCAATGGCGGAGGATCGAGAAGGATGGAGAGTCCACCTGAGCATCCTACCCCCGCGACCCTCATGAAGGATTAGCGGGCCATTGAAAATGAATGAACTGTTAAGACTAATAGTGATTGAATCACTCTAATGGTCTCAGTTAGTATTTATGGTTTTATTCTCTTTGACACAATTTAAAACAAAAAGAGTTAATCTCAAGGGTAGACAAACGGATGACGAAGACAACCCGAATCGAAACCTGCATGACAGGGAATAAAATTCTTAAAATGTTCTCTCCCTAAAATCATAAATATTTACCTACTCAAGTGTGTACAAAGACAAAATAGACGATTTCGTTGCGATATAGTTTGTATCTAACCAGAGCAGCTACCATAGAGCAATCACGATCACAACTATTCCCTGTGATTCATCATGTTTCTACTACTAAGTCCTACTCAGTGCGATAAATAGTGTGTGATACACAAGTTAAGCCACAGTGAAAGATACGATTAATTTGCATGTAAGCTGGTAGGTACGTAAGTATATACACCTGGCCTATGTTACTGAAAAACAATGGGCAAGCAGTGTATGTACGAGTATGTCATATGGAGTCGTCCGTGGTGTGCAAAGCAGTAATTACTACCATTTTCACTCAGTGATAAGACCATAGTTATGACGATCAGTGATCACAGTCACAGTTTCAGTTCTACCCATTTACAATAGCATCTAGAACAATAACAAATTACTCTCTCCATCTTCTTCCTCATATGAAGCCAATAAAAAAGAAAAATGCAAAGGATTTCTTTTGCGTGCTGAACTATTTGGTCTTTAGCAATTTAATTAAATGTTCTACTGGCGCAGAGGCTTCTTCGTCCTATTCAGAGAAATCGCTGTTAAAGTAACGGTTATTGGAATTCAGACTCATTAGCGTTTATTTGAGGCATGGTAGCCGTTTCAAATACACATTAACCTTCATCTATTAACATGATTATTTTGGGACATTATTGCAAAGTTCGTCCTTATCCGATCTGGCTCCTTAATCTTTAATATTTGTATTTACCTATAGAGCTCTTGTTCTTCTTTGAGTCATTGTGAATTGAAATTTCTCTAGCGATGGTTAACTAAACCTGCACAGATACGAGTGCACTCGAGTGAAACAAAGATGCGAACGGAAGGGAACGACCGAGTCTGATTTACTACTGAGTCTTAGAGACACCGCCTGCAGTTATGAATTAATTTCTGAGATGAATATTGTATTATATCGTAAATTGTTTGTTATATGTCCCCTTTTTGCGTAATTTTTAAATTCTTTAACGGCTGCCCTCTATATCGGAACTATACAAGTACATATTCTGCGGTCTTGTCCCAGTGTTATACTCTGCGTTACGCCAAAAATAAACAAACAAATTTAAAAAGTTCCTATTAATTATGATTGTAAAGAGCTATCTACTTCTCTTTAGAGCTCTGTCACCATCCCACATGGCATCGCTTCAATTAATTTTTATAGAATGCACTTGCAACATAAAAGAAGCATTCCATGAGCGAACGCTCCGAAGGATACTACTAATTATCAGCATTTTACAAACGTCCTTGCGGTGTCTTCCTCCATCTTCATCCAACCGCAAATTATTGGTACTTACGCTGTCGACAGCTAATTTGTTGTCATTATATAAAATCTAAATTGATACACTGTATCGAACAGCATCGACTATGTATGTGGCGGCAAGGCAGTGATCCTTTTATATCGACCGCGCTACTTTCGATATGACAACGGTTAATTGATTGTAATTACTAAAGCGGTCTCTGCCGGTTAGCGCAATGCAGCCAACGACACTTTTGATTGAGGAAAATTGCAACCTTAAGAGAAAATACCAGCAGCGCGCCACTGTTCACTCCTGGTCCTAGTCATAGTCAGCGAGTTGCTGGAATAATCATTATGGTGGTGGAGTAGGCCTTAAAATAGCGAACGTGGTAATGGGCTCATTGCCATTGCGAACATCAGAGGACCGCCACGCCATGTGGTGAATTTGCTACGCTATTTCGCGGAGAAGAAACTATACGTCAAGACTTGCAAATTCTCATACTTTCGGTTAATGATTGTCACCTTCAGATTAATTCGATCAATCGGTTGTGCCGGTAATTTGGGCCCAATCGATTGACTACCCGGTACAGGAAAATAATTCACCATCGTAATTTCAATACAAATTACAGGCGAGTGCTTGAAATTGTTCGGCTATTACGCACAGTTTCGGTCACCGCAATTAGTAGCTACTAAAAAATTATACGGGTGGAAGTTTAAAAGACGATTGGTGAGCAGCGTCGCGCTTCTTAATGGTTATATTACAAGGTTCAAGTTCAATATGTATTTTTTCATTTGATGGCAGCATGGCTTACGTGACAGTGAAAACTTGGTTGGCCATGAAAATGGTACATTGCTTAACCTTCACGTTGGTGACCGATGGGTGCCTAGCACCTTAATCGGAGATTGGGTAACCAACCTCTTTGGAAGATCTTGGCGGCAGGAGACGACCGAGGGGGAGGATTGCTTTCTCCAAGAGCAATTCTTCTTGTTCCAGACGGCAGCAGACGAATTCCCTAGATGGAGTCAACGGTCGCGTCTACACAGTTAGGCTGAACTTAGTGAACACCTTGCGCGAGCTGTTTCGACATATTCGGAACACAAGTCGGTAAGGAATTTCCAAGATTAGTCAGGTGGCGGAGGAGGCCTTAATGGGGCAATGGCAGCGCTCACACTCCCGTAGTAGACTACTGCGACTGGTGTACCCGGCCCCGCGTCCGACGCGACGAAGGATGACTTCTACCAGTTCTTGGACAAGACGTACGAGCAATGCCTTAGCCACGACGTTGAACTGTCCTGGGCGATTTAAACGCAAAGCTAGAAAAAGAGGACGTCATTAGTAGCGTGGTCGGAAAGCGCAACCTACACGACACCAGATCTGACAACGGAATCAGGCTAGTCGACTTTACGGCGGGACGAAACGGTGGCGTAGCAAGCACGTGGCTCCGACTTCTTGTTTTTCACAAGGGGACATGGCTATCTTTTGATCGAAAAACCCACAACCAATCCATATTGCGATCAACGCAAGGCACTCCTTCAGTATTCTGGGTGTCCGGTCTTTCCGAGGAGCCAACGTGGATTTGGATCACTGCCTAGTTGTAGCCAAGTTACGGATGCGAATATCCAGAACGGAGCGAAATCAAAGAAATACTGAGAAGAAGTTTGACGTCGGATAGCTACAATCGAAAGAGTCCACTTTCTCAGGAAAAAGAAAAAGAAGGATTTTAAAGTGGCCTATGATAGCTTGTACAAAGACGAGTTATACAGAGCCATGTCTAGTCTTGTGGCATCCCTACCAAGCTCATCCATCTGTGCATAATGACGATGGGGAACTCTCGCTGCTTCATTAAATTCAGTAAGAACACTGCCGAACCGTTCGATGTCAGGAAAGGTACTAAGCAAGCTGACGCGCTATCATGCGATTTCTTTAATATAATATTTGAAAGTATTGTTTCGAAAATCACAAGCCACCCCGGAGGTTACAAGTCTGCACAACTACTCGCTACGCCGATCACATTGACATAGTCGGAAGAATGGCTCGTAGCCGGGCTGGCTGGAGAGGTTTGTTGGTTGAGGCTCAGGTCCACCCCAACTGTAGCGCCACCCGAGTAAATAACCTCAGCACACGGGGATTACCGCGTGGAGGTAAGATTTGGAGTCGGTAGAGAGAAACGGATTTAATAAAAAAGAACCTTCAGACGCTATTGTTTCAAGTACACGCATCTAGTCCATGAATGCATACAACACTAAGCCAGTAACACCAATGAGTCATCAATCACACAAATTGAAAATCTGGTTAACACGAACTGACGATTCTTTGTGATCAACATTCGTTGATCACCACCCTTTCTCATTGCAAACATAGTGTGTGAGACTAATGGCCTGCAGTATATGTATCTGAATTCAATGTGGTGCATCTAAACTACTCATGCAGTCACGAAACTAAATTTGAGTATTGCCAATCCCATGTGCGACTCATCATATCGGAGACTGAAAGAAAACATCAAAATGTCATTTCCATTCGAAAGGATTATTGATGATTTCAACAGCGGTCGGCATTTTACATAGTTAACCACAATAGCTGAGTAGAAAATCGATGACAGGTATATAATCGGATTAGGTCCTTTTTTTTGATGTGCCGACATGCTGCTACTGCACTTACAAAAATAAAAATAAATCCTTGTTCAACTGATGAATAAACTGGAACATAAAAAAGGACAAGTCCTTGACGACTTTTTACAAGCTAAACCAAAACCAAAAAGCAAAAAAAAAAATTTAGTCATCGTCTGGTATTTTATCAGGTGTCAATTAATCTTGATTGCGTGTAGTGTTTTTGATGTTTATCGCCATCCATCGAGAAACGGATCGAGTTCATCGCCCATTTCTTGTTTATGTTCTTTTTGAATTGACACCACGAGAGTACCTGTATACTAACCAAAAACCCACCGAAAATGGCAGTGTTCCATAGCTCAGTCACCACCAGCAAAGGGAAACAGAAATCGAGCAAAACAACGCGCGCAAGGATAAAGATTTATTTTATCATTGCGATCATTATCATTACAAATTGCTTTATCAGATTGTAAGCGACATCTTCTTAACAAGTGTGCAATTCAAGTGCTGCAAGTAGAAGATGGTGATTTATGCGAGTTTTCCTTGTGACAGCACATTCTTTAGGCTGTGTTTATTTTCTGCTCCAGTTCTCATAGGAGAACTGGATTTTACCTTTAGCAGGGACCTCAGAGTTATTGAATGGGAATACAAATTTAAGTTTTTGGTTTTTCTTCTTAACATCTAGCAGAAGTTTTCTTTCCATGTTTTATTGTTAATGACGTAATTGGAATACACATACAGGTACCTCAGTCCTCTCGATAGAGGGTTAAAGTACGAAATGCGCTTCTAAATAAAAAAAAAAAAACGATTCCACCATCAAGAGACGGTATTGTATCCCCTACTAGTGTCATGGAGAGGTTTGCTACCTCATTAGAGTTCCCCTCGCATTAAATTTTTTTTCCAAAATAAGAATTAAGAACCATGGATACTTACTTAGTCTCAGCAAGAGCAAGTCACCATTGGCGCACTCTCTCCGCACACAGTCCATTTAAGAAATGAGAATAAGAGAATGAGAAATGGATCTATGGTTAGTATCCCACAAGACTCGCAAATGTGTTCTGGAGTCTCTCTGGACTCGCTGCAGAACCTGTAAAATCCTTCTTTTAATATACCTAGTTTTCTTAGGTGTTCCTTGAGTTTACAGCGGGAAGTCTGTTTAGATACGTAGGTTATTCTCATTTAAATGAATGCATGCTTCAAATCTTTTTGGATTATAGTTCCCTAGTAGTTTCTCTGCTTGCCTCAGACCTTGAGCGTTATTCCTGTTTGATCTCTCTGCTTTCCTTAATTCTTTCCTTTAATGTGTGGTCTCCGATTCCGCAGATTAGTTTAGGATCTATAATGGGTTCTGCTGCATCTTGTCTTGCCAGCGACTCCGCTGTTTCGTTGCCTTCTATTCTGTTATGACATGGCTTAATATCCATATTAGAAAATTAAAATTTAGTAAATTTAGTAAGTTTATTTCTTCTGCCAAACTCGTTAAGTTGCGTGTGCATTCTCACAGAATTTTTGACCTAACGACATGGACATTGAGTGCTTTGATAGCTGATTGATTGTATGACACAATTGCTATATCGCAATTTCTGTAGTCCTTTCCAAGATGTATTTGGCAGGTGGGTACCTATGGCATATATTTCGGCCTGAAAGATGCTGGTGCTATTACCCAAGAGTTCGGAGTACTTTGCGCTTGGTCCTCATACTCGTGTACCAGTTCCTTTCACAGTTCTTGATCCAATTGTATACCAATCTATAGTGCAGTTGCTCGGCCTAAAGACTGTACATGCAGTTCATTTTCAAAGTTGAATTACCTAATGCTGTTGGCTTTAGGGATTTCTAGAAGAGGACATTTTTTCATCTCTTTTAGCTATACCCTTCACTTATGCTGCACATAAGCTCTTGGCGAGGACTATCTTGGTTTTATTTTGGCGATTTCGGATTTTTTTTAAATATTAACTTGGGCTTAAGAATTCAACTTTTTTAATCCAACTGCGTGACATAAGTTGGAGATGAAGTGAAAGTATAAGAAAGAGTTTTTTTTTTTGTTTAATGGTTTAAAACGCAGGAAGTAATCCAATGTTTTAACATTGGAACCCCACGCGCAGTGGTCCGGTATACTAACCACTGCGCTATACGTTCAATCCATAAATGCTAATAATGCATTTCTCAATCTAAATATCAAGAATAATTATTCATCAGTTACATGGGTAGCCGATTCACAATCTCACGCAGTCAACTTTCATATGTATCTAGATTGTAACAAAGAGTATAGAAACCTCAAACTGATATATGTATAAAGGAGTTGCAGTCAGTCAAATGTAGAGTTGGCGATCATTTTAAAAGAAAAAACATACTTTTGTAGAATTTTTCGAGCTAATCAGAAGTCACCTCACCAAGAGACTCACCATTGTCGTAGGCGCGTAGCTGACCGGTCACAGTTGTATAGTACTACAAAAATCGTCATAGTAAACGTTTCGAAGAATTTAATAGAATGATTCTTAGAGTTACGGCAATTGGATACCTTACTAGCCATTTGTATTGCGGACATCAATTGTAAGGTGGCCATACACCTTATACAATAGATATCAAACAAACAAGCAACAGCTGAGTGGCCAGATAACTAGTTTCCTCATTTCGAGAAGTTATATTATTAATTGGACACCATTTTCTAAAGATCTACTAATGATCAACTAAAATATTAGAATCCATTCAAAAACATTTAGACTCAACTGTCGACGTTGAACAGGCAGGCTTTCACGCTGGATCCTCCTGCATCGACTACATAAACACCTTACCTATCATAATAGAGCAATGTACCGAGTATAGGTCTCGGTTACATCTACTGCTTATCGACTTCGAGAAGGCTTTCGATAGCTTGAATCGAGACGGTATCTGGTTGGCCTTCTGCAAGAGAAGAAAAGTCTCATAGGTATTATCAATGGTTATGTGTTGGATGATTTCGAAGCAGAAAAAGGAGTACCTATGTCAGGGGTGGGCGCCGTGGCGTAAGTGGTTAGTGTATCGGATCACTACGCATGAGGTTCCAAGTTCGAATCCCAGAAAACACCAAAAAGTTTTTTCACGGTCCCACCTCCCGCGAGCGTCCGACAAACATCCGAGAGTATTGTTGTCTCGAAAAAGCTTCTCAAATCGCCGTTCGGATGCGGCTCTAAACTGTAGGTCCCTTCCATTCGTGTGAAAAATATAACGCACACAACATGAGTGGTTGCGTGAAGCTAGGCCCTGGCACTTAAAGAGCTGTTGCGCCAAATATTTATTTATTTTTTTTTATGTCAGGGGTGCATACGGTCATGGCTGTTATTCTTGGTGACCATCAGCGATGTACATAGTCCGTGCAGCATTGACAGAAGGTAACAATTGAATTAAATGGACTATAACATCTACCCTTAAATATATCGACTACGCCGACGATGTTTGACTACTTCCACATCGGTTAATTAACCTTCATCTTAGGGCCCAAAATCTGAAAGCTGAGGCGAACAGAGTGGGGCTTAAAATAAACACAGCCAAAACCAAAGTCCAGATAGTAGATAACTTCTATACTTAAGAAATGTGGTCTAGGCTAACTGATGTGGCACCGAACTGGACGTGTGCAGTAGAATCAGGAAGGCAAAAGCTGCGTTCAGAATGCTATCGAAAGTCTGGAAAAGCAAGCTAAAGAACCAAGTTGTGACTATTCCGCTTCAACGTAGAATCAGTACTGCTGTATGGGTGCACTATCACACGCAAGCTGCAAACCTTCGTAAACAGATATCTAAGAATCATCTTGAGGATCTTTTGCCCCAATCTTATCTCCAATAAATAACTCTATCAGAGACCGGGCGAAGAACTTATAGACATTACTGTGCAAAGGAGAATGTGGAAGTGGATTGGACAAATCCTACGCCACGAAGACAACTTCATTGCGAAATACGCCATGAATTGGAATCCGCTCACCTAGGCAGAACAGCGGGACGCCCTACACAGATATGGCGGAGAAGAGTCGAGGAGGAATCAAGCTCTATGGGAATAAGTTGGAGGCAGCTCAAACATGTTGCAGAACTCCCAATAAGATCGCGCGCTGGCGTTATTGATGCCCTATGCGCCCCGAGGAGTGAACGGATTTAAGTAAGTAAGTAAGTAGGTATGGGAACTTTTGAGTGATGATTTTCTCAAAACTGCATAAAATGAAAGCTATTTGATATGCGACGATGCCCCCTCTGGGTAATCATCGGAGTGATAGTCGTCTAGGAGCTTTGGCACCAAATGCCTGCCATCTATTTAAAGTTGAAAAAATCACAGGACATGTGTTTGTATACGTATGCAGCATTTGACAGATTTTTTTACAAATCAATATACTCGTATGTAGGCGATTGTGATGAACGTCAAGTTCATGTTTTGTTTGGCTCCAAATGGCTTTGACGTCATTAGAGACGACTATTCATACTTGAGCTCCTCGATCAAAAGAGAGTCGGGCTGATATTGGATAGATAGAAAAAATAAGTTTTTAAATGTTGGGTAGGTCTTTTTTTCCACTGAAAATGTCAAAAATTCAAAATAGATATATTTTTATTTTAATCGCCTTCAAAGTATCTAAATGCACGTCTTAACACCAAACGACGTCTTCCTGTAATGAAATCCTTTCAATAAAAATTCCCAGTGAGACACCCCTGAGAGCTGCGAACATCAATCAAAAAAGTGTTGATTGGAAAAAAAATCTTCACAGCTCCGTGTCGATACATATCAATTGATCTATGACTGATAGGTGTTCATAAAACCGGCTTTGATCACCGAATCCTTTTTCATGCTGAAAGCTGCCAAACCACATACTCGTATATGTATAAATCTGTTGATTGGTAAACAACTGTTGCAATAACGAGACACGAAATCAATTTAAAAAAAAAAATATTTCTTCAAATGCGATAACCAGCGGGGAAGGCACATTCATTTAACACTTCAGCACGCAACATTCCCTTAATATCCTTTGGCAATCGTTCACTATCAGTGTCTTAATTTCTCCTCATGAAAGGATGCATGATGCAGGTTTCGTCGGTTTCTTTGGCATTTGTTGCGTGAGTACGAAGCGCCGAAAAGGGCGCAATCATTGAACTGTTTAGACCGTTGAAGCGCCGCACGCTGGTTACCACTATTTGCCTTGCACTTGTCTTTGCCAGACAACAAACAAAAAGGATAACATATTGTTAGACGTTACTACAACGCAAGGTGTGAAATGATTTTGTTTTCCCACGGACTTATGTCGTAAAATTACATACGAGTACTTTGTCGAGGCCATCATTCCAAATTAAATACCCCCACTGGTACTTACGCATATTTACATATCCCTAGGCGCATCCAGTCAAGACTCAAGCCAGCTACACAATTGTCGAGTTATTGCTTTGATTTAATGACCACGAACTTGACTAATGTAAAAATATTTTTAGAGGTTTTCGTGCAATGCAATTAAAGAATTCTCCATCTTCCCGTGTGTTCGGCGGTCGCCTCGTAAAACGTCGAGTGAAGCTTTCTCGGCGAAGTCTTACCAAGGATATGCCCGTTGGGTTAATTGGCCTGCGTGCGTCGTCGAGCCACCACATCTCTGTGTGTTTGAATGTGAGTAACTTTCAAAGATAATGGCACTCCATCACTTTTCGGGGGTCTCGAAAATCAAAAGTGAATCAGTCCTGTTGACTTGGTCACATTACAGGTTAATGCACAAATTAATCAGCCGACAGTTCCCTGGGAGAATTACAGCGGGCACACCTAAGTGGAGTGTGTGTGGACCAGTTTGCGATGTGCTACCAGAGATACTTACATGTGAGTGGAACACCGCAAGCCACGACGCTGGGCAGTGGCAATCTTTTCGGATTTCTTTTGGTTTATTTTTTAAATTTTTACTGGCAATGCAATTATACATTAAAATTGTTTTTCTTTCAGTTAATTTGGACATTAAATGTATAAGCAGTGAGCCAACACGCCGCCGGAGGATTAAAGACCCAGATTTACTGAAGGAGGCATTCGGTCGGATTAATGTGTACGCTTCTGTTGAGCAGGGCCTGGAATTACCTTACCGCAAAATTCCTTTCGCACAGCAGCAGAAGAAGTATTGGGCTTTTGCGGGAAATAAATTGTGAGAAAAAAATATGTTGAATGCGGGTAATCAACAGATATGCAGTTTAAGTTTAGGATGCTCATTACAGCAACGATCCGCTTTCAGCGTGAATGGCTTAATGATAATGGATGCTACTAGTAGTTGATATTGACCAAGTTGTAATTATTTGCAAATATTTTAGAGATCGTATTTGTTTTGGAATGTGTAAGGACAATTTATTGTAGGAAAGGGGGTCTTAAGTGAGTGTAAGTTGGTAATATTGGATTGCCTATCTCTTTCAACTTTCTAGTTGTTAGTCCCGGTAGTTGCGACGCTGTTGATGCTCGTTATTGCACCATGTGCGAAATCTTCAGTTGCAATACATGTATAGAGAACTGTTAGATAACGGAGGGTTTTCACTAGGGCAGCTGTGTACATTATTGAAATGGTTATTAACACTGTTTTAACCACCGCTCTCCTAAAAAGTAAGCTTTAAAATATAAGTTTGTGCCACGGAGACAACTACTCAACCACCTAGAAACCATAGTGTTACAAAACACTGGCAACATTTATTTTACTGATCATAAACATTACTAATAGTTAGGCGTAGGATGTCAACAACGTCTGCGCGCCATCGTGTTCGGACTTCTGCAACATACTTCAAGTCTCTCCAACTTCTTCCCAAAGATCTAGATTCCTTTTCAAGCATTCTGTGCCACGTATGTCTAGGGCGACCCCCAGTCCTGCCAGATTGAGCAAGGGGATTCCATTGCATGGCGTGCTTATCAAAGTAATTTTTTTTCGCGCCGCAAGGTGTGATCAATCCAATGCCATTTGCTTCGTCGAATTGTGATGCTAATACGTTCCCGACCTGTGCTCGAGATGGGATTAGACGTCTATTTACGAAAGTCTGCAGCTTACGCATGACAACGACATTCATTCTCCAAGTACTACATCCATATACTCGTAGTAGTACTGACTTGACATTGTAAGTAGCGGAAGAATCGCAGCTTGATCTTGGTGCTCTAAGCATTGCTCTTCCAGATTTTCGATAGCATGCCAAACCTAGCTTTGGCTTTCCCGATTTTGCTGTACACATCGAGCTCGGGGCCATCGTCGCTCGAGACTAGTATAGAAAGTTATGAACTTTCTCGACTTGCTGTCCAGCAGTGTTTACTTGAGCGGTGGAAGTTGTACGGCTGAGTGCTTTTCTCTTGGCCGTGTTAATTCTCAGTCCTGCTGTCTTTGCTTTGACTTCCAGACTATCGCTTGCTTTAAAGCGCACATCACTCCCACAAGGAATTGCGATAGGATAGACCGAACAAAATCAAGATGAATCCCTGTGACTTCTACTACGGTAGCTTAAGATGACTGCTACAAGAAACAAAAGCAAAGATTATTTAAGCAAAAATTGTGATACAAAAGTAGAAATACACCAGATTTCCGAACAATTAGCAGAGGCCTGCTTTAAAGCGCCCATCACACAAGGAATTGCGATAGGATGGACCGGTCAAAAGCAGGATGAATCCCTGTGACTTCTACTACGTTGGCTTAAGATGACTGCCACAAGTAACAAAAGCAACAATTATTTAAACGCAAATTGTGATACAACAGTGCTTAAATAAACCAGATCCTCTGGCACGCATAAAAATAACATTTTTGTTCAATGAGATATTTGGATGGCTATCCTGCAGCCTTAAAACTGTCTATACATTGTGACGTTTAATGGCATCAATTAGACCTTGAGACAAATATTCAGATTTTAGATATATCTATACCTGTCAGGTCGTCTAAGTCTCATAAGGTTTTCCATTTTAAGGATAGAGCAGGACACATGCGAAGAAGATGAATAATTATCTCCTTTTTCTACTCTTTCTCCTCGTCTCTACAGCTTCTACAGCAAATTTCTTCCTCTACAGGTCGTTCGTCACGACCAATGCCCAAGATATGACGTTATAATTGTTCTTGGCGACTTCGGTGCGAGAACTTGGAAGGAGGTTCATTTTGGAACCACTGTAGAAAACAATAGAGTTTACATACATGTCACCATTTCTGAAAAACAAAAACCTAAAAAATAAAAAATAAAAATTAAATGTTTTCGGTTACTTGGTGATAAGTTGTTAGTTTGAGAAAAGATCTTAAGCATGGGGACGAATTATCATGCTTTCTCTTCAACATAATACTGGAAAGAATTGTAGGAAACTCGCAAGCCAATACCGGATACATAATCTTTTGCAAGTCTACTACAACTACTCGCTTACCGCGGTGACATTGGCATAGTCGGAAGAATTCAGCGGGCTGTCAGAGGGGCATTTGCGAGTATTGACACAGAGGCAGCAAATATGGGCTTAGTGGTCAATGAAAGCAAAATAAAATATACATATTCTGTCTACAAAAAAGGACACCCAATAAGCTTTAAAATATAAGTTTGTGCCATGGAGCCTTGGACAGAATGCTGCAATAGACAGATACAATTTTGAGGTGGCAAAGAACTTTGTCTACCTATGCTCTATGGTGAACACCGCAAATGACACCAGTGGGGAAGTTAAATGAAGAATTACTTTTTTCGATTGCAGTTTTTATGGGGTAAAAAGGCAAATAAGACACTAATCATCCCAGTCTGCTGTATGGTGCAGAGGCATGTACTTTGTCAAAATCGGATGAGGATGCCCTTGGTTATTTTTATCTACATATGCAGCTAGTTTGTAAGGTGGTTCAATGCCGAACTATATGGCTTATACATAACTTAGCCAAAAGAGCTCACATACAGCGATTAAGGTGGCTGGGTCATGTAGAGCGGATTGAGCCCAACTTTTCAGCCCGAAAAATGTTCGAATACACCCCGGATGGACGGCACAGTGGAGGATGACCTCGCGCAGTTGGCGCAAATAAGTGGAGAGGGACCTTAACCAACTTGGCGTGCGAAATTGGAGGTAGCTGGCTCGTAACCGGGCTGGGTGAAGAGGTTTATTGGTTGAGGCATAGGTTCACCCCTGACTGTAGCGCGACCAAAGTAAGTAAGTAAGTAGTTAAACCCTTGCTTTGAATGACAATTATTGAAAACATTATTCTAGCACCAACACAACTGATGCGCTTTTTACAATTTTAAAAATGGCAACAAACTCGGGCTCCGCAACATAAAGCACATCTAAACTGTTTGTGCAACTCATTAAAAGGATTTATTAAGGACCTTAAGAATAATGAAATACAAATTTACCTAGAAAGTTTAACGACAGAAAAAGAAATCAAGACGAATGGGCCAGGTACGATAAAGAGAAAGCACAAGTTTTTGCCACCCACCTGGAAGAAACTTTTAAACCGTTTGATGGACAAGCTCTTATCCAAAATATAAATACGTTGTAAATAGCCAATAGTGCAGTAAGAAATGCAACACTAACCGAACTTAAGGAAGAAATAAAGAAACTTAAACATAAGAAAGCTCCTGGCTACGACCTAATTACGGGAGAGGTTCTTAAAACACCATCAAGAAAAGCTCTAATGAAGATTCTGTTCATTATAAATGCCGAGCTTAGACTAGAATAATTTCCCAGTCAATGGAAAGTTGTCAAAGGCACAAGGGCCCTTAAGCCCGAAAACCACCGAATGAAAAAACGTTTTATAGACCGATTTCGCTTCTTCCAATTATATCCAAAGTGTTCAAGAGAATATTGATTCGGCGAATACAGCCGGTAATAGAAGAAAGGAATCTCATTCCGGATCATCAATTCCGATTCAGAAGTAAGCATTCTACAACTGAACAAGTACATCGAATAACACATGTAATCGAAAAGTCACTTGAAGAAAAAAAGATTTGTTCTAGCGTATTCCTTGACGTCTCTCAAGCCTTTGGCAAGGTCTGGCACCAAGGCTTAAAGTCTAAATTACGACAAGTTCTGCCAGAGCACCTTTATAATATTTCGAAGAAGTACCTTACGAATATACTATTCCGCGTCAAATGTGGAAACGAATATTCAGATTTTAAGGAAATAATGGCTGGGGTGCCGAAAGGAAGCGTTCTTCATCCAGTATTATATCTATTATACACTCGTGATATACCGCAAGTAGAAGGCATTGAGCTAGCTACATTTGCCGACGACACTGCTATCTTGGCAGTAGGTAAGACGGTCGAAGATACTACAGAAAAACCGCAAGAAGCTTTGGATAGAGTAAATGAATGGACAAAGATTTGGCGTATCGTACTCAACGAGTCCAAATCTGTTCATGTAAATTTGACTTATAAGAAAATAAATAATTTGCCAATCCTTTCAAACTCGGTTCAAATTCCGTTTGCAAACGAGGCTGTGTCTTGGAATGACACTTGATGGAAAGCTAAAATGGAAAACGCACGTAAAGAAAAAACGCAAAGAACTAGATAATAAATATAGAGAAATGTATTGGTTACTTGGAAAATATTCCAAGCTTAATATAGAGAATAAACTGATTTGATATAAGCAAGTGTGGACATATGGTATACAATTCTGGGGTTGTACCAAAATAAGTAACGTTCAAATTTTACAAACTTTTGACAAAGTGATAAGAGGTGTTGTTAATGTGCCATATCAAAAATAGCTATATCCACAGAGATCTATACATTAAAACAATCGAAGATGAAATCAAAAACTACGCGAGAAAGCATAAAAGTCACGTAAATATTACAGTCCTCCACATTGACGTATTATGTATGGACTGCTAATACCCAACATCACGCATGTTCCAACATCTCAAGCTCCCTTGTTTCAGTGCGGTATTAAACAGAAACAAAATATATAGACATAGTATGAAAGTGACATTTCACTAGCAGTCCATATATAATACCTCAATGGTCCTACAAGTTTTGGATGAAAGAAATTTACTACGCCGTCTACAAAGAACTAAACCTAAGCGCGATAAGTAACCGCGCCTCAACTGCGGAGGTAGCAGGAATTTCTACTGGGAAGGTACCTGCAAAACGTCATTATTTCGTAAAATGAAAACTAATTGATAAGTCGAATACTAAGTTAAAACAAGTCTGTTTTGAAGGGAGGTTTTTTAATGGGCAAGAATCCCACACTACTATGAGCACGCGCTGTTGATCCTCATAGTGTCTTGCTCAAGATTTTCACCTATCCTCGGAAAAAAAGAAGAATGTTACAATTTTTGTTCCTAACAAATACTTTTATTTGCGCAAAGATGTTGCGTTTTTGAACTCGTTGTTCTGATTACTGCAATACAGCCGCCGCATTGCCGTAACACGCAAATACTTTAAATCAAGGTCGAATAGATTAAATTAGATTCGATTTGATTTTATTGGTGAATTCATTTAACTAACTTACATACGTATATGTAAAGTTCGAATTCTTCCGACATCTACTCAAACGATCCGACTCGTCTTCCGTATTTTCAAGTTGACTCTTTTCCGTCATTAGTTTTTTTTTTTTTTTCACTTCAGTCGAAGAATTAAAATGAAATAAAGTCAAAATGAATATTAAAAAAGTCGAAGGGATGCAATTAAAATTCTGGCTTCTGTTTTTCAATTTCATCTTAGTCGGGACTTACACGTTTACTCTATGGAGGCGACTGAATTAGTAAAAGAGATGTATAATAAATTAAGACGGACGAATTTTGCTTGACTCTTTTTGGTGTTTCTAACTACTTGCATTCCTTATTCTTCGTGTTTACTTTATTTTCATTTTATAGTGATAATGGGCAGTCACATCTCTCAATAGTGTTTGGTAAAAAGGTTATATGCAATCAAGTCCCTGTAGTCAAGGTTCTCACTTCAAAGGCCCCTTTAAACTGCCGTTTGTATCTCACGTAGATGACGAATTAGTTTAACATTGACCTATGCTGGGTGCCAGGCTACAGAGACATTCCGGCTAACTACAAGGCTGACGATCTCGCCGGACAGCGTGAGATTCTAAGGATTCTGCCGAAATGGCAGACCTTGGGTATTCCCCCGCTGCATTTTAGCATCTAGTAAAGTTGGATGCTATTAGAAAACAATCACAGATGCGAAAATGGCTCAATGTGTCATATTTCTGGACAGATCTGGCCTAGGCTGGATCAGAAACGTAGTGCCGGGCTGGCTATACTAACGCAATCACAGATAAACTACGTTGTCGGTGACCTCACTAGACACTGATAGGCCAACATGCTAAGGTTGGGCCTCTATTCTAATGACTTCGGCAGGGGCTGTAGAAATGAAGAGGAGGAGGAAACTACCCTTCACTTTCTATGCACATGTCCGGCCCTGTTCTAAAAGAGACTGCTTCATCTAGAGGCCCATTTCTTTGAAAACCTCCGCGAACTGGCTTTCTTATTCATCATGAGCACCATTAGCTTTACTGAAAAGTCCGGTTGTTTTAATTATTCCTTGCGTAATCAAATTGAAAAATCCATTGCATTACAATTGACCTTTACTGGTCTAAATGTGTCTATGCTCTCGTATAGCCACAGATGCCAACCTAGCCTAACCTAACCGATATACTTTTTACCAAAATATGAATTTAAATAAAGTGAAACGAACAAATTTAATGTGAAAATGTATTCTAGAATGAAAGTTCGAAAGGTTGTAAAAGAGTCGCCTCTTTTGAATAAGTGTTTTATCCAGACATTTTATAGGTACTACAGGTAGTGTAGATGAATTTGAAAGCCTTAGGATATTCGTAGCAATGCTTTCGATAAATTTCTCGCACAGTCAGTACTCATCATTCAAAATATTTTCTGTCCTTCTTGAAGTACGCTCATTGCTTGGAAGGACTTATTTCTATTGTAAAACTGCTTCTACTTCAATGCAAACACTTTTCGTGGCAAACTAAAGAGGCCACCGGCCTTAGCTTCGAACTTTTTCAAGTCTTATTTCAATGCGCCTCAGATTTAATGCACTGTCTAAACAGGAAACTCACCCTTTCATTTCCATAAATATCAATTTCCATTGCCTCCAACTTGTATCAAATTACGAAGACATTTCCAGCATTCATCTTTCCCTAAAGATCACTTTACTGCACCTTACGTTCGCCTCTATAAGGAGCTAGTACTACCAGGAAACATTTTGATTTATCGTGCCTAATAATTGCGTGGTAATCGAGCCGAACCGTAGAAGTGTGTCACCGCTAATTATGGTCATTCTGGATCCTTATCCTCAGTACAGCGGTGCAAGCGGCCACTGATGAAACAGCAGGGGCGGAAAAGTAAGGAAATTGCGGTGCACTTTTGGTTATGTGCTTCTTGCAACATACTATACGATATTCGTTGCCTTAGCCATCATGAGAAAATACCACTCACCAGCAGGGAAAAGGGATACGAAGAGCAAGGATTCTTGCTTCTTAATTGACGCCTTTTGCATGTACAACGTGTAATCTTCCCGTTGGTCAGGTTCAGGTTCAAGTGATTCTCTGACTTTATCAGTACCATCGAGGAGGATATATCCGTATTTTATGCGTAAGAAATCTGTAGCCTGTGATAATACACAGTTATGGAAAAATGATAATTACACACTGACTCTTGGTCACTATTGTCGATATCATCATTATAACGCCCCATTAACACCTTAAGGTCAATAGAACGGTTCGGTTCAAGGAAAATCGCTTTCATAGTTAACCATGTCGGCGAACATAGAAGGAATATGTGATATGCCATTCGGTGGTGATAAATTATTGATAGCTATTGTTGTAGGCGGTAATTCAATTGATACGGTGGTATCAAGTGTGAAAAGGACTCTTTTCACACCTTTCGCCACACACACCTTTCTTCGATGCCGATTTTGGTTTTGTTTAAATAATCCTGCCGATTACTAGATTCCAGCGTCCTGGTCATCTAACAATAGGCGGATTGGTAGTGAGCAGGAATGCAGTATCAAATGTGTGTAATTCTGCGCGCGGTCCTCCTCTATCGCCTAATCGATTCCAGGTACTCTCCGTGTGATAATATTTTTATTACTTTTTAATTTTTACTTTACAACCGTGAATGGAATTTGTAAAAGAAATTAAGTCTTTGGTCTGGCAAGTGCACTGGACTATTGTTGTGGAACTACAATCAGGTTGCGCGGTTAAGACAAATTTGTTAGTTTGAGGGAATCGGCGTTAACGTGGAGTTGAAAACAGGTGAACTGGACAACGCTTGCTCCAAAAAATTTACTAGGAGTTATTTCTAGTTGAATAGATAGATATCTTATTTAAGTATCTATGCAACGGAGATAATATCTTTATTTGTTCAATTAAAAATTAAATAATTCACATTTGCAAATGTTTAACTTTTTGCCATCAAGTTGAAGTTTCTTGATAAAGATCATATAAACTACAAAGGAATGTACTTCCGATCCGACTAGGGAATTTTCAGTTTTTTGGCAAGTACGATATAAAGATGGTTATTATCTTTATTGTCTTAGAAAAGTCGTTTCGTTGCTTTCATCGTCTGCAACGCGTGTGTTTAGAGCCATCTTACCGAACATACACAGCTGCGCAATACAGAAGAAAAGTTAAATAACAATTTTCAAGAAGGAGATAGTTGACGGCTTATTTAAGATGAAAATTTATGCCTAGCCTTTTAATTTTGATTTCAATGTAAAACTATATTTTATTTGGCTGTAGTCATGTTACAAATTTAATTTGGTACTCCAATTGAATTTAATTAAAATCGTATAAGAAGGCTTCAAAAAATCTTTGACAAATACCTTATACTATTATACGTTTCTACGCAACCGATATTCAGGATTTTGAGGAAATGTTTCACAATTTCATTAGTGATCCACATAATTAAAAAAAATAAAATGTTATTTTAAATACAATATAAGTGTTAGTACATACTCGCAAATGGACCATTTAAAAAAAAAACCCAAATCCCAGAGCACTCAGACTTCTTGCGGTAAATTGTACTGCAAGTATTATACAAGCGCTCGACTGGCTGTTTGGTTTTGCTCCCCGCTGGGGCTTGAAACTGCAAACATCGGTTAACATACAAACACACTATCCACTACACCATTATTATATTTGGCGCAACAGCTCATCAAGTGCTAAGGCCTAGCTTCTCACAACCACTCGTATTGTGTGCGTTATATTTTTTGCACGAATGGAAAGGACGTACACGGTATTGTGCCGTATCTGAAGAGCAATTTTGTTTTTTGAGAAGCTTTCTCATGACAACAATACTTTCGGATGTTTGTCAGACGTTAACGAGAAGTAAAAACACTTGTTGGTGGTTTCTGGGATTCGAACATGGAACCTCACGCGAATTAAATAAAACACGAATAATCAAATTAATAACTTCTAAGTAGATCTTTATTGTTTAAATGTTATATTCTGACCAACTCTAATCATGCCAGTTGGAATTGATTGACCTTACATACGATTAAGTGCTGATTAATCAGTTACATGATCAAGCTGATTAATCAGTCACCTGTACATGCACTTTTGCAACTTGAGCCACGATTTGGGGTTACTGCCTGAACATTAATAAGTAGCAACAACTGAAGGTTGTTGCCCGATATGTTTTATGTGAAGAAATGGAGAAATGCTATGTCGACAAGTTGTTGCCCGACATGTATTATATGACAATAAATGCAAAATGTGCTGTATCAATAAGTGACAACAACCTAAGGTTATTGCCCGACATGTTAGTGGAGGTCACCATACAAATATGTAACTCGCGCAGTGATCCGACACACTTACTACAAAACACGATGGCGCCCACAACCAGAGAAGGGATAGCACGGCTATTTTGCTACAATGACATAAAAATTAGGAGAAATTAAATTTACGTGCAGATTTACTTCATGGTTGGTGTCCAAACTTATCGTGGAGAATTTGTTGCCATTTTTGCATTAATTTTTTTAATATTATTATTTTTAGAGCAAATTTTAATGATGTGCGATATCACCATTTAATTTCTAGAAAAATTCAGCTGATATGATTAGTACTTGAACCCATAACTTACTGAATAGGTTACCATGGCAATTACTGCCTGCATAATATTTAGCTGTTAAAATAACAGCAGGCAATGTTTGACAGTGTTAATAAAATTTTTGCCAGCGCATAAAACTGACGGGAGCACTTTGATTGGATTTTATAATTGTGGGAGAATTCCTGAATAATTACAGAAGGTTTTAAATGAAACCACGAAAATCTCAGATATAAATATAGAACATAACATAATAACTCAGAGCATGTTTTATTGAAATTTAGCTACTAGCCTAGGCAATTTTATCTCGAATATGTCTATGTCAAAGAATGTGCGATTTAGTTACATGCTTTTAAGAACCTTTAAATCGTTTTCTTCTCTGAAAACATCTTGACGGTTTTTGATTAGATAGGGCTATATTAAGTACCCAGTTGATTAGCATAGATATCTTATTTGAAATGATCCCTTAAAGACTGTCTGTTCGGCATAGAAATAAGTGAAGTTATGTACATTTGATAAATGCAATTGCACTGAACTTCTTTTTCTGTTAATGTAACGTATTTCGGTCTCTTAATTTCAAACTCGGAAAGGTTGTAAATTAAAATCTTGCGATAATTGATATTGTAGTCTTTCTTTCATATAAGAATACATCTCTCTTTTCTGGATCTCCCATTGCACTTGCAGACCAGGTGTTTTAAACATGCGATTAAATAAAAACTACCTTGCTGTACAAGAGGCCTGTAATAATCATGTTTTGGGGTTTATAAAATGAATAACTTTATCGTTAATATATATATTTTAATTTTTATTTTCCAGCCGGCAGACGTCGTTCAATTCGAACTAAGGAGAGTTTTGAACGAGGTAGTGCAGAGTGTTCAAGCAACTGCAAAAACATCTTCCAGAAGGCATTTCGCTCAGCTAGGAATGTCTCATACGTCACTGCAGCGCATTTTGAAACCTCTTGTTTCCGTATATGGTGAAATTAGTGCAAGAGTTATCAGCAACGTCTAGAACTTTCAGTTCGCTTTTAAGAATTGTCCAGAAATAAAAATGTGTTTATTTCAAATCTCATCATGAGCGATGAAGCAAAGCAAAACTTGCGGTTTTGGGGGTACTGAAAGTCGAATATCCATTACCAAGCGTTAATTGCGGTGGCATTACATCTGAGACGATCATTGGGCCTTTCTTTTCAAAAATGAAGATGAAAATATACTCACGGTTACTGTAGAATGATTTCGGTTCATGGTCCGAGCCACAATGCAATTTTTAAAAGAAATTTTATGTAAAGTGAAAAGTTTTCAAAATTTGGAAACTGCCGCATTCTCCAGATTCGACCGCAGCCAACTTTTTTCTTTGGAGTTATCCAAACAATCCCTGAGCTCAAGCACAACATCAGCACAGAAATTCGTTTAATTGGAAAATGTTTCATATCGTGCCTATCATTGCGAAGCCATAAATGAAAAAAAAATGTTTGTTTTTTTGGGTTCGAGACCACCAAAGATCCGGCCGTCCACGTACTGTAAGGAAAAGACTCCGATTGTCATTAAAGCTATGCAATCTCGAATCAGGCAAAAACGTAAGCAAAAATCGAAAGCTCTGCGCAACCGGTACGCAAAGAACGCTTACCGACGAATTCAGTTCACTGACGAGAAAATCTTCGCTCGAATATGCTTGATCGTCAGGACGAATGTGGGTCGAACGTGGCCACCATCCCGCATGTGTATTGGTATGGTGGGAATGAGCTACGATGGCGTAACCTACCTTCATTTTTGCGCAAAAGGAGTTAAACTTTGGACATAAGTTTATCAACCAACTGTTTTGGAACACGTTGTGAAGCACGTCAACCAAACAATGTTCGCCAACGAGACGTGAATATTCCAACAAGATTCTGCTTCAGCTCACAATGTGAAAACCACTTAACAGTGACTCAGTTTCGGACTTTATACAAGCGGACAATTGATCAACTGGCAGTCCAGATCTCATTCCGTTGAATTACAAGCTACGCCCCGTTTTAGAGGGCATGGCGTGCTCTATCGAAATATTGAGTTTGGTATCTTTGTAAAAATAGTTAGGTCATGCTGGTCAAAAATATTCAGAATAATATGCACTCAATTTCACAAGGACTGCTGACTCAATTGCGAATTTGTGGAAAAAGAAGCATTTATATGCTAATTAATATGTCGCAAATATAAAACAGAAGTTTAGCTTCTCTGACAAAGAGTAGTGTGTAATTTCCAAGCCGTAAACCAATGTTTTGAGCATGAAAACCTTTCCTGTCATCTTGAAAAAAGTCTCTTCTTCCACTTAATATGTAAACATTGTACTTTCAAGGCTACTCAGTCGATATTCTCTCATTAAGATCTCCGATACGTGAGCATGCCGTCAACTTGTTAAATGTTCACACTGCGGTAGCGAACCGCCGGACGGGGGCGGAGGAAAGAAGATCCCTCTTATGAACTACTTTTTGTGCAACACCCATTTTCCATCCCATTAATCACGGAATAATTAAAATTTCACCAACTCATTTTTGCGCATTTCCCATACGAATAACCATTAACCATGTCCGTTCAACATTAATTAGTAAAATGACCGCCATCTATCCCGAGACAAAATTACAGAACCGAAAAAGCAAAAACCATGGCATTGCGTTAAATTTCCAACAGATTGCGCGTTAATATAAGCCATCGATCTGGCCGCGGCATGAGTTATAGTGTAATCCCGATAAATGATACCTCCGGGGCATTATTAATTGGCCGAGTGACTGCTTGACGCTCAGCATTCCGCGTAATAATATTTCTGTTATAAACTAGGTCTCGCGTCAGTTGACACTGTGCAGCGTCACCAAACTGGCCGATTGGCTGACTGGATGGCAATTTTAATTAAACTCTTCGAATGCCGACATCTTCAGTGGGTTCTCGGCTGCAGTATGGTGCGCTTTGCCTTATTGTATCTCTGGGCATGCGACCATACAGATACGATTACACTTGATAGTATCTTGTCGATGTATCACATGACACGCGTTGTTGTCGCATATACTCTCTCTTTCGCAGGCGGGCGCAATAAATGTGATATCGACCGAGAACGACGATACGACGACGGTACATGGACGAGGGAAGCAGCAGCTAATTAGCAGCCTTGCGAGCGAAATTACCAAGCATCTCAAACGGAGCCTCGTTTGTGCCAAAATGTAATTTATGTACTTGCAATCTGCTGGATATGAAAATTTCACGGATACGCGAATTCTTTCTTCTACCTCATGCGGGCACCCTGCCCAGCAAATGACCATCAGTGGGGGAGAGGATGTCTAAATAACATCCTCTCATCTTTCATTAAAGGTACGTTCGTTTGCGCGTGTCACAGTTAAGAAGGTTTCTTATTTGCGGTTCTCAAAAGAATTTATGTCGAAGTACGCAGTGTACTTCTGCGGTAAGAGCTGGTCAGTGTTTTTGTGTATCTCTTTTTGAGGGTGTTCGCCAGACACGATTTGCAGATCGATGGTCGCGTGGAAATTTGGTTATACGTCTACAGGTGTATGGAGCAGAATTGTTCACACCTGACGCACGATGTCAGATACGGATTTTCGAGCTCGGTATTATTTTGGTTACAAGAGACGTGTGGCAGGAGTTCTGATCGTCCAATGCATCTTGAAATTCAGGGGAGTTGCGTAACATTTTTTTGGCACAGATCTGATTCTTGTGATTTTCAGTGTGTGTTGTTAGTTTAATAATTTATTACCGTTATCTTGTGATAAATAATGTAACTGGTTTTGATTGATTCCCATTAAATTCAGCGAATGTGTCGTTTGGCTTAAGTCGATGCGGTTGCGGTTAAATGAAAGGAATCTTGTCGTGATGAAGGGATACATACGTGGCTATCCAACGCTATTTTTGTGAAAAGTGAGTATAAACAAATAATTGATTTTTTTTCTTAATTATTACTACTAATTAAGAAAAAAAAAATCAATTATATATTTGTTTGTATTTCTAGTAAATGGCTTAATAATCTCAGATTTCTATCTAAGAGATTCGATTTTAGTTTGCAGTGTACTTCAATGGTAGTCGCTCTAAAACGCAAGGCACTTGTTAACAGCAGTGGCTATATCGGTTTATTTTAGAAAACACGTTCCTGTAATCCCCTTTTAATAGTGCAATTGGAACTCATATTTTAACATTCTTAAATTAAATGTAATTCTATCTTACATTTCTGTAACCAAGCTTTTAGAAGAAGATACCTATGTGCTTTCATCCAATTCCTTGCTCCCTTAAGGGAACTCCGCCCTTAAGAAGGTTATTACGGTGGGTCTCCTTATATGAATTTAGAGTGTTTGTGAGTGATATGGTGTCATCCATATCATCAATTATTTGCTCTGATTTCGCTCATTTAGTTTTTTTCCCTTCTCTTGACACTTTATTGCCTCGATTTTTTCATTAATTTTAAAAATATTTTTTAGTACAATGCAAACCAAATTCACTGATCTAAAAAGCACAAGAAGTTCATCGTTCGGACGTGATTTGTATAAACAAACTTCTGCTGCATTATGTACCATGATGCCACTGCCGGTTAAACGAGCCGATAATTATTTTTGAAATCTCGGACCCATTGCGAATGCACACAGCTTTTGCTATAAGAAATCTTATCTTTGTCAGCTTTCGATATTTATAGTGAGTTTGGCGTGTTCACTTGTCATCAATTTCACTTTAAAGTAATTGAAATAACATTATAAATATTAAAAACTGGCGGTATGTGTTGTCATTTTCATCGCACACAATGTTGCGCTGGCGCAATGTTGGGAGTTTCCTGGTTAAAAAAAAAAAAAAAAAGTTATTATAATTTAATTTTGACTGCATTTTGTGAAGTTAAACTTCGTGTTGCGTGTTCGCTACACTGGGAAGAAATGGGAATACCGCGTGAAAAACTCCATAGAGCGCATAAAGATGCTGGACTCTCAAATGCGGGACTCGAAATTGCTAAAAGGATTTATGCTACAAAACTTCTGTAAGCCTTTTTATAGATTTACGTGAAAATGCGAATTGGGTTATGAATAAAAAGCTTTCTAAAGGGTAAACACCCTTCGTTTTAGGAGAAGCAAGGAAAAAATTGAGTTTGCTTCTCAAATTGTGCAAGAGCTTATATTAACGGTTTATCCTATTAAAAGGTTTGTTAGGACGATTTTCAACAATGAGCAGAATATGTCCTTCAATTTCATGAGGTAGACAAGTGAATGGAGAAAGTGTTTTTCGGGGATGAACAATTTCTTTATGGAAGACAAACAAGAAATTTGCATAAACCGCAACTTTGGCGGAGGACAGGACTTATCCGTAGCTTCGCAGGAACGACAGAACTTGCTTCGATTTATGCAAAAATGAATTCGAAGCAGTATATTGATATGTGTACTACGGTGAGACGGGCGGAGGAATTGCGCGCAGTCAATTTTTTTTTCTAGCAGGACAATACAAGCATTCACTCAACATGCCGAACAAAGGATATATTTCAGAAAAATATATATAAACGTCTTGCCTTGGCCTGCAACGGGTCTGGACTATGTGATCAAGCTTATGCCAGTGGAAGACAATTGAAATCATTTAAGTGCTGAAAGACGTCATTCGCACTGCTTCGACTTCCATCAGAAAGGACAGCTTAAAAACGTTGACTGAACACTTGCCGCATTTTTGTAATAATTTAAAATAAAAATGGATCAAGAAATGGATCAACAAAGTATTAATCTTAAAATTTTTGTGTGAACTATGTGAAGTTTCTCTTGTTTATACATATATATATGTACATGCATTTTCAATGGCCCGCTGATCCTTCATAAGGGTCGCGGGGGTAGAATGCTCAGGTAGACTCTCCATCCTTCTTAATCTTCCGCCATTGACCCCAACTCATCAGGAGGAAGGTTGGACTTAATAGGACCATTTATGTATTCCTAGGTCTATAGAGGGGTCGCTTACTTGTTGGCATGGCAATCATGACATGTCTTGGAAGCGGGTTAAGGGAAAAAAGCACAAGGTGACAAAAGCATCGAAGCATCGATCGGTCCATTCGGAGAAGTAGCTGCTCTACATCGAGAGCCTTGCGTATACTGGTGTTACGCACTCGATCTTCTTCTTTATCTTCCCCTCAACGAAGCTATGATCCGAAAACAAGAGATCATAACCTTCCACTTCACTGCATTTCTACTGATCCGCCGGTGGGGTTCGTCTATTTGAACTCAGAAAATATCGGCAGGCCTGCCGATTTTGGATCACTGGATTATTGAGGATCATCAAATGCTGGTGTCGTTGCATTTGTGCGATCCAGGCGTTTATAGGCCTGCCTCCCCTGCCTCGCGATGTCTTTGGAACGTTCATTGATATTGCCTTTTTAACAGGGTTGAAATGATCTCTTCTTTGAACGTGGCAATATCAGCTGAGGCAGTCGCACTCTATCTTTCGTAGGATGGTTTTTCTTGATGTGAAGGCTTCCACTCGATCGAGTTATTCCAGCAATACTGCGAAGGATCCTCATTTCAACAGCTTGTTAAAATATATAATAGTTCTTCAAAAGGTAATGGAGATCTAGTGGCTTTATGTCACGACTTTATGTCCACGACTGTATTTGGCGCTGCTGGTCTGCATTGCAATTTTATGATTTACGAAGCTTCATTCGTAATAGACGTATTTCTAGAGCACAGTAAGAAGCCTGGAATATGTACTTCGTTGCTGCATAAGTTACAGGTATGAAAATGAACTATCAGAGAATTGTAGTTTCTGTTTCCTAAGTGTTCGTGAGGCCACTTAGAAAAGGGTTGTATTTTTAAGAACTCCACTGCACACATTCTTGTTTTTACCTGTTTTTGTAAACACATTGACAGTTAGTTAGTTAGCTAATATACGCCTTTTATTTCATTATAAATTCATTACATTTTCAACTACATTCTAAATCTAATTTGGTTTGTCATATGACCGGACAGTAATTAAAATACATACAAATATATAATTATGTCTTAGCAAATAGATAAATATAAAATTTTTAAAATTTCCTGAACTATTTCTTCCTATCAAGCTTCTTCTATTTTTAAAGTATACGACTTGAAGAATCTCACTCGGATTCCTATTAAATTGAGCATATTCCAAGGAAGTGGAATATATCTTCTCATATATTCATATTACAAAGATCGTGCAATAAACGTAGTTCTGGACGGTGTGGAATGAAAATCACGTTCAGCAGCTTTCCTCTGGTCTTACAAATTTAACTTATCATCTCTTCTGAGTTGCAGTGTAGAAAGTATGATTTCTCGTCTAGATCGTAATTCAGCTTGCTATAATACATCCTATATTGGGAAGAATGTGCATCATTAACAAAGTTTACATGCATGTTCCGACCTATTTTCTCTGGTATCTAAACTATAAAGCTGAAATTTTGGAGACAAATGTTGTTCCTTGGTTGAGATGCATATATTTCCTCCACAGTGTGATGCAAGGTGCTCCCATTATTGAAGGAACCTTGTTTTATTCCTATTTCAGTCTTGAGTACAATTTTTGGTAGTCCACCATCACTCATCGCCATAACTTTTACTATGTAGTCGAAGTGCAATCTTAATGTTTTCAGGGGCATAGGAGGTGCGTCAGTCTCTAAATGTAAAACGTAATTAGGCAAACGAAATATTAATTTCAAGATGTAACGAGAAAACCCCTCAACTTCCTCATAAAAAAGAATTGATGTTGCAGTTGGCCGAAAATGTTTTTTTTTTTTGTTTTGAGCTATGGGTTATATATTTGCAATAGGAGATAGAAAATTCTGGTTTCGAAATACATAGTTTAAGCGTCAGTGTAGAGATTAAACTGTTTGGCCAATTATGCTTCATTGCGTGCCATAAAGCTACTTAACGTACTCACCTACAGGAAATTTCACATAGCAATCCCCGCATAATAAGCTTTTATTTTCTTTTTTCCATCCTACATAAGGATTAGTTAAAGGATGTTTGAATAGCAATAAAATTCTAAAGTAATTTCTTAATGTCAGTACCAGGCTTTAAATGTTATCCATAAATTCACTAGTACCCAGCGTAAATATGCATTTTACAAATAAAAACGCCACGATGTCATAATCTTGCATAACAATCACTTCCAGGAAACCCAACGTATCCCTTCCCTTACCATGTGAGTTCATTGTTCCCACAACTGCGATCAATGTTTGCAAACAAACCAAGAATCAGACAAAACAACACAAAAAAAAAAGAAAAAAAACACAACTGCAATGAGAATATACGAAGGATACTCCCTTTCGCATAAAATTGACTTCTTTATCGACACTCCTTCCGCTCGATCCTCTACGAACAAAACATTCACTCTGCGCCGAGAATTTTTTCCCAAAGAAATTTGAATTACAATCGATATCTCTGCTCTACCCATTCGAAGGGTCCCGATCTTCTAACTAAATCAAAAAAATAAAAGGAAAATATATTTTATTTTTATTTTGCGTTTGGTAATTTACAGTTCAATCTGTGCTCAAAACAAGGAGGTGTGTATCTCTTCCTTTGAAAATCTCCTTCTCATTATTATATGCATTTGTGTTCACCTCCAGCGAATTTGTCACCGCCATCAGGTTATTCCAATCAACTGCCGAACCAATTTCCTCCGACATCACGACGAACAAAGAGCCTTTAATCATGCCGCGCGTAAAATCAAACCGCTCTTGTTGTAGCTACCTTTTGATTTGCATATGGTCCCGTACAAGCAGGAAGCTGTAAGACTACTTGTGCGACAGATTGGTATCAATTGGTGTAATCGAAGTAACAGCACATAGAATGCAGTACATTGGATCATGGTCGGGAAGTTGTAAAGCATCCGTGGTACATATTACTGCGAGGGGAAAATTACTTCATCGGATAGCCATCGATTAGCTATTGAGAGAAAATTGCCTGGAAATGCCTTGATTTCATGTGCAGAATGTAATCCATAGAAACTTATTTATGCACATGATAACGATAGTGCCTTCTCAAACAGAATGGCGTTTGGCATGGATGCCTGATTCCGTCGAGAATAAGAGCTTGCTCAGCACTTGCTATTATCACCATTGATCAGTTAGTACAAGTTTCGTTTTGTGGCAAATCCTTACTCTTCCATGTACCTATTTAGCTACTTAAGTTATGAGAATAGATTTCTCTGAGAGTTTCCTAACAGTGCACATTGATGCACTGTGAATTTCAAAAAGTAGATCTCGATTCGGTACAAATTTTGGAGATTTCACAGGTTGCATCTCCCGTACTTAATATTCAGTCTCATAAATCTATTCTCTCAAAATAATATGCATATAATCTCATCCTGTTCCAATTTTTGAATACAATCTGGTTCGAACGTGAGGGGGCGAAGAACTCTTCATCACACATTATAGACAACAATTCATTCGTAAAATTTTGCTCAAGGGTTGAAAAATCTTTTAATTCTTATTCACCCTTTAACGTTTTGTGGTATACAAATAATTCTAAGCATCAATATTCCTTTTGTGGATCGAAAAGGATCAATTGATTATGGTTTCTTCTTTTATATCCTTCACGATTGATCTCTGAAATCAATTCACTCCCACATGAGAGATTTTCAAATTTCCTATTGGTACTGATATACGAGTATTTAAATTTCAATGGAAATGGTTTGTTGATGGAGTGTCTTTTTTGGCAGGATGTTTACTTTAAGTTTTTGTAGAATGCCGTGGGAATCGATCTCTAGAGCTCCTGAATCATGAAATGTCTGTGATTAAGCCTTCCATCACCATTACGTTATCGTTCTGTCTTTAGTTCTAAGGGATTGTGCATACTCGTAAGATACACATAAGATTTTGCTATAGATAAAGCACAGCTAATAAAAACTTCACAAGCTACAAGCCACTTATAGTGTCAATTAAGTTCAATTAGCAAATCTTGTGAACAATAAACATCGAAGTACTTAGTTTCGACGTAGGTATTTAAGGATTTTGTTCATGAGCTCTGTTATATACTCAGAAAACGATATTAGCGTAGTATCGTATTATCCAATTGCTATTTCCTTGGACACAAACGTAAACGTTCGGTCGATTCTGCCTTAAATTCAAACATGTTCGCCCATATTAGAGACATGACTCAACCTTTTCTTCTACAAAAATAAATAAAAATAAATTGGAACCTTCAAATAACTTCGTCGTGTTTGTCAACGGGGGAGTATCTGAAAGAAGGCTACTATTTGCCCTATGTTAAATACAAATCACTAGTATCCTTATCGCCAAAAGCAGGGAAAATACCGGCAGTCAATGCAAGATTATGTTGGAATGTGTTCGACAGGAGCTCTCAGTTCATGTGTAGAAAATGGATTCGAATGGATTAATTGGTGAAAAGAAGGTAGCCCAAGTAATTACATGAGCTTATTTATGTAAGGCATTTAGAATGGATAACATTCAGTCTAACATGCAGATAGAGCCTGAGTTCAAAGTCGCTTTACAGAGGATGCTTCATTCTAGACAACGTTTCCTGAACCAGTGGGCTCAGTTTTCAAGTTAGATATGAAGTGGGCTTCTGCGTTTATAAAAGAGTATTCGATAAAATCTGGAGTTTCATGCTTGGTGTTGTTGTTTGACCCATTTTGGTGGAAGAATTTCGAAAAGAAGTGTCCAGAGTGCAGCCAGCATTGGAGTATGATACATACAAAACATTGGTCCATCCGAAATGTTTGTTTGTACTATGGTTGGAGTCCCTAGAATTCAATTGCTTCTATGCAATTGCAAAAGATTGCAGTGGTTTTAAAGCCAATGTCACAGCCCTCACGCAGGCCACCAAAAATGATGGCAATGTAGCCGGGAAAATCATCACTTTTCATGTAGGGATTTTTTATTTTTTTATTTTGTGGGGATAGGAAACTCTCAACTGGAACAGTCAGACGCAATTGGTCCATTGTACTACTACGAAACAAAGCCCTTTCTTTTCTTTTTAAAAAAGCCAAGCAAGCACTTCAATGATCAAGAGCTTACAAATCCAGCATTCACATTAATACCGAAGAACTGCCACTTTATGCCAACAGAGGTAGAAAGCTTGCAGGGAAAATGTTCCTCAGTGTCTTCGCCCCTCCACAAGCATAGCAGAACATATAGGTAATGTCATTTAAGCCTAGTACATAAACATGCTTTGCAGAAGAAAAGTGGGCTGTAAAAATTCAAATATGTTGTATTCAGTCTTTTCTGCTAAGAGACAGCAAAAATGTCGCTGATTTCTTTCATATGTTCGGAAGTATCCGCTTAGTCAACCTGCGTCCCGGTTAGGTTCCTGAGAAACCCAATCGTTAATGGAAGTTTTACCCGAAGGCGGAGGAAGACCCAACGTAGATTTGCGTTCTGAGAAATTCTTTTTTGCGCTTGGCCTAGAAATCTCATCGGATATGTCATTTCCCATGATTCCAGTTTGACCTGCGACGGAGATAAGAAAATTCAGCCTTTCGGCTGAGTTCAAAGACGTTTCATATTCACGAATGATTTAAGAAGTGGTTAGAGGTTTGAACCAGGTTTTAAATGCATCCTGACTGTTAGGCGCAAATACTTCGATCCTTGCACCTGTTCCTTGCAATATTGCACAAGTTTACACTTGGAAATATACACACATTTGCCTAACGAGAAGTGAAGCCTAGTATTCTTGTCTTCCACGACATATCCAGGACACTGGAGGCATAAAATAATTGTTGCGCAAGGTCATCAAAACTCTAGTGTGGATTATGTCAAACCTACCCGCCTAAGACGTTTGATGGCTTTCATATTACAGACCATGATATTAGTATCAATAGGAGGTAAGTTTAACAATTCATCTAGAGCAGAGCCAGGCGTACTCTGGAAAGTTCTCGTGTAGCCAAGACAGGCTGTTCTTTAAAGTCTGGCGCAAAAGGCAGTCACATACCCACGCGAAGACCACTTTTACCAAACAACCGACGCATATGAGAGGAATGGTCTTATCATAGCACTATAGATCCAGAGGACTTTATTCGGTGATAAACCCCAAGTCTTACCAAACGTATCCTTACACAGCCTTGAATGTTATTGACCCGAACGAAGTTTCTTATCCAGAATCACTCCCAGATATCTGGGTTCATTGGAAATACGGATAGAGACACCTTTAGCATTGTCTAAGTCAGTCCAGTTTGGATCCTACTTCGCGTAAAGAAAAAACCTCAGTTTTAGAATTGCCCGAAACCCATTCCTAATGCTCCATTCATCGATCAAGTCGCATCAGCACAGACAGACTTGGCTTGACAGGATGCATTCATGTAGGTATACCTGCTAATAACCGGACCAGTTTTCGAGAACAATAGATCTTATAATATTATTGGGCTCCAAAATAATTTACTTTTATTATAGTTGTTTTAGTATATTTTTTTTTGTATATAATCTAATTTAGCCGTCAAAACCAGCTTTAAACAGTTCCAATATAAAGGGTTTTTCAATAGGGATGGGTAAATTTTGATAGTTCTTGGCAGCTATGTTGTTTTATCTGTTGTCAATTTTCCTATTTTTTTTTTTCAGACACTAAAGACAAATCACCATGGCAAGTTACAGCGTCGAGCAACACGTGCAAATTTTAAAACTTTATTATCAAAATATGTGTCCTGTTGTGGCAACGATGCGTGCGTTACGCCGGTTTACATGGTTGTCCTTCCCAGTCTACTATTCAACGTTTGGTGGCCAAATTCGACCGGTTTAGTAAACAGTCAGCCAATACCCGTACGTCAACAAAACGCAAGATCTGCCGAAAACATCGCCACTGTCCGCGAGAGTATACAGGAGAACCCAAGGCAGTCAATTCTGCGCCGCGCACAAGAACTCGGCCTTTCGCATACATCAACTTGGCAAATTGCATCGAGACCTGGGCCTACATCCGTACAAAATCCAACTGACCCAGGAGCTGAAGGAAAATGATCAAAGACAACGCCGTGTGTTCGCCGTCTGGGTTCTAGAAGCGGACTCCGATTTCAGCAAAAAAATCATCTTCAGCGACGAGGTCCTGAGTCATCTTTGGATGAACGGGTACGTCATACTCCATACTTCTTCGAAAACGACGATGGCATTGCCATCACCATTAACGGACAGCGATACCAATCGATGATAACCTATTTCTTTTGTTCCAAATTGGATGATATGGATGTAAGCAATATGTGGTTCTAACAAGACGGCGCTTCGTGCCACACAGCTGATTCCAGAATTGATATTCTGCACGAGCGATTTGACGGCATGGTTATCTCATCGTGCGATTTGACCCCGTTAGATTTTTTCTTATGGGGTTTCCTTAAGTCGCAGGCTTATGGCAATAAGCCGCAAAGGGCCGGTGACCTCAAAGTCACCATATCCCGTGCCATCGCTCAAATTCAGCCTGATCTATGAGCCAAAGTCTTCGAAAATTGTACCCCTCAGATGCGCGACACCCAGCGAAGCCACGGCGGCCATTTGAACAATGTCATATTTCAGACATAATGTCATTGATAGGCCTTTCAAATAAAATAAAGAATTCGTTGATATCTCACACACAACTTGCTTTATTCAATTTCAACATCTTCCCGTCCCTATTGGAAAAATATAAATAATAGGCATATCAAAATGTCAGTGCTATATCGCTGCGTACTAAATTTAAATTTGACCACACTATTCTTTGACCAGTTTAATTTCATTCCATTGACTAAGAGAACACGAAAAGTAATGCTAAAGGCGCTAAAAAACTGTTTCTTTAATTTCGCTAAAAATTTTCTATGGCCTATACCGGCCGTAAATAAGTGAATTTTACTTACTTGATTATTACAAACAAGTCTCAGTGTATGTTGCACATTGAAAAGAACTAAAGCATCTAAAAACCTTTCTGAGGAATATATCTTTTCGGCAGCCACCGCCAAAAGGCCAGAAATTCAATTAATCACTCTCTTGTAGCAGACAAAAGGACCTCAACTCGATAGATTCTTAACAATACAACTCAAGTGTCCTTTTTATTCCCACAATAGTCCTAATGAATTTCCTCTTGAGGAATACACTTGAACAAATATAATAGCTATCAAATGATCAAATCATTACCCAGCACACTTTTGGGAATCTCAAAGGACTGTTCATACCGTTCACAGTGACCATTCAATTATCAGGAACTGTCACTTAAAGAACCTAGAAACTCGATTAAACATTTGAAGAAAATAGCTATTTTGTAAATTGCAAGAAATCAAAAAGTATGATTCGAGGATAGTATCCTTCAAGAAGTTTCTTCATATTCGGGTTCCATTTTACATTCAGGAGTTTAACATTTTTTAAATAACCCAGAAACAATAGCAGACTGGATAGTTGACTAAGAATGCTTCTATTCATGAAAATTACCAAATAATGACCTTAGGTCCTTTTCGTCATTCACATGCAATCAACAATTCACGCCCTGTCATTGTGCGGAGAAAGCATGACCCGACCAACAATGTCCTTTGACCGCATTCACGAAAAGCCGAAACGAATGCGTAATGTAAAACAACTGCCGGCACTAGCCATCTATTTGCCTACAAAAGTGTTCGGCAAATACCAGAGATCGTCGAGTAAGAAGGGTATATCCTGCAATTGGTTTACCTAGGAACAGTGGCGTAAAACCGATAATGCAACTTTGTGGCGCATGCTGAGTGTTATAATATTTACAAATCTCTTATTGTGTGATATTGTGTGCAAAAAGGATTTTCTTCCAACAGAGAAAGCAGCAGATGTCCTATCCCAATGCGAAAGAGAAATTTCCAATGAACCGTTCGCAATGTTTCACCTGAAGAAGCTAAATTTAAATAGAATTTGATTGTCGATAGCTACTGACGGTAGAAATGAAAGGAACTCCTGAAAAACAAGGAAGATGGCATAGGGTACTTAATAGAATTCACTTATAGTGCTAAGCTAAGCCAATTAGTGTTTTTAATTCCATATATTTGAAGCTGCATTGCGACAGGCAGTATGGAAGGTCTTATCTTTGTATTCGTGTATTAGAAAATCGATTTAAACTAACTTGTTTCATCGCATTTCCTTTAGAGTTACCTTTTAGCGATTAAAGGTAATCAAGCGAAATCAACAGCCCATGAACAAAGAACTTGGCTGCTTAACAAGACGTATTACTGTTTCCTCTTCGTTTTTTTTTATAGCTCAATGAAGTAACCTTATCTGATCTCGGTACAAAGTAATTGCACCCTTTGAATACAAATTTCATGCTTCTCTTGATGTTATTCTCTTTTTTGTGTGGATTTCATTACAGATGCAGATACGATGGTGCATGTTATTTTACTCTTGAAATCATTGCAATTATTTTGACAAGTGCACGTGCCCATACGAATTATCAGTAAGCTATATTTCATTACTACTTCAGGTAATCTGAACTGCATTTTTGTGGTTAAAAACACGCGCCACCACTCACTACTGTGCGCTGTTGAGCTTGTGGCCAGAACGGGTTATATGAAATACATAAATAAATACAAATTTGACCAAATGTATGGTAATCAGTGTTGACCACAATGCAAATTATCTTCCGGGTTCGATTTTTGATCAAGAAGAGGTTTTGTATTATATTTCATTTGGAAGTGTGTTTTGTATAGAAGCTGGGTACATGCACTCTAGAGTGACGTAGGTTTAGTAAGTGCTGCATCGGACGACTGAGTGCGAGGTTTGACGTTTGAATCCTTCGCGAAAGTGGGACAAACATCAAAGAGTACATACGTTTATATGCGAATGGTATTTTAGAAGAAGCCGCTAAAAATGATTCCCTTCGGATAAAGCATATAATATTCAGAGAATTGTATGAGCTGAAGTTTAATATATAAAAATAAAATTAAAATTAAAAAAAAGTGTAATACGTAGTAGTCTTGTAGACGTTCTTAAAACTGCTTTGTATTTCTCCTCACTTCAAGCGCAATAGGGTTCCATTAACGGGTGACATAAAGGAGAAACTAACATTCTGAAGTTAAGCAATAAGTGAATTTTAATATTTTTTTAAAATACTTTGAAACGTAATCGTATCTGCCCGAATTCTTGAAATTTACATTTACTGACAGCCCTCGATAGAAGCGGTACTTGAATTGTGTGGCTTCGGTTTAACGGCGTTTTTTGTGTGTTCATTTTTAAATTCATTTGAAACAGACTTGGTCAGTTACAGGGAATTCCCTACTAGAACATGTCTTATTTAACGAAATGGGGTTTCCCCCAAAATTCATTGCAGAACAAAACAAAGGGCATAAGCAAGGAAGGTATTATGACATTGTGTTTCATTGTTTGAGTTGAGTGGATTGTTGTCGTTTTAGGTATGCATTTGAGATTATATCGCAGTAAAAACAAATTAAAATAAACTCAAATATGGTAGATAAAATCTATATTATTATGAAGATACTAACATTTAATCGGATTACACATATGTATGTGTGCAAATATCAAACGTGCTGGGCCCCTATCGGTTGGTACAATCTTCAATCTGAGTAACTCGACGGTTAGATAGAACGATAAAGAAAAAAATCGGAGCCGCCGAAGCCGTTGCTGCAGGTTTTTCCATCAGCCTCCAAGGGTCTTCTTATGCGCGAGATCCCTATGTCGAAGAGAAAAGTAAAAAAAAAATAAATGTGTCTAAACAGTTATAGCATTCGGCAAAATGATGGTCGCCTTTTACCGCATATCAAGAGCAATTGACCGTCATCAAGTGCCAATGAAGTAGAACTTTCATCCAGCAAAGTCGATTTTGAAAGGTTTAAGAAACTTTTTGCTTTACACAATGTCAAATTGCAAGGAAAAAGAGCATCGGCTGATGAGGAAGAAGCGAACGCTTTTCGAGGGCGCAAAAGCCAAATTATGCGAGATGAAGATAATCTCCCTAATCAGACCTTTAATACTGAAGAGCATTTTTTTTGAAGAAAATGGCAGATTGTGTGTTCATTGCCAAGGGACAAAAAATCGGCCAAAAGGCCTAGATGACAGCTGCCTGGGAGAAGAAGTGTCTGTTAACAACTTCACGGCCAGAAAATTGCTGAAGGGAATAAGCATTTTTGATTGGATTTGTTTCTTTTTTTTTGAAAAGCTGAAGACAAAATGAATTTGTATTTCTATCAATTTAAATTTTTTTATTTCATAAAAAAATCAGTACCTCTTCTTTGTTAAGTTTCCTTTCTTTAAAATAAATAAAACTATGTACAATTTTGGCGAAGCTTTGCAGAGCGGGAAATACCTCTTTAGTTGCTTTAATTCCCTTATTTGCTTGGTAATAATCAGGAATGTGCTAGATCACATATAGAGTGGCCCAAAAACACTCACCCAATGTTGTTTTAAAATGAAATGATATAACTTCATAACTTTTTCTTTAAATGTTTACGTGTACTTAAGTCTTTCTCCATTACTTCTTGAAGATAATATCGGTCAAGTTGGGGTCGCCTTTTTATCGTTGTGGCGAGAACTTCTGGGGATAAGTTCTAGCATTCTTATCGGATATTCTCTTTGAGAGTTTTCAGAGTCTGTGGCTTGTTTTCTTGGACACGTAACTTCAAAAAACCCCAAAGAAAGAAGTCTGGAGGGGACAAATCGGGTGATCTTGCCGGCTAGTGCAAATCGCCAAAACGCGAAATTAGGCAACCCGGAAACGCATTCTTCAAAATGTCTATTGTTGCACCAGCTGTTTGTGCGGGTACACCGTCATGTTGGAACCACATGTCCTCCAGTCCTAATTCATCAATTTGCGGCAATAAAAACTCATTGATCATGGTTCTGTATCGGTCACCAGTCACAGTAAGACACGGCGCTATCGAAAAAATAAGGCCCGATGGCACCTCCGGCGTAATTGCGCACCGTACAGTGACTTTGAGTGGATGTTATGGCTCTTCGCGAATGATACGCGGATTCTCAGTGCCAGTTCAGATGGAAATGGGCCTCGTCGCTCATGATACCGAAAGTCGTCCACTACGTCGTTGAGGTTTAGGAGAGCGTGATCTTATCTAGGTGTATTCTATTCTATTTACTTTACAAATATCAACATAAAACTGACAGTTGCCGCCATTTGCAAAAGTTATAGTATCCTCCGATAGGGTGATTGATTTTGAACCACCTTGTAAATATTATTCCAAATCAATTAGAAGTACCTTTTATAAGCAGCCTTTACAACTATTTACCATTATTGTTTACATGACCATAGACGGAGGTCCTGTCTATAAGTCTCTAGGTTCTTAAAGTAATGTATGATATATATATATATATATATCCCGACTCAAAGCAATCAATGTTTTTTTCTATTCAAAATACAAAAACTATATAATCATGACGCGAATATCGATACCTACGTGTTAGCTACCTAATTCGAGTCAAAAACCAGGAAAGACCCCTCTGAACTTTTCATCTGACTTTCAACCACGTAGTAGAATACGCTTCAGCTATGGTTTTCTCCGATAAAAGAGTCATTAATCCAACAACTCAGTAAGTAATTTTGTCTATCCCCCTCTAATTCTAATGAAATGTCAAAATTACAGGGACAAATGACATTAGGCTCGCCACACGACCAAAATGATGAAGTATGATTACCGGCGTTCTTTTTTCGTTTAATGTCCTCACCACAATATAATAGCGCCGATAGCTAGTGGTGCCTCCATTTCGCGAAACCTCAACAACATGACCACCTGCTGTGCGTGTGCAAACGCAACCAACTCCAAAAGGACGATGAACAGAGAAATCAAAAAAAAAAAAAAAACTAAACTAAACCAAAAAAAACTTAAATTCACCTGTACAAATTTAAATCCTGTGCCGAGGATTACACCTGCAATCGATCGTGGTATCGCAAAATAAAAACATCCTTTTTTGTGCAAAGACTACGGCGACGTGCCAGTGGACAGGCGGATGAACAGAAAAAAAAATCAAAAACAAATAATCCTTAAGCCCCTATATTATAGGGGCGTTTCCTAATGCCAGAAGGACTGCCCATTTTCATTGAGTCTTCGTTTTGCAATAGTTTTTGTCTTTTCTCAAAAAAATGTAATCCTGGATTAATTGATCTGGTGGTGACAATTTTATTAGGCCACAAACTGTCAAAGGTCCTTTGTGTCGCACTTGTTCTTATCATCAAACGTGCAGGCGTTTATATCTTTATAGTTCAACGGAAATCTCAGTTCTTTTTTTTTTTTTTTGTAATACATTCCTTTTATCTCTGCATGGTCCTGTCATGAGCCACTTGAATATATTTCCTTACTGATTTCCTTAATAAATCATAAAGATGTAACTGCAAAAAGTTGCATACATTACAATCAATTGAACGACACGGTTTGTTGGCATTTTCTTCACACACATCGTGTTTGTCTTTGCACCGTCTACGATGTATGTATTGAGATTCTTTTTTATTTCTTTTCGTTTTGCTTGTTCAAGGAGTACTTCCTATGGTAAAGACGTTCGTTGGATGAATCTTGATCTTGAAGCCGGAAATCATATTTTTGATGTTAAAGATGCCAAATCGACGGACGAGAGGTTCTGATATCTCCTTTTCACTTTCTGTTGAGAAAATATATATTTTTGGGTACTTATCATTTTACGGATTTTACGAAAGTTTTTTCTTTGTTATAATATTGTAATTAAATCCAGTTCGGGATCCACTGGTCCATCTTTGTGCGACATAAGACTAGAATTTGACGTACGAACTTATGATTCATCTTTGAAAGGCATACGTCAAATTGTAAGTCACGAGCTAATACTTATAGGAGTTGTGATATCTTTACATGATACAATTGTGGTGTTTGACTGGACTTATGTGGTGTTATAATCGACCAATCAAACGCTCATGCCTTGCCATAAGAAAGTAAACCCAAATCCCAGAGTACTTAGACTTGCTTTCTTGGGTGCAGTGGTTGGAAAAACTTAGATTTGAAGAAGCTAAGGATAGTTCGAGCTGTTGAAGAGGTGAGATCAGAAGGTAATGTAAAACCTTTATTAAAGGGCTTTAGCCTAAGCTGGGCTATGGCCGGGAAATCATATAGTATATGATGGGCTGTTTCAGTGTCTTCAAGACAAAGACAGCATGTGTCCTATTGAATACGGCCCATTTTCTTGAGATAGTAATTCAGAGAGCAATGCCCAGTTAGGAAGTCAGTTACTATCTTAGTATTCTGCTTGCTCATTGTTAGAATGTCTCTGGTTCTATTGTTTTGAGAAATTAATGAATTTCTTGGAATGTCTTAGGCAGGGTTGTGTATTCCAATGTGAGAGCATTTATTCGCGTTCCCAATGATATAGCTCAATCTTTATCTGACTGATAGGTAAACCGCATAAAGGTTCAGGTCCAATGAGGGAAGATTGGGCATCTACGTTACCAGGAAGGCTTCTGTGTCCAGGCACCCACATTAGTGTGATTTCATTGTGTGCAGTAAACTGCAAGAGAGTCTGAAGGCACATATTATGCCATCACAAACCCATGGTTCATGAATTAGAAAAAGGTCCAGGATGCTTTTATCAAACCTGCGGCAGGCGGCCGCAGAGGCCGCTTTGGCATGATGCAGGTTTATCTGAAGGAATTTGGTTATGCTACTCATTGGGACTTCAGGGTGGAGATGAAGCCTGGGGGAACTTTATTGAAGTTTTGCCTCGCTTTGCCTTTGACTCCACGGTCCTTGTGTTGAGTAATTCTTGGTGCTGCTTTAGAGCCGCTGGAGCAGTTACTAGGTATTGGGCAAATATATGGGCGAGCCTTATTAGGGTGTGGAACAGCTCCAGATGTTGAACGAAAAGTATAAGAGTGAGGAGATTGAACAGACCTAGATTCGTTGCTCTTGAGAGCAATGGTGGTTGTTGCCGTTGAGGTTGGAGCAGGAAGCGATTACTTTGGTGTCGATTGAGGCCAATACTGAATCACATTCCTTAGGCGTAACGATTTGTAGGGCAGGGCAGAATCTTTTTCGGTGGCTTGTTTACTTCGAAGGATGACTTCTCCGAACTGAAACTATTTTGAACTGAAGCCTTTTCAAACATGCCAGGGATTTGTGGGTTATGAAGAGTATTAAGGGAGTATGGCAATGTTACCCTTATCCTTACGTTTATAACCCGCCATTCAGAAGCAAGAAGATTTAAATTTTTAGCAGAAATTGCCCTAAGAATTTTGTCATTTCCGAATGAAGAATTAGCCGAAAAGCATCCCACCATAATTTGATCTCGAGGAATACTATCCTCATCGAGAGCTTTTAGTGAGGCACCTTCCCATGGTGCATACTAGGGCCAATTCCTTTAACCCATTCTGCCGCAGACCGGTCTTTGCAATTTAAGACAAGTCATCCGGAACGGAAAGTCGTGCCTCGGAATTTAGGTTTAACCTTCTCTTATGTGAGGTTTACAATTCGCCCAAAGATGGCGCCTTGAATGGAGGTCATTTGCTCGCTGTTAAGCTGGGCTTCTGGAAAATTAAAGGCGGTGATTCCTATCTTAAAAACCTCCAGTTCTTGCTTAAAGGTATTACATGGCATGATTGGAGCAGAATGGATAGACGTGGAAGCCACATCTGCTGGTCTTTCAGGCGATGCTATTTTTTTCTTTCTACGCAATGGGGGTGGATACGTTTAGAGCTTTATCTTGCTCTTGAATTTTTTTATTTAAGAAATAAATTTTGTTCCCTCGACAAGTTAGGGAAAAGAATGAACCGAAAGCGGCAGTTCACCGTTAGAAGGCACACCAACATTGTGCCATTCATCCCGTAAGCATGGTAGTCATACACCAGAGATTACGGGTTTATTTAAATTTTCCTCTTTAGATCCGCCGTAATGAATTTTCATATTTTTAATTGGAGCTACAGCTTTGCTTCTGGGTTCGCATCACCCAATAGATGCATAGGCTATACTATTTTGTTAGAAGGATTTGCGTTTTCTGCTAGCCTAGAGGAGAAAAAGGAAATGCTTCGACTCTGAATGATCGAGCTGCCGAATTGTACGAGTATCTGCACCCATTTTTGGTACACCTTTGGCTGAAATTCTGAATGCAGTGACAGAGTTGCTGGAGGAGTAAAGTATCAAGTAGGTTTGTCGAAAAGATAAGTTAAGTAATGTAGCTCAGATAAGATCCTTAAGAGTATTGAGGATTGCTTTTTCAGGAGTTTGAACCTGTTGACGTTCAGTGAGAATCGCTATTTAAAGTCAATTTTAATGTCATTTTTAATTTATTTGAGCAGTTCACTTATTACCGCCTATGAGAACGTTCCTCTCGTGCCGAACGACGATTCATTCAAAAACGCTTTAATAATTGGAATGTTGTTCCGATTTTCGTGGTTTCGAAGAACCACTCCCCACTCAAACGCTTTCAATTCAGAGACAAAGTCTGAATGAATAGACATTTCTGAGATCGGAGGCTAAAACACTGACGAGTGTCACTGAATGATTGTTGACGAATTGAAATCGTGCTGCTTGTCTGAGCAAAGATATCATCTCTTTTTGAGACACTACTGCTGTACCTATATACATGTCAAAACATTCGAATAGTTCACATATTACAGGAGTTCTTATATTATAATATATTAGAGGATAAAGGATACGATGCTTAAGAGATTTCGGTTCTCGAGGAAATTCGAAGTGACCGTCAAGAATGGAGAAATAAAGGTCTCAACATATCGCCCAACATACAGATCTGGTATACGGATGGCTCTAAATTGGAAAATAGCCGTACCGGAGCTTGGATCGATGGTCCCAAGAGCAGAGATCCATGTCATAGGACTATGCAGTCGGGAATGTCTGCGGAGAAATACTACCCTCATATACAAGAACGTCTATTCGGACAGTCGGGCAGCGTTAAGGTCCCTTATTTCCTATACGCTAAGGTCAAAGTTCGTGTGGCACTGCGTCGACCTCCAAGGTAGCCTCGCCTCCAGAAACCAGGTTACCATAACAGGAATCTCTGGACACAAAGGTACCCGCTCGTCGGCTCTGAACAAAATTTTGCGGTGCCACTCAGTGGCATCTACTCCAAAATTACACAACGGAAAGCTGAAAAACTCACGCGAACACTAGGCTAACCAAAGCGGCCTAAGACAAGCGAAAAAGTTCAAAAACTCTAACAAATATAGAGCTAGCTAGCTACTTGATTCGGAGATTCGAACTCTAATGGACTGCCTAACCGGTCATCGTCCACTCAGGTACACTCTGAATTAAACAAAACTATCAGATACAACCAATACATTTGGCAGACTCTAACAAATTTTGTTTAATGCACAGGGGCCGCAAAGGAACGATTACTCCGTCCAACGCGTGTCCCGATGGGCCCTGCAGATACCTGTAATCTGAAACCCAAGACATTATTGAGGTTTATCAAAAGCCTCAATTTCTCTTCTGGTTAACTATTAGGCCAGCACATTTGATCTTGTAGGTCACAGGGCACTTGAGCCCCAAACACCGCATCGTTTAGATAGGAGACCGTATTTATCTAACTTTACTGCTTATCTTCCAGTACGAAGAGCATTAAATTTGTTTTAGAAAATGTTGTACCATCTGTGCATATAAATACCTGCGCCTAAAGTATCGTGCGGATAAATCCTCGACAAGTAGCAGTAAGAAGTAGGGTTATTGTGGCCCGCAGATGAAATCTGGATTTATTGAAGTGCCTATTCTACTACAGCACTGACGAAATATTCGTTTATAGTATTTGAAGTAGTTAACAGGTTTATTTGTAAGCTACATTACAAACCAGGCAATCGCCTTTCCTAAAACATTTTTCCAATATGTTTGCATTCCTTTTGATTATAACAATAACACACTGTGCCGTTCATTAAAATAGCAAAGATTTTACAAAATTCATGTCCAAAAAAATACCACCTACAACTATATTCATACTTTCTTTCAGATTGTAGATTTCTGATAATCGGATTATTTTCTTTGCTAGATACTCGTATCAATTTAAACAACCACCAGTGGTTCACATTTAGAATTTATTGCTTTATCGCGATATCATGCAGAGAAATTAACCTTTAAACATTCTAAACGGCTTAAAGACCATGCACTGCGCACCAGATACTCAAATAAAGAAATAAATTATCGTTGGTTTCGTTGATAAGGTCACCATTTCACTTTCATCCGAATTCTTTAATTTTTTATTCGTATCCTTTTAAAATGAGAAATAAGCATTAGTGTCACTATAAGACCTCTTAAGGAGAAAGGCTGAAGAATTATGATTGCGGTCGTAAAGTCAGGGAACAACTCGATTGAACTCTCTTCATATCTATCACAGTATCGATGAACACACAACAGGTATACTATGAATTCTCGGAAAAGAAATTCCTGGCAAGGTCGGTTTGCATCCTTTGCAGTTAAGGATCAAATTTTTATGTTTTTCTCGTCTATTAATACTAAGGCACTTTTAATTAATCCGCATGCTGTGAAATTATTGTTTTGCTATTATTTCACAAGGAATGTGTCGCCCCCAAGACCAGTATCTACTATCGGAATCAGTGAAAGAATAAACAAAACACCCTTTCACGCATAGATAGAGATAGATATAATGGGCGTCTACCACACGTCGCCGATTGCTGGGTGATCGTAATCTGGAAAGGATTGTGGTTTGTCTAATTGCCTATGATATCGAAACCGATTAGCTACATTAGTCTGTTTAACGAGGTGGTTCCCAAAAAGATAGAATCGATGAAAGTGACAAATTATTTGGAAATTCATTTCAACAATTTGGACTTGACACTATTCGTTTTATGAGTAGGTACGTACGATGGATCTAGTCATCATATCAGCCTATGCGTCATGGAAAAATCAAAAGCTTTATTCCTCCATCAGAAAATTATCATGAGCTATCGAAAGTTATGCACACATAATCTAAAACCTAGGAGGTCTCAAGGTAAAACAGATCTAAGCTAGTAGAACTCGGGGGACAAAAGTATTATAATTGATTTGACAGAACAGCTTCCTAGCTGCTGTATCATCTCTAAAGAATCGTCTTTAAGAAAAGGTAACTTGATTTAACATGGTATTTTGAGAGGGTATTCCTTTGTGGGTACCAATGTAATAGCTTGCATTAGGTCAGAAGTGGAAAACCTTAAAACAAATATTTGGCGCAACAGCTCTTTAAGGGGTTATACGCAGTTAGAAATTTCAAAAACAAAATAATAATAAACAATGCAAATATTCTTGGAGATACGAGCACATTTGTAAGGACATCCCGGATCGTGAGTGAACGTCTTTTGAAACTTTGAACACGTTTTTCTCAAAACGGTGTTTTCAAAGTCGAAGAATTGATCGAAGGAATAACATTTCTGAAAAGTATTTCTATTTTTTTTAAACAATTTAACGAAAAAATGTTGGTGGAAAAACTGAATTTTTCTTTTTTCGAGGCGCGATTTTGTCAAAAAATCAAAATTTCGACTATTCCTTCGATCAATCCTTAGACTTATCTATCCACTAATAGAATCTTTTTGTTTTTTTATTTTAAATAATACTCGTGCTCACCGCCAGACACCTTTTTTTAGAGGACCTCCAGGAGATCGTCTACAGGAGCACTGTAACTCAATATTTTTAAAAATTAAACATGCCGACATAATGATAAAAGTTACCACTACATTGTGTTAATACTTCTTGTATTTGTCAAATAAAATCCCTTTGCAAAAAAAATTCGTAAGTAATCAACTTTTTTTGGCCTTGCAACTGCGTATAACCCCTTAAGTGCTAGGGCGTAACTTCTCGGCGATCACTCATGTTGTGTGCGTTATATTTTCCACACAAATGGAAGGGACCTACAGTTTAGTGCCGTATCCGAAGGGCAATTTATTTTGAGACGCTTTTTTGGAAAACGTGGAAAACCTTGGTCCAACTAATAACATCTTCGAATGTGTCAAGTGCATACAAATTCGTCAAATTTAATACTAATGTTTGCATCTCAGCTGGAAATCGAGCGAAATCGCTTTCTCTTATGCTCTGGTGGCTTTTAGTTGCTGTTCATCACTGGAGAACGAGGAAACACACTACCTACTGCAACATTGACACCTCCTTAATAGGGTACATGAAGCAAATCATTAATTAAGTTTGGTTGAACGAAACGATGTCTGGAACGCCATCTTTTGAAATAGATTACATAGTACTAATTGCCTTCTCTCCTATTGTTTTCACTCTAGTTCCGAACATCCTTCCAGTGCAAGTTCAAGTGACCTTTGCTGATTCTCGACAACAAGTGCACTCCATCCCTTTTCCTAAGGAAAGGGTGGATGCCAAGTAAACGCTCAACTAGAATAGCACTTATCAAATAAAAAAAAATAAAAAAGAAATATCGATATGTATATACGAGTATCAAAAACCCGATATTCAAATAAATATAAATATCGTCCTTAATATTTCACAAAAAAATATATATATAGTATATCGGCTATTTTTCATTTTGTATTAAATTAAAAATACAAGTGGGTGAGGTATTGAAAAAAAGCCAATACCTAGCCATGATAAGTTGATGCAAATATTTGTACCCTGACCCTATGCTCACAGCGAATATCGGCTGATGAAACAAATTTGAAACAGAAATGGCCCAACTGGCTGTTACGAAATTATTCCCCCTAGCTTGTTTAACCCTCGTGTCAATACGAAATTAATATACGGTTCATCAGCGCAACGGGCACTCGGGTACCCCCATACATTTTGTATGAGCTACGACAAAAAGAGTAAGAGTTATGAAGATAAAGTAAAAGAAACATAGTCAATAGTAAATTCAACTCAGTTCAGAAGCTTTATTTTAATGTTTAATTTATACACTATACAGAATTTTTTATGCATTTTTCGAGCAAGAATGACATTTATTGATAGTTGCACTATGCTGGTCGCAAATTGGCTTTTCACAAAAGCTTTTACGAATCAGTACAATATAAATAGGGGTACCTGGGTGTGCTTCGCATATAACTCTGTATTAGGGTTGAAAAATGAATTTTATAAAATTAGCAGATCGGATTTATTTCAAATGGAGTATACCATTCGAAGCAGAATTAAATATCAGGAAGGTACTGAAAATATCATTACGGGGTTCTATGGGCGAAATTAATTTTTTATTGGTTCAATAATCAAATGGATACCCGGGTACCCTCGCATTGATATGAAGGTTAAACGGACTTAGAAGATCAGTAACATGTTGAACTACATTCACTTTGGAAGTGTCATGTACATTTCTTCTAAATTGACTTAATTTTTCTTACAATCTTGAACAACTAGTTATATTGTTCAATCGATTCCATGGACGAGTACGTATTTGTATCTCTTAAGTTCGTTGCTATCATTAGGCTCTTTTAGTTCAAAAATTACAATATTCATATATATGTATGTACATATTTAATTCTAACAACAATATTAAAATTTGGTGCAACAGCTCATTGAATGCCTAGGCTTAGCTTTTCGTAAACACTGGTGTCATGTACACTTTTTTTTTTGCACGAATAAGGGATTTACAGTTTTGTGTGGTATCCGAAAGTTAATTTTTATTTTGTTTTTGAGAAGCTTTTTCGTGACAACAAAGAGGTAGGACCGTGAACAAACTTGCTGGGATTCAAACATTAAACCTCACGCGCAGTGGTCCGTCACACTAACCACTACGCCACGGCGCTTTGTTATGGCTTATAATAAATATTTAAGCAGACACTGCAAAGGAAAGGAATGAATAATTGTTTTTATAGGGATGCATTGAAAAATTGATTTATTTAAACCAACGGAAAAAAATTGCTTTTCCGATACATTGATATTTTTATAAACCTCTATTACAATCTGATGGGATCGTTGCACAGGCTACGGTAAAAAATTTTAAGACATTGAAAATTTTTACAAATTTTTCTGCAATAAACTCATATATTAATACTCGAACACGAAACTTATCGTACGTTTTTTAGTATTTATTGTAAAAGGAGGTGGATGTAACTTATATCATCCGAAAGGTACTATTCCATAGATGCGCAGAAAAAGAAAAGAAAGAATACGTCCTTATGTTACCATTAATAACACATTATTTCCCCATACAAAACGCTTTAACCATTTAATAAAAAGCATTTTGATCATGTTCAAGACTGTATAAGCTTAGATCCGTTTGCCTTCCCTGCAGGGAGAATATTACAAAGAAGTTATGTAAGCACAAAGCGTTGTTTCTCTCGCTGTTTGTTTTTTCCCCTTGGTCGAATTTCAACCTCACGCGATACTAGTAAACTATAATTGTGAAACAAATTTTACCATTGTTAAAAAGATTGCTACAACTTATAGTGCATACATTACTCCCACGCACTTTGTGTATTACATTCCTTTGCAAATCATTCAGATTCCAAATTTAAGCAAAATTTTGCAGAACTTGGTATACTATCAAAGTACGAGTATATGAGCTATTTTGTGTTTGAAAGCTGAGGATAAGCTAAAGCCATCTACTTCTGACTTTCTACTTATGCCCTGTATCCCCTTGTGGATCCTAGGGCCTCTAATACGCGTACGCGCCATCGTGTACGATTTCTGGCAATGTGTCTGAGTTCTCCCCAACTTTTCCCCAACTGCCGTATCTTCTTCTCGACTGTTCTGCGCCATGTTCTCCTCGGACCGCGATGTCTTCTGCCTTCCTGAGTTAAAGAGCTCCATTGCATAGCATGGTTCGCTATGGAACTGTCACCCTTTCGGAAGGTGTGAGCAATCCACTGCCACTTCCGCCGTTGGATGGTTGTACCTATAGGTTCCTGACCCGTTTTCTCGAAAAGGTATTCGTTAGAGATACGATTGGGCCAAAAAATCCTTAGGATATTGTGCAGGCTAAAGCCATCTGCCATCATATGTCTCACCTAATCCAAATAAGAGTTTTTAGAACTGGTTTCAAGATAATCAATTTTGTTCGAAATTTATTGCTCATTTTGGGGTTAGAATCAAAATTTCAAATCAAATATTCTATTAAGTCCAGACATAAAATTTAAAGCAAATCTGTCCTATTGCTTAATCTGCTGCCGGACAGACAATCAGACAACATAATTGGAAGACACACTTTTTGGGTTCCTCTATAAGAACTGAGGCCAATCAATATCTAAGAAAACCAATATTTGCCTGTAAAGGTGCTAGCAAAGTGCTCCAAAGTATTATACTCTGTTTCATTAAAATTGTTAGAACAGGCCTTATGGGGGAGCTTTTTTTTAAGCACTACATGTTTTAATGGCACTTAGTTAGAAAAATTGCCACTGAAATAAAAACCAAACACTGACTTACACACAATTTGTTTTTTGTAATTTTCCTAAAATTCGCATAAATCCTATTATAACCAGCCTGCTACATAGCCGAGGGCAGAATGATTATGTGGCCGCCCTCAATCTCCGCTGTTTGTATGGAAACAGTGATCCAATAATAAGTTTCTTTTTTTTTTCCTTTCACTTTTGTGTAAAAAATTATTTCACATTACTTGTACATTAAAACGTGTACAAAACACCAATGTCAACTCCGCAGAGGTGGTAGTGGCGACTTTTAGTCGAAAAGACCGAAACCCATATCGTCATCAGACTCCTCTTTTCCTCCTCTTTCTTTTCTTTCTTCTTGGCCTCAGCTGGAGCAGCAGCAGCTGCTTCAGCAACAGCTCCACCAACAGCTGGGGCGGCACCAACTCCGGATCCAATGTTTGTGATCAAATCCTTGATGTCGATTCCCTCCAAGGCTTTGGCGAATAGACCGGGTCAGTAGGGTTCCACATCAACGTTGGCTGCTTTTTCAAAGAAAAGAAAGATAGAAAACAAGCAAGTATGAATCGACACACATGAATATTTTAATGCGTAGTAGGCTCGCACTCAAAGTATTCACAAATGTATAAGTCATTCATGAGCCTTCGAATGGTCTCAAGTAGCTCGTATTGAATAAGTGTGACATTTTCATGATACATATTATGGAGGCAATAAAGTATAAGGATAGCTAATCATTTCTTGGAATGAATGTGAATGGGTGTGAATATTTCGATTGGCTCATAAAACGAGCTGTTTACTACAATTCTCTGGTTAGAACTCCATATTCATTGAAATGAAAAGCTTAGGAACTAACATAAAAGCTTATATTTCACTAAACATAAATAAATAGTACAACAAAAAAGAAAAAGAACGCATTATACTCGTATTATACAAAATAAATAAATTAAATTAAATGAAATCAGTACAATTTTATTGTAAACAATTGTGATGTTGATGAGCAAATAAATGGAATTTTTGTTGGAAAAATATTTTTTAAACGAAAAAGTCTCAAAATATAAATAAAATGGGTCAAAGAAGGTGTTTTTTAAAAAGTCGGATCATAGTCTCTTTGCGTCAAAAAAGGGTCAAATTACGACAAAGTTGCGTAGCGGCAACGCTGAGTTAGAGTCTTGAGTATGTGAGGGTGTTGCCACTTGATTTTGTTTCCATTTTCTCATTTTTCTGGCAAAGCAGTTAAAATACAATTAAATAATTTTTCGCTTTTTGTGCTTTATAATTTGCAATAAAACAAACTAAAACTTCATCAAAATCGAGGTAGTGTCCACTTTGTACACAATTATCATTATTTCGCTCAACAAATTGTGCGGTTTTCAAATCAGCAGATGGTAACCGATTTGCGGCGGTTTGTTATGCATACTACGTTAACCCAGTGAGAGCTTAAAAGAGAGACAGGCTTATGCAAGCTATTGCAACAAGACTGACAGGCAAACATCCTATCTTTCCTGTACTGACAATTCTAATGGAACAGAGTATAGAATATTACTGAGCGACTCTACTACACATGGATCTAAAAAAAAATGTTAGAGTGAGTGAGAAATAAAAGTGTTAGTGAAATATTACATTCTATTCCTAGGACTAATGAGCAATATTCTATTGACTTATATTAGTAAACGGTTCGAAATTAACAGTTAAAGCAATGACGGTATTTTTTTGGTTGTGAAATTAACATGAACAGATTACGATTTCATTTCATCGTATTCGCCATATCTTTGTCCAATTACGAATCAGCGAGATAGCTTCTTGAAGTTTATGAGGTTAATTCATATTGCTTTCAGCAATAGCCATTATAGCCGTGCCGTCGGCAAATTTTGCAATCGTGTTGTATTCCAGCGTTGGAATATCATGATAGTACAGAAGATAGAATGTGGGTCGCAGAGCACTTCCTTGGGGTACACCCGCTTTGATTTATATAAGCTCCGAATATGCGTCGTTCTTTTTGATGTGGAAATATCTATCTGAAAGGTATGACTTCAGAATTCCTGTGTGTTGTGTACTAATCACTCATGCCAAACTTTGTCGAACACTTGTGCTACTCGTACGTCGAGGAAGACTGTAGAATAAACGTTTTTCTCTTCAAGTGCCTTTTCGACCACGTTAGTGATTCAATGTACTTGATCGAATGGTTGAATGTTTTGCGCGAACTCCAAATTGGTGGCCTAGGTGATGCTGTTTCTCACTACAAGTCTTTTTAGTAGCAGTCTTATAAAAAGTTCAGACATTATAGGCAGCAAAGACATCGGCCTATAGGATGATGCTTCATGAGGTGGTTTTCCTGATTTGGCGATCATGATGACCTCAGCTACTTTCCATAATTGTGGAACGTATTTTAGTTCATATATATGAGTTAGCTTTGAAATTGGTTTTCTGGAAGCTGTTTGAGAATCCAGTTATCAGCTCGAATCCTGGTGCTATTTTTTGCATTCATAGCAATTTCATTTTCTTTTCTCACTTCAGATGATGATGTGGGAGGTATTTCTTCTTCCTCTTCTTCCAGTTCCTTGCCAGGCAAATGACCAGGCTCCTCTGGATTTGGTTGGAAGATACCTTCAAGATGGTCTGCAAATCTCACAGCTTTTTCCTCGTTGCTCTTAGTCCAATTTCCAGCCTGTTTTCTGATTGGAGGAATTTGCATGATGGGTCTTTTTAATTTTGTTGTAGCTTTCCAGAGTGACCATTCTGTATTTTTACTGTTGCTTAGATTTTGTAAGTAGGAATTAACTGATAAATCTCTAAGCTCCTTAATGGTTCATTTGAGGGGTCAGGTTGTTAAACCTATTTTTATCTTGCGGAACGCTTCTTTGGTGTCATTTTTTTCTCGCTCTTCTTTTTCCAGCAATTAGTAGTCTAATTTCGAGAGGATAATTGTTACCCTTCAATCTTTTTTTAATATTTGGGGTATTTTCTAAAGCTGAGATTAGGATATTCTTGATAAATTGCTCAAGCTCTAAGTCAAGTTGCTCTGTAGTTTGAATTGGTGTAGGTGTTGTTATCATCTCTTCAAAACTTGACTTAAAGCTTACCCAGTCGGTGTGGTTTATTAGTTAGAGCTGGGTTACTCTCATTCTCAATGATGCTCTTGCTCAGGGTCGAAAGAATTGGTGAATAGTCCGAGCTTAAATCTAGACTTTCTTCAGTCTGCAGAAAATGGTTTGAAATATTCTTAACTATGAAGAACTCAATGAGGGGATTTTTTCCGTATCAGTCGGCCAGTAAGTAGATTTTTCTATAGACAAGGCCTCGCATCCCACCTCACTCATTGCATTAAATAATTCCCTACCTTTTGTTGTCGTTAGCCTCGAACTCCAATACGTATTTTTGGCGTTGAAGTCTCCACCGATGATAAACATGATTTAATCTTTTTAACGTACGATTTCGAATGCCACGTGAATGGAAAATCTATTCAGTACATGGACTTTAAATCTATAATTGAAAATCACGTGATACTGCGGAAAAAAAGGCAAAATTGTTCAAATCCAAAGAAAGGAAACGGCGATTCAGTAGATTACAGGCCAATTACAATGGGAAAGTTTACACTGTCTCTTATTGGCCACGAAAAACTCTTTCTCCATAAAAACTATAACCTTACTCACAGAAACCATACTTTTACCTATTATACCGTATGGCTGCAAAGTATATTGTAACACCGATTCCAAAACCAAAAGAAAATGAAATGTCATATTCGACAATATAACTCGATACACATACAACCTACCACGTATCTCAACCCTCGGCTTAAATTCTTGGCTTTTCTTTTTAAAAAAATATTTACAATTTAAAGCATTGAATCATATTTATCAGGTTATGCCAACGGGTCAGCCGGACTGACTATATGTATAACAAATTTGAGTTTCCAGTTTCACAAAGATCATAATTGACTAATTCAACAAAGATATTTCTGCTTTACATCAGAACGCACTTTCTTTGCGTATTTGTATCATCCGTCAATGGAGTCCTTTGCCGCTTGAAAAACGAAAAATCTTAAACTGCTCAACCTTCAAAATTTCCCTCCTCAGACATCTCTCTTTAACTTAAGTGCCTTCTAAATATTCGCATAAATACATGTGGCTGACTAATTTTGAGTTACATAAACTTTCCGTACTACTAGTATAAGATATTAATTAAGTTATGTAATTATGAAATAAACTAAATTATTGCTAGGAGAATACCATCATTGATATATATGTAGACTAGTCTTGAATGTTATAATGCACCATGCAGTTGTTACAGACATCACACTCAGTGAACTATAATAACTACATCCTTACGTAGATATTCGATTAGAAGGTCAATTCACTTTATCACTTTAGAAAACGATGTTTCACTGCAACGTAGTGCTTGGTACATTGATTAAAATCAACTTTTTTTGGCTTCGGCTTAACGTCGGCTGCATTGTCTAGTGTGTTTATCCGAAGACACCGAGATACTTTTATTTTACTGTCGTGTGATTAACATCACCATTAACATGTAAGGACTACAAAATTTCAGCATTTATTTCCCATATAGGATCTACCGATACTATAGTAACTTGTACCTAAAATCAAAAAAGATTCAAAAACAAAACAAATAAAAGTTAAATTTATATTTAACACTTTTTTTTATTTTTCAAGTAATTTTTTCCTTAAACTTAATTTCAAAACATTGTCTTCCAATCTTAAAAACTAAACAAATCTTATCTAATTCACTTTGTACATATTTACATCTTAATATACAAAAAAATAACAATCTAACAAATTTAATTAACTTAACAAGAGGTAATAGTGTCAATGGCCATAATTATTCGTTTTTCAATTTGACTAGAGCTCCGTGTAAATCCTTTATTCCGCGCACGCTTAAATGTCCTCCTGCCAGAGCGAAATATAATCCAAAAGTTCCTCATCCTCCGTTGTGTTGTTATAATCATCAAATGAGGTCTCGAATTTTATCTGCGCCTTTGGAACTTGTTCTGTCGAAGAATAATATCCATCACTGTATGATGATGATGTTGGCGATATCAAAGCTGTATCCTGACAAGCAGATGTCGTCACGTAGTAATTCTCAAAATTATGCTGTTGATCGTAGTATGACAAAGAGTTCATTACATTCGACGATTGATGTTGATGAACTGCTTCTCCAGATCCCTCAGCTGAACCTTGGCTATTGTATGACAACGAACTAGCTGCGTCATTACTGTCCTCATCCAGAAGACCTTTCAGGCGACGGATATACTCAACTGCCATCCGCAAGGTGTCGACTTTACTAAGCTTTTTACTGCCCCCAGAACGCTTGCCATTACTCAAATCCGCTACAATTGCTTGTGGAATATGCTGCCGCAGACTAACGAATCCATTATTCACCTGCTTCACACGATTTCTCTCACGGGCGTTTCGCCGTATTACCGACGGATTTGTTTCAATCCCACCATACGGCTTATTTGCGTACACATAACGTTTATTGTGCCTTGGCCCGTCCAAGGATAAATGACTGGCCGGAGCTATAGGTACGTGCTTTAAATAGTTTCCAACTGACATCTGTGGGATATGATGCAGTCTTTCCGATCCTAGCGCCATCATGTCTATTCACTACGAACCTTCTATTACAAATTTACGTGCACTTATTCTTTTTCTTTCGACTTTGATTTTTAAAGGCTCACTTTTCTGAGCAAGATGCTAACTCTGAGGATGCGTATCCCTTAATGAATCCCTTCGTCCTCAATCTTCTGATTTTGTACTCAAGGTGTGCTTGCGCACCAACTCAATCTCTACACAGGTAAAACGAAGAAAAAAATTCTACGATCTCTTTTGATCTTGCGTACTCCCTCTGAAGATGTCGAACGAAGTACCTTCGCCATAAATAATATAAAAAAAAAAATGTATCTGCGTATCTGCACTGCACCACCTTCTAAAGAGAGCAAGAATCCTCAAGAAGAGAGAGAAAATGTACCCCTACTTTCTGCTGCAACTGGGGCAAACGACCACGATCGGTGACTGACGACTTCCCCAGCTCACCACCGATGTCCATGTCTGTATCTTGCGGCAAGAAACAGGTTCAAAGTGTTAGTACATCTGCATGGCACAGACGTCTCACGAAGTGGTCGTACGTCCTCTGATCGTGTCGTGTGATCGTGTATGTTGTTTTCTTATAAGGAAGTCTGCACTGCATACAATACGCCATAGGGCAGCTTACAGGTCAACCACTTAGTGCAGCCGAAATTTCCCGAGCCCTACACGATGTGCATGAGTCGCGTGCCACACCGATACAGGTTTGGATCGAGTTCCATGAGAAGTAGGTATAATCGGTTCTTTGATTTGCAGACGACAGATAGATAAGATTGTTGCATGCGAGTTTTATGTCATGAAACTCTTGGATCTAAGTGGAGTCTTTATGTAGGTAGATACTCGTGCAATTGGCTTATCAGTTTTTTATCGTTGAAATTTTTCCATCTCCTCGTTTGAGTGTGGAATCTACTCTATGATGCCACCGCCAGATAGATACTTCTCATCGGATCCCATTTCGCTGAGAAAATGATTGCAATAATGATAAAATATAGATACCTACGGTGGGTATAAATATTAGCATCGACAGATAATGTATGATTAATTGACTCTAATGGAACTATTTATATCAATAAAACAGAAGCTTGGTTGGGGATTCGATCATTGATATGGAACGTCCTGCGAACGCTGTTCTTACTATCATTAAAGGTGGTCTTCCATAACAGCTCAGATCATACATCAAAGGAAAATAATAGGAGAAAAAAAGAGAAAAGAAAAAAAGACTAACGCCGATAAAAATAGACGCGGATCGCGCGGATTAAAGAACGAAAAGGATTTATTGCATTTCAGATAAGAAATTATTACACACGGTCCTTTTCAGTTCATAGAATCTGCGCTTTGCGTCCAATTAAAGACTAAATTGGTGGTATAATTGCTCAAAGGTGATGATTAGGAAAAGTAGAAGCAATCAGAAGGAGCGGCAACTATCACTTATAGTGATCCTTGTTAGCATGTTAATAAATGCAAGTCGCGAGGTATAATTACACGTGATCGCTACAACGTATGGTCGGCACACGGATCAAAACTGGATTCGGTTAACCCTTCTTCTCCTTAAACATCTAATTACCATGCGATTAGCCGTGTCTAAGAATCAATTTTATCAGTTTTTCATAAAGGCATGTAAAATATGTCTGATAACTTCAACCATCTGTGGCATGATAAATGCACAACGGCACATGGAGGTTACCTTTGATATTATAAAGAATAAAAAAGACGAACTTGAACAAGACAGAGAAAGCAAACTCCAGTTTGTGTGTTATATATTCTACGATTTTTGTACAGCTGATGGATATAATTTTTTTCCTGGGGAAAGATTGGTACCAAGCATTAACGGAATGTCTTTTGCGTTGAACCTCGATTGGTATTGAATGTTATGATCTGTATGCATTTGAACTCGTAGCGAGATATCCTTATAAGAAGTTTAAATTTGATGTGTATTTCAGGTATTTCCGAGGAGCTACTGTTTTTCGTTAAATTTTTGTTGGAATTCCGGGACGTTTACTACCTTTCGGATTTCAACTAAGTGTCTATTTCGCTGTCTATCTAATAAGCTGGCTATGCCCAATCTAGCCCTTATTCGCCTTTGACTTCATTGACTGTTGATTTTCGTGCAGTTCGAAACCAGAGCTTGGCGTTGGATATTCTTTCGGGCCAACAGATTTTAAGTATTCAGCGAAAGCACTTATTTATAAATACTTTTATACGAGATTCGATTTGCCAAGTCGATTTCCATGTTTCACATCCATTGTACCATAGTTTAGTTCTTACTGTAATATAGGTGGACTTCCATATATTGCTGATTTGACTGAGAATGAGCTTGGCTTTAGTAAGTGAAAGATAGTACACTTTCAATTTTATCATTTCCTAACTCTAAATCGAACTTACCATGGGTCCAAAACCTTTACGCAAAACTTTTGTTTCTCAACGTTCAGAGCATGAGTACTTCGTAAGCTGAATTTATTTTGACCGTAAATGAACGTAATTGGTATCTAATAAGGCATATATCGCCTGCGTATTCTAAACCCTTAGCCTTCGCAAATATACCACAATGGGTACCTAATCTCCCCGATATTATGGCTCGCATTACTTATTAGTTCATCTAAGGCTTGTATAAAGCAAATGTGGAAGAATACAGCCCTGTAGGCTTTTCCGCACTATTAAACGATGTTTGAAACCCAAGGCCGCATACATGGGAGTGTTGCTGGACCACCTCATGTATACAGGCGAGAAGGCCTGCCGGGCAGTAGTGGCACTATGCAAACTAATGATAAATATTGGGGCACCAAGGCAGCTAATCACAAATCTCCTAACAACCGTGAGTAGGCCAATGTATGCGGCCCCAATATGGGCATCAGCGATGCATCGCAAGTCGTACATTAGAACGAAGAGCTTGACGCATGGAATCGCATCTTTAAGGGTATGCTGTGCCTTTAGAACTGTGTCAGCGGATGGGATAAGCGTAATATCAGTCCGAATACCTCGATCTAGCTAGACGCAAAGAAGACGGCCGTCCTACGCGAAAACGAGCACTATGACGGAACAACAGCTACAGAATCTATCAAAGCAGAATGACAACATAGGTGGAACATCACAACCAAAAGGGGATGGACATACAAATTAATCCCCGAAGTTGATGATTAGTTTAGTTTATATCCTTTAACCCCTCGGGGGGCTTAGGGCGTCAACCTCGCCTGCGCGCCATCGTGTTCGGAGTTCTGCAACGCGTTTGAGCTGCCTCCAACTCATTCCTAAAGAGCTTGATTCCTCCTCAACTGTTCTGCGCCACGTTTGCCTAGGGCGTCCCGCTATTCTGCCTGCCTGGGCGAGCGGATTCCACTGCATAGCGTATTTCGCAATGGAGTTGTCTTCGCGCCGTAGGGTGTGTCCAATCCATTGCCACTTTCTTCTTCGTATAGTAATGCTTATATGTTCTTGGCCCGTTCTCAGATAAAGTTGTTCGTTGGAGGTGCGGTTCGGCCAAAAAATCCTCAAGATGATTCTTAAGCATTTGTTTTCGAAGACTTGCAGCTTGCGTGTGTTAATGGTGTCCACCTTCCAGGTACTGCACCCATAAAGCAGCACTGATTCTACGTTAGAGTGGAACAGTCGTAGTTTGGTTCTTAAGCTGATAACATTGCTTCTCCAGATTTTGGACAGCATTCCGAACGCAGCTTTAGCCTTCCCGATTCTGCTGCACACATCCAGTTCGGTGCCACCACGATTAGCCGAGACGACACTTCCTAAATATAGAAAGTTATCAACTTTCTCGACTTGCTTTCCGGCAATGTTAAGTTGAGCGCGGGTATTGGAAGTACTCAGGGCTTTTGTTTTGGCTGTGTTTATTTTTAGCCCCACTTTGTTTGCCTCAGCTTCTAGATTGTGGGCCATCAAATGAAGATCCATTATCCGATGTGAAAGTAGACAAACATCGTCAGCGTAATCTAGGTGTTTAAGGTAAGATGTCATAGTCCAACGAGTTCCAGAATTAGCTTCCGTCAATGCTGCACGGAGTACATCGCTGATAACCACCAAGAACAATAGTGGGGACAGTATGCACCCTTGACGTACTCCACTTTGGACTTCAAAGCCCTCCGACACCTTACCATTGTGCACGACGTGACACTTGCCGCCCTCATTTGTAGCCTTGATAATAGCTATAAGCTTTTCTGGAATGCCTCTCCTGCGTAGGGCCATCCAGATAGCATCTCGATTCAAGCTGTCGAAAGCCTTCTCGAAGTCGATAAACAGTAAATGTAGCGGAGACCTATACTCAACGCATTGTTCGATTATGATCCGTAAGGTGTTTATGTGGTCGATGCAGGAGGATCCAGCGCGAAAGCCTGCCTGTTCGACATCGAGAGTTGAATCCAAATGTTCTTTAATTCGTTCTAGAATTATTCTAGCTATTATTTTGGCTACAGCTGGAAGAACACATATACCTCTCCAGTTACCCTTCTTTGGAAGCTTAATGATCATCCCCCTTTTCCACTCCTGTGGAAATTGTTCACTATCCCAAGCTCTCCGTATTAGCGGATGCAGCAAATCTGCCGATGTATTTGGCGCTGCTTGAAATAGCTCGGCAGGGATGCCATCAATACCCACCGCTTTGTTTTTCTTGAGGGACTTGATTGCTGTTATTATTTCAGTTTTACTGGGAGGTACGGTGCGAATTCGGGAATTTGTTGCTTCGAACTGCTCATTCGAATTCAAGGTCATACCGCCGTCGTCTAAATGATTTAGCACTGTAGCAAAATGTTCTCTCCATCTAGTGAGCTGATCCTCATCCGAAATCGGAAGGTTACCGTCTAGACTCTTCACTGGATGTACTTTGGAGTTTCGACCACCAATGAGTTTCCTAGTGATGTTGTAAACAGTCCTACTGTCGCACCTACTCGCTGCTTCTTCAGCCCTTGAGGTCAATGAGTTGACATATTGACGTTTGTCACGTCTCACACTACGCTGCACTTCTTTCTTCTTCGCACGGTATTGGGCTTCAAGCTCGGTTCTCTCTACTGCTGAGGCCCCTGCAATCCGAGCCTTGATTGCTGTACGCTCATCGATCCGTCTCCAGGTGTCTGTAGAAAGCCATGTGCGGTGGTGTTTCTGCTTTTTACCGACATAAGTGCGTGCCCCAGTCGCAAAAGCATTTTTCACAGCACTCCAGTGGTCATCCATGTTCTCTTGCAATATGCTGCTGATTGCTTCTGCTTCTAAGGCAAGATGGTCCCTGAAGCTCACTTGGGGAACCTTGAGCCTGTCGATATTAAACCTGGTGATGTTAAGTAGGTTTGAGCGGTTGCTGTTGACGAATGCAGTACGAAGGCGTAAATGAGCTACCATAAGATGGTGATCTCGTTCTTGTCCGACGTCAGCTCCACGTCTGTTTCGGACGTCCAGGAGACAATTTCTAAAGCGGCGACTGATCGCGATGTGGTCGATCTGGTTGGATGTTCGTTGCCTATCAGTAGAGACCCAACTAATCTTATGGCAGATGTTATTCTTAAACAGCGTACCTCCGATGACTAGGCGGTTGGTATTACAGAAGTCCACAAACCGCTCACCATTGTCATTACGGTGTCCCATGCCGTGAACTACCATCACGTGCTTAAGCATGGTGTTGTCGCTACCCACCTTGGCATTGAGATCTCCCATTACCATTACGATGTCCCCATTAGGCGTTTGGTTGTAGGACCAAAGTTGTTAAATGGATTAGCAGAAAGCACCGGGAGGTAAACTACTGCCTAACACACTTTCTATCGGGGCACGGATGCTTTCGGGAGTATCTCTACAAGTAGAAGCATACGTGTGACCCATTCTGCCAGCAGTGTGAAGGAAAAGCAGAGCATGTACAGGGCCAGGAACATCCTAGAAAGAGCAATTGGCGGGCGAGTGACCCCAAGAAGCCTGACCTCATTTATGTTGGTGAGGAGCGAAGGTTCGGACACTGCAAATAAAGTTATCACGATTATGATGCAGCAACTGCGTATAGAGAACCGAGCAACGAAAAACGAAGATCCTGCCAGCTCTGGCAGCTAAAAAGAAGTGAATAAATGTCAAACATGCCCCTGCGACGGAATGCCTTGACTGACGGCGCCGCAGGGGAACAACAGGACAGAAAAATCGGAGGGGTTTTTAACACGTATTCATGCAGAAGCATGGCATAACTCGTAGCATGGGCTACAAGTATCCATAAAGGATTTTTACCCCTACCCGCCCAAATTGCTGTTCGGATACGGCACTAAACTGTAGGTCCCTTCCATTTGTGTGAAAAATATAACGCACACAACATGAGTGGTTGCGAAAAGCTAGGCCCTGGCACTTAAAGAGCTGTTGCGCCAAATATTATTATTTTTTATTTGGTTGGTTGTTCAAGAAGTAATTGCCCACATAACTGGAGTTCAACGTTAGAAAACACACTGACATAAAGCCATTCATCCCGTAGGTACGGTAGTTATGCACCTGTGATTACGGAATTTTTTTTAAGTCTTCGTCGTTAGATCTGCCATATTTAGTGCAAAACAGGGACACCTCGAGTGGGATGTGGCCCTTCGCCACGTATGGTTGGTCTTAGGGATAAACTGCAAAGCAGCTCTATTCCTCTGGCCCATTTGCCTAAAACCCTGTATGTGTTACATATAGATCCGCATTTCTTGTATGTTTAGTGTGCAGAGATATTTTTGTTCTAAATTACATTGGCATGGCAACATATCAGATCTAAGACTATCAAGCTCTGTAACGTTTTCCGATAATAAATCGAAAAAGTGTTATCAGGTGCTATAAGTAACGCATAATTAAACACCTAAAACTTACAAATATACGAATTATTATATCTCTTTTGTGGGTCAGATAAAAATATGTTCTTTGGAATATAGTCTTAGATGGTTTTTAAAAATATTTGGGGCATTCATCGACTCTTATCTGTTCCACCCTTATCGTTTGCTGTTTCCGATAACCCCCCTGGCTGATGATGTTATTGCTTACTGATCAACTGATAAGTTATTGTTTTATCACATAGCCTTAAGTTCATTTTTTCAACGTCTGCGAAATATAAATCAATGATATGGGTTAGAAACAGCTTGGTATCCAATTGCAATTGAACACAATCTGACATAGCGTTTTGTGTTTTCCTCAGATAGTTGCAGAAGTCTGAATTTTATTTTATTATATAAAAAAGAGCCATGAATTCAAAAATTGTGTGTGGAGTTATATTCGTACTCTTCTGCATTTTCCAGTTGGGTAGGTTTTTAAGGTACTTGTATAAGATAAGTATTTAAAGACTTAGTTTTCCTTAGGCTACGCAATCAAATGCTACAGATGCAGTGATGAGTCAGCCTGCAAGAATGCACAGACAGTCGAATGCAATCAGTTCTATGCCAATGAAACATCGACATTCCTTGACACTTACTATCTGAGTGTGAACACAAGTTCAACCTCAAGCAGTTACTTCTGCATGCGAAAAGACCTAAAATTTTGTAAGTATACCATACTCGTACACGGTGACAAATTTTTGATACATTTTGACATTTTTCTATGTAGCATCTTCTAATACCGTTAACTATAAAGGATGTGTTTACGCCCACATAAATAGTTGTTCATTAACCCTCAAGCCAATCTATGCGAATTCGAATTCCAGTTGTACACAGTGCAATTATCGCGATGGATGCAATCCAGCAGATCGAAAGTCAATTAGTACTGCAGCGATGGTCATACCAATGGTACTTGGTTTAATCTACAAACATTTTGCGTTATAGTACGTACAAAAATTGGATAAGTGCACAAATATGACATAATAAAATTGTGTTATTACCAAAGTTATAAAGATAGCATTAAAAGATATTTCGTTATTAATTTTGTACAACACAAAGGTCAAAATAAATGACTCACCAACAACTTTGATGTAAAAAAAGTGGTTTTGAACAAAGTGACGCGCTGTCATGTGACTTCTGTAATATTGTACTTGAACGGATTGCGCGAAACTCACAAATCAACACCAGGCGCACAATCTATCAAAAGTCTGTACAACTCCTTGCATATGCCGACGATATTGACATAATTGAAAGACATCAGCGGGTTGTCACAGGTACGATTTCAAGCACTGAAATGTCAAGAAGAAGCAACAACCAACTTCAACGAATTGGAAAGAACATCCAGTGGGCAGCTAGAACTGCAAGGAAGTAAGGGACTTGGTCTACCTTGGTTCTGCTATTAATTTTGAAAATTACATCAGCGCGGAAATCAAGCGAAAAATAACTCTTGCCAATCGCTTTTTTTTATATTTTGTGCGCACTCAAGAGGTTATGAATACCCTTACCATGTTTTTACACAGTGCGGTCGTTGGAAAGGATACGTATAGATAGAGAGAGAGAGAAAGATTTGGTGTAGTGGTTCGAAGCTCAGTTGTTTATGCTTCAAAGGAAGTCTACCGGTGGTGTCTAGATAACTGGGTAGATTTTTGTTATATATTTTTTTTCTTAAGAGACTCTAAATAAGACCCTGGCCATCCCAATCCTACTTTACAATGCTGAAGCATTGACTTTTTTAAAGGCGGGTGAATATATCCTTGGCAGCTTCGAGAGATACTTGGTTCCGTTTGCGTTAAAGGGTTTTGGAAGAGAAGATTCAATGACGAACTAACTAGTCAAAAAGCTGCTTATTGGACGTTTGAGATAGCTAGGACATGTAGTGCGAATGAACATCCACGCTCCGAACCGCTGAATCTTCGAATCCAACCTAAGGACCACGCAGTAGAGGTCCTTCTCGGCGTAGGTGGCGCGAACAAGCTCAAGGGGGCTTCAAATAGACTGGGATGTTCACTTCGAACTGTAGCGCTACTTGAGTAAGTAAGTAAGAAAAAATAAATAAATATGCAGACAAGAAAAAAAACGTATCTCTTATTATTTTTTTTTTTAATAGTTTAACATATCTATATAAATAAAAATGAAATGCTGTTCGTTGGTCATCGCATCACTTAAGAACGGCTAGACAGATTTGGCTTATTTTTCTTTTAAAATATTCATAATAGTTCGAACAAGGTTTTTAAGGAAAGAAAAATTGAAAAACTTGCCCGGAAAATTCGGGTAAAACTGAAAGTGTTTTTTTCCATGGGGAAAAATGTATGTACCTATGTTTGTATGCTATGGACTTCGAAACCATTGAACCGATTGAGCTCAAATTTTAAGGCAATCTTCAGTATTAGTATTCCTGTGAAGTTTGGTCAAAATCGGTCCACTACTTTGGTATTATAGTACTTTACTATTAAACAATTCTCTTTTTTTAGTCGCAGCAAAGCACGTCGGATACCACCAGTCCAGCAGTTTGCTTACTACTTTCGTGTTATAGAACTTTAGTATTAAAAAAATTGATATATATACATATTTAAGGTTGGACCACTTACCCACTGTTGGTCGGCACAAAACTGTTCTCAAATAGAATTAGCCCCAACCTGACAGTTTTTTTTTGCTAGGCGCAGCAACGTTCGCCGGGTACCCGCTAGCTAGTAAGCTATAAAAACAGATTAGATTGCCACTTCAATAGGGTTTTACAATAAAAAGAAAAATTTAGGTGGCGAGACCTTATAAGTTCAACTTGCATAGCAACAATATAAAATTATGAATTTGATCAAAACAATAAGAAAAAAGAAAGAAATAATTGCAAACAAAAAGCAATTGCTAAATATGCAGTATCGAAGCAAATATAAAAAAAAAATCGAGTTCAACCAAAATATCAAAAAAAGAAGAGATTTTAAGCCAACATAATTAAAAAGCCACATTTTTACGCTTTTAGAAAATTTCCAGATATTGATATTGCCCTAATAGACTGTGGGAGTTTATTAAACAACCGATGATATAAAACAGAAATTGGGTACAGATAACATATTTGAAAAGTTTCCACGTAAATTATAATTTGAAATTAAGCGAAAATTGCAATTACCAGACTTCATAAAGAACGTTTAAAACACTACAAATGACGAACAGAAGAATTTTCAGGTCACAGAACAAAGCATAACTGGGATGTCTACCAGGTTTAGGACAAATTTTTCTTAAAATATATTTTTGCCAAATCACCAGTGGTTGTATTTTATTTTGATACATACCTCCCCTACAAGCAATTCTATATTGTACCTTAGAATGGAAAATCCCATAATAGATCATCTTTAAAAGCTTAGTTGAGCATATATTATGCAAATAATAGAAATCTAAGTGTTGATCGGAAATACTCTCTCAATGTATTTGTGTAAGTCGAAAAACTCATTCTAGAATTTAGGGTGAGCCCCAATTACTTAAAGTCGTAGATCTGCCACAATTTTGAACGTTTTTCAAATCTACCACATCTACAACGGAATGCAAAAATTCTACCACGTTTTTAAATTCTGTCCTGGCCATATTGAATCAACCAATTCAACTCTGTTCCCTTGGAAAATATGTACATATACTCGTACATTTTTCCAATCCGTTTCCAAAATTCAACACATTCCCACTTTCAATGAATTTTTCATTCATTTGTGTGGAAACCTTTTCTCGTTATCCTTATCCGCACATCATTTGATGACATAAACTCGTTTTTCATGGTGTAGAGTGTAGCCCGTAGCAGAGTGACGTGAATGCGAATACTTACATCGTCTTTCCAGTCTAATTGAAAAAACAACACTTTGTGGTTATTATATTCTTTAGATTTAGTTTAAATTACTGTTTCTTTAGCAGAAACTAAACGTACTCTTTTTGATTTTGCTGAAGGTGAATCGAAAAATACAATAGCTCTCAATAAATTTTTCTATTGTGGAAATTACCATTAAGGACAATTATTTTGAATACGTAAGAAAACTATTTATTTTGATATATATGTCAATGTCACTGTTATTAAATCTACCAGCATTTTTTTTTAAATCTACCACATTTTTTTGTCCAATCTACCACTTTTTTTCAAAATCCAAGTGACAACACTGATTAGAAACCATTTATCATTACAGTTAAGATTACTACAAAAATTGGGAGAGGAAAGACCAGGGGTACAATTGCAATTAGACAGTTTGTATCTTTGACACTCAGATGCGTGGAAATACATGTTAGCTTCCAATTTTTGCGAAGCAGATAAGTTGAAGAACAATATTTTAGTTTTGGAACTTATAACTAAATTATGTTCAGGGAACCAGTGTCTTAATAGATTTAGATCCCAATTAATATCAGAAACCAGTACCAAAGGGCTATTTAAACCATAAGAGAAACCTATATCATCCGCAAAAGCAGTAGATGAACCGTTGAAGTTCAGAGCAAACAGACTAAAAACAGAATAGAACCCAAAACAGAGCCTTGTGGTACACCCAGATTAAAGAACTTAATTTCGTTCTTTATTTCATCTATCTTCACTCTTTGCGACCTATTTCCAAGATACGATCTGAACCAATAGAGCACAAAACCACGTAATCTTGCCTTTTCTAGTTTTCTCAACAAACAATTGTGGTATAGCTTTGGTGATGTCAATAAATAAACCAGCCGTACATTTTTTCTCATCAAGGTGAGACATTATTTGAGAACAAAACTGTAAGAGTGCATCTTCCGTCGATTTTCCTTTTTCAAATCCAAATTGAGCTGGATTAAAGACCTTAGTTTTATTGAAAAAAACTCACTCCCCAATTTTTCATAAGTTTTTCAAAAACCTTACTAAAAACTTTAAGAAGGTAGATCTTCTTATATGTACCAATTTCAGCAGCAGAACCTTTTTTAAGCAATGGAATGACATCAGCACATTTGAGGCTATCGGAAAAGACCCGCGCAAACACACAATGATTATAAATAACTGCCAAGACATCCACTATGAAACATCCAATTTGTTTGAGAGCAAAGTTCGAAATACCATCAGCTACACATGAATTCGATTTATTTATTTATTTATTTATTTATTAATTCTTTTATTTCCAATTCACAAACTTAAATATACTTAAGCTAATCATACACAAATTCAATTAACAGTATTATAAAAGGGAATAGTTAGTGACATTCTTATTAAGAATAAAAATAAAACATGTAAAAGTTCATTATTGTGGGGTGAACAGTATTTAGTTTACTTACGCCCCATTTCTTCACCGAGTACTAGCGCTAGTATCGGTATAAGAGCAAAAGTTGGTACTCAAATCGGTATCAAGTCATTTCTTCACAAAGTACTAACGCCGATTTGGTACCGAGTATTAGCTGGTACTCGGTATTAGCTTAGCTCTCGAAATCAGTATTAGACCAGTTGGTAGTACTCAAATCGGTATCAAGTCATTTCTTCACAAAGTACTAATGTCAATTTGGTACTGAGTATTAGTTGGTACTCGGTATTAGCTGGACCCTCAAAATCGGCAGTCTAGCGTCGTTAATACCAGGATTAGGCCAATTTCAATCATTTATCATGAGAGATAGTGCTCTATTTTGATATTTTCTTCGCTGCCATTGTGAAAAAAGTAAATACATACACGTGTGTTCTATTTTGGTTTCATTTGATTTTTTATTCTATTTTCTGGAAAATTGATTTGATTTTTGGTCTTCAAAATAGCCGCCTAAAGAAGGATGAATGCTCAGGAGATTCGTTCGCCAAAGTTCATTAACAATGCTCATGGCCAGCTTCTTGTGGATGACGAGAAAATTCTGCAGAGGTGGCGGCAGTATTGTGAAGAACTTTTAAATGAACAGTTTCCCCGGCTATACCTTCCAAGAGCCACCCCTTACTCTGAAGAATTACCAGACATTACAGTCGAAGAAGTTAGTGAGGCGGTCAAATACTCCACATAACGCTTGGGCCAGACGAGATGCCCTCTGAGTTCTGGAAAAAGATGGGAGACATCGGGTTCAGATGGCTCAGAATTCTCATCTCCAAATTTGTGAGAGGTGACCCAATGCCGAATCAATGGAGGGAAAGTTACCTTCTCCTTGTATACAAAGGGAAGGCTGATACGCGAAACTGTGATAACTACCGTTCGATCAAGCTAATGTCACACACCATGAAGATCGTTGAGCGGGTATTAGGTGGCCGACTGCGGAAAATAATACGGTTATCTGATGATCAGTGCGGGTTTGTCGCGGGTAAATCAACCACAGATGCAATCCAAAGTATAAGGATCATAATGGACAAACATCGTGATCCCTTAAAGAATTTGCATATTGTATTGGTTGATTTTGAAAAGGTATTCGACAGACAACCACGAGATCTGATATGGGTGGCGCTAAGACATTGAGGGGTTCCAGAAACCTATGTACAGATGATCATGGACATATACGAAGGAGCAAAGACAAGAGTGAGATGCCCCGCTGGAGTAACCGAAGAGTTCCCAATCAAAGTCGGGGTGCACCAGGGAAGCGTCTTAAGTCCTTTGCTCTTTATTACAGTCCTTGATTATCTGCTTGAAGGTAAAGTGATGGACCCCAAGGTACATCAGTTACTCTTTGCTGACGATGGAGCCATCATAAGTGAGGATCCTACATCCCTGCAACGAGCACTTGATGTGCGGGTGGACGTTCTGGAGGGAAATGGGTATCGCATTAGTTCAAAAAAGACAGAGTACTTGTGCTGCCCGTTCTCTGATCCACTCAGGCCTATTGCAGACATTTATTTGAATGGAACAGTGCTTCCCAAGTGCGAAAAGTTCAAATATCTGGGATCTATGATCAATAGCAAAGCAACTTGTGTAAGCGTAGGGTGGATGAAGTGGCGAGAAAATTCCACTATCTTCTGTGTCAGAAAAATGCCCCCTAAGTTGAAAGAAAGGCTCTACACGGCAGTTGTGCGTCCAGCGCTCACATACGGTTCATAATGTTGGACGATGTGCAAAACGTATGAGAGTAAATTAACGTCAGCTGGATGAAGATGATTCGCATGACAGCAGGAGTGACAAAGCTTGATCGAATAAGAAGTTCGAAGATCCGTGGAAGCTTTCACATAAAGGAAACCATCGTATAAAAAATAGAGCGCGACCGGTTCAGCTGGTATTGCCACGTTCAAAAAAGAGATCATTTGAACCTTTGAACATTTGAAGGCAATATCAATGCACGTTCCAAAAACATCGCGATGTAGGAAAGGCAGGCCTATAAATGACGTATCTACCATATGCCACAACGGAGTACAAAAATACTTGGGACGATGTGAACTTTTCGCTTCATCGTTATCGTTTTTTAATTCTTGTGTCTTCATTCTTCATTGGTACCAAACATAAAGTAAAGAAAAAACAACCAATCGCACACTCTTCACTTCACTAATGAATAAATGAGAAATGTACAAGTACTATCTTTTCGTTGGTACCGAGTATCAGAGCTAGTACCAGGTCTAGCTAGACCGGGTATTAAGGCAGCTTAGTACTCATGTGAAGAAATCGAGCGTTAGACTATTACAAAGAAGTCAATCGAAAATAAAAATAAAAATATAACCAAGACAAAAAACAAATTAGGAAAAGTGCCAAATACAGTTAATGATAAGTATGTGATGTTTGTTATTAAAGAATGATGGGCAACAAAACTTCAATTTCATCATGATCTGAGTCTAGAAGCTATAATTTCACTTTTTTTAAAAACGCAAACAACGTACTAATTACTCGTATTCCTACAGGGAGCCTATTAAAAAATCTCCGAGATGCAATACAGTAAAAATTTCTAAACTGAGAGGTGTGATAAGCAGGAATGTTCACAGTGAAGTCAAAATTACTCCATAAGTTATGGATATCAGAGATTGGACTCTGCAAATAGCCACCTCTCATAAAAAAACTTTTGAGATTTTGAAATAATACAAATGTCTAACTTGCAGAATTTTTAACAATCGAAATAGCTTCATAGAATGGGTCAAACGGTTAGCATTACAAATTTTTCTAATAGCACATTTTTGCAAAACAGACAAAGGCTGAATTTTTGAGCGGTAAGCACCTCCCCAGCATTTTATTCCATACTGCAATTTTAAGTGGAATATCCCAAAATAGACCATTTTTAATGCATTATTACTGGAATATTTTCTGAGGCGATAAAGACTACGAATGGATGACCGCAGATATTGCATCAATGATAAAATGTGATCGGACCAGCTTAGCTTCTGGTCGATTGTGATACCTAAGTATTTAAACTGCTTAACTATTTCAATTTTAAAACATTTACCATTACAGGATATACTCTGATCGAACACAGTTTTAGAACCCGCAACAGTACATGTACAATAAAATAAGTTATGTCGTAAACAATTAGGTGCATGAAAATGAATTTCCAAATCAGAAGACTCCTGCGCGCTAAGGCTGAAAAACATTATTTTGGTTTTGTCACTAACAACAAGCCTATGTTCCGCAAACCAGATTCTCAGCAAATGAACATCATGATTTAAATTAGCAACTAAATCTAGAGGGCTGGCTGAAGCATAGGCTAAACTAAGATCATCCGCAAATGCCGTAACTTTACCAGCAAATAGTTGCCCAAATATAGAGTTGATATAAATCAAGAACAGAAAAGGACCAAGAACAGATCCTTGGGGTACACCTATATTAATAGTCTTAGAATTGCTTATATAACTCCCAACTTCCACTCTCTGTGTCCTGTCTTTTACATAAGACACAAACCAATTATACATGAAACCCCGGAACCCCGGATTTAGAGTGCCAATAACTATTAATACCTCAAGGGAAGTTATGTGCTGAAAAACAAAACTGGTACTTTGCACCGGTTCAGCACATCTACAAATAGACGGACAGAGAGAACAAATTGCATAGACTGAACGAGGTTGTAAACTGCTACCTGCATTAACAAAATAGCAATTAAATACATGGACAATAGCAAGCTTGTCAGACACGTCGCAGTCATCAATACGTAGATCAGTAGATTTGTTAGAACGAGTGGATTTATTTAGTACACTCTATTTACTACTTGCCATTTATTTTTTTAAATTTCTATTTGTAGAGCTGAATTGAGTACGCTAATAGGTATCGCGGCAAATCGGAATCTCCTTTTTAAGTTTGATACACAATTTCTTATACTTACTTCTTCAACTTAAATTATCAGAATGCTTTTTGCACTTCATTTTGAGTTTATGTTTACTTATAACTTTCTTTAACAACAATCTGGATAGCCAGGGTCTTAGTCTTTCTACTTTTTTGGAAGGCAGAAATGAGAAACAACTTAAAATGTGTTTCTGAAGAAAATCAATAAATATTGTATGTAACATATAGGCCGTAGATGCATCACTACAAGCATTTTCCTTAAACTCAAAATATATCGTTTTTAAACTTACTAAAATTAATTTTAATTCTTCTATGAGAGAATTTTGAATTTAAAAAAAAGATGTTTAATAGGAGTCCCGTCAGGGAGTGATCAGTAATTCTGAAATCGAAGACACATGCAGCACTGAATGCAACATTTTTGAAACGTCCATAAATATGATTTAAGCAGCTAACCGAAACATGCTAGACAATGCGATGCTAGCAATGCCAAGTAGCTAGAAATGGTTTAACTACCAACCAAACTGTTAATATTGAAATCTCCTACAATAATTAAGTTTTTCAATTTTTTCCATTTCTAGGAGTTCAGAAAACTCTTTTATAAACATCAAAACATTAAACATATGCAGACTATAGACATATAAAAACACATACATTTCATGCTTAATTTCAAAAGAAACCTTTAAAATGTCGCCACTCAAAAATATCAACACACAAGACATCAATAATCTTGTAGTTCTCTTTCGCAAAACACCAAACTCCACCTGCAGCGAAATTTTCATTCGTATTAGCAAACAAGTTGAACCCGGGGATAAAGTAAACGTTTTTTTTTTTTTTTCAATGTAATAGATCCAAATTTCGGACACAAATAATATCTGGAACGCACGTAAAGAATCAAGGTGTGTGACCAGAGCTGAAAAGTTTTCTCTCAGACTTCTGATAATCTAGTGAACAATTAAGAGTTTATCAGTACAGTAGGAAGTATTTTTAAAAATATTCTCACAGTTGGAATGTATGGAACAAGGGAAGAAAAGTCATCGATTAAATCATTATCAAAATTCATTTATAAAGAAAAAGTAATGCACCAAATAAGTTCAAGTTCGTTAAACGATTTAATAGAGATGAGTTTACCCCCCCCCCCCCCCCCCCCTCAACCTAAAGGGGGGGTTCGATACATTACGCCCTGGAAGACCTTCTAATCCCAGCCCTGGTTATTCTCTGGTTTAAACATTTCTGCTACTAAATCGAAAAGTGTCATCAGGTGTTATGAATAACCCATAATTAAACACTTAACTCTTACATATATATGTATTTATACCTCTTTTGGGGGCCAGATTAATGTATTTTTTTGGAATCTAGTCTTAGATGGTTTTTGAAAATAGTTGGGGCATTCAACAACTCTTATCTGTTCCACCTTTATTGCTCATTATTTCCAAGAACCCCCTTGGCCGATAATGTCGTTACTTACTGATCAGCTGATAAGATACTATTTTATCACGTGGCCTTAATTCCGTTTTCTTAACCACTGCGAAATATAAATCAATAATGTGTGTTAGAATCGGCTTGGTGTTCGATTATAATTGAACAGAATCTGGCATCGCATTTTGTTTTTTTCTTAGATAGCAGCAGAAGTCTCATTTTCATTTTATTATATAAAAAAAGCCATGAATTCAAAAATTGTGTGTGGAGTTTTATTCGTACTCTTCTGCATTTTCCAGTTGGGTAAGTTAATTAAAGGTACTTGTATAAGATAAGTATTTAAAGACTTAGTTTTTCTTAGGCTACGCCATCAAATGCTACAGATGCAGGGATGAGTCAGCCTGCAAGAATGCACAGACAGTGGAATGCAGTCAGTTCTATGCCAATGAAACAACGGCATTCCTTGACGCCTACTATCTGAATGTGAACACAAATTCAACGTCAAGCAATTATGTCTGCATGCGACAAGATCTAAAGTTTTGTAAGTACACACGGTGACAATTTTGGACACATTTTGACATTTTGTCTATATAGCATCTTCTAATAACGTCAAATACAAGGGATGTATCTACGCCCACATGAATAGTTGTTCATTAACTCTCAAGCCATTCTATGCTATTTCGAATCCACAATACAATTGTAGACAGTGCAATGACCGTAATGGATGCAATCCAGCAGATCGAAAATCAATCAGTACTGCAGCGATACTCATACCAATGGTCCTTGTTTTAATCTACAAGCATTTTGCGTAATATGCTAGAATGGGTAAGAAACTTGGATAAGTGTACAAATATGAGATAATAAAATTGTGTAATTAACAGAGTTATAAAATTAAACATTAACAAATGTTTCGTTATTAATTTTGCACAACACAAAGTCCAGAATAAATTACTCTCCGGCCAGCGTGTCAGTAATTAAGTGAGGCATTAAGGAAGTATTTTAATGAAGATATTGGTTTAAGAGCTATAATCAAATCGTAAACAGCAAAGAAATCTGCATCAGGATGGTCGGGGAAAATTAAGTGAAATTAGCTTGAGGGCCAATTAGTTTTACTGAAGTGCAGGAGCAGAATGGATATCAAGTGAAACTTTTTTCGCGGAGTAAAAAAGTGATTAGCTACGTTTTGCGCAGAAGCATTTGTAATTGCAATGCCTTTGCCAAAGGCAAGTTGAAATTTCACAACAATCCGTTGTTGATTATGTTATCACAGAGGAGATTAAGATATTATACTCTAGCCTTAAGGGGAGAATAATTTTAATCTACACTCTGAAGTTCGGGGAGATAGTCATATTGGTATGAGAAGATAGGGTTTTAATTAATTTTTGTTGCTTGTTGCAGGAATAATTAGTGAAAAGGTTTTATACAAACAGAAGAGATTTATAAGAAAAATTAATTTTAAGATTGCTGCGCGGCGGCGGGCGTCTTGGTGATGATGGATATTGGATGGTTGAGTCGTTTTAAAACCATAATGGACCCAACTACGAATGGAGCCAAAGTAGTATGATGTCATCAAATAAGGAATGAATGGATGTATAAAGAGTACGTTCTGTGGGTTTCAAAAATTGTATTGTACACAGGAAACAAAAATAACACAACTGGTGTGTTTCCCGAGAGCATAAAAATTTGATTCGAAGATATTAAACCAGACTTAATGAAACATTTGTTTCTTGAAAGAGGAACTCTTGTAGTGGCTTTTTATAGATCTGACCTTCCAGTCTTCTACCATTCTCCACTGTCATCTTTAAATTAATTTTTAGAATTACGCTAACGTCGTCAAATTTGCTACGCCCATAACTCCTCCTGTTCACCAATTTCATCATTTTTCTTATCTTGGTCCTAAAATTCACTCCAATTTGATGGATAATATTTGTCATGTGGGCGCCGTGGCGTAAGTGGTTAGTGTGCCGGATCACTGCGCGTGAGGTTTCAAGTTTGAATCCCAGAAAACACCAATAAGTTTGTGTTCCCACGGTCCCACCTCTCGCGAGCGTCTGACAAACATGCGAGAGTATTTATTGTGTCGAGAAAGATTCTCAAAACAAATTGCCCCTCGGATACGGCACTAAACTGTAGGTCCCTTCCATTCGTGTGAAAAATATAACGCACACAACAAGAGTGGTTGTAAGATGCTAGGCCCTGGCACTTAAAGAGCTGTTGCGCCAAATATTCGTTCTCGTCGTCTTAATCATCGTTCGTCGTTCGAATCTCGTCGTAGATTGTCTTCACTCCTTTCATGATACGCTCTTGGAACTTGATTCAGCCAATGCGCCGAAATCATTGCTAAAGTGTAGAGTTTAATAGCCAGAAGCGTAGAGCTAGATCCATCATCCCACATTCATTCATCACGAACACAGCCACACTTGTCACACTCTTGTCAACAATAAATTTTCGGTGATCGGTGCTTCCTGATCCTGCGCTGTTGTTGTGACAATTTGGAACATTTTGTCTGAGTTTTTCCAGTTGAGCGATTCCCTATCCCTAGTCAACGCCCGGTTTATCTCTTCTTACCTGCCACCAGGTGCTTAACTAGTACCGGCACCCCCGGGTCGTAGTGATGGTTGGGCGATAGCGGTGGCGGGCAAGCGGCGATTTAGATATGACAGTTCAACAACTTCATCCAATCCAAGGGAAAAGGAGGACAACAGCGGTCATCACCCCACATCAATCGATAAAGCAGACTCAGCAGAAAATGCGACGAGGGCCACCAATAACTCGATTGTTTTGATAGCTATAAATTTCAGCAAACGCTTGCACCGCAAACTTGAGCTAGTTTTCATTTTATTGTAATTTGAATAATAATAACAAAATATTGAAAGGTCGAAACAAAGTGTTTTCTTCTTTTTTAAATTTATTGTGGAAAGCATTTAACTCGCGCATCATCATTGAAAGACCAGTGGCAGTGTTGATAGAGAACTACCGCGCTCTTTTTAATTTTTCAGGAGGCGACTTTGGAATCAGTGGTAGCTTTTGTGTTTGCCGCCATCTTCAGGTAAGTGTGACATCGATAAGATGCTGTCAGATTCATAACATTATGATGTCCCACAATTCGTAAAGATTTCCTAGCAAGCTACTGTTTACTCGTATTTTTTAAATGTCCCAAACACGAGTAACTGGTAGACCACAATGATGTCATTGTCGTAGTCGTAGTTGCTGTCACTTGACTTTGCGCACAATTTTCAGCCTTATCGTACGACAAATATTAAAAATTGTCCAACTTTATACGACTACAATCAACAACAACAACAGCGACTTATTGTATTCACTTTTATTCATTTGTGTGTATTTCAGCTTTTGACAGGACGTACGAATATGACTACGACTACGACACCATTGTTTTCTACCAGTAAAGACATGCAAATTTCTTATAATCCGTCTGAAATAGATTGTATGGTACTTATTTCCCTATGACTTAATCAGACTCTATTAAAGTGGGAGTGTAATCCTTTCTACTCAGATATAATTCCTTTGACTTTGTAGAGATTTCATTAAACTCTTCTTTTTTTTTTTAGAAAATGCCGCAAGAAGTGGGCGCGGCTCTATATGGATTATAAAAGAGATTACTACCTACATATTTATTTTTATTTTTGATGTCAATCAAAATTTTGGAAAAAGTGCATTTTTCTAAGAGTGGGCCAGGGGGCGAATGCTTGAAATGTTTGGACTGGTATTGTCTCGGTCTCTCAGAAGCCTCTATGTGAAATTTCATCTTACTAAGTCGAAATTCAAGGCCCGAAGAGAGGTGACATACAGACGGGAGGACATGGCTTAATCGACTGGGTTGTTAGTACTGATTGCTTATAAATGACACATTTGGGATCTCTCTCCATTAATTAGCAATATTTTTAGAGTAAAGATACGTATTACTAGTCGCCAACACTGTTAAAAATGGTCCAACATAGTCAAATTTGGAAAAGACAGCTAGAGATTAGATGTAAGAGGCGTTATGTAGTCATTCATTAACCTTGGATCTCGTCAACGAAAAATGGAATATTTCAAAAATAGAATTTTTTCGAAACACGTCCGAAAGAAATGAGGCAATATATGTTATGCATACTTACTTACTTACTTAGATGGCGCTACAGTCCGGGGTGGACCTGGGCCTCAACCAACAAACCTCTCCTGCCAGCACGGTTACGAGTCAGCTGTCTCCAGTTGCGCACGCTAAGTTGGTTGAGGTCCCACTCCACTTGTTTGCGCCACCTACCGCGAGGTCGTCCTCTACTGCGCCGTCCGTCCGGGGAGGATTCGAAGACTTTCTTAGCGGGAAGGTTTGGCTCCATCCGCTCTAAAAGACCCAGCCATCTTAGTCGCTGTATGTGAACTCTTCTGGCTAAGTCGATGTCCTTGTACAGGCCGTATAGTTCGGCATTGTACCTTCTCCTCCACTCACCGTCTATGCAGACGGGACCAAAGATCGCTCGAAGAACTTTTCTCTCGAAATAACCAAGGGCATCCTCATCCGGTTTTGTCAAAGCCCATGAGTCTGCGCCATACAGCAGGACTGAGATGGTTATAGTCTTATAAAGAGTTACCTTAGTAGTTCGAGATAGGGCTTTGCTACTCAATTGCCGTTTTAGCCCATAGAAACAACGATTGGCAAGAGTTATTCTTCGTGTGATCTCCCTACTGATGTCATTTGCGGAGCTGACCATAGAGCCTAGGTAGGCAAAATCCTTTACTACCTCAAAATTATATCCATCTATTGTGGCGTTCTGTCCAAGACGCCGATGTTGGGTGTCCTTTTTTGTAGACAGCATATATGGTATTTTGTTTTGCTTTCATTGACCGCTAGACCCATCTTTGCTGCCTCGTTCTCAATACTCGTAAATGCCCGATTGACTGCCCGCTGATTTCTTCCGATTATGTCAATGTCATCGGCATCGGCATCGAGTAGTTGTACAGACTTGAAGAAGATTGTACCTCCGTAGTTGGCTTGTGAGTTTCGTACAATTCTCTCAAGTACTATGTTAAAAAGATCGCATGATAGCGCGTCACCTTGTCTAAGACCTTTCCTGATATCGGTTCGGTTCGGTGATGCTCTTACCGACTTTGATGGAGCAGCGAGAGTTCTCCATCGTCATTCTGCACAAACGGACGAGCTTGGCAGGGATGCCAAGACTAGATATGGCTCTGTATAACTCGTCTCTATACACCCTATCATAGGCAACTTTAAAATCGATGAAAAGATGGTGCGCATCGATTTTATATTCATGGGTTTTTTCGAAGATCTACCTTAGTGTGAATATTTGGTCAATGGTGGACTTTCCCGGCCTCAAATCGCACTGATAAGGACCTATCAGGTTGTTGACGATCGGTTTTAGGCGTTCACATAATACGGCAGACAGGATCTTATATGCGATATTTAGGAGACTTATACCTCTGTAGTTGGCGCAGTTCAGAGGGTCTCCTTTCTTCAGGATCGTGCAAACGATGCTGAGGTTCCATTCATCGGGCATACTTTCGTCCGACCAGATTTTACAGATGAGCTGGTGCATGCTCCTTACCAACTCATCTCCTCCTGCCTTGAAAAGTTCAGCGGCAAGGCCGTCGGCTCCAGCAACTTTGTTGGATTTGAGTTTAGATATTGCTATCCTCACTTCATTCTGATCGGGTTGACGGGAATCTTGACTGTCATCGTCACTGTTGAATGGCTCATTCTGCCTGACAGCGGAATATTGATCATCATGGGCGTTTAACAGTCTGCAGAAGTGTTCCTTCCATATTCTCAGCACCGACTGCGATTCTACTACTATATTGCCATTTTCGTCGCTGCAGGCTTCTGTTCTGGCTTTGAAACCCTGGCATGTTCTGTGTACCCTTTGGCAAAATTTTCGAACATTATTCCTGCAATAAAGTCTCTCAGTCTCCTCGATCGAGCGCTTCTCATGCTCCTTTTTTTTCTTTCTGAGAAGTCGATGTTCCTCTTTTCTCCTGCGCACGTAGAGCTCGTAAGCAGCTCTAGTCCTTTTATGCAGCGCCGTTTTGTACGCCTCTTGTTTTGCTGCATGTGCTTGCCGGCATTCCTCATCAAACCAGGGGTTTCGTTGTGGTGGGCGAGTGAAACTCAGTACATCAGAGGCGGCATCTCTGATGGCTTGTTGGCAACGCTGCCACTGGTCTTCCGCATTTGCTGCTGGCGGCATAGGTTCTGGCGGTCTCTTGCGATTGTAGTCGGGCGACGTCAAATTTCCTCACAGCATTTCGTGGATTTCGCTCCGTTGTGGATATCCGCATCCGTACCTTGGCTACAACTAGGTATTGATCCGAGTCCACGCTGGCTCCTCGGAAAGTCCGGACACCCAGAATACTGGAAGAGTGCCTGCGCCGATCGCAATGTAATCGATTTGGTTGACAGGTTTGATCAAAGGAGAGCCATGTTCCTTTGTGAATGTCGAGACGTGGGAACCGCGTACTAGCTACGACAAAGTTTCGCCCCGCCGCAAAGTCGATTAGCCTGAGTCCGTTGTCGGATGTGTTGTCATGCGGGCTGTGCTTTCCGACCACGCTACTAAAGACGTCCCCTCTTCCTAGTTTTGCGTTAAAATCACCTAGGATAATTTTAACGTCGTGGCTAGGGCATTGCTCATACGTCTTGTCCAAGAGCTGGTAGAAGTCGTCCTTTGTCGCGTCGTCCTCTCCTCATGAGGGGCGTGAACGCATATTAGGCTAATGTGGGCAAATTTAGCCTTGATACGGATAGTCATAAGGCGCTCGTTCGCATGCCGGAAACTCAAGACTTCTTGCCTTAGTCTGCCTCCAATGACAAATCCGCACCCGAATAGACGCTGTCCTTTTTGTCTGTAGCAGTCGCCGTAGTACATATCGCAGTTTTTCATACTCCTTTTGCCCGGATCATCCCATCGCACTTCTTGGATGGCGATAATGTTTGCTTTGAGACATTCTAGGGCCTCCGCAAGTTGTTCGGCTGCACGTGGTTTGTAGAGGGACCTAACATTCCATGTGCAGACACGAAGATCGTTGACCTTTTTACGTTTGCATGAGTCGTCAACAGTAAGATCATTCGTATCCGAGGCTGTTGGTTGCTTCGTAACCAAAGGTTTTTTACGTGGTAGGGAAGTTAACCCGGCGGCACAACCTCCAACCTGGAGGGCCAGATCCTTTTTTTTTTTCCCCTAGGACAAGAGGCCGGATACACCGACGTCAGTTACCCACTTCGGGGATATGAGCGCTGCCGTTGGCCCATTAAGGGTTCATCCGCCACCATCTCTTTTGCAATACCCTGATGTAGTATTGAAAATCCTTACAGACCTCAGCTTCAAATATGTTGAAGTAGCTCCGGTAAGGTATCCGCTGGTCTGTAGACGTCACCGTTGATTCAATCGAGAGAATTCATCCACCGCACGTCCTCCATGCCGTTATAGGTTTAAAGGTCTCTGCTAGTACAACTTATTTGAATTGTTTAAATTAAGATATTTCGACGATACTCGTAGATAAGGAGGAGGGTCTGTAGGGCACATATTCCAATAGGTATTTAAAGGTAATGTACATCAGAAGCATTTTAATAGGACTGTGAACTGTAAAAGTGTCATAAAGAATTTTATAAAAATTGATTTTGATGTCATTTAGGGACAGCTAACATATCGTCCCCAATACCCCAATAGCATGAATGTGCAAATTATATTTTTTCGACTTTCTTAGTTTGTTTGATAAGTCTTTCTGTATTCTATGTTGTTTTAGAACTGTAAATGTGCAGAAAGCGTGAAAACAACAATTTCTAACTATGTCAATTGGGTGAATGTTGAATTTATTCTTATTTAGTAAAGCCAGAAGCACAACTGTGGTCATTCCTCAAAAGTTTAAAATTTGCACATCCATGCTTCTGGCATATGGGGGACGATGTGTAAACAGTGTCTTACATCGTTCAAAGGGAAATTAAGTTAGCTCCCTAAACGTGTATCACTCAATTCTTTTAGTTGTACTAGGTCTGTATATTCAATTTTCTGGGCTTCAAGAGTTTGGGCTATTTCCTACTCCTATCTGGAAAATTCAACCTGGGATCGTGTCCTCCGCAAACGAGTAACTTTTAAACGGAATGCGTGAATTTGGGATCGCGAAATCCCTAAACGTTTGCACTTTAACGTAATTTGAATTCACCACTTCCGTCAACGATTGATCTAACCAGTCGTAATTTCTGTCGCGCAGAAAATAATCAAAACAATGGAAGTTAAGCCATTATACGTAAATAAACGAAAAATTAGAAGTACTTAAATTATAAACATATTCGTAACTACCTTTGGAAGTTTGTTTTGTCGCGCTGCTTTGACAAATCCCATTGAGGTAGATGGAATGTTGATACCCTCCACTAACGAAAGTATCGCTACTAATTGCAACATAGGAGTTACTGCAGAGGGCAATTGGGCACTAAAGTTGAGTTTCGATATAACATATTGGAAAGCCTCCTTATTCAAGCAGTACCTTTTAATAAATCTGTAAATAAAAATTCTATGTACCACTTGAGTTCTAAAAAAGTACTAAACGTGCTTTCCCTTAGTTGCTTCGAACTACTGACAAACTAAGATAAAACAATAACACTGGATCAATCTCTCTAAGATAAAATTATTTTATTTTGCATAGTTTCACTTCCAAATGACATGCATTTGAAGTTTAAGCTTTGCAATTTGAACTCTTAATCTCGCACTAATCAGCATGTCAAATAATCAGGACATAATCCTAATCCATTTGTTCGTATGGCGGATGGGCAGATGGACGAATGGGCGGATGGGTGGATGGACGGATAGACGGATGGAGGGGTGGACGGACAGCATATTGAAAAGACACAAATAAAATGTTCCTCATAAAATAGGTACAACAATGCAATCTAGAGTAACAGTACCCCCTGTCTAGTTGAAATTCGATTTTTGACACTCTCGCAGATAATGCGTTTTCTGTTATTCATGTTCTGTCGCATTATTTCAGCAAAGCCGACTAGAGAAATAATGGTGTAGTAGCTATTGTGCTGGCTTCTTGGGTGCACAGTTTATTGGTTAAAGTACTAGCTGAGGAGAAGAATTTAACTTCCAAAAAGGCTCCTGATGACGACCAGAAAAATGCCATTAGAAGATATTACATCTCTATAGAAATCAGGAAAACATTTCCTCACCTGATTTCAATAACTAGGTTACTTGATTTTTGCATTTTTGAATTAACAACGTTTTAAGTTACCTATGATGTATGAAAATGTAATTAAAAAACAACCGTAGTCATATTACCTCCCTGTTAAGATTTATTGTGGAGTGAAAAAACTAGACAAACGAAATAACCTTTGCCGTTCAGAGCAAGAAGAAACTTAATGCCGATATCTCAAAACAAGAATAATCAAGTTACCTAGATCTTGAAACCAGGTGACGATTTATTAGATCAGTAGTGAAGGGCCAACTTTCACTCTGTGAACTGGACGCACTTATCACAAGCACTACGCTTCGTCTGACCACAGGCGACATGCACGGTCGTGGTGGATATATAATGGCATATTTCTGAAATTCTTGAATTAATCATAACCAGTTGCTTTACTAAAGTTATGCTTTACTAAGAGGATTGTAAAAGATCCCGTCAATATCGTCACAAAGGCTGTCGTGTCGTCACTTCAAAATCACTTACAGCAAAAAAAGTCATAAATCATTATTCCAAAATCTTGAAATTCCCAACATGAAAGGAAAATATCACGATGGCTTCTTCATTTCATAAATGTCATCTTGAGAATCGCAAGTGTCCCTCGTGCGACTAGCCTCGACGTCGGCGCACGGAATGATCATTGATCCTGATATCGTTTAATAGATTTATTGCTAACGGATGGAATGACCGTTTCTGTATCCGATTGTCAAATAAACCGCAGCAAAAGAGCATCGCCTGATGGACATAACCTCAAAGCATATAAGATGCTGTCACTTCAAAGTGCGACGGTGTTTCTTATGTTTTAATTTTATTTGTGCACGTTACGGAGCGCTTTATGTTGCAACATTTATGGATGCAATAAATTGATCAATGTCTTATTTTTCGCGAGCCTTGAATTGAAGGTGTGAAAAGAACGTTCATTGAAGAGAATTCCTAAGCCATTGTAATGCAGCTTAGAGTTTCTGAATTTTTCTTGGGTAAGAATTGCGGCATTCCTTTAATATCTGAACCCCAACCATGTGATGCAACCCATCATTGTGTTTTGCAAATCCTTGAACAGAAGTCTGTCTTAATAATCATCAAATTGGCACCCTATGCTACTAGAATTCCTTGAGCTATACATTGTATCCAACAAATTACCAACCGAAAGTAATCAGCATGCAATATCGTTTTCCGCAATTGTTCGCAGCTTTACGACGGGAGACTTCGAGTTAAGCATTGACTGACTATTTATCTATACAACTATTCAGAGCAAAACCGATCATCCGATCAGCATGGGCACTTGGTTTTTGTTTTTTCCGGAAGAAACCAAGGAACATTCCATAAACTCAAATTGACATCTTCCCTGATGGCGTAATAAGAAAAGAGATTTTATGTTTTTTCATACCTGCCAGGACACACACTCCAGGTGATGTGAGACGTGCCGAGATGTCAGCTAAATGACTTTCAAATGGGATCTTCGGGTTTTGTTACATTTATACCTTCGCTTGTCTTCAAAAATGACCCTGACAATGGATGACATTGAGGGCATTGTAAGGTATCGGGGCGTGAATTGTTTGGTTGCATGCATTTTTCCGCATTGTCCTTTGAAATGTCAAAATTTGATTTGGACCACTTGTGATGAGGTATTTTGTTAAATTTCTTAAGTCAAAGGACAATAATGAAAAGAAAAATCACAATCAGTTTAATACTAATAAGAACTGGCCTCTAAAGTTAACACCTAAGTAGGGTGTATAGAAAATCCTTTTAGCTTGGTTCTGCATATTTTTTATTAAATTTTCTTTTTTTTTCAAATTTTTATGACCGAAATTTAAAGAAGTTGTCACTGTAAGGCGCGTATAGTTCGTCATTGAATCTTTTCCTCCAAAATCCCGTCAACGCATATGAGACCGAATATATTGCGAAAAATTCCTCTCTCGAAGCGACCAAGGATATCTTCATCCGCCTTCGTTAAAATCCATATATAAAAAATAAATAAATATTTTGCGCAGCAGCTCTTTAAGTGCCAGGGCCTAGCTTCTCGCAACCACTCATGTTGTGTGCGCTATATTTTTTACACGAATGGAACGAACCTACAGTTTAATGCCGTATCCGAATGGCAATTTGAGAAGCTTTTTCGTGACACCAATACTCTCAGATGTTTGTTAGACGCTCGCGAGAGGTGGGATCGTGGAAAAACTTGTTGGTGCTTTCTGGGATTCGAGCTTGGAACCTCATGCGTAGCGCAACATATTTGAACCATATTTGAGCACCGTAAAACAGAACTGGGATTATCCGGGTCTTATATAGAGTCTGATCAGTTTTTCCCATATAGGGCTTAATAGAGTTATTTTTGGCCAAGGTAGACAGAGTCCCTTACTATCACGAATTTTAAACTGTCCACTGTGACATTCTGTTCAATTCGTCGGTGTTGATTCTCCCTTGTTTTTGACAGCATATATTTGGTTTTGCCATTATACACCGGTAAACTCGTTTTAGTAGAACTTACTAGAATTGCTAAGAAGACTTTGAAGGAATTGTAAATCAAATGTTATCCTCGAAGAAAGCTACGTGCCTTTTAAAACCTCCCATTTTTAATTTAAATTGTTTACACCTTAACTGATCGTTCATCAATCAATTCAGAATTGAAAAAGATCGATGGTGTATGTTAACTAAAACCGCAAATACACATTTGGGAGGTAATTATGGTTCTTAAAATAAAACTGTTTAAAGTTAGTTCGATTCATCAAAATCGTATCGAAAACTAATTGATTATTTATTATTTAGCATATACGAGTAACCCATAAAACAAATACACTTTTTAATTGCTAAGATCTCTGGAGATGGATGATTGAAGACTGCCCAGGATTGTTCTGAAGCATATACTTTCGACAAGAGGGCACTTGGTTCTAAAGTGGGAGGAGTTGGCAGCAAATTATGGCGCGAGCTTAAATATTGCATCTGATATGCATTTTCCGTGGGCGCCGTGGCGTAAGTGGTTAGTGTGTCGGATCACTACGCATGAAGTTCCAAGTTCGAATCCCAGAAAACACCAAAAAGTTTTTTCACGGTCCCACCTCTCGCGAGCGTCTGACAAACATCCGAGAGTATTATTGTCTCGAAAAAGCTTCTCAAATCGCCGTTCGGATTCGGCTCTAAACTGTAGGTCCCCTTCCATTCGTGTGAAAAATATAACGCACACAGCATGAGTGGTTGCGAGAAGCTAGGCCCTGGCACTTAAAGAGCTGTTGCGCCAAATATTTATTTTTATTTTTTATGCATTTTCCAATGATAAAACCTATGCTTACAAATGTTTTGAAAAATGCAGGTAATTCCATGTATAAGAGATTTGTAGGTGAATCACATTCATTGCAACATAGGCTGATCTACAGTAGGCTGAATTTTAACCACATTGAAAGCGACTCAACGTACTTCCTCAATCGTTACTCTCTGCATATGATAAGCACAATATTCAAACTTAGAGGTGAACTAACAAGTCTTTATTTTATTCCACATCGACCCGACCTGCCAATTTTATGTGACCTGTGTAACCTTAAAGAGATGTTTACCATTTCATCGGAAGATGTCCCATTTTAGGAGAATTTCGCGCGAGATACTTCGGAGGCTCTGCACTGCAGTTGTGCCTCCAGCACATACGGTTCACAAGTATGAGAGTAAATTAACGGCAGCTGAGATGAAGATGCTTTGCATGACAGCAGAAGTGACAAAGCTTGATCGAATAAGAAGTTCGAAGATCCGTGGAAGCTTTCACATCAAGGAAACCATCGTACAAAAAATAGAGCGCGACCGGCTCAGCTGGTATTGCCACGTTCAAAGAAGAGATCATTTGAACCCTGTTAAAAAGGCAATATTAATGCACGTTCCAAAGACACCGCGATGTAGGAAAGGCAGGCCAATAAACGCCTGGATCAGACAAATGCGACGACATCGGCATTTCATTGGCGTCAGTAACCGAGTGATACAAAATCGGCAGGCCTGCCGATATTTTCTGAGGTCAAATAGGCGAAACCCACAGGCGGATCAGTAGAAATGCGGTGAAGTGGGAGGGTTGTGATCCCTTGTTTTCGGATCATAACCTCACTGATAAAAGTAAGAAGAAGACTGCCGCCAACTCGGCAGAATTTTGTCGTCATCCACAAGAACTTGGCCATGAGCATTGTTAATGAACTTTGGCGAACGAATCTCCTAAGCATTCCTCCTTCTTTGGGCGGCTATTTTGAAGATGGTTGCGCTCTTGTTCATTTTGATATTCTGCTTTTTACTTGAACTGCATATTCGTATAAAACAAAGTTTATATTCGTGCGAAAATTCCAGCTCAGGATTTTAATCAAAATAGGTATTATCTAGCTTCTCCAAATATTCTAAACCATTTTGGAAGGTAGCTAAGGTTCTTCGAGAAAAGAACTGTTATATTTCTCGTCTTAAATCTCTCGACACAACTTATGTCACACAAGAAGAAAAAGCGCATATTCTTGCCTAAACATTTTCAGATAATCATTTAATATCTTACGGATCTTAGTGATCTTGAAACTTTCTATGAGGTTGAAGTTTCGATTGCTAAATTAGAAAGAATCAGTCATGCTCGTGATGATGACAGTTCCTGTTCGTTGGTACTGTTTAAAAGATTATAAATAAACCTTACCGAAAAAATCTGTAGTTTTAGACAATGTATCCAATAGACTCCTGAAAGGCAGCTTAGGATATTAGATACCTGGTGTTTATATTCAATGCATATCTCAGAATTTGCTATTTTCCAAAAGCCTGGAAAACTTTTAAAGTTATTCCAATTGCAAAACCTGGTAAACCTAAAGGCGGTCCAATATCGCACAGCACAGTTGGGTTGACCGCATCCACTAGGATGGCAGAATGTGACCTGAGTGAAAAAGATAAAAACACTGGACAACAAATAAAATATTTTTTTTGCCGTTCTTCCAAAATGTTTCTTGTTTTTATATAATACCTTGGCATGAAATTGTTTAAAATACGTCTGTAAAAAATGTATGGAAAATCCATATTTTTAGAAAAATCTGTTTATTTAAAAAAGTGAAAATACATGAAAATTTGTAGATATTAATTTTTTTTTATTATTCTGAAGAATTTTTGATGCGTTTTGCTTGTCTTTTATACAAGTATGATGGATGATCTCGATTCAAGGTCCAGCAAAAGTCAGCGAGCATTTTCGACGGGCATTTTCCTCGATATCGCTTTTCCATCGCCATTAGGTCTTGGTGAAATCTCTCCCCATGCTCGTCGCTTACGGCACCTAAATTTTCAAGGAAAAACTCCAAATGAGAATCAAGGAAATGAATCTTTAAGGACATTCTGCATCTCAAGCTTTATTGAACTTTATTGATTAATGAAGCTCGGTCCATGGCAATTATGAGTGGAACACAACATCGTTCATGTCACCACCACTTCTTCTGTTACAAGTGACCATCCGAAGGTCAAAATTATCGATGACTTTTTGAAGAATAAGTGGGTCAATGGCCACAATTTCATTTTCGATGTTATGTTTGACATTAATTAATAATTGCCACGGAATGGACTTTATTAATCATTAAAGTTCTATATTTATTTGACTATAAATGTGTATTTCATTTAATTTAACTTCCACACAAATGGCTTAAACGTTACTTGACATTGGTTACTGACAGTTTATCGCGTAGGAGTAGTATAACTACCTTGACTAAAGAACTAACGATAACAAAAAAAATATTGCTCAAAGCCCCTTAGTATAGCTATACAACATCATTTTGCCGCCCTTACACATAAAGTTGGGACTTATGAAAAACTCAAAGACTTATATTGGGACAAATGAAATCTATCCTAAAGAACAATTTAGTTTTAGATGCGGACACTCAACCAGCCATCAAGTCCTGCGAATTAAAAATCACATCCAGACAGGTTTTAACTAAAAAATTTCCACAGGCTTAGTTCGTTTGGACATCGAAAACGCGTTCGATACTGTACTATATGACACGATGCATTAGTGCACAAGATGCTCAAATTCAGATTTCCTACTGCGTTGATTGAAATTTTTCAAAACTTTTTGTAGAATAGATTCTTCGCAGTTCATATCTACAATACCTATATAAATAAAAATGAAATGCTGTTCGTAACCTTTTTAAACTTTGAAAAATATGTGTCCAAAACAATACATAAAATAAATTTAACTATTAAGATACTATATCAGTTCAATAATAAATGATCCGTGCTCAGTATTGGTAATAAGATTGTCATTTTTAAAACCATTTTTCTGGTTAAACTCTGTTATGGAGCATCAGTTTGGTGCAATTGTGCCAATACACACATAAGAAAACTACAAATTTCCCAAAATAAAATAAAAAAAAACTATTCTGAATCTGAGCAGATATCAATTCTATTTCTGCAACTATAAACAAATTTTAAACTAGCTTCTTTGAGAAAAGTATGCAAATAACGCGCTCATCTAACAACTTGTATTAAAATTTTTTGCACACGTTTAGCTACTTACTTATTTGGCCATTTCTTAATATAGTTATTCTTCTACTTACCTTTATTCATTTGTCTTCTTATTTTTTTTCTTTTTTTTTTATAATTTTGCGCGCACTCAAAGGGTTATGAAGACCTTTAACATGTTTACACACAGTGCGGGCGTTGGAAAGGATGGATAGAGAGAGAAAGAGAGAAAGATTTTTGGTGTAGTGGTTCTTGAAGCTCAGTTGTTTATGCTTCAGCTATTCTCCGGGGGTGGCGTCCAGATAACTGGGGAGATTTTTGTTACTATTGTCATTGCTTCTGATTCACAGTACTTTTTTCCCAATAATCGATGTCAAGGGCAAACCATCATCAACAGAGAGAACAATTTTTCCAGCCACATGACCAAGCTACTGCCGCCAGTGTTATGCCTTCGCAGTAGTGTTCACACAAGCTTTCGCAAATGATCGGACTGACTTTGTATATTTCATGAGAAATAAATAAATGCTTGCTGACATCAGGATTTGAACCATGAACCTTTAGCGTGGCAATCGACGATGTTACCACTACACCATTGCCACCCCCAAATTATATTTATTTATTTGTCTGTTAAATTTCACAATATTGTATGCATAAGTTCTGTACTAAAAACACGTAACTACAAATTGTTTATTCTGAAACTATAGATACGTTTATAGGTAATCCACATAGATTTAAACAAAATCATATAAGGCCACAAAGGACCGATTTGTCAATCACTGGCCTTTACATGCATCTGATAGTCCGAAACAGTGTTCCCAGATTTTCTAAATGATTTTCCCTTTTTAGTCCTTTTTTTCGGTCTATTTTCCCCGTTATATTTTCCTTTTTTTGAACAATGGAAATCCTTTTCGATCTTCTGCCATTGACCCCAACTCATCAGGAGGAATACCCAGACGGCTCCAGGAGAGATATCGGACTTGATCCAACCATCAATTTCTACGCCTACCGAGGGGTCGCTTACGTGATTGCACGGCAATCATGACACGCCTTGGAAGTCACATACGCAATATGTGACTAAACCATCGAAGCTCGTTCCGTTCGGAGAAGTACTCGTAGCTTCTCAATATTGAGTGCCTCGCATACTCTGGTGTAGCGCACTCGATTCCTACGAGTTATTCCAGCAACACTGCAAAGGATCCTCTGTTCGGCAGCTTGTATTTGAAATCTGGATCTTTCGGTGACTATTCAAATTTCATAACTACAGTACATACATACATACATACATAAAACTTAATAATTATAAAACAAAATGAAAAATTCATTCAACGCTTAGAAAAAAAATTATAAATAAAATCACTATAATTGGATCTTTGGCTGCGTAATACATATGGTACATACATACTTACTTACTTACTTAGAAGGCGCTACGGTCCGGGGTGGACCTGGGCCTCAACCAACAAACCTCTCCAGATAGCACGGTTACGAGCCAGCTGCCTCCAGTTGCGCACGCCAAGTTGGTTGAGGTCCCCCTCCACTTGTTTGCGCCACCTACCGCGAGGTCGTCCTCTACTGCGTCATCCATCCGGGGTGGATTCGAAAACTTTCTTAGCGGGAACGTTGGGCTCCATCCGCTCTAAATGACACAGCCATCTTAATTGCTGTATGTGAACTCTTCTGGCTAAGTCGATGTCTTTGTACAGGCCGTATAGTTCGGCATTGTACCTTCTCCTCCACTCATCGTCTATGCAGACGGGACCAAAGATCTCTCGAAATAACCAAGGGCATCCTTATCCGGTTTTGTCAAAGCCCATGCCTCTGCGCCATACAGCAGGACTGGGATGATTAGAGTCTTATAAAGAGTTACCTTAGTAAATCGAGATAGGGCTTTGCTACTCAATTGCCGTTTTAGCCCATAGAAACAACGATTGGCAAGAGTTATTCTCCGTGTGATCTCCCTACTGATGTCTTTTGCGGAGTTCACCATAGAGCCTAGGTAGACAAAATCCTTTACTACCTCAAAAATTATATCTGTCCATTGTGGCGTTCTGTCCAAGACGCCGATGTTGGGTGTCCTTTTTTGTAGACAGCATATATGGTATTTTGTTTTGCTTTCATTGACCGCTAGACCCATCTTTGCTGCCTCGATCTCAATACTCGTAAATGCCCCATTGACTGCCCGCTGAGTTCTTCCGATTATGTCAGTGTCATCGGCATAAGCGAGTAGTTGTACAGACTTGAAGAAGATTGTACCTCCGGTGTTGGCTTGTGAGTTTCGTACAATTCTCTCAAGTACTATGTTAAAGAGATCGCTTGATAGCGCGTCACCTTGTCTAAGACCTTTCCTGACATCGAACGGTTCGGTGATGTTCTTACCGACTTTGATGGAGCGGCGAGAGTTCTCCATCGTCATTCTGCACAAACGGACGAGCTTGGCAGGGATGCCAAGACTAGATATGGCTCTGTATAACTCGTCTCTATATACCCTATCATAGGCATTTTTGAAATCGATGAAGAGGTGGTGCGTATCGATTTTATATTCATGGGTTTTTTCCAAGATCTGCCGTAGTGTGAATATTTGGTCAATGGTGGACTTTTCCGGCCTCAAATCGCACTGATAAGGACCTATTAGGTTGTTGACGAACGGTTTTAGGCGTTCACATAATACGGCAGACAGGATCTTATATGCGATGTTGAGGAGACTTATACTTCTGTAATTGGCGCAGTTCAGAGGGTCTCCTTTCTTCAGGATCGTGCAAACGATGCTGAGGTTCCATTCATCGGGCATACTTTCGTCCGACCAGATTTTACAGATGAGCTGGTGCATGCTCCTTACCAACTCATCTCCTCCTGCCTTGAAAAGTTCAGCGGCAAGGCCGTCGGCTCCAGCAACTTTGTTGGATTTGAGTTTAGATATCGCTATCCTCACTTCATTCTGATCGGGTTGACGGGAATCTTGACTATCATCGTCACTGTTGAATGGCTCATTCTGCCTGACAGCGGAATATTGATCATCATGGGCGTTTAACAGTCTGCAGAAGTGTTCCTTCCATATCCTCAGCACCGACTGCGATTCTACTACTATATCACCATTTTCGTCCCTGCAGGCTTCTGTTCTGGCTTTGAAACGCAGGCATGTTCTTTTTACCTTTTGATAAAATTTTCGAACATTATTCCTGCAATAAAGTTTCTCAATCTCCTCGATCGAGCGCTTCTCATGCTCCTTTTCCTTCTTTCTGAGAAGTCGATGTTCCTCTTTTCTCCTGCGCACGTAGAGCTCGTACGCAGCTCTAGTCCTTCTATGCAGCGCCGCTTTGTACGCCTCTTGTTTTGCTGCATGTGCTTGCCGGCATTTCTCATCAAACCAGGGGTTTCATTGTGGTGGCCGAGAGAAACCCAGTACATCAGAGGCGGCGTCTCTGATGGCTTGTTGGCAGCGCTGCCACTGGTCTTCCGCATTTGCTGCTAGCGGCATAAGACGTAGATTAAGATTAGAAGAAACTCGATCGGCAAAGGTTCTGGCGGTCTCTTGCGATTGTAGCTTTTCGACGTCAAATTTCCTCCTTTGTGAATGTCGAAGACGTGGGAACCGCGTACTAGCTACAACAAAGTTTCGCCCCGCTGCAAAGTCGATTAGCCTGAGTCCGTTGTCGGAAGTGATGTGCTTTCCGACCACGCTACTAAAGACGTCCTCTCTTCCTAGCTTTGCCTTAAATCACCTAGGATAATTTTAACGTCGTGGCTAGGGCATTGCTCATACATCTTGTCCAAGAGCTGGTACAAGTCATCCTTTGTCGCGCCGTCCTTCTCTTAAACGCTTTAAAATTTCTTTGAAAGATCTGAGGAAAGATCTTCTACAATTACTCCTGATATCCCATATTATGCTTACATTCAATGGGTTTCCAAACCATCTCGAAGTTCGGTTCTACCATCGAATAGCATTTAATAGATTTACTCCATTCTATTGTACAAATATTTTTTTCTTTGTAGGATTACATGATATTACGAGTAATGCTGCAAATGCATGTAACCGGCGTAAAGAAAAATCGCATGTTGTACTGAGTAGATAGCAAGAACGCATAGTTATTTGCAACAGTAACACACCAGTTACCACAAAATTTTTATGATAGGAATCGTTTTTATTGCTGCCAGGCCCTGAATGAAAGAGGTAGCATCACCTAATACATAGTTCTTCGATCGAGCGCTTTAGAGAATATCCGTGTATCTACTTTGTATGGATTTAGGGCCCATAGATGTAGATACATGTGGATATGTCGGTCAATGTCAGGTTGATTTACCACTCTACTGACCAGGAAAGTACATATATGAAAGACGGTCTGTGAAAGTGAAAATGGAAGTAAATAGGTGTCGTCTAGTCAGTGCTGACAGTGCTACGAACATATCTGTTTAGAATCCGACTATGCTCTGTCGGGCTAGATTTCGAGCCTTGAGATAAGCTTACTTATCTACGTTTCTTATCGGTTCTGAACGAATACGTAAATTTATAATTAATAGCTTATCATGAAATCTGGATATGAATTGGTAGAGTGCATACACCAACTCATCTCTAAGATTTGATCAGATGATTGTATGCCTGATGAATGGAATCTTAACATCGTTTGCCCGATCCACAAGAATGGAGACCCACTCAACTGCGCCAATTATAAAGGCGTCAGTCTCCTCAATATCGCATATAAGATCTTTTCTGCGATATTGTGTGAACGACTGAAACCTTTTATCAACAGCCTGATTGGACCCTATCAGTGCGGTTTTAGGCCAGGAAAGTCCACCATCGATTAAATCTTCACACTTCGGCTGATCCTGGAGAAAACCCAAGGAGTCAAAATCGATACTCACCATCTCTTTATTGATTTCAAGGCCGCATATGACAGCATCTATAGAGAAGAGCTTTATATAGCCATGTCTAGTTTTCACATCCCTGCCAAACATGTTCGTCTGTGCAGAATGACGATGGAGAACGCTCGCTGCTTCATCAAGGTTGGTAATGACCTCACCAAGACCTTTGATATCAAAAAGGTTTTAGAAAAGGTGAAGCGCTGCCATGCGACTTCTTTAATATTATACTTGAATGTATTGTGCGGAACTCACAACCCAACACCAGAGGTACAATCTATCAAAAGTTTGTACAACTGCTTGCATACGCCGACAATATTGACATTATTGAAAGAACTCGGCGGGCTATCACCGGTGCGTTTGCAAGCATTGAGGCAGAAGCGGCCACAATCGCTTAGCGATAAGCGAGAGTAAATCGAAGTATATACTGTCAACAAGAAGGAACAATCAACATCGACGAATTTGACAGACCGTCACAGGGAGCGGCTACAACTACGAGGTAGTAAGGGACTTTGTCCACCATGGCTCTGCTATTAATTCTGAAAACGACGTCAGCGCAGAAATCAAGCAAAATCTTGCCAATTGCTCTCTTTAGCTAAAAGGGTATTTCAGCAGTAAAGCCCTATATCGAACAACTAAAGAGACTCTATATAAGACACTAATCATCCCAGTCCTGCTAATCGTCCCAGTCCGGCGCTGAAATATGGGCTTTATTAAAAGCGGATGAAGATATCCTTGATCGCTTCAAGAGAAAAATGCTTCGTAAGATATCCCGTCCCGTTTGCGTTGACGGGTTTTGGAGGAGAACAATCAATAACGAACTATACGAGCTGTACAGCGACATTGACTTAGTCATAAAACTGCGTATTGCACGTTTGAGATGGCTATGGCATGTAGAGCGAATGTACACAAAAGCTCCGGCCCCCAGAGTTTTCGAATCTAACCCGGAGGGATGACGCAGTAGAGGGCCGCATCGCCGTAGGTGGCGCGCATAAGTTCAAGGGAATGTCGACTAACTTGGAGTGCGCAACTGGAAGCAATTAGCTAAAGACCAATCTAAATGGATAGGCTTGTCGGTTCAGGCCCATGTTCACCCCGAACTGTAGCGCCAACTAAGTAAGTAAGTAAATGCATATGTATATTTCCTGAGAGTGAGTTCCAATGTTCACGGTTTAACTTTCTCTCTATCAATATCCGTGGTCCACAATTATTGGTACTGTCAGACATTTTGAAGACGGGTTTATGTATCCATGTACTGCTGCTAAAAAATAGCTTTTGAGAAACGGGTTTATATTTCTGACGACTCTTTCTAATATCACTCCATCTGGTAAAAGAGTTATCACCCTATCTATAAATGCGCCGCGGGAAATTGTCTCTTTTAACATATATTGCAGAACTAGATTATTGGCACTTTTAATTCTGTTTGAATATACGTTTGATATATATATGAATATATGTTTGATTTATTCAAAATTATTTTTTCATTTCAGAAAGGTAACATATACGCTCGGAACTTCTACATGAATGGTAGTTTAATCAAGTTGCGCATGCCAACGGAGTGATGTATGTTAAAGGTGACATTTTGGGAAGGTTATCCATTGGAGTTAATCGACGTCAACATATGTATATTCTGCAGACACAAAAAGAAGGAAGAGATAAACTGACACCCACTTGTATTAAAACATTATTATGATATCCCCTTACATCCAGTTCTATACAAGTATTTTTTTGAATAAAAGAGAATCGATAATTAAAATCGTTAAAGATACAACTACATACACTTACAGATATCGTTTTATTTCGCCTTGTAAGCTCAATAAAACAGGGAACCAAGCTGCAAAGGATTTCACTACAGCTCCGCTAATTTATGTTTAATTTCGGATAAATTTCTCGTTTTTGACGGCAGTCAACTCTCAGCGGGTCGTTGCCTCGGGGCGTAATTTTCGAATATTAAACGTACGGAAATTCTTTACTGTGTCAACAGGTGAAATTACCGACCCAGTAGCCTGACACGCGTGCACGCGTCATCTTTCGAATAACCTTATGGGCGTACGTACGGTACGTTCGCCGACGGTACTTGTTTCCAAGTTTTTCTCTATATCTGTGTTGTGTTTTTTTTAATGAGGATAATTGCAGAGTTTGAGTATCAGGTTTCGGTTAGTTTGACATTCGGTTGAGTTGACGTACGAGTGCCTGAGTCGTACGCAGGCGTGCGCGCACGCCGCTGAATTACTTTTTGTTTGGCTTTGAAGATGGACAGGAAAATTGGTGGTAGTAGGGAAATTTGATTTCGTTTGTGGCGATATAAAGGCGGCTTTTTAAAGGATTTTGATTGATGACGTTCGTCGATGTTCAGAAGATGAAAACTTTAAGTTTGTTGGGAATAGGAATTGGGACGGGTCTTTGGATGTGATTAAGAGAGTTGATGACTTACGGACAGGGTGTTGTTAATAAAAGAACTGTTGTTGTGTTATGGTCGCCGAATAAGAATCTGGGTAAGTGGGTTAAAATAAACAACTTAAAAGTGAAAGACAGTGTTTGGGATTTGTATTGGGTTTATTGGGAATTCCATTTGTAGCAAATCATATAAAGGGTTAATTCAGAAGTAAACATTAAAGCAGATGTTTCTACACATTACAAAGTATGCCTATGGTATTTAATTATGGTGAATATCGTTAGCTGCGGATACAGAATAGGATACAAGGCGATTGCTTCAAATATAAGTACTCATTTCATTCAGCTTCTTAAAATTGAAGAAGGAGGATGCAAATTAAGGATATAGTACAATTAACTTATTATTTGCTCATTCATAGTGAAGCCGATGGGTCATGTACATATTGATAGCGTACAAAAGCTAGGAAAATATTGATCGGCCACATTAGAGCCCTGCATAATGCGGTAGGGCCATGGCTACTACCTGAGCCGTCCTGGTTTCAGGCAGGCTCCGTTCGAATACAGCCGGTATACCCCATGGCTAAAACTCAACGGGCACAATCTCGCTTAACGCGGAGGCAGCTCTTGGTTCGTCACTCCTCAGTCAGCTCATCCGGAAGATAAAGCTCCCGCGATTGAGTGAGTGTTGGAACTTAAGCTCTCGCACCGCGTCAAGGTGTCTGCCAGGCGAGAGACGTTATGTAGTAACTGATATAAGATCTTATCCTTGATTTAAAGGCAATATTCATCATATGCAGTATTTAGTTACTTACTTAGGTGGCGTGACAGTTCGGTGTTAACATGAGCTTCAACCGACAAGCCTCTCAATTTAGCCCAGTCTTTAGCTAATTGCTTCCAGTTGCACACTTCAAGTCAGATGAAGTCCCCTTGAACTTGTGTGCGCCATCTGTGGTGAAACGACCCTCTACTGCGTCGTCCCTCCGGGTTAGATTCGAAGACTCTGCGGGCCGGAGCGTTTATGTGCATTCGCTCTACATTTCCTAGCCATCTCAAACGCCCAATACGCAGTTTTATGACTAAGTCAATGTCGCTGTACAGCTCGTATAGTTCGTCATTGGATGTTCTACACCAAAACCCGTCAACGCAAACCGGACGGGATATCTTACGAAGCATTTTTCTCTTGAAGCGATCAAGGATATCTTCATCCACTTTTAATAAAACCCTCATTTCAGCGCCGTAAAGCAGGACTGGGATGATCAAGGTCATATATAGAGTCTCCTTAGTTGTTAGAGAGAACAGCAAAGAGTCTTTACTGTTGAATTGCCTTATTTTTTTTTTGTGACTGTGATTCTACTTGGAGTTTCCTTCTTCATCTCTGCAGGTTTCTGTACGCGTTTTGCTCTTCTTCTGTACATTGTTCCTGGAGTATAAGCCCTCTATATTCTCGATCACGCGCTTCACATGCTCCTTCTTCTTCTTTTGAAGAAGCCTATGTTCATCCCATCTTTTTTGCACGTAGAGCTCACGAGTAGCTCTCGTCTTCCTTTGCAGCGCCGCTTTATATGCCTCTTGTTTTGCTGCATGCACTCGCCGGCATTCATCGTCAAACCAGGGACTTCGCGGTGTTGGTCGGTCGAAACCCAACACATCAATTGCGGCGTTTCTGATAGCATGTTGTCAGCATAGACACTGGTCGTCAACACTTGATGCTAGCGGCGCAGTGGCGATTGAGAGATTTCGAGGTGCGTGATCAGCGAAAGTTATGGCAATGCCTTAAGATTGTAGCCTTTCGGTGTTAAATTTTCTCGCTGGGATTCGTTTTTGTTACTGAATTTAGAATATCCACATTTGTACCTTGGATACAGCAAGGTAATGATTCGATTGCATGTTGGCCGCTCGGGAGGTTCGGACATCCAGAATACTGCAGGCTTGTCTTGCGTCAATCGCAATATGATCAACTTGGTTGATCGTAACATGATCATTGGACCGCCATTTGCTTGCTATAGTGGCGTTTCGCTCTATAACGAAATCATTTAGTCTTAGTAGTAAACTTAGCAGTATTGTAAACTTTAAAATCGTGACCTGCAAATGTATCTTTCATGGAATACACTTTTAAACTTGTTTGCTTGTATTAAATTTATTTTTTAAGCTCCCTGTTTTGCTTGACAGGACTAGTAGTACAATGCGAGAGCTGGGGGAAAAAAAATATACAATACAAAAAAAAAAAAGTTCAATTAAATTTGATATAAATAGTTCTTGACAAAAAGAAAATGCAAGTCTGTGCTACATACTATCAAACAAAAGCATCTAAGCCTCTCACAGTCCACCATTCATATAAACATTGCTGCCAACAAATAGAGTATCGTCAGCTTTCTGTATTTAGGATCCATTATTGCAGACGACAGTGGAAGCGAATTGGATATATGTATACGGCAGAACGTTCTCAGTACTAAAACTAAGCTGCTACTATTCCAATCAAATATAGAGTCAAGACAGTATTACCAGTATTTAATTAGGATTTATTTCTGACTTCGTAAATAGATATCTTTGTGTCGTCTAAAGGATTATCTGGTCGAACCGCATTGCGAATAAGAAGCTCCGCTTAAGAAATTGACATAAGCCTATAGAAATCAAAATGCGATGAAGAAGATGGGAATGGATCGGTCACACCGAGATGACCCGCCACCACCACTTCAAATACGCGAACGCTATGCAGTGGAATCCACTTACGCAATCTGACAGGAGAGTAGGTTGCCCTAAGATAACTTGGTGCAGAACCGTCGAAGAGAAATCTGGGAATGCTTTGAAGAAAGCTGAAACGCTTTGTAGAATCCCGAATACAATGGCGTGCAGCAGTTATTAACGAATTATGTCCCAAAGGAGGTGAGCGGACTTAACAGAATCATAGTTTCATATGATTGGCAGAAGTGTGACGGGTGTCACTGAACAGATCTGCGAACGATAAAGTGGGCTCTAGCGATCAATGTCCAGCTACGTGCTGTCACAAACAGAAGGCTCCCAGTTCATTATATGTAATACGAACTCTACTAAGCATCTTCCTGTTATTTCCAAGTATCCGACTTGCCTTCGAGGGAAATAAAAGGCATTAAATAAAACGCTTATGTCAGCAGAAGTCACGCCAATAAGGTTTTCCTGAAATAACGTACGCCGCCATTAACAGAGTCGACTTTTAGGGCAACCTATGCAAGCAGTGCTCCAAGAAGAACGCATTATTTAGCTTTTAGTTGTTATGAAGCAATTTGGTATTTCGTTGGTAAATTTAACTCTCCCGCCCATTAAATGAATTTGTTCGTTGAATTGAATGAATTTTCGTTTCATTTATAAACCGTAAACACCGCGCGTGGAGAACGTATTATGTTTTTCTTTTCTTTTTATGAGCTGCTTACACGCACAACATAAATGGCTGCTAGCACCTAGTCCATACATCCTACTTGGATTACTGCCTAAGGTGTTAATGCAGAAACTAATTCAGCTCTTTTTTTTATCTTACTCGGTGTTATACTTTGGGATTTACTCGTTAGCTATCAAGTCTCTGTCTAATCTCTGAGTACTGAAACCATTTATACCAAATATCTGGTCAGAATTAACATAATCGAATCAATATTTAATTGAAAAATTTCCTTACTGCAGCACCGTCCAGCGCCTGCCTTAGTCCGCTTTCCGTCTTTTCCTAAAAGTATACGCTTAAGTGGCACGTTACTCTCTTTTAAATTCGCGTCAATTAAAAACTCCATCCACCATAAATATCAAAAATAATAAAACCATCAATACTTAACTCGTTGGTCCGCGTGCTGCTCAGTGGCAACGCATTGTACACTGCAATCATTTCACAGCACCAGTACGACTTTGTTGCAAAAATTATCATAAAGCAATCGACGAGATACCTTGATGGAAGATACAGATTTGCAACGTTGTAAAAGGCGCCCTCATATGAGCTCAGATGGAGCACTGGAGCAACAACTTAAATGCATTATTGCATGCCACCTGTAATAAATATTTTTGCCAGCATCAACTTCTGATATCGTGTGCAGTGTAATTTCGTTTCGACTCCCAAATGACCAAAGGCAAATCAAAATCAAGGTGAAAACCTAGATAGATTTGGCTCGTGCAAATTTGTATCTTGTAGGAGAGAATCTTTTAAATGGTAAACTCTCCTCAAGGTTATGGAGCACTGAAACTGCTGCATGCCTGCAATCATAGCCCACATAACCATAAAGTCAGAGTAAACTATTCACCTTAGACTGTGTTATCGCCTTGTCGATAGCTTCATATACTGAGCTTGTAAGGCCAGCTATAACTACCACCACCACCACCACCGACAACCATCAAATAATAAACTGATTATATTCCGTTTGCCAGATAAGACCGATCGGTGTGTAGCTAGTCACATGTCAACCTGAATTCAAATTGTGGGTACATTGCCCTCCTCTGTCCCGCATGGAACATGTGTTAACAATGATAAATTGGTGACTTTTTGTTTTGTATTCGAATGTAAGGCACAACTCGGCTGTCATAAGCGAAGCCCAGCACAACTCTGTTCGGGTTTAGATTCAAGACATCCGCGAAGTTAGTCTTTCCGGTTGCGAATGGTGGCTAGGGTGCCGGCGATGTCGGATTGAATTGAATTGAAGAAGAAATAAAAGCAAATCATAAAGTATTTATGCGATGTCTCAAGGCCGATGGTCTATACCATGATGTCTGATTCCAGTGCCGCGTGCGCACTCAGAATAAATATTGAGCCAAGTGACAGCACTCCTGCTCAATTATTCTGTAGTTTATTGCTGCTAATGATCAGTGCGCATGCATACGGGCTGTCAATTAATTGACTTCTGCTTCATAGACCAGGTGTCTCCGATGATGCCACCATCAGGTTGGCGTGCGCCAACCACCTCTTGTTACTAGACGCATTAAATGCTCGAACACGTTTTGCGCTTAAATGGAACTGTGTGAGGGCACTGTAGAAACATTTTTTCGTTTTTTAAAGATTTAATCATTAAATGAATCAGAGAATCTAAAGACGTGTTCTTACCCTTTGCGAGGATAAGATTCTTTTCGTTTTCTTTCAAGGTTTGGTTTCACTTTCACTTGTTCGCTTGTTCACTGTTGATAAGCGAAAGAAAGTGGCGCCTCTTAAGTCTAATGGAGATAAAATGACATTTCATATCAAATTACATTCTTTTTTTATTTTTTCGCTTTTGGTTGAATTCCTTTTTTTTTCGGAGAATTGAGTATCATCGAGACGTTCATAAAAAAAAGATGTAACCAAGAGGTTTATGTAATCTGCAGCGTGTTCGAAGGCACCTACCCTTTACGTAGAACCTTAACCTTCAACTAGAGTGGATATTTTTCGAATTTACTTCTACTGTGCACATCGTATTTCTTTTGTACTTATACATCTTCTCGAGAGAAGCAAACTTATAACGTAAGGCTAGCGCCCCAAGATGCCCGTTGCTTCTACGCTTGATTTGCTAAAGATTGAAGACTTCGGAAAGTCTCCTGAAAATAGATTCCAAAGTTTGTTTCTTCTATTGCTTAACAAAAAGAATACTCATAGAGGCGTCCAGGCTGTTGCCTTGTGGTTTGTGTGCCTTGCGACCTTTCTGATCGACTTTTGAGTGTCATCTTTTCGGTAACCGTTCCAATAAGTTCTCCGAAACATCTACTGTGTTGGTTTAGTCCCGCACCGGTTTTCACTCAGATATAATATAATTTTAAATTAGGCGATGTTGGTAAGGTTAAGTACCTTATTATAGAATCAGGTGATGGGTACAGTGCTGATACTAAGACATAGTTTGAATTTTGAAGGGTCCAGAGATATTTATGAAGTAATTGTATAGCTCTAAGGAAAAAAGGTACCATATTCTCCAACTGGGTGAAATTGTTGCAGATAGCAAAGGCTTTTACTTCCCTTTCTGCGTCATCAGTTTTGTTCACGTCATTAGTTCGAGCAATGGACTTCGAAGCCGAGGACAATAATCTCGGTTATCGGATGCTGATCCAATATCCAATACGAATGAAATGATTCCAGCCTTATCTTGAAAGTATCTATTGAATTCTTAGCAGGCAATGTGGGCTTTGTGGGTTATTGTGGTTGAATCAAAGGCTTCTAGTGTTACGAAATTCGCGAGCATGAAATTACTTGTCTATGCGGGGTAAAACAAATATTTTGACCAGATATGCACCGGATTGGTAACAATATCTAATAATTGTTAGGAATTGAGTCCTAGAAGTTAAGGAGCATCATCAGAAAACCTACTCAATAGCATGAAGTTTTCAAAATCTTGTTCATTAGATTTTCACTTTTGCACCATGTCCACACACCATCATGCATAATACCTATAATACAACCTTCTTGCTTTTTTCAACAACTTACCAAATATACTCTACAATTATGATACGAGTACATCTACTGTCCTCTTTGTTATTTTCTATCTGGTAAGGTTATAACACAAATCGTAAATCTATTATCATTTACTTAACAAATTGCTTGTAATTTCTTGAGGTCGACGAAATCTAAAAATCATTGCTAATCATAGTTCTGCAACCTAGATACCAGTTATTACAACTTGCATCCGCATAATCGTTACATTATCTCATTATCATTTCATATTTTATTTCAATACCAGTAATCAATCACATACTCGTATCAGTTTGAGTAAATTCTTATTAATTTCTTACATGCGTGCATAAAATTGCACACCCAATAACGGCTAGCCGTTACCTTTCAATGCCCATCGATTAATGATAATTTGTGAGCAATTTGGCAGCAGAAATTATGTCGATCAACTAACTTCATTCTCCATGTCGTCATTGAGTATTAAATTTCTTCACTAATTAAATCTGGGTCAAATTCACTCGCACTGGTACTCGCCCCTGGTTGCACTAAACATTGCCTGCGAACATTTTTGCAGAGCCGATGTGACTGCTTGCGCCTAACCGCTAAAACGATGCCAAAGATACTTAATGATCAGGTGTGAACAATCCATCAAGATACACCTGTAGGGCTGTGCAGCAAGTGCAGCACGACATCTGATTGCGCACGAGAGCAACCTAAAAGGCATCAGCCAAAGGAACACTGAAGAAGAATTTCTTCTTAGGGCATTTTTATTTTTTTGCTCGAAGCAAAGAAACTCTATAGTATTATCCCGGAATTAATGAAAGTCAGTGTGTAAGGGACAGGTATTCTCAGGCCGGCAATGGAAGGAAAAGAATCATCAAATAAGGGGGAAGAAGAACGTTTTGAGTGGTTATTTAGGGACCTTAAGAATCGTGAGACAGGTAAATGAGTTGACCTCAATTTTGTGGGTTTGAAAAATAATTAACCGTTGTAAATGATGATGACAACGAGTACTTACAAGATGATTTTGAGTGTAATTTAAAAAAAAAAATTCGCATATATACGTAGATACCCAATGAAACGACATAATGAATGGAAATTATGAGATGGTACTATCTACAATACATACATATGATATATACATATCTAAGAATGTATGTACATGTAGATGTATGGTTTGTAATGTACATGTGCATTGCAACATTTAGTATGCCTATTGTGCCCCCCAAAGTAAGGCTTTAGTCGATGATATGTTCGATTTAGAGCACTTCCTCTAGTCCAGCTGTTTTAATAAACCGGAGTGTTTGAAGTGGATCCAGCGAAGGTAGATCATCTCTGATAGGAGAAAGTTCTATTCCGAGTTTCCTAATGTGCTTCTTGAGTCTACAGAGACCCGTAAGCATGCCTGTCAAGATGCGAGATCGATTCTTGGCAGGTTCTTCTTTTTTTCTGGTTGTGGCTTCCCAGAAGTTCTTTCGCCTTACTCAGTTGGGGGATATCCCATTAGACCTATTTACTCTCTTCTTCTTTCCCCAGTTTTTCTCGTATTTTGTATGGTACTATCCCAAAGAAAGGTTCCAGTCCAAGGCAAGGGGTGTCTGAGCCGTTTCTTGCTAGTACATTAGTTGGATGGTTATGCTTGGTACTTGAATCGAGAACCCACAACTCAATAACCGAACATATTACCATTACCATGTCACACTCTGCCTTATGATATTCTTAGCTTAAGTTTCACCTAGCTAGTTTTATGGTCTTCGTTACGTCTATGTAGCATAGATTGGGGTTGCCGTGATTGTTCCTTAATTTTCAACGACATGTATTACTCTTATTTTTCTTCAGATAAAGGTCTTCGCTGAAGGAACTGTAGAGCGACGTAACAATGCCTGGAAGGCATGGATTCACAAACAATTACAGTTTTACACTACTACAAAGTGGTGGCCACTCTCTCTCTATATAGCAGTACGAATTCGAGAGCAATCTCGGCTTGGTGATTGCGCTAACAACGCTACTTTGCCATATCCTAAAAGTAAGACTTGAACTCGCCGATTCTGCTAATGACATGATGATGAAGTTCGGTTCCACTGTCACCCCAGGCAATACTTCCCTGATTTTAGACGCTATCAACTCTATTGCTTGGGTGTCTAGCAATGATTACTTGGGCAGGTGAGTTGCCTTCAAGACTAAGATATTTCGTCCCTTGGCAGCGTCTTACATCTTACATCTTAGACCTAAGCTTATTTGATATAGATTCACGAAGCGATAAGAGAGTAAACACCCGTCGTAGTCTATAGACTGATAGTTAAATAAGAATGCTAGAGTACACTGAGTTTCTACGTTACCATTTGATAAAGTAGATAATAGAAAGGATTTAGAAAGAACACGCAGATCCCTCCCAGATACTTACATGTTTTGATGTTCCTTTTTTGTTGGATCTTGATACTCATTCCCGTTTTCCATTCATCAAAACAAAAAAAACTTCCGCCCTCTGAGAAAAACTTAGCCGATGTTGTTGGTGCGGATTGTTAGACCGCAATAAAGCTTAAGGGCTTCACAATTTTAGTCTGTTATGTTGTCCTACTGAATAAAATTCACTGAAGAATTTTTATTCAATTGTACAACTAAACTGAACCTCAACGATATGAGGTAGAATCTGGTAGCTAATGTTGGTGCTCACGATCGCTTTTCCGCATATTTATTAATTTTTATTTTTTAGGGAAACCCAAATCCCAAAGCACTCAGACTCTCCGGTGCATTGTACTACCAGCCAGGAACCTTTCTTTGGTGCAGTGGCTGGAGAAACTTTGATGGAATTCGTTTTCCTTTATATTCGGATGGCTGATGATTGCTGTTCTCTTATCGGGCTCACAACTGCACACATCGGTTAACGAACAAACACACTACCCACTGCACCATTGCCACCCCAAAATTTCTCCGCACACCGCCCTATTATTGTGCAGACTGTGAATGTTTTCCTTTCTCGATTCGTCTTTAGCTATCTACGGAATCGATTATATATTCTGCATCAGAAGTAAAAGCATCTTTAACAGCATTACAATGCACTAAGATGTTTGGCGGCATTGATCTACTAACACTGAGAAGCCCTCACAATATGCTATTGAGTGAGCTTGGACTATGTTTTTATGAGGACTCTATAAACCATATATGTTCATTGTTTGTTACCATTTTCTGAGCAGTGTTTCGAAGTCATCTACTTAAACAGCAAATACCACACGCGCAGATAGCTAAAAACTAACCCCATCCATGCTTTCTGCAAAATTGTACTTCAGATACACATCTCTTTTACTGATATGTATAACATCCCAATTAGTAATTGAAATTGCACTGTCGCATACCAAGGGTGCCGCCTTGCTCTCATCAGATTACTGGGAATTCACTAAAATATCAGCCGACGTACAAAGTGTCTTTATCTCGAGCACTTTCGACGCACTGTGTCGGTCTCTTATGATCTACAAAGTATAACACATGCGTTCGATCACAAGCACTTACTGTCCGATCATTCGTCCTAATTATGAAATTATTTCTGCATTTCGATCTCGTTTCAATTTATATAAGAGCTGAAAAAAGTCAAAGAAACCCAACCCAACCGAATTAAATGAAGAAGAGGTCCTTATTGAATTGAATTACGCGAAAATGTATGCGTTAAGTTCTGGTAAGTCAGGCAAGTCGCCGCCAGTGGAACGTGGATGTTTAATGACCAATCAATAAGATGACATACTTTCGGCACCTATTGAGTTTTGACAACGTTTTTGATGTAAGTCGATGAATGATGATTATTGCAACAAACAAAATAAATAACGTTTGTACTATATAAAAAACATGGAGGTGGGCATGGCTCTCTTGTGTGCTTTATTAGATACTTATGTCCAACCAGGAGTTAATCTCTACTTAGAACCAAGCTTTAGCTAACATTTGCGCTCATCCGTGGACATGGAACATTGCATGCTAGAAAGGTACATGTACATGCAAGTGGTAAACCATTCTCTTCTAGTGGGCGCCGTGGCGTAAGTGGTTAGTGTGCCGGATCACTGCGCGTGAGGTTACAGAATCGAATCCCAGAAAACACCAAAAAGTTTTTTCACGGTCCCTCCTCTCGTGAAAGTCTGACAAACATCCGAGAGTATTGTTGTCTAGAAAAAGCTTCTCAAAAAAAATTGCCCTTTGGATACGGTACTAAAGCGTAGGTCCCTTCCATTCGTGTGAAAAATATAACGCACACAATATGAGTGGTTGCGAGAAGCTAGGCCCTGGAACTTAAAGAGCTGTTGCGCCAAATATTTATTTATTTTTTTTAAAAACCATTCTCACCGACGACCTCTATCGTATCTCCTCAAATTTCTTTGATTTTTCTATCTCGGGGGTTTCGAGGCCATTCTTCTTTCTGCTAGTAAGTTCAATATGCACACAATCCATGGGTGATCTAAAAACAGTGATATCCTTTTAATTAAAGCGTTAACCTACTTCCTAGATAACCCACTGGCGACACTCTAATCTTCAAACCAATGACCTGCTTGTGGTCAATATTTCCTAGATGTCAGATGCAGTTCATCTTATCGACCGGATAAGATTCTTCAATGAATACTTGTGTATATCCTTTTTGAACCATTAAGTGCGTATTATCACTTACAACTTCATTCAGAACGATTATCAAACCTATGAACTGAAAGAGAATTATTTTTACCTAAAAAGTAGAAAAATATACGCTACAGCAGCCGCAGATAAGGACCACCAAAATGACAGAGTTTTAGATAGGAATAGTCTCACCGGGCGACATTTCTGCCCTTTTCTGTACCTTTTCTGTGTTTCATACCTTCATTCGCGGACACAATTCCAATAGGCAGACACAAAAGAAGGACGAAGAAAAGTACATTTTTATTACACGATTTCTTTTTACAAAAAGAGTTTATTGATGGACAGCGCAGTTGCATGTGTTGTAGCGGCACATGTCCCATGCTGATTGATTTGTACATCATAATTAAACGGTCCTACTGATTCGATTGCCTGAGTTTCTTATAATGTAAAAAGAGGTGATAAATGGAATTGTCAATCGTGTTATAGCTGCTGTCTTTAACAAGAGTGTTAAGTGTCAATCAGGTTTTCAATTATTTCATTCCTACGCTTTTTATACAAGTGCATAAAATGGTAGAGTAAGAGTCGCGTCTGAAACTGCACTCAGTTAAAAAAAAAATGGAATGATTTTTATATTAGAAAAGGCACTATTCGTAAATCAACAACCTTGGAGTTTCATTGATTTAAAAGCGTACTTTTGTCAACTGATTTAAGCCTTTAACGTAGTTTTAACATTTAAAAAAAAAAGGAATTTTCATTTAGCGGAAGCTAAAACATGGTAGAAAACACGACTAGTAGCTACTGCAGGCATCAATCTTTTGCACCATGGTTAAATATTGATGTTCATAGAAGATATCCTATGATTTTAAACACATTCTGCAAACAGATTATTCGATCCAAAGGTATTTGCAAAAGTTGCTAATTGAAATTTATAAGGACCATTGTCTAGCTTACGGGATTTCAATGAACATAAGAGTGGTAGAGTGGTAGAGTGGTTCTTAAAATCCATGTTTTGAATGCCATATGCGGGCATCCTGTTATTGAGTTCTTCTATCTGAAAGATACAAGTATTTTTTTTTTTTTTTTTTTATAATTTGCGCATACTCAAAGGGTTATGAGTACCTTTAACATGTTTACGCACAGTGCGGGCGTTGGAAAGGATGGATAGAGAGAGAGAGAGAAAGATTTTTGGTGTAATGGTTCTTGAAGCTCAGTTGTTTATGCTTCAGCTATTCTCCGGGGGTGGCGTCCAGATAACTGGGGAGATTTTTGTTACTAATGTCATTGCTTCTGATTCACAATACTTTTTTCCCGAACATTTTTTTTTTCAAATTCCATTAGCGTTTAGGGGTCACTACCGCGCGCTTTTCTTTTCTCGCGCCTACTGGATTACATCCAGCTAAATGGGTAGCAATTGCCTTCTATTCGCTTAAAATTTATTTATTTAGACATGAATACGTTGTCGAAGAAAGAAGAAAAAGGATAAAAGATATCTCCACTTTTACAGTCAGGATTAATGGAAAATATTGGTCCTAAGAATCTGCACCTAGAAATGATTTGCAGCTCTGATACTATCTGATACTAAATAAAACTCTCCAAGATTTTGTATCGAGCAACAAAAAAAAAAAAAAATATACAAATATTTGGCGCAACAGCTCTTTAAAGTGCCAGGGCCTAGCTTCTCGCAATCACTCTTGTTGTGTGCGTTATATTTTCCACACGAATGGAAGGGACCTACAGTTTAATGCCGAATCCGAACGGCGATTTGAGAAGCTTTTTCTAGACAACAATACTCTCGGATGTTTGTCAGACGCTCGCGAGAGGTGGGACCGTGAAAAAACTTTTGGTATTTTCTGGGATTCGAACTTGGAACCTCATGCGTAGTGATCCGACACACTAACCACTTACGCCACGGCGCCCATCCAGCAACACATTGAGATTTTTTAGCATGACTGGCCTCTCCTCTAAGTGTTTTAAAAAGGATGTAGGAATTTGGAACGATGATGAAGTTTACCAAACAAACAAAGTAGTTGTTAATTCTATGAGAGTTTTATGAGCGGCAGCGGATATTGAAAACTTTCTGCAGCGGTTTTTTGCGGTATAGAGCATATTTCAAGAGCGCGCAAACAAATATAGAAAAAAATAATGTTTGGTCCATATAAGGCCCACCATATTGGATAGGGGAGCTACTGACATTCTATAGACCTGAACATTTTGGCCTTGATCGGCCAGTTGTATGAACGCAACTTGGCTGCCGCATACCCACATTAGGATCACTTTGACTTTTGTATGTGGTAGGAGCAGCGTCCGCAACGAAGGCACAACGTGTGCGTCCTATTGCGCCGTTTACCAAAACTTGATGTACCTTTCGTTATCGTGGATGGCGAACGACGGAAAAAGCAAAGCCACTTGTAGAACGTCTAAAATCCAGAAAGAAAAAAATCTCGAAAATGAATTTCATAAATCTCGAATGGGACAAAATATAGAAAGTGCAAAAATCTCGAATGACTAACTTTCGAAAAAATCTCGAAAAGAAATGTACTTTCGAGATTTTTAAAATCCCTTCGTTTTCCTACGAAATCGGTTACTATAAAGGTGAGCACTATAAATATACCCAACTGGGGAGCGTATCGATATCTCGCTTCTTATAACCCCGTTTATCAAAATCCCGAAAAAAAAAACTTTTAAAATCCCCTCGTCTATAATCCCGATTACTTAAAATCCCGCATTTGAAATCCCGTTTTTAAGAATCCCGCCATTCTACTTGAATTTACTCATTTAAAACTAAATTTTGGCTATTTTTATTGTTTTATAGAATTTGATCAAACTGCTTGACATTTGTTGACATACCCCTAGCGGAGCGACGAAGTCACGGCTACACCACTTCGGAAAGCGGAGTTTAAATAAATGAATAGGGCGAAGCGCGCCACTTACCCTTTATTTGCCGGCAAAAAACTGTTCGCGAATAGACTTAGCCCCAGGCCGCGAATTTTTTTAAAATAAAACAACTAAAAAAGCGGGATTTCAAAAAACGGGACTATAAGAAACAGGATTATCAAAATGGGATTTTAAATGCGGGATTATAAAAAGCGGGATTATAAAACACGGGATTTTAAATGCGGGATTATAAAAAGCGGGATATCGAGCCCAACCCACGAAAACTTGCATCCACCCCAAATCCAACAGTGACTTCAAACAGGGAGGCTGGAGGTGGGCAGCATGCTCTCCATACATATTTCACTGTTTATGCATTGTGGACTTATGAATATCCCGATGGAGTGGACCACTTGTTAACATTTTTCTTCTTCTTCTTCTTCTTCTTCTTCCTTTTTCAGCGAGGTTATGATGCGAAATAAGGGATCACAACCCTTCCACTTCACCGCATTTCTACTGATCCGCCTGTGGGGTTAGCCTATCCGGCAGGCTTCCCGATTTTAGATCACTTGGTTACTGACTCCAATGAAATGCCGATGTCGTCGCATTTGTCTGATCTCAGCCGTTTATAGGCCCGCGTTTCCTACATCGCGAAGTCTTTGGAACGTTATTGCATTTTTAACAGGGTTCAAATGATCTCTTCTTTGAACGTGGCAATACCACCTGAGCCTGTCGCACTCTATTCTTTGTACGATGGTTTCCTTGATGTGAAAGCTTCCACGGATCTTCGAACTTCTTATTCGATCAATTTCTGTCACTCCTGCTGTCATGCGAAGCATCTTCATCTCAGCTGCCGTTAATTTACTCTTACTTTTTGTACATCGTCCAACATTGTGAACCGTATGTGAGCACTGGACGCAAACTGCGGTGTACAGCCTTACTTTCGACTTAGGTGGCATTTTTCTGTCACCGAAGAAAGCGGAGTTTTACCGCCACTTTATCCAACCTACGTTTACGCGATGATTGATGTCGTCATCACAGGTTGCTTTGCTATTGATCATAGATCCCAGATACTTGAACTTTTCGCACTTGGAAAGCACCGTCCCATTCAAATAAATGTCTGGAATAGGCCTGAGTGGATCAAAGAACGGGCAGCATAAGAGCTCTGTCTTTTTTGAACTAATGCGATACCTATTACCCTCCAAAACGTCCACCCACACATCAAGTGCTCGTTGCAGGGATGTAGGATCCTCACCTATTACGGCTCCATCATCAGCAAAAAATAACTGATGTACCTTTGGGTTCGTCATTTTACCTTCAAGCAGATAATCAAGGGCTGCAATAAAGAGCAAACGACTTAAAACGCTTCCCTGGTGCACCCCGACTTTGATTAGGAACTCTTCCGTTACTCCAGCGGGGCATCTTACTCTTGTCTTTGCTCTTTCGTACATGTCCATGATCATCTCTACATAGGTTTCTGGAACCCCTCGGTGTCTTAGTGCCACACATATCAGATCTCGTGGTTGTCTGTCGAACGCCTTTCAAAGTCAATCAATACAATATGCAAATCATTTAAAGAATCACTATGTTTTTCCATTATTATTCTTATACTTTGGATCGCATCTGTGGTTGATTTACCCGAGACAAACTCGCACTGATCATCTGGTAGCCGTACTATTTTTCGCAGTCGGCCTAGGTGGCCCACTCAACGATCTTCATGGTGTGTGACATCAGCTTAATCGAACGGTAGTTATCACAGTTTCGCGTATCACCCTTCTCTTTGTATACAGGGTGAAGGTAACTTTCCCTCCATTGATTCGGCATTGGATCATATCTCACAAATTTGGAGATGAGTATTTAACCGCCTCACTAACTTCTTCGACCGAAATGTCGGGTATTTCTTCAGAGTTAGTGGTGGTTCTTGGAAAGCATAGCCGGAGAAACTGTTAATTCAAAAGTTCTTCACAATACTGCCACCACCTCTGCAGAATTTTGGCGTCATCCACAAGAACCTGACCATGAGCATTGTTAATGAACTTTGGCGAACGAATCTCCTGAGCATTCCTCCTTCTTTGGGCGGCTATTTTGAAGATAGTGGCGCTCTTGTTCATATTGTGTCCTCGCAGGTTCTGGATAGCCTGGTTTGCATCAGCAACCGGGGAAGATATTTTCTTCAGCTCCCAATACAGGCCGTCCGTACTCTCTGCTTGAAGCTGGGCGCACTTCTTCTTCGCTTTGTTCTTGCAACATCTGTATGCCGTTTCGAGACGAGCTTTTTCGTCACTATTATTAGAGGGGCACTTTGACCAAGCTCTGAAAGCCGCTTTTTTCTCACTTATCACCTTCTTAGCTTCATCACTCCACCACCATGTTTCGTTGATGGTGGCCTTTTGAAGCTCCTAGCAGTGATTTGGCCTTCTTTAAGCAATTTCGCTGTACGGAATCCCACATATTTTGTGCTCTGCACTCTTCATCCTCAGCTCCGTTGATTGTGTGAGAGAGGTAATTTTTCATCACGAAAACAAAAGCCTCGACTTTTTCTTTGTCCAGATTGTACCACTTGATTTTCTCAGAGACCCTTGTTTGTTTGCTTTCCTTTGATGTCTTCATAAAAATGTCTGTTAGCAGGAGACGGTATTGCTGAGCGATCGCCTTTCCTAGGATCACTTTGCAATCTTTTACCGAGGCTTCATGAAACCGACTACCAAATGGTAGTCAATCTGAGTTTCATCTTCACTACTGCTGAAAGTGGTCAGATGCCGGCTTTGTTTGATTAACATGGTATTTAACACGATAAGACCGTGTGATTTACACATGCTTAGGATGTCTTCACCAGGAAGGTTCCTGGTACCGTATCCTAGTTCTCCATGGCAGTCTTCGTTATACTTCCCGATATGTCCATTCAAATCTCCTCCAATAAACAGAAACTCTTCCTTTGGGAAGTTCTAAGGAGATTGTGGAAATCTACCGAAGATGCATCTTTATTTCTCTGATCGCACCCATTTTGGGAAGCATATGCACTGACAATATTTCACACTTCTCCTTGTATTACTAGAATGAAAGACATCAAACGGTCGTTCGACTTCGAAATGCTCAAGACGTTACCAAGTAGCTCTGCCGCAAGGATAATACCGATTCCGTTCCGTAGTGGAACATCTTGTAATCTTTTGTCCTAACGTCCAAGAAACGCGCCCGATTTCCGGTGTTTTTTCATTTCGTTTCTTGGAACAAGATATCCAACATTTTTATATTATATTTTTCTAGATATCGGGGTAGACCCATACTTGCACCTATAACTGTAGGACAAATCTCGTACCTACTCATGAAGAAATTCGATCTCGAGATTTTAATCAAAAATTATACTACGTTATAGAGAAACTCGAAGAGTGGGTTTTGAAGTTCTGTAAGTCTACTATATACCTTGGCCTACAGTCTAAATGGCTGCAGGGATTTAATTCAAACCTTTATCTGAGGTCCGTGGGCATATACTGAATTTTTGGTCTAAAGTTAACAGTACTTTACTTAAGGCTGATTTAAAAAAAATAAAATAAAAATAAAAATAAAAAATCTCTAAAATTAGAGCCAATTTTGCTCAAATTTTATGTTAGGAGTAGTTAAGATATACGAGTATATAACAAGATCGTGTATGTTTTTCGCGATAATTACTAACTTTTTATTTTTTTTCCGAGGGTAGATGAAAATCTTCAAGAAGACACTATGAGAACCAACAGCGCATGCTCAGTAGTATGGGGTTAATACCCACTAAAAAAATCTCCCTGCAAAACATTCATGTTTATTTTACTTAAGCTAAGTTTTCAACTTATCAAGCCGTTTTTCTTTCAGGAAAATTAGGACGTTTGGCACGTACCTTCGCATTGGAAGTTCCTGTTGACTGCGCAGTTTAGACGCTCTTTCTCGCTTTCCACTAAGTCTAAAGGTTTGGTTCTTTGTAGACGGCGCAGTCAATTTCTGTCTTCCAAAATTTGTAGGACTATATTATTCACGTTGCTTTTAGTCGACTTTTATGCTTCCTCGTGTAGTTTTAGATTTCATCTCCGATTGATTTAATGCCGAGACCTCTGTGGATATCACTGTTTCTGACATACCACGCTGCACTAAAAATTCCTCTTAGCTCTTTGTTTTCAAAGGTTTGTAAAATATTATCTCATATTACACAGGCGGATCAGTAGAAATGCGGTGAAGTGAGAGGGTTATGATCCCTTGTTTTCGGATCATAACCTCGCCGAAATTGGAAGAAGAATTACTTATTTTGCTAGAACTCCGGACTTGTATACCAAGTGTCCACACCGGTTTTAAAAGTTGCTTGTATAAAAGCAGTTTGTTCTCTACATTAAGCTTGGAATATTTTCCAATAACCAATATATTTTTCTACATTTATAGTATTTTCTAGTTCTTTGCGTTTTTACTTTACGTGCAACTTCCAATTCAGCTTTGCATCGAGTTTAAAAAAATCCGCAAATTATTAATTTATTTATAAGTAAAATTTACAAGAACGGTTTGGGAGTTTCATTTAGTGCAATTCGCCAAGTCTGTCCATTTATTTACTCTATTCAGTACTTCTTGCAATTTTCCCGTGGTCTCTTAGACCGCTTTGCCGACTGCCAAGATAAAATAACAGTGCCGCCGGCAAATAAAGCTAACGCAGTGCTATCTACTTGCGGTATATCACAAGTGTATCTATAATAGATAAAAAAGTGAACCAAGAACGCTTCCTTGTGGTACCCCAGCCATTATCACCTTAAAGTCTGAATAATATAATTAATATTTCCGTGTTTGACGCGGAACATTCTTTTTGTGAGATAAGTCTTAAAAATATTATACAGGGTGGGCCAACTGCAAGTTTCTTTTTAAAAATGCAATTAAATGAACAAAATTATGTTCCATGTATTATGGTTTTATTAGTAAGAGCGAACATTCCCATTAATTACGGAGCACAACGTCGTTCAAGTGGCTGCCTTAGCTGGCCTCGCAGTAGTGCATTCTATCACTCCAATTTTCCAAGACATTGTTGATGGTTTCGGGCTGTAGCTCATGGATTGCTTGGATGATATTGGTCTTAAGTGCTTGAATCGTTTCCGGATTGTTGGCATGATATCGGTCCTTCACGGTTCCCCACAAAAAAAAAGTCCAAAGGGGTCAAATCGCAGCTCCGAGGCGGCCAATTGACATCGCCAAGACGGCTGATAACACGATTTGGGAATTTGGTGCGCAAAAGACCGATTGTGACATGGGTTGTGTGGCATGGCGCGCCATCCAGCATGAACCAGAGGTCGTCCATATCCATGTCTTCAATTTGAGTCCTTAACATGGATCTGTAACGCCCACCGTTGACCGAAACGTTGTTCCCAGCCTCATTTTCGAAGAAAAATGCTCCAATGATGCCACCTCTCCACTCTCGGCTACAGTAGCCACATTCTCGTCTGTGCGCACCGGGAGACGACGGGGACCATGAGTACTGTCCACTAGCATACCAGTTTCACGAACTTTTTGCACAAACTTGCGTACAGCAGGCGCGGTGGGTGCTTTATTTCGGCCAAATTCTTTTCGAAAAACGCATTGTTTGGGCTACACAGCACTCACTTTGGAAATAAGTTTTCAATATTTCCCAATGTCGTTCAAGCATAAGGCGACTCATTTCGTTCCGCGGAGGTAGGATACTGACTTTTTGTCAAGATTTCGAGTGGGAAACAGCTGTCAGTGTTAAAATAACCTTTGATTTAAAAAGAAATCACTAGATGGCCCACCCGTTATAAGGACTCGGGCAGAACTTGTCGTAATTTTAACTTTAAGTCTTCATACCAGACCAAAGCTTTGAGAGATGTCAGGGAATACGCTTGAACAAATCTTTTTTTTTTTTCTTCAAGAGATTTTTCGATCATATCTGTTACTCTATGTATTTGGTCAATTGTAGAATGCTTGCTGTGAATCCGAATTGGTGATCCGGGATGAGACGTTTTTCTTATATAGCTGACTGTATTCGCCTAAGCAATATGCTCTTGAACACTTTGGTTGTAATTGGAAGAAGGGAATTTGGTCTATAAGACGTTTTGTCGTTTGGTGGAGCGGAAATCTTCGCTATTGAAACAGTAGCGCAGCCTTTTCACAGAAAGAAACTCAATCCTTCCAATATTAGTATCTTCGTGGATAGTCAAGCGGCAATCAAAGCACTAGATAGCGAGGAAGTTAAAAGCAGTTTCCAGATGCCGAAATTCCCTGTATATACAATTACCATAATGTAGCTCTCTGTTGGGTTCTGGAACAAAGCAATATAAAAGGGAATGAGGTAGAAGATGAACTACCCAGAGAGGGATCATCATTTATGTATAACATACTCAGACATCAGTAGAAGTTCCCATTGGAGTACTAAAAAAAAATCGTCATTAAAACAAAAGCGATCACTTTCGCATGGTTTTCCGCTACTGTATCATATTTCGCAGTTTATGGTCGGTATTGGACGAAGAAAGAACCAAAATCCTGCTGGCAATGAATAAAAAAGAAGAACAGATCTTGGTAGGTGCACTTACAGGACGCTACGAGTTAGGGGAAATTGCCGCAAGACCAGGCATTAACTCACCCGATCACAGCAAAAACTGTCAAGACGCAGAAGAAATAGAAACTATCAAGCACTTGCTGTGTGACTACCCAAATCTAAAAAATAGCCACTTAGACCATATGGGTAACAGATTTTTTGGCGAACTGAGAGATCTTGTGCAAGTTCCACTCGGAACATGATACGTTTCATAAAGAGCTTAGGTTGGCTCGCTACTAGACCAACCGAAAGCTAAACAGTTTATAGGTTCCACAAACAAAAAGAGAAACACAATGGACTGTTTGGCAGCCGTGAGAACCACTTAGGTGGGCATCCCTCTAACCTAACCTAACCTACTCACCCTTAAAGCAGTAAGTAAAAGGGGTTCGTCTTCTAGGTCAGAATGCAAGCAAATAACGGGATATAGTATTGCGAGTTTCGAATATTCAAACTGCATTTAAAGCAAACGAAATCTATAAATTGGACAATGTTATAACGGAAATCAATGAAAAGAGGTATTAAACAAAATGTAGGTTATTGTTACATTTGTATATTTGTCCAAGTTTACTTTTCTTAATTCACCCCATCGCCCTACAATTAAAAATATTACGAATTCGCCGAAAATTAGTGAATCCAACTCTAAAATGCCGCATTTACAAAAGAACGGGAGAGCGTATTCGAACTAAAAATCAAACTTTAATCTAATCTAGATTACAAGATGACGATATGGACCATGAAAAGGATTGTCGCTTCCATGCATACATATGTATTTACAGAAACGGGGTGAATTACCAAAAAGAGTATTGGAAGAAGGAGGGATGTAAATTGTTGTTATCCTTACTCAATGATTTTTGGTTATAAGTCATTTATTGTACTTAAAACCGACCATATTCTGATGAATTATGTTGTGCTGACTTGCAATAGTCCGCTGATCTAAATGGTTTCTGTTAACTTTGATTTCGAAAAGCATCTGTATTTGATGATTGGATAGCTCTATTGCCGAAATTAAGAAAAACGTTCGTTCATAGAAAGTTAGCTATCGAAACGATATTTTACTGTCAAGTTTTCTGAGACACTCTACAGAACTCAGGCTAAGAACTGACTTATATAATTGCGAGAGCTTCACAGAGCTGCATGCATTCATGCATAACACGTTACTCATTTAAAATGAAAATAGCTACTAGCTATGTATTCAGAATCAATATTGACACCTTGAGCCTTTGATAATGAAAGCAAGTTATCAAAAACATTAAACCATTAACCTGCGGAATCACATTAACATTCAGCGAAAGTAAAACTTAACACGGATCCAAAAACGATATCACTTTATAGCGGATCGAGTAACATCCACGTTGGTGGTCGTTGCCAAAAAACACGATACGAGCATTTACGAGTGCAAAAATGGCGAATTTCTTAAACCAGTGCAACTTACACCGTGGATGGCTTAACATCAATCAAAGCCTCATGCCATTCGATGGTTGTGTTTCGCCAAATTAATGAATACCATTAATCATTGATCCTTGGTGGTAAACATTCACATGGGAGCACACTACGAGTACTCCGGATTGATGAGGTATTTTGGCGTACGGATACAAATTTCATGGTAGCGGCAAGGACTGAATAAACAGTTAACTGCCTACCGGTGCATCGCGCGCGCACGCTTGCGTTCACTTTATTGTGGTGCCCCCCACAAACTGATGGGCACTAAACGGTTTCTAATTTAAAGGCCAGCACACCAAATGATTGATGAGTCGTGCAAGCCCAGTGTCATGTCATGCGGCATCATTCAAAAGTTTGTTGGATTTCGGGTAGAATTGTATTACGTTCAGCTCGGACCACCAACCGTGCACCGGTGATGGTGGTAACTATCGTCGTCGTCGCCATTGTTCCTGCCGCCATCAATAATGTCTGCGCGAACTTGAGCTTATCATTTGCAGAGAATATGTTTCGAGGGCATATACATACCTACGCAAGTCGTTAAACATGCCGTTAACATTTGAACACGCATTAAGGATGGCCTTGAAGTTGATTGTTTTGCAATAGGCTTTGTTGGGCTAATTTGTTTGGGATGGTACTTTGCAAATTCATTGATGTTGAGCTGTGCTCAGAATATTGATAGTGGTCCTGTGTAATATTCGTATCCTCCACATAAAAGGTTAACTTAGGACAAACATTGGACTTGAAGCAATATTATAATGTGCAACAAAGTTTTCTTGGACTTATCCACCATCTGTTGGAGGAAATTAATTCTTACAGAGCAAAGAAATATATTATATTATAGATCCATAAGTCTCTCTGTGTGACTACAGTGCCCGAGTGATGAGCTACTAAACAATAACTATAATAATAATATGACGCTTCCATCAATATTATCTCCTTCCCAGCTTGAAACCTGCTGCAAAAGGTGGAAAAGAAAGACTCTAGTATGTATAGTAGATGTATCTACATCTTGGATTCGTCCATGTATAAAGCCAGTTAAACTGTAGCAATGACGTGCTGGCTTGTGAATTCAATTCTGCTGTCGGTTTTAGTAGTCAGCCTAGTTTGATCATCGGATTTTTCCAGCTTACTTGGTACGGACCGCATGTACACAATTGTTACGTAGCGCAATGATGCTGACGGTCGCCTGCAAATTTCCTGGGCCTGAGTGGGCCTTTCGTAACCTTTTGTTGATCATACCTGCTAACGATTATCATACCTAAGTTTTTTTTTAACAGATAATTGCGTTATGCTGTGGACATACTACATTTATACTTGACTGAAACAAGCAATTTATTTTCTTAATCCAATTTTTACCACAAAATATGCAAAATATATACTACTTGAACATTTTCTTATCTTCAAAAATAAAGGTCTAAAGAAACTTATTCCACTAACTCCCTTAATGGACTTAAATTTGTACATGTTCACACTTTTGTCCTTCCCGCTTGCGTTCAATTCCAAATTGATTTACTCCTTCGTGGGTGAATCCAATAAATCTTCTGCGGCACCAGCAGGCAGCGTTAAACTTGCAAAAGGGATTAATTTTTTCAAAAGAAGATACGCTGACAGCAGTATGCTGCTGTAGCTGTTGAAGCTGACGCTCTTCCAGCAATTACCATCGTCATGGGTAAGTGAGTAAGAGTAAACATATCTTTGTATCTGACAGCGATGGCAAGCAGGGTGTCAAAATACAATTACGTTGGCACCCGCTGATTTTCACGGGGGGTAAGTAAGTTTAGTATTCATTGGAAATCAAACCGTGGAAGTAAGTTGTGGTCACAGTAAAATATGTCTTAGGAAGTGTGGTTTCAATTTTAGTTATTTATTTGGTTCTTTCAAATTTAATAAATATAAGCTGTAGCTGTGAGGAACATTTTGAATTATGTACTTATAGAGCATATATTTTTTTTATTTTTTCAATGTCAATATTGATTGTAAATTCTCGTACAACAAAAAAAAAAAAAAAACAAACGTTGTATTCTGTACCCGCAGTCAAAGACGATATAAATTATTGAATATTTGAAAAATTAAAAAAGGAAAGCCTATTTATGTTCGTCATATCTTTTCCCAAGTCATGTTCATGTTGTAAGACTTCAGATTAAATTGTGAATTTGAAATTCATGGTCTGGAAGCAGGTCTTGATTTGTAGGCTAGTTATCTGTAGTCATAGCCTTGTCTATTGAGTAATCTAGGACATAATTCATCTGGCAGTTCTGTGAAAGGTCTGGGCTAATCACTGGATTTTTCAATAAATATGGTAGAAGTGGAGTGAACGGTGCTAGTGGCATGAAAGATGCAGCTGCCGCAAAAATGGCGTGAGCGGCGAAAGTGGTATTGGAAATGGCATGAGTGGTAAAAGCGCCGACGACGGGGCGAGAGATGTTTGGGTGTCAGGAAGGAGAAAAGTATCATGAGTAACGTGGGCTCTGGGACCGGTAGGGCAAACCACAGATACATACTTACATATAGGTGCATAGGAACATTACATCTTCTTCTTCCTTTTTCAGCGAGGGTATAATCCGAAAATAAGGGATCACAACCCTCCCACTTCACCGCATTTCTACTGATTCGCATGTGGGGTTCGCTTATTTGACCTCAGAAAATATCGGCAGGCCCACCGATTTTGGATCACTTGGTTACTGACTCCAATAAAATGCCGATGTCGTCGCATTTGTGTGATCCAGGCGTTTATAGGCCTGCCTTTCCTACATCGCGATGTCTTTGGAACGTGCATTGATATTGCTTTTTTAACAGGGTTCAAATGATTTCTTCTTTGAACGTGGCAATATCAGCTGAGCCGGTCGCGCTCTATCTTTTGTACGATGGTTTCCTTGATGAAAAAGCTTCCACGGATCTTCGAACTTCTTATTCGATCAAATTTTGTCACTCCTGCTGTCATGCGAAGCATCTCTATCTCAGCTGCCGTTAATTTACTCTCATACTTTTTGTACATCGTCCAACATTGTAAGCCGTATGTGAGCGCTGGACGCACAACTGCGGTGTAGAGCCTTCCTTTCAACTTAGGTGGCATTTTTCTCTCACAAAAGATAGCTGAATTTTCTTGCCACTTCATCCACCCTACGCTTACGCGATGATTGATGTCGTCATCACAGGTTGCTTTGCTATTGGTCATAGATCCCAGATACTTGAACTTTTCGCACTTGGAAAGCATTGCTCTATTCGAATAAATGTCTGGAATAGGCCTGAGTGGATCAGAGAGCGGACAGCATAGGTACTCTGTCTTTTTTGAACTAATGCGATACTCATTTCCCTCCAGAACGTCCATTCACACATCAAGTGTTCGTTGCAGGGATGTAGGATGTAGGCTCCATCATCAGCAAAGAATAACTGATGCACCTTGGGGTCCATTACTTTACCTTCAAGCAGATAATCAAGGACTGTGATAAAGAGCAAATAATCACATAGGAACATTACATATGGCCTAAAATGAAATACGGTCTCAAACGTTTAGTTAGCTTTTGGGCGCAGATATCGCAAATGTGAAGTCCATCACAATGTCGGAGGATTGCGTTTCTCAAATGAATCGGGCCTTTGGCATCATATTGCTAATCTGGTATCTCATTTAAGTTTCTTCAATTCTTTGACGCATAATATACATATTTATTCCTATTAGGCTCCCGACGAAAAGTCTCTGCCTGAGACATGGCTGACTTTCATCTTCTGCGGTCTTAGGCACGCTACTTCCAGTTGTGAAGTTTTCGAGTTTTCTGGCATCCGCGACAGCTTGGCCTTGACGGAATTCGGTGCATGTTTGGAAGAGTTCCGGAAGAGCTGTTTCCAAGTTGCACAGAGCATCGCGTGTTTTCCAGCGTTACGCGACATATCTGGATAAGTTTTGACGGTATCCCGAATTGGGCCATCGCTTGGTAGAGTTCAAGACGATGAATGCTGTCATAAACGGCTTTCAAGTTGATGGTGGTGAGTTTCGATTTGTTATTCGTTGGTCTTTTCCAGGATTTGCTTTAGTGTGAAAATTTGGTCTGTTGGCGATCTACCGGGCCAGAAGCCACGCTGGTTCTTGCTGATTAGTGTGTTGCAAAAAGGTTTTAGACGTTAACACAATACGTTGGATAGGATCTTATATGCGACATTAAACAGGAATATGCCTCGATAGTTGTTACAAGACATAGGATCGCCTTCTTTTGAAGATGGGGCATATAGAGCTGATACTCCAGTCGTTGGGCATACTTTCCTTCAACCATACTTGGCTAATGACTTGGTGCATGCGTCCTACCAAGACATCACCTCCGTATTTTAAAAGTTAAACTTGCTAATACGGTCAAATTTGCGGAATATATTTTTTTAGCTTAATACTATATATGCAAGTGCAAAATATTCTTTAAATCCTATTAGAAATGTCGCAGCTCTAATACGAGTAATAGAAAACTAATTACTGCAAATTATTGAGTCAAAGATTTCAAGATAATTCAAGTATATCTTTCTGACGAAAGAATTTATGATGCACATGGTTGGGTTGGCAAGTAAAAATATTAGATTAAGGATCAGCAGATCCCCGACGTATTATCAAGGGCTACTGTTTTATCTAAACAGAAGCAGGGCAACTTAAATATTTTCCATCATTCAATTGAAAAGATTAGAAAAGTGGGTTGAAATAATTGAAATACTGACTAATCTTTAAGAGGGATATGAACTTCGCTAGGAAAACAGGTGTCTGGGATGGATTTCATTATTCTGATTGGTTTGAAATGGATTTTGGTGTCAAACAAGAATGTCTTCTCAGCGCATTGGCTGTTGTACTCTTTAATAACAATATTGCGACTAAGCTTTCAGATGGTGTTCGAATAGCTAGTACTGCAGTAAATGTTTTGCTATAAGCAGGTGATGTCGTGCTCCTGTTGGAATCACTTACCAATCTTCTGTGGTTGACCAATTTTCTTTATATGTACGGCAAGAAGTGGTTTTTTTCAAGGCTCATCGGAATAATGTCATAATTGGTTTTTGAAAGAAAACAAAGCAGTATAAATACATGGGAGTTCAAATAGACTCGTCTTTGAATTTACAAGAAACACAACTCTTGGAAAAAGCCTGGTAAATGTAACTTGGACAAACATTTTTCAAATAAACACATATCTCTGTCAGCAAAATATAAAATTTGCAAGTCAGCTGTTAAATCAACATTATATTATGCTGCCCAAATTTGAAGAAAAATTTCGTCGAAATTTCATAAAAAATATGGTCAACTTACCAATGAATATACCCAGCTGTGCAATATGTACTTGGAAACAGGACTACCCAAACTACATATTGGTACACTTAAAGCACATGCTGACATCATCAAAGTTTTAGCTTACCCTGACAAGAATATTATTTTATGAAGTACGAAATAAGTATTGGTGAATGGCGAAGTGACGAATTCTTGGTAGCGCATATGGCGTAAATGCTGCCATAAACTCTTGTAGTATAATGTACATAAAAGAGCAGCTATATCGTATAATTAGCTTATTTTGAAAGGCTACTGCTGGTAAAAGTTCGTGGATCTGAAAACCACATTTTATATTCGCAGCTCTCCTTTAATACATTAAGTGATAATTATTTTCAGGACACACTTTCTTGCACGGAGATACCCTGCATTTTTAAAATAAGTTATGAACTCCTAGGTCTTAATGGATGTCCATACAAAGGAAGTTTTAAGCAATTTTTATCCTTGTACTATTTCAACGCCAAGAAAGACTGCTATGACTTCTTGGGAGTGTGTCCTATACTAAACCTACCGAGGCTAACATATTTGCAAAAAATAACACTAACGCTGAAGGAAATATGAAGTTACAATTTCAAATGGAACCAACTGGAGCTTATATAGCTTTGTGAGGATCTTATACAAATATCGAATAATAGAATATTAATTCATTTGAATATGTATTGCTAAGCTAAAGTGATGGCAATGTCATTATAAAATATATCAATAATAGACTAATTGTATGGAAAATTAAAAAAGTATACCTTGCTTTGCAAGCAGTTCAACATTTGAACTCACACATTGCAGGCTCCTATATTCGCTCATTCTCATTGAATTAATTATCCTCTACGTTATCCAAACGTAAGCAAATTGCATGAGAACTGATTTCTTTCAATTTGCTCCTTAACTCGCCCTGTTATCACTTCAAATTAGTTTCCATTTAAGTTGCCCTTGGTAACACACCGATGTGTTTCCGATAAATATTCCCTACAACAGTGCCAGATCTCTCAACTGAGCAGCAGTGAATTAATCCTCACCGTTGTTAATTTAACCATAAAATGCAGCTAATTACTCGATATTTACACTGCCACATGATAAGGGCAGCCCACTGCTTCACCACATCCCGATTAAGCAATTAAACGAGTGCGATGCACGATATCCTCTCTGCTGCCTGGAATTGTAGCATTTAAAAACAATCTTCATTTAATCGTTTCGTAATTATTGCCAATAAATTCATCCCGACTTATACGAGAATTTACCGAAAAAACCAAAAGACGCACCAGAGAGAATAATGTACCCAGGAATCTATTAATGACAAACAAAAGTGTATATCGAGCGTCAGTCCGCACAGCCATCCTACTACTGAAGCGTCTTCTCTTGGGGTAATAATTCTGGACGCATGACGATTACTACAAGTGTCTTCAGTTGGTTTGTTAGCTCTTAGGATCTGCGAATTCCAGTTTACATCAACGAATGCCGGTGATCAGGTGCGCGGGGGGTATCACATTGCAATTCCAAGAAACCGCACGCACACACGACATCCAATAATAATGCATCATTGGAATCGCTGCTGCCCCCCGCTTCTGCGGTGCAGAACAGCGCCACCGCCGCCGCCGCGAAGGACTGGCGGTGCGCGGTGTTTGTTTTGTAGGACTCGTTTCGTTATTAGTAATTAAGTGGAGAAATGGCGTTGTTGCCGCCTGGCGTGTGCCTTTCTCTCGCTGACTCATTGCATACCATCATCGCGGCGCGCGCGGAGAGAACTGGTCTATAGGTTGCTGTTGCTGCTGTGATCGTCGAAGGATGCAATGTAAAGTGATTTGAATAAAATCGAATATAGGACATACACAGACTGGTTGGCAGTAGTGCAACTCGCATCAGTTGTTTTGCCTGATGGTGGTATTCAGTCAGTGGCACTCGTTGCTTTCGGTGCAATGAATTGTTACACCTGCTGAAGTGAGCTCCTTCCTGCTGCAGGACCAATAACTTTCCTTTTTTTGCCCTCGGTTATGCTTTGGCGGATTTTTAGTTTGCATAACTACTGTGGAAAGAAACTATTTGGGTGCTTGAGTGTCCTTCGACGTGATACATTCGATGAAAATATTAATTCATTTGTAAACTAAGAGCAATATATTGGATTTCCGGGAAATTTAAACAGTCGTATATTTAACTCTTTCCAAATACTCTACAAAAGCTCATTTTGAGCACAGGGAGATAGACAAATCCATTAATGCCAGATACCTTACTTACGAGTAGGTCATTCATATCGTAAAACATGGCCCGTTTTGAAAACAACATAGAATTTCTAAAGCTACCGAAAGTCGGGCTGGTAAACTTAAGTCGATAAGCTAATAGCTATTTTCAGATACTCTAGTCCTGCTAAATTTTAATCGTTATGAAGTACAACAGGGTCGACATACTTCCCCAATCTAGCTAGGAGCGAAAACTGAACTAACAATACTTTGTGAGCAGGCAAATATCTTGAAGTACAGTTCACGAGCAGTCGATGCGACTAGCAGAGCGGTGATCTGGATTTGAGGTAAACATACTTTTTCGAGAAGAAGGTGAAGTAGCAAATAAGGGAAGAGTACACGTTCATACTATATTTGCATTGGTAATGAAGATAGTACTAATATTCGGAGGTAGTCATTTGGTAAGTTTATTAACGCCGAACTATGAAGATAGTTACAATTACTGTGACCACATCGAGATCATTTAAGTTGCATTCCAAAAGAACAGTTATTGGCAGATGCACCAATAATAGAGTTTGGAAACTACAATAGAAAAGCTGGATTAAAAAATATGTATAGTTAACTTGACGGCAGATGGTTCGATGGTTAGGAAAGCAAACAATATACGTCGTCACTCTATGAACTGGTTGATCTAAGAACTTCTCTCATTATAGCAATGTCTTACATCTTCCGATAAGTTAAGTCAGTGCTTAAGTAAGTGCCGCAGGTTGAATTTTATAGAAATTTTTCAGTGGAATGCAAACGGCCTGAGCCAGCGAAAGCTCGAACTGAAGTATTTCCTAAAGAGAAACAATATAGATATTATGTTGGTTTCTGAAACTCATTTAACCAAAAAAAAAAAAAAATGCTTTAGAATTAAGAACTGTATATTTGACGACACAAAACACCCTTCAGGCAGTGTACGAGGGAGTACCGGTATTCTAGTGAGGCAGAAGTTAAATCCGCATCTACTGAAAGAGTTCAATAATGCATACTTACAAGCTGCTTCTATCTACCTGGACGATTTTCCAGATACGATCACAATATCGGTTATATACTGTCCTCCAAGCTTCACCAAAACAGAAGAGCAGTACATTAAATTCTTCAATACTCTTGGTAATTGATTTTTGCCATCAGGCGACTATAACGCATAACATATTTTCTGGGGATCAAGACTAACCAGCCCAAAGGCCAATAGACTCTGGAACGTCGTATCTAATAAAAGATTCGACACTATCACTGCTCATAGCGCAATTTACTGCAGATCGACGAAAAATTCCAGACCTGCTGGACTTCGGCATAATAAAAAACCTAAATCGTGACTCGCTGAAGCAAGTCTAGAGTTTTCATCAGATCATTCTCCAATCATAATCACGTGGAGAAGGAACCATATAACCCTAGTTTCTCCATCAACTTCTCTCACCAACAAAAATGCAAACTGGTTTAAATTCAAGAAATATATAAGCGCCCACATTAACCCTAAGATCTCCTTAAAGCCCAGAGCAGAAATAGATACTGAATTCCTAAACTTCAACCAAGTCATAACCGATGCCGCACATAGCGCCACAGTACCCTAGTGCACGAAATAAATATAGCATACAAGACATATTTTAATGTAACTCATTTTTATATATTTATTTTGCATTTATTTTTGTTATAAACTTTATAGAAGGAAAGCAATATAATAAAACATTAAGTTTAAAGATTCATCATAAACTTGACATAAAAAAAAAAAAATTGCGATACAGTTCAAACGAAATAATTAATGCGTACAACTTAAAAAAAAACTATGTTTTTATGAATAAAAAAACAAATCTTTTATTTTTAATAATCAATAGTAGTTTTTTTTTAAACCTATCCAGCCAGTTGTTCATTTAAACGATTTGTCAGCCAGCAAAAGCCAGCCGATTTTATACGAACATATCTCTAGGAACCAAGCAACTTTGCAGTGGCAGCAACAACAAATAACTAAAAAACATTCATTTTTGCGCCGCCTGAAATTAGGCATAAAAAAAATTAAAATTCCCAGCCAGTCACATTTGGCTGGGGATTAAATCAAGAGTAGTAGCCAGCCGATGTTTGTATTTGTTTTATGTGTAAAATTTGACTTAACTAGCATTTACTGGCTGGCTAGGTTTAAAAAAAAAACACGGGTAATATGACCTCCATTTTTTTGAATAATATAACATACTTCATGCGACGAGCCATCACTTGATTATCTACCTTGTCGTGGTGTGATGGCTTATACTAGAGCTCAAGACGCTTGGAATCGACATCGGGGACGTATCACGTCCCAAGCGGTATCGCCGCAACGTTGAGCGATTCACTTGAAGAGGCTCGAAGTAAAACTAAAAGATAATCATCCTACCTAGTCTCCTAGTCCCCACCTCCCCCAACTCTTCTCCCTGGCTGGACCAAGGTGTCAACCGTACCGTGCCAAGGAACAGGCTGGCTGAGGGCCCAGGGCAACCAAAAATAGCTCAGTCGCAAACGGTGTATTCAGAGACAGCGGGCATGCTCTGGTATCAACCGCCTTATCTGCATAATGCGGGGCTCTGTGCAGACTGACCACCCTTTCCCTAGCTACTCGTGGGACCAAAATTTCATCAAAAAAAAACCAGACCTTGAGGCCAGACTTCAACAAAAAAAACCCGGAAACAGCCGACATCGTTGGCAGCTCTAAAAGCACTACACGTGTGGAAGAGCATCTGTAGAATCTCTGCATAGACGATTCCGTCAGCAAGTGCTCCGTGCTGTCGGACGAACTGAACAGCGCTACACCCACGTGCAGTTCAGCTCCTCCATCTCCTCCCAAGCTTACCGACCAAGAGAAGAAGTCGCTAAGTCGTGAGACTAAAGCGGCTTTCCGCATCCTTGACCGACTAGGCAAAAAGGAGGAAAAGGAGTGGAGTCAGCAAGAGCGGGAATCTCACGTCTGGGCAACTGACATTGCCAGACAGTTCAGCGAGCTTATGAAGCTAAAGCCTCTACGGCACTTCGCTACTCGTGGGCAACGCCACCCTTCTACCCGTGGCTCACGCCAGTCCTCCACCCGGGGCACTCGCCAACCCACGAATCGAAGAGTAAATCCCTCTCCTCGAAAGAATCGCTCCCACGTTAACGACACACCGAGTCGATCTGGTATACCAAACCAAGCTGGGGGCCAGTCCGTAGTCGCGATAGACTCTGCGCCCAAGAGACGCAGGTCCATAGACGAGGAGTCCAACGCTTCGAAAATGACAAAGAGCTCAGTGAGCTCTAAACCCTTCTCCGAGACGGTCAAGAACAGCCTCGTCGTCGCGATAGTGGACTTGTCTGACGAAGAAGGGAGGATCTCCTACGATAAGTGGAGGCTCATTGAAGGCAGAGTGATGAACTGCCTTTACGGGCGTATTTTAACTCATCCTAACTCTCCACCTACCTTTCAAGACGCTGGCTGGCATCAAGGCTTTGTTAAGCTGATCGCATGCGAAGATCAGAACTCGGTCGACTTCATCACTGCTGCCATTAGCAGCATAGGTGAGTTCACCCTAGTGTCATTTCTAGACATAGAGGGAGCCATCAACAACGTTAAAACAAATTCGATTACCAGTGCCTTACGCAGGCTCAACATCTGCGAACCCATTTGTTGTTTCATAGAACACATTCTAAAGAACAGGGTAATAACAGCATCCTTCGGAAGTAGCACTGTCAAGCGACTTGCACATAGAGGCACCCCTCAAGGGGGTGTACTGTCTCCACTATTGTGGAATTTGATGCTCAACGAGGCCATTCTAAAGATCGAAAAAACTGGATGCAATGTTATTGCCTATGCAGACGATGTCGCCATTCTGACAACAGGCAAATACCCGCAGACGCTGGCCGATGTCATGCAGTCTGCTCTCAATGAACTGCTCAGATGGACCGATAAATGCTGCCTCTCCGTTAACCCGACGAAGACCGAGCTAGTTCTATTCACAAGAAAACACAAGCTACCCGACTTCAATCCAATCTCAAGCTTTCAAATAGTGCTAGCTATCCTATACATCTGCAAGAAAGCAGTAGGCTCCACCTGGGGCCTTAAACCAAGCACCATGCATTGGCTATACACGTCGGTCATTAAACCGATTCTCATGTATGGAGTATTGGTATGGTGGCCCGTCTTGGAGAAGAAATCCAACCTATCCATAATGGAAAAAACTCAGCGAGTTGCATGTCTCAGTATTACCGGTGCACTGAGAACTTCTCCCAGAGCAGCGCTCCAAACCATGCTCCACCTGCTTCCGATTGACATCGTCAGTAAGCAGTTGGCTGTCAGCTCGGCAATAAGACTGAGAGGCTCCAGGCAGTGGAAGGAGCAACACACGGGACATGCCAAAATACTTTCGATGCACCGTCATCTTCCCAATTCCACTGACCATCTGCCCACTGAATATGATTTTGACAAGGGCTACACGCACTCGATACCGGACAGAAGTGAGTGGACGCAACGCAATGTCTTTTACAACGAATCGCTGTCAGTTTTCACGGACGGGTCCAAAACCAAGTTCAGAGTCGGTGCCGGAAGATCTGGACATACACCTCTCCAAGCCAATCATCGATGGCAACATCTAGACCAATGTCATACCGCCAGACAACTCTGGCTCTGGCTCTGACACTCAATAAATCCAGGTCCATCGGACTCTTGAAGCACAAGAGAGGAACCCTCTCAAAAATAACAAATGTCCTCACTGGACACTGCGTCATAGGAAGACATGCCCAAAGATTAGGTATCCCTCATATTGACTTCTGCAGAAGCTGCAGAGATGAAGAGGAAGAAGAGACCATCAGTCATCTCCTGTGCGCCTGTCCTGCGCTCGCCAACATCAGAAAGGCCACTCTGGGTGAATACTTCTACAATGATCTTAATGATCTCGGCAACGCCTGCACGGCTAAAATTCATGACTTCATTCAACGAAGCAAATGGTTCCAAGAATAATAGGGTGATCTACCCGCCTTACACATCGGCAGAACAATGGACCTACTTTCTGGTCTAAGTACATCCTCATCGAGGGCCGATCCTAACCTAACCTAACCTCATACGATGAGGCATTGAGTCAATTAAATTATTTAATATTAAAAGGTCGATTTTCGTCCACTCCTCATTAATCGCGTTGCGGAGCTGAAGTAAAGTGTCAAATTGACGACCATTTGGATAAACTTGTTGCACCAAGATGCCCCAAAGATTTTCCATTGGGTTGAGATCAGGACTAATGGCCGGCCACTCCATTAATGGTATATTCCTTGATTTTGAGATAAAGCACATTGGAGAGTTTCCATGGTAGCTAAATGCAGCTCATACCATAAGTCAGCCTCCCTGGAAATTACGCGAATAATGAGTTTCTCGCTCGGTTCTTAGATCCCTCCAATATTGTTGGCAGCCATCATTTGTTGGCCCATACATTTTCCATTGGATTTCCATTGCTCTTCCCAAAACTAATGACGTTCTGCGAATTCCAACCTTTTTGTCCTGTGGCGTGCCAAAAGCTTAGGTTCATGTGCCCTTTTTTGGTATTTCATGTGGTCATCCCTTTTTAGTATATATTTAACTCTTCTTGTCGTTACCGGAAGAGATGATGTCCCTGCTGGTAATCATGGGTGGCTGGTCGGATCTTCTTCTTTTGCCGTAATTTTCGCTATCTTTTAGAAAATTGCAAATGGTCTTCTTCTTCTTCTTTAATTTAACAACGATTTCCCTAATAGTCTTTCCGCTGTCTCTATATGCAATAATTTAAGTGCGTTCTTCAATAGTCAATGTTGGTCCCCGTGGCATTTTAAAGAATGACGTCCTAGAACTGATTATATCTTCACCTTAATGAAGCACTTATTACATAATTAATAGGATCACTTACCATTGAAAACTTTTTAGCAATTTTAAAGAGATATCCTCAAAATACCCTTCAATAACGGCAGTCAAACTCGTTGTAAGCTTTATTTATTTCATTCTACGCCGGAAAAATGTTCAAGGAAATGCCAGATAACGGTACATGAACAATGCGTCAAAGGCAGAAAAGAATTTTTTTTTTTCGTTTATTCATGCATGTATAAACCTAACTTACAATTTAAAAGCAAAGAAAAGTTATTGAATTTCTTAAAAGGGAGATCATGTTCTTTTGTTCGCTATACTTATTTCGTGCACTGAAGAAACCTCGTACACGATATAAAGTCTTCTCACATTGAAGAACTCTTGAAGAAAAAGAGACACTTAAGAAGAAAATGGCAACAATGTAGGTTTTCATTCCTAAAACACGAACTAACAAGATGCACTTACTCGTATGCCCTCCATAACGCTTTAAAACTTAGAAAAAATTCGGCCCTTAAAAATTTTCTTATACACCTAACGCCAACTAATAAAACTAACTACTCTCTCTGGCTAGCCACGAAACAGTTCAAATGACCTGCTCAAGTAGAATCTCCTCTTCGTTTACCTGATGGCAACTAGGCTAGAGACGATACCGCGAAAGGTTTAGCGTTTGCCGAACACTTCTGCAAAGTCTTAACAGCAAACCAATACTCAAATCTCGGATCTCTTACCGAAATCTCTGACACCGCGTTGCAAGCTCCTATCAAAATAAAGAATAAAAACCTAGTTGAGGCAATCAAAAACTTAAAAATAAAAAAAGTCCTTAGATGCGATGGTATTACTCCCAAAATATTGAAGGAACTTCCCAATGCTACCGTAACTCAGATTCTATATATATTAAATGCTTCACTACGCCTTTGTAACTTTCCGAACTGCTGGAAACAATCCATTATCATAGTAATCGCTAAACCGGGAAAAGATCCTACCAATGTAAACTCCCGTAGACCTATAAGCCTTGTACCCATTGCATCCAAGATATTCGAGAAGCTCATACTTCAACAACTTATGCCACAAATAGATGATACAAACACAATACCACTCAATCAGCTTGGATTTAGGAGAAGGCATAATACTATTGAACAAGTGCATCGCATAGTTACAAAAATTAAAAGAGCGTTCGAAGAAAAACAATTTTGTTCCGTTTTGTTCATTTATATTACCCAAGCTTTCGATAAGGTTTGGCACAAAGGACTATTACACAAAATAAAGATAATGCTAATACAAAACATCCACGGCATTTTAGAAAGTTGCCTTTCAGATTGTAAGTTCCGCACTAAATATAAGAACTTTACATCCCATATACACAACATCGAACCCGGAGTCCCTCAAGGGAGCATCTTGGGCCCGTTTTTGTATTTAATTTATACATCTGATATGCCAACTAACCACTTTACACTTACCTTAACATTTCCAGACGATACAGCAATCGTCAGTTCTTATAAAGACCCAAATCTCGCATCTCAACGTCTTCAGTTTGCAACCATTTTTTAAGTCGTGATCATGACGACTTAGGAAAATGGATGGAAACTAGGAGAATAAAAGTGAACGAAACCAAATGTGCTCACATTGCATTTACCCTGAGGAAAGGAAGTCACGCCAGCATCAAAATCAATGGTCTCACCATCCCACAACACTCTGAGTAAATACTTAGGCATCCATCTAGATCGCCGTCTCACTTGGGGCAAACACATTGTTATTAAATCGCTCAAATCCAACTTAAATTTAAATCACTCTACTGGTTATTAAACAGAAACTCAAAACTAAGCATAGAAAATATAGTGCTGGTCTATAATACTATTATCAAGCGAATTTGGTCATACGGAATCGAACTTTGGGGTACTTCATCCGCTTCCAATATTACCAAACTAAAAAGAAGAAACTCAGAGGTCCTACGAGCCATCACCTGCGCCCCGTGGTTCATTAGAAACGCCAACATCGTACGTGACCTGAAAATCCCTACTGTAAAAGAAGAAATTCGAAGATCTACTAACAATTACATCAACAAACTGGAAATCCATCCCAATGCACTCGCTAGAAACCTTCTATTTTCACATAGGCATGTACGACTAATGCAAAAAGAAAAAAAAAATACATAATGTTTAACTTAGAACCTATCCTAGTTAAAGAAAGCTTATATCTTTGCATCAAACAAGGTTATTCAGTACAAATACACAAGAGAACATTATTGTATTTTTCGCTCCTAAGATTTGTTAAATTATTGAGTTTCAATGGTTGGTCATTTGCCCGACTGCATGACATTAGAGATTTAAGCTGCTTCGCTTTTTTTGCTTCCATATAAAGTTTTGTAGGATCAATCTATTAAGTTGCTTTAAAAACAATTCTGTCAACCTCTTTTGGAACTATAGAAGTAATACTGAGTTTGATCGGATCATAATCACAAATCTTCCATGACTTTTGACGAACTATTTGAAAAAATTACTTCCGTGTTTTGAATTCCTGGCAAGTTCTCTTACACAAGTCTTCGGGAACGGATCTCCTTGCCATCTTTCCATCATTTATTAACTTCGTATGTTCAAGACTTAGAACAGAAGTTCTTGGTATAGTTTTATACCTCATGTGTTATTAAAACAGCTTTATAATGGAGTCGACAAAAAAATATACATCATCTTCCTCAAGGTGATCACATGACTTGAGCCAACGAAAACCATAGCACCAAATATTTTATTATCTTCATCAGCAGCTATATAATTTTCTTCACCAAAACCTCAACCGCATTACCATGCCCCGTTTTCGAACACATTTTACGTATGTTAAACATACTTATTAAGCCCTCCTTTACAGGTCGCATCGCGCCTATTATTTTATCAAAACTACCAAATCTAAATGAGCTATTTGTAAAACAAACAAACCCAACTAAATAACCACATATCGCGATGTTGAATGAATGAATTACTACTCAAACTATAATAGCCTAAAGGCAAAGGCGAATGTTTTTCTCCATTCGAAATCTGCTCCCAATCCACACCCGTTCATCTTTTAGTTTTATCGCTGGCTGTGCAAACATCACCTCATTATTGGCACTAACTGCGATCGGAAGAAGATCTGAGATCTAATGGTAAGCCCCCATGTTAAACCGATTCCATTGATGGGGATGCATCCATCCCCAAGTTCTTTCATTTCTAATGATATGCTCTCTTATGCATGAGTAACGAGCGTGGCGCGAAATATCTGGGGCTGTCAGTAGCAATGGTACGGTTGCGGCTTCATGGAAATTTGTATAATTTACCAGAACGAACGAACGGATGGACTGAATGCAAATTTAATGCGAATTTCGTTCGGTTGATCATCGTAAATTATCGTCGACCACGCCAGCCACGGCGCAATGATGATAGGCGATAATAGGTTAACGCGGTCGCCACTTACCACTTAGTGTCAGAGTTGGACAAACAAAGTTTTCGGCTGCGGTTGGAAGTCGTCAGATAAGTGGTTTTGCATTCGGGACGTGCTGCTGTGGTTTACATTGGTTTAGTTTTGTGTTGGCATGGTTTGTTCTTGTTTTCTCACTACCACTGTATGTGAGTCTGATTTGAATCAAATTAACAAGTTGAAGGTGCCACTTTAGATGAAGAGATAACGCTGGGCTTTTATTGATTGTGAAGTTGAAACGATTTATGGGTTGTGAGCATATGTGTTGGGGGAATATTTGCATTTTCATTTGTCTCATTGTTCAAAACAAATTGAGGGTTTGGGCAAGTTATTCCTTACATATGCGCCAGAAGTATAAAAGAAACAAATTTTACAGATTTCGATATTCTAAATTATTTCAGAACAGAAGAAACATTAATGGATGTTTTTGATTCAAGTCACTTCTGGGAGTAAAAGTTCAATCAAATTATACTTATTATTATTTTATACTATAAACAATGCAAATATCTACAATTTATGTATGGGAAAGCATATCGGCTCGCTTACTCTTGCAAAAATTGCGAAAAACAAAAGAGTTGACGTGAAAACTTGAGTTTAATTTACGGGGGATTTGGTACTTAAACTTCTTACATACACATACATACATACATTTTCAATGGCCCGCTAATCCTTTATGAGGGTCGCGGAGGTAGGATGCTCAGGTGGACTCTCCATTCTTCTCGATCCTCCGCCACTGACTCCAACTCATCGGGAGGAGCCCCCTCGTAGCTGACCTCCTCGTGATGGGGGGCGGGCAACGTAACCGGAATGTGCAGGGGTAGCTTAAATAGTTATTCTCTTCCTTTTAATCCAGTCACGGCTAACAAAGCGCACACCCCAAGGTGACAACATGACAGAAACGGGCCTCGGATATTGACAACAATGATAAGCCAGGGCATCATTTGGAGCCAGGCTTGAAGGGTGTCAGTATGCGAGCATCTGATGGTCGACCTGTCCAGCTCGGCAGGCGACTAGATACAACTCGAAATGACTACGAGCTTCTTGTCAATAATCTCGCGAGCCATTACGGGGGTCAAGGGGTGAGTGTGCTATGCACCGATAGGGGCACAGATGGATTCACTAAAACCTCTTTCAAATAACTATTATGTATTCGGATATTCGACAAATTAATTCAAATTAAGTACCAGAGCATGTAGGCAAACACTTAGGGAACAAAGTAATTGTAAGTATAACAGCACCGTCTCTACTAAAGATGTAGCAAAAAAAAATTGAATCAATTGCACATATTTAGATAGTTGCATAGAGAAAATGATTATCTTTTTAAAAAAAAATATGACTTACAGCTCTAAAAGAGAAATTACGGAGGGCCAGCATAAACGCGCTCACTCCTGCTTTTCCACATAAGTGAATGGCATCAATGCCCAATACAGTACTACATCGATAATGTGAACTGATTAAAACAAGAGCCTGTTCACATTTTGGAGGGGTTCACATTATCGGAATATTTTCTATATTTCTTCAACTTAAAATAAAAGAATTTTCGAATAACGAATGATGAAACAGGTTCTTTCTCTAATAAATAAAAGGTGGAACAACATGGAAAAATAGACAGATAACTGCAAATATCAAAAGATTAGTAAAAGAAGAATACAAAATATTGAGGAAAAGTACACATTACAGAGGAGAACAAATTTTAAGGTTCACATTATGAGATAGTAATGTATATATTTTTGAGCTCACATTATCGAAATTCATATTATCGAGGTTGTACTGTACTGTTAACTCCTCAAAAAAAATACGTTGTCTACCCTTGTGTGTAGATTTGAATGTTTTTTTTTTTAATTAAGATAAACAAAAAAATTTATTTAATTTAATTTATTGGCTGGTCAAACGGTAGTACATGCGATCATATGAAAACACAAGCGTTTTCACTCAGCTGAGGCCTACCAACTCCTACTCTCAACCTCCACGTGGTGGCAGCCGGGTGCCTAGTACGTTAATCAAAGAAACGGGTAACCAACCCCGTTTGGCGGATTCTTGGCGGCAGCAGATGAGAGAGGGCTACAGCACTTCTTCCTGTTCCAGGCGGCACCCTAGATGGAGTCAACGGTGGCATCTATAGTTGCAGTTAGTTTGAACTTAGTGAATACCTTGCGAGAGCTGCTTTGACGTATTCGGATCACAGGTCGGTAAGGAATTTCCAATGTTGGTCAGGACATTGGAATAGAGATGGTGGCGGAGGAGCCCTTAATGGGCCAACAGCAGCGCTCATACTCCCGTAGTGGACCACTGGCAACGGTGTACCCGGCCCCTCGTCCTAGGGGAATAATTAAGGAACTGGCCCTCCAGGTTGGGGGTTGTGCCGTCGGGGTAACTTCCCTACCACGTAAAAAACCTATGGTTCCGAAACAACCAAAAGCCTCTTATAAGGATGACTCAACTAATGACGACCCCAGCAAACGAAATAAGAACAACGGCCTTCGGATCTGTACGTGGAATGTTCTGTCCCTTTACAGACCACGTGCAGCCGAACAACTAGCAGAGGCCCTAGACTGCTATAAAGCAGATATTACCGCCATCCAGGAAGTGAGATGGGATGGGCCGGGCAAAAAGAGGATGAAAAACTGTGGCATCTACTACGGTGATTGCTACAGAGGCAATAGACAATGCTTATTCGGATGCGGATTTACCATACGCGGCAGAAGTATGCAAGAAGTCTTAAGCTTCCGACACGTAAGCGAGCGTATTATGACTATCCAGATCAAGGCTAAATTCGCTAACATAAGCCTAATATGCGTTCATGCCCCCACGGAAGAAAAGGACCCTGCCACCAAAGAGTGTTTCTACGAGCTCCTCGACAAAACATACGAGCAATGTCCTAAATACGACGTTAAGATCGTATTGGGCGATTTTAACGCCAAAATAGGAAAGGAGGACGTCTTTGGTGGGGCAGTCGATAAGCATAGTCTACACGACATCACGTCTGATAACGGACTAATGCTAATTAATTTCGCTGTGGAGCGAAATGTCACCATAGCAAGCACATGGTTCCCTCATCTCGATATTCATAAGCAGACATGGCGGTCCAATGATCATGTAACGATCAACCAAATTGATCATATTGCGATCGAATATGATCCTTCCGGACCTTGTAGCCAAGGTACGAATGCGGATATCTCAATTTAAGCAACAAAGAAGAATCACTGGGAGAAAATTTAACGTCGAAAAGCCACAATCGCAAGTGACCGCCAGACTCTTCGCTGAACGCGTATCCCGAAATCTCTCAATCACCCCTATGCCGCCAGCATCAAGTGCCGAAGACCAGTGGCAACGCTGCCAACATGCCATCAGAAACGCCGCCACTGATGTGCTGGGTCTTGCTCGCCCACCACCGCGAAACTCCTGGTTTGACGAAGAATGCCGGCGGGTGCATGCAGCAAATCAAGAGGCATACAAAGCGGCGCTGCGAAGGAAGACAAGAGCTGCTCGTGAGCTCTACGAGCAAAAGAGACGGGAAGAACATCGGCTTCTCTAAAAGAAGAAGAAAGAACATGAGAAGCGCGCGTTTGAGAATATCGAGAGCTTATACTCCAGGAACAATGTACGGAAGTTTTACCAAAAGCTAAAAAGAACGTGTCAGAGAAGCAATACCCGTACTGAAATCTGTACAGATGAAAATGGAAACTTCGTAGTAGAATCACAGTCGGTGGTGAGAATGTGGAAAAACTACTTCTGCAGACTGTATAACGAAGAATGCATACACCAACTCATCTCTAAGATTTGGTCAGACGAGTGTATGCCTGATGAATGGAAACTCAGTATCGTTTGCCCGATCCACAAGAAAGGAGACCCCCTTAACTGCGCCAATTATAGAGGCATCAGTCTCCTCAACATCGCATACGAAATCTTTTCTGTGATATTGTGTGAACGCCTGAAATCTTTTATCCTATCAGTGCAATTTCAGGCCCGGAAAGTCCACCATTGATCAAATCTTCACACTTCGGCAGATCCTGGAGAAAACCCAAGAATTCCAAATTGATTCTCACCACCTCTTTATCGATTTTAAGGCCGCCTATGACAGCATCTATAGAGAAAAGCTTTATATAGCCATGTCTAGTTTTGGCATCTCTGCCAAACTTGGCCGTGTGGGCAGGATGACGATGGAGAACGCTCGCTGCTCCATCAAGGTCGGTAATGACCTCACCGAGACATTTGATGTCAAAAAAGGTTTTAGACAAGGTGACGCGCTGTCATGTGACTTCTTTAGTATCGTACTTGAACGGATTGTGCGAAACTCACAAGCCAACACCAGAGGCACAATCTATTACAAGTCTGTACAATTGCTTACATACGCCGACGATATAGACATTATCGGAAGAACTCAGTGGGCTGTCACCGGTGCGTTTGCAAGCATTGAAGCGGAAGCGACCAAAATGGGTTTAGCGATAAACGAGGGCAAAACAAAGTATTTGCTGTCAACAAGAAGGGAAAGCCAACACCGACGAATTGGACAAAACGTCACAGTGGGCAGCTATAACTTCGAGGTAGTAAGGGACTTTGTCTACCTTGGCTCTGCTATAAATTCTACATCCAAGATCAGCGCAGAAATCAATCGAAGAATAACTCTTTCCAATCGCTGTTTTTTTGGGCTTATAAGGCAATTCAACAGTAAAGCCCTATCTCGAACAACTAAGGAGACTCTATATAAGACCTTGATCATCCCAGTCCTGCTTTACGGCGCTGAAACATGGACTTTATTAAAAGAGGATGAAGATATCCTTGGTCGCTTCGAGAGAAAAATTCTTCGTAAGATTTTCGGTCCCGTTTGCGTTGACGGGTTTTGGAGGAGAAGATTCAATCACGAACTATACGAGCTGTACAGCGACATCGATCTAGTCAAAAAACTGCGTATTGGACGTCTGAGATGGCTAGGACATGTAGAGTGAATGTACACTAACGCTCCGGCCCGCAGAGTCTTCGAATCTAACCCCAAAGGACAACGCAGTAGAGGGAGTCATCGCGTAGGTGGCGCGCACAAGTTGAAGGGGACCTCGACCAACTTGGAGTGCGCAACTGGAGGCAATTAGCTAAAGACCGAGCTAAATGGAGAGGCTTGTTGGTTGAGGCCCAGGTTCACCTCGAACTGTAGCGCCACCTAAGTAAGTAAGTAAACAAAAAAATTACTTTTATAATTTTATTCTACGGAAACAAGTGAAAATAAATTTAAATTAGTTTCTTGACTGCGTTTTACACAAACATTTCGATTATGTTGGTTTTTACAAGCAACTTTTGTGCAAAAGCAACAAATTATTTGTAGTGGCACACTTCTTGACCTTGTTGGTGGATTTGATGGAGATGATGGAGAAATATCATCCAAAGATTTTTCTTCTGAACTTTCTCCTGAAACAGTTGCAAGCAAAGATGCTATGATGCCGATCTTGGTTTACCACTTCTAGCTACCATATATGGTTTTGCAAGTGAAAATCCAAGTTCACGTAGAAAGTTCCTTCGTATTGTTGTTTTATATGTTGCTTACCAATTCGGATTCACTTCTTTGAAAATAATTAATGAATTCAAAATAGGAATATCAATCGTATTTGCAAATACAGCCATTGGCTATCTATTTGTTTTTCCTTTACAGCACCGCCTATATCGAATGAAAACAAAAATCATTAGAGGACTTGAAATTTGAAGAGGCAGTGTATATGAATAAACCTTTTGTTTTATTGTAATACTCTATAATTGATAGTAATTTTTTTCACCAGGTCCAATTTCAATAGAGATACAACTGGCTTTTTTTACATTCAAGAAGCTTTCGTGAAACGCTTCTTTTATTTTTTCTCATAGTGCTAACCGTTGTAAGACCTTTTGACATTAATTTTTGACCAAGATCATGTGAAGGAAAGAAGTTATCCATTGTTATGTTGTGACCTTTCAAACCATCAACGAGATCCAAAACAACACGTTCAATACGGCCTTGTCTTTTTTCACACGAACTGGCACCAATTGCTTTTCCCAAATATGGTTGAATTTTCAATCCATATTTTACGGGTTCGCCGGCAAGTATTGGCGAAATTTACATCGTCCACGAAAACCAAGTAATTGCTCGTCAATTGTAACACATTCATGTAGATTATAGTAATATGCCAATAAATTAGACCATTTATCGAATATTTCTCGTATTGGTGCAAATTTATCTGAAAATCTCTGCTGTCTTCTACTTATGAGATAATCAAAACGAATAACTTGGTTCATGTATTTCAACATTTTTTTTGACAGTATTGCTCTAAACACTGGACGACCTCTTTTACCATTAAATAAACCAATTGTAGTTTCGTTTTTCAATCTAAAAACAGGTATCTATGTCAAAAATCATTTGAATCAGAATCACTATCGTCTGAATACAAGTCATCGTCAGCACCAACATTTTCTGCTGGTACAAAGTCGTCATCGCTGTCTCTAGAAATATCACTATCATCACCATCACTTTCATTCAAAAATGCTTCCATTTCTTCAACTGTAAAGGTGCGTCCAGACCAAAGAAACATTTCAGAAACATTTCAGAAACATTTCAGAAACAGAGAAACATTTCTGAAATGTTTCTGAAATGTTTCCGAAATGTTTCTGAAATGTTTCTTTGGTGTGGACGCCGATGAAACATTTCTGAAATGTTTCTCAGTTTCCCATTCGCGACGGAAAACTATTTTTGTTTCTCAAGCTCCACGTGCAGAAAGTGAGTGTTTTTTTGTGAAAATAAAAATAAGAAAAATGTCAAGAAAGGCGTGGAGTAATGAGGATACAATTTCTTTAATTAAATTGTATGAAACTAAAAGAGTTTTATGGGATTCCCAAAACGAAAATTACAAAAATAGAATTTTCTCTATTTTTAAAAAAATATCTTTGCCACTGTTTTTTTTTTCTTCTTCTTATCGTTTTCTATTTTTTTCATGATGATGAAGCACGACGCTATTAATACTATCTCTTTTGAGCCCATCATCTTCAAGCGCAAAAATGGATAAAAAGAAACATTTCAGAAACATTTCAGAAATGTTTCATTTGGCGTCCAAAGAAACAGAGAAACATTTCTGAAATGTTTCTGAAATGTTTCCGAAATGTTTCTGAAATGTTTCTGAAATGTTTCTTTGGTCTGGACGCACCTTAAGATATCTTGGTCTCGACATAGTTTTTTTTATTATTATTATTAAATCACAATATATACGCACGATGTTCACTTGCGAAAAGACTCAATGCAACTGGAATTTTATATGAAATGCAATAATTATTCATATGTGTAGAAATCTACACAAGAAGGTAGACAACGTAATTTTAGCAAAAACAACCGTTATAAACTTTTTTTTATGGGGAAATACTCGTACGCTTTTCTGTCGTAAAATAAGGGTTATAATAAAGTCAGAAAATTCCGGAAATTAGCAATTAGTGGTTGTTGAAAAAAATAAGAAAAGAGGTAGTCTATGTGGGTGGGTGGGATGAAGGTTAAATAATTTAAGGCATTACCAGGGGCTATAGCGTGGTTGGGTTGGGTTGGTTTGTACCTGAAATAGAAATACAGTTATGACGCTCACAGAAAATCTCATGAACAACAAATTGACTACCACTTCGTGTTTAGTAGAAATAGATTGCAGTTTCATGATCCTGCATCTTTTCACACTGCCCTGCACCGACTCTCGGGTTTCGCATTTGTTTGAACAGACCATAACTCATGTACTTGCCTGCAAACAGCCTCCTTGTATCCTGTCACCCTACGTCAATCATGGAGTGTTTACAACGCCTGCACACCATCGTGTTTGAAGTTTCACAGCGCGTTTTAACTCGATGCAACTCTTTTCAACACCCGGGATTCCTTTACACCCGCCCTGCTGCAGGGTGACCCACTTTTCTGCTAGATTAGATGAGTCGATTCCCTTGCATGGCATGTTTAGCAATGGTAATTTCTTCGTTTAATGAGATGACATCAATTCATTGCCATATTCTTCATCGAGTTGTGATGTTAATACGTTCCTTACACATTTCCGTTTAAATTTTTTCGCTAGAGATGCGATTTAGGAATACACAGTTAATTACTGTGAATTTCATATCGGTGCAAAGTTGGGTGTTGTGTTTCTTTATTTTTGACACCGAATCGTCCGCATTGATGCTGCGTATGATTAGTGAAAAATACATGCGGGTGTATACGACGAATGTATGACCAATTGACCAATTGACCTATGGGACCTATTGATCCATATTCGTGTTCCGCGGCTAAAAATGTATTTTCTGAATTTGACTGTATGCCCGAAAGCAGACTCTAAGGTGTAGATATGTGTTCATGATACTGCTTGTGTGTTACGATTGAACATATGGACTGAGGGGCACAAAAGTACATTTCATTCGAACACTTATGTAGGAAGTATCGACGAAGGAGCGCTAAGCATCCAACATTACAGCGATGTCCAGGCGAAGGGATTAGCTATTAAATTGACTAAGCTTCAGTGATCTGCCGATTCCATTGAAAGTCTGGGCTAACATATATATCAAACATTGACAAGCGATAGTATACTTAATTCTAACTCCATTAATTTTAGTTTGGCCACGCTAGTATCCTGTTTAAGAGTTGAGTTCTATTGATATTCGTTGTCGCTTGGACTCCACAACTTTGAGCTCTTGTCGTGGTGTCTCAATGGAACCTACATTCCGAAGAAGAGTATTAGATTGCGAGTAACATTAAGAAGGTCATGGATACAAATCAAGTATAGGATCGGAGATAGGACATTATAGGCATTAGCTCTGAATATGATAAAGAAAAACTAGCAATCCATTTCAAGAAATTGTCAGCAAACAGAAATCAGCTGAGAGTAGTGCATGTAATCAAAAAAAAAAACAATTTGAATCACACTACTTTTCGGAACCTGAACCTTCCCCATTTTGAGAAAAATCTTTTCAGTTTCCTGTTATTTAATACTTACCTGCTATGTATTGTAGTTACACAAGTGTTGTCGGCCTCAAAGTGATTGCAGCGCCAGTGTGTGAAAACAATGAAAACAATCATTTTCCGCTGCAAACTATACCACAATTAAATCAGGTTCTTGATGCGCCTGTGTTTATACCATTATTGCCTCAATCTTTCGTAAATTCCTCATGCGCCTTCGAATATACAATACATGAGCATCTTGAAGCAAGCACAAATTTAGTAACAAAAGATAAAATAACTTCGATCGTCACCTACTATATCGCACTAATAATACAACACTGTTGTAACTCACAATATGACTTTTTTCAGAATCAGCGAGAAACTGATTAACTTCCTGTTAAAGATTATAAAAATATGAAACAATGACTCATAGTGCCATTTCTCAGCTGACATTACCATCAAAGAAGAGATCATTTGAAGCCTGTTAGAAAGGCAATATTGGATCAGACAAATGCGACGACATCGGCTTTTCATTGGCTTCAGTAACTGAGTGATCCAAAATCGGGAGGCCTGTCGATATTTTCTGAGGTCAAGTAGGCGAACCCCATAGAGGGATCAGTAGAAATGCGGTGAAGTGGGAGGGTTATGATGCCTTGTTTTCGGATCATTACCTTGCCGAAATAGGAAGGAGAAGATATACCATAGAGAGGGAGAAATATTTGGTGTAGTGGTTTGAAGCTCAGTTGTTTATGCTTCAGAGAAACTCCTGTCGTTTGCTGTTTTTATTTGGAGCGTGAGAACTTTGAATTATTGCGCGTGGAGAAAAAAGAAATTAAAATAGACTTGTTAAAAATAAATGACCAAGCCGTTCAGTAATAAAATTGCTCGCACAAGTAAATTAATACTTCTTTTTTATTCAAAATACTTGCATAACCAATACCATTAAATAGAATATTAAACAAACATTTTGTTTTTCTTAATCACTGTACTTAACTATTAATTGCAGTAATTAACATTTGAAATCTGTTGTATCTTTTTTTACTCTTGTTTTCAATGCAGTCGCGTGATAGACTTGACTGCAAACGTGGATATCCCGGGCAGTCGTTTTATGACAGACACAAAAATTACCATTTTCTTTGCCTTAGGATACACACAAGGGAATCATGTTGTGTTCTTTTCAGTGTGAATGATATTAGGTAGAAAAAATAGTCCAAAGCATGTGAACCCATATGTATATGGCTTCGTATGCGGTAGAGGGTTAAATGGTCGTATTATTATTTCATTTGATTAAATAATTGTTGCTAGTTAATGTTTTACAAACGATTTAGGCGATCTGCTAGATTTAGACATCAGAAGCCTCCTTCGCTCCATTAGAAGCTGTAATTGGTTCTAAAGAGTAGGCTCGGATTATATGATCCTTCGTGGTACCACAACAGACCTTCCTTGGTCTATGTGTGTTGGCGTAAGCGGACAGCCACTTTAACCTAACCTAACCTAATGTTTTACAAAGTTAAAACTGTCAGTGCAATTTTTTACCACTTTTTCAAGTAATATCAATCGTGAATACAAATCACAATATTGGCTTCCAAGTGGTAAATAATTGCTGATTTATTCGCAGAAACTAATGTCTTCAGGTGGCCAATCAGAAAATAGTCAAATCGCATGATAACTCAGGTCAATTCACGGGTCGATTTCGCAAATGGCACGCAGCGCTATCCTGTTGAAATCACATCTCGCCCGGATCAATGTCATCTAATATATATTTTTAAATAAATTTTCGTTGAGAATATTTTGGTAACGATCTCCATTGACAGTAACGGGAGCGGCGGGTTCATTATTGAAAAAATCAGAACCAATAACGGCACTTGGTTGAGGCCATTCGTTTTCTGCGTATCCTGATGGTTGTAGCATGCTGGGCTGTGTTGGGTTGTATTTGGGCCATGTTTGAGCTTATTGGAGGCGAGCTGGGCAACGTTGTCTTATTGAGGCCGCGTTGGCTGTGTTGTAGCATGTTGGAGCCGTGCTGGGCTGCACTGAGTCCTACTGGACCATCTTGGCCTTGCTGTCGCGTGCTGGCCCTCGTTGCCTGGGCTGGGAACGGCAACGTGCTGAGCCGAGCTGAGCCGTGCTGGGCCTCATTGGCAATGCTGCGAGCGGGAACGTGCTGGGCCTCGTTGGCCGTGCTAGACCGTATTGGGCCATGCTGGAGCGTGTTTGGCCTAGTTGGCCGTGCTGCAGCATGTTGAGCCCTGCAGAAGCGTGAGCGTACTTCATCTCGCTGGCCGTGCTGTAGCTGATGGAACGCGATGGGACTAGTTGTCCGTGCCGGAGCGTTCTGAGTCTAGCTGACCGTGCTGGAGAGTGCTGGATCTCGTTAGCTGTGCTAGGAGCGGAAGCGTGGTGAGCCTCGTTGGCCGCGCTAAAGCATGGGCCATGCTGGAGCGTATCTTGTCTAGTTGGCCGTGCTGCAGCGTGTTGAGCCCTGCCAGAGCGTGAGCGTGCTTGGCCTCGTTGGCCGTGCTGACTCTACAGGCGTCGTTTCCAGCAATTGCTAGCCCTGAAGACGTCGGTCCAGGCGTAGCCAGTTTCAGAAGTTGCTGACCCTCCAGGCGTCCGTCGAGACGTGGTCGGCTCAGCGGTTGCTGGGCTAGCTGGCTCTGCAGCTGTTGGTGTAGGTCTGACAGGTCCGTTGTGGTTGCTGCCTCCACAGGCGTTGATCCAGCCGTGGTTGCTGGTTCTGCTGGTGTTGATGTTGGTCCGACTGTTGCTTCAGTGGTGGCTGGTGCAGCAGCGATTCCTCAGGGCCCCGAAAATGAGTATCGATTTGGAATTCTTGGGTTTTCTTCAGAATCTGCCGAAGTGTGAAGATTTGATCGATAGTGGACTTTCCTGGCCTGAAACCGCACTGATAGGGTCCAATCAGGCTGTTGGTAAAAGGTTTCAGGCGTTCACACAATATCGCAGAAAATTTTGTATGCGATGTTGAGGAGACTGATGCCTTTATAATTGGCGCAGTTGATGCGGTCTCCTTTCTTGTGGATCGGGCAAACGATGCTGAGATTCCATTCATCAGGCATACACTCGTCTGACCAAATCTTAGAGATGAGTTGGTGTATGCACTCTTCCAATTCATCCCCAGCTGCCTTGAAAATTTCGCCCGTAAGCCATCAGGTCCAGCGGCCTTGTTGGATTTTGGCTTGGATATTGCTATTCTCAGTTCGTTTTGGTCAGGTGGACGGACATTTTGAGTATCATCGTCTATGTTGAGTGGTTCTCTAATATGCTTAATTTAAATTTCTTTTGAAGGCAAAACCATTCATATCTTATTTTACTTTTTCTTAAAAATTAACTTAAATTAAAAAATTATAACTCGAATTGTCTTAACTTAACTTGCCCTACGACTAGGCCTTGACATGTGTTTTTTTAGCTTGTCGTTGCTTTAGTTAAATTAATGAAAGGAAATTCAAGGAAATCGCCGGCGGGCTGAAAATTCCATGTCTCGGCATAATGCTAGACATCGGCTGCAACCCAGTCAAGCCACCAATATTGTCCCGATTATATCTGTCGACATTGATCATATCTCTGTTTGGTATCCGGTATCTTAGATTAGCATTTGCATCTCCCGAGCTAGTCGGTTCATAGACGATACGTTTATCTGTTGACCTTCTAGCAATGTGATAAATAATAGGCACATTCGATGAATCCGATAAATAACTATGTGCATTAGATACAAGAATGTCACAGATTCAACGTATGGCCAAGCATGTTGGAAAAGATGCGGGTGTTTGAGGGGGCTTGCCTTTGATGGTACAGAACACCAGAGTCCGAGTACATAAAATTCTATCCTAATGAGGTCCTGGGCAAATCTGATCAGAGTGGATAATTTCTTGATCAAGATGATTCGAAAGCGCAATGCAAGAGCAATGACCTCGATGAATGGCCTGATCTTTGGGGCTTATTACACCAACAATCTCTATCACGAGAGTGTAGGCCTTAACGGCTTTGTCCCTCCAAAAGTGTTCCTATATTTCGATCAAAGAGGTCTGATCCAGGATAAGTTATCGATGCCGCTAATCTTCAACGTCGCCAGAAAAGCTGTGGATAAGCGACTCAACTACGATCGAGACGTTGCGCCACACAGAGTAGTGTAGAGCATCTCCGGTAGAGTAGGGCGTCTTCAGACCCCGATATTGAAGTAGGCAGCATGACCAATTTTAGTGACTTATTGAAGAAGAGGGGACGCCGTCGTCGTTTTCCCCCAATCGGGGGGACGGTCTAACGGGGCAAAGTGGGGGTGTGTATTGTTATTCATATATAACATTCATGGCCGGCTTACATAGTTTGTAGGTGGTCTTAAATTTGTATATAATAAAAAAAAGGTAGTTAAGTTAGTTAAGATTATTTTAGAATAGTTTGCTAGTTTCAATTATTCATAAACAAAGTTTTTTACGATGGAACATTTTGCTTAGTTTGTTAAATTAGTTACGAAAATAATAAAGTTACTTTAAGTTAGATAAGGTCGAAAGGCATAGATTAAGCGTTAGGTTTAGCTTAGAGCGCCCGCATTCTCCATGCAGTAAGTTAGAATAAGATAGTTTAAGTTAATTAAGCTAGTTTTAAGCGCTTTTGTTAGGATAGAAGTCATAATGAATTAAATCAATAAAATGCATTAAAAATGAAAAAAATGAGTGTCTCAGGTGGTATATATCCACATAACAAAGTATTTTTGAAATGCCCAGGGTCATTCTCCGTAACATTAGCTGACCGTGCAAAATGATTCTTCATTAGATCCAAAATGACATTATGACAATAGTCATTTGTTAGAGACATAATGCCAAAAGCAGGAATGTGCGCTCCAGTATATTTGCGTGCAAAATTGAATATATTTCCTCTCGAATGACATAAGTTTTTTCATTTATGATGAACTTATATTCCACCATACTTACGTAAGTTAGAGTCGGACGAACGAAGACTTGGACATGAGTAAATCCCAAATAATATAAATTTATTTAGTTGAAATATTGAATTTCATTACGAAAAAAAGTTAGTTATCCGAATCGTATCCGCTCGTTATCCGTATAAAAATATTCAGATAAAAAAATTGCTGTAAGTAAAATTTAGTTATACAAATTTTCTGGCACAAACTTAGTACCTCGTCTTATACTCAATCGTCTTAGTTCTCAATATAATCTCATTCGAGTGAAATCCATTTCTCAAATCGGACATACAGTGCCTTAATACTACCAAAAAAATATTCTTCTTCTTTGCCTCGTACCCCAAAAGAAATTGGAAAAAAGAAAAAAGTCGCTCAAAGCCAAGTCTGGGCTGTTGGGTGGGTGTTTTATTGTTGAAAAATCTGTGACTTTTAAGGCCTGTTTCGAAACCCGCACCATGTAAACAGGTGCGCTATCCTACAAAAATAATACTCCGTGCCGGAGTTTCCCACTTCGCTTCCGTACGACTGCTTGGCTGAATCAATAAATTTGCAAAATATTGACCATTCATCGTAGTTCTCTTTGGCAGGTAATCAATCAGCATCAGCACTTTCGCTGTCCCAAAAAACAGTCGCCATAATGTTCGAAGCCGAAAAGTCGGCTAGAATTTTTTCGGCGGTCTCTCCCCTTTTTGAATCCACTGCATAGGCTTTTGTTTGTACTTCCGATCATATTGGGGAGCCTAAGTTTCATGTACTGTTACGATTCGGGTGCAAATTTCGTTGTCGTTATTCAAAAAAAAATCTTTGCAGCACTTGAGTCGTCGCTGCTTGTCGAAGGAAATGCATTTTTGGTAAACAGCGCGCAACAAATTTTTTTTATGTTTAAATGCTGGTGCAAAATTTCTCCAATCCATTCGTCCGCTATCTGCAACATTTTTATTCGTCGGTCGGCCAGAACTAATTTTTCGAATTTTCCGGTGTTATCTTCAGTTGACACAGTACGCCCTGCCCGGGGTCTTTTTCACAGCTCTCTCGCCCTTATTAAAATAAACGAGCCCATTTTTTTTATCATAGTATACGAAGGCCCAGAATCCTGAAGAATCTATGACATGTCTTCAAAAATTTCTTTCGGCGATCCTCCTTTTTCCACGAAGTATTTAATCATGGAGGTGGGCAAAATCGCATCATCACCTCCACGCGGTGCCCGCTGGATAGCTATCTGATAGTGAACTAACGATGAGCGTATGCTGAGTCTGACGATATATGTGCAGCTGAACACTCAGACCTGCGTAAGCACATCTGGGTGAACTTCAGCGCGCATATGTCTAACCGGACGAGGCATCTCTTGTTGACCTGATCCGCTGAAATATGCGTCTCAGAAGTCTAGCAAGAGGTCCTCAGAAGGAGGACGCGCGGCGGATGAATTATCCCGATGGAATCAACGGTGACGTCTACAGGCCAGCGGAAACCTTACCGGAGCTACTTCGACATATTTGAAGCTGAGGTCTGTAAGGATTTTCAATCCTACGTCAGGGTATTGGAAAAGAGATGATGGCGGATGAACCCTTAACGGGCCAACGGCAGTGCTCATATCCCCGAAGTGGGTCACTGACATCGGTGTATCCGGCCCCTCGTCCTAGGGGTTGCTAAAAAAGGATCTGGTCCTCCAGGTTGGGGGTTGTGCCGTCGGGTTAACTTCCCTACCACGTAAAAAACCTTCGGTTACGAAGCAACCAACAACCTCGGATACGGATGAATTTGCTGTTGACGACCCAAGCAAACGTAAAAAGGACAACGATCTTCGTGTCTGCACGTGGAATGTTAGGTCCCTCTACAAACCACGTGCAGGCGAACAACTTGCGGAGGCCCTAGGGTGTTTCAAAGCAGACATTACCGCCATCCAAGAAGTGCGATGGGATGGGCCGGGCAAAAGGAGTATGAAAAACTGCGACATCTACTACGGCGATTGCTACAGACAAAAAGGACAGCGTCTATTCGGGTGCGGATTTGTCATTGGAGACAGACTTAGGCAAGAAGTCTTGAGTTTCCGGCATGTGAACGAGCGCCTCATGACTATCGGTATCAAGGCTAAATTTGCCAAAATTAGCCTAATATGCGTTCACGCCCCTCACGAGGAGAAGGACGACGCGACAAAGGATGACTTCTACCAGCTCTTGGACAAGACGTATGAGCAATGCCCCAGCCACGAGGTTAAAATTATCCTAGGCGACTTTAACGCAAAGCTAGGAAGAGAGGAAGTCTTTAGTAGCGTGGTCGGAAAGCACAGCCTGCACGACAACACATCCGGCAACGGACTCAGGCTAATCGACTTTGCGGCGGGGCGAAACTTTGTTGTAGCTAGTACCACCACGTCTCGATATTCACAAAGGAACATGGCTCTCCTTTGATCGAAAAATCGTCAACCAAATCGATCACATTGCGATCGACGCAAGGCACTCTTCCAGTATTCTGGGTGTCCGGACTTTCCGAGGAGCCAACGTGGACTCGGATCACTACCTAGTTGTAGCCAAGGTACGGATGCGGATATCCACAACGGAGCGAAATCAACGAAATGCTGTGAGGAAATTTGACGTCGAAAAGCTACAATCGCAAGAGACCGCCAGAACCTTTGCCGATCGTGTTTCTTCTAATCTCAATCTAAGTCCTATGACGCCAGCAGCAAATGCGGAAGACCAGTGGCAGCGTTGCCAAAAAGCCATCAGAGATGCCGCCTCTGATGTACTGGGTTTCTCTCGCCCACCTCAACGAAACCCCTGGTTTGATGAGGAATGCCGGCAAGCACATGCAGCAAAACAAGAGGCATACAAAGCGGCGCTGCATAGAAGGACTAGAGCTGCTTACGAGCTCTACGTGCGCAGGAGAAAAGAGGAACATCGACTTCTCAGAAAGAAGAAAAAAGAGCATGAGAAGCGCTCGAAAGAGGAGATTGAGAGACTTTATTGCAGGAATAGTGTTCGAAAATTTGACCAAAGGGTAAAAAGAACATACCAGGGTTTCAAAGCCAGAATAGAAGCCTGCAGGGACGAAAATGGCAACATAGTAGTAGAATCGCAGTCGGTGCTGAGGATATGGAAGGAACACTTCTGCAGACTGTTAAACGGCGATGATGATCAATATTCCGCTGTCAGGCAGAATGAGCCATTCAACAGTGACGATGGCAGTCAAAATTCCCGTCAACCCGATCATAATGAAGTGAGGATAGCGATATCTAAACTCAAATCCAACAAAGCTGCTGGAGCCGACGGCCTTGCCGCTGAACTTTTCAAGGCAGGAGGAGATGAGTTGGTAAGGAGCATGCACCAGCTCATCTGTAAAATCTGGTCGGACGAAAGTATGCCCGATGAATGGAACCTCAGCATCGTTTGCCCGATCCTGAAGTAAGGAGACACTCTGAACTGCGCCAGCTACAGAGGTATTAGTCTCCTAAATATCGCATATAAGATACTGTCTGCCGTACTATGTGAACGCCTAAAACCGATCGTAAGCAACCTGATAGGTCCTTATCAGTGCGGTTTCAGGCCTGGAAAGTCCACCATTGACCAAATATTCACACTACGGCAGATCTTTTAAAAAAAACCCATGAATATAAAATCGGTACGCACCACATTTTCATCGATTTCAAAGTTGCCTATGATAGTGTGTATAGAGACGAGTTATACAGAGCCATGTCTAGTCTTGGCATCCCTGCCAAGCTCGTCCGTTTGTGCAGAATGACGATGGAGAACTCTCGCTGCTCCATCAAAGTCGGTAAGAACATCACCGAACCGTTCGATGTCAGGAAAGGTCTTAGACAAGGCGACGCGCTATCATGCGATCTCTTTAACATAGTACTTGAGAGAATTGTACGAAACTCACAAGCCGGAGGTATAATCTTCTTCAAGCAACTACTCGCTTATGCCGATGACATTGACATAATCGGAAGAACTCAGCGGGCCGTCAATGTGGCATTTACGAGTATTGAGATCGAGGCAGCAAAGATGGGTCTAGCGGTCAATGAAAGCAAAACAAAATATATGCGTTCTACAAAAAAGGACACCCAACATCGGCGTCTTGGGCAGAACGCCACAATAGACAGATACAATTTTGAGGTAGTAAAGGATTTTGTCTACCTAGGCTCTATGGTCAGCTCCGCAAATGACATGAGTGGAGAGATCACACGGAGAATTACTCTTGCCAATCGTTGTTTCTATGGGCTAAAACGGCAATTGAGTAGCAAAGCCCTATCTCGAACTACTAAGGTAACTCTTTATAAGACATTAACCATCCCAGTCCTGCTGTATGGCGCAGAGGCATGGGCTTTGAAAAAACCGGATGAGGATGCCCTTGGTTATTTCGAGAGAAAAGTTCTTCGAGCGATCTTTGGTCCCATCTGCATAGACGGTGAGTGGAGGAGAAGGTAAAATGCCGAACTATACGGCCTGTACAAGGACATCGACTTAGCCAGAAGAGTTCACATACAGCGACTAAGATGGCTGGGTCATTTAGAGCGGATGGAGCCCAACCTTCCCGCTAAGAAAGTATTCGAATCCACCCCGGACGGACGGCGCAGTAGAGGACGACCTCGCGGTAGGTGGCGCAAACAAATGGAGGGGGACCTCAACCAACTTGGCGTGGCAGCTGGCTCGTAACCGTGCTGGCTGGAGAGGTTTGTTGGTTGAGGCCCAGGTCCACCCCGGACTGTAGCGCCATCTAAGTAAGTAAGTAAGTATTTAATCATGGAGCTGTGCTCAAAATTGCGAGAATTTCCGATTTCGCCTGACATGATGATGTTTATCTCACCAGATAGATAGTTGAAAATTGAGATTGTTATTGAAATGATGCGATATTTATACTACTAAAAACTGCCGCAGTTAAGGCCCAACCATAATCAATATTGGGAAACATAGGATAATGTCATAACTGAACGAAATGCTTCCCTATATTCTGCCAATTCCAACCGATGACCATTATACTTTTGCCTGCATACCTATCTGTCGAATCAATTATCATAACAAACATGACAAGTGACAGATTTACATATACAATGAGCGACTGAAAACCGCTCTCTCTCACATTTAAGGAATCGGGCTCATTGTGTGTTTTTTTTTTTTTTTTTTTGATGCGCAGGTAGGGGTAAAACTCTTTTATGGGTACACGTACTTGTAGCCCGTGCTACGAGTTATGCTCGACTCCACACTCCTGCATGGTTACGTGCTAAAAAAATAACCCCTCCTATTTATCTGTCCGATTGTTCCACTGCGGCACCGCCAGTCAAGGCATTCCTTCACAGCAGCAGGTTTGTCCTTTCGTAATTCCTTGCTAGTTACTCTAAACATTTGCGTGTTGTTGTGTACGCATGTATGTGCGTATGTCCGTCTGGCATTCTTAAAGCGGTATAGATATGACTGGAAGTGACCATGTCCCGTTAGTAGTTGTGTTATGTAAAAGTCAACTTCACCATATCTGCGGTTTATCCAAGTCTCAATTATTGGAATAAGACGTTAAGTCCATCGGCCCTTAGACGCAATACTTCAGAGCTGCTGCCACTCCGTCAGGCTTGTGTTTCTTTCTGTTGTGTCCACATCAGTGTGGGGTAGCCGTCCCTCGTTTTTATTCTTTAGAAACTTTCTCTGCTGTTCTTCCGCTAGTATCCGTATATTGACTGGTTGCATTCCTGCAATGACGCAGGCTGCTTGATCCGAGGTGGTGCGGAAAGCGCTACTCATTCTTACTTCACATAATCAATTCACTGCTACGATCTTTCTTTTGTATGAAGTCACTTTCATAGCTCCGGCATAAACTGGTGACCCATAAAGCACTTCTGATGTAAGTAACATAGCTAAGGGAAATCTCAGGATGTATCTTGGTCCTGGGCTTATTATATGTTGGATGATAAGATTGTGAGTATTCGTGGGCTTACCTATGGGTGCATATGCAGGCGAATATTAATTTATTTTTCTCACGTTAGTGCTATCACTAATGAGAAGATGGCCGGCTGTTGAGTATCTCTAACCTCGAATTTACCAGCCGCCCCTCGTATCTATCTGCAATTAAGAGTAGATGGCATACTAATTTTTTGCCTAAAAATTCGCTCAACGATGCTTCATTTATTAGTCCATTCTTAGACATTGATTGTTTCTCTGTTGATTTTCAGTCTATTTGGCTCAAAATCAGTAGTCAAAATCAAATATTGCACATCAAATTTAAAAAAATAAATAAAAAACATATACCATTAGTGAGTCGATATGGTGGCCACGTTCGATCCTCAGAATGAGTTTTGATGCTTCTTTTGATGAGCGAGCATACACTCGATCGTTCTGTTTGTTGAAAGATTCTTCAACGCTGAAGATTTTCTCGTCAGTGAACAGAATTCATCTGTGAGCATTCTTCGCGTACCGGCTGCACAGAACTTTCGATTTTTGCTTACGTTTTTGCTTCAATTTGACTGTAAGTGTCCAGTATGTCTTTCGTATGAACCGAGTGCCACCCAATTCTATGATTATAGAGAGCTGAAGTCAAAACAAATTGTACGCGGCAATATTGCATAAATGCCACATGTCAAATAGCAGTCAACACGATCAAATGAATGTGTTCAATACTTCATTCGGAATTAATGTGTTTAGTCGTCTATGTACCAGTAATTATGACTAGAATATGTACATATGGACGTACATACATTATGTCAGTGCAACTAAAAGGTTATGCGATTTGGAAGACTTGTTTTTATTGAAACTCTTCGTAGGGAAGCTCCTATTAAGCTCCTAACTAAGAACTGGAATTGTGCAGCGGCCTGTTTTTAACCGTGCTCTCATTTCAATTTTACAACTCAATTCAAATACATGCAATGCTTTACATTACTAGGTAGGTGCTACACAAAAAAATATTCCTGCCAATAGCGGCGAATCAATTACAGTCTATCCAGTTTAGTTAGGGAAATGCTAATCAATGTCAGTGGTGCACAGCGAGCTTTAACCATAGTAAGTGGTTAAAATTATCGTTATACCAGTAAAATCAAGGTGTGCAGATCTCGCTCCACGATATGTTCACAAAAAGTGAAATCGCAGTAGCCCGGACGGAGCTCACTGCTGATAAATCTAATCAATTAAATTTAACCACTCTAAGGTATACCAACTCATCTGTTACATTATGTCAACACCTATTAGGAGGCGATTCATTGATTATATTGTTATTGCAGTATTACAGGTGTTATAGCGGGTTGGATTGGGCTTTTAAACGTTTTCCTATCATATCATCGGAAGACAGCTCTCATCGCTATGAAAATTCATAAGCGGGAATTATGCAGCTTAATTGGTTATTGGCATCCGTTGTCGCTTAAATGAATTATTATTATTTAATATGTACTTTGACGTTTTCATAGTAGGTGTTCAACTAAACTGAAATATTATTATCCTGAGTGGTTTGGAATTTCTTGTGGAATTCATACATAATTGCAATTACATCAAAGACAATGTGCTTTGAGCAATTACTCTTTTTACAATATCTACATTCTACGTTGTTACATTCCTTGACTTCACGCTGTCAATTATTATGCGGAAGTTTCCGCATACATGATGATTGGTCATCGTGAAGAAGTTGTCAATCATGTAATCATTACTAAGTTGATTGACACTCAGATGCCTTATTAGCCTGGCGAGTTTTGCTGTCCAAATTACCTGCTGTTGATTTGACTAACTGCTGTCTGAAACTTGTTAAAAGCTTCATATTACAAAATATTTGCTACTTTGACATAGAGACAAATTATGTGGGATTTTGACGCAATTTAAATACTTGTAGTCATAGAGTGTCATTAAAAAGGAGGGTGCAAGACACGATCAATTTGAATTGCATGCATTCTTGTATAAATTTTTCGATTACAAATGAACTATGCATATATAAGGACAATCGGCGGACAGGTCGGCGGAAATACTGGCTTCGCAAGATCATGAACATGTTTAATATGCGGAAAAACATTCGCCAAAACTATTCAACACTACGTACGAAATTACAGGTGATCATTAAAACCTGAAACAAGCTGCTATCTTCCCATTTATTTGGTTGTGCAAAATATACTACTTCCATGAGGTCGGCGTTGAGTAAAGCTACGAATAATTTACGACTATGAATTGTGTGCATATTGAATGCTGAATTTGCCTTTTTTACTTCTCTTGAGAATGCGGTAGCATTACTATCAGATGAAACTCAATCGTCCCGTTAAGGTGCCTTGTTTGGAAATCTACTTGGTAGGAGTTCCGTAAATACATACAAGTATGTGCGTATATTTGCAATCATTATTGTAAGAAACCTTTTACTCGTATTTCCACCTAGTTTTTTTTTATACAGTTTTGAGAGGTTTATTCGTTGAAGAAAAAGTTTGTATTCATTAAATTTAGTTTAATACAGTGACAGATAGATACATAGTTTATTTGATTAAAATATTTACATTTTGGAATTTCTATCGCACATTTTACAGTACAGAGATTCGATATAGTGTGTTTATTATATCTTTCAACTGAAGTAAACAATGAACCATATAATTTTAATTTCAATTTTTTAATACCACAAAAACTTTCAATAAATAGCTTTAATACAAAGTTATAATATAAAATTCTTACATCTCTTTAATTTGTTGATTGGTGAAATGAAGGAATTTTTAATCCACTGCGCAGATGTAAAACTTTTGAGGTAAAATAACGTAGGTTAGGTTAGGTTAGGATCGGCCCTCGATGCGGATGTACTTAGACCAGAAAGTAGGTCCATTGTTCTGCCGATGTGTAAGGCGGGTAGATCACCCTATTACTCTTGGAACCATTTGCTTCGTTGAATGAAGTCATGAATTTTAGCCGTGCAGGCGTTGCCGAGATCATTAAGATCATTGTAGAAGTATTCACCCAGAGTGGCCTTTCTGATGTTGGCGAGCGCAGGACAGGCGCACAGGAGATGACTGATGGTCTCTTCTTCCTCTTCATCTCTGCAGCTTCTGCAGAAGTCAATATGAGGGATACCTAATCTTTGGGCATGTCTTCCTATGACGCAGTGTCCAGTGAGGACATTTGTTATTTTTGAGAGGGTTCCTCTCTTGTGCTTCAAGAGTCCGATGGACCTGGATTTATTGAGTATCGGCCAGAGCTGTCTGGCGGTATGACATTGGTCTAGATGTTGCCATCGATGATTGGCTACTTTCTCGGCATCAATTTGAATAAGGTACTTAACATAAGACGCTGGCGCTTCGATGTCGGTGATGCTTATGCTATCTGTACCAGAGGAGCCTTGTCGTGCTAGTTCGTCGGCTGCACAATTCCCCGGTATGTCACAGTGACCTGGTACCCAGCAAAGGGTGAGGTTGTACTGACCAGCTATCTCGTTAAGAGATATGCGACAGTCTTTCACCGCCTTAGATCTCGTAGTGCTGGATGCGAGGGATTTGATGGCTGCCTGACTGTCGACATAAATAACAATATCAGGTGTTGATAGTGTGCTAGCCGCCAGCCAGTCAGCGGCTTTGCGAACTGCGGTGATTTCGGCTTGAAAACGCTGCAGTAGTCTGGAAGGTTAAAGGAGAGGTGTATGTCCAGATCTTCCGAGAAAATTCCGGCACCGACTCCGTCCTTGGTTTTGGACCCGTCCGTGAAGATTGACAGCGATTCGTTGTAAAGGACATTGCGTTGCGTCCACTCACTTCTGTCCGGTATCGAGTGCGTGTAGCCCTTGTCAAAATCATATTCAGTGGGCAAATGGTCAGTGGAATTGGGAAGATGACGGTGCATCGAAAGTATATTGGCATGTCCCGTGTGTTGCTCCTTCCACTGCTTGGAGCCTCTCAGTCTTATTGCCGAGCTGACAGCCAATTGCTTACTGACGATGCCAATCGGAAGCAGATGGAGCATGGTTTGGAGCGCCGCTGTGGGAGAAGTTCTCAGTGCACCGGTAATACTGAGACATGCAACTCGCTGAGTTTTTTCCATTATGGATAGGTTGGATTTCTTCTCCAAGACGGGCCACCATACCAATACTCCATACATGAGAATCGGTTTAATGACCGACGTGTATAGCCAGTGCATGATGCTTGGTTTAAGGCCCCAGGTGGAGCCTACTGCTTTCTTGCAGATGTATAGAGCGGCCAGCGATTTCCTGGCCCGTTCGACGACATTCTCCTTCCAAATTAGCTTGCGGTCAAGCTTTAGGCCTAAATAGCTAGCACTATTTGAAAGCTTGAGGGTGGATCCCCTTGTCTTGGGGGGAGTGAAGTCAGGTAGCTTATGTTTTCTTGTGAATAGAACTAGCTCGGTCTTCGTCGAGTTAACGGAGAGGCCGCATTTGTCGGCCCATCTGAGCAGTTCATTGAGAGCAGACTGCATGACATCGGCCAGCGTCCGCGGGTATTTGCCTGTTGTTAGAATGGCGATATCATCTGCATAGGCAATAACATTGCTTCCAGTTTTTTCGATCTTTAGAAGGGCCTCGTTGAGCACCAAATTCCACAATAGTGGAGACAGTACACCCCCTTGAGGGGTGCCTCGATGTACATGTCGCTTGACAGTACTACTTCCGAAGGATGCTGTTATCACCCTGTTCTTTAGAATGTGTTCTACGAAACAACAGATGGGTTCGCAGATGTTGTGCCTACGTAAGGCACTGGTAATCGAATTTGTTTCAACGTTGTTGAAAGCTCCCTCTATGTCTAGAAATGACACTAGGGTGAACTCTTTGGTTGAGACTGATTTTTCGATAGGGTGGGTGATGGAGTGCAAAGCCGTTTCCACAGACTTGCCTTTTTGGTAGGCGTGCTGTGACATGGATAGTAGGGTGCTATCAATAGTGGCCTTGATGTGTAGGTCCAGGATTCTTTCCAGAATCTTGAGAAGGAAGGACGTTAGACTAATAGGTCTTAGGTCCTTTGGGAGGGTGTGCGATGTCTTGCCTGCTTTGGGTATAAAGACCACTCTTACCTCGGTCCAGGCAGTTGGTGTTGTTCCGAGCTCAAGACAAGCCTTCAGAATGCAGGAAAGATACTGCCATACTATATTGAAGGCCGTCTGAATCTGGGCCGGAAAAACACCATCCGGTCCCGGGGATTTGAATGGTTCGAAACTGTTTACTGCCCATTTCAGCTTATCTTCGCTGATAAGATGAGGAGGTGCCTGTGGGCGTGCAGCAATTACCAGGGCGCGATCATCGTTGGGGGTAGGCGTGCAGCCGGGGAAGTGAGTGTCCATGAGCAGGTTGAGCGATGCTTCGTCCGATTCAGCCCAGGATCCATTGGGATTCATGAGGACACTAGGTATAGTTGGTGTTTTGGAGAGGACTTTTCGCAGTCTAGAGGATTGAGACGTGTTATCAATACTCTGACAAAAACCGCGCCAGGATCTGCGTCTAGCTTTCCGAACCTCTATTTTGAAGTTCTTCAGACTTTCTTTGTAGATCTCCCAGTCCAGTGGTAGCCTTGTTCGTTTGGCTTTATTGAATTGCTTCCTGCTTGTGCAGCGAAGGCTGTTGAGTTCTGCATTCCACCATGGGGGACGATTGCCCACCTTTCTTCTTGTGGTCGGACAGGATTCGATGAAAGCTGTATTGAATGCAGAAGTTAGAACGGTGTTTAGCTTGTCTAATTCCAGTTGTGTAGTTGGTGTAGTGTACACTTGATTGGATAGTTTAGCAGAAAGGGATTTATTGTGTAAGCACCAGTCGGTTTTCCATCGATTGCGGAAGACCAAGGGTGCGGTACTGTGACAGATAGCGGTGATCGGAAAACGAATGACTGTCAGATACAGTCCAGTTGGAAATTGCAGGATAGATATTTTGGGAAGCACCTCTTGCCGGGTCTTGGCAATAAAAGTAGGACTATTTCCTCTGTTACAAACTACTAGGTCGGTGCCTACTAAATACTCGAAAATAGACCTACCTCGAGGGTTAGTGTCGGTACTTCCCCATAGATCATGGTGCGCGTTGGTGTTGCACCCCAATAAGATGGCTTCTCTTCTCCTCCTTGCTTCATCTACCACTTCTTCCACTTCCTTGGATGGAGCAGACTCGGGGTCTTCATAGGGTAGGTATCCTGACGCCAGCCAGATGGTGGTGTTTTTTGATTTAAGCAGCGTTACTGCTAGGTCTCTTGTGCTATGGTGGGGAAGAAAAGTTAGGTTTAAGGAGGTTTTAGCAAGAATGCAAGCTCGGGTTTTACCTACATTCTTCGCGTGGTATAGCGTATATCCTGGGGCCCTTAATCCTATGACGGTGTCATCTCTTATCCAAGGTTCTTGGATCAGGGCGATGTCAAAGCCTCGTTCACTGAGGCGAAGTAACAGGTTAGCGGATGCTAAGGAAGAATGGTGGAGATTAATCTGTATCAGTTTTAGCATCATTATGAGCTGATACGGACCTCTCCACGACGGTAGCGTTTAGGTCATCGGGGGATGATGGTTCATCATCATGGATTACAACGCGGGGGAGGGCGGGAGTCGCCGAGTTAGAGGGACCTGCGATGCTATTACGGTCCGCCGTGAAAAGCCCTACATCAATTACCTTCAGACTACAACGGATCTTAAACTCCTTCGCGCGGAGTAGAGGTATTGATTCGGCAGTTAGAGAGATGACTAGCGAGCGGCCAGATCTCTTGGTGTCGTTATCCGTTTTTTTAGAGCTCAGTGGCTCCTCAAATGCCTTCCAGTCTTTGACTGGTAGGTCCGGATTTTGGTAGGCAATCAGGCTAAGAACTTTTGCTGGCTCGGGCGGTTCGAGTGGAACCCAGATCCTTGCTTTCGGCCTGTGGGGGATTTGGCTCCGTTCCACCGCCTTGAGCTTGGCTCCTGGCCAGATTTCACCTATGCTGCTAATGGCAGCGGCGATGAAGTCGACCGAGTTCTGATCGTCGCATGCGATCAGCTTGACAAAGCCTTGATGCCAGCCAGCGTCTTGAAAGGTGGGTGGAGAGTTGGGTTGAGTTAAAATACGCCCGTAAAGGCAGTTCATCACTCTGCCTTCAATGAGCCTCCACTTATCGTAGGAGATCCTCCCCTCTTCGTCAGACAGGTCCACTATCGCGACGACGAGGCTGTCCTTGACCGTCTCGGAGAAGGGTTTGGAGCTCACTGAGCTCTTTGTCTTCTTCGAGGCGTGGGCTCCTCGTCTACGGACCTGCGTCTCTTGGGCGCAGAGTCTATCGCGACTACGGACTGGCCCCCAGCTTGGTTTGGTATACCAGATCGACTCGGTGTGTCGTTAGCGTGGGAGCGATTCTTTCGAGGAGAGGGATTCACTCTCTGATTCGTGGGTTGGCGAGTGCCCCGGGTGGAGGACTGGCGTGAGCCACGGGTGGAAGGGTTGCGTGTGCCACGGGTGGTTGGGTGGCGTTGCCCACGGGTAGCGAAGTGCCGTAGAGGCTTTAGCTTCATTAGCTCGCTGAACTGTCGGGCAATGTCAGTTGCCCAGACGTGAGATTCCCGCTCCTGCTGACTCCACTCCTTTTCCGTCTTTTTGCCTAGTCGGTCAAGGATGCGGAAAGCCGCTTTAGTCTCACGACTTAGCGATTTCCTTTCTTGGTCAGTGAGCTTGGGAAGAGATGGAGGAGCTGAACTGCACGTGGGTGTAGCGCTATTCAGCTCGTCCGACAGCACGGAGCACTCGCTGACGGAATCGTCAATGCAGAGATTCTGCAGATGCTCTTCCACACGTGTAGTGCTTTTAGAGCTGCCGACGATGTCGGCTGTTTCCGGGTTTTTTTTGTTGAGGTCCGGCCTCAAGGTCTGGTTTTTTGTATGTGTTAGAAATTTTGGTCCCACGAGTAGCTAGGGAAAGGGTGGTCAGTCTGCACAGAGCCCCGCATTATGCAGATAAGGCGGTTGATACCAGAGCGTGCCCGCTGTCTCTGGATACACCGTTTGCGACTGAGCTATTTTTTTGGTTGTCCTGGGCCCTCAGCCAGGCTGATCCTCGGCACGGTACGGTTGACACCTTGATCCAGCCCAGGGGGAAGAGTTGGGGGAGGGGTGGGGAAGAAAAGAAGGATAGGAGAGACTAGGTAGGATGATTATCTTTTAGTTTTACTTCGAGCCTCTTCAAGTGAATCGCTCATCGTTGCGGCGATACCGCTTGGGACGTGATACGTCCCCGATGTCGATTCCAAGCGTCTTGAGCTCTAGTATAAGCCATCACACCGCGACAAGGTAGATAATCAAGTGATGGAAAAAAAATAACGTAAGGCCCTCGACAAATTGAATAAGGTCTGTCATGCTTATAATAAAAAATCATTGATTGGTGGGTAAGTGTAGTGGTAATGTCAGGGAGTCCCCATTCCTCCAATAAGATTGTCGGCTATGCGTGAAGCTAGCTGCCAGTTTGTTAGAAGTTTCAGCTCTTCTATACTTGCCATTTATGTAATCATGGAAAAGTACACGCTTTAACACCGTTTGAAAATTATCCAAATTTGTTATCAAAGTTCGCATTCGGTTACGACAACTTCACGTGCATTTACACAAATTTTCGGTCGTCGTCCTCGTCCAGATAAACGAACAATGGAACGAGTCGTGCAAAACTGAACTTTCGTGTAACTTGACGCCTCCGGACTTTTTTCTTTGGAGCTATGTCAAAATACCAATTCAGAGACTTTAGACGACCTCAGGTCAAGATCGAAATTGCGACATATCCACAGATTTGTGTGACAAAGTCATTGAAAACATGAATTGACTGTAAAACTCGGTTATCTTCACTGACCGAAAAAGCACTCACACACGGTTCAAAATATGGGTGCGGTGGCGCAGTGGTTAGTGTGTCGGACCACTGCGCGTGAGGACCTGTGTTCGAATCCACGGAAACACCAACAAGTTTTTTCACGTCCTCACCTCTTGCAATGGTGTAGTGGCAACGTCGTAGATTGCCACGCTAATCGTTCATGGTTCAAATCCTAACGTTAGCAAGCATTTATTTATTTCTCATGAAATATATAAAGCCAGTCCGATCAATAGCAAACGCTTGTGTGAACACTACTACAAAGGCATAACACTGACAGTAGCTCGGTCATATGGCTGGAATTTTTTTTCGCCATATTGGATGATTGATATGTCTATGACATCGGTGGTCGCGAAAAAATAAAAAAAAATCTCCCCAGTTATCTGGATGCGACCCCCGAGTTTCTCTGAAGCATAAACAACTGAACTTCAAACCACTAGGCTTAGAAGCTAGGCCTAGGCACTTAATGAGCTGTAGGGCCAAATATATGTATATTGTTACGAAACTTTCCTACCCAACGTAAGAACCTATTGCACATCCCAATTGACATCTTTGTTCCACATCATACCCACCGTCAAACATGGTCAACTCGAGAAATTAATGGCCGAAGTGGAAAGATCGAGTGTAAGATCGAACACATTTCTTTCTTTTTGACAGTTCTACTTAACCTCTGGAGAACCTAACATCAATTACAAGTAAAAAATAAATCTTTATAATTCAATATTGAATAAGTCTGCGTTTCTTGTTTTTTTTTTCGCAATTTTCTAACGTCAGGGTCGTCGCTTTGATCTTCGGCACTCCCCAGCGTTGTAGCAATATATAGTATATATTCATATGTACGGTTCACAATGTTGGTAAACAAACGTCAGCTGAGATGAAGATACTTCGCATGACCGCAGGAGTAACAAAGCTTGATCGATTAAGAAGTGGAAACCTTCACGTTAAAGTAACCGTCTTACGAAAAATATGCCTCGACCGGCTCACTTGGTATTACAATGTTTAAAGAAGAGATCAGATCAGAACCCCGTTAAAAAGGCAATGTCAATGAGCGTTCCAACGACATTGCGAAAGAAAGGCAAGCCGTTTGGATCGGATGGAGGCTATTCAGCGCACTTTAGCTTGTTTCGCAATAAATCTGCATTCAACTTTTCCCTGTTTACATCGCATTGAACTATTTACCTATATCACAACGAAGGGTAATTGCATTTTTTTCACAAAGCAGGGCAAAATTAATGCACCTTATTTGCTGTCTTGAGTTGGGTTTAATTTTTGTAAGGATCTTACAACCTACGTAATTTAGAATTATTACATACATACTTCATATCATAGAAGGAATTATGGAATGCATGAGTCGACTAGCCGCATGTGTAATGTTTGTAATTTAAAATCAAGCCTTGTTGATTTTCACATTAGTAAAGATACTTACTAACTTAGGTAGCAGTAAGATACTTACTTACTTAGCGCTACAGTAGGGGATGGACGTGGGTCTCAACCAACAAACCTCTACAGCCAGCCCGGTTACGAGCCAGCTGCCTCCAGTTGCGCACGCCAAATTGGTTGAGGTCCCCCTCCATTTCTTCGCACCACCTACCATCGCCTCTCCGGGGTGGATTCGAAGAATTTCTTGGCTGCAACATTGGGATCCATCCGCTCTACATTACCCAGCCATCTTAGTCACTGTATGTGACCTCTTCTGGCTAAGTTGCAGTTCTTGTATTGGCCGTATAGTTCAGCATTGTACCTCTCATTCACTCGCCGTCTATGCAGACGGGACCAAAGATCGCTCGAAGAACTTTTCTCTCAAAATAACCAATGGCATCCTCATCCGATTTTGACAAAGCCCATGGCCCTGCGCCATACAGCAGGACTGGGATGATTAATGTCTTATAAAAAGTTACCTTAGTAGTTCGAGATAGGGCTTTGTTACTCAATTGCCTTCTTAGCCCATAGAAACAGTGATTGGCAAGAGTAATCCTTCGTTTGATCTCCCCACTGATGTCATTTGCGGAGCTCACTATAGAGCCTAGGTAGACACAGTCCTTTACTACCTCAAAATTATGTCTGTCTATTGTGGCGTTTTGTCCGAAGACGCCGATGTTGGGTGTCCTTTTTTGTAGGCAGCACATATGTCATTTGCGTAAACGAGTAGTTTTACAGACTTGTAACAGATTGTACCTCCGGTGTTGGCTTGTGAGTTTCGTAGAATTCTCTCAAGGACTATGTTAAAGAGATCGCATGATAGCGCGTCACCTTGTCTTAGACCTTTCCTGACATCGAACGGTTCGCTGATGTTCTTACCGACTTTGATGGAGCAGCGAGAGTTCTCCATCGACATTCGGCACAAACGGACGAGCTTGGCAGGGATGGCACGACTATCATAAGCAATTTTGAAATCGATGAAGAGGTGGTGCCTGTCAATATTATATTTATAGGTTCTTTCCAAGATCTGCCGTAGTGTGAATATTTGGTCAATGGTGGACTTTTCGGACCTGAAACCGCACTGATAAGGACAGAAAACCCATAGTCGGGTTTTCGACGTTCACATAATACAGACAAGATCTTATATGCGAAGTTGAGGAGACTTACACCTCGGTTGTTTACGATCGATTTTAGGCGTTCACATAGTACGTCAGACAGGATATTATATTCGATATTGAGGAGACCTATACCTCTGTAGTTGGGAACAAAAAAAAAAACACAAAAAACCAAAGGTCATCATAGACAGATAAATCGCCGTTCGGATACGGCACTAAACTGTAGGTCCCTTCCATTCGTGTGGAAAATATAACGCACACAACATGAGTGATTGCGAGAAGCTAGGCCCTGGCACTTAAAGAGCTGTTGCGCCAAATATTTATTTATTTTATTTAATACTGTTGTGGGTGTGTAAACCGAATAAAACAAAAAATAGAAACAGTACAGCTAGGACGCAGCAATTTATGGACATTTCAAGTTCAACTTTTACGGAATAGGAGCCAAGGTTCACTTCATTTCAAGACGTTTCAGGTTCAATCCAAGAGTTTAGTGGAGATAATTATTATATTGTTCGGTGTTGGGTAGGCGAGATCGAGTGCGCTGCTGTACTAATGAGATGGACACCTTTGGCGAATCTGTTATTTCCAAAACGGCTTTGTCTAGATCGGCGAAGGTGGCCATCCGATCTGAATTAGGTTTAAATACATAAGAAGAATTGAAGAAGTATTAAATTGATGAGTTTGGTGGAAAATTAAGCAGTGCTAAGGTTCATAAAAAGTTTGTAGCTATGAAACAACAAAAGGAGGAAACAGTTTTGCAGTATTTTTTAAAGATGAAGGAGCTAGGGGCAAAGCAAACATAGACGAGGTTTCTGTTATTCAGTACATCATAGACGGTATTAAAGATTCCCATAGTAGCAAAGCAATTCTTTATGGGTTGAATAATTCCAAGGAATTCAAGAAGAAAGTCGTAGTGTATAGAGCATTTTCCAAAAGAAGCCAATCTTCTTGTTCAAAATCAAACCTCCCGGGAGTCAATAGATAGACCACTTTTTCGAATCCTGGAAAAGGTGAAGCCCCAGCTACAATTGTGGACTTAAAAGTCATCTTTCAGAAGGGTACCGCAAAAGGTTGGAAAGTCCCAAATGCTTCAAGTGTAAGCGATTCGGCCACAAAGCTCCAAAATGCACAATGGACACTGTGGCACGGAAGGTGAAAGTAACAAACATTTTGCCGAGTTGTAGCAGATCATTTCACAAGACAGTCAAATTTATCGAGGGACGATGCTTATTATTATTAGTGCTTATTAGTGAATGCCCTTTTAGATATGGGTAGCGAGGTCACACTATTGCGAAAAGATTACTGCCTACGTATAGGTTCACCAACGCTGGCATGAATCAAAACATTATTGAAAGGCTTAGCAGAAAACAGCGAAAAGACTCTAGGAAGTTTCGTGGCTAAGATTTCATTCGTTGAGGAGACGATCAATTTTTATTCCGAAAAAATTCTTTCAATGCCAATGATCTTGGGGCAGAATATTTTCACCAATACACACATTTCAATAACCCCTAATACCGTCAAGGTCAAAAAGTTAGACAAAGGAAGTTTTGCGATCCACGAAATGGAACCCATTGTGCAAGTAGGAAATATGGCGTACACAGAGAAGATGAAGAAGATCATTAGTGATTATAGACCAGTGAAAAAGGGAAGAGAAGACTTTACAATTAACAATTAAGATCATGCTAAAAGACGAAACTCCAATTTTCCATCACCCACGTAAGCTATCACCGCTAGAGAAGGCGGTTGTTGAAGGTCAAGTCAACGAATGGCTTAAGGAGGGGATTGTCCGACCCAGAGCTTCAGAGTCTGCTAGTCCTATTGTCTTAGCATCAAAAAGGATGGTTCTAAACGCCTTTGCGTTGACTATCGAAAGTTTAATAAACAGGTGATCAGAGAACGTTTCCCCGTTCCGCTCATAGAAGATCAGCTGGACGAACTTAGTGAAGCACGAGTATGGTGACTTCGAGAATTGTTTTTCAATGTATCGGCGGCGGCCGCCTCTTTTGTGACCCCTAGGTAGGTAAAGGTGGCTGTGCTGACAGGGTCAGGATACACTTAGACCGCTTGGGTCCATTGTGATACCACATGAGTAGTGACCGATCGAGTCACCGGTTACCGGGGGAACCTCAACCTTTCTCAAGAGGGTGTTGGCTGAGAATGCAGACTGAAAAGGTTAGAGAGGGTGACTGACTCAGTCAACCCTGAAGTCCAAGTGTACCGAGAAGGTATAGTGTGCAACAAGTGATGGGGGGTGATTGATTCAATCGAACCCCCTATACTATGTGTGCAAGTTATATTGGCAGATCCCATAAACCGTGTAGGCGTGGAGGTGCACAAGTATAGTAGAGTGGCTGATTCAGTCTAACTCTAATTACTGTTATGCATGATATTGGCTAGGTGGGGTGACTGATTCAGTCAAACCCTTCATACCTGGGTGGACCGTGTCGGTGTAGAGGAGCATAGGCGTACATAGAGTGACTGATTCAATCGAAGTTTAAGTACTGCTATGCATAAAGTGTAGACTAAGTAGGGTAATTGTTTCAATCGAACCCATACCTAGGTGGACCGTGGAAATAGTGCGGAATGCAACGTAGACCGAGATGACTGATGCAGTCAATCTTGCAGTAGTATGCAGTCCAACTTTAGGAAATGGTTTGGCTACGTAGGGTGACTGCTTCAGTGAAACCCTTAGTACCTATTTCACCGTGTAGGTGGTGTGCATGGGAGTAATAGAGGATTGATTGACTCAATCAATCTCTGTTACTTCTATGCAGTATTGTTATTTACAGGCGTTGGTCTAGAGATATGAGAGGGTTAACTATCGATCTGGGGAAGTGTCTGTTGCAGTACCTCTTGGGGATTGATAGTAACCAATAACGAGGGGTGGAGGTGGTGTGTGTGTATGTGGGGGGCGTTTCAGCTAAACCAGTTGGATTTACCTAAGTATCTATGTAAGTTTCTAATGTCTATGTTAGACAGGTCACTTAGGTGCTCAAAGAAGTATTTATTTGTGACCCCTACAGGCCAATACAAATTTCTTTGAATGGCTTTTGAGCTGTATGCATGGCCCACCATTTTTCAAAAGTACGTAAACAAAATTTTCGAACCCCTTATTAAAGAAAAAGTCATTCTAGTCTATATGGATGACATTATTGTTCTCGCAAGAGACTTTGAAGAACCGATAGACCGCTTAAAACTAACTTTCAGGTTAGCTGTGCCATACGGACTCCGTTTCAAACGGAAAAAAATGTTTCTTCCTCTGTACGAAAATAGAATACTTGGGTTATTAAATTAGAAATGGCCGCATTAGTCCATCTTTAACCAAAATAAATACGGTTAAATATTTTCCAGAACCAAAGACTGTGAAGAAATTCCACAGTTTTCTTGGGTCATCAGACTACTTTAAGAAGTTTGTTCAAAACTACGATATTTTAGCGAAACCTTTAAGCGACTTGCTCAGAAAAGATATCACGTTTATGGACAGGCGGAACGAAAAAACAGGGCCATTTTTCCTAGTCTTACAAAATGATCATTAGGCAACCGCTGCTGGTATAAATACTCTAAAAGTTAACAAATTTGTGAATTCCAACGTTAGCAGAACTACTCAAAGATGTGCTTTCGAGTTGATGTTTGGATTAAGATGCGAAACAAAGAGGACATACGCATCACCGAAGTTGTGGCATAGGAACTGCTCGAAGTGTTTAACGAGGAGCTCAACATCATTCGTGAACAAGCCAGGAATGAAATCAGAGCTATACAGCATGAAAATTCAATAAGAGAAGGAAGGCTGCTAGGAAGTACAATACAATCTTGGAGAGCTGGTGGCCATTAGGAGGACGCAGTTTGGCAATGCAATTAAGATTTACCAGAAGTTTGGTCTCTTCAGGATTATAAATATAGGCCTTCATGATCGATATGAGGTAAAGAATGTTGGCGAGATGAAAAGCCCTAGGAACACCAGCGCGGACAATATGAAGTTTTGGGTACCATAGGAGGTCAGTTCTGATGAGGATAACAACAAGGAAGGCGATGGCATCAACTTATCTCTAGAAAATAGAGATTGCAACGTTTAACCGCCATATCATTGATTACCTACCTAAGATTACCTATCTGAAATAACTTACCTAACAAGACCTACCAATGAGGACTCACCTGAGACGAATTTTCAGAGATGACCTTCAAGAGTTGACTTACCGGAGATAACCTACCTGAGATGACCTATCTAAGAGGATCTACAACTGAAGACTCACCTGAGACGACTTTCCAGAGATGACTTATCGGAGATTATCTACTTGCGATAACCTACCTAAGAACATTTACCAGTGAAGTCTAATCTGGGATGGCCAACCAGATATGACCTATATTCGAATACTATCTTCGTGAGAGGTATCCGCGATGACTTGCAGTGGCCGAATGTGCTTGCCGACTTACCCATAAGATGACACCTGACTACAAAAGATATTAAAGTGAGAAACTCTTGAATTGCCAGTAATTAACTCTGTATTTCAGCTATAAATTCCACAAGCCAAAACAAAAACACCAGCTATGACTAGGCCATTCACCGAGTTATGGGGCTCAAAGAATGTAAAGATGGCACACGCCGAAGGAAAAGTGATGAGCCGGAGTGAATGAGCGCGTTATTTCTCTTTTGGCGATCAATATTGCAACGGATTAGAAGGAACATCACCTACTAATATCAGCTAAAAAATTGTATTAACTTACCATACTTTCTATTTTCAGATTACTTAAACTATATTTGTCTAGTCTACTTAAAACTAAAATTCTATCTTAAAACTACGTTATGCCTACTTAGCCTAGTTCATATTTAAAATAGTTAAACACTTATTCTATAAACTTTAAAACGCAAATTAAATTGAACTCTTTTATAAAGTTCTAACTAACATGTATGTAAATCATGTCTGCAATACAACTAACCTTTTGCGCAATGTTTTCTCTTCTTCTTCTTCTCCAATAAATCAATTATAAAATCTGTGTTATTTAAAAGATTTGCACTTGTTCAAAATATCTCTCTTTTCTAATTCTCCTTGACGTTCAATGCCAAAAACATGTTGCAATGATATCTAGTGATTGAGTGGCATATTTTCAAAGATCACAGATCGATATACCCACCCTAGTTAGGCTATGAAGCACGAAATTTCACAAAAAAAAACTTAACGTCTACATCGCTAAAACAAAATGTCAAACTCCATATCAGAATCGATCACCATACCCTTTTGGGGCGCATTATTCAAAGGCATAATTTCATAGGCTAACCACAAAAGATAAATTTCTTGAGCAAACAATTTAATAATTGTGGTTTTTCAAGGTGATATCCAAAAGCGAATAGAGCCATACCCCTTTATTACAGTATTGCATAACGCATATTTTTTTTAATTGCAATCTTTAAGTAACCCGAAGAAAGATGAAAGAATAAGAAAAACTTAAAAAAGATGTTAAAAAAACTAGAATAACAAGTGGAAGTAACAAGGATGTTTATAAAACACTCTACCAAAGTTGAACTCCCATACGATTACCCAGTTCTGCCTAATAGATTCGGTTTTCCACTGCACAGACCGCTTACCTTATAATCTAACTAACTCGGCATATAAAATAGTTGTTGCATTTGCTTGCGGCGTACCTAATTATCTAAAATCGTCACGTCACTTTCAATGTAGAGAAAAACAATCAGCAGATACTCTCACTCTCGCAAAAATTACAAGTTCAAGGAAGCAAAGCGTCTTGTTTTTTTCATCAGCGTCCAAATCTCGTAAGACAACTTCTGATTCCCATCTGGTTAATCAAAAACGTGCTAACAAGCCATAGAGTCTCCTGCAGCAGCTAACGTATGACATGCCAGGTAAATGGTTGTACACATTTTTTTTATCCCCCAGGCATCATATAAATTCGATTGTCTATTGAGCGCGTTTTTTCTTTTTTCTATCTTCGTACGGCTGAAGTCAAAATTAAATTAATGAGCAAAGCTTGACTTTGTTATTAATTGGCTTGCCGTAAGCAGCGGGTAATGCAAAGTAAGAAATTAATGTCAAATATATCGTCCTTTATTGAACACTGGTCGGCAGCGCGCCTTAATAGAGAAGATATTTTTAAAACTTTATTGAGATTACCTATTAATTAAAACTGTATGTACATTTCATTTCTTCCTCTTCTTTCACATTGGTGAAAAAGGATTAGGTGCTAGAATTAGCTGCGTTCGGCACTAAAATAACTAAGATTGGTACGAATGAAAAATATGTTTTCGGGAAAGCCATAATTTGTTGGCGATTGTGGGCACACACTCGGCATTAACAGATGGAACTAGTCATCGGAAAGAGATTATTCTTAGATTAATTGATTTAACTACTACTGACACATTTAGTTGAGCGAGTAAACTGTAACAGACCATTACCCCCTGCTGGGGTGCTGCTATCACCCCACCAGCCCGCTTGGCCAATGTTTCAGTCAGACTTGTGTTTTGTGTACCTTGGCTATTTTTATTTTTAAAACATTTTACGAGATGCAGAAATGTAAATACTCTAAAGCTTTCTAAGTAATTTATGATGATGACAGTAGATTGTGGGTTACGGTAGGATCAAGTGGCCTTATCCCTGCGGCTACTATTGAGCCTATTGTGATTGACCTATATTTTTGAGTGAGCTAGCTGATATGTCTTCTGCTTCGAGGTAGAATTTACCTAAGTGACGATGACGTGCTCTGGTCAGACAGTCACAGTGACATTTGTTTATTTATTTACCTATCTTAATACAAGCTTCGCTTGAAAACTAAGGTACACCTACAAGCTTCGCTAGTAACTAAACTGAAAACTAAATTATGAACTAAAGAGGGGTGGGATGCGAAAAAAAGTTGCGGAGGTTATTTCTAAGCGCAAATCTATTACACTGAAATAAAGAGCTTTTCATGCCGTTAGCCATGTGCAGCACTCTGGTTATTGGTTCATTGCAGTCGTAATTGGTGCGGTGAAAATTAAGATAGAAGAGGCGTACGGATTTCAGTTTGCGTGGGTTTGTATTGAGAGAGATCATATGACGATGTTATCCGCTGAAAGCTGATAAACAAATAGAATGTCGGTAACTTCTCTGTCTTTATCAAGTGACTGTAAATTAATTAATTTCATACGATCTTCAAATGGGGGTAGGTTAAATATTCTAGACTAAGGAAGACCGCGTAGAGCAAAACTGATAAACATGTGTTGCACAGCTCCAATTTGAAGAGAATGAGAGTCGTGATAGAGGACCAGACTTGGCTAGCATATTCGAGAATTGCCCTAACAAATGTGACGTAGAGCAACTTGGAGACATAAGGGTGGAGAGTTGCTTGGACCAGTGTTTTACAAAACCTAGTGTAGAGTTGGATCTACTAATGATGTGATCAATATGGGAACGAAAGTCAAGTTCATTGTCACAGATAACACCTAAATCGCGCGAAGAAGTGACGGAAGGGACAAGTTCATTACGGATGAAATAAGGTCTATGGACCGGTGAGAGGCGCTTTGGGGAATAAGTGATAGCTTTTTTGACGTTGAGCTCAAGAAAATTTCTTTGCCACCAGGTTGAAAAGTTGTTCAAGTCATCTTGGAGTGAGTGTGATAAGTTCTGCTGATACTTCATCTTGGTTGTACATTCTTCACATGTTATCTTGTGCTATCCTCACCGCCATGAGATGTTTTTTGAATCGACAGTTGCCTCTGACGAATTCTGTGGCTATTCAAACTTCAAACTCCTAGCTAGTTGCAGGACTTGTTTCGTTCTTTTGTGGGAGGTTTTTGGCAGAAAAATTTTGGGTTGTCTGTTGCCTCCAATTTCCATCCAGTGATGATGTACTTTTTCTTCTAGCCAATTTTTTGTACAGCATTTAGTCATACTGACAGGTAATCCACAGAATGGTCTTGGCATTATAAAGCTTGTTTTCATTTCTTTCATGTCCGCTGTGTCCTGGCACCTAAATGTTTATGTGTGCTTGCTAGCACTATAAGTAGCTGAAGGCAGTCCTATACTAGTTATTTTGCATTTCAGTCATCTTCAGTGATTAGCATGAAGGCGTGGTAGGTTTAGAATAACTTCCATCGCTGCAGTAGGAGCATTTTTCACTGCACCTGTTTTGCATACATAAACCTGTCTTCTGTAGACCTCTGTTCCGTTTTTTGCCACCACTGGTGCTGCATATGTCATGATCGATCTTGCTATCGCTGTGTAGAACCATAGTATAATTTTGAGGCTTAGGCCCCCATTTGTAGCAATGAAACTTTTGCTGGTCTATAATGAGATCCTGGCCTCGTCTATGGCTTTTCTGAGGTGAGAATTTCAAATAATTTTTTTCTCATGTGTAAGGCCAAGGTATTTAAGTCCTTTGATATTTCTATTGTTTCACCAAAAAGTGTGGGTGCTTTTAACCTTTCTCGTTTCCTTTTTTTTTTTGTGAATATAAATATGGTGCTCTTTTTTGGGTCCTTGGCACAAGTCAGCCGTTAGATTCAGAGCCCTGTGGAGGAGATGCGAAATTATTTGTTCAAATTCGTTTCTAATTAGTATCGTGATATCATCTGCGTCACCTTCGACAAAGAAGCTTTCGTCGCTAAGCATTTTCAGCATTTCCTTTACTAGGATTGACCACAGTAGAAGGGAGAGGATTCCACCTTGGGGACGACCTTCCGATGCAGTGACTTTGGGTTTATTGCTACCTAGTGAGATATTGATTTTCCTGCTTTCCAGCACTTTATCTAGTTACATGTTGTATTATTTACACCTGTAAAATATACATATAAAAAGCACTTTCAATGTCAAGAAAGGAGCTCACGCAAATTCTTTGTCTCCCAATGATTTTTCGATCATTGTTGAGTTGCTAAAGAATATGGGTTGTTGATTTTCCTGGTTGATAGTCATATTGGTGTTTGTGTAGAGGATTCACAACGGAGGTTCTATCTCTGATATGTCCATAAAATATTTTCTCCACAGTTCTCAAGAAGAAAGAAGTAAGGTTTATGGTTCGGTAGGATTTGGGTAACTCTGTTGGTCTACGGCCCGCTTTAGGTGTACAATGATTTCTTTCCAGCTTTTTGGTATCTAATCCCACTTAAAACTAATTTTAAAGATGTTTATCAGCAGCGGTTTTAAATGTAGGGTACTTTTTTGCAGGTAAGCAGGGACAATTCCATCTTCCCCTGGAACTTTAAATGAAAGAAAAGAGTTTATTGCCCATATTATTTTTCCTCCATGGAAAATTTCTCTTGATCTCTGTCAGTCCTCTCTGGTTGGTCTATCGATGTTTCTCTGGGGAGATGGAAGTGATGGTAGAGTCTGAGAAGTGTGTTTCGGCCAAAAACTGTAGCGTCTGTCGACCGTTTTTGCAGTAAGTGTCATTTAGCTTCTTCATTAACCCGATTCGATAGTGATTATGATACGGGACGGATATATTTAATATGTAATAAGTTTAAAAAGATTTTAATTTATCGCTTGAAAAAATCAAAATCGTGTTTCCAAAACTACCACTTTGTCGAACGCAGCAGCATCGGTGGTTCATAATACGTACCACATGCTTTTTGTCTTTACTGCAATTCAAATTATTTAAACAATTTCTTTTTTTACTTTTAGTTAATTTTAAATGAGTAGTCACAAAAAAAAAGAGTTTGCATACATAAAAAAGGTATTTTTCTTGCCACAATAGGTGCTAAATCTTTTCTCAGTTTCTAGTTGCTTTAAGAGCAAAAACGATCTAGGCTCAGCTGCTTAAGAAGGGCACTGTACCCTATTTGAGAACGACATTGGCAACGTGAAATATTATAGCATAATATTGCCGAATTCTACACACAGACTCATAGATCCTCACAAAATTCTACCCGAGTCGTCGAAACTTAAAGCAACAACAGGTAAAACCTGAGCACGGGTAGGATGTGCTACAAGTTTTTTTTGGCGTTGTAAAGAGTGATGAATGTTTCCCAATATATGGAACCTCGAAAACTCCAAGTGGATGGATGTGTATTTTAGACCCGCTTAGATTTTTCAAAAAGCCATTAAACTAAAGCTCAAATAATTTCGGATGATAAAAAAAATGATGATATTCAAATAAAATAACTTTGGTTAATACATTGATAACATTTTTCCGACTTATGTTTTCAATTGCACTAAACCTTTCAGCTAGGGCGTGTGCACTGCACGATAATTAACACTGCAAAAAATATAAAGACCATTTCAAAGACGCAAGGTATGCAATTTTTATTAGAACCAGAGAGTTGTGGTTTTAAGAAAATTTGTTGAGGCACCTACATATCCAATTATGGGGGTAGACGCTAACATGTTAGCTATAACCATGCAATAAGAGTAGTCTGTACGAAGATATTCTTAATCCACCGAGGATTTAATACCAAAACGTATTTTTTAGTCACTCAGAAAGTAATGGTGAGGGTAAATGGGGCAATGCGTTTGTTTTTCTAAGTGGCGCTATTCTGGTAAAGACTAACACATATTTCACTGTTTTTGAAATAGCAAAATAACTCTATGTATATATGTGTATGTTATATATACATAGAGAATTCCGTTTTATCATTAAATTTCCTTACATTTTTCCCATACAAAATTCTATTCGCATTGGCAAATGCCGATGGCCAGATTGACGTTCTTAATGAAATATAAATAAAGTAAAATAAAGTTACTCTACTTTCTTTTACGTCAAGGAAACCATCGTACAAAAGATAGAGTGTGACCGGCTCAGCTAGTATTGCCAAGTTCAAAGAAGAGATCATTTGAACCCTGTCAAAAGGGCAATATCAATGAACGTTCCAAAGACATCGCGTTGTAGGAAAGGAAGGCCTATAAACGCCTGGATTAGACAAATGCGGCGACATCGGCATTTCATTGGACTCAGTAACAGAGTGATCCAAAATCGGCAGGTCTGCCGATATTTTCTGAGGTCAAATAGGCGAACCCCACAGGCGGATCAGTAGAAATACGGTGAAGTGTGAGGGTTGTGATCCTTTATTTTCGGATCATAACCTCGCTGAGAAAAGGAAGAAGAAAAGAAGGCTCTATTTTCTAAACTTCAAATCATGATATTCTTTCCTAAAGTCTAACGCATCCCGAATATTGTAAACTAAAGCAGTTCAAGTCTCACCGTTTAGAATTACGGTGCATTTTGCTTAACGATAAAATACTTCCTATAAAGTGAAAATGTATCGATCGTGTTCCTTTTAATTGGACAGTAAATAGCTTACATATCGTTTCGGTATAACCTGTAACTAAGCGATAATATCAGATCAGATTATTCTGCAGAATTGTCAGCCGTAGTATGGTTAATTATCTTGAAGATACTACGGTTCTCCGATTGCGAAGCTTTCTCTTAAACTTCAGCATGAATCTTCTCATCTAGCTTGGATAGGACTTTTTTTTATCGATACGTTCCATGTAGGCCTATCATCTCTGTGATAACTCTACGCCGCATACCTCACTAATATGTTCCCATTTCTGTTTAAAAGTTACCTTAGTACAATCTTTGAGAGACGCTGATTGGGAAGGCTCAGTATTTTTTCGATATAGGTGAAATGTAGCCTTAGTGTATACTGTATATATACCGAGAACGGAAATACCGGTTCCTAGATGCAGCACATACACAAGTGTATTCGATGGCAGTCTAAACAAATGTTTCGGGAACAGCTGTTCAACTTTATCGTGATCGTCAAAACCGCTCACTTGTGCAGCGTAGAAAATGACTGACCTAGTCTTGCTTGATACAGTTTGTACTTTGCCCATAATGGCATATTAGTTCTGATGATTACTTTCCTGTGTATGTGTTTTTTTGTTTCGCCTAATTTCTCCTGCGGATGAGCTAAAAAGAGCCTTTTTGGCATAAGGGACTTCCAATCTTTCCTGCCCAAATCCTTTCTTCTCTTCTCTCGTATACCTTCCTAAGTAACACTTTATTTGCTCATATTTGATAAACTTAAAAGACTTGCTAGAAGCTACCAAATAAGATATGTTTTATTACTGTACAGTACACCGTATGATTGTGAAGGCATTTGAAGAAATAGATTGGCGCTATTCTGTTAGAAAGGACTGTGTGTATGTATACTAAAACATAAATTTAATACAAGTTTCTAAGACGCCTATTTTTTGAGTCTTAATTTTTCTGAAAGACATTAAGATCTGTTAAAAATTGGGTGTTAGAATTATGAAAAACTACATTTTTATTAAACACCTACAAAACCGGAAACGAGATTTTATGTTATGTCTGTGATCTTAAATAAGGTCATAATAGTCTAAGAGCCCGTAGTAAATTTTAGACGTGAGAGGTAACCGAATGAATCCTATGTTAATATGTTGCCTTGATGCCCAGTATTTGAGATATACTCGTCTGGCAGCACGTAATGGCAGCTGAAGGAAATAACGGTATATTGAAAATGTTGCAAATTTCAAAACAGGAATAATAGGTGTAACCGCTTGAATTTACTAGTACATTATAGAGTACGACCGACCCCTTCAGTAAGAATACATGTGTCCAAGACGTCTTAAGTGTAGCTAAAGCCCTGCCAGATGCGGTAGGAACGCGTACAAAATTCCAACTTTGAATAATTTATGTAACCACACCAATTTTTCCTGAACCATAGGATATTACAACGTGAATACAATTATGAAGGTACAAGACGTTTTGGATGTCGCTAAGGGCTTGTCAGACGAAGTCAAAATGACTTAATTTTTTTTGTAAAACATAGAGGAAGATACCCTAATTACAAAGATGTAAGTCCAAGACGTTTTACTTGTCGCCAAGTCCTTGCCAAACGCATTCAAAGGATTGAAATCCGATACGAAATGTCCCATTCATCCACACAAAATATACAGCTGGAGCTTAACTAATGTATGTAACCACACGGAATCTCTCTGAAACATAGAATAAAGCACTACAAACATAACTACATAAGTCCAAGACGTTTTACTTGCCGCCAAGTCCTCTCCAGAAGCATCCAAAGGATCAAAATCCGCCAGAAGCATACATGCCATATAGAGGCACAAAACGCATAACTGGACCTTAATTATCCAAGATACATGCTGCCAGACGAGCATATCTCAAATACTGGGCATCAAGACAACATATTAACATAGGATTCATTCGGTTACCACTCACGTCTAAAATTATCTGGGGGCTCTTGGTCTATAAGGAAAAGTAACAATAGTTTTCCGCCGACACACGGTTTACATAGTTCATTAGCTCTTGTCAATGCACAACAGTTAAATGCCCCTCTTAGGTGAGTATGACTCTAGCATAATTTGCATATAAATGTTATTCAAACCACAGTTCATCAGATTAACTACTAAACTGGATTGGATCGCTACGTATATCTATGCTTTTAATTGCAGTCGGCTCGACATGTGGCTTGTGAAATGAAACGCTCCTCTTCGCACAAAAGTTGCGCAATCCATATGATTGCCAACAAATTATCCATATTGCTAGTGTAATGAGTTAATAAGTGTCCAGTGTGTAGGCAGGTCTGAATGGCCGGAACTTTTTCAAATATCTCAAATGAGCTCTGAAAATGGACTATTTATGACTTGTTTTCATTTTCTATATCCTCGTAATTAGCGAGATATCTTTCTTCGCGTGTTCCGATAACTTCCTGGTTGTGTGCATGGGAAACCGTCAAATGGATACTTATTTCTTCATCGATTTTTAAATTTGAATTGAAAAACTATTATTGTAAATGGAAATCAAGCTTCACTAATGATTCCCATCATTTTGACACTATAACCACAAGCATATGTAAAGTCATTAAGATAGGTTTGATTCAGGATTGGTCACAAGGCTTACTTTGCCTGAGGCCTAAATTGGTACTCAAACTAGGCATGCTAAACGTGTTGCAATTTTAATAACAAAATAAAAAACAAAACTCTGGGAAAGTGGACTGCCATGTGGGTAGTTTTTAATATGTCAATGCAAGCGTAATGGAAGTACGCACCCGATCGATGCAACTTGTCAGTAAGTAATTATGAAATCTTGAAATTTGTCGGTACTACAAGTTGCACAATTCTGTCTGGCTTGCAGAACTGGTTAGGATTAGAAGGAATTTAGAAAAAATTCTCCACCTGATTACTGATGAAATTAATTTATGTATGAGCATAAAGTGACATGTTAATAATTATTTCAATAAATGACCTTGCAAGCCATTTGATATGCTCTGCTTACTGATGCAGCTCTGCAGACCAACCTCTAAGTAAATTGATTATATTTTTTCGAAACCATGTACCCCTAACTTGCTCACACAGTAGGCGTTTTTTTCTTCTCTCGCTCGATCTTATCTGTATATTTATTGAAACTATTATTTATAACACACACTAATGTCCGCCCTCTTTTTTAATGAGCGCTGTGCACATGCCAATGTAAGCCAATTTGTTAGACTTTTGTAGTGAATTTATTGACCATGAATGAAAAAAAGTTATTTATCAACTACATTGGTAAATGCTCCCGGAGCGCGAACGTATTACTTAAGTGATACGCGTAAGTTTAAAGCAAAATTATATATTTAAATTCAGTATGCACTATTAATGCAAGATTTCTGATCATTTTTTGTTTGATCTGGAATTTTCTCACTCACTTTCACCCTTATGAACTAATGTGAAACTCGTAACTGGGGAATCATATTTCCAAATACAAATTGAAACTACTGCTTAGTAACTTGGAAGAATTATGTCTCATTATTTGCAACAGAGTACTTTCAATTTTGCAGCGGAATAAAGCGTTTTTAAGAAAAGTTTTAGTACAGTTGTTTAGGTTTCCTAGGAATCGCAGTGGGGACACTTTGGAGCCTGGTATTTTTAGTATCACGTTGAACTAAACTTACTATTGAACACTTTAAAATAAAATGGATTCGAGTGAATTCTGATCCTTTTTGTTGGAGTTTTGACAAAAAAATGTATGGAGAGTGTGAATGGCTAGGACATGTAGTACCACGACCCAATGAGATTTTAAACACTTTCCAAAATAATTTTCCGACTAAACGAGATATTAGCAACTAGAGATGAGCAAAAAATCAGAATCTGCTAATAATTCACTGCTAATGAAAATTCGCATTCGCAACCTGTTAACAACTTATAAATAGATTGCTATTGGTAATGATAATTTGTCTGGCTTCTATTCACGAGTCACAATTTCATTTTTTAGGCACCACACACAAATGTGTGCTTGTCTCATATAAAAAACCTGAAGAAGAAGAGGTATAATAAAATTGTAAAACTAAACTACCCTTTTTGCACATTATCTGCTAAACGTCTCATCCAATTTTATTTTCGAACATGTGCCATTGTGTGTGTGAAGTTTTTATGATGCGCCATCAAGCAACAAACCAACGCATAAGGTTGTATATCACAGACGCAGCTGGTTTGAAAATTGGTTGGTTGGTATATAGCAACACAAGGATTATTCGCTAGGTTGCTATTGTTGCGTTGTGAATGCGATTTCCTAGTAGGAGATCCAGTGCCAGTACAATGAATTTACAGAAGCGCATTGAAATTAGGCATCCTATTGTGTCTTTAGTTTCAGCAAGTTCATCGGAGCCAGTTGTGCGAGTATGTCTTTTTATGAAACGATATATGTATGTATGTATATACATATGACTACACTGCGAATTCGCATTAGAAGTTTATATTAGCACTTTACATTTACAGTGAATAAGAAATCGCATTCACAGTTATAATTGCGAATGCAAATTTACTACTTAGCCCATCTCTATTAGCAACCAATATGACGACCCTATGTTAAGCACAGTGAACTAGCAAGGAAGGCGTCTCACAACGACTACTGTTCGACATCTGGTTTGGGAGTTCGATGCTGGCAGTCTCTTCTTAAAAAGGACTTTTGACATACATACATATTTATATGCGCGTATTTTAATCTAAGCATTTGCCTTTTTAGGTTCTGAACTTTGTAAGCCTGCCCATAGATTCCGCGGTAGGATTTTCTATAATATTTTTTTCCAAATGGTCATATAAGTCATAGAAGTTGACCTGTAAAATTTCAGATTTTTATGTTTTGGCATAATCAAGTTATGGCTAATGAGTATTTAAATACATGACGGGCTTCAACGAGTCCTTCCGTAAAGCATAAATTGATTCATTGCACTTTCATTTTATTTCATTTGAAAAGGTTTGTACAATAGTATGATATCATTTATAGCATTTAGTACAGTATACATTTGCTATGTGCATATACAGATGTGTATGCATATTTGATCATGAATGTGGTTTTTCTAATACACCAGCAACCTTTTTAAAAAAATAAAAAATAAAATTTTGATCTAAAGTATCATCGTTCAGTTGATTGTTTTATGCTCCATTTCAGGTTGTGACTATAATGTCAAACTTCTTGAGTTTACATTGTGTCGTGCCAAACGCTATGATCGGAAGAGCCTCAAGATGGTAACTTTCGATCAGCCATTACCCATTCATGAATATAACCAACGAATGGGTGGCGTTAACAAAATGTAAGGTGACTCTGCATCTCAATTGGTTCTTAGATACTCGTAATGACTTTCCTCGTGATATGAAAAAAATATATACACTCCATTTCATAACTATATCACCACCCCTGTATTTGAATTTTTTTGAAGATTAAAATCTTTTTTTTGCAAGTAACTATTTTTAGCCGAAATAGTAATGAAAACGTAAACAATTCTGTAAAAAGTTGAAAAGCTCCGTTATCCTTTCTGAGAAAAAAGGCAAGAAAACGTTTTTTTGCATTTTTCATAACTATATCACCACTTCAGTTTTAATTGCATACAAATTTATTACACTTTGAAAACACATAATTCTTAAATTATCAGTAATTGGTGGTACTGTTGATTAAGTTTTTTAACATATCCTGCGGGATTCTGGCCCAAGAAGTATTTATTGCTGCTTTTAGGTCGGCCACGCTGTTAAACTGCCTGTTGTTGGCGTAAACCTTTCGCACCAGTATGCCCCGGTTTTGATCTGGTGAGGAAGCGGGCGATTCAAGAAAATTGATCTCATGTCGATTAAACCACGATTTGGTTGCTCTGCTGGTGGGAATAGCGGCGTTATCCTGCTGGAAAACCCATTCGGTGTCTTGATTATTTACCAAAAATGGCAAAAGTTGTGTTTTAATGACGCCAATGAATTCGTCACTATTCATCCTAGTGGATGGGAAGCCTAATGGTAATGTTGCAGCTAAAGAAAATCCGCCCAGACCATCAGACTACCACCGTCAAAATTTCTTCTTGAAAAGTGTACTGGATCTTTTCGCAGATCTCTCCAGTAGTATTGGAAACCATGTGGACCGTCAAGGTTGAATTTCTTTTCGTTAGAAAAAATTACCTTTGCTTAAAAAAGCAGCAACAATAAGCATATGCAGAGTAGAAAGGGAACACGTTTTTGATTACCTTGCTCCACTCACGGTTCATGTTTTTTCGAGCGGATTCCCGGTGAGCAGCCTTATGACGCATGGTCAACCGCGATACAGCCCTAATTTTCCGGATTTTCAGGTACGTACAGTTCTTGATAACTCGGTAAATGGTTGAACAGGACACATTTAAATTAAGTTCATTCTTGAACTGTTTTAAGAACTTTGTTGAATTGCTTGTTGCCTTGACAATGCAACGCTCTTGTCTTAAGGATAACTTTCTTTTCGGACCACCAGTTTTCTTAGAACCATAAGAGTCTTGGTTTTTCAAAAAATTTGAAACCGTTACGTAATCACGGCCGATTTTTTTACCAATTTTACGTAAAGACAGCCCTTGATCATGGTAAGCAACGATTTTACCTTTTTCTTCCTCCGATAAATACTTTCCGCGCGGCATTTTGTTAGAAAAAACTCGTAAAACTTCTTATTTTAACCGTTAAACAGATTTGGAGAAAATCTTTAACTCAAACTATTGACATCACACATGTGCAGCTCGTGGTGATATAGTTATGAAAAATGCAAAAAACTTGTCTTTTCTCTAAGAAAGGATAACGGAACTTCTCGACTTTTTACAGAATAGATTACGTTTTCATTACTCTTTCGGGTAAAAACAGTTACTTGCAAAAAAAAAGATTTTAATCTTAAAAAAATTCAAATGCAGGGGTGGTGATATAGTTATGAAATGGAGTGTATATTTGGCGCAACATCTCTTCTAGTGCCAGCTCCTAGCTTCTCGTAACCACTCATGTTGTGTGCGTTATATTTTTCACACGAACGGAAGGGACCTACAGTTTAGTGCCGTATCCGAACGGCGATTTGAGAAGCTTTTTCAAGACAGCAATACTCTCGGATGTTTATAAGACGTTCGCGAGAAATTGGACCATTAAAAAAATTTGTTAGTGTTTTCTGGGATTCGACCTGGAACCTCACGCGCAGTGGTCCGACACACCATTCACTTACGCCACGGCGCCCACTCCACGTGATATGGCAAAAGTCAAAAAGGCTCAATAATGAAATACTTTTGTACTATACGAGCAGTTTTTCATTTCATGAAAGTACCTCCCACGTATACTATTATTTTACGTAGAAAACGTTGTTTTTTTAATTTTCATGTACGAGTATATTTTGTTCACACTGTGGCCGATTGGATATTTAAATATCCATATATTGTCTCTAAATGCCAGATTAGCTATGCAATCGTTGTGATTTATTTTAACTCGGTAGATGATATTGAGGGCTAACTACTCGTACCTCTTTTCCCGATTTTTTTTATTTATCCATTTTCCAGAGTAAATTTAATGTACATTTTTCAGTTCTGGAAAATTTTTGCCGAAAATGGAAGTCAACAGAAAAATGTCGACTTCTTTCCAAAGCATTCTTAATTTTGAGATTAGGATGAAAAGTCCGATTTAGCCTGCAGTTGTGCTTCCACCGATCAGAGATATTTTAATGTAAATCGATCCAACAACTTAGGAACAAACAAAATGATAGGACTTTTCGAGTTATCTACATTTAATCGAAATATGATTTTGCATGAAAATCCTGAGATCGACATTTTTCACCAAGGCAATACTTGTCGTAAGAAAGAATGGACAGCCCCTAAATAACTCCAATTATAGGCAATTATATAAGGTGTAAGAGTAAGTTCTTAAGGCTCCAGCGGCAAAAGTGGAACAAACGAATTGGGATAAGCAAGGAATATATTGCCAATAAAAAGGAGAAAACGATCGAATTTTCGAATAAAATATCACAACCGAGATAAACAAATTGAAGTGTGATTGTTAGGGTATTTGTTTACGTAGTATGTACATGTGGCAATGGCACTTATCGTTAGTTTCGAAAATCGAATACGTCTATTGCAACTGCAATAGATTTGATTTTTGTTGATAAAGATTGAAAGGGGAAGAGAGAGTACATTGTTTGGGATAAACTAATTGGTTAACACTATGTAGTCTTGTAGTAGGTAACCGTGTGTTCCCAACCTCCCCTCATTACGAAGCAGAACTTATTTTCTTTTAATCACCATCAGTTTTCTTGTGGTAAGATCAAGCGCATTTTCAGTATATAGCGATTAATGCATAGGAACGAACGCGAAAAAAGAGTTATTATATTAATTGTTTCTTTATAAATTTAAATTGAGTTGGTTTTAATCAATGTTGTACTCGTGCGAATATGTCGGGAAGATGTATTAACGATCGTTGCTCTTTTTTTATATTTGTGGTGAACTGACTTTCAAAAAACAAAGGCCAAATTTTACAGATCTTATTTTAAAGGGTTATCGCAAGTATTTTGGTTTTTCGGTGACTCACCAAGAGAAAGCTTGGGCCCCACATATTTGTTGTGTAACATGTTTGAAAAAATTAACGGAATAGAAAAAAGGAGACCGTGTTTCGGATTGCTATTTTTTGTCTTACTCCAATAAAAGGAATAAATCCAAAGGCAAAACACACATTTGAATACTCTAATTTACCTTTAGCAATATGACCAGTCCCTCATAGTGACAATTTACCTGTTTAAGTTTCATTTTTTCGTAGCCAAAATTCGATATTGTTCTAAATATATTCTTCCAAGCGTGTGACCAGACGATAAATTAGCAGTTCACGCATCTCGTGTTCCATAAAGAACCAGACGATAAATTAGCAGTACACGCATCTCGTGTTCCATAAAGCATTCATACATATTCTATTTCAAATTGTTATTCTTGCGCTTAGATTAAGATTCATATTGCATTTCAAATTTGTTATTATCGCGCTTAGATTAAGATTCATATTGCATTTCAAAATTGTCATTCTCACGCTTAGATTAAGATTCGTATTTCGCAGGTTATCTAAAAATTGTAAAAATAAAATATAGTTGTGCATCTACTTTTGAAGCGTTCGGTCTTCTTCATTTAAATTTTTTTTTAGTTTGTTTTTCACGTTGCTTGTTTCAATTAAACATTGTATCTTTAAACATTGGCGACCGTTACAGAACACACATCAAAAAAGTTTGTTGGCCTGTAAATAATCAATTATAAAAAAGTGTGAAGTTTACAATAATTAAAGTCAAGTGAAGTGGAAAATATGGCAGAAAGTGAAAGTATTGGCCAAGATGGAGACATCGAATTCTTCGCTAGCCAACAGGAAGAGTTGGGGGAAGTAATTTGCACAATTGTCAGAAATTACAATAAAGATAGTCCCAACTGGAAGACTCTAGATTATCTCAACAAGATAAAAGAAAAGCTAGAATATCAATGGGAAAACTTTGACAGGAGGGATACTGAAATCCGTGACAAATGTTCCGACCAACTTCATCACCCTTATTTTAGGAGGGATTATTACGAGTCGGTGCGAAAGGCAGCAGAACGCATGCGAATCGATGTGGTTCGCCGAATTCAGGAAATCAAAGAGAAAGATGATTCCCATAAGGAATTTATTCCAGCTAGGTTTTCGGTACAAGGCGAAACTCAAAAGGAGGATAAAGAGTCTACCGAAAGCAGTACTGGAATAGATGATTCAACAAGATCGGAACTACCCCTTAAGCCCATAGGAAAGACACAAGAGCAAAGTGCAATTCCGAAATATAAAATGGGATTTTGTACAGAGCCCAGAGCACCAGGACAACAACAGCCTACCACGCCGAAAGCGTACATGAGCAACAAGCAAAGGTTTGGCCTCTTAGTCGATATATTAAAGAGGTCACTCAACAAGTCGATAGAAGATGCATCACGACAAAGAAGTGACCAATTCTGTCAAATAAGGGCAAGAAGTATTGAACAGAATTGGGAAGAAATCACGTGCTTGTATCGCAAACTAGAGGACGAAATCACTGCTGACGACGTGGAAGAGTACTTTGATTTGTAGGAAAGAGTGGAAGTGACATTGCTGAACTTGTACGCCGACACTTCCACACTTCAAGAAAAGAGCAGTGAGACAAAGACGTTGAACATAATGATGAAGCTACCGAAAATAGAGCTTCCCAAGTTTGATGGTGAATACTTGAATTGGTTGCAGTTCCATGACTTATTTAAGCAGATGATTCATGACCAGCCAATTCCGCCAGCACAAAAACTTTATTTCTTGCGAGCCAACGTAACTGGAAAGGCTTTGGAACTAATTCAAAACTTCAAACCAACGGATAGTAATTATGAAGTAGCATGGAACGTGCTTGATAAACGTTTTAGTAACAAAAGATTGCTGCTGGCAGCTCAACTAAACAAGCTCTTAGTGCAGCCAGTTACCACAGCAACAAGTTCCAGCCTCAGAAAGCTCCACGACAATACAAAGGAGTGCCTGCAGGTGATTACAAATCTTAACGTTGACACTGCAAGTTAGGATCCAATCGTGGTCCATCTTCTCTTTCAAAAACAGGATAGAGAGAGCAGGGAACAATTTGAATTTTCCATGAGCGACCCGAGAAGCAGCCCCACCATTGAAGAGATCCTGAAGTTTGTCGAGTCAAGGTTCCAAACTCTAGAAGCCATCAGTAGCCGTGATGACAGGAGGAAGTTCCAGAGTTTAGAGGCCATCAGCAGCCATGACGATCGAAAGAAGCCCACGCGGGGCGTCGCCTCCAAGTTTGGCCAGGACCCATCGCCTATTTGCAATTATTGCAGTTCAAGTAAGCATGCTATCTACAATTGCACTAAATTTTTGTCTCTTTCAGATATGGACCGAGGAAAGGCTGTTCAAAAACTCATGTTATGCAGAAACTGTCTGAAGAAGGGCCACTTTTCCCAATCATGCCAGTCCCGAAGATGCCAAAAATGCAACATGAGCCACAATACATTGCTTCACCAGCAGAGACGACAGCAAGAACTTCCTCCACCACAGCAGAGCTTCGACAACTCATCTACACATCAGTGGGGTGAGAAAGGTAAAGTTAATAAAGTCCCACAGCCCCAAAATCCATCAGTAAACAATGCAGCAACAGAAATAAGAACTAAAAAACGTCATGTTCATCTGGCTACGGCTGTGGTCAATGTGATTTCTTCATACGGTACTCGAATCCCATGCAGAGCTCTTCTTGACTCTGGTTCCCAGCTCCACTTTGTGACGACATCATTTTTACATCAATTGGGAATCAAGAAACGTCGCATGGTTACTCCAATCAGTGGAATAGGAGCGCAGGAGTGCAAGTCGGAATTTGTGGCCTCAATATCATTTGAGTCCAGAGCATCATCATTCAAAGCAACGATAGAGGCAAATGTAAAGTCTCGTATAAGTGATTACCAATTCAGCGGAGAAATCGACTTGTCTCAGTGGGAGCTTCCAACTAAAATGCAGTTAGCAGATCCTTCGTTCTTCAAATCCAAGCATCAAATCGACATGCTCTTAGGAGCTGAACTGTTCTTTGACTTGTTGCAACCGGGAGAGTACAGGTTGTCAAACGATTTGCCAATTCTGCGGAACACAAAGTTAGGATGGATCGTAGCAGGAAGCGCTCCAGCTCCAAACACCACTGCGCATTGTCACATAGCGACGAAGCCTTCCTTGTCATCGTTGGACAAACTTGTGCGTTCATTTTGGGTAACCGAAAGCCATGAAACTCCCATTAACACCAGTGTGAAAAGCATTTCAAAGAAAATACGACATTACCTATACCAGTTCCATATGCATCCTTTGAGATTGAGGATTCACAACCCTCCATTTCAACCCAATTTGATGACGGTGATGATTCTGAGTTTGAAGAAGTTCCTATTAAGCCACATTTGATAACTTAATGAAACCTGAATGACTTGGTTCGCGATTTAAATTTGTCAAAAAAGTAGTCAGAACTCTTAGGGCCTCGTTTGGAGGGATGAAATTTGCTGCATAATGAAACTTAAATATGCCATTATCGAAATCGTGATGAATATTTCAAATAAATTCTATTGCTTTCTATGCGAATGGAACAGTAGGAAATAGAACAAATAACTTTTATAAAAAAAAGGATGTCCTGCACGTGGATCTCTAATTCCTGAAGAGAAAAATGTGAACAATTTGGCATTTGTAAAGACTTCTGATATATTTCTTTCACCACTCTATATCAAATCAGGCTTTATAAAACATTTTATAAAGGCAATGGATTGCAATTCCCCAGAATAAGTGATGCCAAAATAAATAGGTAATTTTCGTAGGATCTCAAATCAGAGAATTAAGAAAAGATCAGATAGGTATTCGAAGAAAAATGTAACGTTTGGGAACAAATCAGCATGGAAATCCTTCAAGAAACTTTGCTACAAATTTGTTAGTTAACCATAAGAGTGACAGCTATAGGGAGTTGGTTAACGAGCTTCTATTGGGATATAAAACTTTGGGTTGCAGTATGTCGCTCAAAATTTACTTTCTGGACTCACATCTAGTTTTTTTCCATGAAAATCTGGTAGATTTAAGCGATAACCGATTACAAAAGGTTCCATGAGGACACTTCGAAAATGGAAACACGATATCAAGGTAAGTGGAGCCCAAAAATGTTGGCCGACTTCTGCTGGTTGATCAAGAAGCCCAACCGGAAGCTAAATATTTCAGAAAATGGTTTCTGGAGAACCATAATTTTTTTCTATAAAATAAATATATAATTATTTCGCGCAACAGCTCTTTAAGTGCCAGGGCCTAGCTTCTCGCAACCACCCATGTTGTGTGCGTTCTATTTTTCACACGAGTGGAAGGGACCTACAGTCTAGTGCCGCACCTTAAGGGCAATTTATTTTGAGAAGCTTTTCGAGACATCAATACTCTCGGACGTTCGCGAGAGGTGGGACCGTGAAAAAACTTTTTGGTATTTTCTGGGATTCGAACTCGGAATCTCACACGCAGTGATCCGACACACTAACCACTTACGCCATGGCGCTCACGATTCTTTTCTATAACAATGATGTTTCTTTAACAAATAAATTTCATGGGTGATCACAATTTGTGAACTGTTTATTTTTACTGACACCACCCTATATTACTGAAAAAACAATATAAAAGTTTATGTGACAAGAAAAAGATTATATTTTGTTAAGCAGTGTTATTATTAAAAAACATTGTGATTATCTGAGTTGGCGGTGAATTAAGAGGCGGCGAAATGAACTACGGATTTCTAGTTAGCAAATATATAGACAGAAAAGGTTAAAGTTAAACAGTTTAGCTTATACAACTTGGCTTTCTCAGAATACAAGATAATAAAATTAAGGCAGCGGTCATGGATACAAAATTTTACTTCTTCTGGAGTATCTACTTTTACGCATGTGAAAGGTCTTAAAATATTAAATACAATAATTTCCATATCAGTTGCGGATACAATTTTAAACTAACTGAGATCAACAATCAGTTGGAATTTGCATATCATACAAGCAACTCAATAGTTCGTAATTAATTACAGCTGCCAGATGGACTGACCTGCTGTCTAATTGCATGCAACTCCATTAGCATTTTGTTATTTAACACACCAACCCTCAAGCGCTTAAGGTATGTCCTGTCACTGGCAGTAAAGCTCTGGCTTCCGCCTACACCCTCAGTATTTGGCAGCAATACGCCTTATGTCTGCATAACTCCGTTAACTGTGTAACAAAATACCCAAAGACCATATTGGGCTAATGCCAAATGGATACAATTGAAGTGTCATGAATCACTCAGTTCCACTCCAGTTACTGCTGGTCAAGAACTTACAGTTGTCTTTTATTAACGCGTTATGGCGATTATGTAATAAAACATCAGAAAACTATTTAGTACTCATGCAGTTCAAGGTGCTGGCTGTCAGTGAAATATTTCCCACCTGAGTGGTTACAAGTCTGCTTCAAAAAACCAAACACCAACCCATTTCTCGACTGCACATAGATTGCTCAAGTCAATTAAATTTTCCGCTGTCTGCACTTGTCTTGCATTGTACTCAGTAATTACCTATCCATTTTGGAAGATATATTTCGGTAGGAAGGAATTTGATCCGGTTTTCCAACATGACTTCATTTCGTTGTAGAAATGTGTCGACAAATTGGAATCAATTTCGGTTTGTTACACTAGCCCTCGGGGTGATATGTTTCCATTTAACACTGTCCGACAAGTAGCCACTATCTGTCTGGTGAATTTGCGACATTAAGAAAACAAAGACAAACGATTTTTACTTTTTACTTTGATTGCATGCGACGGCCTTGAAGAAAGAGTAAACTTGGATCTCTTACACACATAAGCGATTTATGATTACGTGTATTACGAGTACTTTGCATTGTTATAAAAATATTAATCTGCACATATAATTTGAAAACATGGCAATTATGAAAGGCATTGTTGGTGGTATATCACGCTGTAAAGCATGGATATATTGGTTCTTTATCTTAACGACTACTTTAATTGGTCTCGGCTGTAAATTAAGTTAAACTTGATCTTCCTCAAGTAGTGCTATTTCCGATTAGCAGCCGGAATAAGGTATGAGTTTTTATGCGTAAAAAAATGGCTGGAAAATGGAACTGGATTCTGTTTAACGAAATCGTATATTCAAGAATTGACCTGAGACATCGTCAAAAAATAGTTCAATGGTAAACAGTTGCTGAACACAAAAAAACATCCAAGCAAACAAACGTGTGACTTTTGACCTTTAGGGAAGTTTGCTAAAATTAAGGGCGTCAAACCCCAAACCCTTTTACTGAAGAACCTTTCCACAAAAGACCGTTATGATGGCATCATGTCGAACTATATAGTCAATACCCTACGCGGGCTAGTTTTGCATTTTTTTAATATAACCTTATGTCTAAGAGTACGGTTACTCTTTCATGCAATTACTCGTAACTTGTAGCACGATGTAATTTGTGAATTAGGGGAAAACGTAGACAGTAAGGTTTTCCGTGTACAGATGATCACGGACATGTACGAATGAGCAAAACAAGAGTAAGATGCCCCGCTGGAGTAACCGAAGAGTTCCTAATCAAAGTCGGGGTGCACCAGGGAAGCGTCTTAAGTCCTTTGCTCTTTATTGCAGTCCTTGATTATGTGCTTGAAGGTAGAGTGATTGACCCCAAGGTATATCAGTCATTTTTTGCTGGCGATGGAGCCATCATAAGTGAGGATCGTACATCCTTGCAACGAGCACTTGATGTGTACGTGGACGTTCTGGAGGGAAATAGGTATCGCATTAGTTCAAAAAAGACAAGGTACTTGTGCTGCCGGTTCTCTGATCCACTCAAGCCTATTCCAGACATTTATTTGAATGGAACAGTGCTTCCCAAGTGCGAAAAGTTCAAATATCTGGGATCTATGATCAATAGCAAAGCAACTTGTGATGACGACATCAATCATCGCGTAAGCGTAGGGTGGATGAAGTGGCGAGAAAATTCCGCTGGCTTCTGTGACAGAAAAATGCCACCTAAATTGAAAGGAAGGCTCTACACCGCAGTTGTGCGTCCAGCGCTCACATACGGTTCACAATGTTGGACGATGTACAAAAAGTATGAGAGTAAATTAACGGCAGCTGAGATGAAGATGCTTCGCATGACAGCAGGAGTGACAAAGCTTGATCGAATAAGAAGTTCAAAGATCCGTGGAAGCTTTCACATCAAGGAAAACATCGTACAAAAAATAGAGAGCGACCGGCTCAGCTGGTATTGCCACGTTCAAAGAAGAGATCATTTGAACCCTGTTAAAAGGACAATATCAATGCACGTTCCAAAGACATCGCGATGTAGGAAAGGCAGCCCTATAAACGCCTGGATCACACAAATGCAACGACATCGGCATTTCATTGGCCTCAGTAACCAAGTGATCCAAAATCGTCAGGCCTGCTGATATTTTCTGAGGTTTAATAGGCGAACCCCACAGGCGGATCAGTAGAAATGCGGTGAAGTGGGAGGGTTGTGATCCCTTATTCTCCGATCATAACCTCGCTGATAAAAGAAAGAAGAAGAAGACGAAGTTGATTGATGACCAAAAATTGCTCAGAATTCAACATTAGAATGAGAATATCAAGGAGATTAAAAAGAACTAAAACTGCCTTTCCAACATTGTGGCTGGTGATAGGTTAGGTGAGGTAAGTGGGTTGGCAGGAAGGGACGCTCTCTCCCACACTTAGGTCAGCTTTGACCCATTGTGATACCCATAGGGGAAAAAGTAATCCCTTTCCCAATGAAACTAAAAATTTTAACTCAGTCACTTATTTCATTTCCGCATACAAACCACCTTGATGATTTGATGAAGTTCAGCATCTTTCCTGTGGAAACGCCGGAGAGCTCCTCGAGATCTTGGAAGAAATATTTACCAAGGAACTTTTTCCTGGAGTGTTGAAGACTCGGACAGTGGCACAGGAAGTGGGTAGTGTCCTCAAAAACTTCCTCGTCACCACAGCCTGTACAGAGTTCCTCATCCGTCCGGCGAGCTTCTTCATATGGTACCGCAGAGTGTTGTGCCCCGTGATGATGCCCACGAGGGTGAAAAGGGATTTCCTATCTTTCCGAGAATTTCTCTCGGTCCTTGCTTTGTCGAAGGATGGCCATAGCTTCCTGGTGATGGCACAAGATTCCATGGAGTTCAATCTTGTGTTCGCCTCTTTAATGGCTTTATTCCTTGCAGCGAGTTTGAGTGTGCAAGGCGGGATACACACAGGGGCGTCGACTCTCGTCCAGGGACCCAACAGAGCGATACTTTGTGCTGTGTTCCAAGAACCCTGAGCTATTCTCGACAACACTTCACAAGCTTCGATTTAATTTCTATGGCAGTAATCGCTTTTATAGCTGCCTGATTGTCAATAAAGATGGTGATACCTCTGGCGGTATTGCCCTTACCGCGGACTCACGGGCGGCTGTTGCCACTGCTAAGACCTCTGCTTGGAAAACGCTGCTGTGGTCTGGAAGTCGTATGCATTTCGATATACCTAGGGGGTCGGAGAAGATGCCTGATCCTACACCATTGCTGGTGATGAAATGTGGTGTTTTCAATATGATCCAGAAACCATGCGCCAAAGTGCCGAGCGGAAGGCGATGGACGAGCCAGACCCAAAAAATCTCGTTTGCGCAAGTCAAAAGCGAAGACAATGTTGATTTGCTTTTACGATTCCAAGGGCATTGTCCGCAAAGAGTTCATTCCACCATGCCAAACCTTTAATCTATAATTCTATCTTGGTGTTTTAAAGCATTTAGTGCATCGTATTCGTCGTATTCGGCCAGAATTTTACGCAGAAGGAAGTTTGCGTTTCTTGCACGATAATGCGCCATCTCATCGATCGACACTTGTGATCGATTTTTTGACTAAAAATTGCATTTTAACTGTCAACCGCTCCCTGTATTCACTTGATTTGGGACAGTGTGATCTTTACCTTATCGGAAAAATACATTTGCTGGTAAAAAAAGCGTTTTGCGGACGTAGAAGCCATGTACCAACATCCCGAAGGACATCGCGGTCGACGATCTAAAAAACTCGACATGGTTTTGCACCATGCAAATCGCTGTATTGAGACAGAAGGGGACTATTTTGAATAAAATAAATCGGTTTTACCAAAAAAAACTTTGTTGTTCTTAGTCCTGTTTTCTTTGGAACACACCCTGTAGGCAGAAATAGCGGTAATAACATTTATAGGTTTCTAATACGCTTTCATATGATTGAGTAAAATTGTCAATTTACTACGTATTTTTCAAAAAAAAATATTAATCTAAAAGTGATTAAATCTTTAAAAAAAAGCCAGCATTTTAAGCTTTGATGGTTTGGGAAGAATGTAGAAAAACGATGTTCACTCACTGTAAGCTATAATCGCTGAATGCTGGGAATAAATAGCCATATAATAAGCTGATATATATTATTTGATATTATTCATAAACGGTAAAGAATTGGAAAAATGGCAAATACCTTATTTTTAGCTTTAACTGACATCTAGTACACGTGGTTAAGCTGCTGACCAGTATTCCCGAAACGCCTTCTTATTAAATACAAGCTGACCCGTCCTCACCTTGCTTCGCCCTCATTTTAATTGACAGTCATTTAGTTATTTTTGAAACATAATTGCCAACTGACTACAATACTGAAAATGTGTAAACTCAATTATAAATTTCCCGGTGTGAATCCCCACCAGAGCACACACAAATACGCACACAACACACGGCTGCAAACAACAACAACACAGTAGTGCAAGTGGTAAGGTACACTCCAAATATGAACACCGCTTGAGCTCCGACAGTGGCAATGGTCTCCACTGATCGTGTTCCCGATAGCATGTAAATAATATTTGTTTTATGTTACAAATTTTCTCACGGAAAACTTACGAAGATGACATATATGTATTGTATATCAATGGCTATGTAAATAAATGTGCTAAATAATCGTAGATCCAAACATATGTATATAAATTTCATTTTAATCTGTTTGATGAAAGTAAAGAAATTTTTCTGTGACCGAAAAATGGCACCTAAGTTGAAAGGAAGGCTCTACACCGCAGTTGGGCGTCCAGCGCTCACATACGGTTCACAATGTTGGACGATGTACAAAAAGTATGAGAGTAAATTAACGGCAGCTGAGATTAAGATGCTTCGCATGACAGCAGGAGTGACAAAGCATAATCGAATAGGAAGTTCGAAGATCCATGGAAGCCTTCACTTCAAGGAAAGCATCTTACGAAAGATAGAGCGTGACCGGCTCAGCTGGTATTGCCACGTTCAAAGAAGAGATCATTTAAAAAATATAAAAAGGCAGTATCAATGAACGTTCCAAAGAAACGTTCGCGATGCAGGAAAGGCAGGTCTATAAACGCCTGGATCACACAAATACGACGAAATCGGCATTTCATTGGCCTCAGTAAACGAGTGATTCAAAATCGGCCGGCCTGCCGATATTTTCTGAGGTCAAATAAGCGAACCCCACAGGCGGATCAGTAGAAATGCGATAAAGTAGAAGGGTTATGATCGCTTGTTTTCGGATCATAACTTCGCAGAAATAAGAAGAAGAAGAAGAAAATGAAAGTAAAAAAAATTGAGATAACCCACCAGAAAATGCAAATAATTCAAATAAAAATATTTCTTTTGCTTATTTAAAAGCTTACTTGAAGAATCATTAATTTGTAGAAGAAACTGCATTAAAACCCGTTAAGTAGGTTCGGAGTTCTTCTTTCACATACATTAATGCATCAAATCAAATTTATCTCTCATAAAAGTACGAGTAAGGAAGGATTGCCCACATCTTTATCTTCTTATATATAAATCCAAGTGACAAAATGCGTTTGTGTCGCTCTACCGCCCGTAATTTTCAACCAATTTACTTGGTTTTGTTTTTAAAATGTAGATAATTACGGTACAAAGGTGATAGGCAAACAAAAAAAATTACAAAATGTACAGAGTTATCCCCAGGCGCCTGCCTGACAGTTTTTTTTTTTTTGTAGGCGCAGCAACGCGCGCCGGGTGCCACCTATTTTTATATAAAAAAGCTAAAATAGATTAGTAAGTAAATGACCAAGCCCTCTGGCAAAAGCGTACAGACAGGCAGACTACCCGACAAATCGACCGATGGATAAACAGAATTAGGAGGCCCACTTTAAAAGAGATCGACATTTTTTACGAAAATAATACTGGTTAAAATGTATGCAGCTCAATAGCCAGTTAAATTTTATATCTTCGAATTTCCTGTTATTCACTATGATAGTGTAGATAATATAGATAAAATAAATAATAATAGATAACATTTTAAACCAATTGATGAACGACCTTACTGAATTTTCATCGAACGACTAGTAATATCCTACAATAATTTTTTTAAATGTAAACTACAATATAAATCGTGATCACTTAATGAATACATTAAGGGCACGAGTGCATCGTACGTTTGTATTTATGCCTGCATAGTATTGAAAGTTCCAAAGATATCGTGAAAGAAAGGCAAGTTTAAAAACTCCTGGATCACACTGTTTGACCAAAAAAACTTATTAGCATGGAATAAGCTGCCGTCTGCCGAAAACTGATTTTTAATAGCTATGTTATATAATTGAAAATAAATATTGGATTAAATAATACACATATGAATCTAAAAAGTTTCATATTTGATAAATTTTAATATTTCGTTTATATGCTTAGTTATTAGCAATTGGAAATCTATAAAATTTTATGTTATAATTAAAGGCATAACGAGAGGAATATGAGAGCCATTTCCAGCCATATATGAAGCGTTTAGAGTTTTCTTAACTTCTGCAAGGCTGGCTCCCAGGCTATGCTCAAACAATATTGGTAGAAATACTCGTCGACCTTTGCTATGCTGCGATAAAACATATATTACCAATCATTAAGGTTGAACTGCGCCTGGTCGAAGCTAATACCGAGTTCGTTTACAATATCATACCATTCTTTAAAAGGTATTGAGTAGCATTGAAACGCAAATTTCATAAGCCCTTTTGTGAAGATTGTTATCCCTTCTACAAATAACCTTTAAGGTCTAATCTGAATTAGGCTTAAGATTTTTCAAATAGATTTGTGGCAATCAAGATTCAGCACGTATTGCGGAAGTGGGTATTGTCATAGAGAGCATAAGATGCGCTTAGAAAAAGTACGTTAATTGCACTCGAATACTTCATTATGTTGGTTTCCAAAGGCCTGGCTGCCCTAGCGAAGACAAGAGCACTTTCAAATACCTTCAATTTGAGTGTAATATCTATGCCCTGCACTGGTTACAAAAGAAACCTTCTCCACTTAAGATATCAATTTTTCCGTGATACCCTCTTCGAATCTAACCCCGAGGGACGACGCAGTAGAGGGAATCATCGCCGTAGGTGGCGCGCACAAGTTCAAAGGGACCTCGACCAACTTGGAGTGCGCAACTGGAGGCAATTAGCTAAAGACCGAGCTAAATGGAGAGGCTTGTTGGTTGAGGCCCAGGTTCACCCCGAACTGTAGCGCCACCTAAGTAAGTAAGTAAGTGTAGACGATTCAAAAACAAGATTTTAGATTTGGGAGTATATATTTTCAAACTCAAGGTATCACAGTAGCACTTTAACTTGTTAATTTGTAGCTGTAGGGTAAGTGGACTCTCGGCTACAACTACAAGGTCGCCTGCGTAAAGCAGAATTTTAGTTGCACCTCTGAATTATTAAGGTATAAATTGAAAAAGAAATTCGTTGAGAAATAGCCAAATTACGAATGCCGATTAAAAAATAAATAAATAAATAAATAAATAAATAAATAAATACTGTTATACAATTTTTTTCCTCGAAAATGTGGTATGTGATCTAATAATAATATTTGTCCAAATCAGCCTAAATATGAAATATGAACAGAAATCGTTGGAGAAATTTTTGAGAAAATTGCAATTTTCAAAACTTGCACTTGAGGTACGCGTACTTACCGTTTATTTTGGAGCTACAATGAAAATTTCAATTTTACCTCAGAGTGTAAGCCCTAAGAACCCAGATATGTTCCAACAAAATCCGTCAAGACGCTTAAGATGCAGACGAAGATACAGACTGACGGAATCAAATGGACAGACTTGTTTCGAGTTTTCTATTATATTATAACAATATTATTTTTTACTAACATCTCGAGATCAGTTTTATAACAATTACAATACTCACGCTGTAGTAACATTGGGTTCAAATAATAATTACAAAATATGTACAAGCAGTCATCATTTCAGCTGAAACTCTATTTTAATTGTATCTAATTGCGGATTAAACTATCAGCTATTTCCGTTTCAGATCCTGGTTTCCCTTTTCTGAGTCATACGAGTATACGGATTTTTTGTTTAATCTTTCTTTTCCTCTAATGAGATTTATAATTGTTTGCCTATTATTATCGACAAGTATTAACTCCAGATTATAAGTTGCAAATCTATTAGTGTTCCCTTAGTAAATTTCTTAATTTATTCGAATGTTCTGCAGATTTGTATCAGCTGTATTGGAGAAATAGATCTTAGCCAAGATTTTATAACAGAACATGTTGCGGTTCATTACTTAACATAATTGAATTAACCCTGTCGCATAAATGTATCCCGCCGTGCATATAAAGGCATAAAAATAAACTTGTTTCAACCCAACAGAGGATGCACAATTTATCTCCAATTTTGCTTGCATTAGAGTGGCGCCATGTTGAACCCAATCACGTGGATGACCACCCAACTTATTTCAGAAGAACCTACTGTGCTTTGTATTGTTTTCATCTTAAATAAAAGTATCTAAGTATCTGGAACCTGTCGAGCTTTATTGTATTCATCACTCTTGTCGTTGCTTCTTTCGGTTATGCGTTCCTGGTTTTTTTCTTTTTTCTTTACGTTACTATCCGACTCTTTGGTTTGTTGGATGGTGGTTTGTAGAGCGCTTTGTTTTAGCTCTTCGGTTAAACCCAACTAAATTACTATCTACCGCCACCACGGACCATACCACTACCATCACAACGAAGTAATCGTCTACAGGTCTAGATAAGTATGTATATTATACTGATACTGTTCAATTGAATTTCGGATTCGTAAACCAATGCTACCTGGCGCATTTATAGGCACAGTTCGGTTCGTTATAATGAAATATACGTACGTTCGGTGCGTGGTGGCGGTATAGTGGGGAGTCAATAAAACTTGAGGCTAAGTACTTATGGGCAACAGTCACGGCTGGGACATTAACAGCCTTAGATCCTCTTTCTCAAACGGACTACGATCAGTATTTAGAAAAAGGAAAATTGTTTGAACGTTGTTTCGTTTGTATCATACATCTAGTGAAATATAAAAATGAAATTGAACTCGACCAGTTGGTGGTGCTTCTTGCTAAGCAGTGCCCTTTTACTTTTCGCGGATTTCGGTTTCGCGGCATATAAACTACAGGAGCGCTACAGTTGGACACAATTAGATTTCGCTTTTCCCAATCAGAGATTAAAGGAGCAGGCAATATCAGTTGGGGATTACATACCGCAAAATGCCCTTCCCGTTGGAGTGGAACACTGGGGAAATAAATTGTTCGTCACAATTCCCAGGTGGAGAGATGGTAAGTCGTGATTTTAGGAATTGGAATGGGACGGGTATGCTTGTAAAAAATAAGGATATGTAGATATCCGATGAAGAGCACTACTGTGTTGAAAGTGCAAATTTCTGTTTTATTGGAATGGAGTGTTGTATAGAGTGAAGGGTATTGGTAGTTCAGTTATTTCAAATTAAGTTTAAATGTTCACCCAGTTCTTTTCAAAAAAAAGGTTGCTAGACCAAATGTTAAATTTCAAGTAAGGTATGGTGGTCTGACAAACCAAAGTATAGTTGTTAACTAAGTTCTTATTATACACTTACGATTAGCTCAAAACCGATTAGTTAGTCTAATAAAATTTGGTTCGAGAGTTGACTTGATATGCACCGTCCGAATATTGCACTAACATTTTAGATATCGCTTTATGAAGCGAAACGCAGAAAAAAAAATCCTTGGAACTCGATTTTAAGTTTTTGGCCGAAAAATATCGAAAAATTAATTTCCTTCGTTCGTTTAGGAATTGTTTTAATTGTTCCAATTCCGAATGTCCAAATTTATGCTTGAAACTTTGCCATCTTTTTTAGTAAAAATGTGAAAATTACTGACAGTTAAATTATTAAATTACAAAAACTTACTGAACCTACTGTTGAGTTAGAATTTAATCCGTTTAATATCATATATCAATTCACACGTGTCGGTTAAACCGATCCTTAAAATAAATCCGTAAACTGGTTCTTGGATGTATATCTATACTTTTGCAAGTCATTGAAGAGATGTTAGGTTATAGCTGAACAAATTTATATTTTCTGATTGAACAATGAAAAATAAGAACATTCCAGTGGTATGATTTTGTTCTATTTTGTGTCAGCTGTTCGGAAAAATATAGTAATAAAATTGCTTTTTTTTTCTTAAGTTTGACTTAAATTTGCATATTTTTCGATAAATTCATTTGATAATTCATGAGTGCGCTTACCAGCCGTACAGATTTTATCGGCACAGTACAGATTTTCGGTTCGTGGTACAGATTAAAAAAATTGGTACGGATTTGGTACAGATTTTTAATTTTTCAAACGCTCACTCCGTTTACAACAGCCAATACGCACACCGGATAAGTTTGTAGAGTGGAATGCGGAGAAAGTCCCAGAGGAAAAACGCTGGGTTGAAATTTTTAGGCACATGGATACCGCGCAGCGCAAGCGTACTATTTGGATTTTTCACTTATCATCGAACTTATATTTTGCTTGCCTGGAACGAGCGCACCAGTCGAACGCGTTTTTTCTTCAATCAAAAACATTTGGAAAACCAAGTCGGCCAATCTTAACATTGACACACTGAAATCAATTTTTCTAATATTTCTTGAAGAAACAGCCACAACTATTGAGACTTATCGCGAGCCAGGATAAATACGTATTCAAAGAGGCTACTGGCTCCAGTAACGATGATGAAGCTGCTGGTATCAAAAAGATGTCAGTTGCGCTATCAACTGACATCTTACAGACTGATGATGACGAATCAGTTTCTTGAATATGTTTTCATAGGCAACATTTCATATATTATCTTCTGAATAACAAAATTAGTGCAGATTTTTGAGTATGATTTTGGATACAGATTTCGTGCGATCGAGAGGTAGTAAGCTTGTTCATGAGCCATAATCCAACTTCAAATTGACGGTTATTATATATGTTTAAGTGACTAAAAATCGAAAGCGAAATTTGCACTTATTCAATTATGTGATAGCTATTCTATAATCGACATCTTGTCTTAGAAGAGGCTAAAATTACAGGCAGGGTTAAGTAGTGGCACCATGATAGATTTGTATTTAATTTTTTTTTTTTAACTTGTCAAAAGGATAAATAAACATTCTTACTATTGTTGTATAAATAATGACTTTAAACAAAGTCAACTGAGATATGCCAGAGAAATAGTCCTTTTGTGAGAACTTATCGATAAATAAAATACTATTAAATATATTTTTTTCCTGAAAATCTTAATTGCATATTCTGGATTTCCACAAGGAAGTTACCTAGGGCCGCTCATTTTCATTATTTGTATTAATGATACTATTCAAGAGTTCAAGTTTTGACACTGCTTAATGTACACGGATGATCTCGAAACATTTTTTTTAATTAAATGCTTAGAAGATTGCATAAATATCCAAATTCATAATAATTTATCGATTTGGTGGGTTAATAATTTTTTAAATGTAAATGTTAGAAAATGTTTTGCTATCTCTCTCACAATATCTCTTGTGCCACACTCGTTTAATTATTGTATTGGTCTAATGCTCTAATTAAGAGTTAATAAAATTAAAGATCTCGGTGTATTCGTTAACACAAAACTAACATTTGTTTTTTATGTCGAATATATAGTTTCGAAGACAAATTCACTAGTTGGCTGAATTAAAAGAAACTCGAAAGATTTCTCTGATCCTCATATTTTTTTATCGTTTTATATTGCCCCAGTCAAGTAAGTTCTTGAATACGCCGATGTTGTTTGGAATCCAAACTATTTTATCTATTCGGACCGTATTAAAAGAAAGGCGCTTTACAAAATACATATTTTTTTAAAAGGCCTTGGGATTTTCAGCTATCTTATAAATCTAAATGTCAGCTATTAGGTACCTATATCACTACTTAGTGCAAGAAGGCATGCACATGACATCATATTTGTGAGAGGAACTGTGTTGCCGTATTCAAAGTGCTATACTTTTATCCATGTTCCCAATAAATAAGTAAATAAAAATAATAAAGGTTGATTTAAATCTGGAGAACAAAATTGTTCACGAAACCAATACTTAACCTAAGGTTATTATGTGGATGTAACTTAAAGTTAGCTACGTAGATGCATATGTGACTTGTCAGTAAAACAAAATATTCAAAGAGCGGATTAAGAAGCTTTTTTACAAAAGTTGTACTATCGGAGGTTTGTTAATTATTAGAGCTAAAGAACTCGTATAAGAATAGATAACAAGGCGACTATAAAATAAAGTTCAAGGTGAAGCTTCAAACATCGTGCATTTACTTGTCAGTTAATTGTAGATCAGTACCTTTCACTTCTCAAGAAATATAAATGATATGAACATATGCTTAGGTGCATATGTTTTCGTTACCTTCTTTGAACAACGCAGATAACTAGTGTATCTACCCGCATATTGCTTTTTTTTAAACCTAGCTACCCAGTGGTTTATAAAAACGATGTTTAGCTTGTAGAGATTTGAATTTAATAATGGTTCTTGTACGAGTAGTTACCACTAACATAAGCTCAGGCGGATATGTTCATAAAACATGGTAGTATATGAGTACTTATGAGAAACCAATAAATAAAAAAAGCACTATTATAAACTACATACATTTTTTTAAGAATACAATTTAAGGAGATAATAATTTCAATAAATTTATGATGAACAACAAATGGCATTTATTTACGGTTTGGTATGGATGACTACCTATTAGGAAATACTCGTTTGTTACCAGCATCCAAATTGGGCGAATATTGATTTAAAATTTAAAAATGTTATTTCTTCAAATTATTTCCTTCCTCTTTATTCAGTACATTTTATTGTTAAGTAATAAATTATTGAAAGCTGTTCATGCAAATTCGCTCCAAAGCAGAATATTTTGAAAGCCAAAAAAATAAAAAAAAACAAGACAAGGGGTGGCGATGAGTAGTAATGTCATCGATTGGCAAGCTAATGGTTCATGATTCAAATCCTCTTGTCAGCAAGCAATTATTTATCAGCAAGCTCTGTTGGGTGAATAATATGCCAATGACATCAGGTGGTCGGGAAAGAAAATAGTGTGAATCAGCCGCAAAGACCAAAATAACAAAAATCTTCCCAGTTGCCTAGACGCCACCCCCGGAGTTTTTCTAAAACATACCGCCTGAGTTTCAAACCACTACACCAATCTTTCTCCCAACGTCTCCATCCTTTCCAACGCACGCATGTGTAAACTTTTTAAATGTATTTATAATCCCTTGAGTGCACGCAAATTACATATTTAAACAAAGGGAAGAGAAAAAACTTGTTCCAAATTAATATTTGAATTAATATCATGTAAGGTGGAACTATACATACTTTATTATTTATACATTAATTGGCCATTATTAAACAATTTCTACCATTTAAGCTACATAAGTCAAACATGGTGTTAGATGGCGCAGCAGTTTTTTTCTCAAATATTCTACACCTTTTCATAGTAAACTTTTCTCAAGAATGGGTCTAACGTTGTATACAGAAAGCGATAAAATTAAAATGCAATTATAAAACTTTTCAGTACATGTACATGCAGTAATTAACTACAAATTATTTTTCGGCCAATAACAACAATTTCATTTGTTTTACTGAAAGTGATTTCACTCTACGAACAAGTTGTTCAATATGTATATTATACTTTGTGAACAAAATATGGCATTCATTGCCACCTGGCAGCTAATGTTATAACAATTCCTGGCTAGTTACTTCGTAGTCGGGGACAAACCCAGTCGGTTGTATTTATTTTAATACATTTGTAATACATGTAAAATCTTACGTTTCTGGCACCAGCGGATAGCTAGATTCGAAGAAACACACCTAATAAAGTTTTATATAAAAAATGAGATAGAAATGAAGTAGTCGTACGCTTCATTTCATTATGTCATCTACAATACATTTTTTAGAGATAAGCGGTGGCCTAGGGACGTACGTATTTAGCCTTATTTTTTTTAGAAAATTTATATTCGCTGTTTAAGATTTAGCTAATAAGTACCTCACAAAAATATGTAAGAACGAAATACGCATATATTTTTGTCAATTTCTTTAATTAGACACAATTTCCATAACCAGTAAAAACCCAACTTATTGGAAATCCATTGCATATAATTTTTTAACCATTAACATATTTTAATGACCAGACATCTTATACAAATATGGCACTTCGCCACATACCTATATTAATTTTCTTTATATTAACTCAATGGTAAAAATGTCTAGTTCATTTAGTTTTTGTTTTATTAACTCTCATTCGTAACGATCAGTAGAAGCATTTACGACATAAACTCACTATGGCTGGATATTTAAGTCTTAGTCTTATATGGTGGCTAAGTTCAAAACGGGTTGGAAGTCGACCTCACCCGGCCGACGGACGCACATTTACCAATTAAGAGTAGTAGTACAACATTACTACAATCTCTTTCACTAGAGTTTAAATTATTTTATGGAACTCATATAGATAAAATACATACATGTCTATAATAAAATCATTTTAAAGGAATCTTGTGTTACTAACTGTGAATAAAGTCATTTCTTCCAAAAACGTTTACTTTTGTTGAACAAAATCAATAAAAAAAAATTCAATGTAATATTTGTTTATGAAAATGTTGAATAATCTTTAATATATTAGCTATTACCTCAGAAACTCATTCTGTGACTTAAGGACTTCTTGGACATTTCATTGTCTTTGGAAAATAAAGTAGAATTTTCAAAAAGCAAAAAACTGAATAAATGATGATTTATTAATTATAAATCCTTCTTTGAAAATTCTGCCCAGAAAGAAATCATTTACAATCATGCCTCTGTTAATTGAAACTCGTCATCATCATCCTAATTAGAACTCCGCGCTTGACAGGCATTGGGAATTTACGAATTAGAGAAAAAGAAAATGTTCCCTTCTTAGATTCTTTCCTGCAATACGAACAATTAGATGATAGCCATGGTGTATTGGTAACGTTATCAATTGCCACGATAATGCTTCATGGTTCAAATTCCGATGTCAAGAAGCATTAATTTAATTCTCATGAAATAAAGAGTCAGTCCGATCAATTGCGAAAGCTTATGTGAACACTATTGTAAAGGCATAACACTGGCAGTAGGTTTGTCGTGTGGGTGGGAAAACTTTTCGCTCTGATGTAGTTGCGAAAAAAAATACTGCGAATCAGAAGCAAAAGACAACAAAAAAATATAAAATAAAATAAAATAAAATCTTCACAGTTATCTGGACGCCAACTGAAACTTAACATCTGAGATTCAAAACCGCTACACTAACCTTTTACTTTCCCTCTCTATCCTTTCCAACGCCCGCACTGTGTATAAACATTTTAAAGGTATTCATAACCCCTTGGGTGCGCGCAAATTATATAATAAAAAAAAAGGCACAATAAGTTTTCAAACACGTAGATTTTTAGATCACAAATCGTTTTTATACACAGAATTTTGTTTCTATAGTTTGCGCCCACTCAAGGGGTTATGAATACTCTTAAAATATTTAACACGTAATGGTTTGAAACTCAGATATTAGGTTTCAGAAAAACTTCAAGGATGGTGTCCAGACAACTGGAGAGATTTGTTTTGTTATTTTGTTCTTTGCTGCTGACTTACAGCTTTCACAATAATATTGATATAAGTTTTCGCATTGATCGGACTGACACCTTATATATTTCAAAATAAATGGATAAATAATTACTTGCTGATATCAGGATTTGAGCCATGGTTCGTGGCGCATGAACCATTAGCGTGACAGTCGATGACGTTTTAAATGCACCGTCGCCATTATCTACCTAAATTATAAGGCTGCGGGGTTTCAAACCGACACAAATTCCAGGCAGGTTAAACCGTTGGAAATTAGTGAACTTTCTTAATATGAACGTAAATTTTATTACTATTATTAAATGGTATAAAAAGTCCTGTAAATATTTATTATACTAACCAGTCAATCCAAAACACGACGCGGTTTTTAATATCCGTTAGACAGGCAGCTGAACATGTTTTGATATACCGCGGAGGCGGACAAGTAATTTTTGCATTTTACTTTCCATAACGTCAAACCCAAAGCTATCTCACACATATATATTACATTTTTACAAAATCCTGGAGATTAATGAACATTTTTTCATACTTCGATCTGACTCATTTTACAACTTGTTAAACACTCTGTGTATCTGGTATCATGCATATGATCTATCTATAAAATAGGCTCTCGAACAAACTAATATTGCAATTTTTTCTTCCGTGTTGATGCTTAAGCCAGAGACCATACATAGTATGCTACCTACATAATGCATGGTCAAATTTTAATTCACGCACAGCTCCGTACATTTCCACTGCTGCAGTGATGCAGCTTTTCACAACTCCTTTAAGCTTCTTCTAAGCATTGTGATATATACCTTTCCTATCATACTAAATTACTTAATATACTTATATTCAAAATATCTTCGGGTGGAGTACGTACTCAGAATACTTATATATTACCCCTTTAACGACTGGAATGCGAACTCTTAAACTATATTCCAAGCATCGTTGCCAAGTGCGTACTCCTCGTTTCATCAAACATCCACAATGTACACCAAATAAAAAAATCGTTCATTCAAATTGACACATGGACGTGAAAATGCGTAACAAATTACTCACAATTCTGATCAATTTCAAATAAAACAATTGACCGCAAGATTACCAACGTTTGTCGGTAGCTTGAATCACACTATCAATTAACGTGCTAGCTGTGCAAGCACCATATGAACGAGAGCTAGAAAACAGACGGAAAACCACCTCCGCAATGGTGTATGCTATCCGGTAGGTGATTATATCTTTTGGGACCGGTTTTATGATAGTTAACGATTGAAAGCGAAAGGTAACACCGCGCAGACGGTTTAATCCAACGTTCGGTCAAGTTCAGTGTCGAAATGCACACACCAAAATGAAATAACTCTGAATCATTGAGTAATGGAGCTATCTGGTGGAGTAGTAAATTTCTGATTGACAAGTGTGTTCAGTATAAAAGTGGGCTGAATTGAGTATAAATTGCCGGAGGCTTGTCTGGGCGTTTTATCTGCACAACACGGAAGTTGTTAGCACGGCAATTATCTTGGATTGAATATTATGTCGTAGTGAGAATCTGATATTGAAGGTAGGATAGAAGCAAATAGGTTATGTAAATTAGCTAGCAATGCCTATTAAACTAGGACAGGCAAGAAGATTCACTTATTTTTAGTAATTTAGTACAGGTTAATGCGTCACGGTTATGCTACATTCTGAGTACTATTAATTCAAGCTCAGGTCCGGAACACAATTGTAGTCACGATGAGTACGATGACTCAATAATGAAAATTTAAGGGAATGTTTAGTCCAACTCTGTGGGGAATTACAGAAAATGAATAAATGAGGCCCATAAACCTTAATGCATAAGACATTGACCACGCATGCCTTAGAAAAGCCATTATCTCTTTAGCCGGATGAATGTTTACATTCAAGGTTTTTTACGTGTTAATCTATACCTATAAATTGGTAATTTTAAGTTACTCATATTGTAAGAAACAGCAATTAATTCACGGGAAATTCAACATTTGGCAAGATTGGAAAAACCGTCGCCGTTCTGCATAGAGATATGATTTTTCCAGAAGATACTCGTACATATTTAATCGTGGATAGCCTTAAGAATTTTGTGGGTTAAGTTTTAAAAAATTAAATCTGGTTTTTGTATCGATATTATATCGATTTTTCTTTCTTTATTTAGAATGTCAGATGAAGGGAAATTTGGTAGGTTTAAATGCTTAGAGTTCCATCTGGAGGTATTATGATCTTTAGTGAGAGTTTTAAGAATAATTAGCTTTTACTCATTTCTCGTTCCTAAAGAAATTCCAGCAAATTCAGCGGTCAAAAACTTCTAAAGCAGTACTAAGCTATACAAGTTCGACTGTGTGGTGTAAAATGTCGAGGTGCTAACGTTTTCTGTCTGAGTCTAAGTAACGAGACCCCGCCTGAGCACGAAGCACGCATGCGACAGATGCAAATGAATAATTTGCACAACTTGCATGGGAAGTCTAGTTTTCCCACGATGTGGATGTACCTGCCTTTGCAACCGACACCGACATTGTCCTCTGCTTGGTTTTTGGTAGGTGAGTGGCTGATAGACTACAGAGCGAACAGGTTGTTTTGATTTTTACTGAACCATTGCTTATTCACTGTTTGAATGAAGTTTTTAAAGTAATAATTCGCACCTTCGATTTTGGGCTAGAGAGTTTAAATGCTATGTGCTTATATTTGTCTTGGGGTTGGTTCTGTTTGCAAACCAGCCTGCGCTCTTTATGTAGCCTATCATATTCCAAAGTGAAACTTGTACGAGATCCCCTAGTTCGTCAAAAACCCTGTTTCCCATATGACGGAGGCGGCGGTTTTGAAAATGTTCGCAATCACATAACAAGCGTTTGATGGTTTCTATCTCCTCTATATCCTGACAGCTCCTGCAGTGGTCGGGTGAGTTGATGTCTAGTCTAGCAGTCATTTCCCCTATCGCGCAGCGTCCTATTAGTGCGCCTATCAAGATGTGAATTTCTTTTTTATTTTTATCGCCAATAGGCTTTTGGTTCTGTTTCCATCCAGTATCCGCCATAAACTTCTGGCGGACCATGCGGAGTTAATCAGTTCTCTTGCTTTTAGGTTTATTTTTTTTTAGTACACCAATTGGAGCTTGAGTTGAAAATCCAATGCTGATCCGTTTTTAGCTAATTCATCTGCTGTCTCTTTTTCTTCTTTATTTCGAGCAAGTGTAAATATTTAATAGGAAACAGGATCTTTAAAATGTGCTTGGAAGTAATGTAGTTTAGCTTGCGTTATCTGTTACAGTGGGATAGTGAGACAGTGGACGTTAAATGCTGGATCGATTCTATTTCTGTCTTGCCTCCACAGCCGTACAAGAGAGACATTTCACCATATGCAGGTATTGATTCCGATACGTCTCGACTGGTGAATACTCCAATTAATATGCGGATATATAATAGTATCTATTTAGAAAAATAATGAATCTATTATTTAAGGTTAGGGTAAGTTAGCGTGGTAGTCCGCATTAGATGTAGCTCCACTTAGACCTCGAAAGGCCCATCCTAGTACCACATGGATCCATGATCTCTAGAAATAGCTACCCTTAACCCAGCATTATCACATTAAGGGGAAACAATTTCTTGGCACTTTTTGGGTAGAAAAGGAATAAGCGAAAAATATTTAAAAAAGGGGAAAAACTCGTACTTAAAATGCTATTTTCGAAATCACAAAATCTAATAATAATAATAATAAGTCATACGTCATAAGTGAATAAATGAGTTAAATAATCAAGACATAAAGGTTTCGTATTTTTTTTTTTTTTTTTAATTCGCATGTAAGGGAAATTCCTTACTCTCTCGTGAACTTTTTCTTTTACGAAAAACTACGAAATTTTGACATACGGGAACAGGATTTCAAAATGTTTCGTCAACTTTCGTAAGAAATTCATAAAGAAATTCTTAACTTCAGCTAGTAAGGCAACAGACCTAATGTAAACCTTTTTGTGTTCTTGGCTACGTTCACTTTTCTGACCTTTGAGTGACAGAACATTCAAAAATTCCAAAAATTTAAATGGCTGCAAAATTTGTTTGTTTTATACATTTCATTGAATTTTTATACATATTGGTATAATTTTCAGGGAAAATGAAGAGGGAGAATTCGTCCAGTTAAAGTTGCTCAAGAAATCATATTATTAAATAACATTTTTTTTTTGTAATGACAATCTTGTATAATTTTTTTATTTTATATAATACGTGTTTTTTCAACTCGTTCGGGGAAATCTTTGGCTAGTGCCCTGCCTGGCGAGTTCGTCCGTGCAATTCCCTGTAATGTCTCTTTGACCCGACACCCAAATGAGGTGAATATTGAATTGTTCAGCCATCTCATTAAGAGACAAGCAACAATCTAGAGCAGTTTTTGAGTTCAAGGTGATAGATTCCAGCGATTTACTTGCGACTAGACTGTTAGTAAAAACGGGGATATCCCGATCAGATATCACATTGTACTTTCGCCACGACAAGTTTTCCTTTATCGCCGTAATCTCTGCCTAGAAAACGTTGCAATAATTGGTAAGGCGGAATGGCATACTTTATGGAAATCAAAGGAGCCTTGAGACATGATTGCCTGAATATAACTTAAGCCAGATCGACAAGCGCAAATAACAGAAAATCTGAGCTCTATTTAGAACAAGCTTCGACCTGGGATACATTCCACTAATTTGGCGGGAGGTAAATGTGGTGTTTATCCCTAAGCTAGGTAACAAACCCAGCGAGCTACCCAAAAACCTACCAATCAATCAGCTTGACATAGTTTTTCTTGAAAACCATGGAGAGACTGCTAGACTTACACATTAGAGGCATTCTTGAAAAGACTATACCTCTGCACTCTAGTCAATTTGCATACAGAAAAAGTCGATCTACGGAAGGCGCCCTTCACTATCTTGTCACAGAGGTTGAAGCTGCCTACCGCTCCAAAGAAATCGCCCTTTGTGCATTCCTTGGCATAGAAGGTGCTTTTGATAACACTGGTTATGAATCCATCACTAGTGCTATGAGACGCAGGGGAATACCAGATGGGTTAGGAACATGCTCGATAGCCGCATAATGACATCTTCGTCTGGAGAGGTCTCTGTGACGGTCTCCGCGGTCAAAGGCTGCCCCCAAGACGGCGTCCTCTCGCCTCTCTTATGGTCACTCGTGGTAGATGACTTATTGAACACACTTAATAGTTCAGGTTTCACAACCATAGGCTATGCAGATGATCTAGTGATCATCATTAAAGGCAAACATGAAGACAATGTGTGTCAACTCATGCATAATGCACTCCTTGTAGTCTCGGACTGGTGTGCTGGGGAGGGCCTGTCGATTAACCCCAGCAAGGCAGTCGTTGTACCGTTTACTAGAAGAAGAACGCTGAATATTGGCTCAGTGACTCTAAACGGCACAACAATCAATTTCTCCGATGAGGTCAAATATCTAGGAATTGTCCTGGATAAGAAGCTTAACTGGAACTCCCATATTAAGCATAAAATTGCGAAGGCGACTACTGCCTTGTGGGCCTGTCGCCGTATGTACGGCAAGACCTGGGGCCTGTCTCCAAAGGTAATTTTCTGGTTATACACCACGGTTGTAAGACCCATTCTGACATACGCGTCCGTAGTCTGGTGGACGAAAACCAAAGAGGTCACAACCATTAATAAACTCACAAAACTTCAAAGACTAGCTTGCCTCGGCATCACAGGTACTATGCACACTTGTCCCACAACAGCCATTGAAGCCATAATCGGACTTACTCCGTTACATATATTTATAAAAAAAGTTGCAATCCGCAGTGCAGTTAGTCTTAGAAAATCAGATGCTAATAGTACACGGAATCACGTGGATCTCATGGAGCTATTGTCCGACTTCCCCGAGCTAGACATGCTTAGCACGGTCTCCGACTTTACGCCTAAATCATTCTACTTTGGTAGAAGGTTTGAGATTTTGATCCCAAGCCGTGATATATGGAATAATGGCGGACCATCGCTTGATCCAAAAGGTATAGTGTGGTACACCGATGGATCAAAAATGGATTCAGGAGTTGGCGCCGGTGTGTATGGAGCCAACCATAAAATTTCGAAATCACTCGGAAAGAGTCCTAGTGTTTTCCAGGCCGAGCTTTACGCCATTGAAACTTGTGCTAACATTACCCTGCACTCAGGCATCAAAGGTGCCTCTATCCGTATACTCACCGATATCCAAGCGGCGCTCAAAGCACTGATCTCCCATTTGATCAGTTCAAAATCAGTTCTAAGCTGCTTCGACAGCTTACAAAATCTGTGCCGACACAATAAAGTAAAATTGTGGTGGGTACCGGGTCATGTAGCCGTTGACGGCAATGAAACTGCAGACCTGCTAGCTAGGAAGGGCTCCTCTGAGTTGTTCACTGGACCTGAACCCTTCTGCGGGATACCCGATTCCGCCTTCAAACTTACCCTAAACATCTGGGAACGCAACAGGTGCATCTCCCACTGGAATAACTCCCAAGGTCTCAGGCAGGCTAAAAGAGCTGTCCAACCCTTCCAAAGACAGGCAGTTGATATCCTAAAATACGGCAGAAATGACATAAGAAGGCTTGTGAGCTTCCTTACCGGTCACTGCCAACTTCTCTAACACATTAACAAAATGAGAATTTCGGAGGATATCACCTGCCGCCTCTGCCTAGAAGAGGCCGAAACCGCAGAACACATACTATGTGAGTGTGTAGCTCTGTGTAGCATAGGAGAAGATTTTCCTTAAAGAGATCATATCTTAAAGTGGCCTATGGCACAATAGATCTCCTTGGTCGCAGTGCCTACACGCCATTTGGGCGCGGCCACACTCCTGTTTACAAAAAAAAAAACAGAAAAATCTGCAGCCGGCCGCAGATAAGAACATTAATACATGCGGAAATAGGCCTTATAAGCACCGCGCCTTAGAAAGACATATTGTGCTGGTTTGTTTTATCTCCGCATAGTCGACAGGTATCTGATACAGATGGTACTTAGGCGGACAATGTCCTGTCAGATAGCCGATTGAGATCTTCAGTTTTTTTTTTTTTGTTACGTTCAATTTCGGCCTAGTGGTCAGTTATTTCCTCCGCATTACAGACAAGAACAAAAAGAATGAGAGCATTGCACGATCAAAGTGAGATGATGAGATGCCTGATCAAATTCTTAAAAAGACTGCGTTATGATCTTGATATGACTACCAATATACCGTTAAGTTCTTTCTAAGAAATTCGTGGATTCATTGTTTTTCCCGTTTTCTAAGTCGAACGCGAACACAAACGCACGCTCACTGGTGTGTGTCGTTCCATGTTCGTTAAGTTCGATGTGCTATTCGCATTGTTGTTCGCCTTTGTGCATATGTGGAGTGATTTATTTGGACCATTTTTAACTGGTTCATTGATAGTCATCCGGCTATCAGTGTAAATAATTACATCTTTCTTAGAATGATCAGCAAGAAAAGTTCTCAAAAATCATCAGTGTTACACGGTTGTATGTAGTTATTAAATTTCCGTGAGTATTTTAGATTCGTTTTAAACATCTGTGTACTAGAACATGAGTGCATACACTCATATTTTAACTTAAATTATGGTTCATGCGTTACATTCACTAGATACATTTTTTCCTTTCCAGAAAACTTCACAATAAAAGATGTGATTTACACATTGACTTCGCATTTTCACAGAAAACCTACGAATAAGAATGTTAGGAATCTAAAAGGGAGTCAACAAAATTCTACCGACGACACCTGTGGCATTTGTTCTTCCAATTGATCTCCCATTTCACTTGCACTTATGAAAATTTAAAATAGTCCCATCTTATGAGTTCACTGCGTAATTCCAAACTCAAAAAAGTTACATTTTTTTGTTATAGATATTTTGGTAGGGGAATTCAGGTAAAATAATGAACGAAGGTCCAAGGCGATGATACATAATATATTTTGAAAGCATATTAAGTGTACTCTATGTAACTATTCGAAGAGCACCCCTTCGATTTTAGACCATAGTTTGTACTGGCTTGGTCAATATGCAGTATGGCTTTCATTCTTAAGTTTTTCTTAAGCATACCAGTGATTTAAAATTGCTTAAAAATTCCTGAAATCAACAACTACTTTACGTGGTTGATATAATAACTGAAAATTGCTTTCAAGTTAATTTGGTTTTGTCTTTAATATTTCACTTATCAAGCGTAACCATAAAAAAAATTTTATTATCATCAGCTCATTACGGTAAATTATTTCAAAGATAAATAAATCAGCGGCTTGACGTGAAAAGAGCAAACACCTTACAGGAGTTATATCACATTAGAACATAAACTATGAAATATCTAAACAACACGGGGAACTAATTGCCCGAGTCGTGACTGTATTGGCACACTTCTGGCACACCTGTTGTCGGCAGCGATGCATGCCAGAGTGTGTTAATAAAGTGGTAGGTACCTGTCATTGCAGCAAGGCGTCTATAACTGTCGCAAAACATGCATTTAACTGAAAAATGCACATTATTCACAATATACTGCCTCCTACTGACTAACCGTGTGTAGTTGAGTTCCTCAGCTTCATGCTCAGTTGAGCGGCATAGAATTGCAAAATCTACTTGTCAAGTAGATACAAATTTAAATCGAAGGAGCTAAATCGATATGAAATTCTGGTTTAATGTACTGTGAAAAATTATAAGCAAAAAATCACTTATAATGTTGACGATAACATATTCATAATTATTTGTAAAAAAAAAATTATCCAAATCGAGTTATTAATCTATGGATCTATCACAAGCTCACGAAACGAAAAATATCTCAGCTAATCGAATGAATTAATCTCTATTGGACACATACCATTGGGTGGATTTATGTCCGAGTATTATGATCGAGAATACCCACAATAAAAGTGAATTTGTTTTTCTGGAAAATCTAGTTTACCATTTTGTGGAGGTAACGTTGTGTTAACTGGGCCACAGATGTGTCTCTGAATTACTTTTGGATCTGTTTACATATATTTGCATAACACCTTTACAAATAGCTGTGTATTTCGCTGAGTGTGATTATATAACCAATGCAAGCAGGAATACCAAACACAAGTACTAGGGTCTACTCCTGTTGAATTGTGCAACATCAGGTTTTAAACCAGACAGCAACATGAGTGAAAGATATGCATACGCTGTTGAAAGTAATACTATACTTTTCTTTTGACGGGTCCTAGTTTCATTAATAGCGTAATTATCATAATTAATTAAATGAAAAAATAAATCCAAGCACGGTATAAATTACAGTTGATGTGAAGTTATAATTATTTTTGAATTTGTTATGGGAAAAAAAAAAATGTAACTGCTTAGCATAGGGAGCGCAACATGAAAAGTAAAGTGCCACACGGCAGAAATTTAATTTTCAATATCAAATGCAAGTGAAGGGAAGATAATGTAAAGGCAAAGAACATTTGAAAAAAGTCATCTATCGATAAAAGTTAGGTTCAATTTATAAGCTAGAATACAAGTTTATAGAACTAGACAGTGCCACGGGTATTTTATAATGACCATTGTGTAGTCTTTGGTTTCCTTGCATTTTGGCATTGGAGTAAATAATAGATCTTAGATCAAGTCGTTATGCCAAGTAATTTGTAGATGCCACAACAATCCAATACAAACAATATCCTTATTGTATCAGAATGATCAATCCGTACTCAATTTACATTTAAAGCAAAGAACACCTTCAATATTTTTGATGAACAAGCGTCGAAATGGACAGCTTTTTGACAATATTATATATAGAACTTTTATACGTCCTTTTTATACATGCACCTGATGTTCAAATCGCAGATTAATGGCAATCGCTTAAAAAAAAAATACAATTTTCCAAATTTAGTATGGCATGCCATTACATAATGTTATACAATGCTGAGGTCTTGATGTTGAACCAAATAATCGATTTTTCACTCGGTTATTATTTAAATAAAGTAATATATCTAATGTTACATAATATTTTCGCGAAAAAATGCGTGCCATTTGACAGCGCATGTGCAAACCAGCCCAACTATGAGGAGCACATATGACTATGAGAAAAACCAGTTTTCTTCAAGATTTGAGTTGGAAAAGATGTTAAGCGTCCTTTTTTTTAATTAAAATGATTATTAGCTAGCTAGAATTTTATATTTCAAAGTTGGTTATTGTGTTTATAACTGAAGCGGCTTTGATTGTCGAGGATAGGGGTCGTCAAGTGGTGGCTGATGTTTAATTATTTATTTTATTTGATGAGTAATAAAATAACTTAATATGTGTAGACCACAGATATAGATAATAAACATTATATTCATCTTGCGGAGATGGAGCAAATATTTTTAAAATTTTGTTAATCCCGAACAGGATACCGAGGACGGATACAATTACTCAAGGCATTGCGTAAAGAGGGAGTGAGATGGCCCTCGCGTGTCATTAAAGTGACTTGGAAATTAGTTGAAATACTTGGTGATCCTCTTCTTAAAGAAGGAAACATAAGAGATAACGCCAAGTACAGGGATCTTTTAAATCTTCCTGAAAAAGTATTTGCTAATATGTTGGAAATGTGTTCCAGAGCTATTGTTGGGTCTAGGTTTGTGCGATGAGCAAAGAGATTTTCGTCAAATTAGAAGTATGGGGTTTTTCAATTGGGATACCCCATTTTCCTAATAGGGTATCTCGGCTATGCGTGAGTTGCCAGTTTGTTTGACGTTTCAAATCTTTATTTGCCATTTAATCATGCATATTATCCAAACTGTTTATTAAAGCTCGTGTTCGGTTGTGACAACTTTACATGCGCTAACTCCAAGTTTCTCATTCTCAGCGATGAAACCCATTTATGACTCAACGGCTTCATTTAAAAGCAAAATTGTTGCATTTGGGCAACCCGAAGCCATTCACTAAATGCACTTATACTCACAAAAATTGACTGTTTGCTGGGGGTTTCATGCTGAAGCGGCGGTGTTTGACCCATACTTAGTCTTCAATGATTCTGGTAACGCAGTCACAGTCAATTGAGATTCCTACCGAACCAAGTTGACTGACTATTTTTGGGATCAATTAGAGAGGATAAATTGGAACATATGTATGTGGTTTCAAGAAAACGGTGCCACATGTCGCACAACTGACCAAACAATCGACTTATTGAAATCGAAGTTCGGTGAGCGTGTTATCTCCAGAAATGGGCCAGTTAATCGGCCGCTTCGTTCTTGTGAGTTGACGCTCTGGACTTTTTTCTTTGTGGCTATGTCAAGTCCATGGTCTGTGCCAATAAGCCAGAGACTTTAGATGGAAAATTGGGTGCCGGCATTTTCGTGGTGATGTTGTATTCCACAATTAATGGCATTGATGTTACGTATATCCCATACCAAGCTGTTTTATTTTAAAAACAAAATATTGCATTCCTTATGAAAAATCCGTTATTATACTACTAACCTGGCTTAGTATGGCAAACCTATTTGCAGGTGTTTTGTAGATTTCTAAAATGCATGTGGTCGTGTTCCTAGAGGCAAACTCGGAGTGGTTCTGCAGGAGTATGGGATCTCTGTTAAGGGCCTCTGGGTTCTCTGTTAACGGTCCTTATATATGAACTGCAGAGGATGTAATTGGGAATTGGGTTAAATCAGCAACTATCACTGCGGCCGTTAGACCCCGTTAGGGGTGCGATTTCTCTCTTCATTAATATATACACTGTATCTTAAAGTGCAGCAGTGGCTGAAAATGCTGCAAATTAGAAGACATACTTCAATATTAGTCCTCTCCTCTTTGTAGATGATTTAGACATCACTGGGTCCTCCCAAACCGAATGTGGTGTCTGAATAAAGGTAAATGTGAATAAATCGGTAGTTAAGGTCGTTCCCAGAACGCCCGTTTAGTACTCTACATGATAGTGGAGTCATATTGCAGCAGATGCAGAAGTTTAAGTGCATCCGGGTCTTACCACGAGTAATAGAGAAAAGCTGAGTTATTCAGTATGATTATTCAGACCATTTTCCACAACACAGATGATATCTTTTCTCTGTCAACCAATTGTTGTCTACGCTAAACACTGTTATAGAAATAAGTTTTACATCGCGGGTAACTATCCGCTTCAAATCAAGCTCATTTTCAATGTGCAAATGTGAGAATTTTGAATTTCCTTCCAGTGCCTCAAGTTTTGCTCCGACAGTTCGTGAACAACCCACTGACCGAACGTTAAAGTGTTCCCAATGTTTTTTTAAGTATCAATGGATTGTTAAAGTTACTGGGTCTTTGAACATTGAAATGGAATTCTACTCTACGTTCCTACTTTCATTTGTAAGGTTGTCCATTGTTGCATAAGCAATAATACCTCTTCACCAAACACCATTCGCGTGTCATGTTTCTTTTGATGCATTTTTATTGCTCAATCCAATTACTATTATTCATCATAGCATTACCTAATTGTTGAAACACAGTTTAACATCATTCATTCGAATAATAAATCATTGCAGTGCAATTCGTTTGCATTTTATTCCGATGCGGTTATCGGTTTACGGTCACGGATTGTTGATTATAATTTTAGGAACGTGCTAATATATATTTTTAATAACTCGTTCACTAGACTAGACTCCTTCATATGTATTATATTCGTTTTAATTTTTTTTTTTAATTGTACATTGTTTAATAAGTGATAAACGTCGTTGAAGAGAATTTACACAATCATGAATGGTTGGTATATGCAATTAACTTATTAGACTTAAACTGTATTTATAGCAACAAATGGGGCTATAATAGCTACAGTAGCTTTAAAACTAAGGCTGTCTATCTCGTAAATAGAGTATACATTGGTCAAGTTGACCACTTTATTTACTTAAGACCAAATGTGACACCGAACATAATTAGCAAATCCAAAGCTGCGTTCGGAATATGTTGTCGCCTTAAGGAGTACGTAGATAGAAGTCGCGGCTCTTTGAACAGAAAACTATTAGCACTAGGGTTTTGATACCACAACTCACGTAACCTGGCTGTTGAGGTGTGTTGGTGAGAAGTCTTTAAATCCAACCTGTGGAATTTAAGAGAGTCATTAGTTTCTCAATATTTTTCCTGAGACCTCCTCAACTGAGTTAAAGTAGAATTTGTCTAAAATTTGTTTTCTGGACCGAGCTAGTGTCGGACAGGCTCATATATGTGGGTAAGGGTCTCTTTTCGGTTGCGACATTGTAACTGCGGCAGTTTGTGCTATGTATAATACCTAGTCTGGGTGCATGGTCTTCTATCGGCCAGTGTGGCGTTACGATCGCTGTTATTCTGGCAAGGTTTTTGTGCGTTCTGTTTATAAAGTCGTCTTTTTTGCCTTGTTGTAGTTTGACCACATCTATCTAGCTTTGACACACGTGCCAGCAAAGTTCATATGAGATTGGCTACAATAAGAAAATTTGAGGAGATTTTTGTCTTGACTGTTACCAGCGGGATGGATTAATTTTGTACGAACAGTGTGGGGCTGAGCCTTGCCTGGCCAGTTCGTCGGTCTGTTCATTTCCATGAATATTTCGACATGTTTCGCGGATAGCGAGAATTTCCACCTAGAAAATACTTCTTCCATTCTGTTCTTGTGAGAAGTTGAACGTCAAAGTGCTTTGTGACAATATCTTTGGGGATAATGTAGTAGAATTGGAGCCAATACAAGTTCTCTCGGTAGAGATCAGAATATTGCTATGTCGGTAGGGTTTCGCAGTCTCTTTGAGTCTGAATCCAGAAAATTGCTATGGCCGGAAGGGTTTCGCAGACTCTCTAAGTCTGATACTACCATAAAACTAAGTTATAACTGCTCCCAATGTCGAGTCAGTATTACCAAGCATATATGTAAGTAGTAGTAGTAGCCTTATATTAGAAGCAGCCAAGAACTATGTACTGCAATCCGCTCACCGAATATGACAGAACTGTCTGGCACTGAAGAGATACCTGGCGCAAAACTGTTGAGAAGAAATCTAAAATTTTGGGGATGAGGTAAAGATAGTTAAAGAGCGTTGTGGAACTCCGACAACAATGGCATTGTTGACGCCGTTTACTCCACGGGACATGACCTAAGGAAGAATAGAGGAGAACAATGTTGGCTCAACAGCGAAAAGTCAGGGATCGTACGTGCTAATATTGTCTCAGCCAATGGAGGAATTGAAGATCATGTCACAAACCAAATCGCTGGAAGCTTGTTGTCCAAAATATGCCAAGGCAGTGCCATTAACTTAAACACCAAAGTAAGAATGTTTTGCTTCAATGCTAAGTCCATACTGTAATATGGGTGCAGCGCCATTATCTCGAACCAGTATCGTGAATCAGTATCTACGAAATATTCTAAAAATGTTCGAGCCGAACTGTATCTGTAATAAACACCTTTACCAGAAAAGGTGTTAGGAACCTATAGGCCCTACCATTCGACGACGAAAGTGGCAATGGAATCTGTTAACGGCGGAATAGCTGCTCGACCTTGAAGTACATAACGCTGAACAGTGGATGAGGAGTTTTGGCAATTGTGGAAGAGTTGAACAATACATCACTAGACATGACTCGTAGTTGTAGATGACTCGTAGTTGTAGAAAAACCCCTTTCTTTTCATCTCTACACTAGAGTGCTTTCAGTCCGAGATACTCTCTGGATTTCTTCAGAGTTTTTCGCTGGCCTAGATTCCCGTGCTGACGTAAGCATTTGCTTGGGGGATATCTGCCTAATCCTGGTATGTCTACATTACAGTGAATTTCTAAGTCCATCCTTTGAACATGAGTTCTTGGTTCGATTTTATTCTCAAGGATAGGAGTATCAGCAGTAGCAGCAGTAACAACGTGAAATATTGGAAAACTCTTGATTGTCATCTCATCGGGATATATGTATATAGATACAAGAAATCTGAATATTCCAAGCTTTTCTATGAATCTTTCAGACTAAACTGGAACTCCACGGGTAATTTGGAGGCAATTAGATACAAATTAGTAATAGAATCTTCTTCCTATATCGGCGAGGTTATGATCTGAATTCATGGGATCATAACCCTCAAATTTCACTGTTTAAGTGAATGCTTTTTCGGTCACAGAAGATAGCGGACTGTTGCCATCACTTCATTAACCCTACAATTGCGCTATGATTGGTGTCGTCATCACAGGTTGCTCTGCTATTGATCACAGATTCCAGATACTTGTACCTTTTGCACTTGGGAAGCACTGTTCCATTCAAATAAATGTCTGGAATAGGCCTGAGTGGATCAGGAGAATAGGCAGCATAAGTATCTTTTTTGTGAATAATGCGGTCACATTTCCCTCCATGTCACATGTCCGTCCACCCAAACGTGAAGTTTTCGTTGCAGGGACGTAGGATGACTCCACCGTCAGCAAAGAATAACTGATGTACTTCGGAGTCCGCCAATTTTCAATGGTGGGGTGCACTTTGATTGGGAACTCGTCGGTTGCTCCATCTGTCTTCCTTCGTACATATCCATAATCATCTGCATAAAAGTTTCTGGAACCTCTCGTTGTCTTTGCGCCACGCATATCAAATCTCGTGGTTGTCTGTCGAATGCTTTTTGAAAGTCAACCAATACAATTTGCAAATCCTTTAAGGGATCTCTGAAGTAATGCAAAAACGGTTCCGGAGTGGATGGTGTCAAGTTCAAAAAGGGTTTAAGGCGGTTTTTTTTAGTGAGTAGAAAGTCCCACACTACTTAAAACAGAACGGGCCTGTTTCTCGTGAGCAGTAACGTTTTCCACCACCCCTTAGGCAAAAAAAAAAAAAAAAGGGATCACTATATTTTCTCATTATGATTCTTTGTATTGCATACATCGCATACATCGGAACACTACCATTGCCGAGATAGCTAAGGTGCTGTGTTCACTATTCTTCCCTCGGTGATCGAGGTTCGAATCGCATTCTGGCACATGCATTTTTTTGATGATTTTTTTATTAATTTGTATTTTGCAATTAATAATCAATCAACAAATCAGCCGTCCCAATCATCCTCACTGATTGAATATCAATGTAAAGAATGATTATTTTTTGGAAAATTGATCAAAGAAGAAAACACCAAAGGCAGGAGACGAACCTGCGATTGTTATGATTTTAGCCACCAACGCTCTACCACTGAGTTATCCCTGGATGTTTTCTTCTCCGGTCAATTCTCCAACATCACATTTGTGTCTTATATATTCTCTGCTATGGGTTGTAGCTGAAAGAGAGCGGTATATCATAGACAAAGGAGTGATAATCCCGTGAAAGTACCAACAGGTGTGTATATTGTAAACTGAACGTTATTACTGCATTGTCTGCAGAAGACTGGTAGGGCTTTGACATCGCCTAGCGGAACACTACTATTGCAGACAATGCAATAATAACGTTCATTTGACAATTATTACAGTTTCGCATATCATTTGTATTCAGGGGAAGGTAATTTAATCTTCATTGGTTCGGTATTGAATCACCTCTCATAAGTTTGGAAATGGGAATCATGAGCTATCTGAATCCGATATGTCCCATCTTTTTCCAGAACTAAGAGAACATCTCGTCTGGCCCAACCGCTTCCCTTTTTTTTTTTTAGTATTCCACCACCTCACCAACTCGTTCAACTGTAATGTTGGGAATTTCTTCACATTAACGGGTGGCTCTTGTAAAATATAGCGGGGAAAACTTTTCATTTAAAAGTTGTTCATTTATGCAGAATTTTTGCCGTCATCCGCAAGAAGTTGGCTTTGAGCATTGTTAATGAACTTTGACAACGAATATCCTGCGCATTCCTCTAACATTCGATCACCATGTTTCTTGTTCTTATTTCTGAAAATGGGTTCAACATTTCTGTTTTGCTTAACGAGGTAGAGTTTGGGTTCATTACAGTTTATAAAATTAAAAAAGAATTTGGTTTCATTAGAGTTCAAAAATAAAAAAAATTTGGGTTCATAAGAGTTTGCAAAAATAATATCTTATAACTTATATGTGACTGGTTGGAGTTATGACCACTCCAATACCTGCACCGAGTGGGCGTCTAATGGAATATAATTTGCAGTCTCGTACCGCCACAATCAATCGCGACGATTAGCCTCAAAAGTATCTGAGAGCAATGTTGACTTCACTGAATACGTATTGAAATTAAATCAATTAGCAATCAATTGCATATTGGCTGTTGTGTACAATTACGAACTTGTTATGCGCACGGGCGACTTACCTCTTATTTATTATGGAATTTATTGCAAAGAAGTGAACCCCTCACTTAAGTTTTCATGATAGCTATAGACGAGCAATTTATGGGCTAATTAAAAACTTACATTTAATTCCTTATTATTCATACTAACCAATAAAAGTGTGGAATAAGTGGCTGTGCTAAAATTATACCTGTAAACTATTATTTTTTACCCATCAACTGTCAGTGGCTGCATGCGCAACTATGTATTGATAAATTGCATAATAACTCGGTCAAAACAGAGGGGTCGGGCTTCCATGGGAAAAGTAGTTCATTGGTGCACCAGGTGAAGCATAAAATACACGCCATGATCTCATTACCCTGTTGTTAAGTGCTAATGGGAAGCACTGAGAAGCATTTCAGCCGCACGTCAACGTGATAAACCACACCAGTTAGCAATGTGAAGCATCCAAATGGGTTTCATTTACGTCTTTTTCCCGTCAGGTATTCGTATCTGCAAACCAAAACCAATTAAAAAACCTCACATATGTATGTATGTTAATTTTGTACGTGATTCCGACATTCGTCTGTGCATTCAGCTCAAATGCCCTGCCGGGATAATGTCTACTTTAGCCGCCAATTTTCATTTATTTCCACCTTGGCAGGAGCTGCGAGTGAAATTAAGACCACTGCAAAATTATAGAATGCCAATAACTGGAAATGCGTTTTGCCTATTAATCAAGTGTTACGCAATTATACGTATGAGTACGAATGTTTGCTATGAGTTGCCTGTGGATTGATACTTCTGTCGCAGACCACAAAGAGTGTGGACGTGAACTAATGCAGACTGTTCCCAAATGATATCGTGTGTCAGTTGATACCTTTATGATTAGAGATTGCCATGGGAATCGACGTCAAGTGGGTTATTGCCGCATAGGCTGTCTCTAGTTTTACGTACATATTTCAATTTTATTGGCACTGATATTCGATCGGTAATGTTGAACTTTGTCTTAGCACAGTGAAGGATTTTGCACCTTATGGTAACTAGGGTACGCTTAACCGCATTACATTACCACCGTGGTGTTTCTCACATATTGTTCCAATTTTGTGTCTTCATCTGCGGTTTTCGAGACCTATTAGATTTACCGGAACCTAGTAATAAAAGCGAAACCACAGTATCTTTCAATAGGGGTATTTTTTTTTAAACCTCACAATCGTCAATGGGAAAGTCGTCATGCTAAGGAAAAAATGTATAATCTATAATATGAGGTTCTATATATTTACTCATTATTTATAAGTACTTACTCTAAATGACTCCAAGTACTGTACCACTACATTTTACGAACATATCCACCTGAGCTAAGTAAATAGAAGCATAATACACGTAGACAAACCATAGATTGCTATACTCTTCAAGATCGGGAAATGATTATGTCAATGTTTTTGACTCAACGTGAATTTCGTCGTCGATTGCGTGGTCGTACGGTAACAGAGCAAGCACTGCGGTGTTTAGCCGCTCGCCTCGAGTTGAATGCCTCAACACGGTATAATAGCAGACGTGGTCGGCTCCGGAGCAGCCGTTTGGTCAATAATATCGCTGCTGTGGCTGAAAATGTCCAAAAGAACCCTCAAGCATTATTCCAGATTCCCGTATAAAGTCCACCACGCTTGCGAATTACAGCCAAGTCCTCCTAAACCGCGGTCGCGATGAGGATGATATACCATTGCAAGAAAAAGTTAAAAAAAAACTTTTCAGCTGTTTTATCTCTATTCTACCATACCTTTTCTCTCTCATCCTAAATTTTTCAATAACGCCACAGAGGACTAGCACTACGGAGAAACCGGACCAAAAGTGAAAGACATGAAATTTGCGAAAACCAAAAGCAATTGGTATACTATTGTAGCTTAATACCCATTATGTTACATAACTTACCATATATTTAAATAGTGATTCTATTTTTCCTCTGCTGCTCAATCAATCGAAAGTCGGGAGTTGTGTTAATCCCATGTTTTTGCTGAAAGCGATTAAGTCTAAAGAGTAATATTTCACTCGAGTGTTTTAGTTTTAGAAGATATGTACTCTGCAAAGACATATAAATTTCTGTGTTTACTATGGATAAAATAAAATAAATATATATATTCGGCGCAACAACTCTTTAAGTACCAGGCCTAGCTTCCCGCAGTCACTCATACTTACTTTTACTTACTTATGCCCTGTATCCCCTTGTGGGTCCTAGGGCCTCTACTACGCCTACGCGCCATCGTGTACGGTTTCTGGCAATGTGTCTGAGTTCTCCCCAACTTTTCCCCAATTGCCGTGCCTCTTTCTCGACTATTATGCTCCATGTCCTCCTCGGACCACCAGGTCTTCTGCCATCCTGAGTTAAACGGTTCCATTGCATAGCATGGTTCGCTATGGAACTGTTACCCTTTCGGAACGTGTGACTAATCCACTGCTACTTCCGTCGTTGGATTTTTTTTTTTTTTTTTTGGTTGCGCCTGGAGGTGCAGGAATCTTCAAAAGATACCAATGGTCCGTACCATTGGTTATGCCCGATTCATATATCTGTCGTTGGATGGTTGTGCCTATTGGTTCCCGACCCGTTCTCTCGTAACGGTGTTCGTTAGAGATACGATTGGGGCAAAAAATTCTTAAGATATTACGTAGGCACCTATTAACGAACGCTTGCAGCTTTCACTGGTCATTATGGTCACTCTCCACGTGCTGCAACCATATAACAGCACGGATTCAACGTTGGAGCGGAACAGTCTTGTCTTGGTGCTCAAATTGATTGCATTGCTTCGCCATATTTTGGACAACATAAGAAACACGGACTTTGCTTTGGCGATCCTGTTGGCTATATCCAGTTCGGTTCCACCATCGGTCGAGACTCCCAAGATACTGGAAATCCTCTTTTCTCTCTACCGGTTATCCAGCAATGCATATTTGACCCGATGAGTTTGTTCCAAAGCTGATAATTTTAGTTTTTGCCGTATTCATTTTCAGCCCGACGACGCATGCCTCCCTCTCCACATCTGCTGTCATTTAGTGGAGGTGCATAATTCTGTGGGAGAGTAAGCATATATCGTCAAGATGTTTCAGTTGAGATGTAAGAGTCCATCGAATTCCTCCGTTTCTCGTCGACAAAACTGCACGAAGCACATCGCTAATCACCAATAGGAATAGTATTAGTGAAAGAAAACAGCCTTGTCTTACCCCACTTTGGATCTCAAATTCCTCAGACAACCTTCCCCTGTGCAGAACGTGACATTTGGAGCCTTCATATGTAGCTTTGATAATAGCAATTAGTTTATCGGGAATGCCTCTCCTGCGTAAGGCACGCCAAATAAACTCCCTGTTGACACTATCGAACGCCTTCTCAAAATCGATGAACAGCAGGTGCAGTGGCGATCGATATTCAACACACTGTTCGATGATAATCCGCAGGGTGTTGATGTGGTCGACACAGAAGGTTCCAGAGCGGAAACCTGCTTGTTCGGCATCGAGTGTGTCTTCGACATGTTGTTTGATTCGCTCCAGGATGATTTTAGCTATTATCTTAGCTACAGCAGGCAGCACGCAGATACCCCTCCAGTTTCCGCACTCCATTAAATTTCCTTTTTTCGAAAGCTTCACGATCATTCCCTTTTTCCACTCGTTAGGAAAGCTCTCAGCTTCCCAAGCTCTCTCTATAAGTGGAAGCAGAAGCTCAGCCGATGTTGTTGGCGTTGCACGTAAGAGCTCTGCTGGAATACCGTCAAGTCGTACCGCTTTGTTGGTTTTGAGTGCCTTGATCGCGGTAGTGATGTCGTCATTACTGGGAGTCGTGGTGCTATTCGGGAACTTCTCACCTCGGGCATCTCAGTCTGATTTGGGAGTATATCGCTAGCGAATACGCGGTTCAAAACCGTTACAAACTGCTCTTTCCATCTCTTGAGCTGGTCCTCATCTGAAATGAGCAAGGAGCCGTCTAGGCTTTTCACTGGGTGTTGGCTGGAGCTGCGACCACCTGTCAGCTCTTTCGTGATTCTGTAGACGGTCCTGCTGTTACATCTCCGTGCAGCTTCTTCTGCTTCTGTAGCTAGCGCGTTGATGTAGTTGCGCCTGTCACGTCACACGCTACGCTGAGCTTCTCTCATCTTCATGTGATATAGAGACTCTAGCTCGCTTCTCCCTGCTGCTGGAGTAGCTGCAATGCGAGCTTTCAGCTGTTTTCGTTCGTCAATCCGTCTCCAGGTATCCTCGGAAAGCCACGCTCTATGTCCTCCCTGCGATCGATCGACAATTCTTTCAGCACCAGATGTAAAAACATCTTTTACAACACACCAATGATCTTGGATGGTTGTGAGCTGCTGATTGCTTCCACACCTTGCGAAAAGTGCTCCCTTAGTTGTTGGCGCACTGACGGATCGCTAAGTCTATCGATGTTGAATCTGGGCATTCTTGTGTTGTCGTGGGATCTTCGAACTGCAGCAGTGCGTAGTTGGTGAGAAGCTATCATAAGATGGTGATCTCGTAGTATCCTTACATCTGTCCCTCGCCTGTTTCGGACGTCCAGGAGACTACTTCTAAAGCGGCAGCTAATGGCAAAATGGGCAATTTGGTTAGAGCTTGCTTGCCTGTCGTTGGAAGCTCAGCGGACTTTGAGGCAGATCTTGTGCTCAAACATGGTGCCACCTATCACAAGGCGGTTGACATTGCAGAAATCCACAAACCTTTCGCCGTTGTCATTGCCGTTGCCTGTTCCATGCTTCCCATGCATGTTTGAGCCCTTCGTTGTCGTTGCCTACCTTGGCATTCAAATTCCCCATCACTATGACAATATCTCCATTTGGTGTTGTGTTGAAGACGGCACTTAAAAGACTGTAGAAGCTCTCCTTTTCGTCCTCAAATGAACTATTCGTTAGAGCGTAACACTGTATGATGGTGACGTCGTACTCTAGTCCGGAACCTGGCCGTCATCATCCTATCACCATGAGGCTGCCAGGAAGTTAGGCCCTTACGGGCTGTTGTTGTTAACATTAGTCCGACTCCACATTCCCGCGGACTTCCGGATGGTCTTTCAGAATTGGGTAGTACAGTGTTACGCGTTCGGGACTGGTACTCGCCCGCTTCTAACTCTCTTTTTTTACTTACCCCCAAAATGTCCAATTGATATCGCATGAATTCTTTTTCCAATTGAAGGAATCTGGCATTGTAAGGACCTTCGCTTCCCGAGTCGAGGAGCGTCTTTACATTCCAGAAACATGTCTTTGTTCGGGTACAATAACCAAAAGTCGTCAACATGTGATCAGTCTTTATCTGAGACATAGTGTCGGCTTCTGTAGCGAGCTCGTATCAATAACGCAGGTTGCTGGCCCACATTACCTAGTCTAGAATTAAGGCCCTAGAAAACCCGCACTTGCAATTTTAGCCTACACGTATAAGGGTTTATACGTATAGTTGCCCGGGGACCACCACTAGAAGGTAAAGCAAGCACTTCATCACGAACTTTATTGTTGCGCTACTGGCCCAAGCCCAGTTTTGAGCAGTCAGTAGTTTCCCGATCAATCGCAATGCAGGTCCCCAAACCACTCATTTTGTGTACGTTATATTTTTCACATGAATGAAAGGGACCTACAGTTTTTTTTTTTTTTTTTTATAATTTGCGCGCACTCAAAGGGTTATGAATACCTTTAACATGTTTACACACAGTGCGGGCGTTGGATAGGATGGATAGAGAGAAAGATTTTTGGTGTAGTGGTTCTTGAAGCTCAGTTGTTTATGCTTCAGCTATTCTCCGTAGGACAATTTGTTTTGAGAAACTTTTTAGAGACAGCAATACTCTCGGATGTTTGTCAGACGTTCGCGAGGGGTGGGACCGTGAATAAACTATTTTGCGTTTTCTGGGATTCGAACTTCGAACTACACGCGCAGTGGTCCGACACACTAACCACTTACACAATTTATTATTGATTCAACTCTATTTTTCCCCGCTTTTACTTAGCATTATTAAAAATACGTGTTTTTTTTTATGTGTTTGTTATGTATGTTAGGTGTTATCTATACGAGTTCAAATGAGTTCAGCTAAAATGCTTCGAGAAATATTAAATTCTGTTATTCCTATCAAACAATTTGCTATCAAATTTAAACTGACTCTATTCGCAAAAAAACTTTATGAAAAAAAAAAAAATTAAATTAAATTGAATTGAACAAATTGAATAACCATTTTCAAGTAAAAATGCAAATAATTATTTCAATACAAATACTCCACTGAGCGCCGGTTAGAGGTCACGAAGGAGTATCGATACGAGTAGTTAAGCCCGTCTTTGAATTTTAAAAGCATTTGTAATTGTAGAGAAACCCAATTCATCGGCAAGCTTGTTAAATGTAATATCGAGGACTACACAAGTATGGAACGTGGATGAGTTCGATGTAATGGAAAAATTCCATCGAAATCTCTTAAAGATGTTCAATTTACTAATGAATATTCTGCAATAATATTGGTATGCTTGACATATACTGACATTATCAAAACTCTAGCGTACCGTGAAGCAAGACTTACTAAGAAAATGCTACTTTATTAAATAAGAAATAAAAATTGGCGGATATTGAAGTAGCAAGATCTTGGTAGCAAATGTGGCACGATTGCTTCGCCCCCTGCCACTTTTAAGACAAAAAGTATTTTCTTCTTAGACATTCTAGGTATACCTAGTTAATATATACTTACTCATATTGCTAGGGTTTACTGAAAATGTAAAAAAAAAAACCATTAAGGATTATACTGTTACAAAAATTGCCGATACTTTCAAAGTTGCGACGGATGATGAAGACATAAAAAAACAGAATATCTCTGGTTCCCGAGAGGGTTTTTTTCTAATTTGTTTTATTTTACTGAAATTTACTTTTAATAAAAAAAAAAAAATTTAGTACGATTTTCTTCTTGGGAACTACGCGTCTCCAGCGGTCGCTGTAAATGCTGCCAACAAAGAACTTGGCTCCGATTTCCGGTCGAATTTCCTAATTTCCATTTCGCCGCTGGAACTCTGTTGTCAAAAGCCTAGCAAGCTCTAGTATCTTCGCGTTGGGCTCTACAATTTTCGCGATGTTTCTTGGTTGTGTTATTTTTATGTGTCGAATTATGCGCTCGCGTAACAATATGTATATCTTCAGCTACTCAAGTCAAGAAATGGAAACTACCTGTGTGAACAAGTGCAAATATAAAATTCTGAAAATGTATAGGCTCTACTCCCCACCAGAGCACAGATAGCCACGCGCACAATCAACCAGTCTGCTTTGCTCTTTAAGATCGAGACAGCGAAAGAGAGTAAAAAAAAAAACAAAGATTACCTCCACTGAATGCAGACTTGAGATCACCGTCAATAAGAAATTTTGAGTGATGCGTGTTTAAACACTTTGACACTTACAGTTTTAAAGAATCCTTACACTTTCCAGATAAAGAGAATCCTTAATGTTGGATTCCCAGGATATAAGCTACTAGTATACAAAGTTTCATCTAAATATGTGCAGTAGTTTCCGTGTGGTGCGTGCGCAGACGGACAAAAACATTCGAATTTTTGTAGTTTTATTATATACTAGCTGACCAGTGCTCGCCTTGCTTCGCCCACATTTTAGTTGACACTCATTCACTTATAATGCATAGTGAAATATAACTGTCAACTGAATAATTCTTTTTCCTATTTCGGCGAGATTATGAGCCGAAAGCAAGGGCTCATAATCCTCCCACTTCACTGCCTTTCTACCGATCCGCCTTTGGGGTTCGCCTACTGAATACAATACTGAAATGTGTAAAGGTAAACTGAATTATAGCTTCCCCAGTGGGGATCCCCATAGGAAACACACAACACCGCAAGCAGGAATAACAGAAAAGGAAACTGAAGAAAAAGTGCATGTACGAGTACTCTTAAAAATTGCTAAAAACAGCGAAAGGAGAATAAAAATATACATATATTACCTGCACTGAGTGCAGATCCGAAATCATGACCCAGAAATGATTAATTAAATTTTGGAAGAGATATTTTTGATGAGATCTCAGCTTCTGAATGGCGGATCACAATGAAGCATATGCTTTTTTAAAAGTTAGATTCGTTTAATATTGTCCAGCGTTTTTTTCATTGTGCATCTGGAAACAGTTTTACATTTGCAGTTTATTATATGGATAGATATTGACTATTTGGTAGGAACCCTTTCATTTCCCGAGATAAAAATGATCAGTTATACTCGTACTGTCCTATAATATAAGGTATCGCTATGCCAAGTTTCTATACATACATATGTATGTAGGCATAGATATTCAATCTTCCTAACGGAACAGCAGAAAGGGTACTACCGGAAATGAAAGGTCATGAAACTAAGAGCAGCATGTTTTGTCCGCAACTTTCTTTCTCTCTCATATTCCAGATAAAATGTGAACTCGTTGGCTAAATGAATACTCATACAACAGAAGTTTTGACCAATTTTGTTTCCTATGCAATCTCAACTCCAAGGAATGCTCTTATCACTTCCTGTGAGTGCGACCACCAAGTCTCACATATTTGCGAAAAAGAATAGTTACGTGAAGAAAATAATACTAATTTTAAATTTATGGGAATGTGCTGTAACCTTAAATCCAATTTAATAAATGATATATGATACATGCTTACTTGACCAGGGTACTCATTTCGTAACTTTAAGAACGATTATCGTCCGAACGATACTTGCAAACGCTATAGTTATTAATTTGCTTCAAATAACTCTATCACTATTGTCTCGTCTATCGTCTAAAGTCGCTTCAACTGACTGAAAATTGACACAAAACATACGATAAAATGACAGTGGGCTACACTGAGGTATGCTCACGAAATGTTCAAATTACAGTACAAAAAAAATGTACAAATTTCTATTGTTGTTCACCTGAAAATCCACAAAAAGTAGAATTTGTTTGCGAAATATACAAACAAATGCAAGACGATACCTCTTAGCTATCGTGCGAACGATGTCATCTTGATGATAATGTTTGACAGTTTTTGGGGTTACGTGAAGCAAAAGTGACGATAGTTATTTTTAATACTACGTGGAGCAAAACTATTGTCAAAACGATATCGTCCGACGATAATCGTCTTACGGAATAAGTGCCCAGATTTCTTATATGGTTGATGATAAACCAACTTCCGGAATACATGCAGTTCTCTGGGAATCTTACAGTGAATCTCCCTAAATCCAATTCCGAGAAGGTCACAAAGGAATGAGAAATGAGATATTTTCAGGAAATAGAAATCGCGACACAGTATAACTATTTGGGTGGAGTCGGTGCTGGTGTGTTTTCCGAATCCACATCTCCAAATCATATAGGCTTCCGGATTCTGCCAGTGTGTTCCAAGCAGATTTACTCACTGTCCGGGAAGCTTGTCATCAGATCAAAACACACACCAATCCCAAGGCAAAAGATCGCTATTTTTATTGATAGCCAAGCAGCCATCAAAGCCATTGCATCGGTTACTATATCCTCCAAGCTGGTGCTTGAATGCCAAAATGAGCTAGCTTCGCTAGATACCCAACTCAAGGTTACCTTAATTTGGGTTCCAGGGCACAGTAATGTTTATGGGAACGAACTTCCGTTGGAACTGGCTACGTAAGGCTCAGCCCTCCACAGCTCTCTTGCGGAGTCAGTTCGGATCCCGCTTGGAGCGGTCAAAGCAGAAATATCCTCAAAATTCCTTGCCAAGGCCAGCTTCAAATGGACTCGGCTAACAAACTGTGTCATATCTAGAAAGATGTGGTCAAACTACAACGAATCAAAAACAACCGACTTCTTAAAAAGAACGCGTAGGGACATCGCTAGGATAACAGCAACCACCATGAGTCACTGGCCTATAGGAGACCATGCAGTCAAACTGGGTATCCCACACAACACACACTGTTGCACTCGCAATGTCGCAACTGAGAAAGAAACCCGTCTCCACTTTTTATGCGCCTGTCCGGCACTATCAAAACGTTACCTAGTGCCAATTGGGTTCTTCTCTTTTCTTCGAAGAACCACCACACCTACATACCTACCCTATAAGTATTTGGGAACACTTCTTTCAAGCGACATTTTGAAAAAGCGTATCGTGAGCAAAATGATGCATCTACTGCAAAATTGGTATGCAGAACTACTACTATAGTTATCATTCGGTATAAGTGCAGATCAACATACGAGTATATCTGATTTTGATACAGACTGACTGCCGGAACACAATAGTGAAGCTGAAGCTGAAGTACGTCGCGTTGTCAAAGTTAAATACACACACATCTAATTCTGGGAACACAATGTGATCAGTAAATAGAAAAAGGGTTTTATGTCAATTTCTCTGACAGAATATCTTCTATAAATACAGAATTCAATGTGCCTATATTTGTATGCTATGGACTCCGAAACCACCGAACTGATTGAGCTCAAATTTCAAGCAATCTTCGGTATTGGCCCGAGAGTGCTCCTGTGAAGCTCGGTCAAAGTTGGCCTACAACTTTCGTATTAAAATACTCTAGTACAATACTAAAAAAAACTGTTCTCTAATAGACTTAGCCCTAGGTGCTGCCTGACAGTGTTTGCCCCAGGCGCCTGCCTGACAGTTGGTTTTTTTTTTTTATGTTAGACACAGCAACGCACGAATAAACATGATCGTGACCATGACATTACATATCAATCCTATGCTTGCGTCAAAACAGTGATCACTTATCGTATCTGCCTACTTTGGACATACTCCGCGACGTTAAAGTGAAATAAATTTTCCTTATACGGAATGCATTACTAATGCTCGCGGAAAAGCAGACAGTATGTGCGACAAAATAACACTTAACGGAGCAAACAAGGCTATAGTCCATATATTATGCGAGGATTCGGGCAGAATTCCTTACATGGCAGGCATAACATATTTACGTATCTATTGCATTATGGCAACACGAAGTACGGTAGGATGCACGGAATGATGTAAAACATCACATTACTCATACTTTCTTTATTTTCTCTTTTTTTCACAAATCCCATTTTAGTTATTTATTTGACTAAGTGAAAAACTAGTTATCCTAGGTTTAATTTCCGCTCTTCGTGCCGCAATAACAACTCTTTAGGTTGTTTACAGACGAACTCACATCCTTAGTCAATGATGTATTGTTTGCTGGAATGAGGTATAGGAAAATGTTTTTATTTTTTTAGGAGAAAAAGATTTGTTCTAGCGCTTTTCTTGACGTATCTCAAGCCTTCGACAGGGTTTGGCACGATGGATTGAATTATAAGCTAAGACGAATCCTTCCGGAGCAACTTCATAAGATCTTAGAATCGTACCTTAAAAACAGACTTTTTCGTGTTAAGCACGGAACTGAATATTCTGATTTTAAAGAAATCGCCGCCGGAGTTCCGCAAGGAAGTGTCCTTGGGCCTATCTTATTCTTGCTGTACACTCGGGACATACCTCAAACTGAAGGCACTATTGTAGCTACGTTCGCGGACGATACGGCTATTTTGGCAACGGAAAGTTCAATCGAGTCAGCAACCATAAAACTCCAACGAGCCTTGGATAAAATCTGTGAGTGGACAAAAACTTGGCGCATTGTTCTTAACGAGACCAAATCGACGCATGTTAACTTCACTTACAAGAAAATAATCAACCTTCCCGTTTTCATTAACTCGGTACAAATACCGCATGCAAACGAAGCTAAATATCTGGGAATGACACTAGACGCGAAACTTAAATGGAAACCTCACGTTAAAAAGAAACGTGACGAAGTCGAAAATCGACTTAGAGAAATGTATTGGCTAATTGGAAGATATTCCAAACTAAGCGTATATAACAAACTGCTTCTGTATAAGCAAGTGCTTAAACCCGTGTGGACGTACGGTATACAACTCTGGGGTTGTACCAAACCAAGCAATAGGAATCTCATACAATCATTGCAAAATAAAATTATAAGAATAATCGTGAACGCTCCCTGGTATATCAGAAACAATGATATCCACAGAGACTTAGGGATAGCTACCGTGGAGGACGAAATAAAAAACTTCGCTCGCAAGCTTCGTATTCGTCTTCATGGCCATTGCAACTGTGCCATACTCCAAACTTTGGATGTGACAAATCTTACGCGCCGACTTCAAAGAACGAAACCGTTCGAATTAGCGCTATAAGACAAAAAGCCGCATGTAATGACGGTTTCAGCAGGTGCTTTTATTGGAAATCTACCTGCCTCACGCGAATATAAATCTGAAGCTTAAACTACTTGATAAGGTCAAACTTAGTCGTAGTAAACAAAACGAAGGGAAGGGTGTTTTTAGTCAGTAGAAATCTGACACTACTATGAGTACACGGTCTCATAGTGTCTCATGAAGATTTTCACCTACCCACGAAAAAAAAAAAAAAAAAAAAAAAAAAAAAAAAAAAAATTTTTTTATTTTTGGATTTGTATCTGGATTTATACGTATCTTTGCTAAGATAGCGCTGATCGACGAAGAATAATCGTTGACGAGAGTTAATTGCTGTTAACCAGTTTTTTCTAATGCAATATCTGACATATACATGTACGTCTTATAGGATTAATCTGTTGAGCTAATATATCATTGGGTTCATTAGAGAATCACACTAATTAATAGGTGGTTTTCCAATTAAATACAATATGTTAGACGTTGCACAATTTAATGCCTGAACTGCGTGCCTGGACGATGTGCATGGATCAGTTTGATATGTACGCTACATTTGGAATGCATTCTTTACAATCTTGCTTTATCTGCATTCACTTCCAAAGCAACTACGTGAGTTTCCATAAACTTTTAGATACAAAATTATAGATTAGGTATTAATTCAAAACCTAATGGTATTGACAACTCATTAGTACATACAGATGTTTAATTAGTTTCCGAAATCGATTACGCAATTTTATACATATATATCTGTGCGATATATACATATTCAGTATTCGCACAATTCAACTCTCACTTTCTTCTCCAAACAGAAGCTAAAAGGCGTAGTGAGCGCCGTGGCGCAGTGATTAGTGTGTCGGATCACTGCGCTTAAGGCTCAACGTTCGAATCCCAGCAAACACCAAACGTTTTTCATGGTCGCACCACTCTCGAACCTTTAACAAACATTCGAGAGTATTGTCACGAAAAAGCTTCTTAAAAACAAAATACCATATAAATTGCACTCTGGATACGGCACAAACTATAGGTCTCTTCAATTCCTGCTAAAAATATAACGCATATCTACAACACGAGTGGTTGCGAAAAGCTAGGCCTAGGCTCTTCATGGGCTGTTGCGCCAACTATATACATATGTATGTATGTATCTTTAGCAGATATCAAGTTTTGAATCAACACCGTCGCTTAAATGGATATCTATCAGCTGTTCTAATGTTTTAAAAAGGAAAAAGATTTGTATGGGAACATTTGCCAGCTTTGGGTATAAAAACTATTTTGGATTCTCTCCATACTTTTGGGATATAGACCAAATGTTGATGTACCTCCGAGGCGAACCCCACAGAGGAATCAGTAGAAATGGGAGGGTTATGATCGCTTGTTTTCAGATCATAACTCTGTCGAAATAAGAAGAAGAAGTTGATGTAGCTCCGAAAATACATTGAATTTCATTGAAATCTTCTGTAATTTTTTAAGAACTGCCTCCAAAAATTGGGTGTAACTTATAATGAAAGGATTAATGCTTAAATATTTTATTATAACATTTTCACTTATGATTTCTAGTAGTAAAAATAAAACAGATAGTTTATCGAAAAGTGTTTTAATAGCACTGCTTCGTATACGTATTTCTGAAAATTTGCATACTAAAACTTATATTACTAGCTGGAAAACTGACCACAAATATGGGTCAATCGACATATGTATATGTGTAGCTTCATATACCTTGAGGGATTGAAAGGAAATTGATCACTAGGTTTACAGTAGCATGAGAAGAGCTCTATCCATCTGATGGGGATATGTTATTGAAGAAATGATTTTAAATAATTTTACTAGAAGATGAAAAGTGCTTTTCATTAAAAAAAAAAAAAAAATGTGACGCTCTTAACTGCGCCAACTACAGACCTGCAATTACTCTGAAAATTGTGAAAAGATTTTGCTTGTAATTTTTGTGGATGCTTGTGAAAGCTGCGTTTCTGCTTCTTTTTTTAACAGATGACAAAACTTTGCTAGATATTGATGAACTTCTGATTTTTCTCACCTCTCGCGAGCGTCTGACAAACATCCGAGAGTATTGTTGTCTCGAAAAAGCTTCTCAAAATCGCCGTTCGGATACGGCACTAAAAACTGTAGGTCCCTTCCATTCGTGTGAAAAATATAACGCACACAACATGAGTGGTTGCGAGAAGCTAGGCCCTGGCACTTAAAGAGCTGTTGCGCCAAATATTTATTTTTTTTTTATTTTTCTGATTTTTCTATCACTTATACGTACTACCAGAATAAAAACCAGAATCGTTGTTAAAAATGATCAGGATCAGGATAATCAGGATCCAGGACTTTTACCTTGATAGTTAACGATGTTGATTTTACTTACGCTGACATCATTAAGATCTTCCGACATAATCAACTGCTTCTGACGCTCTCCCATTGCAAGATGACTTGAAGTGGTTTTTAGTTTGGTGACAAAACGAAATTCTGGATCTCTGTGTCAGCATATACGAGTATGTATGTATATGTCAAGCTATTACATATTCTCGTAAGCTGGCCCCATCATTCTCCAAAGCTCACTTTATTTGAGACTTGATGTCTCAGCTTATGATTAGATTGTTATTGGCAGTTAACATAACCTTCGTTCGGCCCCTTCTTGAGAATGCAAGCCCAATATGATCACATTACAATGAAATTCATATCTTGTGAATTGAACCTGTCTACTTTATCTCACACGACTTTGCTGGGTTGACAGCCCGACTTACCACCTTTCGTGTATCGTTTGAAATTAATTAACTTGCAGTCTCGTGAAAAACGCTACGAAGTTGCTGTTAGCCATTAACATTGATTGTCCCACAGCAAATGATCTTCCTTAACACTAATCTATAGCGCCTTAGGTCTGTATATCTCTTCCGTCTTATTCTTCACTGCACCAATTATGGATATCACGAAACAATGAGTTCTGGGCATGTCCAATGGTATGCAAATAACTTTAAATTTTCACAATAGCAGAACCCTACTTAGAAATGGTCTGTACATTACTCCCTTTTGACGCATTTTCCTCTTTTGTTCAGCCTCCTCTTTTAAGCACCTTCCATGCATGATATGGCTTGGTTACATTTTAAGTTCAATTTTAATTATAAGCCTTAAGTTCTTTCGTGTTTTTAGATTTAAATGAATAAATAAATACGAATGTGAAGTTGAGGTAAAATATGCAGCACAAAACTATCTATGTACATTCTATTGACTTCGATTTCACTACGATCGAAGTGTTTCACTATGATCCCTTATTTCTTCTTTTAAGTCAGCACGTCATTACCCTCGGTATCCACTGGCAATAACTCATTGCAAGAAATATGTCAAGCAATTTAAATTTCCAATGGAGACCGCAAATGAAATGAATTATTTCAAGAAATTTGCGGTCTTCATTGGAAATTTCCATTGATACAGATACCCAGACAGATACCCTGTCAAAAGCTTTCTCTAGGTTAATAAATAATATGTGCAGGGGGTCAATTCCCGATCTGTGAAGCTGTGAAGTGATAAATAAAATAAGTTCGGATCAGTGGATGACAATTCAGGGGAATTTTCAACCCATTCACAATACCTATTGTTTTTTGTAGAATTTTTATTAAATTTTTTAAAGTAGAATTTTCATATTTCAAGAACTTTTTCTAATTCTAAATTATGATAATGACCTTGCAATAGATCATCATATAAGAGCAAATACGTGCTATCAGTCATACATTTTTGTTGGTGTCCCAATGTCCAACAAAAATAATATGGTCTCTAAAATCTGCATATAAACCGAAAAAAATTCTGAAATCTTCAGCTACATATCTCCTAATGGCCAAAATGATTTGTTTACAGATAAGGTTTATTCAAAATTTCAAGACATTTCGTAAGCTCTATTTAAACTATTTTGGAAACTGTAACTACCTCGTCTAAGTAAGAGAGTCACACAAATCTATGGTATTCTGCAGGGTGTATAAATAGGTATGTGGATACATATGCGCATTAGGAAATTATAGATGCAGATTGCTTGATATCTGATTCAGTAAAGTGTAGTTACGAGAACCAGATGTCAACACCACTTATTTAACATAGCTTAATTAGATCGCCTTATTAGACTTCGTTCCAAGTTTTCCACTTAATAAAATCTATCCAATTGCATATACGTATATAACTTTTTTTTAGCAAGCTTACATAATTGACGTATTTGATTGATTTGACTACGTGATTGCGAAAAATTGCACGCTTCTATCAGAAATTCAATCCAAATTTGTAAAAAAAGAAATAAATTCACAGATAGAGAAAGAATGCAAATAATAACCAAATATAATATAGGACATTGATATCAACATGCTCGCTAGGAATTTAACAAATGCTAACCATTAGCTCCATTGGTTTGGAATAAAGCTTTAAAGGCAGATTGTAACGGATTCAGCCTGTGTTTCATAATTTTTTCGCAATTTTCGAAACAAAGCATACCCTCATATTTCTATTAGAAAATTGCTCGAAACCCCTCTTGTTTTGAAAGCTTTACCTCCTAACTTCCATAACAGATCACTCTCACCTTTTGGCATTCCAATGCGCTGCTGTTTTTAATTGCAAGCACACAAATACACCTAACAAGCTCCTCAATTCTTAATGACTATTGCAATCTTAATTAATACGCACCTATTGGCATTACTGTATAATTAACAAAGTACTTTTCCATTTACAGGCATACCGGCGACGCTTACGTACATCAACATGGACCATAGTGTGACGGGATCACCCGAACTGATTCCATACCCGGACTGGAGAAGCAACACTGCCGGCGATTGTGCGAACAGCCTCACCACTGTCTACCGCATTAAAGTCGACGAGTGTGGTCGTTTATGGGTATTGGACACTGGTACCTTAGGAATTGGCAACACAACGACGAATCCATGTCCATATGCAGTTAATGTCTATGACCTGGCGACAAACACACGTATCCGCCGGTACGAGCTGCGTGCAGATGATACGAATGCCAATACTTTCATTGCGAACATAGCCGTTGATGTTGGCAAGACATGCGATGATGCATTCGCTTATTTCTCTGATGAACTGGGATACGGTCTGGTTGTGTATTCCTGGGAACAGAACAGATCGTGGAGATTCTCGTCGCATAGCTTCTTCTTCCCAGATCCCCTACGTGGTGACTATAACATTGCTGGTCTGAACTTCCAATGGGGCGAGGAGGGTATCTTTGGCATGGCGCTGACACCAATTCGTTCGGATGGCTTCAGGACGATGTACTTCAGTCCGTTAGCCAGTCATCGGGAGTTTGCTGTCTCTACTCGAATTCTACGCGACGAGAGTCGAGTAGAGGACAGTTTTCATGATTTTGTACCTCTGGATGAACGTGGTCCAAACAGTCACACAACGTCACGTGTCATGAGTGATGATGGTGTTATGCTGTTCAATTTGATTGACCAGAACGCTGTAGGTTGCTGGCACTCCTCGATGCCATACTCACCACAATTCCATGGTATTGTGGATCGTGATGATGTGGGTCTTGTGTTCCCAGCCGATGTGAAGATTGACGAGAATAAGAACGTTTGGGTTCTGTCTGACCGAATGCCAGTATTCTTGCTTTCCGACCTGGACTACAATGATGTGAACTTCAGGATTTATTCGGCACCCTTAAGCACTCTTATCGATAATACGGTTTGTGACTTAAGGAGCAACAACTTCGGACTATCAAACACTGTGGCTCTCAAACAGAATGTTTTACCCTATGGCACTAAGACTGTAGGACTTGCGCCACGACAACTTTTCCAGCAGCGACCGATTTTGCAATCCAACAAGGGTTTCCTACAACCAGTGCAGCCTAGTTCGTCGGTGAGTTTTACCACACAGAGGATTCCTGTAGCCAAGGCATTCGTATACAACCAGCACAATGGGCTGAGTTATGAGACCGGAGGTCCACAAACATTCCCCGGAATTAGCCTTAAAGATTATGTTACGAACAGGAATTCCTGGTGGAATTCATAAAAGAACTGTAAACGCTTCCCATCCTCATCTCATGTGGCGCATACATAAGAGACAGTAGAGCATTGTAGTAAAGTCTACAATTGTATAAAAAATTAGGATAAATTATTTTATTCCATTTGAACAGCACCTCCTGTTTACTACGTACAGGAGAAGTTAATCTTATACTGGGTCGAGTTAAGCTCATTATTTATGTTTATTGTACATATCTATTCTAATCACTCAGCCATGCTTGTCACTCAGTACCTTTATGTACTATATTTAAACTTTCACCTAAATAAATAATTTCGTTCGTAGTTGCTGTATTTTATTTTAAATCTTTCATGGAAGTTCGTAAATCAGTGAGGACGTACATTTACTGCAGCGAACTCAAGTTATATTTGACAAAGGCCTAAAGCTATAAAGAACTTCTTAATGCATAATGGTAGGTACCATATGATGCGTATTAGGATGGAATAGACTTCTGCCAAGGGGACGTTGAAGAGAGTCTGCGATAAAAAGGAATTTGTAACCGCTTTGGCTTCAAACTTTGCAAAACACCATCAGCAGAACTGTATGTGTACTTATAAACGTTTGGAAATATAAAAAATTTAAGAGTTGTATCCTCCACTCTTTTTATGTAAACGTCTGTACATGGAATTATGGACTCTCGCAGGACTCTATTCTTAGACCAATATTTCTAAACCTATATAGAGCACGTTCCGTTTTCGACTGAACCATTCAATTTGGAATAAGATAACATATATGCTGGACAGAGATTTTATAAACAATACTATCGAAATTAGAGACTGCAACTAAACGTTTATAAGATCGAAGCTGCAATATTCCATCTCAGAAGCCAACGGCCAGACAAGGAAATATTGTTGGTAAAATACTCGTACCTAACCCCACCTTCAGTGATAAATTAATCGGCGCGAGATAGTGAAGATCTAACCATATCTAAGATTGTTTGGTAAAATTTATGATAAGCGGTCTATCACAAATTAAGCTGTAAAAGCAACAACTTTAGGAGCAGCTCGGGGAAGTCTTTCATGAGACTAGACAAGTCTAGTGCAATAAGCAAATTTGTTATTGCTTTACGCCAGCATGTACATGTTTTATAAGAATATTAATTTCGTGGTACAGGCCCTGCTATTGCCTTTGTGATGGCTCAGCTGTATATTGCTTTTTGGCCAGTTAATTGAACCGCATGCAAGGCACTCTCTCAGTATTCTGGGTGTCTAGACTTCCCCAGGAGCCAACGTTGACTTAGATCACTAACTAGTTATAGCCAAGGTATGGATGCGAATATCCAGAATGGAGCGAAATCAACCAAATACTATGAGGTTTGACGTCGGACGGCTACAATCGCAAGAGACCTCCAGAGCCTTTGCCGATAAACTCTCTTTTAATATCAATATAGGTCCTATGCCGTCAGCAGCAAATGCGACCAGTGGCAGCATTGCCAACAAGCCATCAGAGATGCCACCTTTGATGTACTGGGTTTCTCTCAACCACCATAACGAAATCCCTGGTTTGATGAGGAATACCATCAAGCACATATAGCAAAACAAGAGGCGTACAAAGCGGCGCTGCATAAAAGGACTAGAGCTACTTGCGAGCTCTACGAGCCAAGGAGAAAAGAAGAACATTGACTTCTCACAAAGTCCAAAAAGAAGCATGAGAAGCGCTCGATCGAGGAGATTGAGAGACTTTATTGCAGGAATGACGTACATGTGAGAGCTTCGAATCCAAGACAGAAGAATATATATAAATATATTTTGCGCAACAGCTCTTTAAGTGCCAGGGCCTAGCTTCACGCAACCACTCATGTTGCGTGCGTTATATTTTTCACAATGGAAGGGACCTACAGTTTAGTGCCGAATCTGAACGGCGATTTGAGAGGCTTTTTCGAGACAACAATACTCTCAGATGTTTGTCAGATGCTCGCGAGAGGTGGGACCGTAAAAAAACCGTGAAAAGAGCGAAAATGGTAATATACTCGTAGTAGTAGAATCGAAGTCGATGCTGAAGATATGGAAGGAATACTTCGGAAGACTGATTAAAGGAGACGATGACCAATATGTCGCTGCCAGGAAGAGGGAGCCATTCAACAGTCGATGAATGGAACCTCAGTATCGTTTGCCCGATGCTGAAGAAAGGATACCCTCTGAACTGAGCCAACTACAGAGGTATAAGTCCTAAGTCATAAGACTGCCGTACTATGTGAACGCCTAAAATCGATCATCAACAACCTGATAGGCAACCTGGTTTCAGGCCCAGGCAAGTCCATCATTGGTCACATATTCACACTACGGCATATCTTGGAAGAAATCCACGAATATAAAATCGATACGCACCACCTCTTCATCGATTTCAAAATTGCTTATGACAGCATGTATAGAGACGAGTTATACAGAGCCATGTCTAGTCTTGGCGGCACTTTCAAGCAGGTCCGTCTGTGCAGGATGACGATGGAAAACTTTCGCTGCTCCATCAAAGTCGGTAAAATTACCCACGAACTGTTCGATGTCATGAACGGTCTTAGAGAAGATGACGAAACAATATTAAGCAAATGACGTAGAAAAAGCATTTCGCTGTGACATTGAATTCGTCTATAAAATAATAAGCGATGTGGATAGTGTGTTTGCTCATTAACCGATGTGTGCAAGTTCAAGTTCCAGCGGCGAACAGCAGTCATCATCAGGAAAAAAAAAAAGTTTTAAATGTGGAACCTCAGCATTGTATGGTTTTATACGATCCACACACATATTCAAACTGCGGCAGATCTTGGAAAAAAACCCAAGAACACAAAATCGATACCCACCACCTTATTTATTGATTTTAGAGCCGCCTTTGACGATCTTGCCAATCGCGGTTTCTTTGGAGTAAGAAGGTAATCAAATAGTAAAGCCCTCTCCCGTAACCCGGTACGAAACACTAGCTATCCGAATCGTGTTACGCGGCGCAGAGGTACGAGTATTGGCTTTATTAAATATCGATGATGCAAGGGCATCATGCATATTTTGAAAGAAAGATTTTTCGAGTGATTTTTAGACCTGTTTGACGAATTGCATGGCCTGTACAGCGATATTGACATAAAGAGAAAAGTACTCGTACAGCGATTGAGATGCTTTAGATATGTAGATGGAATGGGCATCAACACTCCGACCCAGAAAGTCTTCAAATCCATCCTGGATGGACAAAGTAGTAGAGACAGGTAGAAAGCGGTTCTCCTTCGCGGTTGCGAACCAGTGAACAGGGATCCGAATCGACTTGGTGCGCGCAACTGGAGACAGTAGAGACTTCCTAATTGAGGCCCAGATCAACACCGTTTAAAAAAATAGAAACAAAAACAAAACTCAAAAATCAAAGTTTCATCGGAATTCGCTAAGTTAGTATGGTTTTAATTAGGCGTGGTTAAAAGATTGATTACATTTTTTTTTTTAACTCCTCCCCTTACACAGCATTCGTTAATTTCTTGACACTTGTTAGCACAGTTATACTCTTTTTTTTTTTTTTTTTTTGGATTGCGCCAGGGATGTGTAATCTTCATAGATACTAATAGCCCGAGTGCTACTAGCATGCACGATTCGCAAACCTGAGTAATCGATTTCAGGAATACGCCTACGTACTAAACACACACCCTACACACTTCAACCACTCTCCCCGCGGGACTGCCGTTAGGTATTACTTCGCGGGGCTGGTTAGCAATTTATGCTATGCTTCTTGTGTCAGCTTCTTCCGCTGCTTCAGCTGCTCTTCTTAGCTCTTCTATTCTCCGCAGCTCTTTTTGTAGAGTTGTTACGAAGGAACATATTGCCATCCAATTCTCTTCCGACTGTAACATATGGTCGAGGAGTAGTGACGGACTTGGCAGAGTAATTCTCCATGCCGTGAAACGTGTGCAGTAAAACACTGCGTGCTCCGTATCTTCATCTTCACCTGGGCATTCCGGGCAGGATGGTGAGTTGTCATGTCCAAAACGGTGTAGATATTTGCGGTAGCCACCGTGGCCAGACAGGAACTGCGTTAGATGATAGTTGCAGTCTCCATGCTTTCGACTTATCCAGTCTTGGATTGTCGGTATAAGTTTATATGTCCATCTGCCTTTTGTTGTATTAGCCCAACGAGCTTGCCACATAGCTGCTGACGCTGCCCTTTCTTCGATTTTTATCACCTTGATACCAGTGGCGTCGTGATGACTCAATGCTCTTCTGTTATATATCCTCAGCATTTCATCTGCGAGAATATCGATGGGGATCATTCCAGCTATGACAAATGCAGCTTCGTCAGAGATGGTTCGAAAGCCGCTGATTGTCCGTAGCGCACAGAGTCTGTATGATGACGATAGTCTCCTTTTGGTCTCCTTCGTCCTCAGTGCCTCCGCCCAGACTGGGGCGGCATACAACAGAACTGAGGTGATAACTCTAGAGAGTAGAATCCTTCTAGCGTATCCAGGTCCACCGATGTTAGGCATGATACGCGAGAGAGCTCCCTGCATATGCGATGCTTTTTTGGCAACAAAATCAACATGCGTTTTAAAACCGTAGCTTGTTGTCCAGCATTACTCCAAGGTATTTAACCGCCTCCTTCGACCTGATGGTTTGGTTACCAACCTGAAAGTTGGCAAATTCGACGGTTTTCCGGCTGGTTATAAGAATAGCTTCTGTCTTATGGTCAGCTAGTTCTAGTCCGGCGGATATTAGCCAATCTTTTATCCGGGCAATTGCTTCATTTGTAGCTGATTCTACTGCATGGATCTGTTTAGCTACTGTCACGACTGCAATGTCGTCGGCGAATCCAATAATCGTTACTCCGCCAGGTAGAGTTAATCGTAGGACTCCGTCGTACATGATGTTCCACAATAGTGGCCCTAAAACCGATCCCTGTGGAACTCCCGCAGTTACGTCGTAGTATTTTACCCCTTCATCGGTGTTGTACCTCAGCTTCCTGTTGTTGAAGTAGTTCGTCACTATCCGTAGCAGGTAATATGGCGTATCCATCCTGGCAAGTGACCTTCTAATAAACGACCAGTCCGCAGAGTTAAATGCGTTTTTAACGTCCAGCGTTACTACTGCACAATACTCCTTTGTGCCATAGAGCCATCTTTCGCCTTCGATGGCACCTTTGGCGATATCAACTACCGCTCTTATGGCATCAACAGTAGATCGTTCTCTTCTGAAACCAAATTGGTGATCTGAGAGGGCTCCTTTCTCTTCTGCTACTGCGAGTAATCTATTATAGATTATCTTCTCGAGGATCTTTCCCATGGTGTCCAATAGGCATATTGGACGATAGGATGATGGTTCCCCTGGAGGCTTCTTTCCTTTTGGCAGTAGGACCAAATACTGCGTCTTCCATTTTTCGGGAAAGGTTCCTTCTTCAAGGCATTTCTGCATTGTTGATATGAAGAGGTCTGGTCTTTTTTTTACAGCTGCCTTTACTGCCTTATTCGGGATGCCGTCAGGTCCCGGCGCCTTGTTGTCACCTATCTTGCTGCATGCCCTTTGCAGCTCCTCGTGAGTAATTAAAGGAATATCTTCTGGATTGACTTCTCGTATAATATTGCACATAGTAGCAGGCCTTTGAGGGAAGAGGTGCTCTACTATGGATCTCAGCATTATCGGACATGTTATTTGAGGAGTCTTATAGCCCTTCAATTTCGTCATCGCCATTCTGTATGCCGAGCCCCATGGGTTAATGTCGGCTTCTTGACAGAGACGTTTAAAACACGCAGTTTTACTTTCCTTGATGGCTCTATTTAAGTTACGTCTCGCCAGTCTAAGGGCGTCCAGGCATTGTTGGAAATCCGCCCTCCTTCTTGATCGTTGAACTTTGCGCCGGGCTTGTAGACATTTGGCCCGAAGTTCGCCTATTTCCTCGTTCCACCAGTAACACGGTGATGCCTTCCTGGTGTTTGTTCTCCTAGGCATTGATGCGTCGCACGCTGTGGTGATGGTGCCTGTGAGGTGGTGCGCGAGGGTCTCCGCTGTTCCGCTTGGAGTTTGATCACCGCTCAACATCTCTTCGAATGCATCCTTATCGAAAGATCGGTCGTTCCATTTTGGGCCAGTAAGTTTTGGGAGCTGGACTGGTTTTTTCCCTTTTATTTCCAGTATTATCACCTGATGGTCGCTGTGTGAATATTCCTCACTGACCCTCCACTTTATGTTTTTCAGGATGGAGTTGCTCGCAAAGGTAATGTCAATGATGGAGCCTACTCCAGCCTTCCGGTAAGTGTTTGCCCGGCCCTTATTAGCAATGCCTATTGCTAGGGGAGCGAATGTTTCCAATAAGGCCTGTCCTCTGGTGTTTGTGAGCCTGCTGCCCCATTCTGTGGCCCACGCGTTGAAGTCTCCTCCTATAACCACTGGGGCTCTCTGGAGCGCATCCGCGGTTAGATGGTCCAGCATTAGTTGATATTCGCTGGTCGTCAAGCTGGGTCTTGCATAGCAGCTATAGAAATGGATTCCATTTATTTTCGCACGCACGAAGCCTTCTGTTTGGTCGTTAGTTTCTTGGAAGGCATGGGGTCCACATATCCATATTGCCACCTGTTTTGCTTTATCACAGATCCAGTTATTGTTCTGTTCGGGACATTTATAGGGCTCGCTGATCATAACAACGTCGGCTCTTTCGTCCTTGGCCGTTTGTGCCAGGATGTCCTGGGCTATTCTACAGTGATTAAGATTTATTTGTAGTATCTTCATGGTATTTTACTTGTAATAGCTCTCCTGAAGACCGGACATCTTCTGCTACCAGCTATATGATGCGCGTCGTCTGGGTGTTTTTTTTTGCAGAACATGCAGGATGGTTGCTTATCGCAATTTTTCGCTATGTGGCCCCCTTCACCACATCTCCTACATAGCTTCGAGCGATCTTCTTCGCTTCTGCATTGTGTGGCTAGATGACCATACTCCAGGCACTTGAAGCACGTTTTCAGCAATGTCTTTTCACGAATTCGGCAGACTACCCACCCAATCTTAATTTTCCCGGCTTCTAACAGTTTTCTTACGTCTTCTACTGGAAGACTGATGGTTGCTGTCTGAGTCCCTCCGAATGCCTTTCGCAGGGATAAGATGTCTGCCGGTAAGACGTTCATTCCAAACTGGGTTCTAATTGCATCGATTATGTCAACCATTGTAGTGACCTCATCGATGTATTTGACCTCGAGAGTAGTGCGGTGCGTAAGTGTTCTTACACTCGCTTGCTCCGCTAAGGCTTCGCTGATCACGCCTTTAAAATCGGTGGTCTTTCCTCCTGTCTCCTTGAGTTGTATTAGGAGGTCTCCCTTCTGTGTCCTCCTAATTTTAGAAACCGCTTTTCCAACTGCTTCCAGTTTGAGATCTGCCTTTACTTTGCGTAGTATATCCGCGTAAGAGAGGGCTCCCGTAGCTTTGATGACAATAGCGTCAGGTTTCGTTCTTATGACCCCTTGCTGCTTCTTTTTGGCGTCCTTCTTCCTGCTGGCATTTAACCATTCGCCTTCTCCTGTCGCTTGCTTTTTGTTTGTGGTTGCACTTGTTCGCTGGGCTCTTGCTGGGGTCTCAGCGCCAGTTGCCACATCTTTCTCCTTGGTGTTTGCCAGAGGTGGATGTTTCATCTTCCGCTTTTTTTCCGGGCGTTTACTCACTGTAGCATCATTTGAAGGATGTTTCTCCTTCTGCTTTATCCCCGGGGGTTGACTCTCAGCAGCACCATTTGATGGAACCTGCTTCCGCTTTGGCTCCGGAGGTTCGGTGTCTGCGACGTGCCTTCTCTTGGGTTCTGTTGTTGGCTTTAGCCAGGGTGAAGTTTGCGAGGAGTTGTTCCGACGAATAACCTCCTTCGCTTTCTCATCGTGCAGCTGAATCGCCGAAAGCTCATAGAGAGCCCTGATGCTTTCAATGGCATCTCGCATCGCTTGGTGAATCGAACGCCTTTTGCCGTCTTCCAGCATTTCTACCAGCCCTCTAATCTGTTCCCCTAGCTTGAGAAAATCAGATTTCTGGTCGGTTGGTTCGACCGTCATCCTTCCTACTGCAGGTGGCTCACGTCGTTCCGTGCATCTTTGTGGTGCTGCTGCTTGGCCAACTGGTGACCTCAGCATCCTTGAGCCCCCCTTGAAGGGGTTCTCCTCGTTCTCCTCAATTTTTCCTCCTGTGTTTTTATTTGTTTTGTTTGTAATCATTTCGGTTGGGTCCCCACTCAAAGCCGCTATCAATGCTCGAATGTGTAGTCACCCAAGGATCTCATGGTTATCTATGCAAGCAGTGAGGCCATGCGAGGGTTGGCATAAGCCCTTATGGGGTCTTATGTCAGAGCCAGATCGGTGCTAAACAGGAATATTACATCTGTACCTACACCACCAACTTAATGGTGACGAAACATTGAACGTACTTTGAGTCCTGCCAAGGTTTTAACGGGACGGGGGCGCTTGTAGCATTAGCCTGAAAGCCATTTCGACCAGATTTCACTCCAGCTTACTCAGGTAACAGAATACCACAAACGTCAGCCCTCATAGCTGTCATTCCAATTCGTTTTCCAGTATGCCATAATTAAGACCTTACTGGGCTCGGTCTTAATGTTTTAGGGTACTGATGACGAAGTCATCATATTTTAGATATTTAATTATAGTAGCACGTGCTATAATATATTGTAGATTACATATTAATGCAGCCATCTTTCCGAGGTAAGAAGCTGCGCCTTTCGCGTTGTGGCGGGTACGTCCGGATCTCGCCAATTTTCTCCTTACTGTATCCCTCGTAGCCACCTTGTGAGGGGTGGGGAGCACCTATATGGAAGACGGTGCCTATTCGTCTTGTCGCAGAAAGTTCATAGGGGTTCCTTTGACCTTTTCAGCCAAGCCCTCCTTCTCTGCCGCTCTTGGTCGGGGACTGCTTATTTGGGTATTCGCAGTTAACCTGCATTCTACAGGCCGTTCACTATCCGCCACCTGTGACCCCCACAGTTGCCTGAGCTTAGCCCCACCAGCCCGTCCGACTTGGTGGCTGCACAGTTATACTCTGTTCCATTAGAATTGTCAGTGCACGGAAGATAGGATGTTTGACTCTCAGTCTTGTTGCAATAGCTTGCATAAACCTGTCACTCTTTTAAGCTCTCACAGGGCTGCCGTAGTTGAGTGACAAACCGCCACAAATCGGAAAGCAATATCCACAGGATTACCAAATCGTGCTTTAAAAACACCACAATTTCTTGAACGAAATAAATATAACTGTGTACACGGTGGACACGACCCAGATTTTGATGAAATTTTAGTTTGTTTTCTAAAAATAACAAATATCACTATATGCACGTAAGAATTGTAAATTATAAAGCAAAAAAAGCGAAAATTTGTTTAACTGCGTTTTAAAAGTTTTGCCAGAAAAATAAGAAAATGGAATCAAAAAACAAAAATCAAGTGGCAACACCCTTACATACTCAAATTCATTTATTGGTTCTCAAACCACAAAATCCCAAAGTTCTTTGTCAAAAATCGTAGAAAAAGGTGCAACAATTTGCTTTGACTTAGTAATTGGAACACTGTTTCCATAGCACACTTGAATCGTCTGTGCAATTTGTTGAAGAAGACTATTAAGGATTTTAAGACTCGTGCAATAGGCTCTTACCTTGAAAATTTAACAGTGAAAAAAGATTCCAATTATTCACTTTGGAAAGCTGTAAAAGGCACCAAAAAGCCCAAAGTCCCCGCGGCGCCAATAAAATTAAATCAAAATGAATGGGCGAGGGAAGATAAAGAAAAAGTGGACGTCTTTTCGGCCCACCTGGAAGAAACCTTTAAACCGTACGATGGTCAAGTGGTTTACGACAGCCGCAATAGGCTGGATTTACCATCTGACGATTTGACGCTCACAAGTGCAACGCTAAGGGAACTCACACATGAGATCGAGAATCTAAAACCTAAGAAATCTCCTGGTTATGATTTGATTACCGCAGAAATTCTCAAAGTTTTACCTAGAAAAGCATTGATTAAGCTTCTCCATTTGTAAATGCTGCACTCAGATTAAAACACGTACCGAGCCAATGGAAAGTTGCGGAAGTCATAATGGTTTTAAAACCAGGAAAACCTCCAAATGAAGTAAAATCGTATAGACCAATTTCGCTTCTTCCAATTATATCGAACATTTTCGAGAGGATATTATTAAGGCGTCTCCAATCGGTTATAGAAGAAAATAATCTTATCCCTGACCACCAGTTTGGGTTCAGAAGTAAGCATTCGACGATTGACCAGGTGCATAGAATTACTGACGTAATCGAAAAAACACTTGAAGAAAAAAAGATTTGCTTAAGCGTATTTCTTGACGTCTCGCAAGCCTTTGATAAGGTGTGGCATGATGGCTTGAAATGCAAACTACGACAAGTTCTCCCTGTATGCTTATTACGATATTCTAGAATCATATCTCGGGAACAGACTCTTTCGTGTTAGACATGGAGTCGAATACTCCGAGCTCAAAGAAATTTCGGTCGGCGTACCACAAGGAAGCGTTCTTGGGCCGCTTCTCTATTTGCTATATACTCGTGATATACCGAACGAAGATGGCACTATCCTTGCTACGTTTGCCGATGACACCGCTATCCTAGCAGTAGGCGAAACAATCGAAGAAACGACTGCAAAACTGCAAAACGCACTGAATAATGTAAATGAATGGACGAGGGTCTGGCGGATCGCCCTCAACGAATCTAAATCTGTTCACGTGAAATTCACTTACAAGAAAACTAATGACTTGCCAATTTTCCTAAACTCGGCCCGAATACGTTTTACAAACGAGGCCAAATACCTGGGAATGACACTCGACGCAAGACTGAAATGGAATTCGCACGTGAAAATGAAACATAAAGAACTCGAAATCAAATATAGAGAAATGTACTGGTTACTTGGAAAACATTCCCAGCTCAGTACTGAGAACAAACTGCTTTTATACAAGCAAGTGCTAAAGCCGGTGTGGACCTACGGTATACAACTTTGAGGTTGTACCAAGAAAACAAATGCCAATATTTTACAAGCTTTTCTAAATAAAGTGCTAAGAGAAATTGTCCAAGCACCGTGGTATATTAGAAACGATGATATCCACAGGGATCTCGAAATTCCGACAATCGAAGCTGAAACTAGAAGCTTCGCGAGAAAGCATAGAAACCAACTAATCGGACATGTCAACAATACAGTCCTACAAATTTTGGATGAGAGCAATTTATTGCGCCGACTACAAAGGACGAAACCTTTCGACTTGGCGAGATAATAATTAACCGCGTCTAGATTGCGGAATATGCAGGATCCTTCAGTGGAAAGTAACCTGCCAAACGTTTTTATTTCGTGATAGAAAAATTGCTTGATAAGTTTATACTTAGTTGCGATATCTAACAAGTTTATATCGAATGGTTGTGTTTTTTTAGTCAGTAAGAATCTGACACTACTATGAGTAGGCGCTTGCTATTCTCATAGTGTCTACGGAAGATTTTTCACCTACCCTCGGAAAGAAAAAAAAAAAAGCTGTTTCCACAGACACAGTGGGATTGATGGCGGCCACATGATCAATCTGCCTTCGACTGTGTGGCAGGCTGGTTATATAGGATGTATGCGAATTTTAGGAAAATTACAAAACCAAATTGCATGTAAGTCAGTGGTTTGGTTTTTATTTCAGTTGCAATTTTTCTAACTATGTAAGTGCAATGAAAACATGTACGGGCACCAGTGTTTAAAAGTAAGCTCCCCCATAAGGCATGTAGTAACAATTCTAATGAAACAGAGTATAAATACAGACGTCAAATTTGAACTTCCTTTTATTTCTCAAACAAAAAACGGCCTTTAAATGTAGATTCCTCTAACTCCAAACAATTGCCGTGGCAGCATTAATTCGAGTTAGAGGGATTGGACTAGATTTGTAGTAGATTGATGTGCCAGCAATTAACATGCACTTTAATTTGGGGGTTGACTCTCAGCAGCACCATTTGATGGAACCTGCTTCCGCTTTGGCTCCGGAGGTTCGGTGTCTGCGACGTGCCTTCTCTTGGGTTCTGTTGTTGGCTTTAGCCAGGGTGAAGTTTGCGAGGAGTTGTTCCGACGAATAACCTCCTTCGCTTTCTCATCGTGCAGCTGAATCGCCGAAAGCTCATAGAGAGCCCTGATGCTTTCAATGGCATCTCGCATCGCTTGGTGAATCGAACGCCTTTTGCCGTCTTCCAGCATTTCTACCAGCCCTCTAATCTGTTCCCCTAGCTTGAGAAGATCAGATTTCTGGTCGGTTGGTTCGACCGTCACCCTTCCTACTGCAGGTGGCTCACGTCGTTCCGTGCATCTTTGTGGTGCTGCTGCTTGGCCAACTGGTGACCTCAGCATCCTTGAGCCCCCCTTGAAGGGGTTCTCCTCGTTCTCCTCAATTTTTCCTCCTGTGTTTTTATTTGTTTTGTTTGTAATCATTTCGGTTGGGTCCCCACTCAAAGCCGCTATTAATGCTCGAATGTGTAGTCACCCAAGGATCTCATGGTTATCTATGCAAGCAGTGAGGCCATGCGAGGGTTGGCATAAGCCCTTATGGGGTCTTATGTCAGAGCCAGATCGGTGCTAAACAGGAATATTACATCTGTACCTACACCACCAACTTAATGGTGACGAAACATTGAACGTACTTTGAGTCCTGCCAAGGTTTTAACGGGACGGGGCGCTTGTAGCATTAGCCTGAAAGCCATTTCGACCAGATTTCACTCCAGCTTACTCAGGTAACAGAATACCACAAACGTCAGCCCTCATAGCTGTCATTCCAATTCGTTTTCCAGTATGCCATAATTAAGACCTTACTGGGCTCGGTCTTAATGTTTTAGGGTACTGATGACGAAGTCATCATATTTTAGATATTTAATTATAGTAGCACGTACTATAATATATTGTAGATTACATATTAATGCAGCCATCTTTCCGAGGTAAGAAGCTGCGCCTTTCGCGTTGTGGCGGGTACGTCCGGATCTCGCCAATTTTCTCCTTACTGTATCCCTCGTAGCCACCTTGTGAGGGGTGGGGAGCACCTATATGGAAGACGGTGCCTATTCGTCTTGTCGCAGAAAGTTCATAGGGGTTCCTTTGACCTTTTCAGCCAAGCCCTCCTTCTCTGCCGCTCTTGGTCGGGGACTGCTTATTTGGGTATTCGCAGTTAACCTGCATTCTACAGGCCGTTCACTATCCGCCACCTGTGACCCCCACAGTTGCCTGAGCTTAGCCCCACCAGCCCGTCCGACTTGGTGGCTGCACAGTTATACTCTGTTCCATTAGAATTGTCAGTGCACGGAAGATAGGATGTTTGACTCTCAGTCTTGTTGCAATAGCTTGCATAAACCTGTCACTCTTTTAAGCTCTCACAGGGTTGCCGTAGTTGAGTGACAAACCGCCACAAATCGGAAAGCAATATCCACAGGATTACCAAATCGTGCTTTAAAAACACCACAATTTCTTGAACGAAATAAATATAACTGTGTACACGGTGGACACGACCCAGATTTTGATGAAATTTTAATTTGTTTAACTGCGTTTTAAAAGTTTTGCCAGAAAAATAAGAAAATGGAATCAAAAAACAAAAATCAAGTGGCAACACCCTTACATACTCAAATTCATTTATTGGTTCTCAAACCACAAAATCCCAAAGTTCTTTGTCAAAAATCGTAGAAAAAGGTGCAACAATTTGCTTTGACTTAGTAATTGGAACACTGTTTCCATGGCACACTTGAATCGTCTGTGCAATTTGTTGAAGAAGACTATTAAGGATTTTAAGACTCGTGCAATAGGCTCTTACCTTGAAAATTTAACAGTGAAAAAAGATTCCAATTATTCACTTTGGAAAGCTGTAAAAGGCACCAAAAAGCCCAAAGTCCCCGCGGCGCCAATAAAATTAAATCAAAATGAATGGGCGAGGGAAGATAAAGAAAAAGTGGACGTCTTTTCGGCCCACCTGGAAGAAACCTTTAAACCGTACGATGGTCAAGTGGTTTACGACAGCCGCAATAGGCTGGATTTACCATCTGACGATTTGACGCTCACAAGTGCAACGCTAAGGGAACTCACACATGAGATCGAGAATCTAAAACCTAAGAAATCTCCTGGTTATGATTTGATTACCGCAGAAATTCTCAAAGTTTTACCTAGAAAAGCATTGATTAAGCTTCTCCATTTGTAAATGCTGCACTCAGATTAAAACACGTACCGAGCCAATGGAAAGTTGCGGACGTCATGATGGTTTTAAAACCAGGAAAACCTCCAAATGAAGTAAAATCGTATAGACCAATTTCGCTTCTTCCAATTATATCGAACATTTTCGAGAGGATATTATTAAGGCGTCTCCAATCGGTTATAGAAGAAAATAATCTTATCCCTGACCACCAGTTTGGGTTCAGAAGTAAGCATTCGACGATTGACCAGGTGCATAGAATTACTGACGTAATCGAAAAAACACTTGAAGAAAAAAAGATTTGCTCAAGCGTATTTCTTGACGTCTCGCAAGCCTTTGATAAGGTGTGGCATGATGGCTTGAAATGCAAACTACGACAAGTTCTCCCTGTATGCTTATTACGATATTCTAGAATCATATCTCGGGAACAGACTCTTTCGTGTTAGACATGGAGTCGAATACTCCGAGCTCAAAGAAATTTCGGTCGGCGTACCACAAGGAAGCGTTCTTGGGCCGCTTCTCTATTTGCTATATACTCGTGATATACCGAACGAAGATGGCACTATCCTTGCTACGTTTGCCGATGACACCGCTATCCTAGCAGTAGGCGAAACAATCGAAGAAACGACTGCAAAACTGCAAAACGCACTGAATAATGTAAATGAATGGACGAGGGTCTGGCGGATCGCCCTCAACGAATCTAAATCTGTTCACGTGAAATTCACTTACAAGAAAACTAATGACTTGCCAATTTTCCTAAACTCGGCCCGAATACGTTTTACAAACGAGGCCAAATACCTGGGAATGACACTCGACGCAAGACTGAAATGGAATTCGCACGTGAAAATGAAACATAAAGAACTCGAAATCAAATATAGAGAAATGTACTGGTTACTTGGAAAACATTCCCAGCTCAGTACTGAGAACAAACTGCTTTTATACAAGCAAGTGCTAAAGCCGGTGTGGACCTACGGTATACAACTTTGAGGTTGTACCAAGAAAACAAATGCCAATATTTTACAAGCTTTTCTAAATAAAGTGCTAAGAGAAATTGTCCAAGCACATTAGAAACGATGATATCCACAGGGATCTCGAAATTCCGACAATCGAAGCTGAAACTAGAAGCTTCGCGAGAAAGCATAGAAATCAACTAATCGGACATGTCAACAATACAGTCCTACAAATTTTGGATGAGAGCAATTTATTGCGCCGACTACAAAGGACGAAACCTTTCGACTTGGCGAGATAATGATTAACCACGTCTAGATTGCGGAATATGCAGGATCCTTCAGTGGAAAGTAACCTGCCAAACGTTTTTATTTCGTGATAGAAAAATTGCTTGATAAGTTTATACTTAGTTGCGATATCTAACAAGTTTATATCGAATGGTTGTGTTTTTTTAGTCAGTAAGAATCTGACACTACTATGAGTAGGCGCTTGCTATTCTCATAGTGTCTACGGAAGATTTTTCACCTACCCTCGGAAAGAAAAAAAAAAAAGCTGTTTCCACAGACACAGTGGGATTGATGGCGGCCACATGATCAATCTGCCTTCGACTGTGTGGCAGGCTGGTTATATAGGATGTATGCGAATTTTAGGAAAATTACAAAACCAAATTGCATGTAAGTCAGTGGTTTGGTTTTTATTTCAGTTGCAATTTTTCTAACTATGTAAGTGCAATGAAAACATGTACGGGCACCAGTGTTTAAAAGTAAGCTCCCCCATAAGGCATGTAGTAACAATTCTAATGAAACAGAGTATAAATACAGACGTCAAATTTGAACTTCCTTTTATTTCTCAAACAAAAAACGGCCTTTAAATGTAGATTCCTCTAACTCCAAACAATTGCCGTGGCAGCATTAATTCGAGTTAGATGGATTGGACTAGATTTGTAGTAGATTGATGTGCCAGCAATTAACATGCACTTTAATTTGGAATAGAATTATTTTCCATATAGTAATAGAATAAATGAAATCTGTCGATAATGCAGGTTAATTATAGCTAAGGTTTAAGCCAGAGCAATTTCAGTTCAGACAATAACCAGCACATACTAGAATCTTTTCACAGTAAGTACGCAAACCATATAGCTGTGCTATAGGCCAACCATTAAGTAATTGTGCTGGTCAGGAACCTGAATCGCCACAAGATGGCGATAGTAACGTTTGAAAGTAAATGTTAAGTTTAAATTGAAGGAAAAACTGAAGAGGACTAATTCGGGTGATGGAATACAGTTTTGTGCAAATCAATTTGAACATAATACATAAATTGTAAATATTCTCAAACTAGAATATAATGGCATTGAGAAAAGCATAGTTGACCTAGGTTTCCGAAAGATTTTTAAGTTAACATTTTTGAAAATTCTAAGGAGCCAGAGATTTGTGTAAACAAAATTAAATGGCTGATGATTTTGTTGCTGTTTAGAAGTGTTTAGTAATGCACATCTCCGTAGCAATCCGTACTAAAGTAATTATGTACAATACTTTGTTTGAGCATACGTCTAAAAACCAGGGACAGATAGGGAAAGAGTGGGGCATATCGTTAGGATTGGTTAACAACATTGTCAAACGCCATAAAGAAACCGAATGATGTCTCGACCGATATAACCAACTGGATATAACCAACAGGACCAAAGCAAAGTCCCCATTTGGGATGTTGTCCAAAATATGGCGAAGCAATGCAAACAGTTTGAACATCAAGCTAAGACTGTTCCGCTCCAACGTTAAATCCGTGCTGTTTTATGGGTGCAGCACATAGAGAGTGAGCACTACTATCATCAGAAAGCTGCAAACATTCGTTATATAATGCCTGCGTAATATCTTAAGGATGTTTTTGACCCAATCATACCTCTAACGGACATCTCTATCAGAGAACACGTCAGGAACCAATAGGCACAACCATCCAACGACGGAAGTGGGATTGGATTGGGCACACGTTCCGAAAAGCTTACAATTCCATAGCTAACCATGCTATGGAAGGGAACCCTTTAATCCAAGATGGCAAAATACAGAGGAGAACATGACGGAGAACAGTCGGGAAGGAGGCACGGCAATTGGGGAAAAGTTGGGGAGAACAGAGACACATTGCCAGATACCATACACGATGGCGCGTAGGCGTAGTAGAGGCCCTAGGACTCAGAAGGGGGTACAGGACATAAGTAGGAAAGTTCATATAAAGAAATCGGGTCGATTTTACCGCAACGAACAGCAAAATGTGGACGAAGCAGCTGTATGACTGCTAGCAGTGGTCTCCACTGGGGTGATGATTTGATTAATTGTTTTAAGTATTGCTCAGCGTCAGGATAACGCAACCCCTTTTATGCAACTAAGACCTTTAATTTCGGAAAATCCCTTCTTATCTCGCATCTAGACAAAATAAGGAGTACCTACGTTTAGCTGTATCTCGAGGAACCGTGTGCACAAGGAAAATCGTCTTTGTTTTTATAATGTATAAGATGAGCAACGGATGAATGGAGAAATGTTCTATTTTCAGATAAGAGTAATTTTTTCGTGCATGATATGAAACATCAATGTGTTCGAAGATCCTATGGTGAAGAAGCCCATATCCAATAGACTGCGAAACATCCTGTAAAGGAAATGTTTTGCCGTTGTTTCTCATATTTTAGCACATAATCGTTAGTTTCAATAATTATTGGAAAGAAATCTGAGCTGTCGAAAATAAATGCAGAAACCCCAATTTTTCAAAAACATTTGGCCCCGTACCATGCGACAAAGAAAGAAAAAAGTATTTCGCTTAGGAAGCTATAACTTGTTTGGATTGGCCTGGTAATTCGCCTGACCTTAATCCCATAGAAAATGTATGGGCTATATGCAAAAACTAAGCTGAGAAAAATACAACCAATGTCTCTGATTTCGTCTAAATTCTAGGAGTCATGGAGCGCGGAAGAAATACCCAAAAATGACAACCAAAAATAATTTATAACGCACACACGCTGAAATTCTATTTTTCGTAAGCAAAAAACTTACAGATGCTGGTTGCGTAATTTGTGAGAATTCCGTAAGTGATTACGAACGTGTTTATACCATTTCAATTTTCTCTCAACTTACGTAAGTTGATAAAATTAACTGTAAGTTACAGAGCTGTTTATACTGGTAGCTTTTTCAGAAGCTACTTACGTAAGTAAAACTTACATGTGTAATCCTGGCCTTAGACAGAGCCATAAATCGCGACAAAAAGTTAAGTTAAAGTTTTAAATTTTTAAATTTTAAAAAGAAGTTAACAGAAACAAGAAAAGTTATAAATCTTTTGGTTTGGCTGATGGCCGTCTACCAGATTGACGATTAAGATAATACTCAATAAATATATTGACTTCAATATGAAATTAAAAAGTTCTCCTGAACCTATAGCGAAGGGCATTCAGTGCATAATTGTATAATGAATGCCATCCTTGCCATCCATTCAAAATGCAGATTGCCTCATCTTCACCTAGGATAGTTGATCCAAAGAAACGTAAACGTAATTCCTTTAAAATTGGACAAATAGCAAGAAAGTGAAACACATCTTCTCGTACATCCAAATTGCACATATTGGCCAAAATTGGAAGGTCTGGGCGGTGTGGTATAAAATTTAGGTGTACTAGCACTCCTCTCAATTTAAATATAGTACTTATTTTATCCGTTGAATTAGAGTTTAGAAAATACGTACTGTCATGGAGATGATATTGTAATATTCTTGCTGGGGTTCGTTTAAATAAAACCGTCTTTTGTGTATTTTAATCGTTTATTTATTATCAAACACTAACTTTACTTCAACTCAGTATTCAATCACTTTACTCTTTATTTATTTTAATTGTCGCTACAGATTTACTTTCAATACATCACTTGTTTTCACCACTGGTCGAATCTCCCTCTTGTAATCGCTGTATGCACTTATAACCAACTATCTCCACGGTGGTTGTGGTATGGGTATTTATAGGAAATTGTAAGGGGTTCAAGAACATGCTAGATGTTTCTCCGGGTGAATCGAGGATCCTGGAATATTGGGATATTGTGTGGAACAATTGTGGAACGTAAACACACCAGGTTGGAACGTAAGCACATCAGGTTGGAATATTTACTACTAGTAGGCAATAGATGTCGTTGCACAAAGTACCTGACGATGTACTTGATACTACACTGCCCCCCTCTTAAACTTGTTCGTCCCGAACAATCATCTGGATTACTGCCATGGTAACGATGAAGACGATCCAGGTGGACAATTTTCATATTGCCTCTTACTCCACGCTGGATCCGGAAGACGACGTCATTGATGCGTGTGACCACTTTATAAGGGCCCTCCCAGTCTTGCTGCAGCTTAGGTGACCTCCCCTTTTGCCGGTGTGGGTTGTACAACCATATTAGGTCTCCCTCGTGGAAGCTGGACGTTGTTGCCTTTGTGTCGTACCTGGTTTTCATGCGGTCACTCGCTATCCTTATCCTCGTCCTGGTCCTCTGATGTATGTCTCGGATCCTTTCCCTGAGGTCTGCCACATAGTCCTCTTCACATTTGGCCTCATCGTTAGGGGATCTAAACTTCACCTCACTGGGTAGCCGAACTGCTCGACCAAACAAGACTTCGGATGGAGTATGTCCAGTAGTACTGTGCGCAGCATTTCGGTAGGCCATCAAGAAGAGAGGAATTTGTCGATCCCAATCGCGCTGGTGGTCTTCTACGACCTTGGAGAGATGTTCGTTTAAGGTTCTGTTGAAGCGCTCTACCATCCCGTCGGATTGTGGATGAAGTGGGGTCGTCCTCGTCTTTTTGATTCCTAGTTGTTGACAAACCTCTTGGATTATCTTCGATTCAAAGTTTCGTCCCTGGTCGGAATGCAGTTCCATGGGCACGCCGAATCTGCTCACCCAGTTGTTGACGATCTGTTCCACGATGGTCTTTGCTTCCTGGTTAGGGATGGCGAACGCTTCCGGCCATTTGCTGAAGTAGTCCATGACGACTAGGATGTAACGGTTACCATTGTTGGTTTCTGGAAATGGACCAGCGATGTCAGCGGCAATCCGTTCAAAGGGTGCGCCCACGTTGTACTGGTGCATCTTGTCTCGCGTTTTCGTTCTGGGTACCTTGCTGGCTGCACACACGACGCATTTTCGGCACCAACTTTCTACGTCGTCCCTTGCGCTGAGCCAATAGAAACGTTCTCGCACTTTCTCCAGCGTCTTGTTTGCACCCAAATGACCTCCGGATGCTCCATCATGCATCTCCCGCAGCACCTCGTGAACTTTTAATCGCGGCAAGACAAGCTGCATTATGAAATCTTTCCCGTCCGGCCTCTCCCATTTCCTTTTCAGCACACCATCTTGCACATGAAGAGAGTCCCACTGAGCCCAGTATGCCTTGAGAGTGGGGCTCCTATCCGAGATATCTTGTCCATTTGGCTTTTCCATAAACTCCTTCCATGCTAATATCGGCTCGATGTCTGGGTCTTCTTTTTGAGCGCTGCGGATTTCTTCTGCACTCCAACCGGCGATAGGCTCAGCTCCTACCCTTTGGATGGAAAGAAGGTTCTTCTCTTCCTGTCGCACACAATGCTTGCAGTCGATCTCGCATGGTTGCCGGGATAAGGCATCTGCATTAGAATGGAGTTTGGTTTGGGGAACCTGGACGGTGGTATTGGGGGCATCGACTCCGACATCCGACTTCCGCCCCGCGAAACTGGTTCTTGAGCGATCTCCCCACTCCTGGTTTCGGGAAGCCTGACCAACAGGATGGATGTTATACCTGTTAGATGGTATTTCATTATGTCGCCAATTACCATAGTGTGGATAGTTCCCGTGGCTGGGTAGAATTCTACATTGCCGTTGTAGGTGCCCTCTTTTGTTGCAGTTCCAGCAACGAATTTGTCCTCGGCGAGCGCTGTTTCGGACTTCGACGTCCATCCTCTGGCAAGAGCATTCGATGGCGGCTACTTCCCTTACACGGTGGATTCTCTGACACGCCTGGTCTGCCGCCCTCCATCATCAGAGCAAACGCCAAAGCTTCGGCTAGCGTTTTCTTTCCAGCCATTCTTACTGCCATTTGTAGTTTACTATCAACTATGGCATGGGTGAACGCTTCGGTTGCCATCTCGTTAATGATCTCCTCGCCGGCGTTTGGATAAGACAAATGTGCCAGCCGCTCGATGTCTGCTTGTAACTGCTGGAGCGTCTCACCCTTCATCTGGGACCTTCTGCGCAACTGGACCCTATATACTTGCTGCATGTGGTCGTCCCCAAATCGCATCTCAATGGCTTTCACCAGACTGTCGTAGTTGCGTTGTTTGTCCTCGGGAATAGTTTGTAGTAACTCTGCAGCTGATCCTCTAAGCGCAAGCGTGAGGGCAATGGACCTCTCTTCATCGTCCCAGTTGTTCGTCATTGCCGCAGCTTCGAACTGCCTCTTATATATTGGCCATGATGTCTGTCCATCGAAGACGGGAGGCTGCATCTCTTTCCTTTTCGGGCAGTCGGTTGAATACGCCCGAACTTTCCGTTTCTTCACGCATTCGAGTTCCTTTGCCAAATTCTCGAATCTTCCTTCAACAGCCTCGAACTTCGTGTTTGAAATGTCTCAATTTTTGCCTCTACGTTTTCAAACTTCTCATCAATTGTTCCAAATCTTGTTTCCAAACTTTTATTTTGTTCATCGAATTTGCTTTCGAGAACACTCCTTTGATCGGATAGCTGATGTTCCAGAGAGTTCTTTTGTTCGTCGAGCTTAGCATCTAGAGAATTCTTCTGCTCAGTCAAGGAATTTTCTAGCTTCTCGAATTTTTCATTTTGAGAATTCTTTTGCTCATCGAAAGAATTATCTATCTTCTCGAATTTTTCAGATAACAATTTCATTAAAGCCGACATGTCACTCGTCGTACTTACTTGTTCTTCTTCGACGTCAAACAAAGCTGTTTCAGGATCTGTACCCTCGTCCGTCATTATTTTCCGCAACTTAATGATCAATTCCAGCCGTAGGCTGATCCCGCTGGCTCAGTGCTTCCTTTAGTTGCACCAATGACAAATCTTCTAGCAATTTCCGAACCATTTTCTTTTCACTTACACAATAAGCAATACACAAAATTTGTTTTATTCCACTTTTCTGACACCAATGTAATATTCTTGCTGGGGTTCGTTTAAATAAAACCGTCTTTTGTGTATTTTAATCGTTTATTTATTATCAAACACTAACTTTACTTCAACTCAGTATTCAATCACTTTACTCTTTATTTATTTTAATTGTCGCTACAGATTTACTTTCAATACATCGCTTGTTTCCACCACTGGTCGAATCTCCCTCTTGTAATCGCTGTATGCACTTATAACCAACTGTATCCACGGTGGTTGTGGTATGGGTATTTATAGGAAATTGTAAGGGGTTCTAGAACATGCTAGATGTTTCTCCGGGTGAATCGAGGATCCTGGAATATTGGGATATTGTGTGGAACAATTGTGGAACGTAAGCACACCAGGTTGGAACGTAAGCACATCAGGTTGGAATATTTACTACTAGTAGGCAATAGATGTCGTTGCACAAAGTACCTGACGATGTACTTGATACTACAATATTGTAATATTCTTGCTGGGGTTCGTTTAAACAAAACCGTCTTTTGTGTATTTTAATCGTTTATTTATTATCAAGCACTAACTTTACTTCAACTCAGTATTCAATCACTTTACTCTTTATTTATTTTAATTGTCGCTACAGATTTACTTTCAATACATCGCTTGTTTTCACCACTGGTCGAATCTCCCTCTTGTAATCGCTGTATGCACTTATAACCAACTGTGTCCACGGTGGTTGTGGTATGGGTATTTATAGGAAATTGTAAGGGGTTCTAGAACATGCTAGATGTTTCTCCGGGTGAATCGAGGATCCTGGAATATTGGGATATTGTGTGGAACAATTGTGGAACGTAAGCACTCCAGGTTGGAGCGTAAGCACATCAGGTTGGAATATTTACTACTAGTAGGCAATAGATGTCGTTGCACAAAGTACCTGACGATGTACTTGATACTACACTGCCCCCCTCTTAAACTTGTTCGTCCCGAACAAGATCATCTGGATTACTGCCATGGTAACGATGAAGACGATCCAGGTGGACAATTTTCATCTTGCCTCTTACTCCACGCTGGATCCGGAAGACGACGTCATTGATGCGTGTGACCACTTTATAAGGGCCCTCCCAGTCTTGCTGCAGCTTAGGTGACCTCCCCTTTTGCCGGTGTGGGTTGTACAACCATACTAGGTCTCCCTCGTGGAAGCTGGACGTTGTTGCCTTTGTGTCGTACCTGGTTTTCATGCGGTCACTCGCTATCCTTATCCTCGTCCTGGTCCTCTGATGTATGTCTCGGATCCTTTCCCTGAGGTCTGCCACATAGTCCTCTTCACATTTGGCCTCATCGTTAGGGGATCCAAACTTCACCTCACTGGGTAGCCGAACTGCTCGACCAAACAAGACTTCGGATGGAGTATGTCCAGTCGTACTGTGCACAGCATTTCGGTAGGCCATCAAGAAGAGAGGAATTTGTCGATCTCAATCGCGCTGGTGGTCTTCTACGACCTTGGAGAGATGTTCGTTTAAGGTTCTGTTAAAGCGCTCTACCATCCCGTCGGATTGTGGATGAAGTGGGGTCGTCCTCGTCTTTTTGATTCCTAGTTGTTGACATACCTCTTGGAATATCTTCGATTCAAAGTTTCGTCCCTGGTCAGAATGCAGTTCCATGGGCACGCCAAATCTGCTCACCCAGTTGTTGACGATCTGTTCCACGATGGTCTTCGCTTCCTGGTTAGGGATGGCGAACGCTTCCGGCCATTTGCTGAAGTAGTCCATGACGACTAGGATGTAACGGTTACCTTTGTCGGTTTCTGGAAATGGACCAGCGATGTCAGCGGCAATCCGTTCAAAGGGTGCGCCCACGTTGTACTGGTGCATCTTGCCTCGCGTTTTCGTTCTGGGTCCCTTGCTGGCGGCACACACGACGCATTTTCGCCACCAACTCTCTACGTCGTCCCTTGCGCTGAGCCAATAGAAACGTTCTCGCACTTTCTCCAGCGTCTTGTTTGCACCCAAATGACCTCCGGATGCTCCATCATGCATCTCCCGTAGCACCTCGTGTACTTTTGACCGCGGCAAGACAAGCTGCATTATGAAATCTTTCCCGTCTGGCCTTTCCCATTTCCTTTTCAGTACACCATCTTGCACATGAAGGGAGTCCCACTGAGCCCAGTATGCCTTGAGAGTGGGGCTCCTGTCCGAGATATCTTGTCCATTTGGCTTCTCCATAAACTCCTTCCACGCTAATATCGGCTCAATGTCTAGGTCTTCTTTTTGAGCGTTGCGGATTTCCTCTGCACTCCAGCCGGCGATAGGCTCAGCTCTTACCCTTTGGATGGAAAGAAGGTTCTTCTCTTCCTGCCGCACACAATGCTTGCAGTCGCTCTTACATGGTCGCCGGGATAAGGCATCCGCATTAGAATGAAGTTTTCCTTTGCGATGCTGTATTTCATAGTCGTACATCTGCAACCGTTCAATCCATCTTGCCACCTGGCCCTCTGGATTCTTGAACTGCAGCAGCCATTTTAGAGCCGCGTGGTCTGTGCGCAAAAGGAACTTTTGGCCGTAGAGGTATTTATGGAAGTGTTTTGTCGCCAGAAGCAGCGCCAGAAGTTCTCGCCTGGTCACGCAGTAGTTCCTTTCGGGCTTGGAGAGCACTTTGCTGAAGTATGCGACTACCTTCTCTTGGCCGTTGTGTACCTGCGAAAGAACCGCTCCGACACCGACGTTACTTGCATCTGCATCCACGATGAACATTTCTCCGGGAATGGGATATGCTAGTGTTGGTGCTTCGCATAGTTGTTGCTTAAGGTTCTTGAAGCTTTTGCCGCACTCACCTGACCACTTGAATTGCCTTCCTTTTTCTGTCAGTTGGTGCAGGCTCTTCGCGGTTCCGGCAAAGTCCTTTACGAATCGTCGGTAGTACGTGGCGAGACCCAAAAAGCTCCTGAGTTGATGTTTGTCTTTTGGAACCGGCCAGTTTTTCACAGCTTCCACCTTGCCTGGATCTGTTCGCACTCCTTCTGATGAGATAACGTGGCCCAGGTACTTGACTTCGGATCCGAAGAGGTCACATTTCTTTGGGTTCAGCTTCAGGTGAGCGCTTCGAAGCCGTTCTAGCACATTCTTCAGGTTGTCGCGATGTTCCTCGAATGTTTTTCCTATCACGATCACATCGTCCAGATACACCAAGCAAGTTTTCCAGGTCAATCCACGCAGGACATGTTCCATTAGGCGCTCAAAAGTTGCCGGAGCGTTGCACAATCCAAATGGCATTACTGTAAACTGCCACAGCCCATTTCCTGCAGTGAACGCAGTTTTCTCTCGGTCCTTTGGATCGATCTGCACCTGCCAGTAACCGCTCTTTAAATCAAGGGTGGAAAACCATCGAGCTCCTGAGAGTGTGTCTAATGTGTCATCGATCCGTGGCAGAGGGTAGCTATCCTTTTTGGTGACGTCATTAAGTCTCCGATAGTCCACACAGAATCGAGTGCTGCCGTCTTTCTTCTTGGACAGTACAACAGGTGAGCCCCAAGGACTCTTAGAACTTTCGATGAGCCCTTCCTTCTCCATCGTTGACACCATATCCGCAACCTCCGTCTGCTTTGCCAATGGTAGTCGTCTGGCAGGCTGACGAATTGGTCTGGCATCCCCAGTGTCTATGCGATGCTGCACCAGATGTGTTCGGCCATACTCTCCATCCTGTGAGGCAAATGTATCAGCGTACTCACCGATTAGATTTTCTGCCATGGCACGATGATCCCGATCCATTTCGCAGTGCTTGAGGATCATGTCCCTTACTTCCGCCAACCTGGCTGATGAAACGGGCCCCGCAGATTCCTTTCCAGTTATTGTCGAGATTAGACATATCGGAACACATTCACCAATAACCTGCCCATGTTTCAGTTTGACGCTGTGGCTCTTTAAGTTCATGAGCCTTACTGGGACCAGGCTATTCTTTGGCTCCACTAAAACTTTTCCCACGATGTAGTTTGGGGATATCCTTCCTGAATCCGGCTCCAATAGATAGAATCGGTGGCTCCCAGGATCACCCTCTAGTTTTGTCCAAATGATAGTCTCGGAAGATGGTGGTAAGACTTCGTCCTTGCTGAGTATTGTCCTTAAATGTGCTGCATTCTCGTTCCCGTACACCATTGGAATCTCTACGTTCCTGTACCGCAGAACTTGCATCCCGATGTCGATGATTACGTCATGTTGTTTCATAAAGTCCACTCCGATGATGCATTCATCACATAAGTCGGCCACCAGGAACGCATGAGAAAAGGCCAATCCTGCTAGTTGTAACGTGAGGCGAACTTCTCCGTATACTTTCGCCGATTCCCCTGTCGCAGTTCTAAGACAGTAGCAGCTGGTGTTGTGCAGCCACGACTTCTGGACGAGATCTCTTCTTACAATGGAAGCCGTGGCGCCGGTATCGATAGTAGCCACGCACTTGTTTTTGCCGATGAATGCTTCCACTGTGAGACTCTTGTTGCATCGTTTGGTTTGGGAGACCTGGATGGTGGTCTTGGGGGCGTCGATTCCATTAGCCAACTTCTGCCCCGCGAAGCTGGCTCTTAGGCGTTTCCCGACTCCTGGTTTCGAGAAGCCTGGCCAACAGGATGGATGTTGTCCCTGTAGGATGGTTCTTCGTTGCGTCGCCTATTCGCACAATGTGGACAGTTTCCGCGTCTGGGTGGATTTCTGCATTGCCGTTGTAGGTGTCCTATTTTGTTGCAGTTCCAGCAACGAATTTGTCCTCCACGAGCGTTGTTTCGGTCTTCGACGTCCATCCTCTGGCAAGAGCATTCGATGGCGGCTACTTCCCTCACACGGTGGATTGCCTGACAGGCCTGGTCTGCGGCCTCCATTGTCGGAGCAAACGCCAAAGCTTCGGCGAGCGTTTTCTTTCCAGCCATTCTTACCGCCATTTGTAGTTTCGCATCAGCTATGGCATGGGTGAACGCTTCGGTTGCCATCTCGTTAATGATCTCCTCACCGGCGTTTGGATAGGACAAATGTGCCAGCCGCTCGATGTCTGCTTGTAACTGCTGGAGTGTCTCACCCTTCATCTGGGACCTTCTGCGCAACTGGACTCTATATACTTGCTGCATGTGGTCGTCCCCAAATCGCATCTCAATGGCTTTCACCAGACTGTCGTGGTTGCGTTGTTTGTCCTCGGGAATAGTTTGTAGTAACTCTGCAGCTGATCCTCTAAGCGCAAGCGTGAGGGCAATGGACCTCTCTTCATCGTCCCAGTTGTTCGTCATTGCCGCAGCTTCGAACTGCCTCTTATATATTGGCCATGATGTCTGTCCATCGAAGACGGGAGGCTGCATCTCTTTCCTTCTCGGGCAGTCGGTTGAATACTCCCGAACTTTCTGTTTCTTCACGCATTCGAGTTCCTTTGCCAAATTCTCGAATCTTCCTTCAACAGCCTCGAACTTCGTTTGAACACTCTCGAATCTTCCTTCAATTGCTGTTTCAAATGTCTCAATTTTTGCCTCTACGTTTTCAAACTTCTCATCAATTGTTCCAAATCTTGTTTCCAATCTTTTATTTTGTTCATCGAATTTGCTTTCGAGAACACTCCTTTGATCGAATAGCTGATGTTCCAGAGAGTTCTTTTGTTCGTCGAGCTTAGCATCTAGAGAATTCTTCTGCTCAGTCAAGGAATTTTCTAGCTTCTCGAATTTTTCATTTTGAGAATTCTTTTGCTCATCGAAAGAATTATCTATCTTCTCGAATTTTTCAGATAACAATTTCGTTAAAGCCGACATGTCACTCGTCGTACTTACTTGTTCTTCTTCGACGTCAAACAAAGCTGTTTCAGGATCTGTACCCTCGTCCGTCATTATTTTCCGCAACTTAATGATCAATTCCAGCCGTAGGCTGATCCCGCTGGCTCAGTGCTTCCTTTAGTTGCACCAATGACAAATCTTCTAGCAATTTCCGAACCATTTTCTTTTCACTTACACAATAAGCAATACACAAAATTTGTTTTATTCCACTTTTCTGACACCAATGTAATATTCTTGCTGGGGTTCGTTTAAATAAAACCGTCTTTTGTGTATTTTAATCGTTTATTTATTATCAAACACTAACTTTACTTCAACTCAGTATTCAATCACTTTACTCTTTATTTATTTTAATTTTTTTTTTTTTTTTTTTTTTTTTTTTTTTTCCGAGGGTAGGTGAAAATCTTCAACAAGACACTATGAGGATCGACAGCGCGTGCTCATAGTAGTGTGGGATTCTTACCCACTAAAAAACCTCCCTTCAAAACAGACTTGTTTTCATTTTTACTACAACTAAGTATTCGACTTATCAAGTAGTTTTCGTTTCGCGAAATAATGACGTTTTGCAGGTACCTTCCCATTAGAAGTTCCTGCCAGCTCCGCAGTTTAGACGCGGTTACTTATCGCGCTAGGTCTAAAGGTTTGGTTCTTTGTAGACGGCGCAGTAAATTTCTTTCTTCCAAAAGTTGGAGGACTGTAATATTTACGTGACTTTCTAGTCGACTTCTATGCTTTCTCGCGTAGGTTTGAATTTCGTCTTCGATTGTTTTAATGCCAAGGTCTCTGTGGATATCGCTATTTCTGATATACCATGGCGCATTTACAATACCTCTTAGCACTTTGTTTTCAAAAGTTTGTAAAATTTTAATATTACTTATTTTGGTACAACCCCAGAGTTGTATACCATATGTCCATACAGGCTTTAGCACTTGCTTATATAAAAGCAGTTTGTTATATATATTAAGCTTGGAATATTTTCCAAGTAACCAATACATTTCTCGATATTTGTTATCTAGTTCTTTGCGTTTTTTCTTAACGTGCGTTTTCCATTTCAGCTTTGTATCAAGTGTCATTCCAAGATACTTAGCCTCGTTTGCAAACGGGATTTGAACCGAGTTTGAAAAGATCGGCAAATTATTTATTTTTTTATAAGTAAAATTTACATGAACAGATTTGGTCTCGTTGAGTGCGATTCGCCAAATCTTTGTCCATTCATTTACTCTATTCAAAGCTTCTTGCAGTTTTTCTGTAGTATCTTCGACCGTTTTACCTACTGTCAAGATAGCAGTGTCGTCGGCAAATGTAGCTAGCTCAGTGCCTTCTACTTGCGGTATATCACGAGTGTATAATAGATATAAGACTGGACCAAGAACGCTTCCTTGCGGCACCCCAGCCATTATTTCCTTAAAATCTGAATATTCGTTTCCACATTTGACGCGGAATAGCCTATTCGTAAGGTAGTTCTTCAAAATATTATATAGGTGCTCTGGCAGAACTTGTCGTAATTTAAACTTTAAGCCTTCGTGCCAGACCTTGTCAAAGGCTTGAGAAACGTCAAGGAATACGCTTGAACAAATCTTTTTTTCTTCAAGTGATTTTTCGATTACATGTGTTATTCGATGTACTTGTTCAACTGTAGAATGCTTACTTCTAAATCCGAATTGATGATCAGGGATGAGATGCCCTTCTTCTATAACTGGCTGTATTCGCCTAACCAATATTCTCTCGAACACTTTGGATATAATTGGAAGAAGCGAAATCGGTCTATAAGAGGTTTTTTCATTCGGCGGTTTTCCAGGCTTAAGGACCATTATAACTTCGGCGACTTTCCATTGACTGGGAACATATTCTAGTCTAATCGCGGCGTTTATAATGAACAGAAGCTTAATTAGAGCTTTTCTTGGTAGTGCTTTAAGAACCTCTCCCGTAATTAGGTCGTATCCAGGAGCTTTTTTAGGTTTAAGTTTCTTTATTTCTTCCTTAAGTTCGGTAAGCGTTGCATTTCTTATTACGCTATTGTCTATATACGACGTATTTATATTTTGAATAAGAGCTTGTCCATCAAACGGTTTGAAAGTTTCTTCCAGGTGGGCGGCAAAAACTTGCGCTTTCTCTTTATCATGCCTGGCCCATTCGTCTTGATTTTTCCTAATTGGCGCGGCTTGAATTTGAGGTTTTTTAATACCTTTTATAGCCTTCCAAAGCGAATAGTTAAAATCTTTTTCTGCCGTTAAGCTTTTTAGGTAAGTTTGTATTTCATTATTCTTAAGGTCTTTAATAGATCGTTTTAGTGAGTTGCACAAACGGTTAAGATGTGCTTTATGTTGCGGAGCCCGAGTTTGTTGCCATCTTTTACGCGCTTTTCTCTTCTCCTTAATCATCTCTTTTATTTCCTGCGGATAAATTTTAATGTAACTGGCCGGGGTTCTCTTTAGTTTGGGAGTATTCTTCCACGCGGCATCCTGTAAGACTTCGACGAAGCGATCTACTTCAACTTCAAGTTCATAGGGCGTTTTAAGTGATACGCTCAGCTCAATATTTGCTTCAATATCTTTTTTAAAGCCATCCCAATTAGTTTTCGCGCCAGTTAATCTGGCCGGTCCTACTTTTTTAATCAAAGCTTCGCTTATCGTCATAATGATTGGAGAATGATCAGAGGAGAGATCAAAGCTTTCTTCAACTTTTATACAGTTGCTAGATATTCCTTTAACAACAAAGAAATCAATCAGATCTGGTATCTTATTTCTATCAGTTGGCCAATATGTTGGTTTACCCGTCGAGTAAAAATCACAACTGAATTGCATACCCGCATTATAAAGCTTTCTACCTTTCTGAGAGGCGTACCTTGAGCCCCAGAAGGGGTGTTTCGCGTTGAAGTCACCACCAATAATTAAATTTGGTTTAAGGTAGTTGAAGATGTTTGTGAAATCACTTTCTTCAAGTTTACATCGCAGTGGACAATATATAGACGAAATGTTGAAAGCAAAATGTCTATTTCTAACGCGTACCGTGCTTACTTGCATTGCTTCTAATTCAATTTTTATTTCCGCTGAGTGTTCGATATTTTCTTTTATAAACAAAGATGATCCGCCTCTGGCTCTTTCCGATGGGTGAAAGGCGTGATATCCGCTATATCCCCTTATCTTAATATTCGATTGCTTTTTAAGATGAGTTTCACAGACCAAGCATATATCAATATCTTTCTCTCGCATAAATATTTCTAACTCGTCGAGTCTTTGTATGAGCCCGTTAGCGTTCCAAGTAAGAATTTTAAGCGTTTCTTTCATATTCTGGTTGAAGTGCGCGTGTTATGAATGTTGTTTTCTAGTGCAACTAGTCTCTCGAAAATTAGTTTATTTGTTTTGCATTGCTCTTCAAGTTTCGCAAGAATTAGGGAAAAAACATTGGATACATGATCTTCTGAACTACCTCTATCACTATTTTTCAATGTCGCAACTTGAGAAGGATTTATTTTAATTGTCGCTACAGATTTACTTTCAATACATCACTTGTTTTCACCACTGGTCGAATCTCCCTCTTGTAATCGCTGTATGCACTTATAACCAACTATCTCCACGGTGGTTGTGGTATGGGTATTTATAGGAAATTGTAAGGGGTTCTAGAACATGCTAGATGTTTCTCCGGGTGAATCGAGGATCCTGGAATATTGGGATATTGTGTGGAACAATTGTGGAACGTAAGCACACCAGGTTGGAACGTAAGCACATCAGGTTGGAATATTTACTACTAGTAGGCAATAGATGTCGTTGCACAAAGTACCTGACGATGTACTTGATACTACAATATATTAAATTATTGGAAAGAAATCTGAGCTGTCGAAAATAAATGCAGAAACCCCAATTTTTCAAAAACATTTGGCCCCGTACCATGCGACAAAGAAAGTAAAAAGTATTTCGCTTAGGAAACTATAACTTGTTTGGATTGGCCTGGTAATTCGCCTGACCTTAATCCCATAGAAAATGTATGGGCTATATGCAAAAACTAAGCTGAGAAAAATACAACCAATGTCTCTGATTTCGTCTAAATTCTAGGAGTCATGGAGCGCGGAAGAAAAACGCAAAAATGACAACCAAAAATAATATACAACGCACGTCTTATATAGAGTCTCCTTATATAAACACACATTATTACTACACTGCGCGAACTCGCCAAGCGGCCTTCCAGCACAGATACGTAAAGCGAACTGAACTCCATACGTCTGTCTCACTTGGCGAGCTGCATGTGCAGACCTACACTAACACTAATAACCCTTTGAGCAGGAGGGATTTCCCGGCTCAATTAAGCTTTAAACACATTGCATGTTAACATTTCGGCCATCCTACGTTACACTGTCCTCAGTGCAGCCTACAGCACACAACAACTATGCTCACAGCCACTTTGCACACAGCCTATTTGCACACAGCCTTTTGGCACACAGCCTATTTGGCACACAGCCTATTTGGCACACAGCCTTTTTGCACACAACCTTTTTGCACACAGCCTTTTGGCACACAGCCTTTTGGCACACAGCCTTTTTGCACACAGCCACTTTGCACACAGCCTTTTGGCACACAGCCTTTTTGCACACAGCCTTTTTGCACACAGCCTTTTGGCACACAGCCTTTTTGCACACAGCCTTTTTGCACACAGCCTTTTGGCACACAGCCTTTTTGCACACAGCCTTTTTGCACACAGCCTTTTGGCATACAGCCTTTTTGCACACAGCCTTTTTGCACACAGCCTTTTTGCACAACTATACCTCGCAAATACTTTTTACCAACAACGTAGCAGACAAAGAACTTCACGCCGATGTAAAATAACTAACGGTATATCTTTCGTCTTCTATCTACTAACTAAAAGTTTTGTTGAAAGAGTGAATCCAATACAATATCAACACACAAGCAGTAATAGAAACAACGAACCTTCAATATATACTTTTCTCTTTCATTGCTCGATCTCTTCGTCACAGAAATTCACTTGGTCGAAAGCGATAAGGATATAGCATTTCTCTCACTCGCACACACACGAAACGAAGCAATGAGCAAGAACAGAAGTTATCACTTCTTTTCCTTCGTTTGCTTTCCCATAAAGAGGATAAAGCATACCTGCACTCACCGATATATGTACGTACGCATGCTCTCTCTGTCTTCTAACTTAGAACCCCATGGACAAGCAAATCCTCAAACGAAATGGAATGCTTTGTATGTACTTCGCAGATTCATCAGGGGCAAAGATGTAAATCAAAAATTGTTTGCTTACCAATTATTTGTGTATCACTTACTTACATACGTATACATATTAACACAATTTACCACTCTTGCACATGTCAACCCAAAAAAAAAATGGCGAAATGGTTTAATCCCACTTCTGAAATTATAAACACACGTTATTACTACACTGCGCGAACTCGCCAAGCGGCCTTCCAGCACAGATACGTAAAGCCTCAATGCTTGCAAACGCACCGGTGACAGCCCGCTGAGTTCTTCCGATAACGTCTATATCGTCGGCGTATGCAAGCAGTTGTACAGACGTGTAATAGATTGTGCCTCCGGTGTTGGCTTGTGAGTTCCGCACAATCCGTTCAAGTATAATATTGAAGAAGTCACATGACAGCGCGTCACCTTGTCTAAAGTATTTTTTGACATCAAAGGTCTCGATGAGGTCATTACCGACCTTGATGGAGCAGCGAGCGTTCTCCATCGTCAGCCTGCACAGACGGACAAGTTTGGCAGGGATGTCAAAACTAGACTTGGCTCTATAAAGCTCTTCTCTATCGATGCTGTCATACGCGGCCTTGAAATCGATAAAGAGGTGGTGAGTATCGATTTGGAATTCTTGGGTTTTCTCCAGGATCTGCCGAAGTGTGAAGATTTGATCGATGGTGGAATTTCCTGGCCTGAAACCGCACTGATAGGGTCCAATCAGGCTGTTGATAAAAGGTTTTAGGCGTTCACACAATATCGCAGAAAAGATCTTGTATGCGATGTTGAGGAGACTGATGCCTCTATAGTTGGCGCAATGAGTCGTTGACTTTTCATTCGAACGGTTTTATTTTTCCCTTTTTTTCGCTGTGAAAAAACTAAAAAATAAAAAAAATATTGTAGTATCAAGTACATCGTCAGGTACTTTGTGCAACGACATCTATTGCCTACTAGTAGTAAATATTCCAACCTGATGTGCTTACGTTCCAACCTGGTGCGCTTACGTTCCACAATTGTTCCACACAATATCCCAATATTCCAGGATCCTCGATTCACCCGGAGAAACATCTAGCATGTTCTAGAACCCCTTACAATTTCCTATAAATACCCATACCACAACCACCGTGGAGATAGTTGGTTATAAGTGCATACAGCGATTACAAGAGGGAGATTCGACCAGTGGTGAAAACAAGTGATGTTATTGAAAGTAAATCTGTAGCGACAATTAAAATAAATCCTTCTCAAGTTGCGACATTGAAAAATAGTGATAGAGGTAGTTCAGAAGATCATGTATCCAATGTTTTTTCCCTAATTCTTGCGAAACTTGAAGAGCAATGCAAAACAAATAAACTAATTTTCGAGAGACTAGTTGCACTAGAAAACAACATTCATAACACGCGCACTTCAACCAGAATATGAAAGAAACGCTTAAAATTCTTACTTGGAACGCTAACGGGCTCATACAAAGACTCGACGAGTTAGAAATATTTATGCGAGAGAAAGATATTGATATATGCTTGGTCTGTGAAACTCATCTGAAAAAGCAATCGAATATTAAGATAAGGGGATATAGCGGATATCACGCCTTTCACCCATCGGAAAGAGCCAGAGGCGGATCATCTTTGTTTATAAAATAAAATATCGAACACTCAGCGGAAATAAAAATTGAATTAGAAGCAATGCAAGTAAGCACGGTACGCGTTAGAAATAGACATTTTGTTTTCAACATTTCGTCTATATATTGTCCACTGCGATGTAAACTTGAAGAAAGTGATTTCACAAACATCTTCAACTACCTTAAACCAAATTTAATTATTGGTGGTGACTTCAACGCGAAACACCCCTTCTGGGGCTCAAGGTACGCCTCTCAGAAAGGTAGAAAGCTTTATAATGCGGGTATGCAATTCAGTTGTGATTTTTACTCGACGGGTAAACCAACATATTGGCCAACTGATAGAAATAAGATACCAGATCTGATTGATTTCTTTGTTGTTAAAGGAATATCTAGCAACTGTATAAAAGTTGAAGAAAGCTTTGATCTCTCCTCTGATCATTCTCCAATCATTATGACGATAAGCGAAGCTTTGATTAAAAAAGTAGGACCGGCCAGATTAACTGGCGCGAAAACTAATTGGGATGGCTTTAAAAAAGATATTGAAGCAAATATTGAGCTGAGCGTATCACTTAAAACGCCCTATGAACTTGAAGTTGAAGTAGATCGCTTCGTCGAAGTCTTACAGGATGCCGCGTGGAAGAATACTCCCAAACTAAAGAGAACCCCGGCCAGTTACATTAAAATTTATCCGCAGGAAATAAAAGAGATGATTAAGGAGAAGAGAAAAGCGCGTAAAAGATGGCAACAAACTCGGGCTCCGCAACATAAAGCACATCTTAACCGTTTGTGCAACTCACTAAAACGATCTATTAAAGACCTTAAGAATAATGAAATACAAACTTACCTAAAAAGCTTAACGGCAGAAAAAGATTTTAACTATTCGCTTTGGAAGGCTATAAAAGGTATTAAAAAACCTCAAATTCAAGCCGCGCCAATTAGGAAAAATCAAGACGAATGGGCCAGGCATGATAAAGAGAAAGCGCAAGTTTTTGCCGCCCACCTGGAAGAAACTTTCAAACCGTTTGATGGACAAGCTCTTATTCAAAATATAAATACGTCGTATATAGACAATAGCGTAATAAGAAATGCAACGCTTACCGAACTTAAGGAAGAAATAAAGAAACTTAAACCTAAAAAAGCTCCTGGATACGACCTAATTACGGGAGAGGTTCTTAAAGCACTACCAAGAAAAGCTCTAATTAAGCTTCTGTTCATTATAAACGCCGCGATTAGACTAGAATATGTTCCCAGTCAATGGAAAGTCGCCGAAGTTATAATGGTCCTTAAGCCTGGAAAACCGCCGAATGAAAAAACCTCTTATAGACCGATTTCGCTTCTTCCAATTATATCCAAAGTGTTCGAGAGAATATTGGTTAGGCGAATACAGCCGGTTATAGAAGAAGGGCATCTCATCCCTGATCATCAATTCGGATTTAGAAGTAAGCATTCTACAGTTGAACAAGTACATCGAATAACACATGTAATCGAAAAATCACTTGAAGAAAAAAAGATTTGTTCAAGCGTATTCCTTGACGTTTCTCAAGCCTTTGACAAGGTCTGGCACGAAGGCTTAAAGTTTAAATTACGACAAGTTCTGCCAGAGCACCTATATAATATTTTGAAGAACTACCTTACGAATAGGCTATTCCGCGTCAAATGTGGAAACGAATATTCAGATTTTAAGGAAATAATGGCTGGGGTGCCGCAAGGAAGCGTTCTTGGTCCAGTCTTATATCTATTATACACTCGTGATATACCGCAAGTAGAAGGCACTGAGCTAGCTACATTTGCCGACGACACTGCTATCTTGACAGTAGGTAAAACGGTCGAAGATACTACAGAAAAACTGCAAGAAGCTTTGAATAGAGTAAATGAATGGACAAAGATTTGGCGAATCGCACTCAACGAGACCAAATCTGTTCATGTAAATTTTACTTATAAAAAAATAAATAATTTGCCGATCTTTTCAAACTCGGTTCAAATCCCGTTTGCAAACGAGGCTAAGTATCTTGGAATGACACTTGATACAAAGCTGAAATGGAAAACGCACGTTAAGAAAAAACGCAAAGAACTAGATAACAAATATCGAGAAATGTATTGGTTACTTGGAAAATATTCCAAGCTTAATATATATAACAAACTGCTTTTATATAAGCAAGTGCTAAAGCCTGTATGGACATATGGTATACAACTCTGGGGTTGTACCAAAATAAGTAATATTAAAATTTTACAAACTTTTGAAAACAAAGTGCTAAGAGGTATTGTAAATGCGCCATGGTATATCAGAAATAGCGATATCCACAGAGACCTTGGCATTAAAACAATCGAAGACGAAATTCAAACCTACGCGAGAAAGCATAGAAGTCGACTAGAAAGTCACGTAAATATTACAGTCCTCCAACTTTTGGAAGAAAGAAATTTACTGCGCCGTCTACAAAGAACCAAACCTTTAGACCTAGCGCGATAAGTAACCGCGTCTAAACTGCGGAGCTGGCAGGAACTTCTAATGGGAAGGTACCTGCAAAACGTCATTATTTCGCGAAACGAAAACTACTTGATAAGTCGAATACTTAGTTGTAGTAAAAATGAAAACAAGTCTGTTTTGAAGGGAGGTTTTTTAGTGGGTAAGAATCCCACACTACTATGAGCACGCGCTGTCGATCCTCATAGTGTCTTGTTGAAGATTTTCACCTACCCTCGGAAAAAAAAAAAAAAAAAAAAAAAAAAAAAAAAATTAAAATAAATAAAGAGTAAAGTGATTGAATACTGAGTTGAAGTAAAGTTAGTGTTTGATAATAAATAAACGATTAAAATACACAAAAGACGGTTTTATTTAAACGAACCCCAGCAAGAATATTACATTGGTGTCAGAAAAGTGGAATAAAACAAATTTTGTGTATTGCTTATTGTGTAAGTGAAAAGAAAATGGTTCGGAAATTGCTAGAAGATTTGTCATTGGTGCAACTAAAGGAAGCACTGAGCCAGCGGGATCAGCCTACGGCTGGAATTGATCATTAAGTTGCGGAAAATAATGACGGACGAGGGTACAGATCCTGAAACAGCTTTGTTTGACGTCGAAGAAGAACAAGTAAGTACGACGAGTGACATGTCGGCTTTAACGAAATTGTTATCTGAAAAATTCGAGAAGATAGATAATTCTTTCGATGAGCAAAAGAATTCTCAAAATGAAAAATTCGAGAAGCTAGAAAATTCCTTGACTGAGCAGAAGAATTCTCTAGATGCTAAGCTCGACGAACGAAAGAACTCTCTGGAACATCAGCTATTCGATCAAAGGAGTGTTCTCGAAAGCAAATTCGATGAACAAAATAAAAGTTTGGAAACAAGATTTGGAACAATTGATGAGAAGTTTGAAAACGTAGAGGCAAAAATTGAGACATTTGAAACAGCCATTGAAGGAAGATTCGAGAGTGTTGAAACGAAGTTCGAGGCTGTTGAAGGAAGATTCGAGAATTTGGCAAAGGAACTCGAATACGTGAAGAAACAGAAAGTTCGGGCGTATTCAACCGACTGCCCGAAAAGGAAAGAGATGCAGCCTCCCGTCTTCGATGGACAGACATCATGGCCAATATATAAGAGGCAGTTCGAAGCTGCGGCAATGACGAACAACTGGGACGATGAAGAGAGGTCCATTGCCCTCACGCTTGCGCTTAGAGGATCAGCTGCAGAGTTACTACAAACTATTCCCGAGGACAAACAACGCAACTACGACAGTCTGGTGAAAGCCATTGAGATGCGATTTGGGGACGACCACATGCAGCAAGTATATAGGGTCCAGTTGCGCAGAAGGTCCCAGATGAAGGGTGAGACGCTCCAGCAGTTACAAGCAGACATCGAGCGGCTGGCACATTTGTCCTATCCAAACGCCGGCGAGGAGATCATTAACGAGATGGCAACCGAAGCGTTCACCCATGCCATAGCTGATAGTAAACTACAAATGGCAGTAAGAATGGCTGGAAAGAAAACGCTAGCCGAAGCTTTGGCGTTTGCTCTGATGATGGAGGCGGCAGACCAGGCGTGTCAGAGAATCCACCGTGTAAGGGAAGTAGCCGCCATCGAATGCTCTTGCCAGAGGATGGACGTCGAAGTCCGAAACAGCGCTCGCCGAGGACAAATTCGTTGCTGGAACTGCAACAAAAGAGGGCACCTACAACGGCAATGTAGAATTCTACCCAGCCACGGAAACTATCCACACTATGGTAATTGGCGACATAATGAAATACCATCTAACAGGTATAACATCCATCCTGTTGGTCAGGCTTCCCGAAACCAGGAGTGGGGAGACCGCTCAAGAACCAGTTTCGCGGGGCGGAAGTCGGATGTCGGAGTCGACGCCCCCAATACCACCGTCCAGGTTCCCCAAACCAAACTCCATTCTAATGCAGATGCCTTATCCCGGCAACCATGCGAGATCGACTGCAAGCATTGTGTGCGACAGGAAGAGAAGAACCTTCTTTCCATCCAAAGGGTAGGAGCTGAGCCTATCGCCGGTTGGAGTGCAGAAGAAATCCGCAACGCTCAAAAAGAAGACCCAGACATCGAGCCGATATTAGCATGGAAGGAGTTTATGGAAAAGCCAAATGGACAAGATATCTCGGACAGGAGCCCCACTCTCAAGGCATACTGGGCTCAGTGGGACTCTCTTCATGTCCAAGATGGTGTACTGAAAAGGAAATGGGAAAGGCCAGACGGGAAAGATTTCATAATGCAGCTTGTCTTGCCGCGATCAAAAGTACACGAGGTGCTACGGGAGATGCATGATGGAGCATCCGGAGGTCATTTGGGTGCAAACAAGACGCTGGAGAAAGTGCGAGAACGTTTCTATTGGCTCAGCGCAAGGGTAGACGTAGAGAGTTGGTGGCGAAAATGCGTCGTGTGTGCCGCCAGCAAGGGACCCAGAACGAAAACGCGAGGCAAGATGCACCAGTACAACGTGGGCGCACCCTTTGAACGGATTGCCGCTGACATCGCTGGTCCATTTCCAGAAACCGACAAAGGTAACCGTTACATCCTAGTCGTCATGGACTACTTCAGCAAATGGCCGGAAGCGTTCGCCATCCCTAACCAGGAAGCGAAGACCATCGTGGAACAGATCGTCAACAACTGGGTGAGCAGATTTGGCGTGCCCATGGAACTGCATTCCGACCAGGGACGAAACTTTGAATCGAAGATATTCCAAGAGGTTTGTCAACAACTAGGAATCAAAAAGACGAGGACGACCCCACTTCATCCACAATCCGACGGGATGGTAGAGCGCTTCAACAGAACCTTAAACGAACATCTCTCCAAGGTCGTAGAAGACCACCAGCGCGATTGAGATCGACAAATTCCTCTCTTCTTGATGGCTTACCGAAATGCTGTGCACAGTACGACTGGACATACTCCATCCGAAGTCTTGTTTGGTCGAGCAGTTCGGCTACCCAGTGAGGTGAAGTTTGGATCCCCTAACGATGAGGCCAAATGTGAAGAGGACTATGTGGCAGACCTCAGGGAAAGGATCCGAGACATACATCAGAGGACCAGGACGAGGATAAGGATAGCGAGTGACCGCATAAAAACCAGGTACGACACAAAGGCAACAACGTCCAGCTTCCACGAGGAAGACCTAGTATGGTTGTACAACCCACACCGGCAAAAGGGGAGGTCACCTAAGCTGCAGCAAGACTGGGAGGGCCCTTATAAAGTGGTCACACGCATCAATGACGTCGTCTTCCGGATCCAGCGTGGAGTAAGAGGCAAGATGAAAATTGTCCACCTGGATCGTCTTCATCGTTACCATGGCAGTAATCCAGATGATCTTGTTCGGGACGAACAAGTTTAAGAGGGGGGCAGTGTAGTATCAAGTACATCGTCAGGTACTTTGTGCAACGACATCTATTGCCTACTAGTAGTAAATATTCCAACCTGATGTGCTTACGTTCCAACCTGGTGTGCTTACGTTCCACAATTGTTCCACACAATATCCCAATATTCCAGGATCCTCGATTCACCCGGAGAAACATCTAGCATGTTCTAGAACCCCTTACAATTTCCTATAAATACCCATACCACAACCACCGTGGACACAGTTGTTGATAAGTGCATACAGCGATTACAAGAGGGAGATTAGACATTGTAGCGACAGTTTAATTTGAAATAAATAAAGAATAAAGTGATTGAATATTGTGTTGAAGTAAAGTTGGTGTTTGATAATAAATTAACGATTAAAATACACAAAAGACGGTTTTATTTAAACGAACCCCAGAAAGAATATTACAATATATAGAAAAAAAAAAAACTCTGACCGGTGTGGAACCCAAATCAGTGCACGGGGAACAGCTTGGGTCTCTCTCAAGAGAGGACAATTCAGTGAACGAAGCCTAAAAAAAAAAAAAAAAAGTGCAGTTTAAAAAACAAAGTAGTGCAAAATAGTGCCACTAAAATGAACCCCTCTTCAGATGGGCAGGAGATGATGGAATTCACGCAAGTGACACGGAAAGAGTTCCTTGACGCTCTGGAACTTACAAAAAAATATCGAGAAGAAGTCGTACTCTTACGCAAAATGATAAAAGAGATTCAGGAAAGTGACAATGAAAATTCCCGGAAGTCAACAAAAAAAAGGAAAAAGAATAATATAAAAAGTCAACAAAATGAGAACCAATTCGCCCTGCTTGAGGAAATGGTTATCGATAGTGATGAATCCCCCAAGACAGCAGCTGTAGAAACCAATACAGACACTCCAACAACTTCAAATAAAATAATTGCACAAATGAAGCAAAAGAACGTTGAAGAAAGAAAAGACAACAGAGAAACCAGTGCCATACAGATACCAAAACCAAACATCAACAGTACCAATACGGTACCAACAGTAGTGGCGAGGAAAAAACCGCCACCAATTAAAGTATTTAAAGAAGATAGCCAGGTACTGTCGAAATTATTAAAGCAAGAAATAGGTAGAGATAATTTCAAAATTAAAAATTTAAGTAATAATAAACTATCGTTAACATTAAACGATAAGGATGACTGCAACAAAGTTAAGAAACTGCTTAATGAAACAGAAACACAATATTTCTCATATACCAACAAAGAAGACAAGTTGCAGTCATTCTTACTAAAGGGTCTCAGTGTTAGCTTTAACCCAGAAGAGATTTTGAAGGAGCTTAACGAGCTCAAAGTAGAAAGCTTAAACTTCGTTGGGGCATTCAGGTATGCTACGGCGAACTCAAAACGTGAAAACAGAGTCCTGCCTATTATAGCGGTACAGCTATCTCGGGATAGCAAAGTACAAAACCTGAGATCTATTAGGTATCTTGAGGGCCATTCAGTGTCATTTGAGAAAATTCGGAGAAACGGTGTCCTTCAATGTCACCGCTGCCAGAGATTCGGGCATGCTTCTCCGAATTGTAACATGATAAGAAGGTGCGTTAAGTGCCAAAATACGCATGAGAATGGTGAGTGCCAAGTGCAAAAAGATGCGAGTAAAGAGCAGCTATTTTGCGGTCTTTGCCAGAAGCCTGGTCACCCTGCCTCATGGCGGGGTTGTGAAAGCTACAAGAGACTAAAAGATCGGCTTCAAGCTAAAAAAAGGGAAAAGCAACAAAAGATCGCAGAAAAAGTCACAATGATAGACAATCATGTTAAGGGAGGTATCTCCTTTGCTAGCGTGGTAGGTAATGGTGTTGGCTCAAATCTTGACGGCCCTCAATCTGTATGCTTCAATACTATTGGCTCCAACGCTGTTGGGTCCAAGAGTTCTCTGCGCTCTGTGAACGATAGTTTGCAAATGCAGGTTGACAATCTGACTAAGACTGTTGCAGGTCTATCGGAGAAGGTAGATGCCCTTCTTAATATCCTAGGTCGTCAAAATGACTAGACCAAATCGTGCATCCCTCAAAATAATTGCTCTGAATGTGAACTCCATCATCTCCCTTGATAGGCGCGGTGACCTTCTGCGTTTTGTGGTGGATTATAAGCCTGACGTACTTTTTTTGAGCGAGACAAAGCTAAACAGCAGAAATACATTAGAAATAAAAGACTATGACGTAATACGGACTGATCGACGTAACTCTACTCAAGGTGGCGGTACGGCGATCTTAGTTCGAAAACCGCTTCATTTCACTACGATCGAACGGAGTAATATTAGAAACTTTAGTTGTCTTGAGACAACCATTATTTCACTGCCTCTCAGAGATAATGGTTGTCTATATTTAATATCGGCGTATGCTGCGTCTGGAACCGTTAGTCAATTCAAAGCCGAAATCGAAAAATTGTTCGAAGATCTAGCACTAGATAGCTTAAATAACTATTTCGTCCTAGCGGGAGATCTAAATGCGAGACACCCGGACTGGTTGAACCCAACAGCGAACGGAAGAGGTAGCTTCCTAAATCGCTTTATTGAGGAAAATCAGATCACATATAAGCTGAAGCTATACAGCCCAGTTACACCGAGTTATCCTTCTGGAAATTCCTATCTCGACATTTGCATTGCGGACGCACGATTGCAAATTCAAGTGATCCACGATAATAAACTTTCTATATTGCCGTATGATAGCGACCACAATGCAATAGTTATGCCGACGACATTTGATAGCGACTCTACGTTTAGCTTCGCAACGCAGCACGAAGTCCCTAAATTGAATTTTAGGCAGACTGATTGGTGCAAATTCCAACGTTGTGCCATCAGAAAATATAGGAACTGCCCTTTCTCTTCTAATATTCCTAGTAATAGGAATCTTTCTAATGAGGAGTGCGATTCCTATATCGGGAATTTAAATAAGGTGGTATTACAAGCTATGGAGTCGTCAGTTCCGAAAATTAAATCCAAAGACGGAATTGAATGTTATTTAAACCGTGACATTAAGACCCTACAAACATATAAAAGCTTTTTAATAACTCAGATAAATCGAATACGACGTCAGTTTCAAGAAGAATCGACCAAATTAGAGCTGCAAAGGTTAAAATCTCTCCTGAGAAATGTGAAGACACTGCTGCGTCAGCAGTTTCGGAATAATTTCAACGATTATTGGAGGCAACGCGCTGGAAATATATTGAAGTCTGATTCCAGGAACATGTTTCCTAAAATTAATCAGATGTTTAAGCCTCGTAACGTCGTAAAAATTCCAAAACTAAAAATTCCACTGTCTTCACAGTCTCTCCTTTTCCAAGCGGAGATTAATAGCCAATACTGCCCCATGATCGATAACCATTTCGTTATAGATAACGGGGCGGACAAGCTAAACTTAATCGGCTCTCATTTTGAGGCAATCCATGCTAGAGATCTACCAAGCTGCAAAACCAGCGAAGTAAATGATGAATTGTCGAGGTTTCGCAACTGCGAAACACGAACTCTTCTGAGATTTTCTGAGCGACTAAGAGCAGACCAACTAACAGATGAACAGACTCACAATTACTTCACAACACTAGATGAACTGACATACATATTCAGGAAACTAAATAACAAAATGTCAAGTGGCTTAGATAACATTCCCAATATCATTCTAAAGCATATACCGGACGAAATTATACGGCAATATTGCGTAAAATTTAATAATTTTTTAAACAACTGCTACTTTCCGAGTTATTGGAAAACATCGAAGGTTTTTCCAATAATAAAAAAGAAGAAGGATCCCTCAGTTGCCTGTCTGGTGGATATCGAAAAAGCCTTCGACACGGTATGGATCGACGGGCTTTTATATAAACTTATCCGATATGGATTTCCGTATCATCTAATAAAGATGATTACATCAATGGTGTATGAGAAGAAATTCGTGGTAACAGATAGGCAATATACGACGACTAAAGTCTTTAATGTCACCAATGGTCTCCCACAAGGCACAGTTACAGCACCGCTACTATTTAACATATATGCTTCCGAAATGCTTAGGGGTTTGGATAATTCTCTAGCAAAAATACAAGATATTCAAGATAAACTTCAAAATAATTTTGATAAGCTCCGAACATTTTGCTCCGAATGGAAGCTTAAGATCAACCACGCGAAATGTGAAACCTTATTGTTCCGCACCCCAGTAAGACGCGGTAATTCAGATTTGAGACGCAACTGGAAAAATGTACAAATCACGAGTTCTAATGGTCTTCGCATCGAATCAAAGACTGCTGTGAACTATCTAGGTGTCCATTTGGACAAATTCTTGTACTATAATGAACACATAAATACGCAGTTAAAAAAGGCGATGGCGGCATTTATGTCTCTCAAACGCCTTTTTTACTCCAACTATCTGAGATCCGATGTGAAGGTCATATGTTACCAAGCCTTCGTTCGTCCAATCCTGACTTATGCGAGTCCAGTATGGTGGAACATAAGTCCATCGTATATGGAAAAGCTCCGACTATTCGAGAGAAAGTGCATTCGAGCATGTATGCGGATGTACAGAAGCGCACATTCCGACTTTCGGCATTATGTCTCTAACAAAAGGCTATTGGATGCTTCCGGGGTATCCAGAATCGACAATTTCATCTTGGATCTTGTGAGGAATCATTTCGCACGGTCAGCAAACGTTACAGAGAACGAACTTGTGTCGGGCCTATTTTACCCTAACCCTGGGTATTTCAGAAATGCTATGGAGAGTGGATATATACCACCTGAGGCATTCCTGCATCTGGATGCACACGGCTATTTATCGTACTCGACGAACGTGCCAATTATCTATCATGTTGCTAGAAGGGCAACAGATAAACGTATTCTCAATAGCCCTATTGACTCGGGTGATCGAAATGCCGTCCTAAGATACTGCGTAAGCATACCTGAAAGGGATATAACTAACACCGACCGGTTTAATCGGGAGAAATACTGGTGGCTCGACTGGGTTGAAGCTAATGTGTAGGTTAAGTAGGACTGGGCCCTGGTATATGATTCCTGTTCCGCCGGTAAAAAGGAGAATGACATTTGTCATTCACTGGTCCTTTATATAGACGGGCTGGAGATCGCATATCAGGGCCCAGTTCTACCGTAAGTTAAGTTAGGCTAAGTTAGGTTAGGTTAGGTTTAACATAGGATAAGTTAGTTTTATTTGTTTTTCCCTCTAGTTTAATTGAATAAAAATAATAAAAATTTGTACAAGGTTTTTCCACATTTCCCCTTAAAGCAAAAAAATAAAAATACGCAAAAAAGAAATAAAATAAAATAAAAAATAATGCAAATATACTAAGTATAGTATATAAATCATAGTGTAAGTATTGAGAACCCTTCAGGTCAGATACTTTAAGTTATAATTATTGCTGTAGTTTTTAGTTTATTTAAACAATAAAATATGTAATAGTGTATAAGTGGACAAATAAACAAACAGAAAAAAAAAAAAAAAAAAATAGTTGGCGCAATTGAGGGGGTCTCCTTTCTTGTGGATCGGGCAAACGATGCTGAGATTCCATTCATCAGGCATACATTCGTCTGACCAAATATTAGAAATGAGTTGGTGTATGCACTCTACCAATTCATCCCCAGCTGCCTTGAAGAGTTCGGCCGGTAAGCCGTCAGGTCCAGCAGCCTTGTTGGATTTCAGCTTAGATATTGCTATCCTCACTTCGTTTTGGTCAGGTGGAGGGAAATTTTGACTATCATCGTCTATGTTGAATGGTTCATTCTGCCTGACAGCGGGATGTTGATCTTCGTCGCCGTTATACAGTCTGCAGAAGTAGTTTTTTCCATATTCTCAGCACCGACTATGATTCTACTACTAGGTTTCCATTTTCATCTCTACAGGTTTCTGTACGGGTATTACTTCTCTGACACGTTCTTTTTACCTTTTGGTAAAACTTCCGTACATTGTTCCTGGAGTATAAACTCTCGATATTCTCAAACGCGCGCTTCTCATGCTCTTTATTCTTCTTTTAGAGAAGCCGATGTTCTTCCCGTCTTTTTTGCTCGTAGAGCTCACGAGCAGCTCTCGTCTTCCTTTGCAGCGCCGCTTTATATGCCTATTGTTTTGCTAAGGTGGTGGAGTCAACGGTGGCGTCTATAGTTCCAGTTAGGTTGAACTTAGTGAATACCTTGCGCGAGCTGCTTCGACGTATTCGGATCAAAGGTCGGTAAGGAATTTCCAATGTTGGTCAGGACATTGGAATAGAGATGGTGGCGGAGGAGCCCTTAATGGGCCAACGGCAGCGCTCATACTCCCGTAATTGACTACTGGCACCGGTGTACCCGGCCCCTCGTCCTAGGGGAATAATTAAGGAACTGGCCCTCCAGGTTGGGGGTTGTGCCGTCGGGGTAACTTCCCTACCACATAAAAAAACCCATGGTTCCGAAACAACTTACAACTTACGTAAGTTGATAAAATTTACTGTAAGTTACAGAGCTGTTTATACTGGTAACTTTTTCAGAAGCTACTTACGTAAGTAAAACTTACATGTGTAATCCTGGCCTTAGACAGAGCCATAAATCGCGACAAAAAGTTAAGTTAAAGTTTTAAATTTTTAAATTTTAAAAAAGAAGTTTACAGAAACAAGAAAAGTTATAAATCTTTTGGTTTGGCTGATGGCCGTCTACCAGATTGACGATTAAGATACTACTTAATAAATATATTGACTTCAATATGAAATTAAAAAGTTCTCCTGAACCTATAGCGAAGGGCATTCAGTGCATAATTGTATAATGAATGCCATCCTTGCCATCCATTCAAAATGCAGATTGCCTCATCTTCACCTAGGATAGTTGATCCAAAGAAACGTAAACGTAATTCCTTTAAAATTGGACAAATAGCAAGAAAGTGAAACACATCTTCTCGTATATCCAAATTGCACATATTTGCCAAAATTGGAAGGTCTGGGCAGTGTGGTATAAAATTTAGGTGTACTAGCACTCCTCTCAATTAGAGTTTAGAAAATGCGTACTGTCATGGAGATGATATGTTAATTTGCTATAGAGCAACCTATGCTGAGATGATTGGGCTTCATTAGCATACCTCTCGTACACATTGTTTCCTGTTTTTTCAAGCAGAGTGTTAAATTGACATCTCATTAACGCAGCAGCACATCTGGTGAAATACTTAGGCTTACACCACACTCGGATGCAAGATTCTGCCACTCACCCACGAAGTTAGCTCTTGTTGTTAAAATATGTGTAAGAACAATTTTCGGCAACCTCTTTTCGTCCATCGACATTACTTTGATTATTATCGAAAGATTCGCTTCAGGAAATATCGGAAAAATGTTTCCACTGCTAGGAAAGAGCGGTATCCCCACACCTGGGCTCCATATAATAGTATTGATGCCGCAGTTGCGCGAAACAGTTTTTTTTTGAGCTATGGGTTACATAATTATTCATAATGCAGCGTCCCAGATCGAAGAAAGTGCTCGCTTAACATCTGATAATTTCGCCTCCAAGTGTTGGTTCATATTTAAGTTGCCTGATATCAGAACTCCAAGATATTTGTATTTGCGCACATTTTCAACAACCTCACCACAATATGTCCATTTTTCGATTCTGGAATATCTGCCGCCTCCATCTCTAAATACCATTGTTTTCGATTTCTCCAGGTTAACGAAGAGGCTCCAGCATTTACAATATTCGCTTAGCCTATTCATCATTAGCTGCATACCATTTACCGTATCAGCAAGGAAGACAATATCATCCGCGTACAACATTCCAGGGATCTTTGCTAGGCAAAAATCTATACCTCCTCCTACAGCATCTGTTATGTCATTGATGAACAATATAAATACGAGTAGTAATGCACTCAATATACACCCTTGCTTCACTCCCATTGCTGATGTGAATTCATCAGATATGGATTCTTCATCCCATACATACGCCACATTATTTTCATACATTGCTCTTAGGGTATAGATGACTTTGTTGGAGATTCCGATTTTGTGTAATTTGTAGAATAGTGCCTCTCGTGCTATGGAGTCAAATGCCGCTCGAAAGTCAACAAAAAATGCATATAACTTTTTATGTTTCTTTTTATAAATTTCAGCAATGTTCGTTAATACAAATATTTGTTCGACAGTAGAGTAGTTTTCTCTAAAACCTGCTTGAAACTCCGATAAAACCTCATTGTTTTTAACCCACTGAGTAAGCCTATTATAGATCAAAGCAGAAAAAAGTTTTGCAGAAGTGTTCAAAAAAGATATTCCTCTATAGTTAGTTGGATCGTTGTAGTCCCCTTTTTTGTGTAGCGGATATATGATTGCTTTTTTGAAGCTTCCTGGAACAGATGCAGTTTCAAAGATTCGATTGAATTCCGACGTGAGCGCATATACAAATTCGTCTGTGCAATTTTTATAAAATTCGAATGGAATACGGTCATCTCCTGGTGCTTTCTTTCAATTACCTTTTTTACTTCTTGCAATGAAAATGGAACATCCAAAAACTCGTCAGTAAAAAGAGGCGACAATCTAAGCAAAGTCCAGCGATCAGCTTGGGTTTTATATAAATCAGCGGAATACTTCGAAAAACAAATGGAGACATCAAAAATTAAGTTCCTATATCGATGCATAAGCACTTAACGTATGGGTGGATGTTTTGGAAGGAAATGGGTACCGCATTAGTCCAAAAAACATCGACTATTTTTGTTGCCCGTTCTCTGATCCACTTAGGCTTATTCGAGACATTTATTTGAATTGAAGTGTGCTTACCAAGTGCAAAACGTTCAAATATCTGGGTCTATGATCCATCGCATATTTGTAGGGGGGATGAAGTGCCGGGAATAATCTGCTATCTTCTGTGACCGAAAAAGCACTCAGATACACTTCGCAATGTAAGTAAATAAACGGTAGCTGAGATAAAGATGCTTGATAGCAGGAGTGACAAGCTTGATCGAATAAAAAGTTCGAAGATCCGTGTAAGCATTCGCGTCAAAGACACCATTTCACCATTTCCTCGTCAAAAGGTAGGTAATATTAATGAATGGTCCACTGATATCGCGAAAGAGAGTCAGGATTAAAAATTCATTGATCAATGCACTTCGCCACGAATCACATTTGCGAGGGATTTCGCATTTTGGAACTGTGTAACTCGCGCGTAAACACTACCGCATTTCGGTTTACTACGTTCGCGCAAACAGACTATGTATGTAAATGCGAATGTTATTCGATCCATTTCAGATGCTATACATACTTTGATGGCAAGGGTTGTTGGCGGTGGGTTTTGAATTGAAAATGTAAATGAATGAAAAATAACGAAAGCGAACGATTTCTGAAATTTTTCTGCATTAAGGACAGAGGAACAAACCATAACATTGGAACAGTTCATCTATATAGTCGAATTAATTATTATTATTATAATGCGCGTTGCTTTCTCCAGTTTGTAGAGCAATACTCTTCCGTGTAGCAAGCAACAAAATCTTGCTTTGCATTGTTTGCATAGCTCTGCTATTTTATTTTGGAAACTATTTTCTATAATTTCTTTATTTAAATAAGCATTTATTGAAAACATTGTTCCAAAAACAAATTTTTTAAACAAACTATATTCTTCCCATAACACTTTGACAGATGAATCGAAATGTTTGTGGAAATATGACGGGAAATATGGAAATCCGATCCAAGATCAGGAGGCCTGCCAATATTTTTTGAGGTCAAGCAAGCGAAGCCCACAGGCTGATCAGCACAAATGCAGTGAACTGGGAGGGTTATGATCCCTAACCTCGCCGAAGAAGATCCAAAAAGCTCCATCATTTCTAATCACCCACATTATTAGAAAATAAAATCCTACTCCTGTTAATGAATTAAAATTACGTTTGTTTTTATTTATTTTCTTCATCTGTTGTGTTTTTTTTTTACATTACATTTTTCGCTTATATATTTAATAAATTTTGTTATTACTTCTTTCCTTATTACCTAAGTACACTGTTTAATTTCTTGAATTTAATTGATTTTTTTTTTTTTGTAGCTTATGTTATAATAAATTTGTTTTAAATTTTGTATGTCTTAACAACATGTAAAATAAATTATAAAATTTTAAATATATTGTTTATATATAATGTGTTCACGTTTCAATAGTTGTTCAGTAAAATTTCTTTTCCATTCACGATTTTCTGTTTTCTATTGGCATTCGGCTACATACACATATAATCTTATATATTTTTTTCTTATAACTTTTGCATATTTTTGTTTTTGGAAAAAATACAATTTTACTGTATACATTAAGTTTCTTTAATATTTTTTTTTTTTGTATTTACTCTAACCTTTTCAAATCTATAAAATATAATTAATAAACATTGCAATATACATTTTTTTTTTGGATGTATTTAATTTTTGTTTTATTTTTAAGTCAAAACAAACATTTTATTCTTTACGGCAGTGTCTTGTGTTTCTTATTATTTTACATGTTGTTCTGTAAATATCAAAGTTTTATGTTTGTTTGTTTTTTTGGTTTGTCTTTGTTTGTTTCTGTTTTTGTTTCAATTGTTTTTATTTTGCATATGCTACAAAATGATTGGTCAAGTTAGTTGTTTGATTAAGAAAATTTAGATTAAAAATCGTATAAGAAAAATGTTAACAACACATTGTCGTCAGTACGTGTAAGCGATACAGTCAGTATATATAATAAATCATTCAGTTTTTTTTTTGTTAGAATAATATGAAACGTAATTGAAAGTTTATTTCTTAATATTGAAAATTATTTTAATGCATATAAGTTAGTAAAATTAAAAGTATATACAATTATTATTATTTTTTTTGTTTATCTGTTTGTGATTTATTTGTTACCGTGTAAGATCCAAATTTTAATAGTATTGCACATGCTCTTCAATTTATTATTTAATTTAATTTTTTAGGTTTGAAATATACCTTTGAAATAAATTTCTTGTCAACAACCAATAAAAAATTGACAGTGTCGTCTAAAATTCGATTTGATTATAGTAGGATAGATTGTAAGATTCTTTCCAAGTTAGTGTTATCCTTATAAAACTGTCAACCGTAAAAGCATGTTGTTTCTTTTTGAACTTCTCTTTGAGGAGAAGGGTTCTGGTTTTGTTTTGGTTTTAATTTTGGCTTTAACGTTTCCATTTTGTGTAAATTTAGGTGGGTTCTAGCTTCACCTTGCGTGTGATGTTTGGCATCGAAAGGACGGTTTTCATATATATATATATTTTTAATTTTAAGCTCACAAGGTATTATTATCAAATAAGGATAAATAATTTTGCTTTTATTTTGTATGCAATTTCTCGTATTTATAAAACAACACAATGGATGGATGGTACTTACTTACATTTAGTAAACAAGGACTTGACCCACTTTGAAGACAATGATTTGTTTCATCCTTATTGCAATGTGTTCTCTATGCCCATTTTCTTACTGCTAAAAGGATCCTCATAGAAGCTTGCAGGACTATATTCTCTCAAAACAATAAGTTCTGTGTCTTAACTCGAAAAATTAGAGCCAATTCCACGGTTTTCCGTATACAAAACTGGCTGTATGTGCTATGTTTCAAGCCATAAGGCATTAGCACTAAGGACCACTCAGTAAGAACGGGTTAACTTTTCTAGCATTTGTTACTAGAAATTTGATAATGAATCTTAAAAGTTGGCCAAGCTTAAAGCTTTTATTCAAATTTGCTTCCACTTTTATCTAAAAGTGTTTAAAACTATGGGGCCTTACAAAATTGCTAACATTACCAATTTTTCTAAATATTGTCAAAAAATTGCAACAAACATCACACGCCCCTCTCAACATTTCCGGTATTGTGTAAACTGTATTTATTATTATTTTTCTACTTTGTATTTCTGTATAATGTTGTTAAATACGTTTATAGATAAATAAAAAACATTGAAGTAAAAATCTACTTGTGAAACGATTAATAGCTGTGTGTATAAGATATACGTTAAATTTTCTTTTCGATATTTATCGTATTGTACAAATTTTTGTTGGAAAAAAAATTACAATAAATTTTTGTTTTTATAAGGAGTTTTTGTGTACTTTCGCTTGGTTTTCAGTTCGAAAATGTTAAAAATACGTTTTCTCGATTTGTGATGTGATTTACTTTTTAGTTGGAAAGGAATGAGAAGACTGAATGAGTTCGTATTCTTTTGATAAATTTGTTTCCTTTTGATGTTTTGATTTGAAGTGAATGTGTAAACGAGATGTGTGCGCTTGAATAAACCGATTCACATTGATGAATTGAAAGAACTTACCTCTGCAATGAGTTTGTTCAAACGCATTAAACTGCAGCATCCGGATAGTTAGAAAATCATCTTATCTGTTGAAGGGAGTACCAATACTACTACTACCATTAGTTACGTTATGGTTCGAATACTCATAAGAGAAACAACATCTTGAAGAAAATTCAAATGTATGTACATAGTACCTCACAAGAGGCAAATGCGATTGCTTGCCCTTATAGTTATATTCAATTCAAGAGCAGCTAACTCCAATTTGTCTACGTCCTTTCTTCCTACATCTCTTGGTTAGATTATCCGAAGAAAAGTTTTAAATGACTACCTGACTCTCGTAGCTGGACCAGTATCTTGAGAGCTTCACGATAACAACCATCCTTAGGGAGGTAACAATCCTTAATTTTCTTCAAAGCTTGGGCTTGGAGGTGCTCCTGTTCCTCCGAAACTGGTAGAATCGAAATGGGCCACACCAAATTTATTCGAAATACATCCTGATAAAATTGAACTGGTTCTTTTCACTAGGAAATACAAAATTGCTCATGTATACCCCCTTGTATGCGCATTTCTTTGGTTTTGCCATTTCCAAAATGTAGGGCTTTATAAAGTTACAAAGCATACACCGGGAGTCTAGTCACGCCGTTTTTTTCGGGGGCGTTTAGTATTATATTTGGCGATGGTTCAATCTTACTTGGGTGACCTTATTAGAACATGTGAATATTGTTAGTTATGATAAAAACCACGCCCACTTTGCTTTTTAAATCGTTAATCATTACACTCGGCAATCTTCTTATCCACTAGTTATTTCATCTTCAACTCGGTTATAAGGGTCTAAATGCACATAAGTCCACTTTTACATTCAATTTCCCAATGTGAACCCTCTTTCAGGATATTCGATATAATGACGACGCATGTTTAGATTATGTATGTATGTAATGTCAGCATAATTTCTTCCGTGTATAATTTTTTTTTTTTTGTATAATGCATTATTTTCTCTAAAAAGTTTGATATTCATTGATCTATATTTATGTATTGTAATTACTCAGTATATGCATATATTATATATTTTCATATATTAATAAATTATTTTCAAATCTAACACCTATACAGAGATGGGAACAAGTTTTATTTAATTTTATTCTTTCTTTAATCAAATGTTATGTTATTTCGATTTATTTTATTTTTTTTATTAAACTATGTTACCCTTAATTTTAAATTCTTAACGTTAATATATCTTTTTAGTTTTCATTAAAATTTACGAATTTCTTTTTCCTTAAAAAAAATTATTATTATTATTCTTTTTTTGTTTTGTGTTAGTAATAAATAAAAAATAAGTACACAACAGTTTTTTTTTAATTGATTTTTTTGTTGGTTTTATTGTAAATCATAAAGTAACGATATTAAATATTTTAAAATAAATAATATTTTAGTAAATAAGTACTTTTATACATATATTTATATATAATTTTCACTTTTTCACTTTATTTATAATTTATGACTTAGTTTATATGAAGTTGCTTTTTTGTTTGTTTAATTTGAATAAATGAACGATACTGTGTTTCATGCTTTATTTGTATAAATATTTTTGTTTTTTTATTACATTCTTTTTTTCTTGTTTGTTCGATTCGAGGGTTGTACCTATGCTAAGACTTCTTTCAAAATTTAAATCACTCTATTCCTGTGCAAAAAATGTTTTTTTTTTCTCCTTTTTTTGCTCAAATTATGCTACGAAGTAAATCAGTTAAATCACAAAAAAAAATGTAAATCATACAAAATTTGTTTTCATCTTTTATTAGTTATTTTGGTTTTTTGCATATTTATTTTTTTTTTTTTAATTAAGAAAAGTGTTGGGATTGATTATTATTTATGTAAGAATCGTAGCAATGATTTCCATTATTTTTTTTTTTTATTTCAAATCGTTTACTCCAGTCGTGCTTTGTATGTGGTTTTCCAGATTTCGGCGAGTGTGACGGCGCTGTGGAATCGATGGAAAATGCAGAGTGGCAGTGTCACACGTTGGATTATTGACCATGGAATGAAGCCGTAGAAATCAAGTTGGACCTGTAACATGCAATTAAGAACCCAAATCAATATAAACATAAAAACAAAAAAAGAATATTTGGAAAATTGAATGTAAAAGTAATGCTTTCATAAAAATTTGTTAGTACAGTCATATATCTATTATCTATAAATATAAGCCGATCACTTTTTATGTGTTTTAACATTAACGGATGCGAAAGTATTTTACACTGGCTCTCCGAACCCGTATTTTTGTAAGAATAAGAGCCCAGACACACTTTCGGTTCAGATATCTTTCTTCCCGAATTTATTTGAACAATTTAAAAAAAAAAAGAACAATTGAAATCTTCAAAGTTTAAAAACTAGATGTTGGCGTGGTATTTATGTATCGATTAAATCGATCAGCATTTTAGGATTGTTCAGATCCGTCAGATCGTGTATAACAAAAGTTTGTATGGTCGAATTGAAGGATTTTGTATGTATGGGCGCTATTAATTAACTGAATATCGCGCAATACCACGACATAAAAGCTCTTCATGAAGTAGTGCGAACAACAGAAAAATCCCTACAGTATAAGGAATACACTTTAACGACCTTTCTAGACATAGAAGGAGCTTTTAACAATGTACACACTGAAGCAATTCTAGAGTCCCTCACGGAGCTGAGGATAGAAACCTACCTAAGTCAATAGATAGTCTCTATGCTCAGCACTAGAACTATTCAGGCATCTCTAGGAAACAGCACCATAACCAAATTTGCCAGTAGAGGAACGCCCCAAGGTGGAGTCATCTCACCTCTACTATGGCTAATAGTCATGAATAAAATCCTTTTATGCTTAGACAGAGAAAGAATTAAAGTAGTTGGGTATGCGGACGACATGGTGATTTTAGTGTCGGGACTTTTCCCTCCCGTGATAAGTGAGATCATGGAGAGAGCTCTAAGTAAAGTCACCGCATGGGCCAGAAAGTGTGGACTTGGAGTCAACCCAAATAAAACTGAACTGATCCTTTTCACCACAAAAACTAAAATACCCGAATTCAATCTTCCTTGATTAAACGGTCAGATACTCTCCTTATCTTCCAGTGCTAAGTACCTATGAGTTATTCTAGATCCTAAACTTAACTGGAAACCAAATATATACGAACGAGTAAAGAAAGCATGTATAGCCTTCTATGCCTGTAACAGAACCTTCGGCAAAAGATGGGGCCTGCAACCAGAATTGACCCTGTGGATGTACACAGCTGTAGTACGCCCAATCCTTACCTACGGGTCGATAGTATGGTGGCCGGCCCTTAAAAAAGCCTATAACATAACCAACCTAAATAAGGTGCAAAGAGCAGCATGCATAGGCACCACAGGCGCCCTACGGTCAACTCCGTCAGACGCTCTAACAGTCCTGCTACACCTTTTACCCCTAGATCTACATATCACAAACATCTCAGCGCACAGCGCAATCAGACTCAGAGAGTCCAAGTGTTGGACTGCGAAACCCTATGGGCACAGCAATATCCTAGATTCTCTACCAGGAGAACTCGTATCGACTCCAACAGACTACATCATCCCCACATTGAACATCACAAAGCGTTTCGATGTACAATTCCCTACAAGAAAAGATTGGCAAGATTGACAGGCGACCAGTGGATTCGATCTAACAGTCTACACCGATGGGTCAAAAATGGACTGTGGGGTTGGTGCGGGTGTTTTCTCGGAGTCCCTGAACATAGCAAGACCATATCGACTCCCGGACGCTGCCAGCGTCTTTCAAGAGGAAGTACTCGCCATTCGCGAAGCCTGTCGCCAAATCAAGTCACACACAAATACACTACCAAGGCAAAGAATCGCTATTTTAATCGATAGCCAAGCTGCTATCAAAGCCATTGGCTCGGAAACCATTTCCTCGAAACTAGTACTAGAATGCCGACAGGAGCTGGCCTCGTTAGATGGCCAATGCATGGTGACCCTAGTCTGGGTTCCAGGCCACAGCAACGTTGATGGCAATGAACATGCTGACGAACTGGCCAGGCGACTCTCAGCCCTTCAATGCTCACTTGCTGAACTTGTTCACACCCCGCTCGGGGCAATTAAGGCAAACATCTCCTCAATCTTTCTTAGAAAAGCTAACCTTAAATGGTCCAGGTTAACGAACTGCGTCATTTCCAGAAAGATGTGGCCTAACTACAACAAGACCAAAACAACTGCCCTATTGAAAAGAACACGCAGACATTGCCCGTACAATCGCGATAATCACGGGACACTGGCCGGTAGGAGAGCACGCAGCCAAACTAGGTATCCCATATAATACACACTGCCGTAGTTGCAACATAACCACCGAAAAGGAAACAATTATCCACTACATGTGCAATTGTCCAGCACTAGCTAGGGCTAGACATCAAGCATTAGGCAAACCCTTCTACAATTCACTTGAGGAGATGTCGGGAAATAACATAAATGAGCTAACCCTCTTTTTAAACCCCACAGGCTGGCTCAAGATTGTCCTCACCAACACACATCAACATCCAAGGTCGCATGAGTCGTGGTATCAAAACGGCACAACTGTGCTAATTGGGTCTCTGTTTTTACAGAACCGCCACTTCTACCTACCTACCCTACTAATCCTGAGATAAACTGTCTGCCATGGGATACCATTTTTTTGAGGCCTCGACTTGTAATATCTAATACAAGGCCTGAGAAAAAAATTCTTCAAAATGTAATATTTTTTAGTCTTAATTATAGGGTTCATAAAACAAATAAATAAATAAATATTTGGCGCAACAGCTCTTTAAGTGCCAGGGCCTAGCTTCTTGCAACCGGTCATGTTTTTTAGAGGAAAATATTTTTGCACCTATCAACCTAAAATCTTTCTTTTCTATATCTAATAATAAATTTAACTTATACATAATACACAAAACGCACTTATAACGTAAGTCTAAGAACTAATATTTTAATAAAATTTATATAGATGCTTATAATAAGATATTAAATCTTGTAGTATCAAGTCACAATTAATAAATGAAATAAAAAAAAATGAAATGAAATAAATGTTGTCTGCGTTATATTTTTCACACGAATGGAAGGGACCTACAGTTTAGTGCCGTATCCGAAGAGCAATTTGGTTTGAGAAGCTGTTTCGAGACAACAATACTTTCGGATGTTTGCCAGACGTTCTTGAAAGGTGGGAGCGTGAAAAAACTTGTTGGTGTTTTCTGGGATTCGAACTTGGAACCTCACGCGTAGTGGTCCGACGCACTAACCACTTAAGCCACGGCGCCCTATAGGGTGCATAGAAAGTTTAAAATATTGATGTAGAAATGGTGATCAAGTTTGACATTACTGTTAAACCAAAGACCATATAAAAACAAGATGGTGCTCGCTATACGCGTACAAAAAAGTTGTCCGAACATTTGTGTATAGGGTTCCTATAGCATGACCCCCGAGGTTTTCAGAATATTTTCGCTCTCAATAGTTAATTCGTTTTCAGAGCTGTTTTTTCTTTTTTTTTTTTTTGAATACGTTTTTGCAAAACAATAGAAGGGAGGGAATAAGATAAACAGAAACCTTTCCGTATGTTTTGGTTGGAAAAATGTTTTTCTCTCTCTGATCACGTCCTATGATCCCGACCCGCTAGTGCCTGGAAGAACTTTTTACTTTTCATCAATTTGTGCGAGTTGCACTATCTTGGTATTATGGTATATATATGAAATTTGGTCAAAACGGATATTTATCCAAAATCATAGTTTTAAGTTACAGACTTTTTAAAGTTCATTAATTTGTTCAAAGTCTAGTTTTGGAATTTTTAGTAGTGTTGTTCTGCAATAATAAGAATTCTGCCTACCAATACTTATGTTGCTAAGACTAGACGAAACAGACTTTTTTCTGAGCAGTTCGGTATACTCAACTCAATTTTGACAAAAATGGACCTATGCCTTTTTGACCAAACTTCATAAATGGTCTTTGGTTATAATACATAAGGAAGCTTGAAGAATAGGGTCTATTACTTCAGCTATCAGCCAGTTTATTTATCTGTACGCTCGACTGCAGCCTAAACGGCTAGACCAGTTTGCTTAAAATTTCATATCTAGGTCGTATGCGGTTAGAGTTTGATACTGAATCGAAATTTTCGTTGAAGCCTCAAAATCAACAGTAGGTACTCCACTTGAATCCGATTTAAAAAAAATTGTTTTTTTAGTTTTTTAACATAGGGATTCGTTCATAAGCCGAACAACGTGTTTGTGGAATACCTGTAAAATATGTGGTTCCAGCAAGACAAACAATGGATGAAACAATGGCGTTATTGAGAGGAACGTTTCCAGATCGTGTTATTGCGAAAAGAGGCGAAGCCATGGGGCAGCATGACCTTGTGATTTAAATCCTTTAAACTTTTGGCGTTTATATAGAGTTCAGGTCGAGTTGAAGCCAAGCTTTACCCCACATGCTATATAAACGGAGTTTATAATGAATGTTAAGTACATTATATGTGGGGTATTGATATTAAATAAATGCTCATTGCATGGCAAGTTTTTACTAACAAAATTGTGTTACGATATTTTACTTACCGGTGGGTTTTCAAAATTAGCATTAGCAAATTTTGAATTTGAATAATTTGTAAACGAATAGCAAGATACAAGTTCATAAGTGCGACACAGTCGACCTCTTTATTTAATTTCATATACCATATGCGGGATAAATGCACTACTGTTCACAAAACGCTCTAAAAAAAACTACGGAGTGATAAGACTGGGTCACGGTAAAGTGTTTAGATTTTGCAAATTAATGTGAAATCGATAAGAGCGAACAAATTCGGTAAAAATAACTATTTTGACCACAATACCTAAATTTGGCGTTTCCTTTGTTGTTTAGGATGCAATTCAAGGTATGTATATTCGACCAGGTGCAGATAATTGTGTGCTGCGCTTTCCATAAGCAACAGGCAAGTGCTAAACCTTTATTGACATTAATACAAGCTGTCAGTACATGTTGGCACTCGTCCTTGCACATGATGGATTTTTGTGAAGACTGCCACTTTCTTCTACGTATAGTAGTGCCTCTAGGTTCTTGGCCCGTTCTCTGATAGAGTTGTTCGTTAGAGATACCAAAAGGTCAAACGATACTCAAGATGATTCTTAGACATCTGCTTAAGAAGGTTAGCAGCTTGAGTGTGATAGTGGTATCCACCTTTCAAGTACTGCACCCATAAAGCTGTACTTGTCCTACATTGGAGCGGAATAGTCGCAGCTTGGTTCTTATTCTGAAAACATTACTTCTCCAGACTTTGGATAGCATTTTGGACGATCTCCAAGTTATGTATCCAACGCCATATTGGAGCCGCGACGGTTAAATTCCTCCATAGTTTCAGGAATTCAATGTTTCTATGCGTTCAATATCGTCAAGCAGACAAGTCCATCTATTCTGAGTAAAAAGAACTAACGCAGTATTTGGATCGACGAATCATGTTTAGAATATCGGTTTTATTATAATTTCATCTTGAAAGCCGCTACTTTATGTTACACCAAGTGTTTTGGAAAAAACTTAAAAAATATTTTATTGCATTTTTCCTCAACAATTCCAGGAAACTCTAGGGCGGATGAACTCGCTAGACAGGGTACTACTCAAGGATTCTGCCAGATAGGCAAACCCTTGGAATGCCCCTCGCTCCATGTAAGCATCTACTGAAGCTGAACGCTATTAGCAATACCAACCTTAGGTGGGATATTGGCTCTACGTGTCACATTTCGAGGCAGATCTGGCCTAAGCTGGACCAGAAACGTAGTGCCGACTTGGTTAAACTAAAGCGATTACAGATCAGCTGCGTTTTCGGTGTCATCACCGGACACTGTCTAATCTAATCTTTTTCAGTGACTTCTGCAGGAGCTGTAGGGACGAGGAGGAGGAGGAAACCATTCTTCACTTCCTAGGCACATGTCCTGCTCTATCACGCAAAAGAATGCTCAGTCTAGGAGCTCCCTTCCTTGACGACATCAGCGATTTTGCGTCCTTAGACGTCATGAACATCCATCGCTTCATCAAAAGCTCCGGTTGGTTTTATTAGTCTAATGGTAGATCCTTGGCATCACAATGGACCTTCACTGGTCTAAGTGTGTCTGCATCGTGGTGCAGACAGCTAATCTAACGTAACCTAACCTTTCCTCAATAATTAATCCCGTAGTGCTAAACAACCAAAGTCGGATATATATTTGTGTTAGTTTCAACAAATGCTATCAGATGAAAGCAGTTATTTTTTTGGTACTTTGCTAAACTTAATATCACTTCTTAGCTTAGTGATTGTTTTGTGTAATCCACTGAGAATACTACTGAAAGCACTACTTTCGCCTATTAGCATCAATGCACTCTTAACATCTACTTACCGGATTAGCGAACACCTTTTGAGCTTCGAACGTGTAAATGGCAAACATAGATACATTGCAAATGAGTAAAAATGTAACAATCTGTCGTCCTGGTTTGCTGCGGTCATGCTCTGGTAAATGCACACGACGCCTTGATACATCAGCAATGAACAGCAATTGAAGGATAACTTGGAATACAGCTACAATGCCAGTAGTCATGACTAGAAGATTGGGTTCGCTCTCGAGAGCCTTCAATGAACCAGCTATTACGCTAAAAACTGAGTATGTGAATAGGCCGAATGCCGAGATGCGCAGAAGTATATCGTTAAGGTTGCTTTGTTCCTCGCAACGGAACTTTAGTGACTTTACTCTGAAATTGAAAACGTCATTGTTAGTTTTTTTTTCCACGATTCACTTATGTCCTCTTACCTTATAAAACCAATAATGATAGCCAGAACCGCAAAGGCCATCAGTGCACAGTGACTAGCATCAGCCAGGTAGATTGCTAACAACGAGAATTGTGGATGACGAACGAGTACAAAGAACAAGATTAGACAAATCAAGGAACCGACTAACAACAGCAATCCAAAGAACAGTCCCTTGGACGAGCCAACACAATCCACTCGACCGGAACGGGCTTGCTGTGCCATTGCTACAGCGCGACGGGACAACATAACCTCAAGTCGATGTTCAAGGTCTTCGTCGTTCATATGCCTGGGGTAACGCCCGATATGCTTCCACATAACATACAGTACTACGGCACCGATTAGGGAGTACTCAATGATGAAGGGATACAGGTATGGCGCGGAGTCGTAAACGATGGTTCCCATAATGTCTACACGTCCACAAGCAGTTGAGTTGAGGGTGCCAATACTGGAGGAAAGCGCTGCAGGGTATATATTGTCCAAACTCTCGATGGCATCAATGGGAATCACAGGCTCTGGGTGCGAAATTCCTGAGAAAGTCTGATAGCTATTTTCGAGACCGCCAAATAAGTTGTTCATAAGAAAACCGTTCTCAGTGGATGAAGCTGGGGTGGATGAAGTGAATGCTGAGAAAAACGACGCAACGCTGCTGGATGGACCTCCTAAGGTAGTGGTGCTGGGTGTAGTCCCTGAGGTTACATCAAATGTTCCGGGAATCACAGTCGACTGGAAGAGGTGTGTAGCTGGGGCTTCAGTAGTCGTGGTAGTGCTCGTGGTAGTAGTTGATGTGATGAACTTCTTCAACTTTCGCATCATAGTTGTACTGGCCCATGCAATTGCAGCGGTGGTTGATGGCAACTCAGTGGTAGTTGTCGATGTAGTGGAAGAAGTGCTTCGTGACGATGTGTTTTCATCATCATCGCTAGTAAGACCCCGTGTCACACCTTCAGCTGTGGACCGCACTATCTTCGCCAGAACATTGTCAGGCTCGCCTCCAGCATCGGCTTCAATCATTTCAAACTCGTTATTCGGTCCAATATGGGTTCTCAAGACGGTACCAGCATGTCGCAAAGTATGACGTCGAATAGACTCGAGGATAATGGAATCTTCTGGAGTTGGTCCACGGCGCTGATGATAGACTGTGATCTCATGCAAAGACTCCTTAACCATGGTACGGATCCAAACGCAAATATTGGTCGCTACAACGTGCATCAGTCCAAAACGGGCAATGACCTTAAATCGGTGGATGTTGAGCTAGAAAAGGACAAGAGGATATTACTCTAGAGATGCTAAGGCACACTTTTAAAGGGAGCTTTTGGTATGCGGGATATAAAGTGGGTTAAAAATTTAAGAGGAGCAACTATCCAAGGTTTGCCATACCTGTAACGGATTTAGGGCGATCCTGGAAGTCTGCGTACGGGTACATATATTAAATCTATTGCAACTACTTTATAGGGTATTTGGTAGGAATAATGGGGATAGTGGGGAAAAGTTTTTTTTGCCAATTGATAGAGTGAAAGAAAGGGAGACAACAATCAACTAAATTTTGTTTTACTCACTCTTGCATTCATAAAAATGAAGTACATCTGCATGAATGTAAAGACCATTTGTAACAATGGGTTTACACCAATGAGGATGTGATGGCATGGGGATTCGAATGGGATCTCGAAGAATGAACCGAACTCCAAGCCGATATAGATCATGGCTCCTAATCCAAAAGCTGCAAAGTAGATATGTATGGTTAGTCTCAAGTAGATCGTTATGGATCCGTCTGTTACCAATTGCACCAACACGAAGAAAGAAACTGCCATGGGTGGGATCACTGTGGGTCGTTTTCCGTTTGCGGACATTCTTTGGTGTAACGGCAGCTTCAACTTCGGCTTGCGAATCCTTCAAATTTATTTCGAAAAAAAATAGTTATTATCTGTGTTTTAAATCAAAAATGTATATTTTTTTTTTTTTGTTTACTGTAATTGTAAAACTAATCATGTTATATGAATGAATGTTCTTGGAGTGTGTATAATACATCAGGAAGACATTTGATTTCTTATGTACAATCAGAAACAGTGATGAGATGATTAGGAGATGTCCTGCAATCGATTTGCATTTTTTTTTGTATTCTTTAGACATCCAATACATAAACCAAAATAAAATAATTAATGTGCGGGGCCATGATTGGGAAAATGGAAATAAGCATTTCCGATGTCAGGATAAAAAGATCGCATTATTCGCGTTAAACTATGAACAAGAATTTAAGTTAATCCGTTGTTCATATACCATATCTGCCGCCCAGCATCTGACATTTCTGAAGTGTATCTGACCGAAATTCCTAAGATCTATTAGATTAGCACCATTCAAGCTAAAGACGATGGAGAAAGGTACGATATGAGCTACATAACCCAAACTTAGAGCCAATATCATGCGTATCGGCTGGCAAATCTACGAATCCAATCTTTATAATCTTCTGAAAGGCTAAGAGGGGCCTAAGGTATTAAGTGAAAGAAGAGATCCGATTAAAAAAAATTATTTCTCAAACCTTGAGTGAATTGCATTTTTCGTATCGAGAATACAGTGCCTTAATACCACAGTAAAAAATTTATTTTTCATTGCCTTCAAAACGACTTTCTACGGCCACCTTTATCTCGTTCTCATATGCAAATCTCCGGCCTCGTAGCTCCGTTTTCAAATTGGAAAAAAGAAAAAAGTTGCTCGGGGCTAAGTCTGGTTTGTAGGCTGCGTTGAAGAACCCGTGTCTTTTAAGGACTGTCTCGAAACGCGCACTCGAGTCATCGTTGGTTGTCGAACAGTGTGAGCATTTTCGGTACCCAGCGCGCACAAATTGTGTTCATGTCTAAATGCTTGTGCAGAATTTCTCCAATGCGTTCTTTGCTGATGTGCAACTAGTCCGCAATCTCTCACATTGTTATTCTTCGGTCGGCCAGAACACAATCATTTAAAAAAAAATTCCTACGTTTTCTTCAGTGACTACTGACACAGAACGACCTGGGCGGGGGCCATCTTCACAGCTCTCTCGCCCTTCTTGAAATAAGCGAGCCCATTTTTGACCATGGTATACGAGGGCCTAGAAGCTTTAGGCGATTTTTCTCTTTCTACGATGTACTTTATCACAGCGCGGTGCTCAAAATTACGAGAATTTCCTATTTCGCCTGACATGGTGATGTTTATATAAGCCACAGTTAGTGCTATCACTAATGAGAAGATGACTCTTTGTTGAATTTCTTAGGCCGCGAACTTATCAGCCGCCACACATACGAGTACCTGTACTTTTATACCATTTCCCTAAGCTGTTTAAATGGCCCAGATAAGCACATATGAAGACAAAGCGAACATTCTACTATAGCTTATGGAACCAATCTTAGCACGTATTCAAAAATGTGTCCTTTAAGCTTAACAGAGCAATGAGGTAACGTTTCAGAGCGGAGACGATTCTCAATTTAATGACCTGAAGCTACCAACGTCAACGTAGAGCTCCTACAAATAGGAAATTAAACAACTTACCCTTATTTATCTTAAGTATATCAGTGTACCCTCACTAACGGAAATACAAGTTTGGTCCAAATCAGTTGAGCTCTTTGTGAACTACCTTCTCCTACGTTACGGCGTTGAAACATGGACTTCATTGAAGGCGACTAAAGATATATTTGGTCGCTTTGTGAGAAAATTCTTCGCAAGATAAATCTCATGACATGATTTTTATTAAATTCCCAAATTTACTGCTGCAGTTGAATGAATGCGGCGCTGTTGAATTAAATTTTTGGCAATAAACGTATTCTATTCTTCTAAAACGCCAACCAGTATACCGTATTTCAAACTGCCACCGACTTGGAAGCACCATTGAATATTGTAATTTTCCAATGGAAGCACTGATTAATGTAACTTTAAGCACTGGAAAGGGTCTTATACGCTAATTTGACCAGCAGCGTATGGTTATTCTAATTTAGCCACCAACATGCTTTTTTGTACACACTGGCTTTACACTCAAAGCGTGTCTGTTCTATACATTTCCGTTCTTTTTTCGTTTCACTCGAGCGTGTGTATATGCTATACACTTTCATTCTAATTTTTGTTATACTAAATCGAATTAATTTTATTGTCCCTAAAGAAGTGTCGCATAACAAAAATAACGTGTGTGTACATTGTCCTGATATCCTGATAGTTTCACTCTGCAGAATATACTTTGATAGCGCTCTATCTCCTTCATATGTTCTGGGTATATCGTGACATTTTTTAATTTGGGAAAGTGCACTTTCTGCAGCGGGAAATGGAAACTCTCTGCCTGTCCCGCGAGAGAAAATAACTGACTCCTCGACAGCCTCTAGACTGAAAAATCTTTACTAGATCTCTTCAAAAATAGATTCAAGATCATAATCGCCATTGCTATATTGGTGCACACTTTGGAAAATGTTCACTGGCTCTGACGGTGGTTATAAAATCGAACTCACTACACCAAAACAAAGTGGGGCAATTCGAAAAGTTTAGCATAAAAAAGTTGGTATCTGCATATGTGTAGCAGGATGGATTTTTAAAGTGCTCCCTTAGGTAGGTTGGTAGGTAGGTAGAAGTGGCTGTAACACTTAAACTATGCTGAAACCTAGTTCGCGTTTAAGCGCCATTTTAATACCACAACTGACGTGACCTTATCGGATGTTAAAGTTAGAGGCAAGCGAAATGAGAGTGAACGTGTTAAAATCCACCCTGTGGCATTAAGAAAGCTGATTACTTCGGCGATATTTTTCTCCGATAAACTACTGGGTTGTCAAAGAACTGTTTGCTTTGCGTGCGCTGCCTGGGCCTACCTAGAGCCGGACACTTTTAAAGGAAATGGTAGATTGTTTCTTTCTCTCTGTCAATATTGCAGCTGCGACAATGTGCATAAAATTCAATACCTAGTCTGGCCGTGTGGATCCTAATCGCCCAGTGGCACGTACAAATCGTCACAATTCTGGCAGTTCCTGTTTTGTAGATCTTGTGTTGTTTGCCAGTTGCAGTTGGATCACATATGCCTTGATATGATGCAATTCCACAGCCACTGCCATTTGTTGTTGCCGTTTGATAGAAAGTGAAAGACACTTATCTTGAGAGCTTACAGCGGTACGAGAACCATCTACGCAAGCGATTTATCAAGGACAGATCCCCGCCTTGCAAGTTCATCAGCTCGCTTCCCTTCTATGTTTCTGTGTTCCGGCACCCAGAGGAGAGTGATTCCGAACCGATGACTCAGCGAGGTGAGTTTCTCTTTGCAATATTCCACTAGTTTGCAAGATGACTTAGCGTAAACTATTGCCTTGATAGCAGCCCGGCTGTCAATGAGGGCGTCTATGGTACCTAAGGGTAAAGTGTTGTATTTCACTAGATGACAAGCCTCTCGTACAGCATTTCTCCGCCATAAAGACACTGCACGAATCCGGTAACCGGTATGATTATGATATAACGATTGTTTCAGAAAAAAATACCCACAACTATCCCGTTGTCCATTTTTGAGCCATCGGTGAAGATCGTAACATCGTTCTTGTTTGTCATTTCACCTTTTTCGCATTTCACTCTGGATGGAAAACTGACCGTGACGTCATTTCTAAAGATTTCTTTTGGTGTTGTGTAGTCGGTTAGATTCGCCATCAGAATCTTTAGTAGCATTTCTGGATGTCGCTGTGACCATACGGGTTGGTATGCACTACATGCTGAGATACATACGTACATATATATTGAATATAAATGTCAAGTGGTGTGAAGTGCAATATTACATTCAAGGATTGGGTTGACCCTCGTAGTACCTAAAACCGCAGTTCTTTAGACTTTCTTAATTTTTTTTGATGTTGTAGTCCTTTCTTAGCGCAGGCCACCAAACTAGTGACCAATAGGCAAGGATAGGATGTACCACTGCGGTGTACATCCATATGACCATCTTCGGGCGAAGACTCCACTTCTTACCGAGGGCTTTGTTGCAGGCATAGAAAGCCGCACAGGCTTATTTTACTTGTTGCTCTAAATTGAGCTTCCAGTTCAGCTTTGGGTCAAGTACCACAATTAGGTACTAAGCGCTGGACGATAAAGAGGATAATTAGTTGTTTAACCGTGGAGGCGTGAATGTCGGTATTTTGGTTTTCGTGGTTAAGAGCATCAGTTCAGTTTTGCTTGGGTTAACCCTTAACGTACTTCTTATTCAAGGTAAATTCCGTAACTTCACAGAAGGAAACATCCCATATACTTTTATTATCACGTTATCCGCATACGCAAGAACCTTGATTCCATCTCTCTCGAATCTTAAAAAGATCTTATTGATTATCATAAGCCAAAGACGGGGTGATATGACCCCATCCTGAGGAGTTTCTGCGTGGAGGTATTTGGTAGAATTGCTGTAATTGAAGAGCGTACTAAAATGTTGTTCAACTTTTGAGGCATCATCTGTTTTTTTTTTAATCCTAGAGCTTACGTATTTAATTATTTCGTTTTTCGGCTATGCGTGAAGTTAGCCACGATTTTGTTCGATACTTCAACTCGTCTGTACTTGCCATTTAATCATGGAAAAGTACGCACTTCAACAACGTTTGCAAATCTTCCAAACTTCTTAACGAAGTTCGCGTTCGGTTATGACAATTATACTCGTACGTACACAAAATAATTCTCAGCGAAATGCAGCCCGTTTGCGCTGAACGGCTTCGTTTAAAAAAATAAAAAAATTGTAGCATTCAGGCAAGTCAGCAACCCCAAGCCATTCACGAAATACAATAACACCCACGAAAGTTGATTGTTTGTTGTTGTTTCGTGCTGAAGGGGTCATTGGCCCATAGATCTTCTTCAACGATACTGGCAACAGTCACAATCAATGGAGATCGCTTCCGGCCCATATTGACTGACTATTTCTGAAATAAATTGAAAGAGGACCATATGTGGTTTCAGCAAGACGGTCGGTGCTAGATATCACACAGCTGGCTAAGTAAGTTATTGAAGTCGAAGAGGAAATGGACTGGAAAATTGACCACCTCCTTCATGTCACTTGACGTCTCTGAACTTTTTTCTTTGAGGTTATGTCAAGTCCATGGTCTTTTGCCAATAAGACCTCTGGCCTCAGGACCAGCATTGAAAACAATATGAACGGCATATCGCCGATTTGTGTGAAAAAGTCATGGAAAATTGGGTTTAGCGCATTCACTCGTGCAGGCGTTTCCTTGAAAGACATTTGAATGATATTATGTTGCAGAATTAATTGCATCGATAGTACTTTAACCAGAAATAATAAACCCGGAAGCTGTTTTATTAAAAAAAAAAAAAAAACCACAATGGGATGTTCTTAACGAAAACCCTATATTTCTTTTTCTGTAACAATTTCATATTTTGTGACAGAGCTGACGAAAATCTCAATCCTACTCATTACACATGGACCACAAAAATCTCTTAAGTTCTGAAGCAACACACCAATGGTTTCATAACCCGTCACCACAGAGACAAAACGCTACATTAAACACAAATATTAAAAAAAATTAAAACAAATAAAACCACATGCATTGAAAGAAAATTTGCAAAACATCAAATCACAAAAAGCAACTTTACGAATATATGTAAGTATGTATATACATAGGGAAAGGAAAAAAATAAGATGAAAGTAGAACACTCTGATTGAAATATGCTTTAGGTTTTAACGCAATTAGACAGTCCTCGAAAGCCGCCAACAGCAGTAGCACCGATCCAGTGACGCAAGGTTCTCAATTTACCTGCGTTTGTGGTGCACAGATTAGTACGGAGCTGTCACAAGTAACACACCGTGCCATATTAGCATATAAATAGTAATAGAAATTTACACCATTCGAATTGTGGTCTATTGAGTATTGGTGAGCCTTGGTTACAAATTACCAACCAGTGTTTTATTTTTTTCAATAGGTATAGATACAAAAGAATATAGATATATAGGACGTTACACAGCAATTGCCAAACATTTAGTCACAGATACGGATGGTTAGTATATAGATAATAAGTTCTTAGTTAGTTAGTAGTAGTAGCAGAGGAGGATTAGGAGTAGATTAGCTTTGCAAACACTGAATCATAGGCATACCTGACTTAATAGCGACTGCCGAACCAAATCACGTTTCTTGATCGGAAATCGTTCCTGTGTGTGTTTGTGTGTTTTTTTTTTTTTGTATTTGTCGTTGATTCATGTAGTATATGTGTGATTTGATTGGTGATTGATTGTGATGAGGATTATTTTTTTGTTTTTTTTATCGAAAAATGTTAAATTTTGTTAAAAATAAGTTTTTTTTGTTAAATAAAAAAAAATAAAAAATATAATAAATAGTAAAGAAAAACAAAAAAGTAGGATAACAAGGATATAGTATAAAAACTATGCTGTAATGCGAAGCTTTTTTAATTGAACTTTGCGTAATACTTTCACATGAGCAGAGTTTAAACAAGAACAGAGCTTCGATGCAATTGAAAAAAGCTCCACACCCACAGCACATGCAATTGTATACGATTTTCCTAGCAAAGGATAAGAGATGATATCCTATCCACTACACATAAGAATCATATTTGATTTTTTTACCTGAAATGGGCTGGGCTTGCCACCTTTACCGGAATCCTTGTTGCCCTTTCCATCCTTGGAATCGGCTGGATCCGGTTTCTTTTGCTTTTGCTTCTTTGGTTTTTTCTCCTTTGGTGGTGATTTCGGTTTGCTGCCTCCATTGCAGCATGTACTCTCTATGGACAGATACAAAAAAACGCATTACGGATAAAGAAGAAATAATAAACAATAAGTATAATCCGGTCTTGAGACGCGGCGACGAGACACACGCCATAACTTTAATCTGCAACAGGAACACCTACTCCACCCGCTATGAACTTACCTTGAAGCAGGAAACAGAAGACATACAACAGGAAGAGTATACTGGCGCCATACAAATATGTAAAGAATCCTTCATAGTATAGAACTGGTAAACGATGTGTTGTCACATCGCTGATCACGTATGCAATGCAAACAACGATTAGTATGATGGCGTACACCAAACTGGTGACGATAAAAAGTGACGTCCTGAAAGAATCAAACAAAATGCCATTAGATTGGATGCTATACGTACGCACTATAGATGTGTGTTAATAATTTATCTCTGAATATAAGCTCGTGTTTGAATGTGAGAGTGTGCGAAGCCGAGATGTTGTAGGTGGTCCTCAATTTCCAATCTGAACAACTTAAGTCTTAAAAAAATAGCAACTAATATACTTGTTTACCTTTGCATATCCAAGTGTCTTAAGCTTGAAGGATTTTGTGATTGGTATTGTATTAAGTGCAAATGATAAATACGGGAAACTAAAAAGCTATCTAAGACTTCAAATTCAAATTATTTAAAGTACTGTGTTTAATAATACTCTAGGTGTTGCAAATTGTACATCAAAATTTATAAAATTGTAAATTGGTTCTTACAAGGTTTGAAGGTTCCATTCTTTAGGTTTCAAATTGAATAGGGAGACCTGCAGGTACTATATTAAAGAGTTGCAATTGGGTTCATCCAAAATGCTGCATTCTTTAGAAATTTCTTAACCAGATATGCACTGAAAGAGCTAATACTGCGCGTCGGTATCAACAAGGTAATTTGCGCCTAGTTCTATGTCAAAATTTTGCTTGGAAGAAATAAGATGATATACTTAGTAGAGTTATTGAACAATAAAGCCTCAGAAACGTTTACGTTTTGTGTATAAGTTAAGAAATTATGTAAGAAAGGAATATGTCCTCTTCGATGGAGGAGACAAATAGAGACGTACATAGTATTCATCATAAGCCATGAAACCGTTTTGGATGAATTGGAGTTCATGGCGGAGGATCAAGAAAGATGGTGAGGTCACCACTAAGTATCGTGTCCCCGTTATCCTCATAAAGAATATCACGGGTGATTGAAAATGCTGATGATGATGAAACTTAGATACAGATTTTGTACACATTGATATATAGGTAGCCAAGGAACAGCGACGATTGCATGATGTAAGCATGTATCTTAATCGCTTAGAACATTGAAAAGGAAAATAAAGAAGAAAAACTAGAAAAGGATAACATAAGTGTGTCCCTGTAGTAATGAAATCTGCTTGACAATATTGAGCATGTTACAAGTATTGTTACTCGAGATGATTTCAATAAGTACAACCGGGTGAAATGTTGCAAGAGATTTTGGAGAGACAAGCCCACTTCTCTTGCTTTGTGACTGTTTAGAAGTCTATGGCTCGCATATTCGAATTTCTCTTGTTACCATCTATTTTTGGAAACAACATAAATTCGACATTATGGTTCCTTTTCGCGAGTCATTTGTAGTCCGCTAATTGCTAAATTTCGCAAACTATTTTTAATATGATTGGCAAATTAAAATAATTACAGAAGAAAGCATCGAGTTTACCAAAAAGTTGTATTCCTCTTTAGGTAAATGAGAGCTTTCGATTCGTCAGCCATAATAACGATGAGTCAGATTCGTCTTAAGACGACTGGCGAATGGTAAGCGATTAGAAAAGTTATTGACTATAGTACACGTAATTTTGTCTTAACAATAAACGATGAACATAATTTCTCCACATCAGATTGTGTATTACTATTTACTCTAAACATGGTGAAAATATAATTTCCTAGAGGTGAATGTGCGTAAATGTAAAACCATTACCTACTCCCGCAAGCGTCTTTCTTCTCGCCCTAGGACCTATTACTTCCATAATGATTCCGCTCCTTTAATCAATTCAATCTGCGATCTATAAATCATCTGCGTCATTAGCTCAGCTTCCGTTCGTATATTGACCATATTTTCGACAGAGTCGGCTCTACACCCCGTTTCATCAAACGCCTCTCGGATGTTTGTCAAACGTTTGCGAGAGGCGGGACCGTGAACAAACTTTTGGGGTTTTCTGGTATTGGAACATTGACCCTCACACGCTGTGGTCCAAAACACTGACCAATGCGCCACGGGCGCCCAATCGTGCCACGGGCGCCCAATCCTGCCACTGTTTTTTGACAAATAATCGGTCGGTGGCTTTGGCTCAACGTGAATTTTGCCGAACCGAGTCGTGTGGCACCAACAGGGCAAATACTGCGACTGTTAGCCGCTCGCCTTGAGAAGACTGGATCGCCTTTCCCGAGAGAAGTAAATAAAAAAATGAAAAATAAAAACGCAGACGTGGGCTGCACCGGAGCAACTGTTCGGTCGAGCTGCGCTGGCTGCAAATGTTCAAGAGGATCCTGAAACATCAACCAGACGACGGGCCATGCAGTTGGCCATAAGTAGACGGTCTTTACGGCAAATTTTGGTGAAAGACTTGAAACGGATATGTGAATAAGCAAAATTATCGCTTCTGTAGTACTGAAAATCTGCGTGTAATCCACGAGGAGCTACACATCGTTTCAAAGTTTGGTGCTGGGTTTACGGAGGAAAGATAATTGGTCCATACTTTTTCGAGGACGGCGCGCGTCGTCAATACAGTTAATGTGACTGGTGAGTGCTATAGAACCATGATCAATGACCCTTTCTGCCGCAAATGGACGCATTGGGTTTGGAGAACATCTAATTCCAGCACGACACGGTACAACCGCATACACAGCACGAGCGACAGCAAACAGTCTGCAGCTACCGTTTCCCGTCGATTAATCTCTCGCTTTAGCGACTTGCACTGGTCTGTAAGTTCGCCCGATTTGATCGCTTTAGATTTCTTTTTGGGGCGTTTGAAGTCACGGATATACGAATAAGCTACAGACCTTGACTGCCCTGAAGGAGAAAATTCAACTAGAAGTGGAGAATTTATCACCAAAACTAACATTTATCACTGTGAAACTAGTCCAAATTTAATCGATATTGTTTTCGCGAATTTAGGTAAAAGAATCCAAACGTCTAAATAAACATACTACGTAGATAAACAGAACCAATCTGGTCCATTTTACTACCAGGCAAGAAACTTTCTTTGGTGCAGTGGTTGGAAAAACTTCGATGTTATTAATTTTCCTTTATATTCGGAAGGATGATGATTGCTGTTCCCCGATGGGGCTTGAACCTGCACACATCGGTTAACGAGCAATCACACTACCCACTGCACCACTATCACCCCCTACAAACAAGGTTAGTGCCTTAAGAAATCGAGTGAGGATGTTTGCCCACTTTGTACATAAACATTGTCAGGCCCTTGCTTGTGCAGCTATTAGAAAGCACAATTGATTCCCTCGATGTTCTTTAAGCAATCTAACCGAACACCTCGCCACCCTAGGTCTGTTATACTGCTCATTCGTCCGTCTTTTTCTCCACCGACCGCACCAGTTACGATCAATTTGAACGTATGTCCGGAGTGTTGCTTTTGGTAAATAACGCGTATATCACCCTAGATTTTCCCCTCAGCAGATCCACTGTCAAGAGCTACCTTTAAACCTTCTCATAATTACCCCCCACTGGATAATTAGAATAGTTAAAGTTTTTTTTTTTTTTTTAAGCTTAGCTTAAGTTATTAGTTAAGAGCTGATTGCATTAAGCTTAAAAAAATAATTAAATTGCGTTTAAAGTTTCGTTGTAATAGAGTTGATTTACAAAAAATAAAGTTCAGTTCAGTTAATTTTGCACTTAAATTCTGCATAAAGATGGTTCATAACTCGTTGAATAGTTCTTTGATATACTTTCAGAGATATATTACTCGCTGTTGAGATGGATAGCACCCAAATCAAACACTGTTCGTTCATCCCACATTTTCACTTCAAATGCTACTGTCACTTTAAATGCAATTTAGGCGAGGCTTCGCCAATACCAAATTGTTTTCTATTTAAAAAGTAACATTCTTAATTTATTGCTACCGATTCTGTGTTAAATGCGGGTTTAAGATAAAAGTAACTTTAAATTTGTTTGTTTATTACTAAGGCCCATTATTTCCAGACAGTATCCGTTAGTAAAAAAAATAAGTGTATGCAAATTTAGTGGCAGTTAACTAACTTGTGTCTTCTTTGAAGTTTATTTCAGTATTCATTTTTATCTACGAATATTTATTAAATATTTAACTGCTCGGAAATACAATTACTTGATGTATGTAAATGAATTCTATAACAAGGGGTTAATTTATACCCCGTATAACTAAGGCACTAATACTCCGGTAAACTAAAATTAAAACCGCTTACACACACGTTTAGCATTATTTCATAAATCATATAATAGAAAATGCCAACACTGCAAAAATAAATACCCGATGTTACAAGGCTCAAAACCAAAACAAAATATAAAATATTCAGATCACACCAGTTGTTTAGTGCATAAAATAAATATTTACATTGCGAGTACTCAAAACCACAACTCATTTGATATTTCAAACTCGCCAACGGACCGGAGAAGTACTACTAAAAACATATTTCGAACAAATATTCAAAAAAATCATATTTAATGATAATGAAACCAAATTCTAGTTCCCAGCCGCAGCCGGTTCAGAATAAAACTTCGTCTAATATTAGCATTATGATCCTACGCATACTTTTTGCTTGTAAAGTTTTTATTTTTATTTTGTAAAACAAAATATATATGATATTTAAATTTTTTTTCAAATCATGCTCTTATGGGATTCGCTGTTTACTAACAGCATGGCATGGCAATGCGAACGATCTTTTAAAAGCGTGCGCTTGACATACATCTCCAAAATGTTGGGGCAGAGCATAAATCTAAACGATTATATATTTTCATTTTTGAAACATTTTTCGTGATAGTTTTGTATTTCTTGCAAGAACTATGGGATTTGGAGGGAAATTTTAACGATGACGTGAGGATTTATTTATTTGGTAGATTTTATAGTGCAAAGTGGCTTTGATGCTTATTGGCTCTAATCAACTGTATTTATTAATACATGGGTAGAATTTACGTTAGCAAAGGAGTCAAAGGCTATTTGCTATGAATTTAAATTGATTTATGGTTATATAGAAATACGTAGGAATATTTGTGTAAAACTCGTCAAAATTGTTTTCTACTTTTACGATTTCTATCTAGTTGCGGTCTTAAGTTGGGGATTTTAAAATATGAGAAAAACAAAGAGGAGATTGTATTCATGAAACACCCAGACTGATATAATATAACAATAATTTAAAAAAGGAGACCATCTGAACAGCGCCAACTACAAAGGTTTGTATAAGTCTGCTCAAGATCGCATATACGATCCTATCTGCCGTATTTTGTGAACACCTAAGACCGGTGATCAACAACCTGATAGGTCATCATCAGTGCGATTTCAGGCCGGGAAAGTCCACCATTGACCAAATATTTATACTACGGCAGATCTTGGGAAAAACCCACGAATATAAAATCGATATGCACCACATTTTTATCGATTTCAAAGTTGCCTATGTTAGGAAAGATTTAAGACAAGGTGACGGACTATCATGCGATCTCACAATCTAACACCGAGTGACAATTCAGCACAATTGACATACTCGTAGTTGGAAGAACTCAGCGGGCCAGAAGTGGCGCGTTTGCGAGTATTGAGACAGAGGCAGCAACGATGGGTCTGGCGGTCAATGAAAGCACAAAAATTTTAATATACTGGCTGAAAAGAAGGACACCCATCATCGGCGCATCTTGGACAGAACGTCACAATAGACAAATATAATTTTGAGGTAGTAAGGACTTTATCTATCTAGGTTGTATGCTGAACTCCGCAAATTACACCAGTGGGGAGATGAAACGAAAAATTACTCTGGCTAATCGCTGTTTCTAAGGTCTAAGAAAGCAATTGAGTAACAAAGCCATATCTCGAAATAGGTAACTCTGTATAAGACACTAATCAACCTAGTGCTAGTATAACGCAGAGGCATGCACTTTTTCAAAATTGGACAAGGATGCCCTTGGTTACTTTGCGCGAAAAGTACTTGAAGTGATGACGAGTGGAAGAGAAGGTGCCACTCCGAACTATACGGCTTATACAATTGCATCGACTCAGCCAGAAGAGTTCAAATCAGCGACTAAGATGGTTGGGTATATATATAGAGCGGATGGAGCCCAACATTCCAGGCCGGAAAATCTTCGAATCGACTCCAGATGGACGGCGCAGTAGAGGACGACTTCATGGCAGGTGATACAAAGAAATGGAGGGGGATCTCGACCAAATTGGCTTGTGCAACTGGAGGCAGCTGGCTGGAGAGGTTTGTTCACAGAGTAGATAACACATCTATCTATATCCTCTGAGAAGTGCACATATGTCATTGCAGTACCTGCAAACATCCGTATTCAATAATCCTGATCTCAAAGCGCGCTTTCTACGAAGACAATGATCCCTGTCGTTGTTCTTAACCGTGAAATGCGTAGTTCGAAATAATCTCCCCAATTTTTTTGTGATTAAGCACTAGTCACAAGGCCTTAGACACCATATGCTTTTTTTATTTTAACCATCTTCGGTCAACCATGTTGACGATTCTATCGAGAATAATGCTCTTAACCACCCATATAGGTGGTTTTATGCCTCCAGTTGTGCTACTTTGTAGGACCTCGGTTCCAGTGCGTCGATACTTTCATTGCGCTCTATATCGCACTGTCCAGGTAACCAACATAATCTGACACGGTTCTGCATACATTATGCCCTGAGCATTGTGCGGCAATTCTAATAATTTCAGATTTTATGGCGTAAGACTTTAGCACCTTCAGCGCAGCCTGACTGTCAATACAGTTGCTGATATTCTTATCGAATATTGATCCTGTACCAAACAATTCCGCAGCTTTGAATACAGCTAGAATCTTAGCTTAGAACACACTGTACATACCCGGAAGTCTCAGAGCCACTTGTGGGTTTATATATCTCGAGTACATATACCTTCCCCGTTCCCTCACTAGTCTTTAAATGGTCTGTATATATTGCAATTTCATTGTGAAAAAAGGCTACCTTTCTCTGGCAATCCTCGCTAACAGGAGAAGTCTAGGTTACCAAGGATTTCGTCTGACTTATCAGGGGGAAACAAATCACAGGTTGTAGGTGAACTTAACCAATTTATTCTACAAACCTAAAAGCTGTCGAAGCTCAAGTCGACAAAATTAAGGCATTCATGAGGTCTATCTAAGATTTCTGATATCTATGTCTGTGTCATGTGTGTGGATGTACCGTGATTAGTACAGGTAAAAACTTAACAGTGGTGGCGAAAGGGGTGCTATAAAATGTTCTTATTTGAACTTATAAGTATCTGAATCTTTCTATGAATTCTTGAATCCTTTATAATGGCAAACCCGTTGACACACCACTTTAAACTTATTCAAGTTTCACAATACTTAGAGATCAAAAAACATTTCCTAAGACGTCTATTGCGCTATGCAACATTCATATGATAGATTGTATGCCATTTAATTTTTATTTATTTTTTTTGAGCGTGGGTTTTTTACTGTATGTACAAAATGGGGCGTATTTGTTCACCTCGCCGTGATTAATTTTGAAGTAAAATCATCCTCCTCATGGTTGAGGTTCATGATATTCTGTATATCAGACAGGCCTGGTGAACTTCGGGCAGCACCTGATACACCACCTGAGTTTTATACGGAAATATCTTCAAGTCTTTCACTAAAATACTCGTCATCTCATTGATGTTTCTGGACACTATTCCACATCCTCGCACACAACATCAATAGTCTCGGCCGAACGGCCTGTTTTTAGTCTCCCAACCCTTGCTTTATTTTGTGTTGAGTCAGTCTCTTTTCCACGTGCTGCTAAGTGATAAATTGTGCGACCCGTAATGGTGGGGATATAACCACTTGCAAAAGTTAACGACAATTCATATACCTATAGGATCATTACTTATGCGCCATCTTGTATCATACAAGCTGATTAAAGTTACTGATCTCCAAAAAAAGAATTAAAGAGTGTCAGACCTAGCGCTAAGTCGCATGACGCACGCATTTATCGAAATAAGTGCACAGGTCAGCAAATTGGTGTATTACAACATGTACTGTGGAAAAGGAAGATCAGGGAAAACTTCCTTCTTTACACCGTTCATAAGTAATTGGGACTTAAAGCTCCAATAAATTATCACTCTCAAAAATGAACCCTGCCCTTTTTTAACCTACTTACGTTTTACACTTTTACCTAAAAAACCTAGTTGCTATACCTACGTGATAAGGACTTTTCTGAGCCTTCATATCAACCAACCAACTGACATAATCTCCATTACAAATTAATACAAAGCTCAATGTTATAAGTTAGATTTATCCGAAATAGTCCAGTCACAGCATATATGATAATATGATAAAAACCCAAGACAAGGATACTTGTATGCACGTCTGTACATCATGTCATGAAGAGAACGTGACTGTCACTCCAGAAAACATGCTAAGTCACATTCTGAAGTCACATTCTGCTGCACAAAAACAAGAAAATAATTAGATACAATTGGAATACTTTTTGATTTATCATTTTCTGTTAGAACACTTCATTCTCCAAAGATATAATTAAGCATATCAAACCTACCATCTTGGAAACATAACTTTCATTTCATAGTTTCATTTGTATCATGGTCGAGGATTTCAGAAAATTCATGAAACCAGACTGATTTAATTTCACATATAGTACCATACATTTCCGTATGCTGCGTTTTAGCCTATATAAGCAACTTATTTGAATAGGAAAGTCTACAAGTTTAAAATGTATTTTTTTCTTCCTCTGTACGTTAGTATCTATGAATGTTTTATGCGAGGTCAAGGAGAGAAGCATTAAGATTTTGTTTGTTCCTCGTCATCCACATTTGCAAATATTTGCTAACATCTTTCGAAGGAGGTTTCAACTTAAAACTTTCAGGGAAATGGCATTCAAATTTTAAAACATAATCTCTGCAAATATTTTACGAATTCTTTGCTTTATTCTAAGGACACCATTGTGCTTAAAGGAATTACGTTTAGGAATTAGATGTTAAGAAAGCGACGGGAATATGTGAAATTTATAGAACTACATATTTTACAAAACACTTACACAAGGCCTGGGGACATTCATATGTATTTCACAAAGACTTGCTGGCCTATGTATGTATATTGACGAAATGCAAAGACAAGCAAGGGCAAGTCAAGGAGGGCGTTCCAGCACTGGCTTTGAGTCGGTTTTAACAAGCGCTGTTGAGGGCTTGGTACCAAAAAAATCTACCATGCAAACATGCCAAGCAATAAGAATGGGGATATTTCAAGTTCAAGTTTCAAGTTTTATTTTATTACAATTACATAATGATACAATGAATATTACGTTAAACATTTTTTGTAAGTGTACAATAAAATAAAAAGAATCAGACTGTGGCATTGCCGTCTGTCTGACAATGAATGGGGATATTTTGAATGGGGATATTTTATGGAAAGGTGGATAGGACTGAGATTGAAAATCAGGCCGGCAAACAGCCTCTTTGAAATTGTGCTCGATTATCATCAGTAAAAATTGACATACATAAGTCTTATAATAGAATTTAGCAAACCTCCATAGCACTTTAAAGCTGCAGAGTCTGTAGGTGCATCTCGTGAAAATGCACTACCTATGGTCCAATAGAAAGTTACCATAATTATAGTTATATGCAAACAAATTTCTCTAAGGCTCTACGGACTAATATTTTAGTCTAAGTCCTTAAATGTTCGAAGGTTGTAGCGATTAGGAAATGCAAATGCTGGTAGATCAATCTGCTTACGTGTTGATCGGTTTATAAACGAATTCCTATATTTGACAGTACCTCCGAAGTTGGGTTTGAAGGTGAACTGATGTGTATTCGAAGCTTGACACGTATTGCGGGTGAACTTTTGAAGGGTTTAGCAATGCAACTGGCTATTTCGCTGTAGCATTTTTTTTTTATAAAAAAAACGCGATAAAATAGGGAAAGACACGAGATATTTCTACGATGTTCGAGTGAGACTATGCAGTTCACAACGTCTCTATCATTATTTTTCTTTTAACGCGTGATTCTCTATCCTATCTAGAATGTTCAGAAGCCTTGGGCGGTTGGAAGCCTTCTAGATTGAGCCAGATCAGACGGAGTAAAATATTTGTTGCACCCCTTAACGAGCATTTTTGACGATTTCGAATATGCGATCGTTCCGTCGAAGATCAACCCTGTTAGTACCATTCGTCGATAATATGTAGTTGGGGGTCTTGGTTTCGCTTGAGAGACAGAAGACAGCATTATGTTTTGGATGCATTTAATTCCACTCTATTGGTTGATCCTCATTTGATTATGCTGTCGGAATTAAATGTGCTTAAAATGCGTTGTCGTTTCTCTTCTATGACCGAAGAGCGGGGACGTGAGTTAGGGAACGAATATGAAAAACCGAGGGTACTGAATAAATTGGATAAGAAGTTGCAGACAAGATGTGGTTTATAAAAATGAAAAAGAGAGTCGGAGACAAAACAGAGCCTTGTGAAACACTAGTATTTATATGGTAAATTGCAAACTTGAAGCCATCAAAGACAACTTGTATTAAACGACCCAAAAGCAGAATTTTAGTTCATTGATGAAAAAACCTTGGAAAGAAAGGACGTAAGTACAATCTCAACTATCATCTCAAGAAAATAGGCCGTGTTCAATCGGAAACGTGATGTCCCTATCTTGAAGATACCGAAACAGCCCATCGCATACTCTGTGATTGTCCGGCCATAGCCAGACTGAGGCTAAAGCACTTTAATAAAGGCGTCACATCACCTTCTGATGTCACCTCTTCCTCAGCTCAAACTATCCTTAGCTTCATTAATGAACTTGATTTCAGCTAGTTGACAAACTCAAAACAATCAGCCAGGGGATAGCACAAAAGATCTTTTTAGGTCGCAGTGCTCCAGGGGTCAGTCTTTACCTTTCCTCACCCTTCAATTAAAAGAAAGAAAAGTACAATGGGTCGGTAATAGGACGGCGAGGAAAATTTGCCTTTTTTAAGTGACGGGCTTGGTGGGCAAAATCGCATCATCACCTCCTCGCGGTGCCCGCTGGATAGCTATCTGATAGTGAACTAACGATGAGCGTATGCTGAGTCTGACGATATATGTGCAGCTGAACACTCTGACCTGCGTAAGCACATCTGGGTGAACTTCAGCGCGCATGTGTCTAACCGGACGAGGCATCTCTTGTTGACCTGATTGGCTGAAATATGCGTCTCAGAAGTCTAGCAAGAGCTCCTCAGAAGGAGGACGTGCGGCGGATAAATTCTCTCGATTGTATCAACGGTGACGTCGACAGACCAGCGGATACCTTACCGGAGCTACATAAACATATTTGAAGCTGAGGTCTGTAAGGATTTTCAATACTACGTCAGGGTATTGAAAAAGAGATGGTGGCGGATGAACCCTTAATGGGCCAACGGCAGCGCTCATATCCCCGAAGTGGGTTACTGACATCGGTGTATCCGGCCTCTTGTCCTAGGGGTACAAAAAAAAAGGATCTGGCCCTCCAGGTTAGGGGTTGTGCCGCCGGGTTAACTTCCCTACCACGTAAAAAACCTTTGGTTACGAAGCAACCAACAGCCTCGGATACGGATGATCTTACTGTTGACGACCCATGCAAACGTAAAAAGGACAACGATCTTCGTGTCTGCACATGGAATGTTAGGTCTCTCCACTAACCACGTGCAGCCGAACAACTTGCGGAGGCCCTAGAGTGTCTCGAAGCAGACATTACCGCCATCCAAGAAGTGCGATGTGATGGGCCGGGCAAAAGGAGTATGAAAAACTGCGACATCTACTACGGCGATTGCTACAGACAAAAAGGACAGCGTCTATTCGGGTGCGGATTTGTCATTGGAGGCAGACTTAGGCAAGAAGTCTTGAGTTTCCGGCATGTGAACGAGCGCCTTATGACTATCCATATCAAGGCTAAATTTGCCAACATTAGCCTAATATGCGTTCATGCCGGCAAGCACATGCAGCAAAACAAGAGGCGTACAAAACGGCGCTGGATAGAAAGACTAGAGCTGCTTACGAGCTCTACGTGCGCAGGAGAATAGAGGAACATCGACTTCTCAGAAAGAAGAAAAAGGAGCATGAGAAGCGCTCGATCGAGATTGAGAGACTTTATTGCAGGAATAATGTTCGAAAATTTTACCAAAGGGTAAAAAGAACATGCCAGGGTTGCAAAGCCAGAACAAAAGCCTGCAGGGACGAAAATGGCAACATAGTAGTAGAATCGCAGTCGGTGCTGAGAATATGGAAGGAACACTTCTGCAGACTGTTAAACGGCGATGATGACCAATATTCCGCTGTCAGGCAGAATGAGCCATTCAACAGTGACGATGACAGTCAAGATTCCCGTCAACCCGATCAGACTGAAGTGAGGATAGCATTATCTAAACTCAAATCCAACAAAGCTGCTGGAGCCGACGGCCTTGCCGCTGAACTTTTCAAGGCAGGAGGAGATGAGTTGGTAAGGAGCATGCACCAGCTCATCTGTAAAATCTGGTCGGACGAAAGTATGCCCGATGAATGGAACCTCAGCATCGTTTGCCCGATCCTGAAGAAAGGAGACCCTCTGAGCTGCGCCAACTACAGAGGTATAAGTCTCCTAAATATCGCATATAAGATCCTGTCTGCCGTACTATGTGAACGCCTAAAACCGATCGTCAACAACCTGATAGGTCCTTATCACTGCAGTTTTAGGCCGGGAAAGTCCACCATTGACCAAATATTCACACTACGGCAGACCTTGGAAAAAAACCCATGAATATAAAACCGATACGCACCACCTCTTCATCGATTTCAAAGTTGCCTATGATAGCGTGTATAGAGACGAGTTATACAGAGCCATGTCTAGTCTTGGCATCCCTTCCAAGCTCGTCCGTTTGTGCAGAATGACGATGGAGAACTCTCGCTGCTCCATCAAAGTCGGTAAGAACATCATCAAACCGTTCGATGTCAGGAAAGGTCTTAGACAAGGCGACGCGCTATCATGCGGTGAGAGAATTGTACGAAACTCACAAGCCAACCCCGGAGGTACAATCTTCTTTAAGACTGTACAACTACTCGCTTATGCCGATGACATTGATATAATCGGAAGAACTCAGCGGGCAGTCAATGGGGCATTTACGAGTATTGAGATCGAGGCAGCAAAGATGGGTCTAGCGGTCAATGAAAGCAAAACAAAATATATGCTGTCTACAAAAAAGGACACCAAACATCGGCGTCTTGGACAGAACGCCACAATAGACAGATACAATTTTGAGGTAGTAAAGGATTTTGTCTACCTAGGCTCTATGGTCAGCTCCGCAAATGACACCAGTACGGAGAATTACTCTTGCCAATCGTTGTTTCTATGGGCTAAAACAGCAATTGAGTAGCAAAGCCCTATCTCGAACTACTAAGGTAACTCTTTATAAGACATTAATCATCCCAGTCCTGCTGTATGGCGCAGAGGCATGGGCTTTGACAAAACCGGATGAGGATGCCCTTAGTTATTTCGAGAGAAAACTTCTTCGAGCGATCTTTGGTCCCGTCTGCATAGACGGTGAGTGGAGGAGAAGGTACAATGTCGAACTATACGGCCTGTACAAGGATATCGACTTAGCCAGAAGAGTTCACATACAGCGACTAAGATGGCTGGGTCATTTAGAGCGGATGGAGCCCAACCTTCCCGCTAAGAAAGTCTTCGAATCCACCCCGGACGGACGGCGCAGTAGAGGACGACCTCGCGGTAGGTGGCGCAAACAAGTGGAGGGGGACCTCAACCAACTTGGCGTGCGCAACTGGAGGCAGCTGGCTCGCAACCGTGCTGGCTGGAGAGATTTTTTGGTTGAGGCCCAGGTCCACCCCGGACTGTAGCGCCATCTAAGTAAGTAAGTAAGGGACGGGCTGGAAAAATGCTGTTTTCCATCTTTTCGGAAAGAGTCCAAAGTGTGGAACAGACAGCAAAGCTTATACAGAGGTTTTGTCAACGAAGTAGTACGTGTCTTCAGAATTGTGTGAGAGATACCATCTGGAGCAGCGAATTTTTGTATGTCTGAGTACTCTTGCCACTGTATGAGTCGAAAAGTGGACTTGTCCCATAAAAAGTTCGACGCTCTCGAGTGCAGGCAGAGACAAAGTTGTATCTAGCATTGTTCGAAGCCATTTACAAACCAATTGGAAATCCGTTAAGAGGCCCTCTCCTCTAATCAAAAGCAGGAAAAAGTACAATCCTATATAGTGCCCTAGTGAGCTGTTAAAACGTGAGGACGCAAGTAAATAATTTTTTTTGTTTTTTTTTTGTTTTTTGAGAAGCCTTCTCATGACACAGTACTCTCGGATGTTTATCAAACGTTCAAAACTTGTTGGTGTTTTCTGCGATTCAAACATTGAACTTCAAGCGCTGTGGTCCGACAGAGTAACTACTGCGCCACGGCACCCACAACATTAAAATGAACGTTAGATTCTAAAAAAAGATTGAGCTAGTCCTGTTTTTGAAGAAAAGAACGATACAGATGTTCTCCCAGAACCCAATGACAAGTTTTGAATATAGTAGATTACAACTTAACATGGACAGAAGACGCCTTTGATAACACAAAGGAAACGTCCATCGTCTGTTGTTGTCAATAGTGAAACATATAGCAGTAAGTCCTCATCATTCAGTCACTGCTAGACCCATCATAAAATGCGCGTAATAGGAGACCAATTGCCCATAAATAACGAAACTAAAGGCGCTTGTAAAGGTCCAACGACTAGTACGCAGAGATACAACCAGCGCTACTCAACTCGTTATAATAGCGCCCTGTGTCTTCAATGAAATATACAGGCAAATACACTCTAGGAAGATGGGTCACAGTAACTTGAGTTCTACATATGAAAGAAATGATCTGAACTCTTCATGACTGTAGTTCCAAAGTTCAAAGTCCATACATGGTGTCTTGAAGAACTTAACTTATGGCTATTCGATGGATCTGTCAAAAATCACTGCTCTGAAATATAGTGTGAATACACTTATATCACTCTAAAGGGCTTGCCCTCTCGTCCGAAATCTTTTGGCATTTGATTTGTTGCAGAACAGCTTTTGGATCCACCGATTATTTTGAATTAAACTAATGGTTGCGAGCTGCACTTTATAAAAATTCATATATACGACTCAAGTGATTTCGCGGATGAAAACTGTAAGGTGTGAACGTACGAAACAGAAAACGCTATGCGTTGTCAAATATTAAAGATGCCTGATTAAACCTATGATAAAAAGTGGTAAGACTTCTTGGACAGTTTAAAGTAGCTTTTGAAAGCATCTTTGGAACAACCTGACTTTGGATTCGAATTTTGATTTAATGCATGGCGAAAATACTGACATGAAAGGTTTATTAATATTTTGATGCTTCTCGAATACATATGTGTAAATTGAATTACATAAACTAGGTATTAGCTTTCTGTATAGGGAATAAAGTAAAAAAAAAAAATAACCAGGGAGTGAATGATAGAATGTAGTGCATTAGCACTGACTAAAATGTCTACTTGTATAAAATCTACCAATATTAATACATATACTTTTTTTTTATTGAATTTACCATAACTCATTCGGATAGTACATTGGGTGCTTCTTGTGACTTCCACGGTTTTCATACGGAAGGCAACTTCGATTCATACCTGGATTCGTTCCACTGTTTCTAATCGTATAACAATATGAACTGGAAAAATCATTAATTAAGTTTTCTCTAATTCTATCCAAACTTATAGAACTATTAACAATTTTACATTAAACATTTAACATAACGAGAATAAAAACGAATATATAAACATTTCAACTGATTAAGCAGCATCTAAACGAGGAACAGGAAGAACTAGATTGAAATGATTCAAAAAAGTTTTGGAAAAATTTATCTAAGGGATATTCTACCATAGAACCAGAAGTGTTGGTATGAAAAAGTGTAACGACAATAACAGAAATTAGCTATATATAAAGTTAAACACTAATTGACTAATAAACATATAACCATAGAACGTTTATCATTCAGATTTAAAAACAAAAATATAAAAACAGAAACTAATTCTTCAGATATTCGTCGGGAAAAAAACTCAGCTATCAATCGGCTTAATAGTTGTTTTCAGAACGAAGAATGGAGAGGATAGATTTCAGTATGCATCCCCGAACTGACCTAATTTTTATTATTCATGGTATGCAAAAGAATGGTATATCAACCAACTACTGGAGGAAGTGTAGTGCTACCCAACCCAATACCACCACTCAGGTTTGGTTGCTGCTGCAATCATTTGCAAGTGATTTTCCCGCCAACTGCACCGAGTAGAGAATATGTAAAATGAAATGGAAATGTAGGTAGATAGGCTGGCAAATATATAGGATATATAGGACTATACTGTTGGTTGGGTTTTTGTGATACAGAGGCAAGTGAACTCTTCGGGAACGCCATTTAAAGTTTGGTTCCAGTACGCATGACAGATCACACAGAAAGTAAAAAGAAAAGAAAAAAGTTGAAGTACTATATCTACTGCAGACTATGATACCAACACAACCGGGTATAGTGGCTGACCTATAGGGTTAATGTAAAAAAAAAGCGGAGGCAATTAGATGAAGCAGAATACTGTTCTGTTGTGCAGTGTGGTGAATTTTCTTTTTCAAAATTACCATAGGCATTCATGTGATGCACCAGGAAGTTATCTTTTAAGCAATCTCATTTTGAGAAACTAATTTAGTTTATTATGTTGTAAAATGTTTGGTAGCACTTCATTTATTATTTTGTTCTTCTCAATGCAGGTATGAGTGTTTAACTTCTACGAGACGTGTATTTTTATAGAAACAAAGGAACACACATATGAATTTTAAAATTTGTTTCCATTTCTAAGATCAAGTCCAAGGTAGTACTTTCAAAATGCATATTCGCAAAATGAATGTTTAAAGATTTACTAAGAGCCTTGTTGAACTACACTTGATTAGGAAACATCTAAACGTTCTAAAATAACTGGTCCACAGCTGAAATATTTTCTGACTGCAATCAGCTAAAAATAAATAAATTTATGAGGAATAATAATTCGGAATGGCTTCGTAGGAGCGTTTACTATATTGAAATACCGCTGCAACACTACTTACTAGAGCCACTAGCGGATTTCTCTCGTTTATATTGCCAGTACCGATGCACCCTGATCTGCTCTTAAAGCTGTTTATCTAATTATTTTTTTTTACGAACGTGCATACAAAGTTTGAGAGTAAATCAACTTAGTGCTCTGAAGTTCGAGCGCAGTATTCCTTAGTTTTTGCCAATATAGTTTTATAATTTTCAAATTGAGGTGAATATTTTGAGCTGCTGTGGGGCTCCCTGAAATGTTTCGTTTACAGTCCTTAAGCATTTAAAAAAATATTCAAAACGGAGAATGATGACTTATTACAAGGGACCAGATTTCAAACTATTTCCCAAAGGTTGCATATTGTTGTCTCAAATACCCAAGTGAAAACCTAATTTGACTGGACTATTGGACATTACCTCTACAATTTTCTTCTAAACAGGATATCATCTTTTTTCATGCAGATAGTAACAACAATCGATTAAAGATACTTTTATTCAAAAAGCAAATTTAAAGTGAAAATTTGTGGGCTACCTCCACGTAGTGACGGGTTACTTAGCCAAAAATTTAGCAGGGTCGACAATTAGAAAAGGAAAGATTCCAACAATGGCTTACAAATGGAAAGATTACCGTTTATGGCATTTGGATATCAGACTCTTCTTGTTTCTCAGAAAAGAGATCCACAAACTATAAGACTCCTTAAAATTAGCCGAAAAATCTTTGGTATACAATTTACTCGTACAGCTTCCTGAAATGTTGGTATAGTTCGACGAGAGATTGCATGCTGACTACAACTACATCGAGAAGAAATTATTGATCAGATTTAAACTAGCTTCTTCTTCCGCCAAATGGAACGTATTTTCAAAACCCATACAAAAGTAGTAAGTATTTTTCATAGGTTAGGTACAATCTAATACACATTGGTGTTTCAACTGATGGATCGTCAAAAAAAACATACGCCTGTATGGAGTAGGCTTCCTGTAAATGTTGCAGTGATGTCAGAGTTAAATTACTGGCCTGAAATTAACATTAATATTGTAGTTGCTACACTCCGCTATCATTTGAATATGTGCGCTCGACTTTTTTTTTTTTTATAATTTGCGCGCACTCAAGGGATTATGAATACCCTTAACAAGTTTACACACAGTGCGAGCGTTGGAAAGCATAGATAGAGAGAGAGAAAGAATTTTGGTGTAGTGGTTTTTGAAGTTCAGTTGCTTATGCTTCAGAGAAACTCCGGGGGTGGCGTCCAGATAACTGGGGAGGTTTTTGTTATTTTTTGTCTTTTGCTTCTGATTCACAGTATTTTTTCCCCGATAACCGATGTCATAGGCGAATCGTCATCAACAGAGCAAACAATTTTTCCAGCCATATGACCAAGCTACTGACAGTGTTATGCCTTCGCGGTAGTATTCACACATGCTTTCGCAATTGATCAGACTGACTTTATATATTTCATGAGAAATCAATAAATGCTTGCTAACATTAGAATTTGAACCATGAACCATTAGCGTGGCAAATGACGACGTTATTACTGCCACAATATACTGGATTACAAGTTAACATGGAGAGAAGACAAGGAAACATCCATCATCTGTTGTTGTCAATAGTGAAACATATAGGAGTAACTCGCCGTTATTCAGTCACCGCTAGGCCCATACTAACATATGCGTAATTGCCCATACAATAACGAAACCAAATGCACTTACGGGGGTCCAACGACTAGTACGCAGAGACACTAACCAGGGTACTAATTCCGCTATCCTTTAAATATGTGCGCTCAACTTTAACAATAAAATTTCAACCAGTAACCTTTTCATACACATTGAAGTACGAGTATACAAGTCTCTCGAGATTTTTAAAGTTTCTTTAACCTCAGTTCGTACTTTCAAGAACCAAACAGCTTTAATAGATTATATAGAAGTTATACCATTTTGCCCACAAATGAAAAAACAAATGAGATGTAGTCCTTTTATTTATTTTTTACAGACAATGGGTGCTTGCCCCAAATAGTTTATGAAAGAATCAGAACCTCTTTAAGAATTTCTTTTGAATAATTGTTGCCCCACAAATTTTAGAAAGGATTTTAAACCGTGGGTTACTGGTTTGTTCATTGAAGAGTTATTCTTTTTTTCCAAGTCCCTCCCAAATATCTACCAAACATTTGACAGTAGAAGTGTCATGAGAAATTTTCTTAAAATGCGGCATAACATTGCATATCCCGCACAATACAGATGGCTGCGAGCAGCTGGACCATAGGCTCTCCATGGCGTGTTTGCACTAAATATATCATATACTTTTCTTTGCAGTGATTATTTCTATTTTAGTTTATAAAATATGAACCTCAAATCGCTGCACAACGATCTTAGATTGTGCAGAGGAATACATGTTTCCACATACATTTGTATTTTTCGTTTTACGAAAATATCTCGATAAGGTACATCTCTTCAGAAACCCCCAAATAAGATACAAGCCTAGAGCTAAGAACATATATAAGTATTGGTTAAGGTAAGAAATAATGCAACATTTTTAGTCAGTTGGTACTTTTAATGAAACCTTTTTGTAATCTACATAATTTTATAAGAGTTTGATAAAATGTACATAAGAGTTTGATAAAATGTTTTCTTGTAGAAAATACTAATCGAGTAATAGAGTGTCGAATTCGCCTTTCATTGTTTGGGCTTGACTGACAGGTGGCATGTTGTGCGAAACAGGAGCTTTTGCGCTTTAGAAGTTATATTCGATCTAACTTTTACATAACCTTATTAATCAATAAATTTATTGACCGAACATCTTCCACTTAGGTCTTACCGCAAAGAATATTGAACGATAGTGCCATGAAAATTGAGTTGTCAAACTATTGTTTGAAGGTTGGTTACTGAACAAAATAACATTACTCATATTCTGATGATAAGATGATGCTTTTATCGTATTCGCCAAGTGTCTTATTGCAACAGAGACTACAATAAGCAAACCATGCTGTGTACTTCTTATCAGTTTTCATGGCTCATATGTTCATCTATGGTTCCTCAAGAGTGTTTGAGATTAGCTCAGAAAATTCAGGTCGTTCGTGCGCACACTAAACTAAAAAGGTCAATATGGCAAGGGTACTCCCCATAATCAGCAAAAACACTAAGCTGTCCCGAACTGAGCTCATAGAAATCTAACCAACCTATCGATAAATCCTATTTACATCTGAATGGTCTTTAATTCACCAAATCTATGTACCTCAGGCTATATCTAACGTATTATTTTTATAAAGAGGAAAAGTTGGTGTACCCATGTGTTTGTTTATGTATATCTCAATAACTACCTATCGGATTGCGACGTAAGTATTACATACATATCGGCCATTGTATCTAGAATATCATAGGCTATCTATCAAAAATGTTTATTAAAAGGGCGCTTAACTGTGATAAAAGTAAAGTAAATAGTTTAGATGGCTTCGTCTTATTGCTTGCTTTAGATGTGTGGAGTAATAGTTGGCAATAAAATGGTCTATTACAATATACATTCTCTTGTAAACGCAACCCCTAATAAGGCTTTTTTACCCAGTCGAAGCTGGTGCTCAATATTCCAAAGAAAATGCCCGAGTAAAACAAGAGCTAATCGAGCGTTATATTCATACATTTTCAGAAAAGTTTTGGGAAATACAAGTTATGGAAATATTGGGCTTGTATTAAGAAAGAGGGGATCAAATGGAAGATATTAAAGCAACCAAGTGATTTGTATACGGCATTCATATCTTTTCCTCAACTCAACTATTCTTGGAATTTAAAAGGGGTCACGTGGCGATCAAACTTTTGTTATGTAAAGGTAATTAGCACTTCGAAGTCTGACACTTAAGCTGGAATCGTATTCGGCACCACAAATTTATGAAAAAAACAGACTACATGCATGTGCATCAACGAATAAGTATAAACAATTCCATTGACAGCTAATTTTTTGTCTTTAAAAGTAGCTAAGTAGACATAAGTCTGCTTACAACCAAAGAGCTCAATTTAAGAGCATGGGTTGTTAAGAATAATTACCACCATCATAAAAATTGTCGTTAATACGAACATAAAAAGGAAATCTCCCTAGAAGGGTAACTGCGATAGTGTCATTTAGAATGAGGTAGTTAGAGACAATAAATACTGTCAAGTAGCTTGCATAAATTTAAAAGCTTCCATAGAGCCGATGAATAGAGATACTACTGAACATAGTTAAGGACTAAACAAGTTCAAAGATACTGAATTAACTTTTTTTTTTAATAACATTTAATCTATTCTGGGAGGGTTTACAGTTTTTTTATAGTTTGTCGGCCTTTAATAGACATTAAATGAGCGTCAGGGTCATATACTCATATGTACCATAGGTACATGTCATGAGTTTTAACTTTAGATTCTCTCACTTTCAATTGGTACAGTCTTCAAAAATATACTAAAGAAAATCGCACATTTATCTCACAATAACAATATCGGACCAATGCTCGTACTTCGTACTATAAACACAAAATTTTATAATTAATTATTAACCTTTGCAATGGCTGTGGCATAACATTTTTCAGCTCCATCTCCTTGTTGGCAGCATTATTCTTCTCAGCACTATCATTGCTAGCAGTTGTATGCGAACGAGATACGGGCAACGTAGCCATATTATCTCCACCCTCTACATCGACTGTGGATACTTTAACTTCACCACCGCCCATTCTTCGTTCGTTATTCGTTAAATGTACCAGCTCGAAAAGTTTATACTCTTGTTCTATTCCCAAATTTAATTATTCTTTATGTGCAGTTTTTTTTTTATAATTTGATAACTAAATTTACAATTTTTATTTTCTTCCCGAATTCAAAAGATCACATTTTATTTCGCATCATACATCTTGCTGACACTAAATATCACTCAACACAACTTGTTCTAGTATAAATGGACGAAGTTCAAAATAAAAATTCGTTGTACACTTTTTTTTTTTCAACACAAGAAGACAACAAGATACACATAATAAATTATTCAAGGGAAAAATATTACGTTTTCGAGTTTGTAAGCAATTATATCGCACCGAGACTCCTGTAAGCAGGTATCCATTCCTGTACTATCTGTTTATCTCTCTATACCCAACCAGGAGAGGAGCATGAAATGAAAGCTCTTTCTGCGCGTTCAAGGACGTTTATGGAAGTACTAACCACCACCAAGCTTTGATTTTTATGTATAATAGAGATATTTGCACACACAAAAAAAAATACAGAAAATAGAAAAAAACAGCCAGAAGATATTGTGTGTTATTCTCAAGAAGATTCCCTCCACAATCCACAGAATAATTTTGTGTATACGTCTTGGATTCAACAAGGATTTACAGGCGGGGTTAAGGAATGAAAGAAAAAATGTACCAAACTTTTTCTTTTATAAGGTTTTTAAGAATTTAAATTAAATGAGAATAAGAAAAGATTATAAAAAACTTGGGGTGGGGTCAAACTTGAATCTTCCTTTTGTGTAACCAAAAAAAAAAAAAAAAAACAAGAGAAGTTCCCGGGCGACCTAGTGACCTCGGCTTGTAAGGTGGGGGAGAGGTAGGAAAAACAGTACACATACGCATATGTGCTACAGGAAAGGACCAAATTATAACACTTTTCAACGTATCCCTAATTTGTTTTCTGATATTCCTTGATGGAGTATGGTAAAGTACCATCAGTAGATACAGGATGTAAACTTTTTTTCCTGGAAAATTATCCAATTTCCACAGATAAAATGAATGGATCCACGATGCTTTTGCAAACTCGAAAACGTATTTCTACACGTTTATTTTATCTTTTTTCACAAGATGGAAATATTTTCTTAAAATTTAAAAAAAAAAAATGAAAAAAACAAATTTCACGTCTTCTAACCGTCCAAGGATCACAAACTCGATACCCTATCCAGCTACTACTGAACAGGGGAGAGTTTTGCTAAGAATCCAATAGCTACAGAAAGGGATGCTGTCTTGGTGTCCTGATTCCTGCTGCTGCGCTTTGTACAAATGTGGAACGAAATCACATAACAAAAGCGAATACGATGAAGATGATGGAGACAAGGACAACCGCTGTTATCGACGCGAATGCACTTTGCTGCAGGGGAAAATTTGTTCCTTCTAGAGAAGGATAGGTGTAGAGTTGATTTTCAGATTTGACTTTTCACATCAGCAAGAGCGGGTGGGTACACAAAGCACGAAATACGATTTAGGGTGCAATAGTTTCGAGTGAGGGTGTAAATTTGCTAACTATGGCCAGGGTTGCAAATGAATGGAAGTGGTAAGGTTGTATGTATTGTTCTGTACTGTTTTTTTTTTTTTTTTGTGACAAATGCACAGTGACAATTATCCGAAGAGGAATGGTGTAGTTGGATTTAGTGTATTGTCCTCCGCTATTCTCTTTGGTGACAAAAGTAATATTGATTTATTAAATGCAATCCGCAGTTTGATAAGTTTTATAGGTCAGATATCGTAAGTTGTAAATGCATGCAATGACCATAAAATGTTAGCTACAGTTGGGAGGTTGTCCTCATTTTATTGCATCCTAATGGGAAATGAAATGTAGCTAATTCATTTGTAGGTACATTGAGATAATTTGTATTGTGTATATATTGTTTATTATGTTGTGTTCTGGCTATTTTAATTTCCATTATGTGCATGAAGAAAAGACGTGAAGAGACGAAGTGTCTTTGCACAGGCCAAAGGAAAAATGAAACAAGGTCGATGATAGCTGCCTTAAAGCTATAAGCCCCTGAAAATAAATTCGAACAACCGACAACAACAAGCATTGGACCCACCGGATGTTCCTAATAATCCACAAGGAAGTGGGACTCAATGGGGCTGGTATAATGTGGTACGAGTAACTGTTTGTCTTTGGTCAGAGCATCGAAGCGAAGAAATCAAAGCAGAAATCAAAGTAAAAAGCTTAATACATTTCTGCTTTCAAAAACAGCGGTAAGAGAGAATGAAAACGTTTATGAATCTGACGCTTATGACATTGTAAATTTAGCTCGAATTTTGCTTTTCACACACTTCGGCGATAGCAGTTTTCATAGAAAAAAAAGGATGTCTAATTTCATAGCTTTCTTTCCCCAAATAAAGTGGTAGAAAACTATTCGTTAGGAAAGTGATATAAAATAAAAAATCCGTAGTAAGAGATAAACGAATGTATGTCCAATCTGGTGTCTAGCATCTAAAAATCTTCAATCTTTGGATGATAAGAATAAAATAAATAAATAAATATTTGGCGCAACAGCTCTTTAAGAGCCGGGGCCTAGCTTCTCGCAACCACTCATGTTGTGTGCGTTATATTTTTCACACGAATGGAAGGGACCTACAGTTTAATGCCGAATCCGAACGGCGATTTGAGAAGCTTTTTCGAGACAACGATACTCTCGGATGTTTGTCAGACGCTCGCGAGAGGTGGGACCGTGAAAAAAACTTTTTGGTGTTTTGTAGGATTCGAACTCGGAACCTCACGCGTAGTGATCCAACATACTAACCACTTACGCCACGGCGCCCATGATAAGAAGAACACCTTTAATTTTATGCCTGACAGTATCAACCAGTTAAAGTGAAAATAAAAAAATACTTTAAGAGAAGATGAGGTGCAAAATAATTTCCGACTTCAATCAAAGGGTACCCATAGCCGTTGGATGCAGCTAGGTAGGTGGAAGCGAATACTACCACTAAATCTTTCATGTAATTTATACGTATCTTAACAAAACATCATTTAGTATGAAATGAAAATAACCAGGAGTAGCCTGTTACTATTGAGTAGGTACCAAAGGAAAAACATTCGAGAAGTCTGTAGAGAGACAGTATGCGTGAGAATGAATGGTAAGACTGCAGAAAGGAGGCCTCCTACAATTATAGAGGTATCGATCACCGCAACATTGCAGCCTGATTAACCCCTATCAGTGCGGTTTCAGAGCAGGCAAGTCTATTATCGATCAAATCTTTACACTTCGGTAGATCCTGGAAAAATCCAAGAAGTCCAAATCGATACTCACTATCTCTTTATCGACTTCAAAGTCACCTATGCCAGTATCTTCTTCTTCCTATTTCGGCAAGGTTATGATCTGAAAACAAGCGATCATAAGACTCCCACTTCACTGCGTTTCTACTGATCCACCTTTGGGGTTCGTCTATTTGACCTCAGAAAAAATCGGCAGGCCTCCCGATTTTGGAACACTTCGTTACTGAGGCAAATCAAATGCTGTTGTCGTTGTATTTGTGTAATCCAGGCGTTTATAGGCCTGCTCATCCTTCGCAATGTCTTTGGAACGTTCATTGATATTGTCTATTTAACAGCGTTCAAATGATCTCTTCTTTGAACGTGGCAATACCAGCTGAGCCGGTCGCGCTCTATTTTTTGTACGATGGCTTCTTTGATGTGAAGGCTTCCACGGATATTCAAACTTCTAATTCGATCAAGCTTTGTAATTGCTGCTGTCATGCGAAGCATCGTCATCTCAGCTGCCGTTAATTTACTCTCTTATTTTTTGTACATTGTCCAACATTGCGATCCGTATGTGAGCGCTGGATGTACAACTGCGGTGTAGAGCTTTCTTTTCAACTTAATGGCCATTTTTCGGTCACATCCGTTTTTCCGCCACTTCCTCCACCCTACGCTTCTCGCAACCACTCGTGTTGTGTGCGTTATATTTTTCGCACGAATGGAAGAGACCTACAGATTTGTGCCGTATTCGAAGGGCAATTTTTATTTTGTTTTTGAGAAGCTTTCTCGTAATTACAAATACTCTCGTATGTTTGCCAAGAGTTCATGAGAGGGTGGACCATGAAACAACTTTTTGGTGTTTTCTGGTATTCGAACATGGAACCTCACGCGCAGTGGTCTGACACACCAACCACTTCGCCATGGCGCCCATACAGGTTGCTTTGCTGTTAATCATAGATCCCAGATATTTGAACTTTTCCCACTTGGGAAGTAATGTTCCATTCAAATAAATGTTTGGAATAGACCTGAGTGGATCAGAGAACCAGCAGCACAAGTACTCTGTCTTTTTTTAACTAATTCGATACCCATTTCTCTTCAAAATATCCACTTATACATCAAGTGCTCGTTTCAGAGACGCAGGATACTCACTTATAATGGATCGGTCGTCAGCAAAGAATAATTGATGTACCTTGCTGTCCATCACTTTACCTTCAAGCAGATAGTCAAGGAATGCAATTAAGATCAAAGGACTTAAGACGCTTCCCTGGTGCACTGCGACTTTGATTAGGAACTCTTTGGTTACTCCAGCGGCAAATCTTACTATTGTCTTTGCTCCTTCGCACATGTCCATGGTCATCTCTTCATAGGCTTCTGGAACCCATATGATCCATGATATGATCCATATCAAATCTCGTCGTTGAATGTCGAATGCCTTTTCAAAGTCAACCAATACAATATGCAAATCCTTTAATGAATCACGATGTTTTTCCATTATGATCCTTATACTTTGGATTGCATCTGTGGTTGATTTGACCACGACAAACCCGCACTGATCATCAGATAGCCGTATTATTTTTCGCAGTCGGCTACTCTATGACAGCATCTATGAAGAGGAACTGTCTTGAACTTCAAGCTTAAGTTTTTGGTCATTTGCAACGCATAATTTCGGATAAAGGTGTCGCATTTGCAACTAACGATTTCGAAATACAATAGTATTGTGCAGAGCGAAACATTGTGCATCATCTAGTGACGATAGGCGTCCAGAGAGGAAAGGGCAAGTGGAAAGGATGAATGAGACTATTATCGAGGTCTTGACGCGTCTGTCCATTGAAGACCCTTTGAAATTCTATAGGCTCTTACAATGCGTAATTAATTCTACGGTGTTACAAAGTTCTTCAAGGGCACTTCTCGAACTGATGTTTGGAGTAAAGATGACTACATCGGACGATATTCACTTGAAGCAGCTACTTTAGAACGAGATTTTAGCCATACCTACTCAAAGAAGATCGTTCCGAGATGAGGGCCGAAGCAAAGCGATGAAGTCCAAAAGGCAAACAAACTGACCTACGGCAGGAAGAGAAAGAAAGCAGCCATCTACAGTTCAGGAGATCTTGTCGCCATCCAAAAAATGCAGTTCGCTACGGGTCAGAAGTTGTTCCCGAAGTACTTAGGTCCATATGATGTTACAAGGGTAAACAGAAATGATCGATATACAGTCAGAAATGTCGGAAATCACGAAGGACCTAATCGAACTTTAACTGCAGCAGATCATATGAACCGTTAGCGTACATTTCAGAGTCAGAATCAGATGTGAAAGATCTGGGTGATGATGAAAATGTTGCCCCAATAGCGCAACACCCGCAAGACACTGACAGAGAAGCTAAATTAGAAAAGCAAAGAAAAGAAACAATCAAAAGAAGCTGAGTTAAAGAGAGGAGAATGAAGAGGCGTAGGAGAAGTAGAGAAGGCAGCAAAAAAAGATTGGCGGGGAGTCGAAAAATAGACCTACGTGGAGGAAGTCGAAAGGAAAGAGTCAAGCGAAATGTTACGATCTGTTCTTAAGTATAGCACACTATTTTATTATTCCTGTTTAATTAAATAATCAGTGAATTACATATTGTTAAAAACCCAAGGTGCTTTATTATTTTAATTATCCAATCTCTACATGTATATCTCCATTTGGTCAGGAAATAAATAAATTCGAAATTGAGTGCTAAAAACAGAAGTTTGAACTCCTGGTTATAACTCTTTACAACATAAAACAAGAGAAACAGAAAAATATTCTTTAAATTCCTTGACGGCGAATTCCAATTCCCTGTTTTCCTTTTTTTTAATGGTTTAAGGCTCAAGTACTACTGTTTGTATGTAAACAGTTCTATTCCACCACCGATTCACAGTAAAGCAAACCCAAGTGGTGAATATAAATATTATGATTATGTACTTGTGAAATGCATGCGCGTATATAACCACTTTCATTCCTTACCCGACAGGGGATGGGGGATTGTATGTTTACGATTTTTCTGTTGATATCCTTTGGATTGTTTTAATGGCTAAATGTACCCCGACGACGGCAAAAAGTAAAAACAAGCCTTTCTCTCATTCTAAATCGACTGTTTTCAAAGCGGCTTCTCTTCTTGGGGGGATAAATCAAGTTTATATGGGTTAGAGGCTGAAGTTGAAGCCGACTGCCCATTCCTTAATTGTCTGAGGCAATTTGGTTGGTTGTTGTGCCTCGAAGGGAATTAGCTGTGGACTTGTTGTTTAGGTTACACAATTTGACGGAAATCAACAGCGACAAACCACCCTCGTCAAACAAAGGCGAAAAAGAAAAGTATGAACCCAACCACGTACTTGTGTTGCTGAAATTCAGGATCAGCAACGTACGCAATAACTTTAATCCAACGACGTAGTTAGGTCCTTTGTTCTATTATAGACGTGTATATATGAATTTTTTTTTCTTTTTCAGTGAGTGATAATTTTGTCACGCATTACCTTTTCATCCCCTATGACCATCACCATCGCCACCGCCATCAGCAGCAGCACCGCGCCGAGCTATGTATGTCTGCCTTATTGAATATATGCAGAACGCAATTTCCCCCTCGTTTCAGTGAATCTTAGTCTGTCCTTTGTGAAATCGATAAAATAATGCACTTAAGGGTGCACATAAATATAGCGTGGAAAATAGAATTTAAACTGATTGTGGGTGGGTTTTGAAAAGAGTATCTAACGTAAGTACTGACGTCCGCAATGAAGGTTATATAATGGTTTTACTACTTGTGAGCACACAAGAGATGTTGTAAGTTTTCTTAGGTTCGTCAATAAATAAAAAAATTACTCACTAAATAAGTAGTTGTAGTGCACCAGCTCAAATGCCGGTCATTGACACATTAATCTCTTACTTTATCCTAAAGTATGATGATGCTCACATGCATGGTAGTAGTTTGTCTATTTATTAGTACAAGGGATTTGCCACCAAAAGGATATCTATGCATGTATGCACATGAAGTCTGCAGAATTATTAACCCAGTGCCTACTGAGAGATAAATCCACCACCACGTATCCTTTGCAATTGCAATGACATGCAATGACATTTAGTATTCACTGCGCTACGACATGTTAGCACTCTTTTTCCTGCAATGCAATGCATTCACCTCTCTTTGTGCAAGGATCCTTAGTGGTTGTCATATACATTCATAGGTATGTATGGATGGGTGTGTTTGTTTGCAAAAAGGATATTACAGAAACAATTGCACTTTAACCTCGAACTGGGCCACCATGAAGATGATGTGGTAATTTTATTTAATCATTTTGCTTCAGGAAATGCGTTAAGTGTCATTTAGAGAATATAAATCTGAAAGAACTAGTGTTTAGCATGTTGTCCAACTTCGTGGAACTATGTACTTATGATGAGTGAAATCGTGGCAGATACATATCTTTCAAGAATTACTAAATGGGACTTTTTCCCGACAAGCCACAAAGGAAGATAAACTTTGAAGGGAGAAATGCATCCATCCTAGGAATTTTCCCAGTGGGAAAATTTTAAATTAAAAAGTTTTCAAATAAAATGACATAGTACGAGTACAACTGCCTCCAAGAAGAACTTAGTTGTTCCCGACCAACTACTCATCGATTTTCAACTGATAATGGGTTCAGCTGAAAAGGAAATGATTATTCGAAGGGTTCATCGACCATATATCCATTCACATTCGATTTGAAGATATCCTTTCAAAATTTACTTTGGACGTGGAAAGAAGATATATCGACGATCGCTGATAGAATGTGAAGTGAGTGGCTTGAGTTGTTGAGTTGCTATCGGTTCAAGTACCAATTATCCAGTAGGAAACATATAAGAACCCTCACATATGAACTTACTTACTTAGGTGGCGCTACAGTTCGGGGTGAACCTGGGCCTCAACCAACAAGCTTCTCCATTTAGCTCGATCTTTAGCTAATTGCCTCCAGTTGCGCACTCCAAGTTGGCCGAGGTCCCTTTGAACTTGTGCGCACCACCTACGGCGATGATTCCCTCTACTGCGTCGACCCTCGGGATTAGATTCGAAGACTCTGCGGGCCGGAGCGTTGGTGTCCATTCGCTCTACATGTCCTAGCCGTCTCAGACGTCCAATACGCAGTTTTTTGACTAGGACGATGTCGCTGTACAGCTCGTATAGTTCATGATTCAATCTTCTCCTCCAAAACCCGTCAACGCAAACGGGACCGAAAATCATACGAAGAATTTTTCTCTCGAAGCGACCAAGGATATCTTCATCCACTTTAAATAAAGTCGATGTTTCAGCGCCGTAAAGCAGAACTGGGATGATCAGGGTCTTATACAGAGTCTCCTTAGTTGTTCGAGATAGGGCTATACTGTTGAATTGCCTTATAAGCCCAAGAAACAGCGATTGGCAAGAGTTATTCTTCGCTTGATTTCTGCGCTGATGTTGTTTGTAGAGTTTATAGCAGAGCCGAGGTAGACAAAGTCCCTTACTACATCGAAGTTATACCTGCCCACTGTGACATTCTGCCCAATTCGTCGGTGTTTGTTGTCCCTTCTTGTTGACAGCATACCATATACTTGGTTTTGCCCTCGTATATCGCTAGACCCACCTTGGCCGCTTCCGCCTCAATACTTGCAAACGTACCGGTGACAGCCCGCTGAAACGCTTCCAATAATGTCAATATCGTCGGCGTATGCAAGAAGTTGTGCAGACTTGTAATAGATTGTGCCCCGGTGTTGGCTTGTGAGTTCCGCACAATCCGTTCAAGTACAATATTAAAGAAGTCACATGACAGTGCGTCACCTTGTATAAAACCTTTTTTGACATCAAAGGTCTCGGTGAGGTCATTACGAACCTTGATGGACCAGCGAGTGTTCTCCATCGTCAGCCTGCACAGAAGAACAAGTTTGGCAGGGATGACAAAACTAGACATGGCTCTATAAAGCTCTTCTCTATAGATGCTGTCATAGGCGGCCTTGAAATCGATAGAGAGGTGGTGAGTATCGATTTTGAATTCTTGGGTTTTCTCCAGGATCTACCAAAGTGTGAAGATTTGATCGATGGTGGACTTTCCTGACCTGAAACCGTACTGATAGGGTCCAATCAGGCTGTTGATAAAAGGTTTCAGTCGTCCACACAATATCGCAGAAAAGATCTTGTATGCGATATTGAGGAGACTGATGCTTCTATAATTGGTGCAGTTGAGGCGGTCTCCTTTCTTGTGGATCGGCCAAACGATGCTGAGGTTCCATTCATCAGGCATATACTCGTTTGACCAAATCTTAGAGATGAGTTGGTGTATGCACTCTTCGTTATACAGTCTGCAGAAGTAGTTTTTCCATATTCTCAGCACCGACTGTGATTCTACTACGAGGTTTCCATTTTCATATCTACAGGTTTCTGTACGGTTATTGCTTCTCTGACATGTTCTTTTTACCGTTTGGTAAAACTTCCGTACATTGTTCCTGGAGTATAAACTCTCGATATTCTCAAACGCGCGCTTCTCATGTTATTTCTTCTTCTTCTTTAGAGATGCCGATGTTCTTCCTGTCTCTTTAGTTCGTAGAGCTCGCGAGCAGCTCTCGTCTTCCTTTGCAGCGCCGCTTTGTATGCCTCTTATTTTTCTGCATGCACTCGCCGCAATTCTTCGTCAAACCAGGGGTTTCGTGGTGGTGGGCGAGCGAGACCCAACACATCAGTCGCAGCATTTCTGATGGCATGTTGGCAGCGTTGCCACTGGTCTTCGGCACTTGATGCTGGCGGCATAGGGGTGATTGAGAGATTTGGGGATACGCGTTCAGAGAAGAGTCTGGCGGTCTCTTGCGATTGCAGCTTTTCGGTGTTAAATTTTCTCCCAGTGATTCTTCTTTGTTGCTCAAATTGGGATATCCGCATCCGTACCTTGGCTACGAGGTCCGGAAGGTACCTTGCGTTGATCACAATATGATCAATTTGGTTGATCGTTATATAATCATAGGACCGCCATGTCTGCTTATGAATATCGAATGAGGAAACCATGTGCTTGGTATGGTGACATTTCGCTCCACAGCGAAATCAATTAGCCTTAGTCCGTTATCAGACGTGGTGTCGTGTAGGCTATGCTTACCGACTGTCCTACCAAAGACGTTCTCCTTTCCTATTTTGGCGTTAAATCGTCCAATACGATTTTTACGTCGTATTTAGGACATTGCTCATATGTTTTGTCGAGGAGCTCGTAGAAACACTTTTTGGTGGCAGGGTCCTTTTCTTCCGTCGTGGCATGAACACATATTAGGCTTATGTTAGCGAATTTAGCCTTGATCCGGATAGTCATAATACGCTCGCTTACGTTTCGGAAGCCTAAGACTTCTTGACTAAGTCTGCGCGTATGACAAATCCGCATCCGAATAAGCGTTGCCTGTTGCCTCTGTAGCAATCACCGTAGTAGATGTCACAGTTTTTCATCCTCTTTTTGCCTGGCCCATCCCACCGCACTTCCTGGATGGCGGTAATATCTGCTTTATAGCAGTCTAGGGCCTCTGCTAGTTGTTCGGCTGCACGTGGTCTGAAAAGGAACATAACATTCCATGTGCAGATCCGAAGGTCGTTGTCCTTATTTCATTTGCTGGGGTCGTCATTAGTTGAGTCATCCTTATCCGAGTCTTTTGGTTGTTTCGGAACCATAGGTTTTTTACGTGGTAGGGAAGTTATCCCGACGGCACAACCCCCAACCTGGAGGGCCAGTTCCTTAATTATTCCCCTAGGACGAGGGGCCGGGTACACCGGTGCCAGTGATCCACTACGGGAGCATGAGCGATGCCGTTGGCCCATTAAGGGCTCCTCCGCCACCATCTGTATTCCATTGTCCTGACCAACATTGGAAATTCCTTACCGACCTGTGAACCGAATACGTCGAAGCAGCTCGGGTAAGGTATTAACTAATTTCAACCTAACTGGAACTATAGACGCCACCGTTAACTCCGTCTAGGGAATTCGTCCGCTGCCACCTGGAACAGGAAGGAGTGCTCTAGTGAGAAAGCACTCTTCCCCCCTCTCTCATTTGCTGCCGCCAAGAATCCGCCAAACGGGGTTGGTTACCCATTTCTTCACCGCGTGGAGGTTGAGAGTAGGAGTTGGTAGGCCTCAGCTGAGTTAAACCGCTTGTGTTTTCATATGATCGCATGCACTACCGTTTGACCAGCCCTCACATGAACGTAAGAACCTTAAAATCGGCGAAGAAAGGATATTGCGACTCTTAGCTCGCTAAAGCATCAGGTCAGAGGTACGAGTATTGAGTCAAATTAAGACTGTGTAATATTTAACACAGAAATCGATTCAGCCAAAGATCAACACATTTAAAAAATGAAAAGAAGATGTAAAGGAACCACTGTTGTTTCATTTTAGTACAAAGGTCACATTTATATATACAGTGGACTCCCCCTAAGTCGAATTTTCACGGGATACCATGATTTGTTCGAGTTAGGGGGAGTTTCGACTTAGAGGGAGTTTGACTTAGAGGATGTATTTGTATGGAAAATTGAGGGGAATGCTAAAATATGGCGAACAAATTCGAGTTAGAGATAAATTCGACTTAGGGAGAGTTCGACTTAGGGAGAGTCCACTGTATATATTTACTGTGGTTTACTACGGAGTTAAAAGTACTTTCAGAACACTAGGCAACATAATGGTCGGTGTGTTAGAAGAACTGTTGCCTAAAGTGCTAATTATTTCGTAAACATTTAATTTTGTGCTGTTAAAAAGCGAATTTCTGAATTTCACTGTGCACTGTGTTCTAAGACATAGCGATGGGCAGAAGATGCTGCACGGGTATTTCGATTGAACTGACGGACGGGCGGGATACAACTATTGATTTCATCCGAACAATGATGGAAAAAACATCGGTACAGCTCGTCCAGATCAAATTACACGCAAATATAATGCGAAGCAAAAGATCGTTATTTTCATTAAAAGCCAAGCTGCCATCAAAGCCATTGGCTCGGTTACTACAACCTCTAAGCTAGTGCTTGAATGCTAAAAAGCCAGCCTCGCTAGATAGCCAATTCAAGGTAGCCCTGATCTGGGTTCCAGGGCACAGTAACGTTTATGGAAACAAACTTGCTGATGAACTAGCTAGGCAAGACTCAACCCAATACGGCTAACTTGCGAAATCAGTTCAGTCTCCGCTTGGAGCAGTCAGAGCAGAAATCTCCTCAAAATTCTTTGCTAAAGCCAACCTCAGATGGACTAGGCTAACAAACTGTGCCATATCTAGGAAGATGTGTCAAAAGTACAACGAAACAAAAGCAATGGACTTCATAAACAGAACGCGCAGACATTGCCAGAATAACAGCGATCACCATGTGTCAGTGGGTAATAGGAGACCATGCATTCAAACTAGGCATCCCACACAACACACACTGTCGCAGTTGCAATGTTGCAACTGAGAAAGAAACCATTATTCACCTTTTATGTGCCTGTCCGGCACTAGCTAGGACCAGACAATGGGTCTCAGAGAAAAACCTTAAAGACTTAATAATCTTTTTAAACTCCACAGGTTGGATCTAGAGACTCCTCACCAATACACCTTCACATCCAGGTTACACGAGCTTGTGGTATCAAAACGATAAAAACAAAAAAACTGTACTGACGTTAAAGCTACGGACCGATAGTTGGAAGGGGAGATTTAATCGCCCTTTTTTTGGAAATGTGCAGTGCTACACATGAAAAAATCAGATGAGTATCTCTTAAAAAGAAGGGGAGAAATTCCATCTGGACCCGAAGATTTATTATGATTGAGGTCTTTAAGGACTCTAAATACTGAACGGGTTTTGAAAAATATTTGCCCTGATGAATATTGAACTGGATTTGGTATACCATATGTAGGTGAAAGAAGAGAAATATCTGGCAGGATGGAATTCGCTATCAGATTAACTTTCTTGTGTGAGTCCGTGATACTTATGGTATATTACTGTGAACAAGAGCTGAGATAGTCGACGAGGCAGTTCCTTTAATTCTGTTGACAAAAGGCCAACAAGATTTCCTGGCTTTAGGACATTGGAGTAATTTTTGTCTACTCCTTGGTCTCGCAGGAACTTCATACGTTTTAAGTTTTCAACAGTCGTTTATAGTCCGTTTGCAGAGACTTCTTTTTTTCTCAGTAGGCGTTTGGCGCTATGATGCAAAGTCTCATCCTTCTTTCGGACGGAATGTATTAGCGCATTCTAAGTAAAATTAGGTGTATAAACATATCAGTAGCGGCTTTGGTGTCCCTGTCGCGGAATCACAGGGACCAGTTAAAATCCCTGAAGAACGAATTTAGACTGCTCCAGTTGGCATTCTCATATTGTCAAATTGTTCTTCTAGGATATTTCTTATTAACTGGATGCTGGTCAGAGTACGAGAATTTGGCTGGCCCCAAACAATGATCCGATTTCACAAGGCGATGAATATCTATCCGGATGCAAAGTTAAAAACAGGTCTAGAGTATATAGCTTGTGACCATTGACATCAGGAATGCGGGTTGCTTAGTCCACAAGCCGAGTAAGGTTATTTGACTCGCAAAAACTTCTGCATACGACCTTCGAGTGTTGTTGATCACGAATGGCGAAGCGGACATTAAAGTCAGTCGCAACTACGATTTTAGGTGAGGTATAGTGGGAACGAATATTAGTTACGGATTCAATAGTTGGTTCTACATTCTTCTTTCCTTTGTGGGTCCTAAGACCTCTATTATGTATTCGCGCCATTTCTTATGGTTACTGGTGATATATTTAAGCTCTCTACAACTCTTCCCCAGTTGCCGGGATTCTTCTTCCACTGCTCTGCGCCATGTAATTTTCGGTGTCCAAGTGTTCACTACTGTAAACAAACCAGAGTGAAGCGCATTAGTAATCAGCAGTTAAAACAATATTGGCCTAAGGATGCATCCTTGTTTTACTCCACCTCGTTTTTTGCACCTCGAAGTCTTCTAATAGCTTACGTCTATACATGACGCAACGATTAGACAAATCCTAAGTGGCCTTAAGAGTAGCGATTACTTGGCATGGAATACCTCTTCTGCGAAATGCTAGCCAAAGAAATTACCTGTTTACACTGCCTTTTCGAAATCAGTATGTGAATTGGCGATCGATATTCAATGCGCTGCTCAGTTATGTTCGCCAGGATGTTAATATAGGCAATGCAGGAGGACTCAGTTCCAGGACCCAGAGTGGAACCACTGTTGTCCAAAATCACGTATATCTTCGAACACATTTTAGGTATTACCTTGACGATTGCAGAGATCATGTAAATGTCCGTTCAGTTTTGGCAAGCATTCAGTTTGCATTTGTCGGCATGATATTGATAATGATATTCCTTGGCATTTATATGTGTGGTCTGTCTTCAGCGTATGTGGTTTTGGCCCAGTTATAGTTCGAGAAGATCTGCCTAGAAAGGGCACAACTCTGCAAACTGTTCCACCCTTTGTTTGCCACTAACGGAAAGTGTGAAAATATTTCACTCTTGAAAGTTTCCATCGGAACCAAGACTTCCTCTGCAAGGGATATGTCAAGGACAGACCCCCTCTTTGTCAGTTCGTCGGCCCGTTTATTCAGTTCTATGTTGCTGTGACCTGGCACCCAGAGAAGACTGATTTTGGTCCGACAACCAAGCGACGAGAACACTTCTTTACTCTGTTCCAGCTGGGAAGACGATTTTTTTTTGGAATCAGAGCGTTGATGACGTAGCAGCCTGACTACCAATGAAAATAGCAAATCGGGAAGGCGTAAGGATACTGATATTTTCAGCGTTCCGAACAAATTTTCGCACCGTCCCCACAGTCCATCTTTAAACCGTCGCGTCGGTATATATTGCTGTTTTGAAAATTGTTATGACTTCATCTGTTTCCCAGTCTACTCCGGACGGAAAATCAACTGGTGAAGTTGTGATGAAAATTCAGTTTGGGTTTGATGTAGTCGGTTGAAGTATTTCCCAATTCTTCTGTTAACGAATCTGGAATCTTACCGTGTCTTACTTACAGACCAGCCCCCTGTTTTCTGAATCTGACCTAACTGAATGATGAATTGTATTTAATATGCGCATCAAGTGGCAGAATATGCTGAAGTATATTTGGAGCTTCCGTCGGACATGTCCGCATGGCACCCGTTGTACATATGGCGACCATTCCTTGCACTTTTCTTATTAGTTTAATGTATAGTAGTCTTTACTAAGGGCAGGCCAACAAACTAGTGATCCATAAGTAAGTATTGAACGTATTATCGCTGTATAGATCCATAAGACCATCTTTGGTCGAAATCCGCAAATTGGTAGCCTTAAACCACAATTACAGTCCGAGATATACTGCCGCCGAAAAAGGGGGGAAAGGGAAAATCTGACTGAAAATATCGGGCATGTGACCAGTGATGTCGAATAGCCACGGGAATGTAATGCGCTAAGTTAAATAACCCCAAGTAACTGGCTCAAAAATATATGGGATAACCTACTACGTAAAGGTTTGATAAATACAGTTCATTCAGTGGAGTACTCGGTAGTATGGAAGAATGCTGTGGAACTACGCATTCAAAAGTCGATGGTAAAAAAGATTTTAAAATCCGAAATTTTTGATTAGGTAAGATACTATGAGAGTTTTTCTGAGCTCCTATCTAGAACACCATGTGATATTCTTTACCTTAAAACAAATTCTTATCAACGTTTTCCTGCTTATTCTACTTATACTTTTTTCTTACAAATGCCATTAAAAGCGGACAGGTAGTGGTCGGAGTTCGACAGCGAGAGAAGCAACGCTATGTATTTGTTTGCATATTTTTTATTTTAATTTTTTTAATATTCTCCTGTGCAGTGAAGGCAAAGTGATCTAAGCTCATACAGCCATGGACGTGATCAAAATGCTTTCATTTAATTGGTTAAAACGTTTTATATGGGGAAATCATGTGTGTATGTTCACTTTATTTTATCTGCCTTAACGACAACATACATACATAGATGATTTTTTTTGCAAATCTATGGCACAGTACTTTTCGAATGATATTAGATTTATTCCCCTCCTTTTATAATAAATACTAAAAAGACGTACGATAATGTTCGATGTTCAAGTATAAGCATATAAGTTTACAGCTTGTGTGTTAAAAAGAGCAAGTGACATAATCTATTCCGATTAGAAAATGTACAATATATGTATCATTTTAGGAAAAAGTATAAATATTGTGCATCTCCTAGAGCGATTGAACGTGTTAAGGTCAAATAATTGAATACGTATGCAAAAAATACTCGTAGTTAGAATAACAGTTGAAGAAGGCCTTTTCATAACAAATTCAAAATTAAATTTAACATCGAAAGTGTTGCATATTTATTTTTTTTTAAGCAAATACAGTGCACAAATTATATGATATATCTATTGCAGTGATAGGTATTTGGAAAAATAAACGTGCTGATTTATTTGCTGCAAAGTATTTGTTCCAGGAAATATGTGCATAACCAACTAAAATACTAAAAGCCCTAGGGAGCCTATTTGGAAACAAAATCAAAGCATATATGCACTTAAACTTAGAGGAACGTACATATGTAGTAGAAGCAAGGAAGCTTGCTAACCAAAACTTGGACAAACAAAACAAAGGATAATTAATTAGTTCACATAAAACTTTTTTTTTTATGTTTTTAACTAAACAGCAAAAATGCAGAATAACGAAATATATTAATTAAAAATTAATTTATTCTAATTTGAAAAATAATTTACGTATCCAACCTTTTTGGTGGTGGTGATACTATTACTGTCTCCAGTTCACTGCTGGAATGGATTTTTGAAATAAACTATTAGTAATCTCATTTAATAATTAAACTTATGGGGATTTTTTTTAGGAGTTTCTTTTCACAAGAAAAATATATAAAAAATAATTAAATTCAGCTTAGCGTGGGATATTGATATACTTGTGCTATCACAAGACAAACTAAAAACTAGAAGCGATAAAATAACAATAAATTTAACAACATAAAATAAATACAAATTTATTTAGTAAAGCTTTACCTCAACTTAAAAGAATAATAAGAATGGAAATAATAAAAATCATAGCTATACATACGAACATGTATGCGATGTAGAAATGAGAAATGGAATATTTTAAGGATTCATCTATATATGTATATGTAGTATAATACTTTGCAAGAATGCTTGTATAAAATGCGGCTACATGCAAAGTTCTTTTTGTGAAGTTGTACTCACTTGGCGTTTTTAGGTCGTCTGGCGTCGATTGGAAAATCTTCATCGAAATCCAAATTGAAATCCTCTCCGAGATCTCGCGGCACTAGAGGGGTTCTTGGATGTGGACTTGTGTGATATCCATCGGCGTGGAGCTGTTCAATATAGTTTTGTTGTGATTGTTAGTTCTACTTTTTTTTCAAAGAAGTTGCTTCTATTGTTTTTTTTTTTTAATTTGGAAGTGCTTTCAAAAAATTGGAATTGAAGACATGCGGATGTACTATACATAGTTTTAGTAAGTGCAATATGAATACAAAAACATTTACATGCATAATAATTGGAATCATAGATATTTTATATTTTTACTGAGAAATATTGCTTTTTCCGTCGAATATTTACTAAATATATGTTTATGCAGAAAATATGAACGAGAGAGGAAGAATGGCTCTAAGTAAAAGGGTTATATAGTTTTCAGTTTTATATCCTTCAGGAATGAAAGGTTATCTTTGCTGTCAAAACAGGGATTTCATTCTTAAAAGTTATCTTTTCGGTCCCCGGCAATAAAGTTCAGCAAACATATTACGAATAAGCAAAAAGGTGATGCCATGCAGGAAAATATCATTCCATCAAACACAGCTTATGTGTACACTGTAAAACCAACTATAACTAATTGCCTATGAATGGTCATATAAAGTTATATAAGTCCTCGACCCATATACAGCGTGTTTGCTGTCAACTAAGAAGTGCCATGAAATGAACCAAGCATAAAACAGATGCTTTTTGGATACCTATCAGAGGAAAACTTTTTCAAGATGCCGTCAGTTTTAGGTATGTGGACGAGTGCCTGATGACACCTTTGGATCTAATCAGGATTTCCAACTTAGGCCTAATGTTGGACCGCACAATTGCTCGAGGTGTGATCTAAAAATCATCATGCTCAGCACAACCACCTGAAATGCAGTTAGGTAGCTCGACTTTGACGTACCAAGAAATGGTCGCTTGCACGGAATTCAGTCATCTGGTATTCAGAATGAAACTTGGAGGTCCCTAGTATAGCAGGAAAAATGTTGCTGAAGCTGGAAAAGATAAATTCGTCACTTATCTTTCTGCGTTACTGCACTTCAAAACCAAATTTTATATTCGCCTTGTGCAACTGGATAGGCGTGAAAGAGGGTACCTTGATGAAAGTATTCTTGACTGATTCCACCAAAAAGTTCAGGCCCTTTCTGTGACGAGCTGGTAGACGTGCTCATTGATCAATGAAAGTAAGGCGAAAAACACTGTCCACGACTATGTCCCGCAATAAATTCACTTTGTAAAGCTTATGCTTCTATTACCTTGGAGATTATCTTCTCAGATTTTTACAATGTTGGGTGATGGCCTGTTATGTGGCATTGTTTTGCAACAATTTGTAGGTAAAGTTTCTTTATCATCTATTCTCATACGGAACCTTAGTTTAATTACCACAACTAAAGTGGATAAGGCCAAGGCGTTTCGTCAATCTACTCAAATTTTTATAATCGTCGGCTTGAAACTTTTCGAATTATGAATTTTCTGCGACACAAAAGAATGGACTGCCACAGACACTTTTAAATAAAATTATTTGCCGCTGGACGATTTTCATGATTCAATATCTTTCCCCCGCATGTATACTTATGTTGCTATGTAGGATTCAATTGACCAGAAATGAATCTGAATATGTGAGTATGTTACCATACGAGCTACTTTTGTGATTTTGGAATTTACTGAATAATATCCCAATCGGCAATATCTACGAGTTCCTCAAAGAAGTATTCGCCCATAATCGTTTTCTTGCTAAGGATAGGGATACATAACAGTCGTATGGGGGAGACGATGGTTTGGTTGTGATCAAATTTTCAAGATATATGGTATGGTTACTTCGTAAGACGTGTAGTCTAAGCGTAGAAATATACAGCGGTAGTAACCTAGTTTCCAAGTGTAGCATGTACTTTGGTGTATTTTCTGGTACTCTGAATATTTTTTTAAAGAAGTATCTTAAGAATTTTCCGACTTTCCTCACACTTGTCCCGCATAGTACATGATTGACCTCAAGACTGCTTCAGATATTTTATACTGTATTTTAAACTCGGCACGACTTTTCTTTTTCCCAAGATTCCTTTCCAGTTACAAAATACATCCTTGCTTTATTCCAGATTTCGATTGGAATCAATTTGACAAGATGTTTCCATCCCAGACCGCTTTGGTGTTAAATTCACAATTTTTTTCTTAAACTTTTAGTACTTTTGTTGAAACCCCCAGGTTGCTCAGCTTAAAGACAGTGCTCTCTGCCTCTCAAGGTTCTAGGTAAATTATTCGTACAGTCCGAAAATTAAAAAAAAAAAAGATTCTACAACATTAATTCAGAACCTCAGAAAACGAATGCGTTATATAACATTTAAACCACTTCGTCTTAGCCAAATTTATATGTCCCTGAACGTATCCAAAACTGTAAATTTGTTTTTATTAGAAAAGATGCATTAAAAGTAGGCTTTGAACAGCCTTAAAAGGACCTTTTAAATTTTTAAGAAGAACTAGAAAAAACTTCCTACGTAAACGGAAGAAAACAAATCAGTATCAATAGATAGGCTAAAACCAGCTTACAATGTTTGTTAATTGAATTTTGAAAATTAAAAACAAATGTTTTAAAGAACGTTTCGAACAATAATGAATTGAAGATTAAACACACTTACACATACGTAACATTCTAAGCTGAAATTGTATTCCTAAATTAACAAATATATAATATATATATATATATATGTTTTGTATTGGTGGATTCAAATATTTGGAACTGGCAATGCTCGCACCACATATGGAAAGTGAAAAAAGTCCAAAGTCAGTCACTCCCCTATAAGAACTAGCGTTGGTCACACGCATAAAATATAATCGAATCTACCTAAACTTTTTCATTTGACTTAAACATAAACTTAACTTAAATTAATTTTACCTAATTTTATAGTTCTTAATGTTTAATGTTATGGATTAAAATAAATAAAAATTACGAGTTAAAATACTTTATCTACACTGGAGTTGAGAACCCAATAAAACCCGGTTTGAATTCCACGAAGAAAGCGTAAAGTTTTTTACCATTATCCAAAAATGTCCGGGTGGAGGTTGTTAGTGAGAAGATGTTGTCAACTGTGGAGCAGTCTTTGCGGAAGCCCACTTGAAACTTACTAAGTGAGTCGTTTTCGCATATCCAGTTTGTTAAGTTGGTGACTTCATTTAGAGACACGATACCCCTCTATAGTTGCTTTGCTCATTTCGGTATCCTTTTTTAAATATCGGGAATATTATACAATACTTTTCTTGAAAGTTGCCGACACCTCGCCATTGGTCAATTTCAAATCATATGTGTCCGTGAACTTTTGCAGGAAGGCATCAGTCGCATTTAAAAAAAAAAATTCATGAGGAATACAATCTTCTCCTGAAGCCTTATTTAAGGAGCATCTATATACAGCTCTGATGACATTCTGGAAGGTTATTGGTCAGTCTAAAGAGCTTACTTCAACGAGGGAGAGTGTGCGCTACACACTGCATTTGGTTTTGGTTGACAGGTCGATTGAGCAACTTTCGAAGTATTCAGTTAAAATAGGGACTTCAACGTTTATGCCGTGCACGAACACCGCATAGTTAAGTGTTGTAGCTATATTCCAAAAAGACCTGCTGTCTTTTCTATTCATAAGCGCTAACGAGAAACTCTGTGTGCATAATACTTCTTTTTGCTCGCAAATGTTTTTGAACTTCTTATTTGCAGCACAATTGGAGATACATACAACAAGAATGCCGTGGACTTGTTGCAGACAACGTGAAGTATTCGTTTTGTTTTCCCATAACTTGGAGAGCACAAAAATTTACAATTGCACTAAGCCTGATCAACATAACAAGCAATAAAGTCTTCATTGGAAATATATCACGTCTTAGAGTATTCTTTAGCTAAGGTCATCTTTGTATGTAAAACTGATCATTTTAAAGAATGAAGGGTACAATCGAAGGGTCTAAAATTCTGCCACTAGAAGAAGAATGGTTCAGCTTAAAGGTATTTTCACAAATCTCACATTTAATTTTTGTGATACTTTAAGGAATATTATCTTTAAATTTTCTTGCATTATTTAATATAGACTACTGTTATATACAACAACTAAAAAATTTGTGATACTCGTAACATGCAGAGTTAAATCTTTAAAAATAGGCTTCGAAACATTTAAGAAATATTAAATCACTTGGGGAATGTTGTATAATGTGTTGTCTGTTGCAGAGGATTATGTGGATTTAAAGAAATAAATATTGAGTATTAAAAGTATCAAATTCAATTCCAATTTCTTGAAAACAGTAGACACAAACATTTAAGCAAATTTTATTTTAAATAATTTTTTTTATTTGTATGAAAATTGTGTTGAAAAATGATAATAAAGTACTTAATGTGTGATGATACATATGAGTAATATGTTTATTGAGGGGGCAACCATACTCGTGCAAGGACCACATCCGTATATAATAAGAAAATCGAATTTATTTGTTTGGGATATATTCACATATATAAATTTTTACATTAAGCAAGTAAAAAAGTTAGGAAAAAAATTAAATTATTTAAAAATAGTATCAATCAAAAAAAGGAAAACAAAGTGAATATCCCTTGAACGAGTTACAGTGCGCCCATACCTTGACCACTGTCCCGACCTGATTTGATTCCGCCGACTGTCGATTATCAAGTAAATTTGCACGTTCCATTGATTCCAGAGCTACTGATTCACGCTGTTCACAGAGAAGACGTTCACGCATTTCATGTATGTATGGACACCGCTGCATTCCTTTTTATTAAAAAATTGTATAGTCTATCGTCGTCACTACTTATGATATGTCGAGAGGTTACGGTTAAGATATTAGTTACTACAAAAAGATATATTGATTGGTGTGTGTATAGTTTAAAATTCCATTAGTAATCCTAAAGTACGAAAAATTGGTCCGTCGGAGTTAACTGAAAAGAAAAGAAAAAGAAGGTGCTTAGAGATTGACATAACCCAAGAAGTTATAAATTGGAATAAAATTAACAAGTGACCATAAGTCCCTTAATGCCATTATAAACCCTTAGCTTTGACCGAAAGAGATACGGTTAAGGTTAGGTTAGATTAATTAACGGAGCTTTCCATGGAGTCTTAACAGAGAAGCAACCAAAATTATTTCCAAAATTATTGGTTGATGAAACCAAATTTCTCTCAGCTAGTTAAGAAGTCATCAGCTTAAGGTGAAAGTATACTAAGTTCAAAATGACAAAATTTTCAGGAGAACAAAAAAAAACCTGGTAAATCGTCTATATCTACATTTAGGCAAAGAAGACTGAAAATTCTGTTGGATTGTTATCACTTAAAATTTGATTTCATATCCTAAGATAATAATTGGAGAAAGCAGACTTTCTGTAAGCGGTTGTCAAAAATAGTGTTGAAGTTAGCGGGTTTTCCTACAGAATTTTGGGGATTTAAGATAGATAAATGAAAAGCAATATTAAATTTTCTTTTTATTTACAGTATGTACTTTTACAGACATGTGAAGATTTCGAAAGCTTTCTACAAATGTGCATGCAATAGCACGCCCAATTGGTGAGAGTTTTTTTTTTGTTTTTTAAGTATTTATTTTCTGCTTATAAACTCAAGCTCATCATTATTTCACAAAGAAATAGTAAACGCACGTTTCGGACAAATTCTTTTAAATTTCTTCAGCATTGCCAGATGCTTTTATTTAAATTTAGAGATAGTTTCGTACTAAGAAGTATGGACGGTCTAGACTACGAGCCGGGTTGTGTTCAGTCTACTTTTAAGGGAAAAACATTCTAACTCTTACGTTTAGGGGGTTTGTGTGACTACATATTTACAAAGAGGTGGTGAGATTTTGACGAAAGTGTGCACCATGGTTGATGGTGGATGGTCCAGCTTGACACTTAAGTTATGTCTTTCACAGTTTTGTTCACTTGCTTTGGGGCCTAACAGTTGCTCCTCAGCTTGCAATCTTTAAAATTAAAATTACCTACTTGCAGCGCAGATGCTGTGCGGATGCAGTACGACTGCAGTGCGGCTGCATTGTGGTTGCAGTGGGAATGCAATGCGAATGAAGCAAATTCTTGTATTGCTATATCCGCTCATATATTACGGATGGACTTTGTAAGTATTTTCTATTATGATTTTGACATCAACTGAACATTTTCTATATCTATCTATGTGTGGCGCCAGCTCGCGCTCTCTTGGGCTTTTAAGCTGGTCGATTAAAATGTAGCTAGTTAACGCTTCAGTTTCTGTTTTTCTTTAATACTGTACTTGAACGGATTGTGTGGAACTCACCAGCCAGTACCAGAGGAACAATCTATAAAAAGTCCGTACAACTGCTTGCATACGCCGACGATAATGACATTATTGGAAGAACTCAGCGGGCTGTCACCGGTACGTTTGTAAGCATTGAAGCAAAGCCAGCCAAAATGGGTTAAGCGATAAACGACGACAAAACCAAGTATATGCTGTCAACAAGAAGATACAATCAACCCCGATGAATTGGACAGAATGTCACAGTGGGCAGCTACAATTTCGAAGTAGTAAGGGACCTTTTCTACCTCGGCTCTGCCATTAATCTTGACAATGAGACCAGCACAAAAATCAAGTGAATAATAACTCTTGCTAATTGCTGATTTTTGGGGCTAATAAAGGAACTCAACAGTAAAGCCATATCTCGAGCAACTAAGGAGAGTCGGTATAAGACTCTGATCATCCCAGTCCTGCTTTACGGCGCTGAAACATGAACTTTATTGAAAGCGGATGAAGATGTCCTTGGTCGCTTCGAGAGAAAAATTCTTCGTCAGATATTCGATCCCATTTGCGTTGACGGGTTTTATTGGAGAAGATTCAATGACGAACTATACGAGCTGCACAGCGACATCGAAAAAAACTGCATATTGGACATTTGAGATGGCAGGGACATTTAGAGCAAATGGACACCAACGCTTCGGCCCGCAGAGTCCTCGAATCTAACCCGGAGGGACGACGCAGTAGAGGGCCTCCTCGCCGTAGGTGGCGCGCACAACTTTAGGGGGACGTCGACCAACTTGAAGTGCACAACTGGAGGCAATTAGCTAAAGACCAAGCTAAATGGAGAGGATTGTTGATTAAAACCCAGGTTCATCCTGAACTTTAACGCCCCCTAAGTAAGTAAGTAAGTATTGGGTTTACAGCTTTCAGTTGAATAAAAATAGACTACTACCCCAGATTACTGTTCTTAAAAACAGTCAAGCTAGTGAACTTAAGTGCACTGATTGCAGCCTGAAGTTTTGTCTGAAAAAAATGTAACCCCGTACCACCTTCCTTAGCCGATGCCTCCGTTGAGGAGAAAATTTATCAATGACCAACCTAAGTCCCTTAACCGCACGGCTCTCGAATGGGCACATTTTTTAGTCCGTTCAAGAGACGTTTCACTGTACCTATATATGCCTATGAATTTCGTACCAAGTAAGCAACACAACTTACCAAGAAACATCACCGGAAATAAAAGTTATCAAACAGATTTTCAGATTCTAGCTATTGCTTTTTCTTCCTATTTCGGTGAGGTTATGATCTGAACTTAAGAGTCCATAACCCTCCCACTTCATTGCATTTCTGCTAATCCATCTGTTGGGTTCGTCTTATTTTGATTCCAAAAAAATGAATTGCCCTACGGATATGGCATAAAAGTGTAGGTCCGTTCACTTGAACGGGGAAATCTGTCAGACCCAATGGTGTCCGTTCAAAAACAAAGTGTGAAAGAAGATTTTAATTACGTAATGTTAAAGTTAACTTAATTTTGCATTGTATCTTCTTAAACTCAGAAATAAAGTATCAATATCTTTATGTCTGTGGAAGTGGTTTTCCTTTTTTGGTTAAAAGTTCCGGAAAACGTAGAAAATCTCGCGATATGGGAAAGCTGCTTTGTGCATATGTATGAATTCCAGATTACTCGTAACTTCTGTTCTAAAATTACTCCAAGAACTCCGCGCGATCCGAGAGGGATAATTGCACCCCATCTAGTGTGAAAAACGTACTCGCAATTTACCACGCGATGACTCTCCAGCAGCGTAGCGAAATATTTCCCTTCGAATATTTCAAAATTGCGTTTTCAAAGTAGTAGTTCTTCCAGAGGATGTACAATTTAAACATATGGCTGCGTACCTATTCATTTCTCTTATAAACACATTTCTGATCACTAGGCGGAATTTTTTTTTAATCAGTACGCATTCGTAAACATTGTTCTGGTTTATTTATTTTGCGAAAGTCTGCTGCATAAAACATTCTTGGAACATCGACGCGTGTATGAGACATGCGTGATTTCCGATGAGATTCGAAATTTAGGTCAAGCAATCTGCAATTGAATTTGTTTTTCTCGTTTTCCTCATTTGAAAAGTTTCATTTTTTCCACTGGCATAACATAAAAATCCATGTAGAAAAAGGATATCCATATTACATTGTATTTCTGTCTATTGTAGCATCATCCACATAGTGCTCTCACATCAAGGTTAAGGAACCTAGTTCTACACAAGTCTTCTAAGTTCTAAACGATGTAATCTTCAAGAAGACACAAATAAAGAACACATGTCGAAGTGGGCTCTTCCATGTTGCAACAAATGTTTGAAGGAAAATGGCAAAGAGATAGTATCATATTTCATTGTGATATATAAAACATTTCTCCTTTTTTTTCTAGCATGCTTGTTAGATATGTATACACGCGGAGAAGCACAATTGGCCCTTGAATCTGAAATAAGTGGCGCTTATAATGATCTGCTGAGAATTTAGTTCAAAATAAAGAAAGTATCTATCCGAACTGCTCGCTTTTTTTTTGAAACGATGCCAAGAATGCCACACAATTCAGACAATGGAAGGAAAAGATGTTAGATATATTCGACGTTAAACAGTCAGTTGCTCATAAGGAGCAACAACCTTAAAGTATCCATCACTTCGAATCTCTTGCACGATAATTGCCCAGATGGTCGGTTCCCGTCAACTTTGTGCTTTAGTTTAATTTTGAATTATTTATTTTACGTCGAATGTAAGTGGATTTTGCTCAACTTGTCATTTGCACTTACGGGGGTATGATTTTGATGTTGATTTTCAAACAAGATGTGTGTATTTGCGACCTACTGCTAAATAAAGATGGAAACGCTCTTCTATACATAAACTTAAACAAAATTTTCATCTTTGATTTAATTGAAGTTAGATAGTTCGATGATAGGAATCTATCGTACATTGTCTCCTGAAAGCACTCACAATCCGTTTTGAAGTTTTTCTTATTTCTTAATGCGGCAAGAGCCTCATCTCTTAGAGAGTGTTCGATGACTGGATATTGACGACCAGATTTCAAAGTGCAATAAGAAAAGTCACCAATGTTACGATTCCATAGAAGCAGTAATCGAGAACGAATAGGATGACTTTTATATACAGTGATCTTAGCACTGCTTTCAATGTCAATGATGTGATGCAATTGGTGTGAGTTAATTCCACAGCAGTAGAGAGCAGAATAACAATGTCGTACTGTCTTCTGAACTTCTTTCATCGGCGTGTCATTTGGAGACATTCTGTTTGGCGACAAAGCCTTCCACAAAATTTGCTGTGCATCAACCAACAGGCAGATGCCAAATTGCCTTCTTATTTGGAACAAATGTAAAGGCGATATATGCACACCTTGCGGCAGCACTTAAATGTCTTTGTACAACACCCTTTAATAGATATCGTTAGACTTTGTTTTACATACCATCTAGTCTAAGGAGCGCACATACAGTAAGCATGGTGCAGAAATCGCGATTGTATGGAGATGAACGTGATACAAATTAGAAAAACAATAGCACATAGTGATCAAAGGAGACCTTCAGAAGGTTTGAAGAACGTACTTTAAGAAAAAAAAAATTCACAAGCAGACTTGAAGTAGTGAGAAATGGATTTAAGTCCCAGAACCATGAAAAGAGAAAAGAAGGGGAGCGTGTTATAAGATAAGGCAAGGGATAACCATATCAATGCTCTTGCTCAGCTAAAAGGCACTGTATCACCATGCAACTGATGGGTAGGCAGAGTTATACAGAGATCATACTGTAAAGGGTTTTTCTTTTGTTCAAGATTCCTAGTTTCAACCAAGGCAACACCCTAAGAACTTTGGGAAAAAGGATTGGAATAATAAACGATGTGCAATGTTTTGCTTTTAACATTCGAAGGGGTTAGGGAGCGTGCTGACAGTTTCTATACATCACAATTCAAAACTAAATTTGACTACGTTAGGTCGGGGCTACTTGCCTTTAAGTCCACTGCCGCGCGATCTCAGCGTCACGGCTCTTCTTGTTATGGGTGATTCTGTCCCCGTAAAGCCGTCTGCTCTCGGGATTTCAGAACCGCTTTTGATGGCGGAGCAATGAAAAGGTTAGTGATGGGCGCATTCGAATGATATAATCGATTATAATCGATTCTTCGAGATATCTCGAGATATCGTCTGAAATCATTCAAATGATTTACTATACCTGCATACTTCTGTCGAAGCAGCGGGAACCGATAATGAGCGTAAAGGGTAAAACATCTCGAAAGGGTAAATATCTCGAGACATCGTCTGAAATCCTTCAAATGGTACATAGGTAACATAGGTACTTATGTCAAAACAGCGAGAATGAGCGGAAATGGTATAAATAAAACAAAAACTCATGTCTTATCTCTCCTGTCTCAATTCTGAATTCGTGTAACTACAGTGTAGCAATATATCATATATCATCGAGATATAGGTGATATATCCACGTGTCATTGCCTTGCTACTTAAGCCAATTCACTGCAAGACGTACTCGTAAGTGTGAATTATAACCGGCTGGCCTAATTTCCTTCGGTCTATCATGTGGTGTACCAGTGGCACAGTACCGCTCTCAATTACTCACGCACAAATCTCCAATCGACGAGTCACATAATATGCATGGTCGTTGGTTGGTGGTGGTGACGAGTAAGGGTATTTCCATATTACCTTATGCATCGACGACGTAAACAATGTGTTTTACATTGTCGGTCGGTGGTGCAGTGACTTTCGCCAAATGTTGTTATTCGGCTGAGATAACCGAACACAATGAAGGCGATACAATTGGGAAAGTGGACCTCGGAATCACAGTATTGGCGAAAGAAAGTGTAACGCTTCGTTACAATACCCACGATCGAAGCAAACTCAAATAGTCCTGGACCAAATCAAAGAATATCTAGATTCGACTCAACTGAGGAGTAATCTAGGTCTTTGGGGTAGGGCAGATGTGCTATCATTCCAACTAACCCAAACTCTAATATTAAAAAGTTTTAATATTAAAAAGTTGCTATCATTCAAATTTCGAGATACTAATGGTGCGGTGATGTGTGAATGGCAACAGGAATGGTTGTCATCAAATGCAATCAAGGCAATCGCGACACATAAATTGTCTGGGGAGAGAATGCATCCTACTCCCTAGTGAGCTTTGAACATATTAAACGACCCGATTCGTCACGATAGGAGTCGTAAAAAAAGAAAAAAAAAAAACTGTCAACGCCACTTGGATAATTTCCTTTGCCCATAACTTCACAAACTATTTCCTTGCTAATTGAAAATTACAGGATAACCAAACAAAAACTAATTCATTGGTATGCCACATAATCATCATTACTTCGATACACAAAATTCACAGAGACACTTTATGTGTATCTATCCGAAAGATATGTCACATGATAAAATTACAAAAGCATCTCCCGTATACATTGTAAGTATTTTTGGATATTTAACACCCACCAGTTATATATCCCAAAATGTATTCACCCAAATTCCCTGAAGCAACATTAGATACATTGCTGTATGCTTTCAAGTTCTATTTCTGTTCCAGCTGTATGCTTCCGTTGTTATAAAGCGGAAACATCTTTTACTTCAAATTAGATTTTGCCGATCAATAATGCCTCCTTATTCCGTTTTCTGTGCGTGTATGTATGTTTATGTTTATCATGTTGTCAAATTCGTTGACATCGTATTATTTTTGGTTAACCTTCATGCTTCACATTCAGGTGACGCAACAAGTAAGTAACTTACACATAAAAATGTTGTCCAGACAAATTCTTCAATAGGTATCTGTTGGCATTTCGCGGGTTCTCTTGTAGAAGCAAATTCAATTTGGAAAACTTGAGAATTTCTTCTTTTACTGCTCGATGGTGCGTATACGTAACTAAAATAATAAACAAATTTGTTTATCCTAATGAAGTAGACAACAAAATTAAAATTCTACTACGAGGCCTTTGGCTATTTCCTGAAGTCAACAAGTTAATCACGTACATCAAGTAATTTGCTTAATGGCGGAAGGGAGCGAAAACGTTGGCAAATATTCGAGCAAACAGGTGTTAAAAGCAATTTGTAATAAACAAAAAAAAGTTTGATTTTTATTCCTCTAAGTAGTGAGATTAAACTTTAAATTACATTTTTGAAAATGTCTGTACCATATGGAAGGTGATTGGATGCGGCCAGATGCTGTAAAGCCCGGTGGATTGACTTTAGATTGGCAGAACATTAATACTGTCAATCTTGAGATGTCTCAGCAAATATTTAATTATTTTCGTAGATGAATAGTTCGTAAGATATTTGAAATAGGTGGAAAGGCGCATAACAGTATGTCCAATTCTAAAACAAAAAAAAAAAAAAGATGGGGATGTTAAGTCCTTCAGCCACCATGTGTCGCTTTTTAATTTATGTATTTTAAATTTGCGGAATAAGGGGCAAGAAGGACATCTAAGGGAATGTTGAATCAATAATAAATCTTGGGTAAAAGATACATGAAATAATCTGGGATAACATGCAAAAGGCAACAAGCGGATCGCCACCATCGAGATATGAACAAAGAGAGCACGCGGTGACTGCAACTAAAACCTTACACAGTTTCTGTCCATGCACGGTAGCTATTGAAATTATCTCCGCAAATTTGGACACGATAGCTCGTCCCCGAGAATGCCCAGATGCAAAGGAAGACGCGGAGCATGCAGTGTTCAACTGAGCTTCTAATAAGTCATATGACTGGAGAAATGTTCCTTTATAACGAGCGTATAGAATGAGCTGCGAACAACAAAGAAGAGCCGGAGTGGCAAATTCAGTTGATACCGCATATATTGCTAACCAGCCCCGCGAAGTAATACCTAACGGCAGTCCCGCAGAGAGGGTGGTCGAAGTTTTAGGGATATGAATTAGTACGTAGGCGCACTCCTGTTATCGATTATTCGGGTTTGCGAACCATGCAGCTTGTAGCACGGGTATCATTTGAAGATTACCACATCCAATCGCGCATAAAAAAAAAATAAATAAACATAAAATAATGATAGTCTTCCTCGAGGCAAACTCTGGAGTGTTCGGTAGAATTATAGGATTGATGGTTCCCTGTTAAGGACGATTCGGTCTTTATATACAAACTGTAAACGGTGTTAAATCAATACCTTTCACTTTAGGCGTTGGACTCCAACAAGGGTGCGTTTTGTCACCTCTCCTCTTTATTGTGTATATGGACTGATTGTTGCAGCGCAGCTGTGGTGGAGAATGTTTCAAAGTGGGAGACCTAAGGACCTGCTTTTTGTGAATGATTTAGTCATCCTTGGATCCTCTCAAACCGAACTTCAGCGCGCACCCGAAAGGTTTGTAGCCGTTTGTGATGATGCTGGAATGAAGATCAACGTGAACGAATCAGAAGTAATGGTCGTTTCCAAACTACCCATTCAGTGCACTCTGCATGTTAGTGGAGTCCAACTGAAGCAGGTAGATAACTTTAGGTACCTCGGGCTCTTATTCACGAGTGATGGGAAGATCAATGCCGAGTTATCCTGTAGAATTGGTCAGGCTGCATCAATTTGGAGAGAGCTTGGTCAATCTGTTATAAAGAAAGCCGAACTTAGTGTTCAGGTTAAGCTATCGGTTTTTAACTCGGTGTATGTTCCAACTCTGATTTATGGTCATAAAATTTGGGTAATAACCAAAAGTATAAGATCACGGATACAGGCTGCCGAAATAAGATTCCTCTCTGGCGTAATACCAGAGTACGCGAGGCGCTCAATGTTGAGCAGTTACTTCTCGGAACGGAACAATCTATGCTTCGTTGGTTTAGTCACGTAGTGCGTATGCCCCCAGACCGGCTTCCAAGACGTACCATGATTGCCGTCCCTCAGGCAGGCCTAGAAATAGATGGTTGGACCAAGTCAGACATCTCCCCTGGAGCCGTCTAGGGATTCCTCCTGATGAGTTGGAGTCAATGGCTGGGGATCGAGAAGGATGGAGGGTCCACCTGAGCATCCTACCCCCGCGACCGTCATGAAAGATTAGCGGGCCATTGAAAATGTATGTACTTATGTAAACATAAAATAATCTGAACACACTACATGTTGCTGGTCCACTGTACTCGTATATAAGTACGTATGCGCCATTCAAAAAGTGGAGTGGGATGGAGCGTTTGGCATGGGAGGAAAATAAAAACCATTTCTACTACGGAGATTGTTATACGTACATTGTCGGATGAGAATTTATGCAAAAAAGTCGGGCTCATGATAGAATCATGAGATTCATAACAATCCGCATCAGGATCATATTTTACCTTCGGCGTTCAACGGAAGGGAAAATATTATTTCTCATCAGTATTCATCTTCGCTTATCTTAAGCCTATATTCCATTTTCAATTGAGTTATCTGAATGTTTTAGCGCATGTGACTCATCTATACTTTTATTGCATTCACCTTTGTATATAATATGCATACGCTCCTGGAGCGTTTTCCGCTCAAAACTCTTCGCTTGAGACAAGATCGTATGAGAATACTCGCTATAATGCTTACATTTATCATCATCAATAACATTTTGCAACATTATTGTGGCAACGTTGATCACTTCCTAGGCGCTGCAGTCATATAATAATACCTAATGAAAGACAGATTTTAGATTGGCCGTAAATCCAATTACTAGGCAACATTTCACTACAACTGCTGCTGTCGGTGTCAACGTAATTGAAATGGGTTCAAGGGCTGACAATGAGCACCAAAACGCGACAGCCATTACGAAAAGTTATGGCGGTAGTAGAAGGGCCTTGATTGCCAGGCCCCTCCGTAATCAAATGAGGATCTTTATAACTTCTTTATATTTAAAAATATTTTGAACAATAACATCAGAAAATCAGCAAATCGGAGTTTGAGTATTGTATCATGTCTGGAGCTGGGAACCAAAAGATTACTTTTATCTACTTGACAGTATCCAGTGGGGGCAGACTGATTAATAAAGAATTCAGCAATAACATTAAATCTTCAAACATCGGCTCATCGAAAGTGAGCACCAGAACACTACAGATAATATTACATCAGTATTTCTATTGCTCTTGGCAACCGCAAGAATATCCACGTATCCAGCAAAACATTTTTGTTACAGAGCTTTGGAAAGTACTCCCATGAGATTTATTAAAGTCATCAATTTTTCAAGAGCAAAATCAACATCTGCATGCATAAATCTGAGAGGTCATGAAGCGATTTCTTCGGTAGCTGAAAAGAACTAGTTCTTTCGCAATTTAGCTGCGCTGTTACATTAAGATTCCCCAAATTTTTTCTCTCATATTCATACTAAATTAGGAAACGAACAGACATGGGAAATCGGGAGATTCAACAATTCAATCGCCGGAAAATAGACCCGTGTGGTATTGTGTATATGTATGTTTTGTGTATTGTGTATATTTCTTCTTTGACTTCTATCTTTGAACTGAGGTGCATATAAATTCAACTCTCTTCTGCATAGCCGCGCGATAACCACCAGCTGTCTGAACCTAGAATATTTTTCTGCAGTTGAACCGTGCGATTGCAAACGTGTATGCCGTGCCTGTTCGGGTCTTAAGATATATCCTGTACATCTCGGTAACAAGCATAATTTTCATTCTGGTAAGGAAATGTAGACGCCAATGTCGACTTCATCTGGCGAATTTCGTTCTTACCGCCAAAATCTACCCAGGGCATCTACCCAAAACCTCTTTGAGGCATGCCATACTTTAAAAGTTGAAGCTAAGGCTTATTAACCTACTGAGGCCCATATAAATTTGTAAAATTTGTATAAATTTTTAAAAAAATGTTATCGAAAAACGAGCCAATTTGAGAACAAAGCCTGCCGATCTGATCCCAAGAAAGCCCAATTTTAATCAAAAGCGTTGTCGTGCATATGGTGGAATAAAGTCGCTCTCATTTATTGGCAGCTCTCGTAGCAAAATATAACGGTTACATTTTGTTTATGCTTTTGCGATATAAGACTTACTTACTTACTTAGGTGGTGATACTCTCTCTATTTAGCTCGATCTTTAGCTAATTGCCAGTTGCGCAGTCCAAGTTTGTCGAGTTCCCTTTGAACTTGTGCACACCACCTACGGCGAGGAAATCCTTTACTGCGTCGTCCCTCGGGGTTAGATTCCAAGACGCTGTGGGCCGGAGCGTTGGTGTCCATTCGCTCTACATATCCCAGCCATCTCAGACGTCCGATACGCAGTTTTGTCACTAGGTCGATGGCGCTGTACAGCTCGTATAGTTCGTGATTGAATCTTCTCCTCCAAAACCCGTCAACGTAAACGGGACCGAAAATCTTACGAAGAATTTTTCTCTCAAAGCGACCAAGGATATCTTCATCTTCTCTTAATAAAGCCCATGTTTCAGCGCCGTAAGGCATGACTAGGATGATCAAGGTCTTATACAGAGTCTCCTTAGTTGTTCAAGATAGGGCTTTACTGTTGAATTGCCTTAAAAGCCCAAAAAAGCAGCGATTGGCAAGAGTTATTCTTCGCTTGATTTCTGCGCTGATGTTGTTTGTAGAATTTATAGCAGAGCCAAGGTAGACAAAGTCCCTCACTACCTCGAAGTTATAGCTGCCCGCTGTAACGTTCCGTCCTATTCGCCTAGCCGCTTCCGCCTCAATGTTTGCAAACGCACCGGTGACAGCCCGCTGAAACGTTTCCAATAATGTCAATATCGTCAGCGTATGCAAGCAGTTGTACAGACTTGTAATAGATTGTGCCTCGGGTGTTGGCTTGTGAGTTCCGCACAATCCGTTCAAGTGCAATATTCAAGAAGTCACATGACACCGCGTCACCTTGTCTAAAACCTTTTTTGACATCAAAGGTCTCGGTGAGGTCATTACCAACCTTGATGGACCAGCGAGCGTTCTCCATCGTCAGCCTGCACAGACGGACAAGTTTGGCAGGGATGTCAAAACTAGACATTTCTCTATAAAGCTCTTCTCTATAGATGCTGTCATAGGCGGCCTTGAAATCGATATAGAGGTGGTGAGTACCGATTTGGAATTCTTGGGTTTTCTCCAGGATCTGCCGAAGTGTGAAGATTTGATCTATGGTAGACTTTCCTGGCCTAAAACCGCACTGATAGGATCCAATCAGGCTATTGATAAAAGGTTTCAGTCGTATTATATGCGATGTTGAGGAGACTGATGCCTCTATAACTGGCGCAGTTGAGGGAGTCTCCTTTCTTGTGGATCGGGCAAAATATGCTGAGATTCCATTATCAAGCATACACCCGTCTGACCAAATCTTAGAGATGAGTTGATGTATGCACTCTACCAAGTCATCACCAGCTGCCTTGAAAAGTTCGGCCGGTAAGCCGTCAGGTCCAGCAGCCTTGTTGGATTTCAGCTTAGATATTGCTATCCTCACTTCGTTTTGAGCAGGTGGATGGAAATTTTGACTATCATCGTCTATGTTAAATGGGTCATTCTGCCTGACAGCGGGATGTTGGTCTTCGTCACCGTTATACAGTCTGCAGAAGTAGTTCTTCCTTATTCTCAGCACCGACTGTGATTCTACTACGATATTTCCATGTTCATCTCTACAGGCTTCTGTACGGGTATTGCTTCTCTGACACGTTATTTTTACCTTTTGGTAAAACTTCTGTACATTTTTCCTGGAGTATAAACTCTCGATATTCTCGAAATACGTCGTGATCCGAATACGTCGAAGCAGCTCACGCAAGGTATTCGCTAAGTTCAACCTAACTGGAACTATAGACGCCACCGATGACTCCGTCTAGGGAATTCGTCCGCTGCCGCCTGGGACAAGAAGAAGTGCTCTAGTGAGACAGCACTCTCCCCTCCTTCTCTCATCTGCTACCACCAAGAATCCTCCAAACGGGGTTGGTTATCCATTTCTTCGATTAAGGTACTAGGCACCCAGTTGCCACCGCGTGGAGGTTGAGAGTTGGAGTTGGTAGGCCTCAGCTAAGTGAAAACGGTTGTGTTTTCATATGATCGCATGCACTACCGTTTGAGCAACGATATGAGACGATAAGATGGAAAACAAACTTCCGAATGGTCGAGTACGGTACACCAAGAATACCTCTATTTTCCTCATGCCACTTTGGTAACCAGCGAAAATGTCCAGACTGGTTAGTAGCAGGATACGAAGTCCTCTCTTTCATCCACCATTGGCTCCAGACCTTGCTCCATCGGATTACTATCTTTCCCACGGATGCAAGAACTCATACGTTCAGAAATTTGGGAGACCAGAAAATGATTTTACAGCACTTCTCGCAGCTAAAGAACTAACAAAATCCATGCAAATACTCGAACTTTATTTTCTGTTTTAATGAACTATTACAAATGGATGCAGAGTACGCTTATGGCTTACTAGACAATGTAAGGCAACGTTAGTGAGTAACCCTTCTCCGAACAGGTTACCACATTTGTGAAAAGTGTCAAAATTAGTTGTTTTCCCTAGCGAAGTTGGCGTTCGTTTTAATGAATTTGTTTTACAATTTAGCTGTAGGCTTCTTAAATCTTATGCAGCAGTAATTAGTAAAAACCTATCATCCAGCATCCTAGCAAATAAGGCTTAGATTTGTAAGTTCTTTTAACGAGAATTTCAGTTATCTCCTGATCATAACAGCTAAAAACGAAGGTCACTTATTCTGGCATCTTGAATACAAACAAGGCTTTACTTTTCTGTTTCAATCTGTTCTGACAGTTTCCACTAATTTGTGCTATTCTCTCCGTTTCTGCAATACTTTTTCTTTATTTAACAAAGTGGATGTGTATTGTCCAAATTTTTACAATTAGGTATGAATTTCTAATTATTATTATTGCCTCATATCGATAACTCAATGCGTAGGCTGCCATTTGGTTTGATCTTTCACCTATTCATGAAAAGAACGTCATTCCATTCACTTTTTTTCTAAATTTATCTCTCTTATTCCCCTCATCATTGTAATTCATTTTCTGAAGTGATTCCAAAAATAAAATAAAATTTAATTAAAAACATCATGCAATAACAAAAAATAACCCCATGATCACACAGACTAGATACCATCTATGCTTACTCGTTTCACTCATTTGTCCCATAAAAAGTGTGTCGTTTGCCATCTGAGATCATTCGCTACACACTCCATCAGATCGCCACACAAAGGCCCATTAATTCAACTCGGAAGTGTGTATTTGTGATGACAAATTTCAATTCGAACACAATCAATCATTAGATCTCAGGCAATTTGTTTTGTCACTTCAAATCAACATCAGTTGATCGGCAATCGCACTTAATTCGAGTCGATCAACTCCAGACTCTATACAACTATGTGGACAAACAATGATTTGGACATCGGGGAATGATTGGAAACTACCAAATATGCGAATGGATGCCGGGGATACATTTTCGAAAACTCACTACCTAGCTGCGCGCCGAACCCAAAATGGGTTTGCTGAAACGACATATTAATGGTTATATCGTTCGCAATGTTCGCTTTCAACGAGGTCATCGCAGTCAGTGAGGCGCGAATTTATAGCGCTATATACTTATGCACGCATCCATTAACATTGTTCATTGCTTTAGTCTCTCCGTTTATGGATTTTTTTTTACAAGTTTTATTTTTATTTAGATAACCCTTTGAGTGTGGTCACATGTGCAGGGGTTTTGTGGTATTTTTTTCCATCTCATCTCATATTAGGTGTTGGGCTGGCCAACATAAAACTTTCAGAGTAGCTTCATAAAAAACTAATAAAAAATTCTTCAGTGGCTGTCAATATCATCAAAATCGTTGCTTTTGATTTGTGATTCTATTGACGGCGAAGGGTGGACTCAGTTTATTTGAATATTTTATTTGGTGTGCATAAAACCATCGCGGCGTATCGACATATTTGTTTAACGCAACTAGTAGTAACTTCTGTCTGGTATCTGTATGGTAGCAGTCGAAAAGTCACGTAAACTAATATAGTAATACCTTGTTAGTACAGATACTTTTATTACACGAAGATGGTTTCCTTTTTATTCAAGATAGCCAAGGGTATTATCAGACGTAGCGGAACTTTAATGCAATATACAAACTTATAATTACCCATCTTCTTCAAAAGGGACAAATAATACTACATTACTCGTTTGGACTTCTAGATCTATAGCTAGTGAAGTAGCTACAGTCTGGAAGCTAATGGAGAGAGAGATATAAATGTCCTTAAAAAGGAGCGACAGGAATAGTATAGCAACTCACTATTTACGTACCTCTATTGTTATTTCTTTAATTTTATCTTACCAATTTGGAAAGGACAGACAGAGTGAGAGAGAAAATGTTATGTAGTGGTTTCAAACTCAAATGCTAAGTTTCAGAGAAACTCCGGGTGTGGCGTCTAGTTAACTGGGGAGATTTGTTTTATTATTTTGTCTTATTTGCTGCTGATTCAAAGTATTTTTTCCCCGACCACCTGTAGGATACACATATCAATCATCCAAATGTTAAGTTCCTCTCGATCTTATGGGCGGTCCAAGGTATAAGTCTGTTTTAGGGGTGGCCTTAGGTCGCAGGCCCGCTTTACGGGGCGGGTTTAGGGTTGCAGGTCCATTTTATGAACGATCCGTGGTCACAGGAAGACGGCAAATATTCAATACTAGGATGTTTTGAAGCATAAGTGCTTTCGCAGAAGAGACCTTTGCAGGACGTCGCGCAGGCGTCGGTCAAGTAGCAAACGCAAAAAACAGTCGCAAAATCACCGCGTTGCAAGTACGCGAAAAGTTAGCAAGGGTTAATCTCCAAATTTGTTCATTTTTATGTACCGCTTCTGCCTCTTTTTCTTCCTATTTCGGCGAGGTTATGGTCCGATAACCAGGGATCATAACCATCTCACTTCACCGCATTTCTTCTGATCTGTCTTTGTGGTTTGCCTGCTTGACCTCAGAAAATATCTACGGCTACACTTCAATTTTGCCCTTGTGGAAGCAATCAAATATTGGTAGAACTCAATTTACAAATCAAGTGACTTACAAACCCCCACATTGAACCACGGCAGGTCAACACCTTACCTGAGCCTCAAGTAATAAATGCACACTTTTCATTTTCAGATAAAAAATATAATTACCTTCTCCTCACTTTTATTTTTTTTATTTTTTGTCACTCTGTGCATTCCTGTGTAGCATTTTTTGCATTGATAATGTTCAGCTAATTTTACGGTCTGCAGAGCTCACAAAACGAGGTAGGCAATCTGTTTATGTTGCATTGTAGTGAGTTACTCTTCCGAGCATTTGAAATGAATTCCATTGCTATTCTATTCCAGTAAAAATGCTCTCACTGTGCCTATAAAATATTTTCGCGTAGCACTCATCTAGTTTCCTGAAGGAGTTTACTGCACCGCAAATTGAATTCTTGCACAATACAATCTGTCACCATAAATGTCTGAGTATTTACCTAGCGTATTCGATTCAAGTCGAAAAATATCTTCCAAGATTATTCACTATCTATACATATTATAGCTAAGCTTTTTTTTAATTTTACTCAAACTTGCAACTCTATGCACAAATCTATGACAGAGCTTGCTAACAATAGATACTTCAACAGATCAGGATTACTATGATAATGTACTCGTAGCTGGAAGATAAATCGAAGATTCTCAATACACGTGAGCATCGGTTTTTGCAATAAAGATGACGTTCGCCGATCCATAAATAACAACAAATAATGAATAATATAGCATGAAGTCACCGCTGTACACTGTTTCATTCTTTCACTGGGAAATAAGAATTGAAAAGCAAAACGAAACGAATTTGAGGCGATTTACGAATGATGTAATGTGCCCGAGAATGTCACTTTCGTTGTAGCTCTTTTAACCGACCACTTGACTATCTGTTTTTACGAACTGACTGTTAGGTAAGAATTACGAGCAATTGTACTCACGAATTTATCGACTTGTAGAGGGTGTTAGGGAGTGGAATGCATTTTTGTTTTTATGAATAACTTTAATCTTAGGGAACAATTTGCTGTGGATGTGTTTCACTAATTGGTTTTAACACAAACACTGAAACGTTTTTTGATTCACACAAAACTCGTTGACCGTATACATTGGAATTTAAGAACAACATAAAGTGCGTGACCTATGGTAAATGCCGGAAAACTATGAGGAACCAAGTAAACATTGAGCGTGCTCACGACTATTAGTACCAACAAAATTAGGGAGTGACTTTGAAATCAATGAAATGTAATTTATTTGGTTTTAACAAATGATTTAAATGGAAATAGAGATTGACATTTTCTTTCTGCGGTCAAAGTCACGTAACCACTGGGTATAAGGTAATAACCAACTTGTTGACAGAAACCTAATGTTCAGCAAAGGAATATTACAAGCGTGGCAATGTTGCATTGGATAATGCGTTTGCTCGTTAACCGATGTTTGCGAGTTCAACCCCCAGCGGGAAACAGCAAGAGTCCGAACATCATAACTACTTATCCCCAAGAACGGTAATCGCTTTGGAGACTCGTTTCTCAGTGACAGCAGTCTTGTACGTATTTTGTTTTCACTTGAATAAAAGTTTTTTTTTTCATTTGGAAGGTGGAACATCTTTAAAAGATACTGAAAGACTGGTCCAAACGCAATGTGAGCTCTAATCTTAGGTGTACTGCTGCCATCTTTACAGGGTTATGTATTACCCTCGGTGATAAAAATACATCACTTCGTGTCGTCACCCCGTTGATTATACAGGGTAGGCCAACTACAAGTTTCTTTTTAAAAATGCAAGAAAATGAACAAAATGACATTTTTTTCGATGTATTATGGCTTTATTAGTAAGAGCAAACATTCCCATTAATTATGGAATACAACGTCGTTCAAGTGGCGGCCTCGGCTGGCCTCGCAGTAGCGCATTCTATCACTCCAATTTTCCAAGACCTTATTGATGGTTGCGGACTGTAGCTCATGGATCGCTTGGATGATATTGGCCTTTAGTACTTGAATCGTTTCCGGATTGTTGGCATAACATCGGTCCTTCACGGTTCTCCACAAAAAGAAGTCCAAAGGAGTCAAATCGCTCCGAGGCGGTCAATAGACTTCGCCAAGACGGCTGATAACACGATTTGGGAATTTGGTGCGCAAAAGACCGATTGTGGAATGGGCTGTGTGGCATGGCGCGCCATTCTGCATGAACCAGAGTCCAAATCCATGTCTTCAATTTCAGTAAAAAAAAAGTCGTTAACATGGCTTTGTAACGCCCACCGTTGACCGAAACGTTGTTCCCAGCCTCATTTTCGAAGAAAAATGGTCCAATGATGCCACCACTCCACAATCCGCACCAAACTGTCACTCTCTGTGGATGCATTGGCTTCTCGACAATAACGTGCGGGTTTTCCGAGCCCCAGATGCGGCAATTTTGTTTGTTAACGTAGCCGCCGAGATGAAAATGTGCCTCGTCAGAAAAGATGATTTTTCGCTTAAAATCGTTGTCCAATTCAAGCTGCTCTAAGGCCCAAACTGCGAAGCGATAACGAAGCGGATGGTCGTGCGCTTTCAATTGCTGAATCAATCGGACCTTGATAGCGAATAATCCCAGATCTTTGCGCAGAAATCTCCTCAGGCTAGTGCGTGAAAAGTTGAGCTGTTGAGATCGATGACGAGTTGATGTTCGTGAATTAAGTCTCACACTCTCGGCTACAGCAGCCACATTCTCGTCTGTGCGCACCGTACGATGACGGGGACCATGAGTGTTGTCCACTAGCATGTCTTATGAACATTTTGCACAAACTTGCGTACAGCAGGCGCGGTGGATACTTCATTTCAGCCAAAACTTCTTTTCAAAAAACGCACTGTTTGGGCTACACAGCACCCACTTTGGAAATAAGTTTTGAATATTTCCCAATGTTGTTCAAGCGTAATGCGACTCATTTCGTTCCGCGGAGGTATGATACTGACTTTCTGTCAAGGTTTCGAGTGGGAAACAGCTGTCAGTGTCAAAATAACCTATGATTTAAAAAGAAATCACTAGATGACCCACCCGTTATATGCCACTTCCGTCTTCTTTCTTTCTATAAAATTTCATCTTCACAGGACCGGGTTATTTTTGGGCGCGTTATCGATGCCGAAACTGTTGTTAAGTGTAGTCTCCTTATATATTTTGGGCCTGCAATATTTGATATAAAACCTATCAGGGCAGCATCTTTAATAATGCAAGGCACTTTAACTTCGGCTTGAAAGTCACGGCATGATTTTTGACGGTTACTCTTAAAGTCACCATGACTCTTCGGCAGCTAATAAGCACTACTTCGTCGACTATGACCTTATAATGCCTCGTTCCATTGTGGGTATCGTTAAGCAGTTATTATACTTTGCGCCAACTCCCCGTATAAACTGAATTTAGTGATGATGGGGATAGCTTGATATTGAGTGTATTATGTTTGTAGCTGTCTACCAACTGTAAAAAGATGTTGAAAACCTCGTGAGGAACCTACAAATTGTTGAATTTGAGCTACAGTTGCTAGGAATTAATATAGCCGGCCCCGAAATTATGCATGGATGGATTATGGATTCTTCTGATGAAATGCCATCCAGTTTGGTATTGGTTCACTAGCTAGAATTTTTTAAGGCACGTCGCTGTGGAATTTCATTCGAAATTATTCAAAAGTTCTCATAATTTTTAATAAAACTCGAAAGTAACGAAACCCGTTACGTCTAAAACTTAATACTTTACTTCGTATCTAAAGATATAGTATATAAATACATAATATTGGTTCTAAGACTCAATAACTCTACAAGATCTACAGCAACATATCTGTCATCAATATCAATGGACTGTTAGAGATCTGCATTCCGTTTTGAAACACACAGATACACTGCAAATGGGAATACTTCGCTGAAAATTTAAACCAAACTTCAAATATCTCTAAAAGACCCTGCATTCCATTTCATTCACAAGCCCCACTAGGTGGTCGACTATCGTTTCCAAAGCGGTAATTGCTTTTTATGTCAATGGTCGTAAAAGAAGTACGTGAACATGTAAAATGCTAGCTTTTCATCATTCTAATTGTTTATGTCTACCATGTGATACGATCTTTATGTTAAGGCAATAAAGATTATTATCTATTATACGAGTCACTATCCACTGGTTTTTTAGCTTGTGCGTTTGCTTAAATGCTGCCTAGTGAATTTACACTAAGTACGCGGTACATTGATTTGGAGAATTGCTGTGAACAAATGTAGCGGCAAGTGTTCCCTTACTTAAGAGTACAACTATCTATTGGTGTTTAATGGCAGATGGTAGCTGCAAATGGATGTTGTTTTCCAAATATGTTCATGCAACAGTAACGGGTTAAACTATCCTTCCAAGATGCCAAAGCGGAATACTTCTAAACCATAAACTGTACTGCTCCATCCAAACTAGCAATATGTTTATATTCTTTCTGTGAATTTAGTCATGAAATCCAAAATTGATTGTTCGTAACATAGAAAAGTCAATATTTTTTTGTATCCACCATGATATCTTAGAGGGGTAATAAATTTACGTTGATATACATAGTTGCCAGTCCCGCCAAAGAAGAAATAATGTTCAACCTTGGAAGCGAGCCAATATGTTCAGGCAAGGAATGCACATTCGCCGTGGAAGTGAAAACAAAAACAGCAGACTTTTCGATTTGTGTGTTCTCATTATGGAAGCCTGGGGCTTAAATAATGACACTATTTTTCTTAAAAGCAGCTATCAACGCCATCTATCACCAAATTCTATTTTATTCGTATTGAGGTTTGTACACATATACTTTTAATTACTAGTGATGCCTATTCGAAGGTGGTTTCAGAATTTGTTCCTTCTTTAAGAGACTAATTCACATAGATTATGATCTAATCGCGCGACATTTTTCTGCATTCTCTCATGACTCTGGCACTAAACTAAACTTCTGGCTCAGTAAAAATCAGATAAGAGAGACACTAAACTGCTGTTTTCGTTCTCACGCTGATGATAGATGTATTTCAGAAAAAATTAAAAAAAATTCGTATAAATGCAACCGAGGTGTAGCTAGGTATGTTTAAGAACAGTGTATATTGATAAGACATCTACAACTGTCTACCGACCTTTGCGATTATATAGGATAGGTACGACATTTAAGGTACGCGTAATAAATTCTACGCTAGGAGATACTAGCAGCAGAAGGCAAGTCTACAGAGGGCCACCTCAGGATAGCGTACTCTAACCACTCAGCGAAACTTCTTCCGATCCTAAGTGATAGACTCAATTATGCACTGTTACTAGTAAATAACTGTGTCACTAGCCGAGGTTTAAATGTGAACCCCGCAAAGATAGAGATTATTCTCTTCACCAGGAAAAAGTCAACCACTGTGTTTAAACCCCCTAGGATCGCGGAGGTGCTGTAATAAATGTCTCAATGTCATCACGATACATGAACATAATTCCGGATTCTAAATTAAATTTAAAGGAAAATATCGAGGATCGCATTCAAAAAGCATGTGTAGCTTTTTATGCTTGGAAAAAATGCGTTCGGCATTACGTGGGATTAAGCCCGCTGTGGTATATTGGTTTTACACGGCAGTTGAGGGTCTTATCCTAACGAATGGTTCGGTAGTCCGATGTAAGACACTGGAGAAATAATACCAACTTTCAAGACGCACCAAAATCCAGAAGTCAGCATGCATCGGGATCATGTGATCATTATGTACGGGACTCACGGGCGGCAATGGAGATCGGTCTTATTCCGCTGGATCTATTCTGCAAAAATACGACGACCAAATCAGCACTTAGACACAGGGAAACAGGACTCTGGTCATCTGCACCATACGGTACGCCTCCATCCTATCCAGGTACGAGGTTACAAATAGGCAGACATTTGACAGGAGATTCAATATCAGAATTCTTGACAGAAATGACTGGAAAAACGAACAAGTTACTAGTAATGAGTTACCGTCTGTTCCATTTTGGAACAGACAGTTCCACACCACAGGATGTCGGTGTGAGAGCTGAGGTTTACTACAGGTCAAACACTTGTTCATAATAATCAACAACAATTACAGCCCCGTTCAAGCTGAAATCACAGCCATTATCCAGGCTGTGAAAATCATCACCAAAGGTAGCATCGCGGGTAAATCAATTACTGTGTACATCGATAGCCAGGCAGCCGTTAAATATCTGGAATACACAGCAATGCTTAGATATAGCACGTTAAAATCTGTAAGCGGCATCTTAATGAGGTATCATAGACCAAGAGGGTGATCCTATACTGGGTACCAGGGCATATGGGTATACCGGGTAATAAAAGAGCAGACGATCTCGTTAGATTGAGGTGGGCTTTGCACATCTCGAAGGTCCTCCCCTTCGTGACGGTTCCTATTAGCTCTGTAAAAGAATTCGTTGGAGATGAAGCCACTAGCGAATCCAACAGACGATGGATTCGTCTGGATACGTGCGTCACTGCCAACACGCTGTGGCCAGCCTATGATTCGAGGAGAATACGTTCTCTGGTTGGGCGTAACAGTACGCGGGTCATCTCTGTCATAATCACGAGGCACTATGCCATTGGGGACCTGCATTGCGATTGATCGGGAAACTACTGACTGCCCAAAACTTGGCTTGGGCCAGTAGCGCAACAATCAAGTTCGTGATGAAGTGCTTACTTTACCTCCTAGTGGTGGTCTCCGGGCAACTATACGTATAAACCCTTATACGTATAGGCCAAAATTGTAAGTGCGGGTTGTCTAGGGCCTTGATTCTAGGCTAGGTAACGTGGGCCAGCAACCTGCGTTACTGAAACCAGCTCGCTACAGAAACCGACACTATGCCTCGGATAAGGACTGATCACATGTTGACGACTTTTGGCTATTGTACCCGGACAAAGATAGGTTTCTGGAATGTAAAGACGCTCCTCGACTCGGGAAGAGAAGGTCCTTACAATGCCAGATTCCTCCAACTGGAAAAGGAATTCATGCGATATAAACTGGACATTTTGGGGGTAAGTGAAGTAAGATGGTTAGAAGCGGGCGAGTACCAGTCTCCAACGCGTAACACTGTATTACTCTATTCTGGAAGACCATCCGGAAGTCCGCGGGAATATGGAGTCGGACTACTGCTAACAACAACAGCACGCAAGGGCCTGATTTCCTGGCAGCCTCATGGTGATCGGATTTTGACGGCCAGATTCCGGACTAGAGTACGACGCGTCACCATCATACAGTGTTACGCCCCAACGAATAGTTCGTCTGAGGACGAAAAGGAGAGCTTCTACAATCTCTTAAGCGCCGTCTTCAATACAACACCAAATGGAGACATTGTCATAGTGATGGGGGATTTGAATGCCAAGGTAGGCAGCGACAACGAAGGGCTCAAACATGTAATCGGGAAGCATGGACTAGGCAACCGCAATGACAACGGCGAAAGGTTTGTGGATTTCTGCAATGCCAACCGCCTTGTGATAGGTGGCACCATGTTTGAGCACAAGACCTGCCACAAAGTCAGCTGGGTTTCCAATGACAGGCAAGCAACCTCCAACCAAATTGACCATTTTGCTATCAGCCGCCGCTTTAGAAGTAGTCTCCTGGACGTCCGAAACAGACGAGAGGCAGATGTGGGAATAGCACGTGATCACCATCTTATGATAGCTACTCTCCAACTACGCACTGCTGCAGTTCGAAGATCCCACGACAACACAAGAATGCCCAGGTTCAACATCGATAGACTTAGTGATCCCTCAGTGCGCCAACAATTAAGGGAGCACTTTTCGCAAGGTGTGGAAGCAATCAGCAGCTCAATGCCCGCAACCATCCAAGACCATTGGTGTGCTGTGAAAAATGTTTTTACATCTGGTGCTGAAAGAATTGTCGGTCGATCGCAGGGAAGACACAGGGTGTGGCTTTCCGAGGATACCTGGAGACGGATTGACGAACGAAAACAGCTGAAAGCTCGCGTTGCAGCTACCCCAGCAGCAGGGAGAAGCGAGCTAGAGTCCCTATATCGCATGAAGATGAGAGAAGTTCAGCGTAGCGTACGACGTGACAAGCGCAACTACATCAACGCGCTGGCTACAGAAGCAGAAGGAGCTGCACGGAGGTGCGACAGCAGGACAGTCTACAGAATCACGAAAGAGCTGACAGGTGGTCGCAGCTCCAGCCAACACCCAGTGAAAAGCCTAGACGGCTCCTTGCTCATTTCGGATGAGGACGAGCTCAAGAGATGGAAAGAGCATTTTGCTACGGCTTTGAACCGTGTATTCGCTACCGATATGCTCCCGAATCAGACTGAGATGTCCGAGGTGAGAAGTTCCCGAATACGCACCACGACTCCCAGTAAAGATGAGATCATTACCGCGATCAAGGCACTCAAAACCAACAAGGCGGTAGGACTTGACGGTATTCCAGCAGAGCTCTTACGAGCAGCGCCAATAACATCGGCTGAGCTTCTGCTTCCACTTATAGATAGAGCTTGGGAAGCTGAGAGCTTTCCTAATGAGTGGAAAAAGGGAATGATCGTCAAGCTTCCTAAGAAAGGAAATTTAATGGAGTGCGGAAACTGGAGGGGTATCTGCGTGCTGCCTGCTGTAGCTAATATAATAGCTAAAATCATCCTGGAGCGAATCAAACAACATCTCGAAGACACACTCGATGCCGAACAAGCAGGTTTCCGCTCTGGGTCCTCCTGTGCCGACCACATCAACACCCTGAGAATTATCATCGAACAGTGTGTTGAATATCGATCGCCTCTGCATCTGCTGTTCACCGATTTTGAGAAGGCGTTCGATAGTGTCAAAAGGAAGTTTATTTGGCGTGCCTTGCGCAGGAGAGGCATTCCCGATAAACTAATTGCTATTATCAAAGCTACATACGAATGCTCCAAATGTAACGTTCTGCACAGGGGAAGGTTGTCTGAGGAATTTGAAATCCAAAGTGGGGTAAGACAAGGCTGTATTCTTTCACCAATATTATTCCTATTGGTGATTAGCGATGTGCTTCATGCAGCTTTGTCGACGGGAAACGGAGGAATTCGATGGACTCTTACATCTCAACTGAAACATCTTGACTACGCAGACGATGTTTGCTTACTCTCCCACAGAATTATGGACCTCCACCAAATGACAACAGATGTGGAGAGGGAGGCAGGTGTCGTCGGGCTGAAAATTAATACGGCAAAAATTAAAATTATCAGCCTTGGAACTAACTCATCGGCTCAAATATGCATTGCTGGACAACCGGTAGAGAGAGTAGAGGATTTCCAGCATCTTGGGAGTATTGTCTCGACCGATGGTGGAACCGAACTGGATATAGCCAACAGGATCGCCAAAGCAAAGTCCGCGTTCGGGATGTTGTCCAAAATATGGCGAAGCAATGCAATCAGTTTGAGCACCAAAATAAGACTGTTCCGCTCCAACGTTGAATCCGTGCTGCTATATGGTTGCAGCACGTGGAGAGTGACCACTACTATCACCAGAAAGCTGCAAACGTTCGTTAATAGGTATCTGCGCAATATCTTAAGGATTTTCTGGCCCAATCGTATCTCTAACGAACACCTTTACGAGAGAACGGGTCAGGCACCAATAGGCACAACCATCTAACGACGGAAGTGGTAGTGGATTGGTCACACGTTCCGAAAGGGTGACAGTTCCATAGCAAACCATGCTATGCAATGGAACCCTATAACTCAGGATGGCAGAAGACCTGGCGGACCGAGGAGAACATGGCGCAGAACAGTCGAGAAGGAGGCACGGCAGTTAGGGAAAAGTGAGGGAGAACTCAGACACATTGCCAGAAACCGTACACGATGGCGCGTAGGCGTAGTAGAGGCCCTAGGACCCACAAGGGGATACAGGACATAAGTAAGTAAGTAAGCAAGCCTCAACTCTTCACATCTCACCTACAGAAGCAGTACACATTCCGATTGGAGCAGCCAGAGCAAAAATATCCTCAATTTTCCTTCTAGAAACCAATCTCAGATGCACTTTGTCGACAAACTATGTCATATCCAGAAAGATATGGTCCAACTACAAGAAGGCAAAAACAGATGATGTTCTTAATAGAGGCAAGTGTTCTATATAGCGAGAATAACAGCGATTAGCACGGGATACTGGCCGATAGGAGACCATGTAGCCAAACTAAGCATCCGCATAATACGCATTGCCGCAGTCGCAACGTAGCAACTGAAAAATAAACTTTAGCTCACTTTATATGCACCTGTCCGGTACTTCTTAGAGCTAGAATGGTATGTACCTAGAAACAAAAATTGATTCGAACATATGTAGGCAAAACAGTCTCATTCACACTACTTAAGTTAAATATTGTAAAAGTACCAGTGAGTTGAACTTTTTTACCTCAAAACGCACAACTTATTCTGTTTAATTTCGTGGTATACATAGAGAGGTAGAAGAATACTCAACTCATCAAACCAAACAAGTTGCAGTCTGTTGGAACAAGCGAGACGACAATCTTCGCACTGGACTTCAGGTAGAGGTGAGTAATGATGAAATCATTGAAAAGTTCAAGATCTCAACATGGAAAACGTTCGGTTGACTAAGAAGCAGTGGGCTGAGAAGCTAAGCATCTAAACTGAAATCGCATTGCCAATCGCCCGTGAAAAATTAGCCAAGGTTGTTGGTGAGTTGCCGTTGCGTGCCCAAGATACCGGCGCATGAAAACAAGCGCTAACTACTGGCCACAAGATCAATGTGAACAAAATTGTTTGTCACACTTTGAAATTTCATGAGACTCGGTTTCACGACTATGCCTCCAAGGTAAAACAGCAATGTATGGAATTGCAGTGACGCGGTCAATATGCTTAAGCAGTTGTGCAATACTATCTTTCAGAAGAGACTAGAACTCATCCGGTGTGACATATTCTTTTTGCATGAAAAACAGCAGCCTAGAAGTCGCATGTTACACTAAAGGATTGCGGTTTCCAAATGAACATCCAGCCACACTATTTTTCAGACCACGCTCCAAATCTGAAGAGAGCTAAAAGAAAAGCGATTTTTGTCCAAGAAAGACATTCATACCGCTGTGTCTGGGTGCTTTGATGGTAAAGATTCAAACTATTCAAGACTGTATTGAAAAATCAAAATAAAAAGTTTCAGTAAAAAAACTTTTCTTCCACTGTCAGCCCGAAAAGGTATCTTCCTCCCTAAGTGCCCAAACCAGCGGCCAATCGATCGGAAAGGATCATTACTTATTGCTGGTCACCATAGAATCGAGCACGCCCACTGATTTCCAGTAACTCTTGCAATATGCATCACAACAGGTCACAAATTACAGCCTTTTATAATAAAAAAAGGTACATGTATGGGACCTCTTCCCCTTTTTCTACACTCGCACATGCAAATCCCTTGTCAGAACAAGTCTGTCCTAGAAGAGCACTTCTTTAAAAATCAGAGACCATAAAGTAATCAAATAAAAAGCTATCTTATGATCTTGTTTATTTGATGACAAATTGTCATCGTCCAAAAGTCATAAATATTTATGAACACAAACAAGCTATAACGCAATAATTGTTTGGAGGTTGACTTAGTAGACGCAAAATTTACATAATTTTTAAATAAGACCAATTTTAAAAGCAAGGCTAGCATCTGTGGGTATAATACGGTCCCAGTACCAATTTGATCTCAACGGCGATACCCAAACGTGTCTGTATCATTTAAACCGGACCATGCACTTGATTTCAGATTCACCTCTAAATCTAAATACTTTTTATAGTCAAACGAACAAGTAAGCCTTACATAACTTCACTAAGCAAATGTCAGTGTTTTATTGCTCCCCATCCTCCCTAGCACTTAGCGTATAAAATTCTTCTTCTTTTAACATTCGCAAAAAATTAACAACATTTCTTGGAATATTCAATTAAGCAACATTCAACAGAAGTCAACAACATCACTAAAAGTCTCCACATGGTGAGAAATATTAAATTAAAATGCAAATAATAACCAAACATCATTATGGAGCATTAATCAAGTTAATTACCACTTTCGGAGTATTTCCGGTTCTTGGCGCGCTAAAGCCGGCATAGTAGACACTGCACCGCCACCGCGGATAATAATACACATCACCACTCGAACCGATGCACAGGTGGTCACACATTGCTGCCTCACGACCCCAACCATGGTCATGTTGTTGCTTCTTTTCTATGGGGGACTCCACAAAAAGAACTTTGCGTCGAAGATGTATCTAACAATGCATAAGTGTACTAGTTAAAGATAGAATATCTATACAATAGCAGAACAGATTCACTAGTGACCTCGTTACTTAGATAATAATGGTAACCGTGGCTACCGTTCTTTGTTTCCGCTCATTTCCGCTGAGAAGTAGATGCACCTTCCCGTGAATCCCTTACAATTAGCATGGCCTGAATATCTGAAAGTAATATCACTGCTTGGTGTTAATCGCACTCCCTTCATCTCAACTCTATCCGTAGTCGGATTTGCTCTGTGTACGAGTAGAATGACGTAGCTGGGGGTCATGTGCAGTAGAAATACTGTATTCAGCGAAGCTTGACGGTGAACAACTTCCTCCTCTTCGCCGCTACTAGATTTAAATAAAAATCCGACCAAGATGAAGGGGGATCTAATTGAAAAGCGTCGTCGGCTGTCGCAATGTCTTGGGAGATACACTCACAGATGAAGTGCGCGACTGAATGCAATTAAGGATTCAATTGAATGGGGGGACTGCATGTAAACATTAATTATATCTGTTTTGAGAGGGAACCCTATACTTGGATCAAGAGTGGGCAAAAAGCGTCAGCATAGGGGAAATGTTAACCTTATGGGGAATTGTGTGATTTTTTTTAGATTAATTGTTACGGAATCGGTGTTGTTCTCAGTTTTGAATTGTACGAGTATATTATGTAACGGGGAGAATGGAGATACATATGGATCTGAGGGGTTATAGGTTTAGTTGCTAATTTACACATTATTAGCATAAGCATTAGGACAGAATTTTGTTTTGGAACTAGTCGTCTTAATTAAGATTTAGATGTTGACTTAGTAAAAATGCTTAGGCGCCACAATATTCAGAACCGGAATTTACAAAGCAAATGGGGAAGATTTTTGAACTTGTTCGCATTTAAATGTCAGATTATTGAGAAGTTTGTGTATATAGAGATACTTGCGTTCCACTGATCAGTTATGTAAGCATAACTGCCATTTAAACAGATACATCTATCAACAAATATGCATGTTTATTCTTACAAATAGAGGGTTGGGCTTAAAAGAAGTCCCTAATTCAAATCGGTCTTAGCTGTAAGAAATTAGTTGACAGATGTGGAGTACCTGAAAATGATTTATGGAGCGATGAGCACTTCGAGAACGTGTGGTGCAGTAGGCCGAAGCTATCCTAAATTTCAAGAGAAACTCATCGAGGAAGCCGGCTTAGACCTCAACAACAACTACAAATGCCTCTAAAGAACTTCGAGAGCAAGGTGGAAGAGCAGAACCAGAAGAACATATGGCAAGACAACCCTGCAGCACAATCTATTCATTCATTCATTCATTCATTTTCAATGGTCCGCTAATCCTTCATGAGGGTCGCGGGGGTAGGATGCTCAGGTGGACTCTCCATCCTTCTCGATCCTCCGCCATTGACTCCAATTCATCAGGGGGAATCCCTAAGCGGCTCCAGGAGAGATGTCGGACTTGATCCAACCATCTATTTCTAGGCCTTCCGCGAAGTCGCCTACCTGATGGCACGGCAACCATGGCGCGTCTTGGAAGCCGGTCTGGGGGCATACGCACTACGTGACCAAACCATCGAAGCATAGATCGTTCCGTTCGGAGAAGTAGCTGCTTCAATTATTAGCAAATGACAATAGGTAATTTATTCAAATTCACTGTGGGAAACTGTTTTATATATACAAAAGAGAGAAGGGTTCGCAGTAAAACAATTATATGCTATGGGGAGCAAGTTTCTGGGATCAAGCACTGTAATAAAATTTGGTTACATTAAAGTGCTCGTGTTTTGTTAGTTAGATCCATTGAAAGCACTTAGCAAGTAGGTATTAACCTCAACTTTCGATATCGGTCAAATTGGAGAAACCATCAAAGAGTCTTACCCTATCTCCACCATCAGCAGGCGTAGTAGTCAACAATTTTCTGAGTCGTGGGTTGATGTGGAATGCCTAAGAGCGAGACAGGTATCTTTTGCGTGGCTTCGGGCGCTCCGGGACTCCAACGAATACTTACTTACTTAGGTGGCGCTACAGTTCGGGGTGAACCTGGGTCTCAACCAACAAGCTTCTCCATTTAGCTCGGTCTTAAGCTAATTGGCTCTAGCTGCGCACTCCAAGTTGGTCGAGGTATCCTTGAACTTGTGCGCGCCACCTACGGCGATGATTCCCTCTACTGCGTCGTCCTTCGGGGTTATATTCGAAGACTCTGCGGGCCGGAGCGTTGGTGTCCATTCGCTCTACATATCCTAGCCGTCTCAAACGTCCAATACGCAGTTTTTTGACTAGGACGATGTCGCTGTAAAGCTCGTATAGTTCATGATTCAATCTTCTCCTCCAAAACCCGTCAACGCAAACGGGACCGAAAATCTTACGAAGAATTTTTCTCTCGAAGCGACCAAGGATATCTTCATCCACTTTTAATAAAGTCAATGTTTCAGCGCCGTAAAGCAGAACTGGGATGATCAGGGTCTTATACAGAGTCGCCTTAGTTGTTCGAGATAGGGCTTTACTGTTGAATTGCCTTATAAGCCAAAAAAAACAGCGATTGGCAAAAGTTATTCTTCGCTTGATTTCTGCGCTGATGTTGTTTGTAGAATATATAGCAGAGCCAAGGTAGACAAAGTCCCTTACTACCTCGAAGTTATAGCTGCCCACTGTGACGTTTTGTCCAATTCGTCGGTGTTGCTTTTCCCTTCTTGTTGACAGCATATACTTGGTTTTGCCCTCGTTTATCGCTAAACCAATTCTGGCCGTTTCCGCCTCAATGCTTGCAAACGCACCGGTGACATCCCGCTGAGTTCTTCTGATAATGTCTATATCGTCAGCGTATGCAAGCAGTTATACAGACTTGTAATAGATTGTGCTCCGATGTTGGTTTGTGAGTTCCGCACAATCCGTTCATGTACAATATTGAAGAAGTCACATGACAGCGCGTCACCTTGTCTGAAGCCTTTTTTGACATCACAGGTCTCGGTGAGGTCATTACCGACCTTGATGGAGCAGCGAGCGTTCTCCATCGTCAGCCTGCACAGACGGACAAGTTTGGCAGGGATGTCAAAACTAGACATGGCTCTATAAAGCTATTCTCTATAGATGCTGTCATAGGCGACCTTAAAATCGATAAAGAGGTGGTGAGTATCGATTTGGAATTCTTGGGTTTTCTTCCGGATATGCCGAAGTGTGAAGATTTGATCGATGGTGGACTTTCCTGGCCTAAAACCGCACTGATAGGGTCCAATGAGGCTGTTGATAAAAGGTTTCAGGCGTGCACACAATATCGCAGAAAAGATCTCATATGCGATGTTGAGGAGACTGATGCCTCATTAATTGGCGCAGTTGAGGGGGTCTCCTTTCTTGTGGATCGGAGTCCAACGAAAGATTCTTTAAAAATCGCTATATGGATGCCAATAGCACGGCGCATGCAGGTGCAAAAAGAAAACGTATTGTGAATTGGAGGCACAACGGCTGGCGTTCTATAGTAATTCATCCAAATTTTGAAAATCGGCTGCGAAGCTGAATGGTAAAAAGATCACCATCCATCCGGAACTAAGTCCTAACCGTATTTTTGCTCATTTTAATAGCCTGTTGAACCCAGTACTCAATAGATGCACTTTTCAGTATGCTACACTTGATTTCAACTGTGAAATATTGGATTCCCCAATCACTCGGGATAAGTTAATGGAAACTTTAAACAGACTCAAGGATGGTAAGGCCCCTGGTTTCGAATCGAATACCTACCGAATTTTATAAGTACGCTTTTGCTGAACTTGGAAACCATCACTTGTGCATCTATAACAGTATCTTTGAACGTGGGGTAGTTCCAAAAGAATTTAAGGAGGCGCTTATCTTCCCGATCCACGAAAAAGGAAGCTTGACTGATCCGGCAAATTACCGAAGCATTTCTTTCCTAAACGCATCGTATAAAATGTTTACTGGGATCTTGCAAAATCGAATGAACTTGTGGACAGCAGCTAACAACTTACTAGATGAATACCAAGCTGGATTCAGGCCCAGTTATTGCACGATTGACCACATTTTTGTCCTAAGGAGTATCGCAGAAACTTTTCAACGGAATGGTAAATGAACGCTTTTTTTGTTGATTTCAAGGCGGCATTCGATACAGTTGATCGCGATGCGCTTGTTTATAAACTCTATAACCTGGGAATGTCTCGGAAGTTCGCCAGAGTTCTTCAAAATCTTTACAGCGAAACTCTGGCAGCAGTGTGGAATGGTCAGGGACTTTCTGATTGGTTCCACATGAAATCTGGAGTGAGACAAGGATGTACTTTAAGGCCGTCTTTATTTTCGCTGTTTATCGACGACGTAATTCATTCCTTGCCCGGTGGTATTGAGTATGTCGGGCAACAAATTAAGGCCTTGCTTTTTGCGTACCAACTAGCAGTAGCAAAACCTGGGCAGTGGAATGGCAAGGGGTTTGATTGAAAGGTGATCAACTATGAACAATAAATATATAAAAAAAACTCTACCATTCGAAAGGGTTAAGTATGAAGTGAAAAAAATTTAAATAGTTAGTAGCATTGTTGACAAAACAGGGTAACTTTAGACACACTGGTGATTGAGGCAGCTGAATAACTCTGGAGGGTTCCAGGGAGTATCTTAAACGAAGAACTTCGTAGGAGGTGACGTCATTCGATAGTTTTCTATATATACTTTATCCAGTTTGATCTGCACTATGCGTATTTGGTCTCCACCTAACGTTAGAGGGTGTTGAAATGAAAAGGTATTTATGCTTATCAAAAATTACGATATGGATTTTGTAAATGAAATTTTGTAAGAGGAGACCACAGCCATCAAAAAACTGAAAGTAACCAATTCACCGGCTCTGATGTACCACCGGTATACATTTTTAAATTAAGGGTAAGGTACATCTAACAAATAAACAGCCATGCGTGGGTGAAGGAAAGCAGGCCATATGACACGAGTATTAGCCCACATAGCCCATTTACTATGAACGCAATCATATGTCGTGCTATAAGCACCGAAGTATATACCTGCTTAATGTCCCGTAGAAAATTATATCGCCTTTAGGTTTATTTGCAAAATCCTAATCGGCGCTTACCAGAGTGTCTTTTAGACTGACAAGTCGGTGAACGACCAAATTCATGGCAATCCAGATCTCGTCAAAACTGATCTTCTTACGTGCCGATATATTGTGCATTTTGGAAACAATTCCTTTGATCTGAACTACTTCAAACAATCGTAGGATTTCGGCAGAAAGATGAGCTGTTTTTGTTATCTTTCAATCCTATCGTGGTAGAGCCGATGTTAACGTGGAAAGCGCTATATGGATGCAATACTTGGAGAGTGACCATTACTATCACTAGAAAGCTGCAAACGTTCGTTAACAGGTGCAACATATTGAGGATTATTAGCCTAACCGTATCTCTAATGAACACCTCTACCAGAGAACGGGTCAGGAACCAAGAGGCACAACTATCTAACAACGGAAATGCCAGTAGATTGATCACACGTTTCGAAAAAGCTGCAGTTCCATAGCTAACTATGCTATGCAATGGAACCCTTTAACTCAGGATGGCAGAAAACCAGGCGGTCCGAGAAGAACATGGAGCATGACAGTCGTAAAGGAGGCACGGGATTTGAAGAAACATTGGGGGAACTGAGATACATTGCTACATAGGCATAGTCCAGATCCTAGGATTCACAAGGAGATACAGGACATAAGTCCCAATCCAACGTTGAATTAAACCAGACCATTAAATCATGTTATCTTAGTGTTTCCCAGGTAGATGTATGGAAAGTATCATACATCCAATTTTTTTATTTAAATAACCAACCAACTTGGACTTACCAACCAACAGATTACGCTAAAGATCATTTCTTTTGACCACTGCATAATACTTCTAAAGTCACTGTTCAATCTATTACCCTCATCCTTGATCATTTTTAACTCGCACCCCATTAGCATAAATGTGAATAGATGAGAATTTCATTGCAAACGGGAGATTATTTATGAAAATATAAAACTGCAGTGGACTTCGTATAAAACCATGCGGTACTCCTGACAATAACTCAATTTGATCTCATCAATGATCCATCTGATCCATCTACGATGATAGGCTGTCTTTTTTCGCTGAGGAACGCATCACATTGTGTGACTGAAATTTATCTTCACTAAAACAGAATCCTTTAAATTTGGAAGTTACTCGTAAGTCATATAGAAAGTATCTATTTTCGTGTGTTAGGTTGCCACAAGACACCAGCACTCAGAAGGTGAAATGTTTGTTTTCCACGTTTTCTTTTACAAAATGAAAAAGAAAGCTTGGTTTCTAGTCACTTTTTGGCTGACCCAAATCTTTTAGCTAAAACTAGTTCTAATCGAAATCTTACCCAGAAAAGTTAATGAATCCCCACAAAAACTGAAGTTCTCTAAAGTTCTACATAACAACCAACACCTCATAGAACTAGGAAACACCTTAATCCGGACAAAAACTCAATCACAGGTATGCCAAAATACCACTTATAACTCAAACCTAAGCTGCAATGCCTAAAACATACGCAAGAATACTGTATGCCCCCGATTATAATTGAATTGAAAACTACTGCCGCCACTACCGTCCCATTCTTGCTATTTGGTTTGAGAACGTATTTCATTGACAATTTACAGAGATTACGCCTAAGTCTCGTGCTAACATTGAGAATATTTCTAAACAAATTATTTGTACGGTGTGTGTGGGAAACTTTTTTGGTTTCTCATTGTACAAGTTTGCCCGTGTGTTCGCGTGTGGGGAGGACAATTTGAGAGTTTGCAAGGTGATACGCGGTAAAAAAATAATACATGCGACTATACACAGCTTTATATAAGTCCTCATATTGGCTTTCACGTGGTGCCTGTGGAATCACGACGACGACTAGGATGGTGTATCTACATACGACTTGGCAGTGGAATATGTTCTATTTATTTTCTGTTCTTCTTCTATTATAGTTTCATTGCCTCTGTAAGTAGATTCTTCTTCTAAGGTATTGTATGAGTGGATACACTGTTTAAGACAACATGAGCACAGCGCACATTTCTCTTGCAAAAAGTATCAAATGTTGTTCATTAATCAATAGACTCACTTTCTTCGGCTTGGAATTACGCGTTTTTATGTCATACGCATAGGAATAACCTTACAAGTGTAATTGAACTCCTGAAACCTTACGCTCTATTTGTTTTGTTAAAGATTTCAGAAAATCTTATGTGGTGTACATACTTTCACTGCAAGAGGAAGACGTGGTAGTTGTTGATAGTAACTACAAGAGTGCAATGAAGCAAGTACTTAAATACTCTAATTGGATTGCGATTTTAAAGCGTTAACCATTTTGTCCAGTAAAGTTGGATTCGTGTAGCACGAATCACCGTTTATAGCTAATAGGAAACATGCTTGAAACTGTTAATCACAAAGCGGTATGTTAAGTATGGCGCCTTAACTTTTTAAGGCCTATCAAATTGCTTTGCACGTTTATGTGCATACAATTATGAATCAGTTAATTATTTTATGAATATTCAGTGACAGATGACATAATACTTTAAGAAGTGATTGTATGACTTGTATGTGATTTTTTATGCCTTTACCTCATATGATCCTTGGGATTATGCATATTATCGAATTTAACTCAAATCTGAATCTGTCTCTGAAGAAATCCAGCCTTTAAAGGAAAGCCTAAATCGCACCGACAAGAAGAGTAGTTAATAAAAAAAGGTGACATATTTGAATATATAGCCATAACATTTCCGAATCAAATATTGCAAAAACTATTGAAAATTCAGAGTTATTGGTTTGTATATAGTGTGCTAGACGATATAAAATTGTGAATAGCGCTGCGAAAACATTTGTTTGAAAGGAGACTATCAACAGAAACGTTTGCGGCTATTTGTCAGATCAGCAGTCTTTTAGTTAAATGTTGGTACTGCTCAAAAATTCAGGATAATAGGTGAAGAAGTCGTAAGCAATTAACGTCACTGTGGTCCCGAAAGACTCAAGCCAAAGGGATAGGCAAGAACTTCGTTCAATTAAGCGAGCTACAAGCAAGCATTAGTGGAATGTAAATTGAGATTTATCAACAAAAAAACATACGAAATTCATCTGAAATGAAAGTGATACCTTAACCCGTATATATTAACCACGCCCTAATGATAGAAAAAACATTCAGTAGACGATGTTAACTTCCGGAAAATATGGCACTAATGCTATAACGAAATTAAAGATAACGCTGTGCTTAATTAATGCACGGTCTCAAGGAAAAGGTTGGACATTTTCAAAAGCAGATGTGGAATCGCGGTATCCGTAACGAATGGCTGGTCACGTAATTTGTATTGTGTTGTTCGTAGATATATTGTAGCAACAACATGCATGCAAATTACGTGCCGAGTCATCCGTTCACGGGTACGGCAATTTGACCCCAGAATTTTAACTTAAAGACAAGAACACTACGACCAAAATTAAGAAAATAAGAAAAAGAAAAACTGAATGAAAACTTCAAAAATTGTGGTCGGAAGTCCTTAGTCATTAAATTCCAGAAAGGTTCTTCACGTATTGCACAACCACTAAGCCACATTAGTACAAGTGTTCCATGCATAAACTTTGTTTTGCCCTCGTTTGTTGCTAAACCCATTTTGGTCGCTTCTGCTTCAATACTTGCAAACGTATCGGTGACAGCCCGCTGAGTTCTTCCAATTACAAATACCAATATAGTCATCATATGCAAGCAGTTTTACGGCATTTTGATAGATTGTACATATTGGCTTGTGAGTTCCACACAATCATTTTAAAATAAAAACAGCCCTTTAAGTACCAGGGCCTAGCTTCTCGCAACCACTTCTGTTGTGTGCGTTATATTTTTCACACGAATGGAATGCACCTACAGTTTAGTGCCGTATCCGAAGGGCAATTATGTTTGAGAAGCTTTTTTCGAGACAACAATACTCTCGGATATTTGTCAGACGTTCGCGAGAAGTGGGACCGTGAAAAAACTTTTTGGTGTTTTCTGGGATCCGAACTTGGAACCTCGCCCGCAGTGGGCCGACACACTAACTAATTACGCCACGGCGCCCACCACAATCATTTCATTTTAAATACAATATTAAAGAAGTCACATAACAGCGCGTCACCTTGTCTAAAATGTATTTTGACATCAAAGATCACGGTGAGGTCCTTACCGACATTAATGGAGCAGGAAGCGATCTTCATCGTCATCTGGCACAGACGAATAAGTTCGGCAGGGATGTTAAAACTAGACATGGCTCTATATAGTACCTCTCTATATATACTGCCATAGGATGCCTTGAAATCGATAAAGAGATAGTCATGGTGATGGTTTTCTCCACGATCTACCGAAGTGTGAAGATTTGATCGAGAGTGTGCTTTCCTGGCCTGAAACCGCAATGAAAGGGGCCCATTCAGGCGCTGATGGAAGGTTTCAGGCACTCACACAATATCGTCTGATGCCTCTATAATTGACGCAATTGAGGGTGTCTCCTTTCTTTTGGATCGGGCAAACGATGCTAGGATTCTATTCATCAGGCATGCACTCGTCTAACCAAATTTTAGAGATGAGTTGGTGTATGCTCTCTAATAATTTAACTTGGTATGTGCTCTCTACCAATTCAATGCTTACATTTGCTAAGAGGATAGGATATTTTTTTAAGCAGAAATTATTGCTTTCAAAACGATAAGTTATCTTCTGAGTGATAAGGCTTAAGGTCCTCATGCGAAAAGAATTTCACAGCTTCTTGGGCTCAGCCAAAAAAATCGAATCAACAATGCAATGGTAAAGATACAAGACAAAAAATTATGACAAGGCACAAACCGTCCACTGACTTTAAAATAAGATAACATTCATTTTGCGTAAAAAGTACTCCGGGTACTTGTTTAATAAACCACAAAAAAAATAATTTATTTATAAAAAATGTATTTTGTCGCCTTCAAAGTAGGTCCCGTCGAGTCCATACAATTATGCCAGTACTTGACCCAATTCATCATACATTTTTCGTAGGCTGATTAAGGTATACCCTTCAGCGAGTTTTCTTTTATGGCCTCAATTGGCTCAAAACGTGTTCCTCGAAGTAGTAAATTTAGCTTCGGGAACAGCAAAAAGCACGGGGCATATCAGGTGAGTACGGTGCTTGATCGATGACATTGGTTGAGTGCTTGACCAAAAGACTCTAGCACAACGATGGCTTTGTGCGATTCTGCATTATCGTGGTGCAAATCCATTGATTGTCCTACCAAAAAACTCGCCATTTTCGGTCGATATTCTTGCGCAAATGCCTCATGATAGAAAAATGAATAAATATTTGGCTCTTTAAGTGTCAGGGCCTAGCTTCTCGCAATCACTCCTGTTGTGTGCGTTATATTTTTCACAGGAATGGAAGTGCTGTATCCGAAAGCCAATTTGTTTTGAGAAGCTGTCTCGAGACAACAATACTCTCGGATGTTTGTCAGACGTTCGCGAGAGGTGGGACCGTGCAGAGACTTTTTTGTGTTTTCTGGGATTCGAACTTGGAACCTTACGCTCAGTGGGCCGACACACCAACCACTTATGCCACGGCGCGTATTCTGTATTCACTGTTCGCCCTCTGGAAGGAATTCATAGTACACCACACCATGGAAATAAAAAAAAAAAAGTCAATATTACCTTGATTTTCGAGCGGCTTCGGCTCGTTTCGAGGCGCCATTCTGATGACGTTTGGCTTGTTTGCATATTATGCTCGTAAACCCATGTCTCGTCACCAGTTATGTATGACGCGTTACATGAAGGTTGGGTCCGTCTTCAGCGTCCTGTCAGCGATGCTCTTTATGGAGAAAATCGAAAATCGAGTTTCACTTCGAATCTATCTACTTTTCAACTTAAACTCAGATAATAGCTAGCTATACAGATCAAAAACCATAAAGCAATTAAAGGGTTTTACATACCTTGACACCTGCGTCAATGTCTGATGAAAGTCAGAAAACAAGCCCTGCAAAAACACTGCTATTTTCGTTTACTGATTCAACAAAATGCCTCAAAACTTTAAACTGAGAACACAATATTAATTCTTTACACTAAATGTTCTAAACAGTTCTGTCGTGTATGGTGCTATTTGCTAAATCAGAGCATATCCTACACATTTTTTGAAAGAATTAAGGCAAGTACTCAACGATGCTTAATTTAATGAAAATTGTTCACCCAATTAGTCGAGTAACACTTGTATTATTTGCCTAAAGACAAATTGACCTTCTTTAAGAGCAATAGACACTAATTGGTTTTTCAAATAATTTTTATCGCTAGAGTTTAAAATTAATAGAGCTCTCGAATTTGCTTTTAAAGTAATCACCTCTTAATAAATTAATAATAATTGACTTATTCAATAGACGATATCAATTGTACAAAGCCAATGGGTCAACTGGAATAATTTTGGCATCTCTAGTGCGAAGTAATAAAATTTTAAAATAGTTAATCATACATATCATGCACATAGAATATGTTAGACACTAATTAAATGAATGCGCCGGGTCTTCAAGTTAACAAGTGCGTCAAAAATTCTAATTTCAGATCGTAGAAGTTTTAAGTGAAATGCTTTTCGGCACACGCGCTCGTTTATGGGGCATAGTAACTCTAAAACTATGCACTACTAAACTATTTCAGAAACTTGTGAATCATTGCTGATGCACAGCTGCAATGCTACTGTACAGAGAGAAAAGTTTTATTTATCAAACTAGAACACAGCTCTACAGATGAATATATTTTTGCATTTGTTTGGCAAGATTGAAATGCGTAATATGTGTATTAAATGGATGGTTTTTTTATGATCTTAAGAGCTGTAACATAAGGTAACCAACATTGTGTGTAATGCAAATGACAGGCGTGTAATTAAAGAACCCTTTTTAACTAAACACAGAGAGCCCAATTCGACGTTAGTACGTACAAACAACTGAAACGTCTGTGAATTGTTTTCCAAAAAGAACTAGGCATACGATTAACCTTCAAGATTTATATACATATCGCAGTTGCACAGTAGGTTTTCATTTGGCAAGGTAGAGAAACAACTAAGGCATGTGCCAAAATATTGGTATACTATGCGAACCACGAACCTATACGAACTATACCAAAATAGAGGTTGCCACCACCTGGAAAAAAAGTTAACGACATAACCATGGACAACAAAGATACCTAAATTGATGCGACCTTGATCCTCCTTCAGGTATAGTAGGCTAGTTGGTAAAAAATCTTCTATAAAAATGGTCAGACAGAAAAAAGTACTGGCTAGGACAAGCACAAGGACAAGAATTGGACAGAATGTCACAGTGGGCAGCTATAACTTCGAGGTAGTAAAGGACGTTGTCTATCTTGGCTCTGCTATAAACTCGAAAAACAAGATCAGCGCAGAAATCAAACGAAGAATAACTCTTGCCAATCGCTGTTTTTTGGGCTTATAAGGCAATTCAATAGCAAAGCCCTATTTCGAACAACTAAGGAGACTCTGTATAAGACTCTGATCATCCCAGCCCTGCTTTACGGCGCTGAAACACGGACTTTATTAAAAGAGGATGAAGATATCCTTGGTCGCTTTTAGAGAAAAATTCTTCGTAAGATATTCGGTCCCGTTTGCGTTGACGGGTTTTGGTGGAGAATATTCAATAACGAACTATACGAGCTGTACAAAAAAAAAACGTATTAGACGTCTGAGATGGCTAGAACATGTAGAGCCAATGGACACCAACGCTCCGACCCGCAGAGTCTTCGAATCTAACCCGGAGGGACGACGCAATAGAGGACCTCCTCGACGTAGGTGGCGCGCACAAGTTCAAGGGGACCTCCACCAAGTTGTAGCGCGCAACTGGAGGCAATTATCTAAAGACCGAGCTAAATGGAGAGGCTTGTTGGTTGAGGCCCAGGTTCACCCCGAACTGTAGCGCCACCTATGTATGTAAGTAAGTAGGCTAGGACAATATGAACACGATAGCTAACGCAATAAGTGTCACAACGTAACAAACAATCCTGCCGCCTATATTCTACACCGCGCACCAAGAGAAAAGGTGTTCTCTGGGATTTTAGTTTTTTTTTATTTTTTTTTCTTAAAAAAACAGAAACCTAGAGATTGAGCAAGATTAGATGTTAAATTCTCACTACGTGCTTCACAAAAGCTTTTAAGATAAAAGCACCAGAGAGCAATGGAAAATACTCCAGTGCTAGCAGTTGTTAAGCATAGTTAGTCAGTTTGTGAAATGCAGACTGTTTCAAGACCTTGCCTTCAAAAGTTCAGAAGCGATAGCTTTGGGTGAGGAAACAATTATATAGGCAGGATCTTATTTGTGCGAAAAGTATGTTATAACATGCGCAACAGGAAATGTTGCTGAAAGCTGGATCATTACTTGTGTAAATGTGTGCCCGGAATGACTTGCCACTACTTTGTAAATTATAATACTAAAACTGGAGAGTTTTTTCATACTTAAAGGACTCAGAGGTCTAAATCCAAAGTATGTGATAAATTCCCAAAATATTTCGTTTATATCTTGGGAAGCTAAGTATTTCCTTCTTCGATTTTGGTGTTAATTATACATTTTCGGTTACGTAATTTTCATTCGAAACATTAAATGAATGTCCGTTACTACGAGCACTTCATCCGGTGCACTGAAAACTTTCCCCACAATGGCGCGCGCTTCATACCGTGCTAAACCCGATCCCTACCAACACCATTGGCAAAGAACTGACTGCGGATTATTAATAGGACTGACATATTCTAAGCAAAGATCAAGACATTGGTCATACCAGAATTCTTTTGCTGCACCGACATCTTCCCAGCGTCACCGACCGACTGCCCATCGAATTGGAGGTCAACATAAACACTCATTACCGAAACCAAACTTTGCAGATGGCTCCAAAACCGTGGACAGAGTCGGTGTCGGAGTCTAATTGGAGAAGAAGTTTGGCGCCAATCTGCTGACTGGCTATCGGTTAATATCGTCACATATATACACAACCAGGCAGCTATCAATTGCCTTGCATCCAGCAGCATCAGATCGAAGACAATGAGAGACCGCCGCGTATATCTATATGATATAGATAGCTGGACAGCACAACATAGAGGTGGCAATGTCCTCATCCTTCTCATCCATGCCGACGCGGTTTATGAAGCAAATCACCGATGGTATCATTTAGACCAATGCAATACCGCTAGGCTACTCTGGCCTGCACTAAATCAGAGAAGAACCATTCAGGCTTCTAAAATCCTCTCAAAACCCACAAATGTTTTCATCGGACGCTGCATCATAGGGAAGCATACCCACAGGTTAGGCATTCCACGCAAGGATTTCTACAGAAATTGAGGAAGAAGAAAAGACCATCCGTCACCTTCTACGCACGTATTTACCACTCGCCAACATTAGAAGGGCTTCATTGATGATATAAGCGATCTCTACAACGCCTGCACGGCTAAAATCAATAAATTTATCGCCAAATATGAATGTTTCCAGGAGTAGGTGAAAAATGTATGCAAGCACTTGGGTTTGTTTGTACTACTCACTGATCAATGGGAAAATCACATTAATTTCTCTTCGATTAATTCGGACACCACCCATGGAGTACGTAAACATTGGAACCTAATATTACCTGAATTTCAAACTAATGCACAAAAATGATATCGCTTCCCTATCTGTACCCTAAATTGTGAAAAGACGGACGCCATGCAAGTGCATTAAACGAGTTAATCACTTAGACGTAAGTTAATATTTTAAAAAATAATTCCAGAACAGCACGCCGAAAGGCGCAGGGATGATAAATATTGTTAAATGCGATTTCATTGTTTTTGGTAAAAAAGTAAGTCTTTAAAGTACAAAATAAAGGGATTCGTTCCTGATTTGGAGCTATTTTTCGCACTGAGGTGGAGGACTCCATTACCAGCTACAAGTATGTATACAAGTTGTGGCAGAGAGGATAGATTTAAGAAATATTTGGTTAAGGTCTTTCGAAACCTGCATAGTCTCTGAGAAGACATAACCAAGGTGCGGGAGCCTATTTGCTTTTTGGCATGATCATCTCCGATGATCACACTAGGCCACAAGTCCTGGATGCACAATTGCGGTGTGATTGCCTTTCCTTCAGCTTAGGGAGCATTTGTTAGTCACAGAAGATTGCGGAGTTTTCCGCTCATCCACCCTACGCTTAGGTGATGATTAATGTCATTATCACGGGATCCTGCGCTATTGATCATAGATCCCAGATATTTAAACTTTTCGAACTTCGGAAGCACTGTTCTATTCAAATAAATTTCTGAAATCGGATTAGAGAACGGGCAGCAAAAGTACTCAGTCTTTTTCACACTATTGCGGTACGCAATTCCCTTCAAAACATCCACACATACGTCAAGTGCTGGTTGTACTTACTTATGGCGGCTTTACCATCAGCAAAGAATAACTGATATACTTTGACTTCCATCACTTTACCTTCAAGTTCAAGTATTGCAATAAAGAGGAAAAGACTTAAGACGCATCCTTGCTGTATGCCGATTTAGATTGGGAGCTCTTCGGTTACTCCAGCTCTTTCTGGAATCCCTCGATGTTTTACTGCCAGATCTCGTGGTTATCTGTCGAATACTTTTTCAAAGACCACCAATACGGTATGCAAATCCTATGTTTTTCTATTATAATCCCTGTACTTTGGATAGCAACTGCGGTTGATTTACCCATGACAAACGCATATCATTAGATAGCCGTATTATTTTTCGCAGACGGCCACCTATTACCCGTTTAACGATATAAATGGCGTATGACATGACGGCTTGATCGAAAGGTTATTATCCTCACTAACTTCTTCGACTGTAATATCGGGAACTTCTTCAGAGTTAGGGGTAAGTCTTGAAAAGTACAGCCAAGAAAACTGCCCATTCAAACGTCCTACACAATACTGTCGCCACCTATAAAGAATTTGGTCGTCATCCAGAAGAGGATGGCACTGAGCATTATTAATGAACTTTGACGAACGAATCTCCCGAGTATGCCTCCTTCTTTAATGACTATTGGAAATATGGTTGCATCCTTTTTCATGTTATAGTGTTGCGGCTCTTTTGTATCAACAGCCAAGGAAGATACTTCCCCCAGCTACTGACATAGACCCTGCGTACTTTCTGTTTGGTGTTGGGCACACTTCTTCTTCGCTCTTCCTTTAGACTGTTAAACCCAAAAAAATCCAGACTAATCAGAAATCTGACCATGCCAAGTGTAATCAAATGTGGGTTAATTAAGAATACGGAAAAAACATTAAAAACACTGCCTTGTCCTTGAAACCATCCCAAATTAGAAGCCCCATCATTAGAAATTCATAATCACCTCCGTGGAAAAAAGGAGAAGGCTAAAAAAAATGCATTGAATATAAACTAATTAATTTGCAAAGCTGACGTCAGTTCATAAATCGTGTCTTGGCGCTTCAACAAACACTCGTACTATCAATCTCGTATAAGCAGATCTCATTCAACTCTTCCGGACTTAATTAGCAACTATAAGATGCCTAACGTGTTCTCAGCGCAAATTATTTTTATTTTCTACTTATTTGACGACAACTTCAAATTAAATATTTGCAAACCTGTTGGATTACCTCATATACCGAAAACGCAAATCAATAGCGAAACACAAAACAACCCCGCCAACTACTAACTAATTGATTTATTATTAAGAATTCATAATAGAGCCATCGCAAGGCGACTGACGACGGACAGAACGCCATATGCAAATTTCAATTGATGTCATATCTATGATACTTGCCGAGATTCACCGATATAGGTCTACGGGTGGAATTTCATTTTTATGGCCTAGACAAGGCGATCGCTAGAAAAAATATTAATCGACTTTTTCCATTAAATTTATTTAGTTTGGCCGAGTGAAAAGTACAAACCCCAAGAAAAAATAGAAAGCTGAACCCCGATGGAATATAGACCAAACAAAAGTGTTATGTGTGCGTGTGCGTATTTATAGCACACGAAGCCAGCGTATGCGGGGCAATCGAATCACACGGCCTCAACACACGGATGTCCATAAAGTTACACAAATTAAAATTTAGCAAAGCGATTTATAAAGCACAGCCAGGCGGTGATTGTTTTTGTTAAAACTTCGTAGCAATTATTTTGTTTGCTAACCTCGTTAAGTTAGCATTTTCATTAGTCTGCGTCTTTTTTTTACTATTTCCCATAGGGTATGGGAGCGTTTATTTACCGTTTTCAGTGCACTGGAAAATAGAGGGTGTGGGGCTAGTAGATGGCCACCAAAAAGTGTACGCTCGCAGTTGATATCATGGCAGGACTGAGGTAGAAATGTTTCCAGGCAATCGACTAGGTCATGGAAGGGGAACTGTAAAACGACGAGTACCTTTAGATCTCGTTTGGAAATTGAATCGTTGGAACGGGGTATGGATACCGATGGGTTGGAAAACTACTGAGTACCAAAACTTAGCTCGGACAAGGAGCACAACATATCAGCACAGTACGATATCGACAAGCTAAAGTATTCCGTAGTGGGATAACAGAGTAGATACAATCAGCACAATGAAAAACAAAATAATATCTCTGGAACACAAAGCGCTGTCGGTAAAGTTCAGGGAAAGCATAGTATGTACCGTAAATACTAGGAAACGAATCGACGAACTAATGCAACTTAGCTCGCATTGCAGATACCTCGGCATTATGCTGTATTTCAACCTAGCAGACCGCTTAGCACAACAGTGAAAAGATCATTTTTGCTGCGGTTTTGAAGAGTGCATTCGCCAGTGCTATGCATTAAATCCGTATTGAGCTGCCTGTGCTACCAATTTCGGACTACAAATACAAATAGTGCTATCATCCTACAAGTAAGGATAAGATAATTGCAACGAATAAGGAGTGGAAAAATAAGGACCTCAATGTGGAGTTCCTAAAAGTCTCGACAATAAGATCGGTTAAGTATTCACTTGTAGAGTGTGATTGGGATGCCAAAAGCAGACGAGTTAGAGAAGGGAATGGTCGCCAAGTCTCATAAAAAATGACATATAATGCAGTACCAAAACTATAAAAATGGGTGCTTCCTGCATTACCAAAGTAAAAGTGCAAGAGTGAATGAATGAGCAGCTCGGAGGCACTCGATATTAAACCAATCGGTTTCCGTTCTGGGCCCTCCTGAGCAGGGAGTCGTGCATCGACTCTTGATTGCCACTTCAACTGCTATTCATCGATTCCAAAAAGGCTTCGACAGTGTCAGCAGAGAGTTTATTTGGTTTGCATTGCGTAGAATAAACTAATATCTATAATTTTTTCTGACCGAACTGAACCGTCGAATAAACAAATTTAGCAAAAAAAGAGTCAGGATCCTATAAACATCACTACAAACATCATTCAATGATGAAGGTGGCAATGCATAGAGCATACACTTCGAAAAAGCTACAGTTCTATAGCAAAGTACGAAATGTAATATATTCCGTTAACCCAAGATTTCAGAACTCCGGATCGACCGAGCAGTACATGGCGCGAAGAGTGAACAAATAGAGAGTCAGGTTAGGTTATGTAAGTGGCCTGGTGTAGGGGGATAGAAAACCTCCACACCACACTCAGGTCAGTATAGACCCATTGTGATACCCATGAGGGGAAAGGAGATAGAAAAGAGAATCCCTTCCTCGTGGAAAAATAACCGTCTTTGTAAATATCCTAAAGAAAGAACTAAGTACTCACTGTGCCCTAGATACAAACCATTCAGAGGATTTGATGAAGTTTGCGATGTCATTTATTGGTCTGTTGGACAACTCTTCTAGATCCTCAAAGAAGTGTTGTCCAAGGATCTTATTTCTCAATTGATAGAGGTCTGGGCAATGACAGAGAAAGTGGGCGGTGTCCACCTGAGCCTCCTCGTCGCCGCAGCCTCTAAAAAGGTCTTCGTTAGTCACACGTAGTTTTTTCATGTAGTACCACATGGTATTATGCCCCGTAATGACTGCTATTAGAGTAGAGAGAGATTTTCTTTGCCTCTGTATGAGTCTATTGGTTCTTACTCTGTCAAATGCAGGACACAGCTTATAATAGAGAGTTACAGAGTGCTATAAGATACCACCAGAAACCGTACGAGTGGAAGCGTAGTCGAGATCCTATGACCCACAACGCGACACTAACTTAATAATAAGATACGACTACCATCCTTCAGATAAAGGCTGATATAATTCAACGACTTTTGGTTATTTTATCCTGAGTAAGATCTACTTCTGAAAAGTAAAACTGTTCCTCCATGTTGTCAAAGCGATATCTAAAAATGGAATCCGAGCTAATGCAGTATAGACAGATCAGTTTGAGACTGAGTGAGATAAGGAGACAGGTAAGTTATAAATGAAGTTTTATTCCTCTGCCTACATTTGATGAGACCATCCGGAAATGGATGCACTATGTACGAGGACAGACTTGTCAGAAACTCGGCTCTAACCAGGCACACCCTAAACACAGTCGGAATAGCTCACGACCACTGCATTACAGTAAATGCTGATAGTTTCGTCGGAGTACGTTTTTGTTGTTGAAACCACCCATGGAGGATTTAAAAGTAAACTTGACTCCTAATACTTAAGAAAGTTGAGCTAAGTCTAAACGTAACCATATAAATGCTGAAGAAGCAGGAAGTGGAATCGACAGTAGAAGCGCCTATAGATTCACATTAGGACTGTAAAGAGTTTAAATGGGTCTCTTCTAGTATCGGATGGTAAGAAGCTAAGAAGGTTGAGGCAAGATTTGTTCGTCAATCGAACAACCGATGCTCCTCTTGTGATGAAGGAATTATAGCCCCGATAAAAACATTCTAAGGAATTTATGCAGCAAGAATTGACGGCATGCTTGCTTAGTTCTACAAAGCTTGGCCCACAATCCTGGCAGGCCCTCTGTTCCAATTATAAATTATGCTTTTTTTAGACGTCCTCCTTTTTAATAGGAACAAACTGTCAAATATGACGGACATCGCGAGGCAGGAGAGCTCTATGCCTGGTTTACACAAATGTGACGACATCGGCATTTCATTGGCCTCAGTAACCGAGTGATTCAAAATCGGGAGGCATGTCGATATTTTCTGAGGTCAAATAGGCGAACCCCATAGGCGGATCAGTAGGAATGCGGTGAAGTGGTAGGCTTATGATCCCTTGTTTTCGGATTATAACCACGCCGAAAGAGAAAGAAGAAGAACAATCTGTCAAACATGAATCACTTTTCACGTTCAAGATGACATTTGCATTCAGTATACTCTAGCAAATCATCATAGAAAGACTTATACCGCTACAACGCTTCCAAATTGTGAAAATTTATTTCCAAAATCAGAGCTCAATTCTATAGGTAATCTTACAGACCCCTTCCTTTTATGGTGCACACAATCGAACAAGTGGAGCACAATTCGACACGCTACACAGGAAGAAGGCTTTGGGGAGTCTCAAAACTTGCCTGTTAAAGGGCATTGATGTGATAATTACATTTATTCTAAAAAAGTTTCAATAGTGTGAATAGAGAGTATACATATGTATATACCAGGCCTTGTATAGGGAAAATACATTTGGAGAGAATTGAAATACATATATTTCCAAGAATCAAACACGATGACCCATAAGCGGGCTCCGGTCTAGGCGGAGGCACTCACAATGAAGGAAACAAGAAGGAAACTCTTGACTGCGTAACAGAACTATGAGCGCTTTTCGAACAATTTCGGACGAAGCAGCCTGTGTTATAGCCAGTATCATCTCCATCGACATTCTCGCCAACGAGATGCAATGGGTTTAGCTTAAATGAACCGCGAACCATCAAGACACCAGCGTTTTCAGGAGGGTAAGGCGAGAAGAAATGACAACTGTAGCACTGTATCAAGCCGGGTAGTATAACACTGCAAAAGGGAGATGGACCCATAAGCATAAGATGGAACCATCGAGGTCTGGACAAAGAGCGCATGCGGGGACTGCAACTCTACCACCTGACGCAGTTTCTGTCCGAGCATGGCAGCTATCGAAAATATCAATGTTCAACTGCATACGCTTCACGGACTGATGAAAGAACCTGCCAATCCCAGAGCTTCTAATAAATCATATGACAAAGACAAGAGACGACTGGCTGGAAACCTGTTCCTTCATAACGAGCGTACAGAACGAGCTGAGGAGAGTCGAAAGACTAAAAAAGCCGAAACGGCAAACGCAGATGATATAGCATAAGTTGCTTACCAGACCATCGAGGTACGAAAAAGGGAGATAGTGAACTTCACCTAACAACTTCTGTTGTAATCTCTTTTCACGACCTCAATGGCTTCTTTATTTTGTTCATACATATCAGACAATTTTGAACACTAAAGAGCTTGTCTTGTGGCTACAGGTTTAGCTTAGGTCTATCTATCTGGAAGATGTTTATGCGTCTTTCTTTAGGGGATTTCATATAAAACAATCTCTGGCACTAACCTATTTTTGATTCATTGATGTATGTTTTGTAGCCCGGATGATCTGCTGCCTGTAGAAATTAAATTACGCGCCCTTAGCCTACAAAACTACATTCTTATTGAAAAAGAGGATATAATTACGATCGGGCTCTAATCTTGACTCCCTTTGTTCACTCTCAATCATATCATTCAAGGCGTTAGTCAGTGGACATGGTGATAAAAAGTACGTCAACTGAAATTGCTTGGTAACAATTTAGTTTTGCAAATTTGTAAAAATATACAATTGTTGCTGTTTGACTTTGAAGTAACATACCCACAAAGTTTCTATATATTTTTCATACTAATTCCTAAGAAGCTTTCTGCGATTTGGACAGAATTTTTATAAAGACCAAAGCGTGTTACAAGACCAATTGAAGACGATACATATTAAGCATTGTCTTGGCCGTTCGTTATTGTTCATATCCTTATGTTACGCGGTACTCAAAACCATTTATATACGGCAGCACTTCTGGCCCGTACTAGAGCTATTGTCTAAATAATTGGGAGAACGAAGTCTCTCTATATATTTTTCATACTAATTCCTAAGAAGCTTTCTGCGATTTGGACAGAATTTTTATAAAGACCAAAGCGTGTTACAAGACCAATTGAAGACGATACATATTAAGCATTGTCTTGGCCGTTCGTTATTGTTCATATCCTTATGTTACGCGGTACTCAAAACCATTTATATACGGCAGCACTTCTGGCCCGTACTAGAGCCATTGTCTAAATAATTGGGAGAACGAAGTCTGATCGGATCACAAAAGACGTTTGCTGGTCTAGCCAACGAATTACGCATTTTACAAATCAGTCTCATCGACTTAATGGTAAAAGGCCACAAAATGTACATGCATGGGCATGTGTACACATATCCGTATAGACATACTACATACATATTTCACCTGAGTTGTATCCGTGAAAGTGAATTTTATAAAATTAGATTTTAATTACGCGAATATACTCGTAAAACCATGCACCCCTCGCATGCTACATAAACTTAGCACTCCTCTTCACCACAGAACTTAAATTAAGTATCTATCTATTTATCCAGAAAACATATCCTTTTTAGCCAAGGTGTGCCTGCATTATTTCTTAGGAGTTCATGCTTTCTAGCAATCTGGAATTGTTCCTAGCATGCACAATGCCTATAAATGCACCCCAATAGGAAAATACAAATGCCCCATGTGCACTCACATAAATATGTCAGATTTTAAATCCAACATGCCCGCACCATCTCCCTATTCTGTGTATACAAATATTTATACTATTGTTGCCACTAGTAACCACCTGTAGCCACATATGTATATATACCTACATGCTCTGTTGAAATACAAACCGCTTCCGTGCTCATTTTCACCTTTCCTCAAGAGACTAGCACCAGCTCATCAAGTACTCTCAATTAGGGGTTGCATTTTATAGCTCAAAATTTCCACCCTTACCCATTTGCATGCCATAACTGAGAAACAGAAGCGTGCGGGAAAGTTTTGCTTTCAATAATCATAATTAAGGGTGTGGTGGCGACGCGAAGACACACCGGCCGCAGTACAGTCTATGCATAAACAAACAATACTATTTATGGTCTAAGGACCTTTTACATTATTTCACTAAAGTCCTTACTTCAATTGAATTCCAAAGTCCAAAGAGGGCAGCAATACAACCCTCTCAACATAAACAATACCACATCAAAGGATATCCAAAAGGATGAATGGCAGATAAATACATACTCATCTAACTTGTGCATATACATACACACAGCGCATATCATTCATTAGTCATTGTTCATGTATTGATGGAGGAAAAAAAGTTTCAGGACACCGTCATCAGGAGCAGCAGAAAAACAGAAATCAACGAAACATTACTCCACTAAAATATTTTAGCATTCTGCTAATCTCAGCATTTGTGGCAGAATGTGGAATTAATACCAGGGAGCATTTTCCATGCACAAAGGACATTAGACATTGTATGTGTAGGTAGGTGTATTTTGAAATCAGAGATGTGAGAAAATTAATATTTGTTACAGCTGTACGTCGTACAGGGGGGTTGTTTTAGAACATAGAAGCTGAGGATTGCAGTCGAAATGAGCGAAACAGGATATGGAATGCAAAATTTCCCAAGGCTAAATTGTTTGTTGGAGTACAAACGACGTTTCCTTTTTTTCTTTTTTTCTTTTTAATTCAAATCCCGAGCTAAGCAAACTAGAGGAAACCAGTAGATGGAATAGATATGAATGTGTGCCCCGAGAATGAATATACATTTTCTGATTATAGGGCATCACCTAGATTAAGTTCGCTTACAGCAGTATATGATCAGTGACTAAGTAGTCTATCAATCGTATAATGGACAACAAACTATCGACTTATATACGTATGCTAATAGAAAGTACTTTGGCATACAGGAAGACCTGAGCAAGGAGTCTTAAGCCTCTGACATGTAAGCGATACATGATCCGCATTCACGTCCATTTACTCAAAGAGAATAAGATGGTGGCTATAGAGACCGTTTCTACGAGTTCCTCATACGTCACATCCTGCTTGGATCATGTCTTTACGAGTAGCAGACATATAGTCGCATCTAAGCGATTCTGGACTGTTCTCTCATATAAGTAGCTGATCGTTTGCCATACGGTTTGGTCAGTAAAAAGTCGATAAGACAATACTGACTCTGTCTTTGAGTTCAGTACTTAAACTGATGGCATTGGTTGTCCAAATTTGCAAAAGTGTACCAAACGCGACTTGGGTTTCCCAAAGTAGGTGCATGCATCCAATTTGGAACCACAGCCGACCCCAATAATATTTCCAAGGTATGGGAAGTTTTATAGTACCTAGACATGTTTTCCAGCAGATTCCAGATGTTTATTTGAATGGAACAGTGCTTCCCAAGTGCGAAAAGTTCAAATATCTGGTATCTATGAATCATCGCGTAAGCGTAGGGTTGATGAAGTGGCGAGAAAACTCCGCTATCTTCTGTGACGGAAAAATGCACCCTTAGTTGAAAGGAAGGCTCTACACCGCACTTGGGTGTCCAGCGCTCACATACGGTTCACAATGTTGGACGATGTACAAAAAGTATGAGAGTAAATTAACGGCAGCTGAGATGAAGATGCTTCGCATGACAGCAGGAGTGACAAAGCTTGATCGAATAAGAAGTTCCAAGGTCCATGGAAGCCTTCACGTCAAGGAAACCATCTCACGAAAAATAGAGTGCGACCGGCTCAGTTGGTATTGCCACGTTCAAAGAAAAGATCATTTGAACCCGGTTAAAAAGGACATCGCGAGGCAGTAGAGGCAGGCATACAAACGTCTGGATCACACAAATGCGATGACATCGGCATTTCATTGGCCTCAGTAACCGAATGATTCAAAATCGGGAGGGCTGTCGATATTTTCCGAGGTCAAATAGGCGAACCCCACAGGCGGATTAGCAGAAATGAAGTGGGAGGGTTATGATCCCTTGTTTTCGGATCATAACCCTCGCCGAAATAGGAAGAAGAATAAAAAGCAGACCTGTTATCCAGCAATCCTTACTTATGATGGTGAGGTGCTATTAAGGCTGATAGTCATAGTTTCTGTCGCGATTATCTTCAAGCTCATCAGCCTTGTATCTTTCATTAAACTTCTGACAATTTGATGTGATAGTATCCAAACATAATCGGAGTTATGGATAACATCACTGGTAACCAGAAGAAATAGCAGTACCGACAGTATGCAACCTTGTCGCATACCGCTTTGAACTTTAAATAACTCATAACTTTTCTCGATAATTTTGCTGGCACAACCTTGACAGCTTCACTATCAAGGTTGCGGTCAATATTTACTTTTAAATATTTGATAGTTATTTTGGCTATAGTTTTGGAAATTGCGTGAAGCACGCAAATATCTCCCAGCACTCCGTTAAGATACCTTTCTTTGAAGTTCTTTTCATATATGGGTGCAGAATTTATTGCTAAATTGCCCCCGAAGTTTTGGAAAATTCGAGAATACCATCAAGCCTTGACGGCTTTGGGGCCTCTTGTCATCGCAATTATTTCATCGGATAGCTTATTCTGATTTTGTGACACCACTACTACTACTATTCTGATTTTGAGATATAAGGAATTCGTTTCAAGCTGTGGCTAAATGCTCCCTTGATCTTCTTAGGCAATCTTCACTTGAAATCAGCAATTCATTTTTGCTCTGACCCACTCATATGCACTTGTATGCAGATACGGATATCTCATGGAAATCGGATTACACAATAAGTGCTTATTCGGACAGTCGAATACATAGCGAGATTTTGATATTGCGAGATTTTGATAATTCGAGATTTTGAATATGCGAGATTTTGCTTTTCGGGATTTATTTTAAAAAAATGCGAGATTTCGTTATTAGAGATTTTGGTTTCGCTCCCGTAAACGAACGCCTCATGACAATCGACCTCAAGTCTAAGTTCGCCAACATTAGCCTCATATGCCCTCATTCCCCCACAGAGAAGAACGATGACGACGCCAAAGATGACGTTAAGATATTTCTGGGTAACTTTAATCCATAGCTGAAAAGGGAAAGCGTTTTTGGTGATACAGTCGGAAAACAGCAAACACGAGAAAGATATCCGATAATAGATTTAGCCTAATGGACTTTGCGGCGGGTCGAAATGTTGTAGTAGCAAGCACGCGGTTCCCTCGGTTCAGAATCCAAAGGAGAACATGGCAGTCTAACGATCATATAACCGTCAAACAAATTCATCATATTGCGATCGGTGGAAGGCACTCATCCAGTATATTGGATGTCCAAACATTTCGAGGAGCCAATGTTAACTCGGACCACTGCTTGTTTGCAGTCAAGATACGGATGCGGATATCCATAACGGAGCGAAATCAATCAAATACTGCGAAGAAATTGGATATCGAGTGACTGCAATCGCAAGCAACCGCCAGAGTTGCAATCCCCAATCTCCAAAGATGTTTTATGCCGCCAGCAGTAAGTGCAGATTACAAGTGGCAACGTTGCCAGCAAGCCATTACAGGTGTCGCTACTGATATGCTGAGTTTCCCCAGACCACCACAAAGAAATCACTGGTTTGATGAAGAATGCCGAGCACAAGAAGTATATAAAGCGGTGTTGCACAGAAGGACCAGAGCTTCTAGTGATCTCTACGAACAGAAGAAAAGGGAAGAGCATCAACTTCTCAGAAGGAAAAAGAAAGAGCATGGGAAGCGCTCGATCGAGGAGATACAGAGGCTAAAATTCAGGAATGATGTACGAAAATATTATCAAAAGGTAAAAAAGACATGCCAAAGCTTTAAAGCCAGAACAGAAGCCTGCAGGGACGAAGATGGATACCTAATGGTAGAATCGAAGTCGGTGCTAAGGATATGGAAGGAACACTTCTGCAGACTTCTAAACGGTGATAATGAACAAAATTCCGCTAACAGGCAGAATAACGTGTTCAATCTGGACGATGATGGACAACACTTCCGTCCACCCGACCTTGGGAAGGTGAGGATAGCTATATCCAAGCTAATGTCAAATAAAGCTGCGGGAGCAGACGGCTTAGCTGCCGAACTCTTTAAAGCAGCGGGAGAAGATTTGATAGGGAGTATACATCAACTCATCTGTAAAATATGGTTGGACGAAAGTATGCGCGATGAATGGAACCTTAGCATTGTTTGCTCGATCCTCAAAAAAGGGGTACGCCTAAACTCTCCCAATTACAGGGGCATCAGTCCCTAAAAATCGCTTACAAGATCTTATCCGCTTTGTTGTGTGAACGCCTAAAACCGTTTGTTAACAACTTGATTGATCCATATCGGTGCAGTTTTATACCAGGACTACAACAGATCTTGGAAAAACACTGGAGCACATAATCGATACTCACCACCTCTTTATCGATTTGGAAGCCGCCTATAACAGTACAGAGTTATGTCTTGTTTTGACATTCCTACGAAACGTATCCGCCAATGTAGGATGACAATGGAGAACTCACGCTGCTCCATCAAGGGCGGTAACGATCTTACGGACCCCTTTGATGTCAGAAAAGGATTTAGACAAGGTGATGCTCTGTCATGCGATTTCTTCGACATCTCATTGGAAAGTATTGGACACAACCCACAAACCAACATAAGAGGCACAGTATTTCAAAAATCTGCGCAATTACTCGCCTACGTCGACGAGATTGACATAAATAGGAGGAAAGAGCGTAATGTCAATGGTGCGTTCGTGAGTATTGAAGCAGAAGCGACAAAAATGGGTTTAACCGTGAACGAGGGCAAAACTAAGTACATGCTGTCAACAAAATAGAGCAATCAACATCGACAGAATGTCACGATAGACAGTCACAACTTTGAGGTAGTTAAGGACTTAGTCTACCTAAGCTCCGCATAAGCTCGAGCAATGACATCAGCGCTGTTTCTTTGAGTTAAGGAGGCAAGTGAGCACTGAGCACAAAAGCCCTCTCTTTTGAATGACTAAGATGACCTATGGTACAGAGGAATTGTTACTTTGAGAGAAACGTTCTTCGTGTGATATATGGACTCGTCTGCATAGACGAAGAGTGAAGGGCTATACAGAGATATCGACCTAGCCAGAAGAGTACGCATAGGACACTTAGAATTAGAATGGAGGGACATCAACGATCCGGCCCGAAACGTCTCCAAATCCATTCCCGAGGGATGACGCAGTAGAAGAAGGCCTCACCTTAGGTGGCGCGAACAATTCAAAAGGGACCTCAACCAACTCTGCGCTCGCAACTGGAAGCAGCTGGCTAATGACCGAGTCAACTGGACAGGTTTGTTCCTTGAGGCCCAGGTCCACCTGTAGGTCTACGATAGCGCCCATCGCGATCACTAGGAAAGCTTAACGGCGAAAAAACTAAACCAATTCTTCCATGAACTTAATTTCCCTGCAGAATTTAAATAAACCCTCGTTTTGATTCAGAGACCCAACCTTTTCCAGGTTATCAAAGAAGTATCTTCCAGGGTGTATTAGTCTGCTGCGGGTAATGACTTGGCATTTGCGGAGTAAAAATAAATAAATATTTGGCGCAACAGCTCATCAAGAGCCTAGGCTTAGCTTCTCGCAACCACTCGTGTTGTGTGCGTTATATTTTTTCACTCGAATGGAAGGGACCTACAGTTTAGTGCTGTATCCGAAGGACGATTTGAGAAGCTTTTTCGTGACGTTTGTCAGACGTTCGCAAGAGGTGGGACCGTGAAAAAACTTTGTTGTTTTTTTCTGGGATTCGAACATGGAGCCTCAAGCGCAGTGATCCGACACACTAACCACAGCACCACGGCGCCCACAGAGTAGATGTGTTATATCTTAAGACGTGTAGGTCATTGCAATACCTACATCCGTATTCAGTAAGCAATGAGTATCCCTATCGAAGTGCCCAGAGTAACTTGCAACAGTTTTCTGTATAAAATAAATTCCAGTATGTCTAGGGTCGTTTTCGAAGTTTCTAAAAATTATTTTCGAGATTTTGTCCAAACCATATTTGGTCTATTCGCGATATGTATACTGTCCACTTATCAGGTACAGGATGTCCTCCGGGAAGGTATACTACTTTGTTTGTTTATAATTATTGATTAAATGAAAGAGAATGGATCTTATATTGATAAATGTTTTATTTAATGTCGGCAATTATGTATGGAATACAATATCAGGTAAATGTCCGCCTCTGCTAGTCTCACAAATGCGAGCCCTTTTGAGCACATTTTTCATTACATTCTCACACATTTCACGCGGTATTTCATTTTGCACACCAGACTGTTACTTTTAATGGATGCAAAGGTGACTGATGAATAATTTGAGGGTTTTCCATTACCCAGAATCGACTATTCTGTTTATTCACATATCCATTCAAATGAAAATGTGCCTCGTCACTCATTATGATTTTTTCATGAAAATCGGGGTTGTCATGGGCTAGCTGTAACATCGTATTGGCATATGTAGGGCGGCGTCAATGGTCTTCTTGAAGAAGCTCTTGTGTCAACTGAATCTTAAATAGAAACAAATGCAAATCCTTGTGCAAAATTGTGGCCAAAGTTGTTCTTTGAAGACCAAGCTCCTGAGCACGGCGTCGAATTGAGGTTGATGGATTGTTTTGAACACTTCCTTGAACAGCAGTAATGTTTTCAGCCGATCTTGCAGTACGTTGTGGCCCATGCTTGGGCCTATCACCTACAGACCCTCTTTCTTCGAAATCATTCACTACACGATAAATAGTGTGTTTTGTTGGCACGTTGTTTCTCCCAAAAATTTCACGCAACTTTTTCATCGTCACAGTAATCGATGATTGATTTTGATAAAATGTTTTAACGATTAAAACACGTTGGTTTATCGAATATTTTTCCATAATAAATTTGCCACGTGTCTACTTCACGACTGCCAAATATGAACTGTCAAGACTAATGTTTACCAAAATGGCGGCAAAACAAAGTAGTATACGTTCCCGGCGGACACCCTGTATTACTTCGTAGATGGGTCCTTAGTTTTCAGTCGGCCAAGATCTAACCGAGCTTCAACAGAAGCGATATGCATATTAACCTTAGAATACATATGGGGTGCTATCGCACCCCACTTCAAAAATGGAAATGCCATTTATTTTGTTAATTAAGTTAGTAAAAACATTATTTTTTAATAAAATAAATAAATTTTATAAGATTATGTTATAAGTTGCTGGTATTTTCAACCCAAAGTACTGGGGTGCTCAGGAACCCCATATGTGTTAACGTTACTCAAAAACCCTTATGCATTCTAGGGTTAAATAAAAAATAAATCAAAAATTCATTTAAAACTCTCCCAAAGTCTTAAAGAAGATAATCCACTTCGCTTATTGCACTCGTATGCCTTCTTGTGCAAATGGCATCACAATAAAAGAAAATTAAATCCCGACCCCACCCCAAATTGATTGCAGAAGAAAAAGCAAAAACCGCCAGAACTGCAACACCGGGAGCCACATTTAATATCCGCATTGGAGGAGAGAACTCCTCCAAACACAGCTTCGCGTCGTTTGGCGTCGAAAAAGGATACAAGTGCACACACATATGTACAGTACATATGTATGTCTTCCCACAACACTATTGTGTTTCTTTTCTTCTCCGTTCTCGCGTCAAAATCTCTTCAAGATCTAGTTATGTCAACGACAGAAGCTTCTTAAAATAGAGACCGGTTTTTGGAAAGATGACAGAAACTATACAAACTATGCTGAATTAGTTTGCAACCCGCACCCGTTGCTTTCGAGATGTAGTCAGTTTTTTTTTTTTTTTTTTCTCAAGGATTTGATGGACACCACAATATATTAATTGCATTCTTACCGTTCTTTTGTTTCCTTTTTCAGTTCGAATTGAAATAGTACGTAGCTAGCTATAGTAGGGCTTCTGAAAAAGGCGCTTTCAGTTGTTGCTGTGTTGTTATTGTCGTTGCTATACTTATGTGTAGGCGTATTAAAAGTTCAATGATCCTTTTGTTGACATCCTTATATTAAATGGAATTGCGTCGAAGAACACATATGTTAAGGTTTTCTATTCCTTTCTTCTTGTTTTAGTGGTATCACTGGGCATGTATTTTTTTTTTTTTTTTTCCACAAATTTTATTCACCGGATTTTTATCTGGACAGAATCAAAACAATGTAGTACAACCTAACGAGGGGATTCACTCGTAATTGGACGAAAAAAAAAAGAAATACTACTCGTATGTGGATGCACCAATATTCTCTCTTATGGGGATGTTTGTTTTGTCGGCAATGCAGTTCGACCCGGTCTCGTCCTTCTGCTTTTCTCTCTACGCTTCCCGTTTCGATAGACACTAGGTATGTGGAATGCACTCGCGTTTTAATACGACCACCCCATCATCATCGGAAGGCCAATCCTTTTCTTTGAGGATAACTCAATACAATCAAACCAACCGCTACCGCGACGCCACCACACTGCTATTTACGACTTTGAGAAAACGCAACCAAATTTATATACATATGTCTAAAATAATTTTATACTTATATGTATGAAAATGATTTTTTATTTTAATTCAACCCCTGAGCACGAATTTGCACTATCTCTCGCAACCAGTCTCCTGTCACTATTGTTCCATCGTCACTATAAAAATCAGACTGAAAATCTAAATACGAATCCACATCGAACAAGCCTCAATGGGCAAAACAAAACTGCGGCGAATGTATCTTTCTGGCTACAAACAAACACAGAGAATAGTAAAAATCCATCCACCCTCGCTTCGCCGATGAATAAGCACACGACGAAGAAGAAGAAGAAAAATCAGACGCGAGAAGCAACACACCGCAGCGTAGATACAACGTGAAATTGGACGGAAAAGAAAACATAAAAACAGCAACACAAAGCCAAATGTAAATGTAAAAAGTCGGCGAGCTGGTGTTAGATACATTTTGTGCGGCGAATTTGGAATCTTTGGACAAGAACGCAGATTGCAGAAGTGGAGTTTGCAGGTGAAGTTATGTTGCAGAGATTGGTTTGAGAGTTTAAAAATGGCATCTCTCTGCATGACTTAATAAGAAATTAAAAAGATAGATTTGTGTTCCAAGGAATGTAAGCAGCATCGTATACCAAATCGTATACTGCGTACTTTGTGTACCATACACCCTCCCATTCGCTTCCGGTGGAAGTAACATGTTGCGAAACATATTTCCCTTGACATCCACCTATTCCTTCAAAAGAGAACTGAATAAAAAATACATAATACTTGTCACTCAGCGCTGGGAAATTCAACGAAAATACGGACAAATCATAAAACAGAAGTTTACTGATGTATGAGACGTCAATCTACAGCTAATACCAGCACCAGTTGCATTCATTCCACAATTCATTTGACTGTTTTTCATTTTACCGATTGAAGATATATTCAAACCGGTTTGAATACAAACTAGTTTGAGAGAAATTGCAAATTTCCTTACAGTCTTATCCGGAACGTGGTTGTAAGATGCAATATGAAGGGATAATTTCATTGGTGCTTGTAAAACATATAATGGTTGGGACATTTACTTTTCGCTCAGAATAGTACAAATTAGTCACAGAAAATGATACTCATCCGGACGACAGCTGTTCTTTTCAAACAATGAATAGCTTCAGGCAAAAGTTATGGTATGAGTAAAGTTATGCAGAATTGCTCAATCCCTAAAGTTTCTGTTTACTGAACAAGGTAAAAATATAAAATAGTTATAGCCAGCTTAAGAAGAAGAGGTAGCAGGTGGTAAATAAAGGTCACAACTGAATTGGAGGTGATATTCTTTCCAAATTAAACAGATTTGAAATTTAACCGGTCAGTTAAGAAGCACAAAAATATACGCAGTGAACCGAAAAAGCATTCGTAATTTGGTTCATCTACCTTTTAGGTGATATAAAACAATTTACTTCTTATCGAAGGAATACCTCGATTTAAGTCACTTATTGATTCTAACAGACCCGATATACTCTTAAATCAAAAATGACTTAAACCGAAGCACTTTAGCTTAATGTTGAATATTCCGCTTTCTCCAATGCAAGATCACCATTAAGTACAGATCTAATTATCGATAACTACTATTTACTACTATACGAAACCCATGACTGTCAGAATTTTTCATCTCTGTCACGCTCTCTTCTTCGTGCGTTATCTCCTGTGACAAGCTCCTTTAAGCTCTAATCTATAATTTTCATTAAAATCATATACATTAATTGCTTGAAATAAATCTTTAATTGAATCTTTGGTTTGTTTCAAACGTATTGTAGCATAGACTCAAACTACTGCATGGTTTGTGTACCAAACTTAAGCACTATGTCCCATGTAGCGGGTCGACGGCGCTCTGTTCGCCATCGCACTATCAATAAAACTAAAGCCAGTGCACACACAATTTGGAAAATTTCAGATCTTTAATTTATTTTAAAAAAATCAGGGGAAAAAAAAGTAATAATTTTGAAATCACGACTTGCTTCGATGTGATTCTTGATACGACTTATTTGAAAAATTAATTTTGCGCTCCACATCGAATTTCGTGGACTGCTGAGTTCTGTGAAACGCCACACCCAAACTGTTAGCAACGCCATCTATTTGCCGAACCTGTGAGCAGCAAATATTCCCACCAAACCTAGTGTGCCAATGTTCCACAATTACCACACAATGTTCCAATTATTCCAGGATCATCAACTCATACCGAGAGACATCTAGCATGTTCTAGAACCACTTGTATTTTGTATAAATTCACATACCATAACCACCGTCGATACAGTTCTTAGTAAAGTGAATACAGCGATTGAAAGAGAGACTCGACCAAGTGGTGAAAATAAGCGACATTGTGATTGAAAGCAAATCTGTAAAGACAGTAAAATTTAAATTAGAGTAAAATTGGTAATTGATAAAAAATAAACGATTGAAATACACGAAAGACAGTTTTATTTTAACGAACCCCAGCGAGAATATTACAGTATTAATAAAGTTATTGAGCACCACGTTGTTGAAATCTCTTTAAATTCTCAGAATTTTCTGGGCCTGTTCTCAAAAGGTTATGGGCCTGTCCTGAAAATATTCTTTCAGTGTGCTTTGGTTTTTGTAGCACCCCATTATTTCCAAAGCCTAGACAAATTATTACGCAATATGTACAAATATTTATGATGATCTATAATGACCTTAATAAACACTAATTTACCCACTCCAAACCATGACATTGCCTCCCCCATGTTTCCCTTTAGGCACCAAATTTTGTGCGGCCATTTCTTGCCTTGGTCGAAGCCACATTTTTGTTTCCGGCCATTGGATCTGAAGTCAAACGCAGACTTTGAAGTCTGCCATGGAGGACTGGGATACGGCATCAGAAACCTTCCTAGTGAAGACATCCTAATCATGTGCAAAACACACGGTCTTATCATGTTAAATACCATGTTCATCAAAGAAAGCCGACACCCGATCACCTCCAGCAGTGGTGGAGATGAAACCCAGATTGACTACCATTTGGTAGCCAGGTTCATGAAGCCTCGGGTAAAAGATTCTGGGAGGGGCGATCGCTCAGCAACACCGTCACCTGCTAACAGAAATTCTTATGAAAACACCAAAGAAAAGCAAACAAACAAGGGTCTCTGAGAAAATCGAGTGGTACAATCTGGACAAAGAAAAAGGCGAAGCTTTTGTTTTCGTGATGAAAAATTACCTCCCTCACACCATCAATTGAGCTGAGGATGAAGAGTGCAGAGCACAAAGTATGCGAGATTCCCTACAGCGAACTTGCTTAAAGAAGGCCAAAACACTACCAGGAGCTTCAAAGACATCAACACGCCAAAGAAACATGGTGGTGGGGTGATGAAGCTAAGGAAGTGATAAATGAGAAGAAAGCGGCTTTCAAAGCTTGGTCAAAGTGCCCCTCTAACAATAGTGACGAAAAAGCTCGCCTCGAAATGGAATACAGATGTTTCAAGAAAAATGCGAAGAAGAAGTGCGCCGAGCTTCGGGAGCTGGAGAAAATATCTTCCCCGGTTGCTGATGCAAAGCAGGTTACCCAGGAGCTGCGAAAACACAATATGAACAAGAGTGCAACCATCTTCAAAATAGTCGCACAAAGAAGGAGGAATGCTCAGGAGATTCGTTCGCCAAAGTTAATTAACAATGCTCATGGCCACCTTCTTGTGGATGACGACAAAATTCTGCAGAGGTGGCGGCAGTACTGTGAAGAACTTTTCAATGAACAGTTTCGCCGGCTATACTTTCCAAGAACCACCCCTAACTGTGAAGAAATACCCGACATTCCAGTCGAAGAAGTTAGTGAAGCGGCCAAATACTCCAAAAAACGAAAACCGGTTGGGCCAGACGAGATGCCCTCTGTACACACGATGAAGATCGTTGATCGTAGGCGGCCGACTGCGAAAAATAATACGGCTATCTGATGATCAGTGCGGGTTTGTCGCGGGTAAATCAACCACAGATGCAATCCAAAGTATAAGTATCATAATGGAAAAACATCGTGATTCCTTAAAGGATTTGCATTTTGTATTGGTTGACTTTGAAAAGGCATTCGACAGACAACCACGAGATCTGATATGGGTGGCGCTAAGACATCGAGGGGTTCCAGAAACCTATGTACAGATGATCATGGACATGTACGAAAGAGCAAAGACAAGAGTAAGATACCCCGCTGGAGTGACCGAGGAGTTCCTAATCAAAGTCGGGGTGCACCAGGGAAGAGTTTTAAGTCCTTTGCTCTTTATTACATTCCTTGACTACCTGCTTGAAGTCTACTCAAAGGTACATCAGTTATTCTTTGCTGAGGATGGAGCCATCATAAGTGAGGATCCTGTATCCCTGTAATAAGCACTTGATGTGTGGGTAGACGTTTTGGAGGGAAATGGGTATCGCATTAGTTCAGAAAAGACAGAGTACTTGTGCTGCCCGTTCTCTGATCCACTCAGACCTATTCCAGACATTTATTTGAATGGAACAGTGCTTCCCAAGTGCGAAAAGTTCAAATATCTGGGATCTATGATCAATAGCAAAGCAACATGTGATGACGACATCAATCATCGCGTAAGTGTAGGGTGGATGAAGTGGGGAGAAAACTCCGCTCTCTTCTGTGACCGAAAAATGTCCCCTAAGTTGAAAGGAAGGCTCTATACTCACCACCACCACCAGCGCTTACACACAGTTCGCAATGTTGGACGATGTACAAAGAGTATTGGAGTAAATTAACGGCAGCTGAGATGAAGATGCTTCGCATGACAGCAGGAGTGACAAAGCTTGATCGAATAAGAAGTTCGAAGATCCGTGGAAGCCTTCACGTCAAGGAAACCATCGTACAAAAGGTAGAGCGCCACCGGTTCAGCTGGTATTACCACGTTCAAAAAAGAGATCATTTGAACCCTATGAAAAAGGCAATATCAATGAACGTTCCAAAGACATCGCGAGGCAGGAGAGGCAGGACTCTAAACGCCTGGATCACACAAATGCGATGACATCGGCATTTCATTGGTCTCAGTAACCGAGTGATTCAAAATCGGCAGGCCTGCGGATATTTTCTGAGGTCAAATAGGCGAACCCCACAGGCGGATCAGTAAAAATGCAGTGAAGTGGGAGGGTTATGATTCCTTGTTTTCGGATCATAACCTCGCCGAAATAGGAACAAGGATCTGAAAATATTTTACTTACTTTCGTCTGTAAATAGTGCGGTTCTCCTAAACTCGTGACTTTCAGAAATAGAGGGTTTGGCCAACTCGATGAGTTTTTGTTGGTTGACCTTGCCGATTTGTGGGTCCTTTTTTTGGGATATCTTTCATAAAATCCTTTGGATCTTAAGACATTTAGAATCATTTCAGGATGAACTTCTCTGCCGGTCCAATATCTTGAGCCAATTTTGGAGCGCTGGTTTTGGGATTGGCAGTCATTTTACGAAGGATGGTCCAAACATTTCGGGCATTTAAGTTCTTCGGAAGCCCAGGACAAATTTTATTTAAGACATCACCCCTATGATCGTATCTTTTTATTATTGATTGGACTGTAGCGCAAGATTTGCCAACAATTTTTGCACTTACGCATTTAATCCTCTTTTCTTAGTTTAACAATTAAATTTCGAATTTCAGATGGAATTTTTTTTACACCCCATTTTGAAAATCTGTTTATAATAACCCTTATCCTGTACTGAAAAATAATAACGCACGTGGTGGTTGTGGGTCATTTTTGCCCAATACATTTTTTTGCTGATTAATCGCAATTTTGACATTTTATTTTTGTTTCAGAGTGTCTTTTACATATAAATTTAGAGCAGTTCGAGCACTTTGTCGAATATTTTGTGCTATTGGACAGATTTGAACAGACGAAGCAACGTGTGCGCTTCAAATAAGACACTGTTGCTTGTTGTACATTTGAATTTTGTTGTTGAACATTTTGAACTACCGCTTTAGCTGGGATACTTTGCGGAAAAGAGGTTCGACGAGATATTTCTCCTTCAATCAATACTTCTCCCAATTCCTCCAAAAAAATCCTCCGCTTGAAATGCCTTTTCTTATTCCACTGTGGATTTATAGAAACATAAATCGCAAAAGCATTGTAAGCATATATATCCAGCATATTATAAAAAAGTTTCTGTGGCCACCAGTTTGTTCTGCTCTTACAGGTGTAAGATCGAACTACTTGGTCAAGTGTATCTACTCCAGATTTTGTACCATTATAATATTTTATAATCTCTGGTTTTTGTGCATCCTGAGTTATTTCCTTAGAATGGTGAAAGGTACTGAGCAATATAACTACGCGGTTTTTCTTTGGAAAATATGCAACCACTGTTGTGTTATTATTGTTGTTAAAATAGAAATGGAAAAATTGTTCGGATTTACCTTTCAAGTCCAAAACTTGAGGCGGTAAAAATGTTTTGTTTTTACACACTGTTCTAACTAGCGTTAGTTTCTTTACCAACAATTGTAGCCCCAATTCATGCGAAGTAAAGAAGTTGTCACATGTTATATTGCGGCCTTTCAGGTCTTTTATCAAATCTAAGACGACACGACAACCTTGATTTTTCTCTGGCTTGCAGTTTCTATCTTTACCGGTGTATACTTGTAAAGACCAGGTAAAACTTGTTTCACTACCGTACAGAGCCCAAACTTTGATTCCATATTTCCCTGGTTTGGAAGGAATGAATTGTTTGAACGTGCATCGCCCGCGATATGTTACTAACTGTTCATCTATAGTAACGCATTCACCTGGGTTGAACATTTAACGTAAATTGCGTTCCCATTTATCCCAAAAATCTCTAATTTGAGCTAGTTTATCGCGAGCTCGCCGTTCATTCCTATCACTTTCCTTATCGAACCGAATAGTTCTGGATACATTCTGAAATCTTCGAAGACTCATAGTTGCCTTGAAAATCGGCGTTCCCTTGCGGTCATCCCACAAAGCTTTCTAAGGCGTCTCCATGTGAACGGTAAACGCCTGCCAGCAAAATTAACCCAATATAGGTTTGAATAGCAGTGTTGTCAACAATAATCCAGCCTTCACCAAATATATTTTTTCCTAAGAAACTAAACATTCAAAAGCTGAATGAAAGGAATGAAAAAACGTTACCTTCTTTATTGGTCTTTATTGGTTATCTTTACAATGATATCGACAACATCAAGTGGTAAAAATAATGCAAACGCCGAGTTTACGTCAATAACTCGAGAGACAGCATACTGAGTTGGGCCTGAAGTAGTGTTCATACCGTTTTCTGTTACTTGACAACCTGCAGCGGAATCTCCTACTGGCCATCTATACCATGAATATTTGTTATCTTTCGATAGAAATATTCTCGGAGCTGGAAGTGCTTCGTCATCCGAACTGCAACTATACTCAAGGTCAGGTAAACTTTCCCCATCTGAACAGTCCATGTCGTAGTTAGAACCACTACCGGAAATGTTTTCCTCCTCGCCCTCACTTGCAGTATCCTTGCCTCATTGTCACTCAAATCACTCTCATTATTCAGCACTCCTTCAATATCATTTCGATTCAATCTTGCCATATTGATCTATGTATGTCAAATTATAGATGCATCAATCAATACCTAATACATACTTGTGCAACGCGTGAATAATTCACTTACTTTTGTATTCCTTATTAGTTCACCAGTAATCGTAGATCTCACGGAAAACGATGACTATCTGTTTTGACATTCCCTTCTAGCACACTATTTTTTTTACTCAGTTTCTACCTTGTACGCAAATAACTGAGTGAGTAATGTAAATAGTATGTGCGAATAAGCTGCTAAGTTAGTTAATACGTGCGTACGTATATACACAAAACCACATTCTTAGATGAGGTGGACTTCACATTAATCTTATAATTTTTATTTATACAAACGAACTTTCAGAGAAATGAAGCAATATTATGAAAAACCTACATTGGGCAATTTTGACCCCTGCATACAACGTAAGTTACATTTTTTTAAAGGACTCAATATATCAGCATAAGAGACCGTTGATGTCAAAAATGTTTCATATATGTATTCATCTACTAAAATAAATAATTGTCAATGAATTTAAAACAAAAATAATAAGAAATGTACGAAATATGCTAAATCAAAGGTGCAAGTGGGCAATTTTGACCCATGTGTACAGGATAAGGGTTAAGAAAGGAACCCAGTCCCTTAGTATGGAAATCGATAATAGTTAAATAAAAAAATGATGACATACAAATATACAATATATATGTATATAATTGGCAAACTATTGAATTAACAAGGCAAAGCGTTTTAATCAGAAAATACAACACGAACTAGAAAAAATAGTTCAAGGAAAACAAGAAATAATTGTTCGGAATTTTTTTTTTTTTTTTTTTTTTTTAAAGTACATATTGACGTAAGTTCGTAACAAAAACGTAAATGGAGGTAGCTTCCTAAATTTTTTTTTTGCCGTCGTATTGACTTATTTTTTCTTATCATGTATTCATTCCCTACAGTTTTACAAGAAAAATACAAATAATTTGTATTTCTCACTAAAGTTATAATGAAAATAAATGAAATTCATCACTTTTGCACAATGCAAAGTATTCGTAATGTTCGCATTGGCAACTAATGGTTCTCAGAAAACGTAAGATAAATCGGTGGGATTTGCTAATGCATGTTTTTTTGTCTATCTGAGTCCATTTATGAGCGAAAATATGATTGGTTGACATATCGTATCTACTTAAAAGAGAACATGTTCTCTTCATGTTCTCTTTCATGCTTTATGAAAGATCTGAATGGGATGCACAGTGTGCTGTTTGTCAAATCAACGTAAGTGTTTTGAATAAAGGCCGATATGACTTAGAGCAGCACATCCACACAAAAAACACCAGTCTATTCTGGGTGTAGCTCTAAGAACCTTTAACAGTTTATTCCTTCAAAATCAAATATACTTGAGGACAAAATTGCAGGTGCTGAAGAAACGCTGACATTTCATACCATGAAGCATAACATTAGTTTTCGTTCGTCCGACTGGTCCACAAAAGTGTACAAAACAACTTTCGAAGACTCTGCAATAGTTAAGTAAATAACTGCAGGCCACACCAAAATAAGAGCAATTGCAAGTAATGTCATTGCACATTGTTGTATAGAACAAATAGTCAATACAGATTCTAAGGTGCAATTTATATCTCTGTCAACTGATGGAAATAATCATGGAATTTTCAGTTACATATGTTTTTTTTTATGAAAAATCAAAAGAGATGGAGGCAGAATAAAACTCCATTTCAGAGATTATCAGCCTTATCGTAAACACAATCTCATGGGAATTCTTCCTACATTTGAAATACTCCAATCGTGAATGATGTTCGAAAAAGGGGATAAAAAATCCCTGGAAAAAAATAGCGATTGTGAATGAGAACTCGGGGGAATTTTCAATGGATTTTCCCTCGGATATTTACGCCATTATTTTGTAGGAGAATTTCAGAGAAGCGGTACATGAGTTGGTTGCTTATTCCAACTAAAACAAAAAATTTAAAACATTTTGTTTACTTACACACAATATCAAATACAACAAATAAGCAGCAGCTAGATGTTTTTATCAATTTGGTGGAAATGAATCCAGACATTGCCAGACGATTTCATAAAAGAAGCAAAGAAAAACCGATTCTGGAAAATGGTTGAGAGTGAATTGAACAGTGTAGGGGCGCCATCAAAACCCATTTTTGAATGGAAAAAAGTAATTCCTTTTATGATTTTTTATTGTCAGTCTATAAGCGTTTAAATTTAGGTTTGGAATGACCAGAAAAAGTTGTTACAAATTTACAACTGAGAAATGGTACTGCAGGAGGCCCAAACAGAGAACAAAAGTTTTCTCCAATAGAAGAAGCAACTTTTAAACTTATCGGGACGAAGGAAGCGGTAGACTGGATCCCTAAAGCAATTGCATTTGGATTACCTTCCTCAATAGTAAGTAAAATCGACTTACAAAGAGAAAACAATATTGAAATGGAAAAGATGAGAAAGATGGAAGTAGAGTCCAACCTTGAAAAGAATCGCCGTCTATTGGAAATAGAAGATATGAAAATGCAATAATTTCAACCCATATAAATATATAAAATTTGTTTTTACGTATATAGAATTTTTTATTTTTTTTTTTATTAAGAAATATTCATTTGTTTGTTCTTTTTTTTAATTAAGTTTAATAATGAACCTTTGAGTGTGATTTTTGTTTTTAAATAAATAGAATTTGTTTTTGAACTAAAAAATATTTATTTGTTTTCTAGTAGGGTATTACTGGTTTCAATCAATGCAACATCAGTGATGAAATCAACTTTGTAATGGATGCAGATATTGTGAAACGCGCAACATACATTAATTATTTTTCCAGCTTTTTCAGGAGCATAGTACAGCTCTCTTGTACCAAACAAACATCTCCAATTTTTTTTAATATGCCGTTGACACGTTCAATAATATTTCTACAACGTGTGTGCACATCATTCAATTTATATGCGCTTGAACCTTCTTCTGGTGTTCTGTGAGGATTTAAAGGCCACGGCTCTAGTGGATACCCAGCCTCTCCTAGTAATTAATTATTTATTTAGTTTAAAAAACATTTTTATCACCAATTTTAAGAGCTTACCTTAGAGCCAGAAATTGCTCATCCCACGTAAGTAGTCGTGCTCCATGGACACCTTAAGTTCGCTCACATTCCAAATAAAAGAATTGTGACAGGCTCCAGGATGTGTTGCATAAAGGTAAAAATAAAGATACATTTATAATCACAACAAATTTAACACTAAAAGCAGCCCAATAGTAGAACATTAAGGCTGTAAAACCCCTTTCTGTTGTAATATAAATGGTTGTTAGCGGAGGGAGCAACAATTCTCACATGTGATCCATCTATGCATCCTATAACACCGGGTATCCTGTGTTTTTCATAGAAGGATAATGTAACATTTCTTTTCTCTTCCAATGTTGTTTCCATGGTTATCCATATTGGGCATAATTGTCTTTCATAAATGGTTAAGACCTCTGAAAGGACTTCGCTAAAACTTGATTGTGCCAAGCCAACATCGCTGTCTTTCCCAACTCTTTTTGATAGCCGCCTTCTGCCAAAAATCGCAAGCACTGGCAGATGTTCCAAACGCTTTCTTAGGCTGTGGTGAAGAAGCTGTTAGCACATCAAGTAAGTATTTGAATGCAGGTTTGTTAACCCTGTAATACTTTTGAAACCTAAACACAGACATAATTGGTTCTTTAAGAATAGAAAAGATTTTATTTGAACGTAGAGTGATTGTGGTAGTTCCATTGGATTTGAACAATCTCTCAAGTTTCTTCTAATTGATCGTTGTCACTTTACTTCCATGTCATCCAATTCCTCAGCCTCAACTCTTAATGCTATGCTATACATTATATCAAAAATATTTCTTTAAAAAATAAGCTTTTCTTTTAGTCTTTGATTTGAAGTAAAATGTAGCTGTCAAATTCTTCGAAATCAATTTCGAATTCAGGTTTTTAGTTTTTCGAGTTGGCATTTCCGTTTCCGAGGGAAATTGGCGATAGGCGGATTTTATTCCTGGGAAGAGACGAATTCGGGGGAAATAAATATTCCCACGGAATTCACGATAGGGCTGTATATCTATACTAAATAAGTTGAAACTAGTACTTAGAGAACAAAATGAAAATTATTTTCTTACTTTTAAAGTAAACACAATATTAAATAGCCTTTTGAAAACTGATTATGCAGAAGAAGCAAACAATTTTAAATGCGATTGCTTCAAATGCTATCAAAAAACGTTTAAGTATCTGGAATTTTTATTTTTTTTCCCCGAGGGTAGGTGAAAATTCTTCCATAGACACTATGAGAATAGCAAGCGCGTGCTCATAGTAGTGTCAAATTCTCACTGACTAAACAAACACCACCCTTCGATATAAATTTGTTAGATATCGCAACTAAGTATAACTTATCAAGCAATTTTTCTATCACGGAATAAAAAAAAAATAAAAACGTTTGGCAGGTTACTTTCCACTGAAGGATCCTGCATATTCCGCAATCTAGACGCGGTTAATCATTATTATTATTATTGTTATTAGTTTCAGCTTCGATTGTCGGAATTGCGAGATCCCTGTGCATATCGTCGTTTCTACTATACCACGGTGCTTGGACAATTTCTCTTAGCACTTTATTTTGAAAAGCTTGTAAAATATTTGCATTTGTTTTCTTTGTACAACTCCAAAGTTGTATACCGTAGGTCCACAACGGCTTTAGCACTTGCTTGTATAAAAGCAGTGTTGGCCTATAAGACAGTGTCCAGTGAGAACACCGACAACGCAGCTGATTTGTGTACGCTTTAACTTGATCAGATCGGCACTACGTTTTTAATCCAGCTTGGGCCAGATCTGTCTCGAAATGTGACACGTTGAGCCGTTTCCCCATCTGAGGTTGGTCATGCTAATAGTGTTCAGCTTTAGTAGATACTTACATGTAGCGAGGGGCATACCCAGGGCTTGCCTTTCAGGCAAAATCCTTAGAGTGCTACCCTGTTTGGCGAGGTCGTCAGCCCTGCAGTTACCTGGAATGTCTCTATGGCCCGGCACCTAGCATAGGTGAATGTTGAACTGCTCCGTCATCTCCATAAGAGATAGACGACAGTTTGAGGCAGCCTTTGAAGTGAAAGAGAACGATTCCAGGGACTTGATTGCCGCTTGGCTGTCAGTGAAAATGCTAATATCCCTGACAGATAATACATTACATTTCAGCCAGAACAGGGCTTCCTTAATCGCCATGATTTCCGCCTGGAAAACGCTACAATGATCAGGGAGGCGGAAATTGGCAAGTCATTGGTTTTCTTGTAAGTGAAATTCACGTGAACAGATTCAGATTCGTTGAGGGCGATCCGCCAGTCCCTCGTCTATTCATTTACATTATTCAGTGCGTTTCGCAGTTTTGCAGTCGTTTCTTCGATTGTTTTACATACTGCTAGGATAGCGGTGTCATCGGCAAACGTAGCAAGGATAGTGCCATCTTCGTTCGGCATATCACGAGTATATAGCAAATAGAGAAGCGGCCCAAGAACGCTTCCTTGCGGTACCCCGGCCGAAATTTCCTTGAGCTCGGAGTATTCGACTCCATGTCTAATACGAAAGAATCTATTCCCGAGATATGATTCTAAAATATTGTATAAGCATACAGGGAGAACTTGTCGTAGTTTGCATTTTAAGCCATCATGCCACACCTTATCAAAGGCTTGCGAGACGTCAAGAAATACCCTTTTTTCTTCAAGCGCAAGTCTTTTTTTCTTCAAGTGCTTTCTCGATTACTTCAGTAATTCTATGCACCTGGTCAATCGTCGAATGCTTACTTCTGAACCCAAACTGGTGGTCAGGGATAAGATTATTTTCTTGTATGACCGGTTGCAGACGCCTTAATAATATCCCCTCGAAAATGTTCGATATGATTGGAAGAAGCGAAATTGGTCTATACGATTTTACTTCATTTGGCGGTTTTCCGGGTTTTAAAACCATTATGACTTCCGCAAATTTCCATTGGCTCGGCACGTGTTTTAATCTGTGTGCGGCATTTACAATATGGAGAAGCTTAATCAATGCTTTTCTAGGTAAAACTTTGAGAATTTCTCCGGTAATCAAATCATAACCAGGAGATTTCTTAGGTTTTAGATTCTCGATCTCATGTGTGAGTTCCCTTAGCGTTGCACTTGTGAGCGTCAAATCGTCAGATGGTAAATCCAGCCTATTGCGGCTGTCGTAAACCACTTGACCATCGTACGGTTTAAAGGTTTCTTCCAGGTGGTCGCAAAGATGTCCGCTTTTTCTTTATCTTCCCTCGCCCACTCATTTTGATTTAATTTGATTGGCGCCGCGGGGACTTTGGGCTTTTTGGTGCCTTTTACAGCTTTCCAAAGTGAATAATTGGAATCTTTTTTCACTGTTAAACTTTCAAGGTAAGAGCCTATTGCACGATTCTTAAAATCCTTAATAGTCTTCTTCAACAAATTGCACAGACGATTCAAGTGTGCTTTATGTTGCGGAGCACGACTCTGTTGCCATTTTTTACGAGCTTTTCTTTTTTCCTTGATCAATTCTTTTATTTCCGGAGGATATCGTAAACCGCATCTGTCCGGCATTTTCCTTGGATTGGGCGTATTATTCCAAGAGGCGAGCTGTACGATCTCAACGAAGCGATCAGCTTCAACCTCAAGTTCATAAGGTGTGGTAAGTTCCACATTATCTTCAATTTCGTTCCTAAAGCCTTCCCAGGTAGTTGATCGACCAGTTAATCTCGCTGGCTCTAGGTTATAGACTAGTTTTTCGCTGATTGTTGAAATAACCGGGGAATGATCAGGCGACAGATCAAAGCTCTCTTTAACTTTTATATGGTTGGTAGATATTCCTTTTACAACAAAAAAATCGATCAGGTCAGGTATTTTCGTAGTATCAGTTGGTTTACCCGTCGAATGGAAATCACATCTGTACTCCATACCTGCCCCATAGAGCATTCTACCTTTTTTCGAGCTGTATCTTGAGCCCCAGAACGTATGTTTCGCATTAATATCGCAGCCAATAATAAAATTAGGTTTCAGCGAATGAAATAGGTTAGTAAAATCACTTTTTCCAAGCGCAGAACGCGGTGGACAGTAGATAGATGAGATTTTAAAGGTATGCTGAATACTTTTAACTCGAATCGTGCACAGTTACAAAGTTTCAAATTCTATCTTTAGGTATTCGGATTGATCGATGCAGTCTTTAATAAACAACAATGCGATTCGTTTTTTACGTGGGTTTCAGATATCAAGCAAATATCAATGTCTTTTTCATGCATGAATATTTCCAGTTCGTCAAGTTTTTGCAAAAGTCCGTTTGCATTCCAAGTACATATTGTTAACATTCGTTTGTCATTCATATTCTAGTTGAAGTACGCGTTTTCCGTGAATTATTTTCAAGCGTAAGCAGCTTATCGAAAAAATTTTTATTTATTTTGCTTTGTTCTTCGAATTTCTCGAGAATAAGTGAGAAAACATGAGAGACAGTGTCCGTCGAGATTTCAAGGTTTTTTTGTTTTTCGGATGCCGCGGGCTGAGCGTAAGTCTGCACTCCTGCTGTTCGAGGGTCATTACCCGGTGGCTTTTCCAATGTTAACTTTTTAGTACCGTTTCTTTTGAGAACAGAAGTCGAGGAATTCTCTATTGTCACTTTTTCCCGCACCTTTTTGGGCTCTGAACCCGGTAGTTTTAGTTTGCCTACTTTCTCTTGCGCGATCTTACGCTATGGCTTAGTTTACATTGTATCTGCTTTTGTATCATTTGTATCAACATTTAAAAACAAATCAAGATAACATGTTTAAAAGAATTATTACTTTTTAATGAAACTTTTTTTTGTTATTTTGTATTTTTTTTTATTTATTTACTTAAATTTAATTTTTGTGTGTTAAATAAGGAATTGAAATCTTTTTGCTTAATAAAAAAAAAAACATTTTTGAAGTTGTGTTTTATTTTTATATTTTTTCTTCTTAAAAGTTATATTTTTTTATAGTATTGAGAAAAAATTGCCTCTTTTAGTAAAAATCCCAGATGGACGCTCTACATGCTTGAAAATGAGTTCAATGAGTTCAAGAGGCACAATCTATCACAAGTCTGTACAACTGCTTGCATACGCCGACGATATAGAGATATCGAAAGAACTCAGCGGTCTGTCACCGGTGCATTTGCAAGCATTGAGGCGGAATCGGCGAAAATGGGTTTAGCGATAAACGAAGGCAAAACGAAGTATATGCTGTCAACAAGAAGGGAAAACCAACATCGACGAATTGGACAGAATGTCACAGTTGACAGCTATAACTTCGAGGTAGTAACGGACTTTGTCTATCTTGGCTCTGCTATAAACTTCAAAAACAAAATCAGCGCAGAAATCAAGCGAAGAATAACTCTTGCCAATCGCTATTTCTTTGGGCTTATAAGACAATTCAACAGTAAAGCTCTATCTCGAACAACTAAGGAGACTCTGTATAAGATGAATGCTCCGGCCCGCAGAGTCTTCGAATATTACCTCGAAGGACGACGCAGTAAAGGACCTCCTTGCCGTAGGTGACGCGCACAAATTCAAGGGGACCTCGACCAACTTGGAGTGCGCAACTGGAAGCAATTAGCTAAAGACCGAGCTAAATGGAGAGGATCGTTGGCTGAGGCCAAGGTTCACCCCGAACTGTAGCGCCACCTAAGTAAGTAAGTTAGCCCTTCAAGGAAACAACCACTAATGAAAAGAAAATTCTTTTTAACATATGAGTACTCGAAAATGGAAGCAAGTTCGGTGATATAACGAAAACAGCGAAGAGAAGCGTGTCTACGGTGCAAAGGATCATAAAGAGATGTCAAAAAGAGGTGCAGTGTAGGAAACAAAGCTAGAAGAGGACGACCCTAAAAGCCGAATAACATCGATAAAAGGTAAATTCTACGCCAAGTGAAAAAGGGTCCTAAAATGAGTGCACCAAAAATATTATAGTTAATGACCTGATTGAAGTAGGCTATTTCAAAATAAGTCCTAACATTGTGCTACATATAGAGTAGCAGTGAAGAAGCCATTTGCATCCTTTGTAAGGATGGGTGCCGTGGCGTGATTGGTTAGTGTGTCAGACCACTACGCAAGAGGTTCCAAGTTCGAATTCCAGAAAACACCAAAATGTTTTTTCACGGTCCCACCTCTCGCGAGCGTCTGACAAACTTCCAAGAGTATTGTTGTCACGAAAAAGCTTCTCAAATCGCCGTTCGGATTCGGCATTAAACTGTAGGTCCCTTCCATTCGTATGAAAAATATAACGCACACAACATGAGTGGTTGCGAGAAGCTAGGCCCTGGCACTTTAAAAAGAGCTGTTGCGCCAAATATTAATTTTTTTTTTTATCCTTTGTAAATAGCCGGAAGCTTAGATGTACATAAACAAAGGCAAAGGATTCTGCAAAGCAGTTCTATTTTCGGACGAAACGTTATTCAGCTTTATGCGACGAGGTGGATAGGTTATTGTATAGAGAAGAAAAAATGCAGAACTTCACAAAAAACATGGCGCGTGCCGTCTCTGTCTTGAAGATTTGGGGTGGCAATGGTGTAGTGGTAACGTCGTCAATTGTCCCGCTAATGGTTCATGGTTCAAATCCTGACGTCAGCAAGTATTTAATTACTTCCCATGAAATATATAAAGTCAGTCCGATCATTTGCGAAAGCCTGTGTGAACACTACTGCGAAGGTGGTAGCTTGGTCATGTGGCTGGAAAAAATGTTCGCTCTACTGACTTTGATTTGTCTATGACATCGATTATCGGGAAGAAAATACTGTAAATCAGAAGCAAAGACAAAAAATAACAAAAATCTCCCCAGTTATCTGGACGCCACCCCCGGGGTTTTCTGAAGCACAAACAACTGAACTTCAAAAAAACAACATTTACGACGTCCGCACTGTGTGTAATCATGTTAAGGGTATCCATAACCCCTTGAGTGTGCGCAAATTATAAAAAAGATACCGAAACAGCCCATCACATACTTTGTGTTTGCCCGGCTTAGGCTTCAGCACTTTAACAAAGGCTTCACATCACCTTCTGATATCACCTCTTCCTCAGCTCGAACTATCATTTGCTTCATCAATGAACTAGATTACAGGCTTGCTTATCACTGCTTGCCCTGTCACCCCATCTTTGTAAAAAAAAAAAGAAAAAAACCGGGGGTGTAATATGGAAATACCTTACATTTAAATTTTTTTTTATAAGCGGGTTGACCTGCCAGGAAATCTATACCTTCATGATTTTTCTGTAAATGACCAACGCAATGGTTATTAGTTTAGCGTATGCACAACCGTCCCCCGCCACTAATTATTTTTTACCATTGACTGTGTGTTTCGCACAAATCCGATGTCGAATGACCGACGCCGAAAACGAGTGAAAATAACTTTAACGTGTGCAATATTTAAATACACAAAAACGACTTTTACCTGTCCAATGGAAACTACTAATCTTGCTAACTAAACTTATGCCACTAATAACCAAACTTCTAGGATAAATGTCATAAATAAATTCAGTTGATATTAAATTTTTACCGTCTTTGGGGACTTTCGCGAGCGAAGTTATTTAAAGGCACGTTTTCAGTCGACCTCATATCACCCATTTATTTGAACCTGTCTATCACCTCGTTTTCGAATAAGCATATCCCTGAATTTATCTCCCAAATGTTGACACATTCCCTATAATAGAAATAGATGAAAAAGTTTACGTAACAACCCTCTGGAAGGAGAAAAATAAATAAATTTTCGTCGAAAATGAAGTTAGAGATACATTTTAGGAAAGTGATAAAAATTTCACTTCGTGATAAGTTTAGAAAAAAATATATAACACCCAACAACATAAAGCCAGGAGCAAAGGTGACAATTGCCTCACCCATCCACTACCGATTTCCTGACAATAATAGAAGATACATCCACCAATACAATGTGCACTCAACTCGTGCGACATTTTATTGACTTCCCCTACTTTGGGACACTGCACAGATGATACCAGCACAACGTAGTAGTACACTCCCGTTCTCTTAATATTCATCCGAAGTGGCATTCCACGGAGGCCCAGAGGAACCTAACCTTTAGCCACCAACAAAAGGCACTCACGCAATACGTGCGTCCCATTGTGCTTCCAATTCAATGAACGCCATCCCTACTGATAACGGGTGAAATTCAATAACAGCAGAAATGCTAAGAACCAGAGCATGTATGTGAATTGAATAAAAGTCGCAAGGGATTAAAAGATTTCAAAGACTTCATTTCCAGATACAGCTCAATTCAATCAAAGAATAAACTTAGATGCTGCTCTCGGTTAACATACACCGTCTACAATCGGTCGATGAAGGAATAGCTGTGTAAATATTCCAAGGGAAATGAAATATGCGTTCTCGGTGAATGCTCCTGGCGAAAGGAGCTACTTATTCGAGATAAACATTTGATACGTTATAAAAGGCTTCAATTATACTAAGTTGATAACCGGATGCATACCCAATGAGAGCAAAGGATATGCTTGCCAACAAGAAGGAGGTTTATTACCTGCCAGATGGAGGCATCCTTGGAATTGCCAATGATTTTATTTTTCATTTATTTATTTTTTTTTTTAAAAAGCTTGGTAAATACTAGAGGACTGACAGAAAATGGTAATAACTAGGTGTTTATGGACTTACCAGTTGTAAACGTGAATCTTTTTTCTGTTTATCAACTGTTCGATGATGTGACAAAAATTGGAATGGATTAATACGTGGTTCATCTTTATTTTAATATTAGCTTATGCAACTACATAATTCCACGTCGTAAGCTGGAAGAGATAAGAATGGGGTATACTAATTTAGGATTGGAAATTTTGATTCTGAGAATCTGATTCTTATCACATTCTGCCATCTGTACAGGTCAGGGGAAGGCAATTTTTTACAATCGCTTTTGATTCACAGTATTTCTTTCAAGTACTTCATTGATGGTTCAAAAATGGACTGCGTGGTAGGTGCGGGGATTATTTTCTGGTACACTCAATATATTAAAACCATACCGGCTACCGGATTCGTGCAGTGATTGTAGTCCTTGCTGTACAAGAGGCTTATCGTCTACTGAAATACTATCTTACGAGTACACCCTTTAATAACATGGCCATCCTCATTGACAGCCAGGCTGCTATCAAGGCTATAGTTTCTGCTACGTCATCTTCCAAACTGGTTGGATAAAGACTGTGGTGGTACTGACAGCTAGTTTCAATTTTAGTGTTACAGAAATTAAGAAGAAATCTCTATTCTGACAGCGTGAGAGTGCCGTTCTTATGCACAAAAGTGAAGGAAATTGGCTAGATGTACGATATCTTTCGATTCATTCCTCTCCTCATAGTAAAAAAATATTAATGTTGCAGATGGAATCAAGCTTAGCCATTTTTGGTGACCACTTCGAACCATCCCAGGCTTAAAATTAATTTAAGAGTCGCTTTGTGTGGCTTTGCTGATATTTCGAACAAAACATTCCTCCGGGGAAATCTTTTCGTTCTGCTAAGGTTTCGACATTTGTAAGGAAAGTGCGTGGTGTTTTAGCGTGAAAAAAAAATAATATTTTGATTCCTCTCGTAGGTGGCTATTTACAATGTACTATGGAATTGTAAACATATTTGACATAATTAAGTAACAGACAACAAAAAAAAGAAAATTTTTAGAAAGAACACATATAACAATATTTGCGAGAGACGCGTTTTAGTACGAACAAAAAATGATGTGGACAAACAACCTGAGAGCGAAAATATGACTAAAAGTTGCTTTAGGACGAGACAAAAGAAATGCAATTAGTAATTAAATTAGGAATTTATTCATTAAGTAACTTTTGAACTTTTTTGCTGGGAGCAGTTTTTCTTCTTGAGAAATACAATTATAAGCTTCAATGGTGTACAGATATACAGGATAGATAACGTCCCATATTTGGATGTTTTTGGCGGTGTGACACGTGTATGTTATTTCTGCTTCTGGAGTGGATGTATCATAGATGCTTCAGCTTTAATGTGAATGAGATGTCGCTGTCATAACATTGTGGATATTGCATAGTAAATTTAGACGCACAGTATCTCGAACCAAAAGAAAGCTGTCAAGAAAACCATCGTACAAAAGATAGAGCGCGACCGGCTCAGCTGGTATTGCCACGTTAAAAAAGAGATCATTTGAACCCTGTTAAAAAGGCAATATCAATGCACGTTCCAAAGGCATTGCGATGTAGGAAAGGCAGACCTATAAACGCCTGGATCACACAAATGCGACGACATCGGCATTTCACTGGCCTCAGTAACCGAGTGATCCAAAATCGGGAGGCCTGCCGATATTTTCTGAGGTCAAATAGGCGAAGCCCACAGGCGGATCAGTAGAAATGCGGTGAAGTGGGAGGGTTATGATCCCTTATTTTCGGATCATAACCACGGATCTCCTACATCGCGATGTCTTTGGAACGTGCATTGCTATTGCCTTTTTAACAGGGTTCAAATGATCTCTTCTTTGAACGTGGCAATACCAGCTGAGCCGGTCGCGCTCTATTCTTTGTACGATGGTTTCCTTGATGTGAAAGCTTCCACGGATCTTCGAACTTCTTATTCGATCAAGCTTTGTCACTCCTGCTGTCATGCGAAGCATCTTCATCTCAGCTGCCGTTAATTTACTCTCATACTTTTTGTACATCGTCCAACATTGTGAACCGTATGTGAGCGTTGGACGCACAACTGCGGTGTAGAGCCTTCCTTTCGACTTAGGTGGCATTTTTCTGTCACAGAAGATAGAGGAATTTTCTTGCCACTTCATCCACCCTACGCTTACGCGATGATTGATGTCGTCATCACAAGTTGCTTTGCTATTAATCATAGATCCCATATATGTGAACTTTTTGCACTTGGGAAGCACTGTTCGATTCAAATAAATGTCTGGAATAGACCTGAGCGGGTCAGAGAACGGGCAGCACAAGTTTTCTCTCTTTTTTGAACTAATGCGATACCCATTTCCCTCCAAAACGTCCACCCACACATCAAGTGCTCGTTGCAGGGTTGTAGGATCCTCACTTATGATGGCTCCATCGTCAGCAAAGAATAACTGATGTACCTTGGGGTCCACCTTTTTACCTTCAAGCAGATAGTCAAGGACTGTAATAAAGAGCAAAGGACTTAAAACTCTTCCCTGGTGCACCCCGACTTTGATTGGGAACTCTTCGGTTACTCCAGCGGGGTATCTTACTCTTGTCTTTGCTCCTTGGTACATGTCCATGATCATCTGTACATAGGTTTCTGGAACCCCTCGATGTCTTAGCGCCACCCATATCAGATCTCGTGGTTGTCTGTCGAATGCCTTTTCAAAGTCAACCAATACAATATGCAATTCCCTTAAGGAATCACGATGTTTTTCCATTATGATCCTTATACTTTGGATTGCATCTGTGGTTGATTTACCCGAGACAAAGCCGCACTGATCATCAGATAGCCGTATTATTTTTCGCAGTCGGCCACCTTATACCCGATCAAAGATCTTCATGTTGTGTGATATCAGCTTGATCGAACGGTAGTTATCACAGTTTCGCGTATCACCCTTCCCTTTGTATACAGGGAGAAGGTAACTTTCCCTCCATTGATTCGGCATTGGGTCACCTATCACAAATTTGGAGAACCCGATGTCTCCCATATTTTTCCAGAACTCAGAGGACATCTCGTCTGGCCCAACCGTTTTTCGTTTTTTTGAGTATTTGACCGCCTCACTAACTTCTTCAACTGTGATGTCGGGTATTTCTTCACAGTTAGGGGTGGCTCTTGGAAAGTATGCCAGGGAAACCGTTCATTTAAAAGTTCTTCACAATACTGCCGCCACCTCTGCAGAATTTTGTCGTCATCCACGAGAACGAATCTCCTCAGCATTCCTACTTCTTTGAGCGGCTATTTTGAAGATGGTTGCACTCTTGTTCATATTGTGTCTTTGCAGCTCCTGGATAGCCTGGTTTGCATCAACAACCGGGGAAGATAGTTTCTCCAGCTCCCGATACAGGCCCTCTGTACTCTCTGCTTGAAGCTGGGCGCACTTCTTCTTCGCTTTTTTCTTGAAACATCTGTATTCCATTTCGAGGCGAACTTTTTCGTCACTATTATTAGAGAGGCACTTTGACCAAGCTTTGAAAGCCGCTTTCTTCTCATTTATCACTTTCTTAGCTTCATCACTCCACCACCATGTTTCTTTGGCGTGTTGGTGGTGGCCTTTTGAAGCTCCTAGTAGTGTTTTGGCCTTCTTTAAGTAAGTTCGCCGTAGGGAATCCCACATATTTTATGCTCTGCACTCTTTATCCTCCGCTCCGTTGATGGTGTGAGAGAGGTAATTTTTCATTACGAAAATAATAGCCTCGCCTTTTTCTTTGCCCAGATTGTACCACTTGATTTTCTCAGAGACCCTTGTTTGTTTGCTTTTCTTCGGTGTTTTCATAGGTGTGCTAATTACATCTAACCTAAATATAAAAAAAAATATTTGAAATGTCAACAAGCGGCAGCTAAAAGACCTATTTCATCAGTTTGGGGAAGATGCATCGAAAATAATTTTATTGAACACACATCGAAAAACTGCTGCTGTTTTTTTAAGAAAGTTTAAAAATTCCTTAGATACTTTTTAAAGCGAATCTTTCAACTTCCAACATGTACACCGAACTATATGCTGCATTTAGAAACTGGAGTCCCACCACTTTTTTAGATACACTAATGAATGCAGATTACACTGCAAAAGTAGCAGAGATGGAAAAGAAGGAAGTCTTCTTAGGATTGTGCTGAAGCATATTATAATTTCGACAAGAGGGCACTTGGTTCCAAAGTAGAAGCAGTTGACGGCGAATTATGGTGTGAGCTTAATTATTGCAGCTGGTATGCAACTTGTAATGATAAAACCTATGTTTACAAAAGTTATGAAAAAAGCGGGCAATTCCATGTATGACCGATTTGTAGCTGAAGCGGATTCATCGCAGTATAGGCTGGCCTACAGTAGGCTGGAAGCCTCATTGAAAACTATTCAACTTACTTCCTCAATCGCTATTCTCTACATATGATAGATAAGATAGATAATTAATTATTGTGAGGTGCAAGTGCACTGCGACCTGTACCTGTAGCAGACCTATTGTGCCCCTCAAACTGAGGCTCTTGTCGATGATATGCTTGGTCTAGAGCAATTCCTCCAGTCCAGCTGCTGCTATGAACCGGAGTTTCTTGAGTGGATCCAGCGAAGGTAGATCCTATTCTGATAGGATGTACGTATATGCACCTAAGTGGCTTCTTCTTTTGTGGATCAATGTTTCGCATTTTATAAGAAGGTGCGCTGGTGTTTCTACGAAGTCCCTGCAGAATCTGCAGTGTATCTCTCTATTCCCAGTTTCCTGAGGTGCTCCTTAAGTCTGCAGTGACCCGTTAACATGCCCGTCAAGGTGCGAATTCGATTATTGCTGACCCTTAGGCAGGTTCTACTTCTTTTCTGGTTGTATTTTCCCAGAAGTTCTTTCGCCTGTCTTAGTTGGGGGATATCGTCCCAATGCTTGGCCCATTTGTTTTCTTCCTCTTTCTTAAGGTCTTCCCTTCTTTTATGGGGTCCTATCTCGCAAAAGGGCTCTGGTCCAAGGAACGGTGTGTCTGATCCATTTCTTGCTAGTTCATCAGCTGCTTCATTTCCCTCTACTCCTACGTGTCCTAGTATCCAGTAGAGAGTTACTTTATTTGATAGCGGGTTGGCTGTCTGACAGTATTGCGATGTCCTGCCCGCGATAATTCCTGTCTATGTTGAATTGTGCGCATCGTTCGATCGCGTGAACTTATGCTTGAAATATACTGGGGAATATTCCCAGTGATTCTGAGTGTCTGGTCCTGGGCCCGTACACCCCCGCCCCAGTGCCTGTAGATGTTTTCGATCTGTCCGTGTACCATTTAGTTGTGTGTTGTTTGAGTTGATACTTATCGGCCTCACTGCTCCAATCTTTTTGTTGCTCCGCTTTGATTCGAACTTTCTTTTAAAGCAGTATTTCTTGATCATATCGTTTCTGGGCCAGTCCAGAAGCGGGTTCGATTTGGAAAGGGTTACTCGCTCTACCAGATGCCCTCTTTGCTTATTCTCAATATGGTCTCCTTGGCGATTAATTCTAGCACTATTTTTAGCGGAGGTATACCTACGATCATCTCTAGTGCTGGTGTGGGACAGGTTCGCATGGCACCTGTTATACATACGCAGGCTAATCTTTGCATCTTGCTCAGCGATGTCCTTGTCGTAATTAACCTTGTTCGGTAAACCCGTGCCACTGCCATCCACCTCAGTGTATCTGGGCTGCAACCCCAGTCCTTTCCCGAAATGTTTCTGCACACCATGAGTGATACCCGATACCTTCCAATAGGATAAGTTGCATACGCTTTAGCTATCTTTCTTGGTAAATGGTATCACCGTGGTTTTGGTAGGATTTGCTCTAAGTCCTACAGTTTCGCACCATTTCTGTGTGATCCTTAGTCCCCTTTGAATGATTTCGCATAGCGTTTCTTCAAATTTTCCTCTTGCAACAATGACTATATCGTCGGCGTACCCCTGACAATTAATGCCGGCATCTGCCAATTTGTACAGTAGTTCATCTACTACTAGACTCCACATCAATGGTGATAATAGCCCTCCTTGTGGGCAGACTCTAGTCTTGCTTAAGGTGATGGCTTTTTGACCCACCTCTGTCTCAGTCGTCCTAGTTCTCAGCATCCAATTAGTTGTGGTGTGATTTACTTCTTTTATTTCCAGACCCCTCCTAATTGCTTTATGGGAGGTGTTGTCGAAAGCTCTTTCGATGTCTAGAAAAGCACATACTGCCGTTTCCTTGCTCTCCAGTGCTTCCTGGACCCAACTTGTTAGCTGGTAGAGCGCGGTTTCGGTGGATCTTCCTACGCTCTACATATGATAAGCACAATATTTAAACTTATAGGTGAACTAACAAATCTTTATTTTATTCCACATCGACCCGATTTTCCAATTTGATGTGACCTGTGCAATCTTACTCGTAAAAAGAGGGAGGATGTACAGCATTTCGTCAGAAGATGTCCTGTTTTAGGAGAATTCCGCGTGAGATACTTCAGAGAAATTTTGCTGGACTTAGATGGCGTTATCAACGTATTGCCCGGCAGTCATGGGTGGGAGGTCCTATACAACTATGCTACAACTGCAATCCGCTACAGAGCCCGTATTTTGGAAGGCGATTTTTGAACACGAATAACAACCATAATTAAAGGCACTATTAGTTTACTATGTACTTCATGATATTAGTGGTTAGAAGCTGAGTTGTTTATGTTTCAAGGGGATGGCATCCAGATAATTGGGGAGATTTTTTTGTTATTTCTGTCTTCTGCGACATGTACTTTTAAGCTGGCCAGGCTTTCTGCCATCCTGGGTTAACGGGCTCCATAATATAGCCTGATTACTTACGAACCTATTACCCTTTTGAAATGTATGACAAATCCAATTCAACGTCCGCCGTTGAATAGTTGTGCCTATTAGTTCCGAACCCATTTTCTGACAATGATAGTCGTTGGAGATACGGTTGGACCAGAAAATCCGTAGAATGTTTCGTAGGCACGTGTAAACGACCGCTTGAAGATTTCTCGCCATAATAACGTTGCTTTCCATGTGCTGTACCCATATAGCAGCACGAGTTCAACGCTGGAGTTGAGTAGTCATAGCTTAGTGTTTAAGCCGATCGCGTTACTTCGTCATATCTGAAAAGCATTCCGAACGCTGACGCCGCCGACCGCTTTGCCGATTCGACTAACTATATCCTGCTCGACTCCACCATTGATCAAGACAATACTGCTGAGATATGGTGAAAGAATGCAGCCTTATCTTACCCCACTTTCAATATCAAATCCATTAGACAAATCTCCTCTTTGCAGAACGTAACATTTGAACCCACCATATGCAGCTTTGATAAAAGGTACTAATACGAGTATATTTGCGATAATTCTTTGTTTGGGACAGACAAATTTCTTCTCAACGTGTTTTATTTATATGCATTAAGTTAATTAAGTTAATTAAGTCCTTTTGCGCGCGAAAATTTTCTCTTCTTCTTTCAATGAACTGAATCCATACCTCCTTAAAAGTACAATGTGATGGTAATGCGGCACTTTGCTCATTAGTCGGCTTTTGGAAGTCCAAGAAAATGTACTAATTTTTCTAATGATTCTAAAACATTTTCCACAATAAATACAAATACAAATGTACGAGTAGGATAATAAAAGTTCTATAAGGATCAATGTGTTGTTTTACTCATCTGAAATAATTATTATATAAAGAATTGCATGACAACAATCTATACAATAGTATCATGACATTGGATCTCTGCCAATGCTGTCGAAAACCAAAAATTGGGGTTGAAACAAATTTGAAATGTAAAACTACTAATTATTCGTACAGCTACTCGTACCACCAACAAAGTTCATCCCACAAAAAATAATGTACCCGAGGTAATTAATTTATTCCTTAAAAAAAAAAAAAAAAAAACTTGACTCATTTGTTTTCTGATTTTACAACAAACAGACACAGAGCCGACAAAAAATTGAACGCATGGTACAATCACAGGACAAAAGAGCCAACAAAAAACAAACATGGATTACAACTGAACAAAAAAAAAATAAATAAAAGGACAACAAAGCAAAGTTCGCGAATGAAAAAAAAAAAATCGACAGAACATTCCTGAATTCTCTCGGATACCACCGAATTTATGAATGCAAAGTTCAGCCGATCCTATCCATAGCAGTTCATTTTTATTAGTGTGCTAAACAGTCATCCTTAGTGTACGTGATCCACATTGGTGATAAGGAGCGGCGCTGCTACCCCCGCCTCATATTGGGGATATTTGCCGTCAATTTCGTATGCAAAACAGGATTTCCGGCAAATGAAATAGACTTTCAAAATTTGATAAATTCGCATTGTTAGCGATGATTCCTTGTAACTGTGTGCCCTGGCTCGTTGTCGAACTTTGGTCCCTTATTTTCCCGGTCGAGCTTACAATTTTAATACAAAGCTAAGAGGAAACTACGCCCACCGCACAAAACCGGCAAAATCTGTTAGATTATTATTTTAAACTTTTTCATGAATTTAATTAGATTTTTCGATTAACTTCGGCGAGGTTCTGTTTTGTGTGTCCGTGTCGTATCCTTGCGGAATTAGTTGGAACCAGAAATGCGGATGGGGGGTTTATTGGATTACCCCTTTAGATTACTGTGTTAAAATAATTTGGAACTGGCAGATTGCTCTTTTATAGTTAGCACTTCGTAAGGTAGATACGCTGGGGGACTTGGAGAGACAAGTTTTGATGGCAATATTTTGTTAATTGCTTTCGCAAAACAACTACATGGAGTCAAATTTTCTTAGGACATCGCCGAGAAAGAAGTAAAATATTACTGAGCCTATTTCAATGTGTGATATACGTAGATTGCTTTACGAGCTTGTTAGCTCCGTCAGAGGTCGGTATGAGGATCGCGGTAGATGATATGGAGATTTCTTTGCAGGTAGGCTGCTACAGTCTTGGCGAATGTGCACTTTGTTGCAGAAAAAGAGATCGCTCGTCATATTGTTTCTTTGACATCGTACTGCAGATTTAATTTCAAATCAATTTTGCAGATGTCTGTCTGAAGAATCGAAAGCTATGCTGATGGTTTTTTAAGAGAAGGCTTTGATGGGGCAGGTGCTTACCAGGATAAATCGACAGTACAGTTGCTATCCATACTAATTGGTTTTATTGGCTTTTAAATAGTATACTACATTAAGTCCAAATTAGTAATGAGACATGCCAGACATGGCGCTCAAGAAAGAGAAGAACCTTAATTATGAAAACAGGAAAAGACAAAGTAGGCCGTCTATGAATGAGATGTACTTCCACTCTATGGGCCTATCTTAGTAACATTAAATGCTGCCCTAATTCAACTACACACAGTATATAGTAGATTCAAATTTAGTGAAGCGGTCTGGCGTCGGACTAAGAGCACTCTACTGTATCCCAGGATACGAGTGCATCCATAGCAACGATATTTCTAACAAATTGCCAAGAAAAAGTTCAGACCTAGACCAGTCAATAGTGACAAATTCCATTCTAACCCCATGGCGCTCTTAAATTTCTACATAATCTTGGACTTTCAGAGCTGGGGTATGAGAAATGGAGCGCACTCCCATCATGAAACTTTCAAGGAAACATTGCAACTTTCTTTAGTTCCTTGCTTTTAACAGACCACAATTAAGACGCCTGGTAAGCACAGGCTACCATTCACTTTTGATCTGCCTCAGTAGAATGCCTTTAAGTACTAAGACAATTGTGGGAATACTTCAATTGTATACCCAAATACCCAAGCCTAAGCGGAAGTAGAAAGACGACCTTTGGAGCATTCCTCTTCAAGGACTTGAGCGACCTGCCAACAAAGCCACCAAAAGCCATTCCAAAAATAATACTGAACTAGGGATTGTTCAGGGAACAGACCACTTAAATGTTTTCTCTTCCTTTCTACTAACAGGCTTTTGTCATCTCATAACGGAGAACAAAATGGATCTACAGAGATTCGAGTGGAGGTTCTACCTCAATTTTCAGCCGCCTCAACAACCTAACATAGTACTTTTGCGGACCATGGTGGAACAGCTTCATTCGCCCCTTCTCACCTTCTTCTAACAGAGTTCTGAATTGATTTTGGAGCTTTCCAATTCATAATTAGCCTTATTAATTTGTCTGCAAAAACATTTCCTATTTTGCAGCGAGGAGACGAAGCCACGGTCGGCAACTATTTTCCTTCTATCTGGTGATACAAGAGAATTCAGTTTAACCCAATTAGTTAAAGTTTGTTCAATTTCAAATATTAGTTGGAAGGAATAAAGTAGAAATCAGGAAAATGTGTGTTTATCCGACCCAGTAGATAAGCCACCACAACAAAACCACCGCGGGGTCAAGCCAAGCTAACAACCTCTTTTTGCACAGAATATTTAATAAAATGCACCGTTGGGCAAACATTGTACGTCATCTTGTGTACAGCATATTTAATTGACCCTCCAACTTACAAAACTGAAGACGCAACCCCAATTAATTCTTCTTCGGTTCGCTAGTGGGGTATTATGAAAAGCATAAAACAATTTTTCTTAAAAAGCACATTGTCAAACAACCACCGTTGAATGAAGGAAAATATCATTTAGATTCTTTGCTCTAGTTCCTTGTGGGATGTTTATATTATGCCTTCATATACCAGAGGTTTTCATTAAAATCAAATGCATCTCAGTAAACGCATCACCCTCTCCCTCTCCCGATCGCAAAGCAATAAACTTGAATCTAAAGAAATTGCAACAATGCCGGGAAATGACGATAATTTAAAGATTCCGACATGAACATCAACAGAATTAACAACGTCAAAAGTGGCAGAATAGATGGCTTCCTACTACCCACTCTCCGAGGCAGAACACAGATAAACGACAGAAAATGCATCAATGGCAGGATTGTTAAACCCTGGGCTGTGGCTTGTGCCGCAAAACTGCTACATATTCATATTATTAGGGGTGGATGGATGGATAAGATGTCGACTCGTTACTCAGACGAGAGGCATAGCTCCATAGGTCCCCGTCGACGCAGTCTTTTCAGAGAAGACGACGACCACCCACTGTAATATCCGGGATTTCCCCATGTCTATCTAGGTCTATGTGTGTCTGTTTAATAAACCCTCGGTATGGGGGACAATTTAAATTTTTGATGTGATGTGTAAATGTTTACAGAGCGTGTAGGATTCATTACCGATACTCTTCCAAAAAAATAAAAGAAAAAAACTCCGAGACCGAGAGGATATGAAGCTTTTTGTTTAGCACTCTCCCTCCATTTGCCAAGCGTCAACGTTCATGTATACGTACATATGTGGAGTTCCAGGAGCTTCTGCCATTTGTTGCAAGCGTTCCACTGTGCGAGCGAAAAATTCAAATCCGAATCATAAATTCGCATTAATTTCAAAAGGAAATGTGTGCTAACAACGGGAATATTGTTGGGAATATGTCTAAAGGGAAATCCTTGAAGCATTCACAGGATTTTTGTATACACACAGCCAAATTGTCTATGCTAAATGGGAGGCAATTGCACCAGGCAGCGTCCCTCGTGTGTGAATATATGATATTTGGTTCGGAAAGGAGAAGGGATTTTCTGATTGCACGTACCGAGATTTTGTTTCATTTAAAAATCAACAAAAATTTTTTAAAACCTTGACATCCTTCTTATCATAAAAATTTAAGAAATTCAAACTATTTCTTGTTGTGATTCCACAGGAACAGATACATAGATATATAGTATATGACCTTTTATTAGGATAGGAAACAGTTTGAGTTCGCATCGAGCTCAAGTAGAAAACTTTAAAAGAAATACACTTAAGAAATTGAAATGTTGCACAATAAAAGCAATGATTTGTTAGATACAGTAGCTACTAACGCACAAGGAATATGCACAGCTCTTGACATAAATTCTGAAACCCAAAAGATGTTGTCTTGTTAGTTTGGGAACGAAATCCTTCTTTTGGGATTCGGAATCCTTTAAAAAGCATTAATTATTTTTAATTGTCTACAGTAAAAGACGTACACAAACGGAATTTGATGTCAACCGGTCGGTCGGTGAGGATGTATCGACATACGAGTATGTGTGTAAGTGGAACCAAAATTTTCGAAGTGGATGCAATTTGGTACAATTCGGTTACGTCATCTGGAACTGAAAATGAAGGGGAATTAAAAATAATTGAAACATATGAACTTGAAGAAATTGAGAAAAGTTTTCATTATTTTTGATTTTATTTTTCACTGATTGTGTTTTAAACGTAAAGTCATCAAATCACTTGCGAACAGCTGTTGGGGGAAGGATAAAGGAACGCATATCGCCACCTATAAAGCAACAGGTTAATCTTTCCCGTACTACGCGGCACCCATTTAGACGCCATAACTAAGCGACGCAAACTTGAGAAATCTCCAAACATGCCACAACGCAGCCATGCGAACCATTACCCGTTGCCACCTGATGTTTTCTCTCGAAAACTAAAATCCTCCCAATCAAAGGGCACAACACCAAGTGGTCGAAACAATTCTTACTGGAGTGGCACCTGTCACAGCATCCAAATAATACACTCACGGCATTGAGAAACTCACCATACAAGATCCACAAAATCATCTCGACCTACAAGAACAACATCGTACTATACCAACGCAATAATAACATTAGCAATGCAAACTGCAAAATCTCTATAAACCAACCGCATTAAACCGCAGTCTCCAACGCACTGGTCAACTACAACTGGACCACAATGTGGTAAACAATTGCTCAGACTGCAACAACGGCCCTCATGATGTATAACACCTCTTCAACTGCCCGGCAAAACCAACAACACCCTGAAGCGCTTTGGTCCCGCGCAATCGACGTGGCTATATTACTGGGCCTGGAAATCTCGAAACAAACCTCCCGCAAGAGAACTATATGTATATATGTGGCTGCTACAACAACATCAATGAAGATGCTTGTATCCTTGACAGATATTACATTCAAGAAGAAGTTGTACGCATTCTTTATCGATTTTACAGCTGCGTTCGACTCCGTCAATAGAAACGCCTTCTTCTACAAGCTGAGCAACCTGGGATTATCCACAAAATTGCTGAGGGTAATAAAAAGTCTTTATAACGAGAACTCAAGTGCAGTATGGAATGGGAGTGAATTGTCGAAGTGGTTTCAATCAAAAACGAGCGCTAAGCAGGGATGTCTACTCAGTCCACTCCTTTTCTTAATCTTTTTGGACGGCCTTACGACTTTTCTTTGTTGCCGCCGTGGCGTAAGTGGTTAGTGTGTCGGACCACTGCCCGTGAGGTTCCAAGTTCGAGTCCCAGGAAACGCCAACAATTTTTTTCACGGTCCCACCTCTCGCGAACGTCTGACAAACATCCGAGAGTATTTGTTGTCTCGAGAAAGCTTCTCAAAAACGCCCTTCGAATACGGCACTAAACTGTAGGTCCCTTCCATTCGTGTGAAAAATAACGCTCACAACATGAGTGGTTGCGAGAAACTAGGCCCTGGTACTTAAAGAGGTGCTGCGCTAACATTTTTATTTTTTTTTCACGACTTTTCTGACCGCAGAAATCTTATTTTATGGAATCCCTATCAAACTTCTATCGTATCCTGACGATATAGTTATTTTGATAGACACCCCAAAGATGATGCAAATCATGACAAACAAGTTGTTTCAGTACTGCCGTCTGTGGAATCTCGAGGTGAATACAGAAAAATCGAAAACAATAGTTTCCGGAACGGCTCAGGAAGGTATGCTAGGGAGCAGAATTGGATCTGTGGAAGTATTGAACTGGAGAAGGTCAAGGAATATAAGTACCTCGGTGTCCTAATCACACCGAAGCAAAAACAGCCATCAATTTTAACTGGAGAGGGGTTCTGGGCAAGAAAAATATCGCCCCAAGCGCAAAGTATAAAGTCTTTGAGGCAGTGATAAGATCCATCATGTGCTATGCAGCGCAGGTGTGAGGAATTTGTCAATATGAAGAAGTAGAGAAGTTACTAAGATATTTCATAAAAAAAAAATCTTTAGATTGCCAGAATGCACTCCCATATACATGCTACATCTTTAAACCTTTACATTTATTTACTCTTCGCTTATATTTTAATTATAGTATTATACATAATGAAGGTAATAACCCTACCTAGTCAACGGCTTCCTACCATTGTCATACAGCACTTAATACAGCGAAAACTACAATTTTTCAGGGAATGGGAAAGGCTGGGAAGTTTACACAACGTTCTTCTGGTTTCGCTTTTCAAGCACTTCTAGTCAAAATTAAAGTTAGCACGTTCGAGAATTTTACTGATAAGTCAAAGCAAAGTGCTACAAGGAATTTGTATCGATTACTTCAGCATGCCCTCAAGGATAAGAACTATTTCCACGATCGCCACTGTCTAGACAAAATATCCACAATATTTAAGGTGAAGGGGGAGCTTGTGCACTTAAACTACCAACCATATCGAACCGACCACTCTCCCGATTGTACTCTTTGCAACCATCGAGTGACAGAAGACGTTCAGCACTTCATAGGCACCTGCCCATTTCTAAATGAAATTTAGAATTTTAATTAAATTAATACTGAATGGACAAGTTTGATTAGAGCTTTTCAAATAAGCTCTAATCAAGCTTTCTATTAGTTTATTATTGTAACATTAATAATTATTTCTCTCTTTCTCGCTGACGGCAATAGCCAATGTCGCAAACTTTTATAAATTTGTATTTCAACTTATAATTTGTTTGATAAAATATATGTATATCTATCTATTTCTATCCTTGCTATGCCTTCATGACCAGGGACCCAGCAATGCTTTACCTCGTGCTGTGTTGTAAGAACCTTGAGCTCTTCTCTACAACACTTCACAATCTTCGATTTTATTTCTATAGCAGATATTGCTTTTATCGCTCCCTGGCTGTCGATGAAAAGGGTGATATCCTCTCGTGGTATTGCACTTATCGCAGTCTCACGGGCTACTGTTGTCACTGCTAGGACCTCTGCCTGGAGAGCGCTGCTGTAGTTCGGAAGCCGAGCTGACATGGAGATACCAAGCGATTTAGACAAGATGCCTGCACCTACACCTATTTCCATTTTGGATCCATCGGTCTTCACAGCTATGGATCGCTCGTTAGGCGTTCTGTCATTTTTCCAGTCTTCCCTGCTCGAATATGTGCTTAAAAATGATCTCGTGAAGTCCATGTAGTCTGTACTAGATACATTGCCTAGATATCTCTGTAGGATCGTAGTATAACACATTGCATTTGGTCTTCAGCTATCTGTTTAGCTTAATCTTACGGCACTAAGAGCCGCCGAAGCTTGTATAAAGATGTCTAGCGGAAGTAGATTGAGGATGCCCTCAAGTCCTGCTGTAGGTGTCGTGTTCTCGCTAACTCTTACTCTGCTTCTTTTCCCAGAATTTCTCCCGTCTATCTCAATTGCGGGATACCATCCCCATGCTTGACCGATTTGCTCTCTTCTTCTTTTATCAGTTCTGCCTGTATTTTGTGTGGTTATATCCAACAAAAAAGTTCGGTGTCTGAGCCGTTTCTTGTTACCGCATAAGCGGCTTCATTCCCCTCCACTCCTACATGTCCTGGCACTCAGTAGAGAGCTGTTTTATTAGCCTGGTCGAGTCTGTTGATCTTAGGAATCATACCAGTCTGGGTATGATGTCGTGTGAGTTCAGTGCCTTGATGGCGGCTTGGCTATCTGACAGTATTGGGATATCCTGCCCGCTATATTTCCTGTCGTGGTTAAATTGGGTGCATCTTTCGATCGCGTGAACCTCTGTTTAGAATACACTGAGAAAAATTCACAGAGCCTTAGAGTATCTCTTCCTGGACCCGTACATCCCTGCCCCAATCTGTAGAAGTTTTCGATCCGGTCGTATACCACTTAATAGCACATATGTTGTTTGAGTTTGTACTTCTTGAACTCATTGATTCAATCATTTTTATTGCTCAACTTTGGATTAATTTTTTTCTTTCAAAGCCGTATTTCTTCATCATATCGTTCCAGGGCTAGTCTAGAAGTGGCATCGATTTTTATATGGCTTATCGCTCTTTATTTGCGATTCATTTTCCCTTACTGACGTTTCTTTGTGATCCTTTCCAGCACTATGTGTAGGGAGGTAGTTCTACGATCGGATCTAGTGCTGCTGTGGGGCAGGTTCTCCTGGCTGCTGCTATATAAATACAGGCTAGTCCCTGCACTTTCCTTGGAATGTCCTCGTTGTGTTTAGCCTTGTTCTGCTGACGCATGCCACTGCACCGTATATAATAATGGATCTGACCTTCAACTTTTCTTAGCGACGTAACGATAATGAGGCCGCCGTAGCGTAAGTGGTTAGTGTGTCGGATCACTACGCATGAGGTTTCAAGTTCGAATCCCAGAAAATACCAAAAAGTTTTTTCACGGTCCCACCTCTCGCGAGCGTCTGACAAACATCCGAGAGTATTGTTGTCACGAAAAAAGCTTCTCAAACCGCCGTTCGGATTCGGTATTAAACAGTAGGTCCCCCTTCCATTCATGTGAAAAAATATAACGCACACAACATGAGTGGTTGCGAGAAGCTAGGCCCTGGCACTTTAAAGAGCTGTTGCGCCAAATATTTGTATTCGTAACGATAATGAGGCTGGGTCGTGCTGAAGTTCGTTCTTGATAAGGATTATTCTCAAACATTCCGTAGATGATTCCCGCATCAAATAAATGGTGATTCTGTTATTACAAGTAGATGTGACAGATTTTTTGCTTTTATAAGCCTAAGATGTGCCTGGTGAATTTTGGTTCTACCTGCATACTAGGATTTGAGGAGCTGTACAAATGAGACAGTAAAATCTTTGACTCAAGCATGATTTTGGACGTCTGAATTGCACTTTTTGAAGAGCTTAAATGGTGCCTAATTGTACCTCATTGTCACCAGTGTATAGCCACCTTCAAGATCAGCGTCGGAATTATCTCAGCCTATCCAGATGTGTCGTTTCTATATGTTTCTTTTCTTCCCTTGGAATATATCTGAGTAACTCATCAATGTACTCTCACTAAAACTGAACTACTGGTAGGTACTGGCACTATTTGTCGTTAGGACATAGATGGTTGCAGTCCGTTCATGTTTTGACAACCTTCAGTCTCGACTATCTATTACATACATACATGCAAACATACATATTTGGCGCCATGGATGACCTAGACATAGCTTCGCGCAACTACTCGTGTTGTGTGCGTTCTATTTTACACACGAATGGAAGTGACCTACAGTTTTGTACCGTATCCGAAGGGCAATCTTTGTTTTGCTTTTGAGAAGCTTTTTGTGACATTAATACCATCAGATATTTGTCGAACTTTAACGAGAGGTGGGACCGTGAAAAAACGTTTGGTCCTTTCTGGGATTCGAATATTGAACCTCTATCTACCTATTAGGATAAGGTAAAAGGTGGTCGACAACCAACATTTTTGGAATTGGTACTACTACCACCAGCCTAACGTATCTAAGGGAAATCGTTACAGAACTAGAATTTGTTTCGCCTTGGGTTATTAGCCTCCGTGGATTTGCCGACACTACAACTGAATTATATACCTCAAACCGGAAATGGTCAGAAAGCATGCCCTAAGCAATGAAGTAGAAGAAACATCCAGTAATGCATCGTGATCTTGCCCCTAACCCTGAATATAGCTAAAGAGCTCATTTCCAGTTACGATGAGTTGCTCCTTCATAATTTTGAACGCAAGTGACAGGGAATGTCTCGTGCCGTAGACTGTTGCAAAGTTTGATACGCTGTACTGCACGCTACTTTGTTATTTAAGTAGCCGCGCAATACAAAACCACTGAAGCTTAATTTTGCATATAAAGATAATCCATAAAGTATGCACTTGATTGTCACCCACAGCCTGGGAATATTTCTCAACAGAAATGCAAAGCATTCCGACTCTTCTCTGAGATTTCCATCGGTTTTCCTCCTCTCAGACGGTTGTAGTTCCCACCACTGCACATCCACTAGCAGTTTAGCTTTTAAACTTTATTTTTACTCGCGAAGATTTACATACGATTTCAGTAGACTGTATAGGTTTTTTCCACTACCATCACATGCGGATAGGGTATCTGCTGGAAGTCAGAGGATTTTAAGGATTTTCCTTAATGTAAAACTTTACATGGCAGCTTATGCACTTGCTGCTGGTCTGACGATTCCTGTAGTTTCACAGTAGACACTCTCACTTCGTACGAAAGGAAGACGAACTAAAATCGGCAATTTAATCTCACTGGCATTGGCATACAACTTGCATTTTTCAAATTCACAAAAGCGAAGCACTTTGCACTTTGTATTGTATGTTATTTTGTTGGCAGACTATATGTAGCATTAGAACGTGCGCCTGCCGTTGTAAGTCACTCGAAGCCAGTCGAAGAGGAGATCTTGTCGAATCCTCTAACATTAACTCACAACTCACAAGTCTCTGTGGCACTGGCAATAGATTAGGGTCTCGCATTCGAAGTGGTGGTATCCGGTAAGTTGTTGCAAGGTAATTTTTCTGTGCAATAGCTTTGATTTTTTTTTTGTGTTCCTTGCAATTGAAAGTACATAGAGTAGATACAAATGCTGGTGTGCGTTGGTAACAAATTCGCGCTCATCCGGTACAGCGACAAATATAAATCCCGAAACACAGACAGACGGCCCTTGCATAATGGATACAGTGGCCCACTGCGAGAGCTACGTTGCTAAGAGTGTATGATTTATTCACAGGGGCGTTGTTTGTGTCATCGGGGTAATTTGTTTAAAATTCTAGCAGCAGCATGAATTGTGGGCTTAAAAGTGAGCAATTTCCTTTGGTGATGCTGCGCTGAAAGCCCACTTTAAGTGAAGTCCTGCATGTGGAATGGAATTGGTTTATTATAATTTTTTTTTTTTCGCTTGATGTTGGTAGTCTATTTTTTGAAGGACATTAATAAATTAAATGTTGGGTAAATTTACAATCCTGTTGAGGACAGATAAATATTTTAATTATATTAATTTTTGTTTTTACTACACTCGCGATCGGAGATGAGGTCTACCTATTCTGTGTAGTTTCTCTGGGATTGGATTCGAATGGTACTCCACCACAATCTATTTTCAATATTTCCCCGTATTCCTCTTATCAATGGTGTGCATTATTGGGTGCTAGTGGTAGTTGCTTACAAGTCAGCCTGGTGGTCGTAGATACCAAAATTATTAGATCATTGAAAACTCCACAGTTGAAGCGTCTAGCTTGAAACGATTTATATTAAAAGAGACTGCCACTTAGATCGGCTCATTGAAATCTAATTTTCTTAAGTTTTTAAAGACTAATTGACACGCATGATGGTCAAGACCAAATGCAGTGTAGTCTTCGCGCCATAAAGTGTTGCGATCCATTACTAATTTCTCGTCCAAATGGTGATGTTTATAGATTCTTACCGCGTTCTCCGATCAAGTTGTTCGTTTGAAATACGATTTGGGCAAATTATGAAGATGAATTGCAGGCATCTACAGTATTCACCAAGATTTTCAGTTTCTGGGTAACAACGGTGTCCACCTTTCAAGCACTACACCCATTGAGATGTATTGATTCGCAGCGTGGATTTTGTGCTGAAAACATTGCTCTTTCCAGACACCGACCGAGATAATGCTTCTAACATACAAAAAGTTGCCAACCTTCTCGATTAGTATTAGATTAGATTAGTTTGTTTCATACATTTAAAGTTTACAAAAATCAAAGACATGGCCTATGCCGTCTGCCAGATTGACATCACTGTTAACAATTAATATACCTATTGTGCCTTACGATAGTAAATTTACCTACATATTTACTTTACAACAGAGACATACCATATTTCATTTCATTTCATTTATTTATTTCATGATGTGGTTTGTACATTAAGGTTTGCACTCTTTTTAAATACTTAGTACTTCAAGTCAAAATGAAACATTAATTACAATACTTAAAACTAATCTATAAGTTTCTTAATCTAAAGGTTAAAAAGGTAGCGGTGTGGGGGAGTGTGGGGGGGAAGGGTTTATCGTTGAGGTGTTACAGTAGAAAAATGTAGCAGGAGTGCACTTTTAAAATTGCGAGGACACGAGATAGATTTTATGCGTGACGGTAAAGAGTTCCATAGCCTAACAGTGTGGATGTAAAATAAACGCGATGAACTTAGGTAATTGCAGCAGGATGGAATAAGATTAATAGTTCTTGAGGAACGAGCAAACCTAAGCCTGTTATACAAATAAGACTGACATTGATTATAAATACATTTGTGTAAAAATATACAATTCCTGACATTAATATATTCTTGCAGAGTACAACCAAGCAAGTCCCTTGCATACAAATAGATATGGTCATATCTACGAAGGCCGTAATTGTAACGCACTGCATCATTAAAGGGTACTAGCAATTTACGCTGGGATAATGAGTCGAGGCTACTGTAAACAACCTCGGCATACGTTATTAGAGGCAAGACTAACGATATTACCAGCTTTCGTCGTGTTTCCAGAGGAGTAAAGTATGCACTGAGCCACAATTTGCGTAGGCACCCATAGATACGACCGATGACCATATTGGTATGATTGCACCCAGACAAGTGACGATTTATTGTATAGCCAAGGCTAGTTACAGATTCAACAGCTACAATTTTATTATTATTGAGGTATATGTCGGGTAAAACATTCGAGTTAAAGTTCTTATTGGATATTTCAATTACCTGAGATTTTGTCGGATTGAGTAGCAATCCGTTAGTTACTGAACACGTATGTATTTGATTCAGATCCTCGTTGATGAGAAGACCAAGTTTATCCAGTTTATTGTAGGGTTTCGATAAGACTAGTTGGACATCGTCCGCATATAGGTGGACAGTGGCATGTTTACACGTGGGTGGAAGGTCATTTATGAACATACAGAAGAGTATAGGTCCCAAAATTGAGCCCTGTGGAACACCTTGCTTCATTTCTTTTAGGATTGAATAACGTTCTCCAGAAATAACTCTTTGATATCTGCCAGAAAGAAAACTACTCATCAATTTCACAACCCCTTCACCGAAATTGTTTCTAAGCTTCCAACACAAAATTGCATGATTCACTTTATCAAAAGCCTTAGAGAAGTCTAGCAGACAAAGTAACGAAACATAACCCCTGTCAAAGTCTTGTCTGATTTCCTCAAGTAAATTGACCATAGCTGTGGAACAGCTGTGGTTAGCTCTGAAACCGGACTGCTGAGCAGTCAACAGATTATTTAGTGATAGGTGCTTCGTTATTTATTTTGCTATTATTTTCTCCAGGGCTTTTGACAATGTAGGTAGAATGCTAATCGGTCGAAAGTCAGATGGAGAAGATGGATTAGTTTTCTTTGCAATAGGCAAAACTCTTACAATTTTCCAGAACTGAGGAAAAGTTGAGGTCGTTATGCACCAGTTGATTACATGAGTAAGATGAGAAATAATTTGGGGTAAGATAAGCTTGACAAAACGTATTGGTATACCATCTTCACCTGTAGAATTAGACTTAATAGCTGCTATGCATTGGATGACTTCGTCTTCTGTTGACAATAAAATCCTCCAGTTTTGGTACCGAGTGCAGGTCTTCAGTCCGATTATAGTCTAAATTCCGAGTATAGGAGGTGGAATCATCATTAAGGAAGTAGATATTTAGTTCATCGGGATCCAGAACACATTTAGAGTCGTAGTTACTACTGGAAATGCCAATTTTATGCGAGTTACTCCAGAGTTTCTTAGCGGAGAGGGAGGTATTGAGTTTGGAAGCATAATTATTTTTCTTTGAAGCACGAACAATGGAGGTTGAGTAGTTACGTGCCGCCTTGTACTCAGACCAGTTAGCGTTGCATGGCCTACGCTTCCATCTGCTATACAGTTTATTCCCCTTTTTTATAGAGCTAACCACCTCAGATGTGAACCAAGGACATGCTCTGTTTTGCACTTTAGTCAAGTAGCCTAATTTTTAGGCTTGCAGCGGTTAAGATTAATTAACTTCTTTGCCTGTCTTAGGCCCTTGAGTTTGGCCCAGTACTCTGCATGATGATCATCTTCCCATTTCTTTATTTTTATGTTAACGGCTACTCCGTGCGACTCCAAAATAGGGTTCAGGACCGACTAGTGGGCGACTAGCGCCTCTCCTCGCTAAGCAGTCCGCCCGTTCGTTGCCCTCGAAGCCTTTGTGTCCTGGTATCCAGGCCACAGTGACTGTGTTTTTCGATGCGAGATCTTCGAGTAGGTTTAGACAGCCCCATACAAGTTTTGATCCTACCGTGTACGATTTCAGAGCCATAAGTGCTGCCTGGCTGTCTGAGGGGATATAGATACGAGTACTATCGACTCTTCTACGCAGACATTCTCGTACACAGAGCTCGATCGCATGGACTTCCGCCTGAAATATTGTTGGTGATTTCCCAAGCGCAACCGCACGTTGGAACCTGGGTCCATAAACCCCTGCGCCAGTGCTACCATTTTCCAATTTGGAACCATCTGTGTACCAAGTTTGAGAGTTTGGTAAGACTACAAGTCCTTCATTCCTCCATGTGTGGCGGTCACCTATGACCACATTGAATTTCCTAGAGAACCGGTATTTCTTGATCATAGCATCTGGGATTTTGAGAATAGGGTCATTTTGAATATAACCTAGAATCTTCAAATCGCCTGTAAAGTTGCCGATTTTAAGGTCCGAGATCTTGGGTAGCCTAAGAGCACTCAGCATAGCTTCTTTTTGTGCTGCAAGGTGCAACGGTGTGAGGCTAAGCATTGCTCCCATTGCTGCCGTAGGACACGTTCTCATTGCTCCTGTGATACTCAGACAGGCTAGACAATGTATTTTATTCAACTGTTCCTGAGTCTTGGCCTGTAAGGTTTTTGGCCACCAAGCCAACGATGCATATGTGACCATGGGTTTGATAATGGCGCTGTACGTCCAATATATTACCTTGGAATGAAGACCACCTTAACCTCCTTCCAACTTTTTGGTATGTAGCCTAGTGTAAGGCTGGATCTGAAAATTCTTATAAGGCTAGGAATTAACAGGTTTGCTCCTTGTTGTAGTAGGCAGGGAAATATGCCATCTATACCTGGTGATTTAAAAGGGCTAAAGGTAGATAGAGCCCATCTAATACGGAAGATACTGCCCTAGCATGGTGCAAGTTTATTTGAAGGCACTTGAAATGCCTTCTGATGAGTGGTGGAGGACTCATCTACCGTTTACGCCCCCTGTCCCGGTGGGCCGTTTTTCTGGCCCTGCTGCTATTCAGTAGCGCAGCTTCCTCGAGGTTTCTTCTCTCCCATTTCCTTAACCTTCCAGAGGGAGGGATGTAGCGTCTTTCGCTATACCTAGGGGTGTAGTCCACCTCTCGACGTGGTGTATGTCTGGGTCTGAGGGGCGAGGGTGGACGTGGATGAGGGTTGCGCGGATGACGATTGCGTGGATGCTTCGGTAGCGCGCTTGAAGCTCCAACTGATGTACTTTCTGGCGGCCGTTTGTTTGCGTATGGCCTTAGCGCTGGTGCTGGGGCCCTGTGTGGCCTCTGCCCTGGTGTTGGAGACCCGTAAGCCTTTTCTGATGATCATCCTTCTTTTCCACTCTTCCAGAAACCGCTCATTTTCCCATGCTCTCTGTATGAGGAGGTGAAGCAGTTCTGCCGATGTATTTGCCTATCGCTTAATTTTTCTTGGTGGATCTGATCACGGTTACTATCTCTGGGTTACTGGGAGGCTCACGCTAATTTAAGACTGCCTCTCTATCTGCTAAGCTGATCCTCATCCGAAATCAGCAAGCTACCATCTATATTCTTAACTGGGTGTTGCTATGAGGTTAGACTACCTGTAAGGTCCTTCGTAATGTTGTAAATAGTCCTACTGTCGCAACTGTTTCCTGATTTTAACCTATACTACTGAGACTGCTACAATCATTGTCGATCCATCTCTAGTGGTATGTCGATGTGCCGCACCTTATAAGCTTTTTGTCGACGCAGGCAAAAATATTTTTCACGAAGTTTCAATGAATATCTACGCTTTCCTGTCCTGAGCTGCTGATTAGTTTTGCTTATAAGGCAAGGTAGAATTCTTGGCGCATAAGGGGATTCGAAGCCTATCGGTGCTATACCTGATTTATTCTTAGCAAGTTGAAGCGATGGCTATTGATAAGAATGCACAGAATGCTGTTTTTACCTCTTTGCAGCAGTAATCACACTCTACATGTTTTCCGAAATAGGCCGGATATGCTAATGTAAATAAATATCAGCAATAGCCTAACTCGATCTTACCCGCTGTGATGCTGCTACAATTACTGATTACAAATGCGTTAAGACCGGCAGTGGAACTTTGGATTCATCTTTGCATCCGTGGTAAGTAAATAAGTTTTCAATTTAAAATCTTGAATCCGTGGATCAGAACTCAAAGAACCCAAGATTACTGTTTTCAATAATCTTAGGTAAATTGAGAAGGAGGCCAGCAGATGACGTTTTGGGGTGATACTATGGCTTTAAGTATTAAAGGAATTTCAGAGTAATGGTCTCCAAGTTATTTACTTCTCAGCTTACGAAATCAGAACTTCATGATCTACGACCATAACGTTACATCTAATTTTACAGAAAGGATTGCCTATTTGAGCTGAGCAAAAGATTGTTAACGTTCTCCAAAAGCAAGTCGGAGGAATTCACTGGAATCCACCCTCGCTTTGATCGAGATCTGGATCTTAGACAGAATCTCGTGTTAGGCGGTCAGCCATGCAACCGCTAACTTACTATATTATAGGCAGGAAATCAGTTTAATATGATCTTTTTCACTACACGGGGGAGTGAACCCGAATTGCTTTTAAGGATCTGGAGGAAACTGCTTGCGAATCGTAGTACATCTTTTGTTTACATTTTACGAGAGAAGAAGAACCCTTACAGCCATTGCTGTGGATGATCGCAAGAACTTGAACTCCAAGCTAAATCGTCCGCACTGAAACTATCGACTGTTTATCTAATCCATCGCAGCGATCCCAAATATGAAAACCATTCCAGCTATTCTAGTCCAGTACTAGTCAATGAAGATATCCGATGCATCTATTACATTGCAGCTATACGAAATATCAATCTAGTCATCCAATTGATTGCTGCGTTTTCTGCCATGCGACTAGCTTAGACCGTAATCAAGTTGTTGTTGTAGGCAATATGATCATTTGAATTTGAATGACGACCAACATTTTCATTAAATTAACCGCACCGGTGTTGGACCAAGCTGCTGACTTAGATAGCTAAAATATGAATTTCGTAATTGCAAGGATTTACACTTTATGTCGAGAAGTTGTGCGAAATATCTTTTTTTATACATTTTTATCGATTTCCCCTTCAAAGTTGTGCACTAAGATTCGGCACGACAAAAACTTTACCTTACGCCAGATCCTGAAAAAGATCCCAGAATCTTAAATTGATTACTCACCTTTAATAATCTCCAAAGGCATCTCTGTAAAATCAGTGTTCATGTTTGTAACCCTTTAAAAGGGTAACACACCATGTCCTTCTTCCGATACAGAACCTTATTTAGTCTAACATTATCTCCAGACACGGCCAGTCCATTCACTGTTGAACGTCATGTTCGCTCCATACACTTAATTTAACATATTTTCGATTTATCCTTAAGTGGCTATTAGTTATTTAGGTAATACCCAAATTATTTTCTGTCCCAGTGTAAACTCCCATCGGGACAATAAGTTCGAACGCAGCGGATACATTCATTGAACCCACCCACACACACGGCCTTTGGCTCCCTTTCTTTCATCGTCCGGCCGGTCATCCTTTAGCTCCTTTAGCTCCTTCGAACCCGTATTTATTCGAATGAAATTGTTTTGTGATGAAAAGCGTACGTGACCTGAAAACGTTGAACCTAAATTACAATCTCCTTTCTGTCGTCCACGTGTATGTGTGGAATGAGAGGGCGGGCGGCGAGGAGCAAACTCTCCATAACGACTTAAGGACTAAGAACTGCCAGCCTATTACATTCAAGCCAATATATTCACATCATACACACGGGCTAAAGAAATTTTATTTCCGCCACCTGGGGCAGCAACTAATGCTATGTAGTGTCCAATGACATTACCAGAATAGCTTTCGTCCGCCCGTTAGAATTTTAATCTTCAACGACTCAAGCGTTTAGTATACACAATAAAAATGGTCATTCCATTGATGAGCTCTGGTCTCAAACAAAATGGACAAAGCTCACACAGTAGCATAAATCCGGATTTGGAAAATACAAATTTTTGAATTTTATTTTATGCTGATGCTGATGCTGATGTCCAGGACTCGACTTCCATAATTGTGTACCATTTTGATCGGTTGTGCTAGAAAAATATGTGTTTGTCTAAACTATTTGTCCTCGAATCCGAAATGAAATCTTGAGTGTTCAGTAAAAAAAAAAAAAACACACAATCCACGACGAATGCACAAGGATTCCAGATTGACTGCGAACAATAACAAGAATCACAACAACAACAGAGCACAACTAGGATAACGAATGGGGAAATATGGCAGTACTCTAAGCTGCTGCAGGACGAGAACAAAAAAAAAAAAAAAAAAATGTGCCAAGAGTTAATAATGGCAGAAATGGAAAACGGTTTGTATTTTTATATTCTGCCACAGGATTTCACCATTGAGGTTGGCGGTGGATTGCCCTGGTGGAAGGTTAGAATTTCATGTCAATTGATGCTTGACTTTCTTTTGTTCGGATTCGAACACACACAGAAAGGGGTAGAAGGAGTTATTTATATTGATTTTGAACTTTAATAAGACTCACTTCCATATGTGGCGGATTCAATATTATGTATATTTTTTGAGATGTGAGATATACATGTCCCTGCTGAGTGGAAATGACAGTTTAATATAAATATTTATATTTTGAAATGCGGTCCTTCGAGGGGTAGGGGTTACTTTGCTTTGCTAAGTATAGATGCAAGTTTTCTTTTGTTTTGGTTTCTGCGAAATAGCTGGGTACAAGGTAAGGTGTTGAGTTAATAATATTCTAGGAAATCGTTATGGGGTGGAAGTTGGGGTTTGAGTAATTGCTTTGTAAACCATAGGAAAATGGCGAAGAATAGTAGAGAAAGTAGTTGGTGGAACGTTTTGTTCTTAATAATAGGGAACAGTGAGTAACATCTGGTTATGGTGGCAAGATTTGATTGGGTCAACAAAAGGGGGGTTATGCATAGGTGGAAGCAATGTCAAAGGAATGCTAAGATTATCTGAAATTAGGTTCGTTCGATTTCTGCAAGCTAGAAAAGTGCAAGAAGAGAAGATGAAAATGAGAAACGGATTAAAGCTTTCGGACTACATAGTTTGTGACTGGTGGACCTCAAAGAGGACAAGTAGTTGAGTAAGTAAATAATTACAGAAAAAGTGATTGGCCTCTCAGGCTCCTTATTCGTAACACTTAATAAACGTGTGAGTAGACTGGTGGACTGGGGCTTTCTGCAACATACACTTAATAACGTCAGACAATGCCATTGTGAGTAATATCGAGCCCTAACGACAAGTTCATCATAAGCAACAAAAAGTAAATTTTACAGAAGACGGCTTTTTTTTTTTTTTTAGTTTTCTTCTATGCATGAAAAGCAATTGGGCCCAATTTTGGCATTCGGTTACTATATTTGGGCTAATAGAATTGAGTGACATGGGACATTTAGACATTGTCCTTAACAAAATAGGCAGTTTTTTGGCGTTTGTGATATTTTCGATATAATACTCACAAACTTCTAAGCAAGCTTGTGGCTTACGACAAAATTAAAAACCAACGAAGTCAAAAAATAGAAAACATTAAATTTGTATCTTTATGGAATAGAATAATATCAAAATCAACAAAGTATTAAAACTAAAATAAAACGTACTTAAAAGCAAAACATTGTATTTCTGAAATGTAAGGTCAATTAGATCGGACGATATCCTTGACACCTTAGACTTCGTCCATACCATACAAAGTTATGTATCCTGTTAGAGAGGATTGGCAAAGGAAGACAGTCTCTGCACAGAACGAGATCGCAATATACATAGATGGTTCTAAGACCAGAGAGGATACGGGGTCAGGTACGTTCTCGAGATATATTAACCTACAGGTGGCTGAGACTTCCGGATACATGCAGTATGCTCCAAGCAGAGGTCCTAGCTGTACTTAAAGCTGCGGAATTACTGGGGTTATAACGTGTTTTTTTTTTTTTTTTTGCCTCATGGATGGTGGAAAACGCTACTGCTCACGAGAAATAAGCCCGCTCTGTTTCAAGCAGTGTAGGACTCGGCACTCACTAAAAAAAACACATTTAACCCCTTTATTCTACTGGATACCATCCACTCCGAAAGCTCTTTTGCATCACTTCAGAGTGGTGTCGTTTTCTTTCCCTTTTCGGGGCAGGCTTTTTCATATCTGTCTTCTCTTGTGGGTTAATTCTTTCTTGCCAGTAAGGCTTACATAAATCTCATGAGGGTGATTATTAGGTCTTCCTCTCTCCTTTTTTATCTAAGCACTTTTTCTATAAAGGAACATACCAGCTCTGGTCACTCATTGACATTTTTGTCACTATGTTTTCCGGGGCGATGACGCCGATTAGAGATTCTAGCCTTTCAGTTTCCCATCTGTTGCACTCGAAGTACGTGTGGTTTGCGTCGTCCAGTTTTGAGTCGCCATATTGGCAAGCCGAGCTCCCTGTTTTACCCATTCTTTGGAGGTAGGCATTGAAATAACCGTATCCGGTAAGAAATTTGGTGACGTAATAATTTACTTCCCTGTGTTTGTGTCCCTTCCATTCAGCGATGTTGCTGATCAGCCTCGCGGTCCATCGTCCTCTGCTTTCTGAGCTCCATCTCTCCTTCCATTTCTGTTTGGTGAGCTCCTTCGCCTCCCCGGTCGCCGCTTACACTCCAATTTCCGCCTCTTTGTCTTAGACGTACTTCCTCTCTGCCGCAAGGGGATCAATAGGGGTCACACCCGCGACTATGCGGACGGCTGGTTCCGGCACCGTTCGATACGAACTTGCAACCCATAGTGCCGCGCGCCTTTGTACTGCGGGACGGCTCAAGAACATCACTGCAGCGCTCGCCAACAAATAGCGCTTGTCGTAAAATCCGACTAAGAGGACAAATCAGATCTGAGTAATATAACACCCAAGTGAGCCCAGCGACACATACGTACAATACCTTAAAAACTCTTCTAAAACATTGCGCTAAATCACTTTGTACACCACTGCAAATGATTTTTAATCAATCTCTCGCTTGTGGCATTTTCCTTGAAGATTGGAAGTACTCTTGTGTTTCTCCTATCTACAAAAATGGTAAAAAGAACAACGTTTGCAATTATAGGTTTATTTCCAAACTGTCTGATGTACCAAAATTGTCAGACAACTTGGTAAAAAAAACATTTTAGGTTATTTTGAAGGATCACATAAGCGATTGCCAACACGGATATTGGAAAGGTAGATCCACCTGCTGCACTTTAGTCTAGCGCAATGGAAAGCCGTAATGAAGTTCACGTGGTTTACACTGATTTTGTTAAAGCATTCAGCAGATTAAATTTTAATACAATTCTTAAAAAATGAAAAGCTTTCGCTTTCTTTGGGCCATTGCTAGAATGGTTACGATCCTACTTAACGGGCAGAAAACATTAGAAAGTACTTTTCTAAAGAAATTGTAGTTACTTCTGGCGTTCCAGAGGGAAGTTATCTGCGGCCAACTCTATTTCTGCACCTTATAAACGATTTGCCCACAGTCTTTGATGGAATTGATGCTTTATTTTTTAGGATGTTTGAAATAAAAAAGGATTACTTATATTTACTTCATGGCTTTATTACTCCAGAAGAATAAAAAAGAGAAACAAAAGGTTATATATACTGTGGCAGTCAGTGCTGGCAATATTTATACGAGAATAATTCGTAAGGTAGCGCAGCAATCTTAATAAAGGAAAACTTGGACATGCCCAACAGTCCTAAAGTTTTATCGTTGTTTTTATGTACGCTGATGATGCTAAATTCTTTTCCAGCATTACAAGCATAACCGACTGTAACTAGTTTCAGCTTGACCTAAATAGTTCTTCAGAGTGATGTCTTTTGAACGACGTGGATGTAAACACTGAGAAATGTGCCTCAATGTCATTCACTCGGTCACTCTTTAATATTCAACCCAGATATTCAATAGATAATAAGTCATTCAAAGTTGTATATGACTTCAAGGAGCTTGAAGTAGTTTTTTACCCTAAACTTACTTTTGACCTTCACATCTAGTATTTAATAACTAAGGCTAATTCTTTGCTTGGCTTCCTTAGCAAAATTTGGCTGATTTTAAGGATCCGTATACTCCAAAGGCAATCTATCGTAACATAGTTCGCCCAATACTGTTGTGTTTTCTGGAATTCTATTGCTTTAATTAAAATTACCAGAATTGAAAGTCAAAAAAAAAAAATGTCTTGGCTTTACGCTACCTCGTTTTTTTCTTAACTCTAACATCGGGGTCTCTTATGCTTGTTGTCCGGAATGCAATCTCTCGAACTAAGGCGGAAAATGCATGGTGTCATGGTCGCTACGGACTTGCTTTTTGCTTCGCTACGAGTAGATTGCAAAAAACCTCACATTCATTTATATTTATGCTCTGCAAAGAATACTTAGAGTGAGACCAGTATTGTTGGAAGCCCGCCAATATACCTTATACGGCAACCTCGAGCCTATTACATTATGTTCAAATTTATTTAATTCGGTGTATGATAATTCAGATATTTGCAAGCCAAGAAATACTTTTAAGACAGATTTAATGTTATCATTGAATAAAACTCAAATGTCAATCTTGTATATATCATAATTATTATTAATAGTGTGTGGATTCATTTAAATCGTAGATTGAAATAAATTAATAAATAAATGTGTATGCGAGTCCGTGGGTTGACATGACTGGAGATCACCGGCGTCATAAAAGAAAGATCAAATAACAATAAAACAGGAGCATGCACGTATCAAACACCATCGTCATTAAACTACAAAACTGTATCATTATGGTAATACTTGCTAAAAGGAAAAGCCCTATCCCATCAGGCGCTACTGCGCATAGTACTGCTCCTAGATAGAGCAGAAATATTCGGGTCAGATACGGATTCCGGTTCGGACGAAGTTCAAGGGTCGTGAGTTCGAACGTTGGGAATATGACCGGTCGAAGTTACGAGCTGGAAGAGATGATGCTTAGAAGGCGGGTGAATATCTTGTGTATCCAAGAAAGAAAATGGGAAAACACCGGAAATCGGGTGCGTTTCTTGGACGTTAGGACAAAAGACGTTCTACTACGGAAAAGAAAAGGTTAGGAACGGAATCGGTATCATCCTTGTGGTAAAGCTATTCGGTAACGTCTTGAGCACTTCGAAGTCCAGCGACCGTTTGATGTCTCTCAAACTAGTAATACAAGGAGAGGTGTGGAAGATTGTCAGTGTATATGCTCCCCAAAATGGGTGCAATCAGATAGATAAAGATGCATTTTGGCTAGATTCCCACAATCTGCTTAAGAATATCCCAAAGGAAGAGTTTCTGTTTGTTGGAGGAGATTTGAATGGACATGTCGGGAAATCAAACGAAGACTATGAAGACTGCCATGGAGGACTAGGATATGGCACCAGGAACCTTCCTGGTGAAGACATCCTAAGCATGTGCAAATCACACGGTCTTATCATGTTAAATACCATGTTCATCAAACAAAGCTGACACCTGATCACTTACAGCAGTGGTGGAGATGAAACTCAGATTGACTACCATTTGGTAGGCAGTTTCATGAAGCCTCGGGTAAAAGATTGCAAAGTGATCCTGGGAGAGGCAATCGCTTGGCAACACCGTCTCCTGCTAACAGAAATTTTTATGAAAACACCAAAGAAAAAGAGACAAACAAGGGTCTCTGAGAAAATCTAGTGGTACAATCTGGACAAAGAAAAAGGTGAGGCTTTGGAGTGGAGTGATGAAGCTAAGAAAGTGATAAATAAGAAGAAAGCGGCTTGGTCAAAGTGCCCGTCTCTAATGATGAGCTTGCAAGGCGGAGATGTTCTCGTACTCTCAAGGTTGCAGAATTGTATCATATCAAGGCAGCTACAACTGGCATAGAATGCAAGATCTACAAAACAGAAACCCTGAAAATATTGCTAGGCTAGGCATTGTATTTAAAGACGTGAGTGAGTTCTGGTAGTGAAATAGCGCTAAAGCGCTAATTAGGTTTTAACATAGTTTGCTGTTATAGTCATCCATCTACCTACGTACTCCAGTTCACATCTGGGAAAAACATCGTGGCAGATAAAGCCATTTACAAAACTGAAAGCCGATACTTATTAAGGACTTTAATTGCTGCATCCACCTTGCGGGTTTTTCTGTTGATGCCCGATAAAACATCCCCCAACAAAATATTTTACGGTTCTATCGGTGCTCATACGAGTAGCTGGAAGTTCAGCAAGTAGAAAATAACTTAGCTAATTATTCACATCACCGACAAACCTTCAAACCCTCTTCATTAAAATCCAACTAAACGAACAAAACCTTTTTCCTTCTTCCATTACCCAAATAAAAACATCAGTAACCACTTGTGCCTGCAACCTTACTCAATATTCACATTGCGTTAATCTCCTTACGGCGCACTACAACAGAACAGGATAAGGTAATTGGTAACATACAAACCATTTCTTAATTGCACATCCGGGGCCTCAAACCATAAAAAAGCCGCACATCCCATATGCAACAACCACCAATACACATACACACACATAAGTACCCTCTCTGCGTAAACTCACAACCCAACCGCACAATGAAAATTCACACCGGAAAACTTAATGCCACGGAATTTTCTGTGAGGCAATGCAATCATATTCAGGTTGGCAAATTCCCAAGACCAAAACGACCCTTTTCCCGCCCCCAACCACCTACAATTTGCCAGCTTCTCTGTCCGAGGACAACATATGTACCCTTCGAAACTAAAAGCCATCGTCGCCGCAGTAGAACGCACGTTCATTCATCCATTGGTCCCAAATGGGCAAACAGAACGCCGAAGGCGTCCATTGAATTGGCGCCCAACGCAGCTATTGAAATCCAATTTTCCTCCAATTCACGTGGTTGAATGCATGAACAAGTGACAGTACAGGGGTTGAACGAGATGCGCGAAGGGACACCGTCCCTCATGGTGAATTCCAGCATTTCCATAGACATGCGCTGTAGCAGCACAACTGAGTGATTCTTTGAGTTTCATCCCCCTCAAGCAGATACCAGACATGATGGTCTGGAGCTTTTACAACGCAAACCTCCCCAATCGTGACGAATAATCCTCTGCTTATAGTTGAATTAGTCAAAAATCGTAGGTGCTACACGCCGGATATTCGGATTCCGTTTACTCGTCGCGACATATGCATCTCAGTAAATCGGTGTGACGCGCGATCACGTCCTGCGAGTGACAAATGAAAAATGATTTAACGGTTGAATAGTGCGTGCGTGTGCGGTGCGGATTGTGACAAGAATTGCGGTTGTAATTCCTACTTATGTGAATTTGCAGATTACCGTCAATCGTAAGTGCATCGAATGGCATCTTACTAAAGTGCATACCAAGTGGGAAATCATTTCCATGGTGTTGCCTACACCTTATAAAGTTTTCTGTATTTTTCACTACAATCTATCCACATCCATTGTTTGAATAAAAAAAAAAAAAAAAAAATGTCTCATGGTGTACTGCATCTACACTACCAAGAAGAGATCGTTCAGACGTTATCCAGTGAATGAGGCGATTTGAATAAATTCGCCGTAAAGTTTTTAATAACTTTACGCGCTGATATGGTCCTCCTCATCTGTGGATATTTTACAGGACGAAAGAGAGTGGGACACAAGGAAGAAAAGGAAAAAAATCAAACTATTTTTTAATGAAACTTTGCCAAAAGTTTTTTTTTTTTTTTTAGTTTCTTTACATAAATACTCGTATATAGGTACATATATATTTTTTTAATTCTTCTATCTAGTATCTATTCTCCGATGTAGTTTGTTTATAGTCTTCTATCTGTTCGGTGGGGTTGGCACATATAATAGAAATTCGTAGACGTGCTTGGATTGTTTTTTATCGAAATCTCAAAAGACTTTTCGTTTCGTTGTGCATCAAAAGATAGGTAATTCAAAGCAGCCGAAGTGAAAACGTAAAACTTTCTTATTTATGTTCATTTGGAAGCGGTTAATTATTTTGAAAAGTTTTTCTCTCCTGGGTAGGGTGTTGCGGGGAATTTTCAGTGAAAGGGAACTTGTTTAAGGAATAGCTTCGGATTGTTGGAGATCAGACGGCATGAAGACTTAATAAAATGTTGGTTATTTTAATTAAAATTGAAGTGATTACAGAGGGGAGCTTATTTTTGTTGAGATCTCTGGATAGTGAAGGGTTGTAGTTTTCGGGTGAGTAATAAAGTAGTTGGCGGATAGTTTAGAGTACTTACAAAGGAGTGTAATCTTGTTCGTGATCCTTACATTTCTGTAGATGAATAGATGTGCAGATATGCGTGCATATAGTAAGCTAGATGTTTTGAGTTTGTACGTAGATGAAACATTGATAGATACATGTTTAAATAGGAAGTAATGGCTAATAAGAACAAAAACATCTCTCTTAATTGCTGCTTGATACCGCTTTTATCTTTTATTGCAGTATTCCATAGAAGCCATGGTAATAAAAGTTACATTAAATAATTCTACTGAATGTACGCAGACATTCCAAATCTTATCGATTCAAGTGCTTAGAAGCTTAACAATAAAAACATACATACATACATACATACATACCTGGACCTCAACCAACAGCTTCTCCATTTTGCTCGGTCTTTAGCTAATTGCCTCTAGTTGCACACTCCAAGTTGGTTGAAGTCCCCTTGAACTTATGAGCGCCACCTGCAGTGAGGAGGCCCTCTAGTGCGTCGTGCTTCTGGGTTGACTTTACGGGCCGCACTGATAGGGGCCAATTAGGCTGATGATGAAAGGCTTAAGGCGTTCACACAATATAGCAGAAAAGATCCTTTCTTGTGGATCTGAGATTCCATTCATCAGACATACATTCGTTTGACCAAATCTTAGAGATGCATGCTTTCTACCAATTCATCACCAGCTGCCTTTAAAAGTTCGGCCGGTAAGCCGTCAAGTCCAGCAGCCTTGCAGGATTTCAGCTTGGATATTGCTATCCGCACTACGGTTTGGTCAGGTGGATGGAAATTTTGACTATCATCGTCTATGTCTGGATGGTTCATTCTGCCTGACAGCGGAATGTTAGTTCTCGTCACCGTTATACAATTTACAGAAGTGGTTTTTCCATATTCTCAGCACCAACTGTGAAGAAGCTTAATCTGACTCACCTATTTTTGGTCATTTAGTTTGACTAAGCCGCAGTGAAATATTTTAATAATTTCGATTTGGTCAGGTTTTTTTTTTATAATTTATTCATCGTATTCTGATGCACAGCATGTGAAATTCGTGCCCGCTTGAACTATCAAGTAAAAGCTACTCCGGAAACGCATGAGTGCAATGTCTCAGTTGTTATTGGGTCTAATGGATATTCAAAAGTGAAACTAGCGCGAGAAAGATGCCCAACATTGACTTTCGGATGGTGTATGAACTGTAGGCCCCTTCCATTCTAATAGCGTCAAGACACTAGTCCGTAAGCCCTCCGTGAACTGTTTGTTACAAAAATGTACCTTGACTCCTTTATTACCTGTTCCCCTGATTCTGGTCGCCTTTACAATTAGCCAGCTCTACTAGCTCCTTCACTTTTAGGACTTCCCATTTTATTCAAGCCGATGAAGATATGCTTTACACCAACGTTTTCATATTATTAAGTGACTAGTATAGAACTCAACTTCCCCATGTCACCGGTTTATCGATATATCATATATCTGTCCTTAAGTAGTTAGTATGTTTAATTTTTCTTCGCCTCCCGATTGCACCTCTTCTGCACTTCGACCTTGACCTTGCTTTCATTTGTTGAGTAAAGTTTGGTTTTCCTTTGGGTCTTCTGTCATAGATTCTATGCAATACGTATTAGTTCGTACCAAAGTGGGATACATAATGATAGATTGCATGGTTTTAGATAAAAAAAAAAACCTCCGTTTTTACCCCAGGTTTGCACCAATATTATTTATAGTGCTACACATGCGGATGGAACGTTTCTTATTTGTAAGTCCTACATCAACCAGCATACCCTGATGTGTGATAGCTGGTTGTTGGCACCTGCTTCGAAACCTCTCAATTCTATTTGTTGTTGAATCACACTGCTTTTGGTTTCTCCTTAACCATCGTCTGATTGCGTGATACTGATGTAGACATCCATCACACAACCTAACCTTCTCCGAGTCTTCAAATGTCCTCCAATATCAAGGTTACCTAGAATATGTCCTAGCACTGGTTCTTTCGGAACTCTTTCTCAAACAGGCTCATGTGACTCATGTGGCTCAGAGACCAGAAACTACACACTCACCCACAATCACCTCTAACCGATTGTACACCTACGCTCCGCTTAATACCAGTGACAGCTTAAAGATTTACCATGGGATTTGCTCTATTTTGGGAGTGAACTTAGAACACTATCTTACCTTAGCCATTTCGAAATCAAAGGTGGTATAATGGAAAGACTTGTTTATTCTAATCATTGACAAAAAAAGAAACGCACTTTACATTTTTCGCTGCAAAAAATTCCTGTCAAGTTGCCTTCTTCTTTTTCCCGTTTTGGCGAGGTTATGATCTGAACTCAAGGGGTCATAACTATCCATTTTACTGCATTTTTACTCATCCGCCTGAGGGGCTTGCCAAATGAGCTGTCTGAGTACACGAAATAAACAAGAGAACCTGAACCTGAGGGGTTTACTATATTAAGTCTATTTAAGTTTCTAAAGAAGACGAGATTGGATGACTGAGAAACATAAGTTGATCTAATACTAGCAAACAAAACTAAAATGTTCTCGATCACAACAATGCTTTGCTCATCTTGTATTCGTTCATTAGGTCATTAGTCTTTTTAGCTTGATAGGAGGTTAAAAACATGATCTCTCCCCAATTAAAAACAAATAACAACCTGAAAATTTTCTTTATACATGACTGATGCACTGTGTCACTGTCATTAATTTAATCCAATCTGATTTGCATTTAATTTTGTCTCTTTAAGGGGAGTGAATGGAAAACCAAGCGCCAAGCATTCCCATCTTGAAGCCTATTTTCGACGTTAAACAAGATCTCCCTTTTCTAGGACGAGACCAAAAGATATTAACTTTTCAGATGAATGACAACACACAGAAGGTATTGCGCCACCCATGAGCTAGCTTTAAAAACATTTTCAGAGCTTCAACTACCATGTTACCTCATTCTTATTATTTTAATGTATAAAGTAATGTAAAATCTGTCAGAGATATTTCCATTTTTTACGGACAGCCAAGCGGCTATTAAGTCCATTAAGTTCTCCTTTACTTCAAATGTCGCTCTAGACTGCTTCTCGGCACTCACGGAGATGGTAGAGCAGTTCAACATTCGCCTATGTTGGGTGGCAGACCACAGACTGACGAACTCGCAAATTTGTCAATACCGTAAATATTCTACTGAATATGCAGGTTGTGGGTATGCTGCTAGCTACGTGTAAACTACTTCTTAAGCTGGACGCTATCATCAAAACAAATCGCGGATGGGAGGACGGCAAGAGGTGTCACATATACCGGCAGATTTGGCCTAGGCTGGATCAGAAGGGCTCAAATGGTGTCATCTTGCTGAAATGGTCAGACATCGATCCACTATCGGCTTACGCACAGGACACTTTAAAATACGTGGAAAAGATGATTTCGTGTCAAACGATTTCTGCTGGAGCTGTACGGATGAAGAAGAGGAGGAAGATATCCTCGATTTTCTCTGCACCTGCCCAACTCTACCCAAAAGAAGACTACTCCATCTTGGAGCATTCCTCTTTGCTTGTCGATCTGGCGAATACAGAAGCATCCTTCGCTTTATAAAAAGTCCCCGAGTTGATTCTCCTAGTTAGTTCTTCTGTATTCGATTTTATGCTTGATCCACGATGACCCCTTCTGATCTAAGAGTGTCTGTATATAAGTACAGTCAGCCACTCTAATCTAACCTAACCTTTATTATATTCAATCAAATGTTTAGTCACCAAAATCGACACTACATTGGTACCGCTGTCTGTAGAAACCGACAACAATATTAAGTTTCTGATTGACCTTGTACATCTTGCCGATTTTGTTCTTAAAGAAATATGCGACACTTTCTCAAACAGCCTAAGTGAACCACGTTTACTGGGGAGTATGGTCAAATATTTGAGCCATTTTCGGCTGATGGCAGCAGCGCTGTAAAACATCGTCCTATTTCAATCCAAGTCACTAAAGTCAGTAGTATCTTATTTGCAATTCTTCTCGTTGTGCCATTGGCTGCTGAAAAACCCATTAGTCAAGCGCTCTTGTCGTGTGTTGTGTCACCAAGGCTGTGTCTCTCTGCTGTCTTATAACATCCATAGGTTCTTGGCTTCCTTGCTGAAATCCTGCATTAGCAGAACTCATGCTACTGATCCCTGCCACTTAATGGGAGAAAGTTTAGACTCATACTATGGACTAAATTAATTGAGTCTGAAAGCACGAAAATGTGGATCGTATTCGAGACTGTAGTTCTAATTCGAAGTCTTAGCCCAGACTTACATGATATCATGATGACTATTGTCATTTGATCCCAGGGTTTTGTTCGTTTATCTTCTTTGATATTCGTATGCAATTCAAATAAATTTCAGTCAAGTGAAAGGATATGATAGACAATATTTGAACTGGCACAATGCTCTTAAAACTCCGTAGGACATTCAATTAAATATTATCATCTAATGAAAGCTTCTCTCATAAATACAGACCACATGTTTGATGTTAGGTTGTCTAGGATATACCAAGTACCGTTATGAATAAGCAATTCCTTGTAATCTAATCCTTCCTTGCCAATACCAAACACCTTATGAAGAACCTAATCTAGCTTAGCTAATTTTGAAACGTTTTCCGTCAAATAAATCCGAGTCGAGCAAGCACAAAATTCGTATCCTCTTGAGCTATGATAGCAATCTTCATGGTCCCCCCAAAATAAATAATAGATAAAAAACAAAAAAAACTATACATCCAAACCGCCTGAAAAAGTTTTTCAACGACACAACCATATTACTCTTCACAAGTTACGCTTTCAATTTCAGTTCCTAACTGATAATAAAATATGAATTGGAATACATTTCCGGTCCCGACAATTCCGATTCCTGACACAAAAAAAAAAACTCTCTTCTCCTGGTTGAATGTATCTATAGAACTTTCCCGGCGCGCGATATAAGGAAATGATGCGAAATAAAATTGAATGTACCATCAGGCTTTTGCTGGTGTTCGACTCCCAGCTACAGACTCCACACTGTGAATCCTCTCTAAGTGTCCTTCCGCATTCGTGTGCGCTCATGGGCAACAATATAAATTTCGTTTACTACATTTGGTGCACAAAAGGAAGCACAGGATTTAGGATCCAGGGGGTGGTGGTAACCTGGAGGACCTTCTTATTTTGCGTATACAACAAATATTTACCTACATACCTAGTCCCCTTCTGTATTAGTTTGTCTCTTGTTGAATTGTAGTCTCATCAATGTGTTGGAGGTCAGCGTAAATCCTTGAGAAGTGCTTAATTTCAATTTTTTTGTTTCCTTTCTGTTAAATTCTTAAATCTGCCTTGTACCGAAGGATAAGGATTATAATTTTTATGAAAATCCGTGACTCCTTGAATTTCATTTTAATTTTTTTTCTTTATGGTTCCGCTCTTTTTCGTCTTATCTACAGCAGAGAGAGAGTCAAGACGTCTCGTCCTTCTCAGAAAAGGACGAACATTCCATAGCGCCAAACTTACATATAAGCAAAAGGAAACGAATTAAAAGCTAAAAGAAAGAAAAAAATTAAAGAACCGGAAACCATTTGGATTATGGTCTCTCTGCCTCGATTTTAATTAAAAAGGCTAAAGCCGCTTCGCCAAGTCAACAGAGAACAAGGATAAGAAAAATGCGCGCGGCGCGAGAAAAGCGGCGCTGATAACATTATTAATTTAAGAAAATGAAATGAAATTCCTTTGACTTTGTGTATGTGCAAAGAGAATGGAATGGAAAAACTTTCTTCTTCCTTATTCTTTTTTTTTCTGTTCCAGACAAACGGTAGTAGGAACAACTTGAGTTAGGTCAATACAGGAACGGTTCCGCTCAATAAAACCCCAGGATACTCAATAAACATTACAAAAGTTTTCAATATTCTTTCGCATCTCATAGTCAGCCATTAGTCGATGGGGGGATGATGATGTTGAACTAGTGAAACGCAGGGAGAAAGCATAATTCATTTCGAAGTCCTGCTGAGTAATCTGCTCGCCGATGAAGAACAGGACGAACGACTAAGTGACACAATCGAAAACTTGCCACCGACGACAGCCGACAGCCGGCAGCAGGCTCCTTATTCTACTCAGGATTGCCGACATAATAATACGCTTACTATTAATGCTGCCCACTACCACAACGATTGGTGCTGCTGATCCTGATTCTGATGCTGATGCTACTCCTAGCTTAATGTTTGCACAATGTTCTGAGAGGCGACAACCTCTTGTTTATATTGTTGGTGTTACGACAAAAGGCTAAAAGTTAATTGCCTTGGCGGCAGGCATAGGGTGGTAGTACATGGTAAAGTGGAAGAACTAAGGGAGTAGACGACTATACTAATTTCTGGTGTTTTGTGCTTGTATATGTATCTACTTCTAAACATCGGTCGAGTTTGTGTGTCGTTGTTGTGCAAATTGGTGTTGTCTTTCGGTTATGTTTGTTGTTGTTGATATCGGTCGTTGTATGAGTGTCCCAAGAATTGTTGCCGTACGGGATATACTATTTAATGCAACCGAAGAAGACGCAGGACTCTTGTCGTTGTCGTTGTCGTGTAGAGGAAATGTTAATATCCCTTAATAGGGGGATTATTGGGGATAATGTTTCTGGATAATTGCTGGGGATATTCGCGTAATTGAAAATTAATATTTGAGAATTGTGTGCGTTCGGGTATAATAAGCGGTGCGGTGTACGGGCGTGTGCTTGTAATTTGGTAGATAAAGGGAAATGCGGGATACTGTTCGTCGTTGTTGTTGATACCAGTGGGAGTGTTGAAGCAAAGTTCACTTATCCGCTTAGTACAGGTTAATTGCAACTCTGGTTATTCATTATTAAAAGGGGAGACTGCACCAAACTGGAGTTGGGGCTGGTATTTCAATTTCACAGAACGATTACGAAGTGATTTGATGGTGACAACACACCGAACGGATGTTTTCTTGACAGGTGAGTTAACTTGAGGTGTCTTTACTACATATTTCCACAAGATGGTGGCTTTTGTGACCTTTTGAAATTTCCCATGAATTGTGTTTTGGTGTATATTAATTTCAATAGAATTTATATCGGTGGTGATTTGCCTACAGTTTCGCATATCAAATTAATCAAAATCTCTTTTATTTTATATAATGCATATTTTCCCTTACAGGGGTCAAATGTGCACCGCTTACCTTAATCTGTTAAGTTATGCTCAGTACCGAAAACATTTTTTTTTTTCGATACTCTCCTTGCCAGTATAGTTACATACATATAGGTACTTGTGTAAGTAAAGACGAGTCTCTCTTTTTCTAAAGTCAAATACCGACTATAGCAAAAGGATGTAAGCAGCAACATAGACATCTTTATATAAAACATGCAGGTACTCGTATAAGTAAAATATCGGGTATCCGATTCCAGATAGAACTGAGTTTATTCGACAGAAAAAAAATTGGAACATATCCGGCAATTGTTTAGTGTATTCGATGCTGGGTATGTGCGGACGCTCCCATTTAATTCTAAGCGCATTGAACTGAATAACAAAAATGCGTAATGTGTGCTAAAATATGTGTATCGGCCGCAACACATACATTCAGCCTTGGCCAAAAGTACAAGGAACGTCCAACAAAAAGAATATAAATAAAGTCAAATTGTTTTAGCAATGATTTTCAATACTTTTTCCTTTGGTTAGAATTAGAGCTAGCACCATTTTTGGTACGCTTTCGATCAATTTTTTAAATTCGCTGGAAACAATGATTACCCATTCCTGTCTTAACACGGATTTAAGCGGATTAAGTCCGGATTGAGGTCTGGACACTGAGCGGACCAGTCTGAAAGTTGAATATCATTTTTCTCAACCAAGCCTTCATTTTTACATTTTTTTTTTTTTTTTAAGTAAGACAAGGAGCGTCTTGAATATTATAGACGCTAGTGTTCCAAATTGAAATATTTTTTTGGTAAAAACTTACAGCTTAGCTAGGTGGGACGTTTACTAGAAGATCTACTAGTAAAAGCACTCTGCAAGGTATTTGGTATTTGGTGGTCAATGAACCATTAATAATCCTGGAAGGTGAGGGATGCATGGTGACCGCTTATGCAGATGGTGCTGCTGTAGCAGTATCGGGAAAGCACCTCATTACCCTAAAAGAACATCTACAAGAAATATAAAATTCGGTTCGTCGACGGTAATAGTACAAGCTTACTTTTCTCTGACAAAGCATAATACTTGGGTCTTATATTGGATAGGGAATTTAGCTTAAAACCTAACATTCAAGAGAGAGTCAAGAAAGCTTACTTACTTACTTAGGTGGCGCTACAGTTCGGGGTGAACCTGGGACTAAACCAACATGCCTCTCCATTTAGCTCGGTCTTTAGCTAATTGCCTCCAGTTGCGCACTCCAAATTAGTCGAGGTCCCCTTGAACTTGTGCGCACCACCTACAGCAATGATTCCCTCTACTGCGTCGTCCCTCGGGGTTAGATTCGAAGACTCTACAGGACGGAGCATTGATGTCCATTCGCTCTACATATCCTAGCCATCTCAGACGTCCAATACGCAGTTCTTTGACTAGGTCGATGTCTCTGTACAGCTCGTATAGTTCGTGATTGAATCTTCTCCTCCAAAACCCGTCAACGCAAACGGGACCGAAAATCTTACGAAGAATTTTTCTCTCGAAGCGACTAAGGATATCTTCATCCTCTTTTAATAAAGTCCATGTTTCAGCGCCGTAAAGCAGGACTGGGATGATCAACGTCTTATATAGAGTCTTCTTAGTTCTTCGAGATAGAGCTTTACTGTTGAATTGCCTTATAAGCCCAAAAAAACAGCGATTGGCAAGAGTTATTCTTCGATTGATTTCTGCGCTGATCTTGTTTGTAGAATTTATAGCAGAGCCAAGGTAGATAAAGTCCCTTACTACCTCGAAGTTATAGCTGCCCACTGTGACGTTCTGTCCAATTCGTCGGTGTTGGCTTTCCCTTCTTGTTGACAGCATATACTTGGTTTTGCCCTCGTTTATCGCCAAACCCATTTTGGCCGCTTCCGCTTCAATGCTTGCAAACACATCGGTGACAGCCCGCTAATGTCTATATCGTCGGCGTATGCAAGCAGTTGTACAGACTTGTAATAGATTTTGCCTCCGGTGTTGGCTTGCGAGTTCCGCACAATACGTTCAAGTACAATATTAAGGAAGTCATATGACAACGCGTCACCTTGTCTAAAGCCTTTTTTGACATCAAAGGTCTCGGTGAGGTCATTACCGACCTTGATGGACTAGCGAGCGTTCTCCATCGTCAGCCTGCACAGACGGGGAAGTTTGGCAGGGATGTCTCTATAAAGCTCTTCTCTATAGATGCTGTCATAGGCGGCTTTGAAATCGATAAAGAGGTGGTGTGTATCGATTTGGAATTCTTGGGTTTTCTCCAGGATCTGCCGAAGTGTGAAGATTTGATCGATGGTGGACTTCCCTGGCCTGAAACCGCACTGATAAGGTCCAATCAGGCTGTTGATAAAAGGTTTCAGACGTTCACACAATATCACAGAAAAGATCTTGTATGCGATGTTGAGATGACTGATGCCTCTATAATTGGCGCAGTTGAAGGGGTCTCCTTTCTTGTGGATCGGGCAAACGATGCTGATGCTCCATTCATCAGGCATACACTCGTCTGACCAAATCTTAGAGATAAGTTGATGTATGCACTCTACCAATTCATCACCAGCTACCTTGAAAAGTTCGGCCGGTAAGCCGTCAGGTCCAGCAGCCTTGTTGGATTTTAGCTTGGAGATTGCTATCCTCACTTCGTTTTGGTCAGGTGAACGGAAATTTTGACTATCATCGTCTATGTTGAATGGTTCATTCTGCCTGGCAGCGGGATGTTGGTCTTCGTCGCCGTTATACAGTCTGCAGAAGTAGTTTTTCCATATTCTCAGCACCGACTGTGATTCTACTACGAGGTTTCCATTTTCATCTCTACGGGTTTCTGTACGGGTATTGGTTCTCTGACACGTTCTTTTTACCTTTTGGTAAAACTTCCGTATATTGTTCCTGGAGTTTAAACTCTCGATATTCTCAAACGCGCGCTTCTCATGCTCTTTCTTCTTCTTTTAGAGAAGCCGATGTTCTTCCCGTATCATTTGCTCGTAGAGCTCGCAAGTAGCTCTCGTCTTCTGCTGCAATGCCCCTTTATATGCCTCTTGTTTTGCTGCATGTACTCGCCGGCATTCTTCCTCAAACCAGGGGTTTCGCGGTGGTGGGCGAGCGAGACCCAGCACATCAGTCGCGGCGTTTCTGATGGCATGTTGGCAGCGTTGCCACTGCTCTTCGGCACTTGATGCTAGCGGCATAGGGGTGATTGAGAGATTTCGGGATACGCGTTCAGCGAAGAGTCTGGCGGTCTCTTGCGATTGTAGCTTTTCTACGATAAATTTTCTCACAGTGATTCTTCTTTGTTGCTCAGATTGGGATATCCGCATTCGTACCTTGACTACAGCAAGGTAATGATCCGAGTCTATGTTGGCCGCTCGGAAGGTTCGGACATCCAGAATATTGGAGGCAAGCCTTGCGTCGATCGCAATATGATCAATTTGGTTGATCGTTACATGTTCACTGGACCGCCATGTCTGCTTATGAATATCCACCATGTGCTTGCTATGGTGACATTTCGCTACACAGCGAAATCAATTAGCCTTAGTCCGTTATCAGACGTGGTGTCGTGTAGGCTATGCTTACCGACTGCCCTACCAAAGACGTCATCCTTTCCTATTTTGGCGTTAAAATCGCCCAATACGATTTTAATGTCGTATTTAGGACATTGCTCGTATGTTTTGTCGAGGAGATCGTAGAAACACTCCTTGGTGGCAGGGTCCTTTTCTTCCGTGGGGGCATGAACACATATTAGGCTTATGTTAGCGAATTTAGCCTTGATCCGCATCGTCATAATACGCTCGCTAACGTGTCGGAAGCTTAAGACTTCTTGCCTAAGTCTGCCGCGTATGAAAAATCCGCATCCGAATAAGCGTTGCCTGTTGCCTCTGTAGCAATCACCGTAATAGATGTCACAGTTTTTCATCCTCTTTTTGCCCGGCCCATCCCATCGCACTTCCTGGATGGCGGTAATATCTGCTTTATAGCAGTCTAGGGCCTTTGTACCGAAGGAACAAGTCAGAAGTAATAGTCGTTTCCAAAAAAACACATTTAGTGCACTCTGCATGTTAGTGGAGTTCCACTGAAGCAGGTGGATAAGTTCAAGTACCTCGGGGTTTTATTCACGAGTGATGGGAAGAACAATGCCGAGTTATCCTGTAGAATTGGTCAGGCTGGATCAATTTTCAGAGAGCTTGGCAAATCTGTTATAAGGAAGGCCGAACTTAGTGTTCAAGCTAAGCTATCGATTTTTAGCTCTGTGTATGTTCCAACTCTCACCTATGGTCATGAAATTTGGATAGTGACCGAAAGAATAAGATCGCGGATACAAGCTGCCGAAATGAGGTTCCTTCGCGATGTTGCTGGAATAATTCGCAGGGATCGAGCTCGCAACATAAGAGTACGCGAGGCGCTCAATTTTGAGCATCTACTTCTCCGAACGGAACGATCTATGCTTCGATGGTTTCGGCACTTAGTGCGTATGCCCCCAGACCGGCTTCCAAGACGTGCCATGGTGGCCGTGCCATCAGGTAGCGACCCCGCCGTAGGCCTAGAAATAGATTGTTGGACCAAGTCCGACATCTCTCCTGGAGCCGTCTAGGGATTCCTCCTCATGAGTTGGAGTCAATGGCGGAGGATCGTGAAGGATGGAGAGTCTACCTGAACATCCTACTCCCGCGACCCTCATGAAGGATTAGCGGGCCACTGAAAATGTATGTATGTATGTATGTAGGGTGTGTTACACTACGACCTGATGGTCTATCCTGCCCCCCACTAATGCCTTGTAGAGGTTGGTTCCCTAATTAGAGTTCTCCTCGTTTTACAATTCTTTCCACAATAATATTGGAAAGTCTTGTACTCTTACTTGTTTTCGGCCAGAATATACCACCCTTAGAGAGTTGGAGCACCCTCTCCAGTCCAGCTTCTTTAAAGAATACTAGAATGAGAGGTGGGTATATGGTTGGTGTGTCCTTGTCTGATAATTGGTACTTGCCCAGAAATTGCATTTGTTTTGGGTTAGAGCCCCACAAGGCTCCAGAATGTGCTCCGAAGTCTCGTTGCAGAATCTACAGTCCTTCTTCTGTTGTACGAGTACCTAGTTTTTTAAGATGTTCCTTGAGTTTACAGTGCCCCGTTACAAAACCTGTTAGGATGCATAGATTGTTCTTATTAAGATTGATATACACTCTTTTTGGTTATAGTTCCGTAGTAGTTTCCTCGCTTCCCTCATACCTCGAATGTTGATCCAGATACTTGCACTGCTTGCTCTTTCTACTTTCGTGAATTTTTCTTCTAGGGTATGGTATCCTATTCCGCAGACTGGTTAAGGACCTACCATATAAAGGGTTCTGCTGTACACTGGGTAAGCATATTTATGACACTGACACTCACTGATTCATCAGTAGACAGACATCATGTTGAACTTATTAGTGTTTTATTCCAAGAACTAAACGAGGAGTATGCAGACTCATAATGCTGAATTAAGTTCCTTAAAAACATTCGTTTAGAGGGAGTGACTGAATCTTTTTTCAGCATAATTATGAATCAAAAACATCTTCTTTATGAAGCAGTTATGAATATGTATTTATGTGTACGACGTGATGTTTTAATTATTTTTTCGCAAAAAAGACATTTTGTCACATGAAAAGGGTTTAAAACTTTAAATACAATTTGAAGGTTAAATTTATTTGCAAAAACCCATTTCACAGTCAACGGCTTGTGAAAAAGTGTTAAATAAGCAGAAAGCCATCATCTACGAGAATGCACAAGTCACAAAGTACACATAAAACATTAGAACAAAAATACTGTTTGCGCTTTTCCAGTAAAGTATCTCAATGAATAATAAGTACCGGAAAATTGCCACACTCATACCTCCATCGTTCGCGCACTATATGCAAAGAGAGTCATTAAATAATTTATTCTAAAATGTACCATCCCATTTCACATCAACAAAATGCAAACTCAAAACTGAAGTACATTAAACGCACACACACACACACACACAGGATATCTAATTACAATTTATACTATCCAATCCATCCACTTCTCGCTGCTAGAGTGTGAACTGACACTCGAGTACCACACGAAGTGGTGTGAATAAGCGTATCTCAAAATGGATCGATTAAGGTCGAGCAGATTGTTTCCGAATGTGTGGGTGGCCCTCATATGGGCGAGTATAATGTCATTATTAATTATATTGAGAGGTTAGTCTAATTAGCTATAGTGGCCTAGTTTACACCGATGATGCAGCCCACAAATGACATATTCATTGGCCTAAGCGTTCTCCGTTGTAGAATGGACTGTCTTGGATAAATTATAGCTAGGTGTCGGGGTAAGTACCCCTAACAAATGTTCTACAATTTTGTTTTTATTTTCATTCCACCTTTTTCACTTTCGCTTCCGTTGATGGTGATGATAACGGAGGAAGAAAACCGTGCTAAGGAAATTTTCCTTTTGCCTCACTCGGTGTGTAAAACAAAGCACTAGGACTTAATTTAAGTACTGGTCGCGAGCGATAGCATCAGTGTAAAATGGGTCGTGTCCTTAAAGTGGGTTAAGAATAGAATTATTTCCGCCCGTTTAAAATAAGGGACGGAGGTCTGATGATGGTTTCATTCAAAAGGGAAGGAGAAAACATCGCATTTTTAATATTTGAAATGGATGCTGAATTCTGGTAGCTTTACGGGTTATTGGTATAAAGTTTTATCATTTTTGAAAACGTTTACATTGTGTACATTTTCATGTTCAAATCACTTCTACATAGATTTACGGCACTCAAATCCTCCTTTGAAGTCCTATTCGATGTAAAATCGATGTAATCGTAACGATTGTTTAAATGCTGATAATGAGCTTCATACAAGGATGCTGAGATAAAACCAAAGGTGGATGAATAACTGGCGTACCCTTTTTTGTGCGAACAAATCTTCCTTAATGACGCTAACAAAATACATACATACAGAAAAAATATATATACATACATACTTCAAAGGAAACAAAGGTAATTTGGTCTTGTCTTGAGCATAATTTTTGTTACTAATGGTAACACATGAAGGGTATTCAATTCCTAATGTTCGTAATGACTTAAATTGTAATTGTCCTTGAGCCATCTTTTAAGCATTTTATGTTGTCGAAAAGATTTCATTTCCTTCTTATCTGACAAGTTAAGATATTGAGTAATAAGCGCTATAGGCAATCTTGCTGGCTGTTCACAAAGAAGGTAGTTAGGTGTGCCTACAATCTGATATATGATATGCGTACATTGCATTCTGAGAAGAAAACAATATTCTTAAATAGGGCAAATTCTGATAGATGAAAATCAAGAATTTCGAGAATTCTTTCAGAAAAGTGATTGTATCCCTCCACTGAAATTACGTAAAGATATTGTTTAAAATATATACTAAGTTGGTTATTTTCTATTCAGATAAATGCCACACAGAATTGCAATACTTGGAACTAGGTTTCGAAGAATACATGCTTCTATAAGGACTGTGCATGAGATTAAACACCACGTGTTTGTCACCTCAAGAATTTTAGGTCTTTTATTTGGTTGGTTGCTTGGGCTTAAAGTCTTAGAGAAATTTGTTAACCAGTAAAATAATAATTACCTATTATGATATGCGATTTAGCTTTAGGGTGGGTTAGGTATGTGGGCTGGTGGAGAATAGAAAACCTCTACTTCACACCCAGGTCAATATTGACCCATTGTGATACCCATACAGGGGATAGAAGATAGATTAGAGAATCCCTTCCTCGTGAAAAGCAGAAAATAAAACGTGTTTTATACATATCCTAAAGAAAGCTTTGGTCTGATTGGTCCGATTTCAATGCTGAGACTCTTCTAGCCAGTTCGTCGGCTTTCTCATTCCCTGGTATGCTTTCATGACCAGGGACCCAGCAGTGCTTTACCTCGTGCTGTGTTCCAAAAACCTTGAGCTCTTCTCTACAACACTTCACAAGCTTCGATTTCATTTCTGTAGCAGATATTGCTTTTATCGCTCCCTGGCTGTCGATGAAATAGGTGATATCCTCTCGTGGTATTGCACTTATCGCAGTCTCTCACTGCTGGGACCTCTGCCCGAGAAACGCTGCTGTTGTTCGGAAGCCGAGCTGACATGGAGATACCAAGCGAGTCAGACATGATGCCTGCACCTACACCTATTTCCATTTTGGATCCATCGGTCTACACAGCTGTGGATCGCTCGTTAGGCGTTCTGTCATTTTATTTTTCCAGTCTTCCCTGCTCGGATAGGTGCTTAAAAATGGTCTCGTGAGGTCTAAGTAAGGTGTTATGTAGTCTGTACTAGATGCATTGCCTAGATATATCTGCAGGCTCATAGTATAATGCATTGCATTTAGTCTTCAGCTATCTGTTTGGATTAATCTTACGGCACTAAGAGCCGCCGATGCTTGTATAAAGATATCTAGGGGAAGCAGATTGAGAATGGCCTCGAGTTCTCCTGTAGGTGTGGTTCTAATTGCACTGGTTGCGGTAGTCTTTGCAGTTTTGTGATAGCAGTTAGGCTGTTCATTTTGCTGGCTGCTTTCCACCATACAAGGCTTCCATAAGTTAGTATTTTCCTTATTAGAGCTGTATACATTCGTGGGATGGTTTTGGGGTTCGGCCCCCTAGTTTTTCCGAATATTCTGTTGCACGATTAAAAAAGCTATCGTGGATTTTTTGATTCTATCTTTAATGTTTAGTCTCCAGTTTAGTTTCCTATTGAGCACCAGGCCGAGGTATCTCGCACTACTGGGGATAGTAAGGGGGATACCCCTTACGGAACGTGTTACGATTTGTAGAATTATTCTTTTGTTAGTGAATAGCACTAACTCCGTTTTCTGGAGATAACCGCTAATCCATATCACTCCACCCATGGTTCAATGGTTTTCAACGCCCCTTCAATTTGCTCGCTCAGGGTCGGGAGAAAATTTCCTGTTGCCAGCAACACGACGTCGTCCGCATATGCTATGGTTTTGACGCCGCTGTTTCTGAGTTTTAGAGAACTTCGTTGAGGACAATTACCCACAACAGTGGGTATACAACCCCTCTTGAGGCATTGGATTCAAGCTTTGTTCCTCCGAGTTCAACTTTAATATGTCGTTCCTCTAGCATATTGATGATCCATTTTCGTTAGAGTTCTATGAGCCGCATCTGTTTTGACATTGTTAAAGGCTCCTTCAGTGTCTAAGTGTATATTGATTTAGCTTTACTATCTAAAAGAGGTATACCTTATTTGATTTCAAAGAACCGGCAGACTTTTTCGAAGTTTCCAAAGATCCTTGTGTATTCTAAAACTTTAACAGTACACTCTTATAGTACAAGCCATGGTTATCACCTTAAAGGTTTGAACTTTTTACATATATGCATTTATTTTAGATTAATTAATATGAAGGAATCTAAGCACACCTCTATAGAGGTCGTTGAATGATGTAAACACCTGCAGTTTTGTAAGATTTTTGTGTCAGCCACCGAAAAAAATTCTCTCGTAACAGAGCAGTGGTTTAAACTTACGAAACATAGACTGCTCGAAAGAATATTATTTATTTCGTTTAGATACAAGTTTGTAGAATACTCTGTACATCAGAAGAGCGCGTAATGAAGTGAGATGTCTGTTTCGCTGTCAACATTTTTATTGTCTCCTGACTTGCATGTAGTTTACAATGTGCCTGTTCTCTTACGCAGCCCTTTAGAATCCTCTACAACGGGCGCTGCCGTATCTCATTAATCATTACGATATTGAAATCAATAATTACGTTAGACCAGCAAAAATATTTGCTTTATGGCTCCACCTCTAGAAACGTCTAACAAACTTTGAAAAGTCTGTCATATGAAAGCTTCTTAAATATGGCTTATGTAAAACAGCATAAAACGGCAATTCTATTCGTTGGAAAATAATATAATACACTCAACATGAATACCTGCGAGAAGTGGACTGGACCGACGAAAATTCAAACTCCTAGAATGGACTACAGAATATATTTCTATTAAGTGGAGTTTTAAAAAATGTAAAGTTTTCTAAGGAAAGTGGGAGCTACATGCTACATCATCAAAAAAAAAAAAGGCCTTCGAAAACTCATACATTTCTTAACGTTCTTAACGTTTCGATATTGCGAAGACGCAGATCGGATAAGATTGCGAATTGCTGTGGATGTTAAAATCAATAATGTACCCATTGACCAATTTTAAAAAATCCAATGTTTCTTTCTTTATTTTCCACGTTTATTGTCATTTTGATTCCGTTACGAGTTACATAAGTTCGAGAAAATTTCTGCCTTCGGTGTTGATGCCATACAACCTTCAGACTCTACCAGTATGTCTTGTTAGCATAGAGTAAGGACTTGAAGTCTAAATGAATGAAGTTATTATTTGTTATAACAGGTGACTTATTTGCTTTTTGAGATCTTTCAAATCCGTTGGGTTATTACTTTTACCTGACACCCCATCAGTATACGGGTGATTTCAAAATCTGCACAATATGCTCAAATTATTGTTTTGCAAGAAGCTAAACGGCGTATCTAAAAAAAATGTATTCGGAATAGAGTTCAAAATTAAAAAAAATAAACTAAGAAAACATATTTCAAACATATTACAAACGAAAAATATTCCAAGCTGTGCCACCTAGTTGTATTAGCGAAATATTATAGAAACTGTTATTGCAAGCTCTATGTTATATGCCGGCAATACTTAAACCGTTAAGCTGAGGCAATAAATAAAAACTATACTTATACGTATGAATGTTCCTTCCTTAAATTCTTGCACCCTTCGAGGAGCTTAGGGCGTGAACAACGACTCAAACTCATTCCCAAAGAGCTTGATTCCTCCTCGAATGTCCTGCGCCACGTTTGCCTAGGGCGTCAGTTCAACAACGCCTGCGCGCCATCTTATTCGGAGTTCTGCAACGTATTTAAGCTGCCTCCAACTCATTCCCAAAGAACTTGATTCATCTTCGACTGTCCTGTGCCACATTTGCCTAGAGCGTCCCGCTGTTCTGCCTGCCTGAGTAAGTGGATTCCACTGCATGGCGTATTTCGAAATGTCGTCACGTCATAGAGTGTGTCAAATCCACTGTCACTTTCTCCTTCGCACAGTATTGTCTATAGGTTCTTGGCCCGTGCTCAGATAAAGTTGTTCGTTGGAGATACGATTGAGCAACATGAGAGTTGAATCTAACAGGCATTAAGCCTTCTAATATAATTATAGCTATTATCTTGGCCACGGCCAGTAGAACGCATTTACCTCTCTAGTTTCCACAATCCATCAGATTCCCCTTTTTCGGAAGCTTGATGACCATCCTTCTTTTCCACCCCTGAGGAAATTGCTCATTTTTCCACGCTCTCCGTTCAGTCGATGTGTTAGGTGTCGCTTGGAATAGTTCGGCAGGGATGCTATAAATACCCAACACTTTGTTTTTCTTGGGGGATTTGATTGCTGCTATTATTTCAATTTTACTGCGGGGTCCGGAGCGAATTCGGGAATTTGTAGGTTCGAAAGATTCGTTTGGATTCAAGATCATATCACCATCGTCTGTGTTTAAAGACTGTAGCGAAACGATCTCTCCATCTAGTGAGCTGATCCTCATCCGAAATCAGAAGGTTACCATCTAAACACTTCACTGGATGTTGTTTAGAGTTACGACCATCAATGAGCTTCTTGGTGTTGTTATAAACAGCCTTACTATCCGCTTGCTGCTTCGTCAGCACTTGAAGAATGTGACTCGATGTGCTGATGTTTGTTCCGTATATTCTTCTTATATTCACGCGATATTGTGCTTCTAGCTCTGTACTCCCTACTGCTAAGGCCACTGCAATCCGAGCCTTAATTGCTTTATGCTCATCCATCCATCTCCAGGTGTCTGCTGATAGCCAGGTGCGGTGGTTATTCTATCTTTTACCGTCGTAAGTGCGTGCCCCAGTCGCAAAAATATTTTCACAGCATTCCAGTGGTCATTCACTCTTTTGGGCATTGTGCTGCTGATTGTTTCTGTTACATGCCGCTCTCCGTTGTCATTCCGGTCACTAAGACCATGAACTTACATCACGTGCTTAAGCATAGTATTGTCGCTTCCTACCTTGGCGAAATCCCCCATGACTATTAGGCGTTTGGTTGTAGACGGAGCCTGAACGGCTATAAAAATGGTCTTTATCATCCTCAGTTGCGTCTTTGATCGGAGCATAACAGTGTATGTTGGTAATTTTTTCTTATTCTACTATGGAATCAAGCCCTCAATATCCGGTCACTGGGTGGTTTCCAGGATATGAAGCTGCTTCGTGCTACTGGGTTAGCATCAGTCCAACTCCTGACCTCCTCTAATGAAATTTCATGATGCATGGCCGATATTATTCGGAACACAACGCTTGACATGCGATTCAGTTATTGCAATTGAATAAATAGTTATTGTACGCAAAAATGTCAAACAAACTACATTGTATAGTATTAAAAAAAAATATATATAACTTTAAAGGTAGCGATCGAAGTCGTCAGCCTTAAACGTATGGCTGTTCCAAAAATTGTGCAAAGATACGAGCTTTGATTGAAACTGAATTGAGGTGGGTTTCTAGGAGATTGTTTGACTTGAGGGACGATATTCCAAGGTTATACTTATCTCCTGGGTTTGGCGTACCTATATAATATCTGATATTTGATATTTAACGAGCTAAATTTACATTTTCAAAGGCCGCGAAAAGAAAATGAGTCCGCTAATATTTTTAAGTATGAAGATAAGATCAAAGCTTCTGTCCAAAAAATCAGTCTTTGCAAGAAAAAAAATCATAGCAACCAATTGTTCGTCATTTATGAACGTGGCAAAAATGGTAAAAGCAGGAGAAGAAACAACCAACGTACTAAAAAAAAAATGGCATGATTCAACATCTGCAGAGCACCACTGAAGAATTTTCGAAGTACTTTTCGGAGGACGAAAAAGACGTAGCAGAATTACATGGTACGCAATCCATTCACCGTTAATATCAATGAGCTACTAACCGAATTACAAGAGGAGGTGATCGATTTGAAAAATGACCGCACACAGAAGGACGCATACGATACACGTGGACTAGAAGAATTCTGGATCAAAAGCGGGAAATCATACGAAGGGCTTCAAAACACTGCTGTTCCATTTTCTCGTTTCCATAACATAATGCGAGCAAGAATTTTTAGATCTTCCCCTCATTAAAATCAAGTAGAAAAACAAGCTAGACGCTTTTGCTGACATGAGAATTGCACTGATGAAAATTGCACTTAGAATCTTAGAACTGGTGAAGAAGATGCAACATCAGAAGTCACATTGAACATCTGAATCGCATAAAAACCACTCCTTTTACATTACTAATAAGTAATAAATAAAAATGCATTTTTCAACATCAATTAAAAGAATGTAAACACATACATACATATGAACAAGCAAGAATATATCTGTGGCAAAAAGGAATAACAGCATAAGTGCCTTTACACATTCCAAAAAACGTATTTAAAGATGTCTTCATCATCTCATTTCCCTGCCCCTTATTCAGTAACCGCTTCAGATAATGAATTCCAGACATATCGAGGCAATGTTTCAGCGTTGTAGGTTCGCCTTTCCTGAGAGAATATTATATAAAAGATGTTAAAAACAAAAAAATTTCAATAACGGCATAGTTATACTTATGCTGTTATGCCTTGTTGCCACAGATATAACATTTTCAATGTATTAAATGTATTGTATTTTTCAATGAACATTAGTAATTTTTATTCGACTGGCGTGAGATTTTTCTATTCGCCATGAGGAGGATCCTGACAAAAATTTGATGAAGAAGTGGTAATGATCACATCTAAAATTGTTAACATCTACTTACTTAGGTGGCGCTACAGTTCGGGGTGAACCTGGGCCTCAACCAAGGCTAGAGTAAATAGCTAGACTTGAATCCACTCAAATTCTTACTGATACCCTTAAGAAGGAAGTAGTCGAGCTGAAGAAAATGATTGACGTACAGGAGAACAGAGCAGTTGCATTGCAGCTGATGCACTGCTTTACAAAGTTTCTTCCGCCCCAGATGAAAATCTTAAATCTATGTTTAACCATCTCTGTCATACACTAGATATTAAAGCTCTACCAGTAAAAAGTATCTACCGCACTAGGCCCAGGAATAACATGTCTGAGTCTCCTATAATGATAAAATTCAACTCAGCGTTTAACAAAAACTACCTACTAAATTCAGTCGCACGTTATTGTTAGAGAAATCACTCACAACTTCGGTTGCATGATTTGGATATTGAGTCTAATAATGCTCTTTATCTCCATGAATCACTCACTAAACACAACCACATGCTAATGAAGCATGCGTTGGTGCCAAAGAAGAAGAAGACGATTTATCAGCGAGGCTATGATCCGAAAATAAGGGATCATAACCCTCCCACTTCACCGCATTTCTACTGATCCGCCTGTAGGGTTCGCCTATTTGACCTCAGAAAATATCGGCAGGCCTGCCGATTTTGGATCACTCGGTTACTGAGGCCAATGAAATGTCGATGTCGTCGCATTTGTCTGATCCAGGCGTTTATAGGCCTGCCTTTCCTACATCGTGATGTCTTTGGAACGTGCATTGATATTGCCATATTAATCAACATCTCTCTAGGTATAATCTTCTGTCCTCCAGACAATCCGGCTTTCGACAGAAGCACAGCTGTCTTAGGAGTTACTGAAGACATACGGCAGGCTCTTGACGAAGGTATGGTGTCCTTCCTGGTTTTACTAGATTTCTCGAAGGAATTTGATATGGTAGACCATTCTATTTTATGTGATAAACTTTCTTTATTTTACAATTTCTCGCCATGTGCCGTAAAACTAATATCATCTTATTTAACTGAAAGGACGCAAGCAGTTGATATTAATCACAGTTTATCTGGTTTTCTTTCTTTAGCCAGTGGTGTACCGCAGGGATCTATCTTGGGACCTCTCCTTTTCTCCCTGTACATTAATGAGCTTCCAACTCTCGTTAAGCACTGTTCGATTAATATGTACGCTGATGATGTCCAACTCGTTTTGAGTTGTCCGTTAGGCTTAATCGAGCACGGTGCTACCTGTATCAATGAAGATCTTGCAGATATAGTACGCTGGTCAAACCATAATAGTTTATTGCTAAATCCCAAGAAATCGAGTTGCTTGGTTATATCGAAAAAGCCTTTAGATCTTTCTTACTTTCCCTCCATCTTTCTTAATAGCGACATAATTAAGTACGTAAAAACTGCTAAAAACCTTGGCATAACCTTCAATAGGAATTTGACCTGGGACAACCATATCAAGTTAGCTGTTGGAAAGACATATGGTATACTTCGCACATTGTGGGCCACACAATCCTTCATGCCAACTAAAACTCGATGTTTGCTCGCAAAAGCTCTCGCTGTGCCCATTTTAACCTATGGTTGTGAAATATTTTACAATTGTAACTATGCTTCCAAAATCAAACTTAATATCGCATTTAACAGCATAGTGCGATATGTTTTTAGACTGCGACGTTTTGCTCGTGTGTCTAATTATTCTAAATATCTGTATAATATGACATTTAACCACCTTCTTAAGTTTCGTACATTGAATCTCTTTACGGACATTCTTATAACACGTCAACCTACATATCTTTACGAAAAGTTTAGATTTAGATTTACTTCTTCAAACAGATCCGCTCAGTTAATTCCTCCACGGTGTTCTTGTTTGACTTCGGAACGTCAGTTTCTTGTAAGCTCTACTCGGTTGTGCAACTCTTTGCCACGCGAAATAAGAAGGATAGATTGCACAACAAGATTTAGAAGCAAATTAAAAGCACTTCTTTCCTATAATACCTAGTTACCTTACTTCCTTTTAATTCAATATTAATTTACATAGTTCTGTTGTTTGATAATTATTCTTTCTTTCTTTCTTTCTCCTTTATATATATATATATTTTTGTATACATATATGCACTTTTTATTTTTATTTTTGTTAATCTTATTATTTGAATTTTACCTTTATTCTCATACAGCTCATGTAGCTTTCATAATTTTTGTTTTTCATATTAAAGTATTAGCACTATTTTATAAGACAATGTATCTTACTGTGTTAACTAAACTCATTGAAATAAATAAATAAATAAATAAACCGGGTTCAAATGATCTCTTCTTTGAATGTGGCAATACCAGCTGAGCCGGTCGGGCTTTAATTTTTGTACGATGGTTTCCTTGATGTGAAAGCTTTCACGGATCTTCGAACTTCTTATTCGATCAAGCTTTGTCACTCCTGCTGTCATGCGAAGCATCTTCATCTCAGCTGCCGTTAATTTACTCTCATACGTTTTGTACATCGTCCAACATTGTGAACCGTATGTGAGCGCTGGACGCACAACTGCGGGGTAGAGCTTTCCCCTTAACTTAGGTGGCATTTTTCTGTTACAGAAGATAGCGGAATTTTCTCGCCACTTCATCCACCCTACGCTTACGCGATGATTCATGTCGTCATCACAAGTTGCTTTGCTATTGATCATAGGTCCCAGATATTTGAACTTTTCGCACTTGGGAAGCACTGTTCCATTCAAATAAATGTCTGGAATAGGCCTGAGTGGATCAGAGAACGGGCAGCACAAGTACTCTGTCTTTTTTGAACTAATGCGATACCCCATCAAGGACTGTAATAAAGAGCAAAGGACTTAAAACGCTTCCCTGGTGCACCCCGACTTTGATTGGGAACTCTTCGGTTACTCCAGCGGGGCATCTCACTCTTGTCTTTGCTCCTTCGTACATGTCCATGATCATCTATACATAGGTTTCTGGAACACCTCGATGTCTTAACGCTACCCATATCAGATGTCGTGGTTGTCTGTCGAATGCCTTTTCAAAGTCAACCAATACAACATGCAAATCCCTTAAGGAATCACGATGTTATTCCTTTATGATCCTTATACTTTGGATTGCATCTGTGATTGATTTACCCGAGACAAACCCGCACTGATCATCAGATAGCCGTATTACTTTTCGCAGTCGGCCACCTAATACCCGCTCAACGATCTTCATGATGTGTGACATCAGCTTGATCGAACGGTAGTTATCACAGTTTCGCGTATCACCCTTCCCTTTGTATATAGGGAGAAAGAAACTCTCCTTCCATTGATTCGGCATTGGATCACCTCTCACGAATTTGGAGATGAGAATTCTGAGCCATCTGAACCCGATGTCTCTCATCTTTTTCCAGAACTCAGAGGGCATCTCGTCTGGCCCAACCGCTTTTCGTTTTTTGGGGTATTTGACCGCCTCAATAACTTCTTCGACTGTAATGTCGGGTATTTCTTCACAGTTAGGGGTGGCTCTTGGAAAGTATAGCCGGAGAAACTGTTCATTTAAAAGCTCTTCACAATACTGCCGCCACCTCTGCAGAATTTTGTCGTCATTCACAGGAAGCTGGCCATTAGCATTGTTAATGAACTTTGGCGAACGAATCTCCTGAGCATTCCTCCTTCTTTGGGCGGCTATTTTAAAGATGGCTCTTGTTCATATTGTGTCTTCGCAGCTCCTGGATAGCCTGGTTTGCATCTACAACCGGGGAAGATATTTTCTCCAACTCCTGATATAGGCCCTGCGTACTCTCTGCTTGAAGCTGGGCGCACTTCTTCTTCGCTTTTTTCTTGCAGTATCTGTAGTCCATTTCGAGGCGAACATTTTCATCACTATTATTAGAGGGGCACTTTGACCATGCTTTGAAAGCCGCTTTCTTCTCATTTATCACTTTCTTAGATTCATCACTCCACCACCATGTTTCTTTGGCGTGTTGATGGTGGCCTTTTGAAGCTCCTAGCAGTGATTTAGCCTTCTTTAAGCAAGTTCGCTGTAGGGAATCCCACATATTTTGTGCTCCGCACTCTTCATCCTCAGCTCCGTTGATGGTGTGAGAGATGTTTTTTTCACGGTCCCACCTCTCGCGGGCGTCTGACACACATCCGAGAGTATTGTTGTCACGAAAAAGCTTCTCAAATCGCCGTTCGGAGTCGGCATTAAACTGTAGGTCCCTTCCATTCGTGTGAAAAATATAACACACACAACATGAGTGGTTGCGAGAAGCTAGGCTCTGGCACTTTAAAGAGCTGTTGCGCCAAATATAATTTTTCATTACGCTTTTCTGAGGTTGCCGAAGCTAATTATGAAAGTTACTTGCAGTGTTAAATCCAGTATTATTATTTTATTGTTATTATATCCTGTACTTGGTCTTTAATTTTTGAATTCTGAATTATGTATTTATAAATGTTTGCTTCCTCTTTGTGAGCATCTAATTATAATGGTTACAATTATTTAATTATTTATATCTTAATGCTAGAAGTCTTAATCCAACAAAGATCAATTATTTGCATTATTTGTTTGATACATTCCGGTTCACTTGGTTAGACGCACCTTCATTTTGTTTGTAAATCTCTTCTACTTTTTTTAAATTTGTATTAAAAAGAAAAAAATTTACACACACCAGAGAGAAGAGTCAATACTCAACGAAGCACATACAGATCCTAACGTTACTTTTTTACTCTTTTTTGTAAACAAAACAACCACATTTTTTCGGTTCATTTGATTAGACGCAGCTGCAAAATAAAATAAAAAACCCGATACAAGTGATATTTTTTTAACCTTTTAATTTTTAAATTTATTTTGAACTATTTTAAATGTTTTTAATAATTACTAGCACCTCCACATTTCAAAATCACTTCGCAAATTCGATCCTTCTTCGATTCATACAAGGATTTCAAGTAATCCAAAGAAATTTCACCCCAAGCGGCTTTGATTGCTGCGACCAGGTCTTCATTGCTTTCGTACTGCCTGCCACCTTCGTAGACTTTGTGTGTTAGCCACAATATTTAGATCCGGTGAATATGGTGGCCATGACAGTAATTGGATCTTTTCACTCGCGATCCAGCCTTTTACTACGTGAGCATTATGTATCGGACCATTATCTTGTTGAAAGAACCACTGCAGAGGACCAAAAACTTCACGGAGCTTAGGAAACGCTGATTGCAGCAAGGTCTTGTAAGAATTTCCTGTCATTTTGTTGGACACGAAAACCAATTCTAAAGTGCCATAACATGAAATTGCACCCCACAACATAACTCCTCCTTGTCCGGAATGATGACGGGTCAAGAAAGGCTCTTCTTTTTGGATATCATGAAAGTAATAATTGTAGCCATCTGGCCGATCCAAATTGAATTTCTTTTCATCCGAAAAGACAGCTTTTCTCCAGTCATTGGCAGCCCTTCCAGTTTGCACATCCCAGGTCATGTGGTCCCTTACTGCTTTCGTGTAGAATTTAGTGGTGCCTTTTTTTGAAGCTTCTTCAATTCCAGATGTGGAGCACTCAAAATCGCACGACGCACTGTTGATTTACTGGCATTAACCCCAACTGACGCCCTGATTTTGTTTACGGAAAGACTTTTGTGGAGGAATCTGCGTAGTGTTGGAATCGGTAAATCAAAAAATCACATTATCGATGGGATGGATCCGAACGCACTTAACCTTCGGTTTATAACCTCATCAACTTTTGATAACAACAATGGTACTTTCCATCTATCAGAAAACCCCTCTGCTTCTCTTAGTTATCCTAGTTTCTGCTTTTCTGTAGTTAATAGCGCCGATGTACTAGAAAGCATACTCAATATCAAATCGTATGCTGTTGGCCTTGATGAGATGCATCCGTCTTTTTTAATAATTGTCTTGGCGGTTATATTGCCTTACATAACGCATATCTTTAACTCAATTCTAACGAAAGGGATCTTTCCGGTGCAATGGAAATTGGCCAAAGTTATACCTATTCCTAAGACATCTAGAGGTGATGAATTCAGACCAATCTCCATCCTGCCATTTTTGTCAAAGGCGTTTGAGAAAATTATGCAAAAACAGATTGGTCAGTATCTCACAACCAACAACATTCTGTCTCCCAAACAATCAGGTTTTCGGCAAAAACATAGCTGTACCACAACTCTTATAGGTGTCTCTGAAGACATACGGTGTGCCCTGGATGAAGGAAGTGTGTCATTTTTAGTCCTATTAGATTTTTCTAAAGCGTTCGACACAGTTGACCATGCTATTTTATGTCAAAAGTTGCATCGGCTCTACAATGTTTCGCATTGCGCTATAAAGCTTATATCGTCCTACCTGACAAACAGAAAGCAAGCTGTAAAAATAAAAGACGTTCTATCCGAGTTCCTCCCTAACTCCCGTGGTGTTCCGCAGGGATCCATACTAGGTCCCTTACTTTTCTCCCTATATGTTAACGAACTTCCGCACTATATTAAACACATTTCAATAAGCATGTATGCTGATGATGTACAGCTTATTTTAAGCTGTCCTTTGGGCTTTAAAGAACACGCAGCGACTTGCATTAATAATGATCTTGCAGATATAGCACAATGGTCAAATAGAAATGGTCTCCTGCTAAATCCCAAAAAATCAAAGTGTATTGTCATATCAAAAACGCTATTGGATCTGTCATACTTCCCCTCCCTCACCATGAACAATGCCATTATAGAGTATGTTGATTCTGTAAAAAATCTCGGGATGATTTTCAATCGGAACTTAACCTGGGACAATCATGTCAATCTGGTCGTAGGTAAAACCTACGGTGTACTCCGTACGCTATGGGCCTCCCAGTCGTTCACCCCAATTAAAACAAGAACCTTACTCGCTAAAACACTTGCTGTACCTATACTTACATATGGCTGTGAAATATTTCACAACTGTAGCTACATTTCCAATAGGAAACCCAATGTGGCCTTTAACAGTATAATATGCTACGTCTTTGGTTTGCGCCGACATGACCGAATTTCTCGCTATACTAAGTACCTGTTGAACATGACATTTGATAACTTTCTCCAGTTTCGCACCCTATGTCTTCTGGCGGATATCCGACTTTCCCATCAGCCTTCCTATCTTTACGAAAAAATTTTCTTCCTCAAACAAATCCGGACAATTAATTCTTCCTCGCCATACTTGCCTGACATCGGAACGTCAATTTTTTATAAACTCCATTCGCTTATGGAATGCTTTGCCCCGTAGTCTTAGAAGAATAGACAACACTCCAAAATTTAAAAGGGAACTAAGAATACTTTTACACTAGTACTCTCAAACTCTGGTTTCTTTTCTTTTTTCTTTTAGTTATTTCTTTTCCTCATGTTTATAATATTAAGTCAATTTTAACTCACGTAGCTTTCTTAAAATATTTTGAACTATTGAATGCTATTACTATATATAAGATATTGTATCTTATAGTGTAGCAAATCGTTAAAATGAATAAATCAAAATAAAAATAAAGAGCTGAATTTGAAGACAATCTTAGAATCATCCGCTTATGTTGAGGTGATAAAGCTGTCACATATCTTCCTTGGTAGTTGTTGCCATGAGATTTACGATCTTTTAAATAGTTTCGAACACAATGATCACTTCGGTCGATTTAAGGGCTATTTCGCGCTTTGTACAGCCCTCCGAGTAGTAAACGTCAGTTTTCGCTTTTTCCTCCGTTGTTAAAATGCTTTTCTTTCCCATTTTTAGCAAGAAACCAACGAAAATACTGCCCTTTTTACTACTTATTAAATTCCGAAAGAACTTGCCCGAATACCTTTTGCAAACTAATAAATTGCTAACTGCAATCCAACACATTTTTCTCCCATTTCTGATCCTAGTCTCTTAGATATTATTATCGTCGCTGATATTTCTTCAATTCTACTTTTAGACCAACTGTCCCTTGATAGTATATCTGACCATGATTTACTTTTTATCACTTATGGTATTCGTTTTTTATATAAAAATATCCCAAATCCATTAATGTTTACTTTCAGGGACTTTAAATCCGTCAACTTAAAGCTTCTACATTCTGCTGTTCAAATAGAACTCTTCCAAGCTTTCTCGTAACTATGCAACGCATGTAATTCGTAATTCTAAAAGGAACTATTATTATTCGAAGCTAAAAATATCGCTTCCTCCGAAGACGCTATGGCGCAATCTTCGTCAAATTGGTGTTAATGCTAAAAGCGGAACGATTATTTTCCATTTAATAATGTGTAATCACATACTCTCAGTTTAGTATTTCCTTCCACCAGCTATACTGACACACCACATGAATTCGAATTCCGTCCAACAACAAGTTCGAATATTCTTCAAATTGTTTCTTCTATTAAGTCGAATGCAACTGGAGAAGATTGAATACCAATTCGTTTCATTAAAATAATTTTACCTGCTATAATTCATCACCTTACACACATTACTAATTATTTTTTAATGACCTCAACCCTCCGTGATTGTTTGAAACTCAGTAATGTAATACCTGTTGCAAAAAAGATCTTTTCTTAAGATTTTCTCTGCCAATTACATTAGACCAATAAGCATCTACCTTGCTTTTCAAAGATGTTGGAGAAGGTTATAGCAAAGCAGATCTATAGTCATCTTCACTAGCGGTCTTTACTGTATCCTCTACAGTCCGGGTTTAGATGTATATTATTGAGAAGTGCAAGTGCACTGCGACCTATAAAAGATCTATTGTGCCCCCCTTACAAAGGCTCTAGCCGATGATATACTCGGCCAAGAGCACTTCCTCCAGTCCAGCTGCTCCAGCAAACCGGAATATCTTCAGTGGATCCAGCGAAGGTAAATCCGTTTCTGATAAGAGGTAGACACCAAGATGATTCCTTCTTTTGTGGATCAGTGCTTCGCATTCCATAAGAAGGTGCGCTGGTGTTTCTGCGAAGTCCCTGCAGAATCTGCAGTGTCCGTCTCCCTCTATTCCCAGTTTCCTAAGGTGCTCCTTAAGTCTGCAGTCACCTGTTAACATGCCTGCCAAGATGCGAAGCCGATTCTTACTAACTCTTAGGCAGGCTCTGCTTCTTTTCTGGTTGTATTTCCCCAGAAGTTCCTTTGCCTGTCTTATTTGGGGGATATCGTCCCAATGTTTGGCCCATTTGTTCTCTTCTTCTTTCCTTAAGTCTTCCCTTATTTTGTGGGGTCCCATCCCACAGAAGGGTTCTGGTCCAAGGAACAGCGTGTCTGATCCGTTTCTAGCTAGTTCATCAGCTGCTTCGTTCCCCTCTACTCCTACATGTCCTGGTACCCAGTAGAGAGTTACTTTGTTTGTTTCTCCCAGTTTGTTGATCCTGGTGAGACATTCCCATACCAGTTTGGATCTGATCTCACGCGAGGTCAGTGCTTTAATAGCGGCTTGGCTGTCTGATAGTATCGCGATGTCCTGCCCGCGATATTTCCTGTCTAAGTTGAATTGCGCGCATCTTTCGATCGCGTGAACTTCTGCTTGAAATATACTGGGGAATATTCCCAGTGATTCTGAGTATCTAGTCCTGGGCCCGTACACTCCTGCCACAGTGCCAGTAGATGTTTTCGATCCGTCTGTGTACCATTTAATTGTGTGTTGTTTACAGTCCGGGTTTAGAGCGGAGCATAGTTATTCGACAGCTATGGTAAATGTCCTGGACAACATAAGAATCAAATTTGATAAAGGGCATGTTACTTTACTATGGCTTCTTGATTTTTCAAAAGCTTTCGATACGGTGAATCATGAGCTCATTTTCTGGAAACTACGACGCTATTTTAATTTTAGCTCCAGTGCCACTTTTCTCCTTAAAATTTTTCTTACCGATCGGCTGCAAAAGGTTATAAGTGCTGGTAAATCTTCTGTGTTTAAACATGTTAAGCAAGGTGTACTACAGGGTTCAATTCTTAGTCCTATATTGTACTGTATGTTTATAAATGACGTCCCCCTGTCTGTAAATATATTACCGCTCATTTGTACGCTGATGATGTTTAGTTATGGCTTTCAAGGCCGAAAAGTAATATTAATGATCTCCCTTTACTCTTTAATCACGATATATCTTCTATTCACAGATGGTCGGTTGAGAATAGACTTGATTTAAATCCAACAAAGTCTCAAATTATAGCTATTTGTAATAGATCCTTAGACATTAGCCTTCTACCTGTTATATTTCTCTCTTGTTCCAAGCTTACTTATTCTACATCAGTCAAAAGTCTTAGGTTCATCATCAATCAAAACTTATCTAGCTATGATTATATAAACATGGTTGTGGGTCGTATTTAGGGCTGTCTTAGAAAGCTTTGGCTGTCTGCAAATTTTACTCCACCTGAAACTCGACGCAGTTAGTAATAGCCATATAATTCCCATAATTACATATGCTGAAGTAGTGTACAGTAACTTAGACTCCTTATCACAGGATAAACTCCAAGTTGCTTTCAACGATTCTGTTAGATATGTGTATATATGGATTAAGGAGGTATGACAGAATGTCTAAACTATCTCGTAATGTATTGGGCTGTTCTTTGCAGCAATACCTCAGCACGCATAACTGCACCTTTCTTCATAACATCATTTCTAGGAAAACCCCCGAATATATTTATAGCAAATTAAATTGTTCACGATCTCATAGAACACTTAACATCAATATACCTACATTACATTCAGATACCTAAACTCTTCCCGACTATTCTTTATTCACTCTATCAGGCTCTGGAACTTCTTGCGCATGAACATCAAAAGAATTAATAGCGCATTTCAAAAAATGTATTACTAAATATTACGCAATGCAGCAATAAAGTACACCCGAAATATTTTTTAAATAAATTGAAAATTGAAATTGGAGCATACGGTGAAAAAAGTTGGCAACCACTGAGCTAAGCCATACATATTTTCTTAATGTAAAATTCACACCCAATAAACATATGCAAACGCCCAAGTCGGATAAAGTGATTTTCAAAAACCATTTTTAAAAATATTTTTTGGATCGCAGTTACATCAGCCTGCTGCATATATTAATTTAGATTAATTCATTCATTCATTCATTTTCAATGGCCCGCTAATCCTTCATGAGGGTCGTGGGGGTAGGATGCTCAGGTGGACTCTCCATCCTTCTCGATCCTCCGTCATTGACTCTAATTCATCAGGAGGAATCCCTAAGCGGCTCCAGGAGAGATGTCGGACTTGATCCAACCATCTATTTCTAGGCCTTCCGCGAAGTCGCCTACCTGATGGCACGACAACCATGGCGCGCCTTGGAAGCCGGTCTGGGGGCATACGCACTACGTGACCAAACCATCGAAGCATAGATCGTTCCGTTCGGAGAAGTAGCTGCTCAACGTTGAGCGCCTCGCGTACTCTGGTGTTGCGCACTCGATCCCTACGAGTTATTCCAACAACACCGCGAAGGAACCTCATTTCGGCAGCTTGTATCCGCGATCTTATTCTTTCGGTCACTATCCAAATTTCATGACCATAGGTGAGAGTTGGAACATACACAGAGTTAAAAACCGATAGCTTAGCTTGAACACTAAGTTCGGCCTTCCTTATAACAGATTGGCCAAGCTCTCTCAAAATTGATCCAGCCTGACCAATTCTACAGGATAACTCGGCATTGCTCCTCCCATCACTCGTAAATAAAACCCCGAGGTACTTAAACTTCTCCACCTGCTTCAGTGGGACTCCACAAACATGCAGAGTGCACTGAATGGGTTTTTTTGGGAACGACCATTACTTCCTATTTGTTCACGTTGATCTTCATTCCAGCATCATCACAAACGGCTACAAACCTTTCGAGTGCGCGCTGAAGTTCGGTTTGAGAAGACCCAAGGATGACCAAATCATCCGCAAAGAGCAGATGACTAATCTTTGGTCTCCCACTTTGAAACATTCCCCGCCACGGCTGCGCTGTAACATCCAATAAATATATACAATGAAGAGGAGAGGTGAGAAAACGCACCCCTGGCGGAGTCCAACGCGCACAGTGAAAGGTATTGATTTAACACCATTTATCCGAACACAGCTTCTACAGTTTGTATATAAAGACTGAATCGCCCTTAACAGGGAACCATCAATCCCATACTCCTGCAGAACACTCCAGAGTTTGCCTCGAGGAACCCTATCATATGCTTTTTCCAAATCCACAAAACAAGTGTAGACAGGTTTGGCATATTCCCAGGCCTTCTCAAGAACCATTCTGAGAGTGAACAACTGGTCGGTTGTGCTTCTACCGGGACGAAAACTGCACTGTTCATCCCCCAAACTGTCCTCAACCACAGCTCTGGAACGCTTTTCTAGGACCTTAGCGAATACTTTTCCAGGGAGACTTAAAAGAGATATACCCCTATAGTTGGCGCAATCTCTTTTGTCCCCTTTTTTAAAAAGAGGAACTATCACCCCCATTTGCCAATCACCAGGTGTTTCACCGCATTCCCAGGCCACTTTAATGACACGCGAGAGCCATTGAACTCCCTCTTTACCTAAAGCCTTGAGCATTTCTGGCCGAATTTCATCAACACCAGCAGATTTACCAACTTTTAGCGCTTTGATCGCCAAAGTTACTTCCTCTACCGTAGGACTATTTTCCGCCCAACTCTCGACCATAGGTCTGTCATCTTCGGTGCCCTGTTCGGGATTGAGCAATTCTGAAAAGTGCTCGCTCCATCTGCGTAAGATGTCCTCCTCATTGGAAAGAAGTATACCGTCTTTGGATTTGACTCCTTCAACGATATTCAACTTTCTTCCTCTGAGTCGGCGGACGGTCTGCCAGAACATCTTATTTGCAGATCTGTGATCACGTTCCAATTTCTCGCCAAACTCCTTCCAAGACTGTTCTTTCGCTGTTTACACAGCTAATTTGCAAGTTCTTCGCGCCGTACCGATTTCGAGAATCGGAGTTCCCCAAGTGAATCTACACCTTAAAGGCTCTCTTCTTCTCTCTGATGGCTTCTTGAACTCCGGGCGTTTTAAACCAAGCAGTTCTTTTCTCACCACCAGCCGCCACACCAAGCCGCTTCACGCCACAAACATCTCCCGCAGAGGCAATAACCGCTGTTGAAAACAGTTGCCATTCTTCCTCTACATTTGATAGAACAGTTGAAATTCGTTCAAACCTTTCAGATATTTGCCGCGCAAATGTCTCCCGTATCTCATCGTCCTGTAACCTCTCCCATCGTATGCGTGTAACCATCCTTGGTTTACGCTTTGGTAGGGGAGGCACCCTCTCGCTAAGATACAATTTGCACAGCACTAAGTGATGATCAGTTGACAGTTCGGCCCCTCTCAATACGCGAACATCACAAACCATTCTCTTCAGACACGTTGGTACCACAAAGAAATCGATCAGCGACTTCTGCTGAAGACTCTGACGGTACCATGTGTATTTGTGAATGGCTTTGTGCGGAAAGATAGTGTTCATGATGGATAAGCCATTTTCACAACAAAAATCCAACAACTTCTCTCCGTTCGCGTTTTGATCAGGATCACCGTTCCTCCCAATCACACTCCCCCATGTCATAACATCTACACCCACATGAGCATTGAAGTCACCCATCAGGACAAAAGAATCCATATCTGCAACCTTTTCAAGGGCAACATCAATTTCATCTAAGAAAGCTGCGTACTCTGACTGAAGGTTCGGTGCATACACCTGCACCAATGCCAGAGTTGATCTTTCAAGCTTGAGCTTTAAGATCGCAACTCTCCCTCCTAATGGTATCCACTCTAATACTCTGTCTGTCAACCTGGGACTTGTGAGTATCCCCACTCCCGCCCGAGCAGACATTAAGGGTGCGACTCCTGACAGGAAGAGCTTCCACCCACCCGAAAGGTCCACAGTTTTAGAACCTCTCTGCTTTGTTGAAGAGACGCCAACTATATCTAGTCGACTTTTAACAGCCTCCCCAACAAGCTCAAGATCCTTCCCTGTGAGCAAAGAGACGTTCCATGTGCCTATCCTAAGTCGATGCCGTTGTCGAAATTCAGAGAGTCCATCTGTGCCCCTATCGGTGCACAGCGCGCTCACCCCTTGACTCCCGTAATGGTTCGCGAGACCATTGACAGGAAGCTCGTAGCCATTTCGGGTTTGACCCGGCCGGCTGCCGAGCGGGACAGGCCGACCGCCAGACGCTCGCATAGTGACACCCTTCAGGCCTGGCTCCAAAGTATGCCCTGGCTTACAATATCCGAGGCCGGTCGATTCCTTCTTGTCATCATGGGGTGTGCGCTTTGTTAGCCGTAACTGGATTGTATGGATGGGAATTAATTTAAAAATAAAAAATTATATCATTCTTCGAAATAATAACCGCTGCCATTCGATTGTTTTTGAGGCGAATGTAATATTCAAAAGCCTGAGTTCCAAACAGCAAGTATTCCATAAGGAATTGTCTAGATTCCGAAAAAAAAGTGGTATTCCGCGAAATGTTACGTGAGTATGGTGAGTAAAGAAGAACTTCATGTCCCAACTCTGCACGTTTTATAGATCGTTTTGACTATGTTGTCTTGCATTGTAGTGCAGAAGAAACCTGATAAGTGAAAATGAGCTGCATTGGACATTACCAGAATAATGTCATCTTCAAATAATTCCATCATTGTTTCAAGAAAATTTCATCGATTTTCGTATTCTTGAGGGAGTAACTCTTGCACTCTTGTTGTTAAAACTCTAAAAGAGCCAGTGACCGCAGCTACAACCTCCAGCAACAACATGAAGCCAATAACCGCAGTTGCATAATTCAGCAACATGCCGGATGCCAAATAACCCAGTTTGTCGGAAACTGTTAATATGGCATCTGCAACGAACGTTGCCATCGACTGAGGTTACTAACACTGCGAAGCGAAAAGCATAGTTTTCCAACACCAAAATCATCGATTAAAACCAATTTGGAAAAGTGTCGTGTTCGAAGTTCATGTCGATTGTCAATAAATAAAGTTGTTGTTTCTGATTATCTAATTGTTCATTGTTTTTCATTTCTCGTGGCACGTTGACTGGCAGACCGGCGCGCGGAGCTCTGTTCAATGGCCTCCTTCATCCGTTGGATGTTTTCTGACGTTCTGTCTTCGACCCGTTTTTTTTTTTTTCAATGCCGAGGATGTCGCCCTGAAGTCTTGAACCCATTTCAGTATCGTGCTTCGGGAAATCGGAAATTGCGTTGAACTCGGACCATAGATTTACCATGTTTAATTTAATGTTCTACCGCAAAAGCGTGGTATGGATTGCTCTATGCTTCAGTGCTAGCTGAAATGGCATCACTTGGGAATCAAAGTGGACCCACCGTGCAGTCTATATACCCACCACAAACGACGCCCACACAGTCTGAAACTACGGTTTCTTCTGAATCACCCTGTATGTGTGTAACGCGTTTATTTATAACTAGCTGACCCTTACTCGCCTTGCTTCGTCCGCATTTTGGTTGACGCTCATTTACTTATTTTTGAAATATAATTGCCAACTGAATACAATACTGAAAATGTGTAAACTCATTATAACTTCCCCAGTGTGAATCCCCACCAGAGCACACAGTTTTTCTTTCACATACATAAATACATCAAATCAAATTTACTTTTTATAAAAATAAGGAGGATGGATAAAAGGTGTTGATGAAAACGATATGCTCATATGTATGAAGGGAACCACTGAAAAGTGGCTACTGATGTTTTTTGCAATGATTGATTTAATTAAAAAGGGTTCAAATTTTCAGTAACTCGGAGCTTTCATTATGTGACTAAATAAAGATTGCATAAGCTTATAGCAACCGGTCACTCGCATTTGACTTAACCAAAATAGAACTTAGAGTAATGTAGCCAAATGCCTAGTGGATACCAGACAAACGGCCTCTCAAATTTAGGACTTACTTACCAACATTGGCGATATATTTCGACCATCGTTACAATGTTCAACTCATCCAAATCGTTTAATGTCCCCTCGATGAAATTCGTTTGCCAAATTCCCTTGTATCTACGACTGTATTCGTTGAGTTGGAATAAATAAGTTTATTGAATTATTGAGTTGTGTTCTATGTAAGGCGATTTATTGACTTTGTAAAACTTTTATTCACTTCAATAATGTGTTTTACACACAATATATTGTTGTTGTTTGACACCTGGATAAATAACCTTACGGACTCATGGGAACAATTTTCCCCAAAGTTCTGTATTGTTTCTGGAATTGCCTAAAGTGATGTAAGATCCAGCAATAACTTTCTCTTTTGACATTTAACAATTATTGGAATAGGGGAATAAACCCATCGAGTAGAGGGATGATATAAGATTGTTATAGCAAAAAATAGAACAAGAGATGCATAAAAAAGCTGGGAAGGTCAGAATTTTACAGAGAATCAGCGGTATCGTGCTGTATTTCATTTCCATTTTAATTTTGAATTTGTACACTTCCATAACGTGAACGTTTCTCAGAATTCCTACTTAATTTTATATGTTCTTTCATCGAATACCCGAAATATAAATACAACAACTGAAAAGAAGGTTAAATTACCCAAAACCTTTGTATTAAAATTGCTTAGGTTGTTCTCGGAAGCTAAACTTTTCACAGATTTATTTACTCGAGGCAATTCGACGTAAAAACGGAAAGTTATTGTTGAATGAGAATGCTCAAAAGTACGCGAACCTGAACCTGGCAACAACATTTAGTGACTTCTTCATTCGTGAGCAAAGAATTTGAAGCGGCTTAGACATATGACAAAATATGATATGTACGTATATGGCACACATTCACATCACCGATGATGTGCTTAAAATTTCGCGATGAACAGACAGTAGTCAAAAGAATTCTTCTGCTTAAGCTCCGCAGTAAATTCTACCAAAAGCATCAGTAGCGTAGTCGGTCGGAAAACTGTTCTTGGAAACCGTTGTATCTACGACCTAAGAAGGTAATTGAGTTATAAATCCTCCTACGGTTTAGGACCCAATCCTAATCTATAAATGTACCCTAGAGAGCTTCGATACAAACTGTACAGATTATACAATTGTACTGCGACCTACATAGTGATCTTTTGTATATAGAAAAGAATGCGTAATGCAAATTGTGTCCTAGCTGAATTTTTTAGACTGAGAAGGAGATCATATTAGATGGGAAGATGAACCCTTTATAAAAATGTTTTAGTCTTTTACGATCAATGGCGGGACGTTCACACATAATGGGCTCGGCAGTTTAAGTGTCCTCAAGACATAGTTGGCATGTGTCTGATTGGCTCTTTCCTATTTTCTTAAGGTGGTATTTGAGAGAACAATGACCAGTATCGGAGTCTATTAAAAATGTTGCATAGAGCTTTTTCATTGTTATCCTAATACCTATACATATAAAAAGCTCCTGTCACTGTTACGCTAATCTCCGAAACCACTCAACCGATTTCAATGAAATTTTATGAATGTGTATGGTTGGTTTCAGCTTGAAAGATAGGATAGTTTTGGACCCGATAGGTGGCGCTGTTGTCGAGATCTTTTTTTTTTTTTTTTTCAGCAAAACATTTTTTTTTTTTTTTTCAAATTTCTCATCCTAAGATACATTAACCACAGATTTTAACTACCCTAAACCCTCGCCCTTCAATATTTTTTAATGCGGTTTCCAGGATGTTTTATAGGAAAAAAGGGCTATAATTAATTTTTTTTTTAAGTTGCATAATTCAAGTTGTGTAAGCTTTCAAGAAATGGCGGTGTAAACAAATCTATTGACATCTGTACTACGCATCTAGAGAAAATACCGCACTTAAATATTGTTTTATTTTCTGTGCTGATTTAAACGTTTCCCTGATGCTACAATTTTTCTGAAGTGCTCCACGGCTATACGAACATACGAGTAAACAACGTGTGAGTTTAGTTTTATTTTTTTCAGATATACATTCGTCTTCCTTTTTCAACGAGGTTATGATCCAAAAACAATGGGATCATAACCTTCACGCTTCACCGCTTTTCTACTGACCCGCCTGTGGGGTTTGTCTATTTGACCTCAGAAAATATCATTTATCGATTTTAGATCATTCGGTTACTGAGGCCAATGAAATGCCGATGTCGTCGCATTTATGTGATCCAGGTGTTTATAGGCCTGCCTCTTCTGCGTCGCGTTGTCTTTGGAACTTTCATTGATATCGCCTTTTTTACAGGGTTCAAATGATCACTTCTTTGAACGTGGCAATACCAGCTGAGCCGGCCGCCCTCTATTTTTCGTGAGATGGTTTCCTTGACGTGAAGGCTTCCACGGATCTTCGAACTTCTTATTCGATCAAGCTCTATCACTCCTGCTGTCATGCGAAGCATCTTCATCTAAGCCGCCTTTAATTTACTCTCATACTTTTTGTACATCGTCCAACATTGTGAACCGTATGTGAGCGCTGGATGCACAACTGCGGCGTAAAGCTTTGCTTTCAATTTAGGGGGCATTTTTCTGTCACAAAAGATAGCGGAATTTTCTCGCCACTTCATCCAGCCTACGCTTACGCGATGATTGATGTCGTCATCGCAAGTTGCTTTGCCATTGATCATAGATCCCAGATATTTGAACTTTATGGATTTGGGAAGAACTGTTCCATTCAAAGAAATGTCTGGAATAGGCCTGAGTGGATCAGAGAAGGGGCAGCACAAGTACTCTATCTTTTTTGAACTAATGCGATACTCATTTCCCTCAAAAACGTCCACCCACGCATCAAGTGGTCGTTCCAGGGATGTAGGATCCTCACTTATGATGGCTCTATCGCCAGCAAAGAATAACTGATGTACCTTGGGAACCGTCACTTTACCTTGATGCAGATAGTCAAGGACTGTAATAAAGAGCAAAGGACGTAAAACGCTTCCCAAGTGCACCCCGTCTTGGATTGGGAACTCTTTGGTTACTCCTGTGGGACATCTCACTTTTGTCTTTGCTCTTTCGTACGTGTCCCTGATCATCTGTACATATATACCTATATATGTATATATATATATATATTTAATTATATTTATTTTTTTTTATTAGTACTGTTATTTGTTTGTCATCTTTTATTTGGATTTTATTTTAATTGTGCTGTGTATTATTTTTATTTCGAGTAAAATGCCGCGAAGAAGGTCAAACCTTATTAATACACGCAGAATAGGAGTGTTCAAGCCATCTTTGGCTTGTTGAACGTATCTTAAAAATTCCAGCAGTTATATTAAGTTGAATGGTTAGATGTCGCTTCATACAATCTATTTGAGATCGGAAACCGCTTAGCCATATTCTTTAATTGCCGATATTCGGCCTTCTTGATTTTGACCTCAACGAGGTAAGTTCGATACCTCCGTACAAAGAAAAATAAAGAGTTGTACTGATCCAACGGAAAATCCTCTTTTTTTCTTGGTCATCACCGAAAATCATCGAGCAACCAGCAGGGGATACTACTCACCCCAACAAGGAGCACGATGCCAACAAAATGCAAGAAACAATAGAACACAGGCACAAACTGCGCAAATTAAGAATATATACGAATAGTTAAAATCAGAGCAGTAGAGAGACGTACGCAAGAATCTGAAGCACGTCGCAACGAAGGCTTGCGGCAAAACGCATAAAAGCGAGAGCGGCGCGTCAAAACAAGTTGTAAATTATCCAACTGAATTTTTAAATTCACTAGATATGCCAGGAATGCCACCACACAATCTTCGATTGAAGATTGGTTCGCCGATAATTCTGCTTCGTAATTTAAACCCACCAAGATTATGCAAGGGCACACGTTTGGTGATCAAACGGATCACAGGAAATGTTATTGAAGCAACCATTTTGAACAGAAAGTTTAAAGGAGAAATCGTTCCACGTTTCCCAATGATACCGTTGGAAACTACAATCCCATTCAAACGGCTTCAATTTTCCATTCCTTTGGTCATTGCAAATGACCATCAACAAATCAGGGCAGATAATGTCCATTTGTGGCCTGGACCTAGAAAATCCATGTTTTTCCTATGGCCAATCATACGTTGCACGCTCACGTGTGGGTAAATAATCTATTCATATTGGCAAAAGACGGACTGGCAAAAAATATTGTTCACCAAATCGCACTACTTTAAATCTAAATTCATTACTATAATTCAAAACAACAACATTGTTTAAACTTATCGATTATCAATTAAGAATTTTCAACTTAATAATTACACTTGAATATGAGATGAATAAAAAATGAAATAAAATGTATAGAATAATCCGGTCGGATTTTTATTTATTTTCTATTGTACAAATGCATAACATATCTTACAACAGCACCAAAAGATAAAAGGCGGTCTGTAGCAGGACAACATCTGCCCAGAATGACTCGTAATCCATAAATTTCTTTGTATATCTTTGACCTGTTCCCAACGATCTAGCTCTATTTTAATTCGACTGATAAGTAACCCACAAAGGGGTTCAGGCCCTATAAATTTGGCCTTAAGACTCCATTTTTTTGCCAAAGAGTCTAGAGCCGGCCCAGAAGGCTTTGGTCACCTTTGATGCAATTCTGTCTAGACGTAGTCTGTGGGTAAATTTTTGGTCAGGGTTACCCCTATATATTTAACTTCACTGGAACGGTTAAGTTGCACATCATTTAGTGTTAGTGTCTGGAGATTTGGTGAATAAAATGATGAGAGTTTTTGATGGATTGACTTCTTGTTATGACTCAAGTTAACGCACGAATTAAACTCCAGTTTATATTAATGCTCCTTGTTAATATAATATATTGCAAAAGGGTTAGCATGCGATTCAAGCCACAGAGGACAAATACCTGGCTTAAAGACATTATGATAGGTAATGCCAATTGTGCACGGTTATTGCAACGCTCTCCTGGGTTGACTAAACTTTTGGAGTGGTTAGTATACACTCCTTATTATGTGCCCTTACAGTTGCCTTGGAGCTTTGGACGGTTCAACAGTGCCCCACTTCACCGCGAGGAGATGTTGAGGTGGCCCTCTGTCCCCGTGTGATTATTTCTTATAGTGCTACTTGAAAGTGTAAGGTGTTAACCTGTACCTATCATCCCAAGCGAGACCTCGTAAGGCAAAGTGGATAAGCCTGCGCTGGACAACTTCAATACGCGATATACGAATTTTGTAGTAGGGTGATCATACATGGCTAGAATACTCAAGGTGAGATCTGACGAATTTAATGCGAAGGGATTTTTGACACATGGGTTTAAGAATTCCTTAGACCAACATTTATTTCCCTGTCACAGATAACAACCAGATATGCAAAGAAGAGACTGCGGGAATAAGCATGCAGTAAATGAAGTAAGCCTTGGACGTGGTGGGAGGCGCTTGCAAGAATATATGATGGTTTGACATTTATCTACATTGAGATCTAAAGGATTCTTGTAACACCCGACTGAAAACCGATTCAAGTCATCATGCAGTGGGCAAGAATCAGGTCATTGTGCCAAAGGAGCTGCCTTGAGGGACTCTATAAGTGGATTTAATGGGATCAGAAATGAAAGATCTCAAAAGAACTTCATAGTGCCGATCTTCCAAATAAGATTTGATCCCTAAGACGAAATCCTATGGAAAACCGAGCGCTTTGAGCTTGAGAACAATGATTGCGTGCGAAATTTTGTCGAAAGCATAGCTAAAATTAGTAGCAAATACGAGTACATCAATTTCTTTGCCATCTTCCAATACACACAGAGTTCTGGATACAAATTCGGCTAGATTAGTGGTTTATGATGTGCCCATTAAAAATCCACGTTGATTTGGACAAAGGATAGACTTGCAATGAAAGAATATTGCATCATAATCGGTGCTTATTTTTTTGTGTAGAAAGGTGGAAACCTTGCATAGGCACCGATATTCGGAGTCCATCGGTAGTCCCGGATTCTTGCCGACTAAAAACACCTCCATCGAATATTTCGCAACTGAATTATACCCTCGTGGAACCACCGTGCTAAAAGGCGAGTCGAGTCGAAAACATCCAAGGCGCTGTCAGTCTTCTGGTAGTGTAAAGATGCTTTTGGCAAGACATGGGGCTTGTCACCGAATAAGGTTCTCTGGATCTACACGGCTATGATAAGCTCATTTGTCACGTATGCGTCGGTTGTTTGGTGGAAGGGGCTCGCACGTAAATATGTGGTTGTCTTTTGCGCCAAATTCCAAAGTACGGGTTGTCTCAACTGCACGGGAGCTTGTCCGAGTTACCCTGAATCTGCTCTAGATTCTTTGCTAAACTTATCTCCCCTCGATACGTATATCATGGATTGCACTATCAAAGCCATCCATCGTCTTAGGCTTAGGTTTTTGGTATCCTCCACACTGGAATTTTGATGAGCTTGCGCGACACTTATCGTACGACTCTGGTATTATGGATATGCCTTCTGATGCAATGATACCAGAACTTCAGCTGATGCGCAAATTCAGAGTCGATATTCCTTGTATTCAGGACTGGCTTCGGCCAGAGTCTGAGCCAGGAATGGAATGTAGTCGTATTGTCACGGACGGTTCCAAAACAGGTCAAGGATCTAGCGCTGACTGACTTCTGACTTATTTCTCGTTAGCCAAATATGCGTCTATTTTCCAAGCGGAAACTTATGCAATCCTATTGGCCATGAACTATATTGTGAAGAACAGGTGGTAGGGAAGGGCCATAGCATTTGTGTCTGTAGTGACATTCAGTCTGCGCTGAAGGTCTTGCTTAACCCTTCCTTAACGACTTCCAAAATAGGTCGTGAAACCAAAAACTCTTTGAAGTCGGTCGCAAGCCTGAATTCTCTGTCACTTATCTAGTTCCCAGGTTACGCTGGGATTTTGGAGAACGAGATCTATGATGAGATTGCTAGACAAGACTCAGACGATGCTTCCCCAGGTCCCGAACCCTCATTGGGTTTCCTGCGTCCTCGGTTAGGGCTTCCATTGACGATTGGGTTTCTCACGAACACAATTGTGTGTGGTATGACTCTCCAGGATGCAGGATGACTAAACATATGCTCCCGGACTTGTGTTAGAAATCAGCGGCATTATCGCTGGCTCTCAGCAGAAAAGACTGTAGACAACTTATTGGCGTCTTGACAAGCCGCTTCGCTTTTGCGAATCACCTTAACATACTTAAGTGAAACTACAATCTGCGACGCTTGTGGAGAGAGCGACCACACCGCCAAATATTATCTCTATGAGTATGGCCTTTGCTCATATCAGGTGGCAGATCCGCGGTGCTGATGTGGTAAGTGCTGGTGCTGCAAGCTCCTCATCACTGAAGCGCTTACTTGGCTTTCTTAGAAAGACAAGGAAATTTCAATAAAATTGGTAAACCATGGTTTGCTTTCTGGTAGTACAATGGATATACTGACGGCACAAGAACTGACGGAGTTAGTGGAGGTGTTTTCCCTGACAGACTTAATCTTAAGCTCACTTTCCGTCAACCAAATCATTGTAGCGTGTTCCAGGTAGAAATAATGGCGATAAAGGAGGTCTTATCTTGGCTAAAGAAAAACGTGATATCCGCCAATGACAACCGTATCTTTTCAGATCAAATGCAATCAAATCCTTGGAATCGATCTCTATAAATTCAGTAGTATCCCTAGACTGCCATTCGTCTGTTAAGGAGATATTGGAGCAGTTTAATATTCACCTCCCTCTGTTGGGTGTCGGGGCATAGGGATATTCCGGGAAATTTTAGGGTTGATGAACTCGCCAGAATAGGAACAACTGTACCCATCCTTTCAGACAGGGATAATCTAGATATATCAATCGCTGGTTGTAAATTTAAATTCCAGCTGGATGCAATCGAAAGAACAAATCTTATGTGGACAAGTGGTACAACATGTCTAGCGACTAAGCGGATTGTGCCCAATTTGGATCCGAAACGCTCGAAGAAATTGATCTATCGCAATCGATTGCATATTGGCTCTATTATATGTGTAATTACAGGACACTGTCTAATAGGCAAGTATGCAACAAGGCTTGGCGTATATTCAAGTGATTTTTGCAGAAACTGCATAGACGAAGAAGAGGAAGAACCCATTCCTCACCTTCTTTGTGCGTGTGCAGCTTTCTCCCTTATAAGAGAGCTTCACCTAGGAGCTTTCTACTTTCACGATTTAGTCGATCTGATAGATTTAGACATCAGAAACCTCCTTCGCTTCATTAGAAGCTCTAATTGGTTCTAACGAGTAGGCTGGGATTACATGATCCTTCGTGCTACCACAACGGACCTTCCTTGGTCTATGTGTGTTGGCGTAAACTGGCAGCCACTTCAACCTAACCTAACTTAGTACAATGGAACAGTTACGTCTGAGTGCTTCAGTCGAGCGTTTCCTATCCCGACAAAAAAAAAGAAAAAAAAGTAAGTATTGCTTCGCGATGGTCGCTTTTCGCTATTGAGTGCTGTCATTAGCATTACAAATGCCTTCTAAGCATCTTAGATCGCTAAGAATTCTTGCCAGCATGTTGCTTACCGCATCCTGTTTTCTTCACCGGAGATGGTATGGCTTACTATATTTTCTACGCCGAATTTACTCCGCAGTATTATTCTTTCGTTTTCGTAATGCGGACATTGGAAGACGCACGTGTTCTACGTTCTCTGAGACATTATCACGCCGAAGGCAATATGGTACAGTCTCGTGCTGGCGTTTAAAAATATACTCTCTGTAGCAGCCATGGCCCGTTAAAACCTGCGTCATGTGAAAATTTGTTTCGCCATGCTTCCGATTGATCCAGGTGCCGACCCGTGGTATCAGCCGATGCGTCCATCTTTTTTTCGGCGATTTCTCCCACTGCGATATCATCCGCAAAACTGATAATTGATGCCTCCCGTAGGGTTGGCAGATATCATCGCACATCACGTTCCACAGCAAAAAATCTGCACTCGATCTTTGAGGCACACCACCGATTATTTGGTGCTTGTTGATTCCGTCGACGAAATCATAGAAGAGGACCCTGTCGGTAAAATAACTCGAAATAATTTTTAGTAAATTGTATTCGATGAACACAGTGCATTATACGTTGCCAATTCGCCGAATTGGACGCGTTTTGCACATCCAGCGTTATTAAGGCGCAGTATTTTTTAGTGCCTGCTCTCCAACGGTTTCCTTCTATAGCGGCTTGGACTCTACTTGTTACCATGTTGGTAGCATCTATTGTTCATCGCGAATTACAAAAATCGTACTAGTGTTCCGCAAGATCGTTCGCTGCTTCGATGGCAGACTCAAGCCTATTAAATATTAATCGTTCGATGATTTTTACCATCGTGTCGAGCGTACAAAAGGGGGCGATAAGGCGAGAGTTACATTGGCGTTCTGTTTCCCTATGGCAACAATACTAGTCGTTGTCGTTTCCAGGGCTTTGGGAAGACTTTGGTATGCTAGACAGTTTAGCGATGGGGCGAATTGGAAATATCATTTTTACCAAATTTTTGTGAATGGGAATTATATGTGAAATCTCTCACAGCTCTAAAAAAGCATATCTGTTTGTTTCAGATGGTGATTAGGTAGGTAAGTAGAAGTGGCGGTTCTGTAAAAAAAAAACAGAGACCCAATTAGCACAGTTGTGCCGTTTTGATACCACGACTCATGCGACTTTGGATGTTGATGTATGTTGGTGAGGACAATCTAGAGCCAGCCTGTGGAGTTTAAGAAGAGGGTTAGCTCATTTATGTTCTTACCCGAGATCTCCTCAAGTGAATTGTAGAAGGGTTTGCCTAATGCTTGATGTCTAGCCCTAGCTAGTGCTGGACAATTGCACATGTAGTGGATAATTGTTTCCTTTTCGGTGGCTACGTTGCAACTACGGCAGTGTGTATTATATGAGATACCTAGTTTGGCTGCGTGCTCTCCTACCGGCCAGTGTCCCGTGATTATCGCGATTGTACGGGCAATGTCTTTGCGCGTTCTGTTCAATAGGGCGGTTGTTTTGGTCTTGTTGTAGTTAAGCCACATCTTTCTGGATATGATGCAGTTCGTTAACCTGGACCATTTAAGGTTAGGTTTTCGAAGAAAGATTGAGGAGATGTTTGCCTTAATTGCTCCGAGCGGGGTGTGAGCAAGTTCAGCAAGTGAGCATTGAAGGGCTGAGCCTCGCCTGGCCAGTATGTTCGTTGCCATCAACGTTGCTGTGGCCTAGAACCCAGCTTGGCTATCGATTAAAATTGCGATTCTTTGCCTTGATAGTGTATTTGTGTGTGACTTGATTTGACGACAGGCTTCGCGAATGGCGAGTACTTCTGCTTGAAAGACGCTGGTAACGTCCGGGAGTCGATACGATCTTGCGATGTTCAGGGACTCCGAGAAAACACCCGCACCAACCCCACAGTCCATTTTTGACCCATCGGTGTAGACTGTTAGATCGAAACCACTGGTCGCCTGTCCATCTTCCCAATCTTTTCTTGTAGGGAATTGTATAATTGTAATCTGGCACTTTAAACAGCTGTTGCGCCAAATATTTATTTATTTATTTAGATCTAGGGGTAAAAGGTGTAGCAGAACTGTTAGAGCGCCTGACGGAGTTGACCGTAGGGCACCTGTGGTGCCTATGCATGCTGCTCTTTGCATCTTATTTAGTTTGATTATGTTATAGGCTTTTTTAAGTGCCGGCCACCATACTATCGACCCGTAGGTAAGGATTGGGCATACTACGGCTGTGTACAACCACAGGGTCAATTTTGGTTGCAGGCCCCATCTTTTGCCGAAGGTTCTGTTGCAGGCATAGAAGGCTATGCATGCTTTCTTTACTCGTTCGTCTATGTTTGGTTTCCAGTTAAGTTTAGGATCTAGAATAACTCCTAGGTAGTTAGCACTGGAAGATAAGGAGAGTATCTGACCGTTTAATCGAGGAAGATTGAAGTCGGGTATTTCGGTTTATGTGGTGAAAAGCATCAGTTCAGTTTTATTTGGGTTGACTCCAAGTCCACACTTTTTGGCCCGTGCGGTGACTTTACTTAGAGCACTCTCCATGATCTCACTTATCACGGGAGGGAAAAGGCCCGACACTAAAATCACAATGTCGTCCATATACCCAACTACTTTAATTCTTTCTCTGTCTAAGCATAAAAGAATTCTTTTCATGACTATTAGCCATAGTAGAGGTGAGATGACTCCACCTTGGGGCGTTCCTCTACTGGCAAATTTGGTTATGGTGCTGTTTCCTAGAGATGCCTGAATAGTTCTAGTGCTGAGCATAGAGACTATCCATTGGCTTAGGTAGGTTTCTATGCCCAGCTCCGTGAGGGACTCTAGAATTACTTCAGTATGTACATTGTTAAAAGCTCCTTCTATGTCTAGAAAGGTAGCTAAAGTGTATTCCTTATACTGTAGGGATTTTTCTATTGTTCGCAATACTTCATGACGAGCTGTTTCTGTAGATCTTCCTTTGAGGTATGCGTGTTGGGATTTGGAAAGAGATGACTCGATTGTATATCGCAGATGGTTGTCTAGAAGGCGCTCGAGGGTCTTCAAAACGAAGGAGGTCAGACTGATTGGTCTGAAATCTTTCGCGTTCTCATGTCCGCGCCTCTCCACCTTCGGAATGAAAACCACTCTCACCCGTCTCCATGAGTGGGGTACATGGTTATTTAGGATGCAGCTCCTGAAAATCGGCACGAGCCATGGGATTGCTACCTCTTGCATTTTTTGTAGCATAATGGTCAGAATGCCATCTAGGCCTGGCGATTTGTAAGGGGCTCTGAATGGCCCAGGAGATTTTTTCTTCGGTAATAATGGGTATTATGTGTTCCCAGGATTGCAGGCATTGCGAACTGTTAGGTTCAGTGTAGCTGTCTTTAGATCCAGATGGTGATTACTTTGAGCTCTTTAGCGTTACCCTTAACTTTCGGTATTACCTCATAAGGTGCTCAACTCCAACTGCACATACTTCGGTATTGGGATATTAGTTTCGCAGAATCCTCTCAATTATAAATTCCCTTTTTAATGTCTAAACTCTGACTGAGTTATCTTCGCATAAAGCTGAAACTGCAACCAACTTCCTATTTATTGAAAGATCTTTCTCGGTTTTATGGAATTAAGGAATACTTTCTATGAAATACATCAATAGGCAACCTTAACTTTATTTACTCTATTTATTGTTTATTTCATTCCCAATATCGTAATCATCTACTCGAGTTCGTAATCGCCTTTGAAATATTAATAGTCGTCAAAACAAAAGTTCTAAAATAGCCTTAATACCCGAATAAGGATACTCGTATCATTCTTCGCACCCTAATCATAAAATAAACAACACAAATTGAGAAATCACATTTCACATCTCCCCCATATGGGAAAAAAATCAAAACATCATAACACTCCATCCAGCAATCGCCCCCTTTCAGCACATAACTTGCGAATCATATCGCCTAATGAATATTATTTTTATATTGAAAGTCATGCAACTCATTGCAAATATTTGCTCGCGAATAAATTCAGTTTGCGTACCCGCTGCTGTTTGACTTGTCGTCGCTTATAAAAAATATACACTCACCCTTACACATTAGAAAGCGGGAGGAAAGGAAGGAAGGAGCATACACAGCACCCCCTCATCTGATGAGAAATCCTTCGAGAATTTAAGTTGAAGAGCTCGCCGCATTGAACGATGAAAGAATTAAACTTTGTACGAGAAGGAGCATCTCCCAGGATGCGTGGACTATGAATAAATAGAGCGAAAAACAACAAACAAACGAGAACACAGAGTGGGATTGGGATTCGAATTGGATACTAAACAACTCAATCGATTGCCTTATGGCATTGCCACAGTTACTTTTGCTCCCCTCGATACAATAAAGTATCTCCGACAAGCTGGTGCGTTCTTACGACCCACACAACCAACATAGAAAAGGGCAAACCATAATAACAATAACGATTATAACAGTATAACAATAAATTTGTACTTAATATTCACGACGATGATCTCGAGATGGGATATGATATGCCATCGTGGCCATTACGGATGCCTATCCCCCAATGGCCCTACTTAGCCCGGCTCATTGAGGAGAAAATGACTGAGGAATTGATTACCGCACATGGCATCGGTTTGGTTAATGATCAAAGGATGATCTTTGCCTTTAGTTGGGGTTGACTGGAGAGTACCTATTGCCCTATAGTCTCACAATGGCAGCACCCTCCTTCGATGGGATATCTCTCATTGATTTTCCATAATCTTTCGAGTCCTTTTGCTTATGGAATCACATAAGCGTACATATGCGCGCACATAAAAAGGGATGTGGTGCCATTATATGTATGTGTGGGAGGTGGGGGATGTGATGGTGGCAGATGGGGATTCTTAGGCAGATGCTGCTGGTGGGGATTGTTTACATTCTCGAACAATATGCTTTCTAGAATATGAACTGCTTAAGGATTGCGTATTAGCGCCGGATTTATTCTTCTTCACAATTTTCCAATCAATTGGGATTTCTGAAATTAAATTTCGAGCGAAAAGCCACCGCAGGCACAGAGTGTTTGTGTGTGCTCCTTGCGCGCCATGGATGGGTGTTGTGGTTTCTTTAGGGAAATTTAATGTGAATGGAAGAGACTATAGACTATAGACTAAAGACTCCTTTAGGTGCTATAAGAACGAAAGGAGAAAGCATCCGTGGGCGGTTGCTTTTCTTGAGTGCAGGATTAGTGCTTGTTGTGCGCGCCTGGAAGTAGAGCGGTTGTTTTTCGTATTTTTTTATTTGCACAGAATGTGTAAATGAGTTCGAGAATGGGATACCAGGCGATAGAAGAAGAGGGTTTTTCCTGCGAAAGAGGAAGAGATTTTCCCCGTTTAATTACGGTTCATGAATTCATTTTTCATGTTAATGAATATCGATGTTTGGCTTTGCCGAGATAAATGAGTGCGAAAAACTGTTTTGTCCTAGGTCTTATAGGGGCTTAGGCAAAAGGATTTGGATGGATATCGTGGTTGGTCAGTTGATGGGAAATGGAATGATAATAAAATTCTTGAGGTGCTCTTGAAATTTTCTTGAATAACTATAGTAGTATGTCTAACCACTGTGAATTCCAGTACAGTATTCCAACGGGAAGTGGAACCTTTTGAAAAGGCGTATCAATCTGATTTTATGATATTGTAGTATCAAGTACATCGTTAGGTACTTTGTGCAACGACATCTATTGCCTACTAGTAGTAAATATTCCAACCTGATGTGCTTACGTTCCAACCTGGTGTGCTTACGTTCCACAATTGTTCCACACAATATCCCAATATTCCAGGATCCTCGATTCACCCGGAGAAACATCTAGCATGTTCTAGAACCCCTTACAATTTCCTATAAATACCCATACCACAACCACCGTGGACACAGTTGGTTATAAGTGCATACAGTGATTACAAGAGGGAGATTCGACCAGTGGTGAAAACAAGCGACGTATTGAAAGTAAATCTGTAGCGACAATTAAAATAAAGTGATTGAATACTGAGTTGAAATAAAGTTAGTGTTTGATAATAAATAAACGATTAAAATACACAAAAGACGGTTTTATTTAAACGAACCCCAGCAAGAATATTACATTGGTGTCAGAAAAGTGGAATAAAACAAATTTTGTGTATTGCTTATTGTGTAAGTGAAAAGAAAATGGTTCGGAAATTGCTAGAAGATTTGACATTGGTGCAACTAAAGGAAGCACTGAGCCAGCGGGATCAGCCTACGGCTGGTACGAAGAGAGAATTGATCATTAAGTTGCGGAAAATAATGACGGACGAGGGTACAGATCCTGAAACAGCTTTGTTTGACGTCGAAGAAGAACAAGTAAGTACGACGAGTGACATGTCGGCTTTAATGAAATTGTTATCTGAAAAATTCGAGAAGATAGATAATTCTTTCGATGAGCAAAAGAATTCTCAAAATGAAAAATTCGAGAAGCTAGAAAATTCCTTGACTGAACAAAAGAATTCTCTAGACGCTAAGCTAGACGTGCAAAACAAGAAGTTCGAGATGCTAGAAAATTCTTTGGCTGAGCAGAAGAATTCTCTAGATGCTAAGCTCGACGAACAAAAGAACTCTCTGGAACATCAGCTATTCGATCAAAGGAGTGTTCTCGAAAGCAAATTCAATGAACAAAATAAAAGTTTGGAAACAAGATTTGGAACAATTGATGAGAAGTTTGAAAACGTAGAGGCAAAAATTGAGACATTTGAAACAGCCATTGAAGGAAGATTCGAGAGTGTTGAAACGAAGTTCGAGGCTGTTGAAGGAAGATTCGAGAATTTGGCAAAGGAACTCGAATGCGTGAAGAAACAGAAAGTTCGGGAGTATTCAACCGACTGCCCGAGAAGGAAAGAGATGCAGCCTCCCGTCTTCGATGGACAGACATCATGGCCAATATATAAGAGGCAGTTCGAAGCTGCGGCAATGACGAACAACTGGGAAGATGAAGAGAGGTCCATTGCCCTCACGCTTGCGCTTAGAGGATCAGCTGCAGAGTTACTACAAACTATTCCCGAGGACAAACAACGCAACTACGACAGTCTGGTGAAAGCCATTGAGATGCGATTTGGGGACGACCACATGCAGCAAGTATATAGGGTCCAGTTGCGCAGAAGGTCCCAGATGAAGGGTGAGACACTCCAGCAGTTACAAGCAGACATCGAGCGGCTGGCACATTTGTCCTATCCAAACGCCGGTGAGGAGATCATTAACGAGATGGCAACCGAAGCGTTCACCCATGCCATAGCTGATGCGAAACTACAAATGGCGGTAAGAATGGCTGGAAGGAAAACGCTCGCCGAAGCTTTGGCGTTTGCTCTGACAATGGAGGCCGCAGACCAGGCCTGTCAGGGAATCCACCGTGTGAGGGAAGTAGCCGCCATCGAATGCTCTTGCCAGAGGATGGACGTCGAAGACCGAAACAACGCTCGTGGAGGACAAATTCGTTGCTGGAACTGCAACAAAATAGGACACCTACAACGGCAATGCAGAAATCCACCCAGACGCGGAAACTGTCCAAATTGTGCGAATAGGCGACGCAACGAAGAACCATCCTATAGGGACAACATCCAACCTGTTGGCCAGGCTTCTCGAAACCAGGAGTCGGGAAACGCCTAAGAGTCAGCTTCGCGGGGCAGAAGTTGGCTAATGGAATCGACGCCCCCAAGACCACCATCCAGGTCTCCCAAACCAAACGATGCAACAAGAGTCTAACAGTGGAAGCAAGTGCGTGGCTACTATCGATACCGGCGCCACGGCTTCCATTGTAAGAAGAGATCTCGTCCAGAAGTCGTGGCTGCACAACACCAGCTGCTACTGTCTTAGAACTGCGACAGGGGAATCGGCGAAGGTATACGGAGAAGTTCGCCTCACGTTACAACTAGCAGGATTGGCCTTTTCTCATGCGTTCCTGGTGGCCGACATATGTGATGAATGCATCATCGGAGTGGACTTTATGAAAGAACACGACGTAATCATCGACATCGGGATGCAAGTTCTGCGGTACAGGAACGTAGAGATTCCAATGGTGTACGGGAACGAGAATGCAGCACATTTAAGGACAATACTCAGCAAGGACGAAGTCTTACCACCATCTTCCGAGACTATCATTTGGACAAAACTAGAGGGTGATCCTGGGAGCCACCGATTCTATCTATTGGAGCCGGATTCAGGAAGGATATCCCCAAACTACATAGTGGGAAAAGTTTTAGTGGAGCCAAAGAATAGCCTGGTCCCAGTAAGGCTCATGAACTTAAAGAGCCACAGCGTCAAACTGAAACAAGGGAAGGTTATTGGTGAATGTGTTCCGATATGTTTAATCTCGACAATAACTGGAAAGGAATCTGCGGGGCCCGTTTCATCAGCCAGGTTGGCCGAAGTAAGGGACATGATCCTCAAGCACTGCGAACTGGATCGGGATCAGCGTGCCATGGCAGAAAATCTAATCGGTGAGTACGCTGATACATTTGCCTCACAGGATGGAGAGTATGGCCGAACACATCTGGTGCAGCATCGCATAGACACTGGGGATGCCAGACCAATTCGTCAGCCTGCCAGACGACTACCATTGGCAAAGCAGACGGAGGTTGCGGATATGGTGTCAACGATGGAGAAGGAGGGGCTCATCGAAAGTTCTAAGAGTCCTTGGGCCTCACCTGTTGTACTGGTCAAGAAGAAAGACGGCAGCACTCGATTCTGTGTGGACTATCGGAGACTTAATGACGTCACCAAAAAGGATAGCTACCCTCTGCCACGGATCGATGACACATTAGACACACTCTCAGGAGCTCGATGGTTTTCCACCCTTGATTTAAAGAGCGGTTACTGGCAGGTGCAGATCGATCCAAAGGACCGAGAGAAAACTGCGTTCACTGCAGGAAATGGGCTGTGGCAGTTTACAGTAATGCCATTTGGATTATGCAACGCTCCGGCAACTTTTGAGCGCCTAATGGAACATGTCCTGCGTGGATTGACCTGGAAAACTTGCTTGGTGTATCTGGACGATGTGATCGTGATAGGAAAAACATTCGAGGAACATCGCGACAACCTGAAGAATGTGCTAGAACGGCTTCGAAGCGCTCACCTGAAGCTGAACCCAAAGAAATGTGACCTCTTTAGATCCGAAGTCAAGTACCTGGGCCACGTTATCTCATTAGAAGGAGTGCGAACAGATCCAGACAAGGTGGAAGCTGTGAAAAACTGGCCAGTTCCAAAAGACAAACACCAACTCAGGAGCTTTTTGGGTCTCGCCACGTACTACCGACGATTCGTAAAGGACTTTGCCGGAACCGCAAAGAGCCTGCACCAACTGACAGAAAAAGGAAGGCAATTCAAGTGGTCAGGTGAGTGCGACAAAAGCTTCAAGAATCTTAAGCAACAACTATGCGAAGCACCAACACTAGCATATCCCATTCCCGGAGAAATGTTCATCGTGGATGCAGATGCAAGTAACGTTGGTGTCGGAGCGGTTCTTTCGCAGGTACACAACGGCCAAGAGAAGGTAGTCGCATACTTCAGCAAAGTGCTCTCCAAGCCCGAAAGGAACTACTGCGTGACCAGGCGAGAACTTCTGGCGCTGCTTCTGGCGACAAAACACTTCCATAAATACCTCTACGGCCAAAAGTTCCTTTTGCGCACAGACCACGCGGCTCTAAAATGGCTGCTGCAGTTCAAGAATCCGGAGGGCCAGGTCGCAAGATGGATTGAACGGCTGCAGATGTACGATTATGAAATACAGCATCGTAAAGGGAAACTTCATTCTAATGCGGATGCCTTGTCCCGGCGACCATGTAAGAACGACTGCAAGCATTGTGTGCGTCAGGAAGAGAAGAACCTTCTTTCCATCCAAAGGGTAAGAGCTGAGCCTATCGCCGGCTGGAGTGCAGAGGAAATCCGCAACGCTCAAAAAGAAGACCCAGACATCGAGCCGATATTAGCGTGGAAGGAGTTTATGGAAAAGCCAAACGGACAAGATATCTCGGACAGGAGCCCTACTCTCAAGGCATACTGGGCTCAGTGGGACTCACTTCATGTGCAAGATGGTGTGCTGAAAAGGAAATGGGAGAGGCCGGATGGGAAAGATTTCATAATGCAGCTTGTCTTGCCGCGATCAAAAGTTCACGAGGTGCTGCGGGAGATGCATGATGGAGCATCCGGAGGTCATTTGGGTGCAAACAAGACGCTGGAGAAAGTGCGAGAACGTTTCTATTGGCTCAGCGCAAGGGAAGATGTAGAGAGTTGGTGCCGAAAATGCGTCGTCTGTGCCGCCAGTAAGGGACCCAGAACGAAAACGCGAGGCAAGATGCACCAGTACAACGTGGGCGCACCCTTTGAACGGATTGCCGCTGACATCGCTGGTCCATTTCCAGAAACCGACAAAGGTAACCGTTACATCCTAGTCGTCATAGACTACTTCAGCAAATGGCCGGAAGCGTTCGCCATCCCTAACCAGGAAGCGAAGACCATCGTGGAACAGATCGTCAACAACTGGGTGAGCAGATTTGGCGTGCCCATGGAACTGCATTCCGACCAGGGACGAAACTTTGAATCGAAGATATTCCAAGAGGTTTGTCAACAACTAGGAATCAAAAAGACGAGGACGACCCCACTTCATCCACAATCCGACGGGATGGTAGAGCGCTTCAACAGAACCTTAAACGAACATCTCTCCAAGGTCGTAGAAGACCACCAGCGCGATTGGGATCGACAAATTCCTCTCTTCTTGATGGCCTACCGAAATGCTGTGCACAGTACGACTGGACATACTCCATCCGAAGTCTTGTTTGGTCGAGCAGTTCGGCTACCCAGTGAGGTGAAGTTTGGATCCCCTAACGATGAGGCCAAATGTGAAGAGGACTATGTGGCAGACCTCAGGGAAAGGATCCGAGACATACATCAGAGGACCAGGACGAGGATAAGGATAGCGAGTGACCGCATGAAAACCAGGTACGACACAAAGGCAACAACGTCCAGCTTCCACGAGGGAGACCTAGTATGGTTGTACAACCCACACCGGCAAAAGGGGAGGTCACCTAAGCTGCAGCAAGACTGGGAGGGCCCTTATAAAGTGGTCACACGCATCAATGACGTCGTCTTCCGGATCCAGCGTGGAGTAAGAGGCAAGATGAAAATTGTCCACCTGGATCGTCTTCATCGTTACCATGGCAGTAATCCAGATGATCTTGTTCGGGACGAACAAGTTTAAGAGGGGGGCAGTGTAGTATCAAGTACATCGTTAGGTACTTTGTGCAACGACATCTATTGCCTACTAGTAGTAAATATTCCAACCTGATGTGCTTACGTTCCAACCTGGTGTGCTTACGTTCCACAATTGTTCCACACAATATCCCAATATTCCAGGATCCTCGATTCACCCGGAGAAACATCTAGCATGTTCTAGAACCCCTTACAATTTCCTATAAATACCCATACCACAACCACCGTGGACACAGTTGGTTATAAGTGCATACAGTGATTACAAGAGGGAGATTCGACCAGTGGTGAAAACAAGCGACGTATTGAAAGTAAATCTGTAGCGACAATTAAAATAAAGTGATTGAATACTGAGTTGAAATAAAGTTAGTGTTTGATAATAAATAAACGATTAAAATACACAAAAGACGGTTTTATTTAAACGAACCCCAGCAAGAATATTACAATATTAATCAAATTATCATAAGCAGGTCCTTACAGCATTTTTAACCACAACATTGAACCTTCATTCTCAAAATATTTTGGATCATCGCGAAGCAAATTGATCCTGGGTTCTTGTTTTATGTACGTATGTATATATCGTGCCGCAAGATTCCCGGACAAACGGTTCGATATTACGCGCCCCGTGGTACAGTGGTTAGTATGTCGGACCAGTGCACGTGAGATTCAATGTTCGAAACCCAGAAAATACCAACAGCTCTTCCAAGGGTCCACCTCTCGAGAACGTTTGACAAACATCCGAGAGAATTGTCGTCATGATAAAGCTTTCAAAAGCAAAATCAAAAATTGCCCTTCAGATACGGCACAAATGTGTAGGTCCCTTCCATTCGTGTGCAAAATATAACGCGCACAATACGAGTGGTCGCGACAAGCTAGTCCTAGGCTCTTTGTGGGCTGCTGCGCCAAATATGTATGTGCGTGTGTTATAAAGTCACCCACAAGAAAGGGAAGCCCCTGCGGTAATTATAGAGGCATCAGTCTCTTCAATATCGCATACAAGATCTTTTCTGCGACATTTTGTGAACTCCTGAAACCTTTTATCAACAGTCTCATTGGACCCTATCAGTGGAAAGTCCACCATCGATCAAATCCTCACACTTCGGCAGATCCTGGAGAAAACCCAAGAAGTCCAAATCGATACTCACCATCTTTTATCGATTTCAAGGGCGCCTATGACAGCATCTATAGAGAAGAGCTATATAGAACCATGTCTAGTTTTGACATCCCTGCCCTTCTTCTGTGCAAGATGACTATGGGGAACGCTCACTACTCTATCAAGGTCAGCAATGATCTCACCGAGACCTTTGATGTCGAAAAAGGTTTTAGACAAGGTTACGCGCTGTCATGTGACTTCTTTAATATTGTACTTGAACGGATTGTGAGGAACTCACAAGCCAACACTAGAGGTACAATCTATAAAAAGTCTGTACAACTGCTTGCATACGCCGACGATATTGACATAATTGGAAGAACTCAGCGGGCTGTCACTGATGCGTTTGCAAGCATTGAGGCGAAAGCGGCCAAAATGGGTTTAGAGATAAACGATGACAAAACCAAGTATATGCTGTCAACAAGAAGGGACAATCAACACCGACGAATTGGACAGAAGGTCACAGTGGGCAGCTATAACTTCCAGGTAGTAAGGGACCTTGTCTACCTATAAACTCCAAAAACAAAATCAGCGCAGAAATCAACCGAAGAATAACTCTTACAAAATTCTGATCATTCCAGTCCTGATTTACGACACTGAAACATGGACTCTGTTAAAAGAAGATGAGATATCCTTAGTCGCTGCGAGAGAAAAATTCTTCGTAAGATATTCGGCCCCGTTTGCGTTGACGGGTTTTGGAGGTGAAGATTCAATCACGAACTATACGAGCTATACAGCGACATCGACCTAGTCAAAAAACTGAGTATTGGACGTCTGAGATGGATAGGACATGTAGAGAGAATGGACAGCAACGCTCCGGCTCGCAGAGTCTTCGAATCTAACCCCGAGGGTCGACGCAGTAGAAAACATCCTCGCCGTAGGTGGCACGCACAAGTTCAAGGGGACCTCGACCAACTTGGAGTGCGCAACTGAAGGCAGTTAGCAAAAGACCGAGCTATGTGGAGAGGCTTGTTGGTTGAGGCCCAGGTTCACCCCGAACTGTAGCTCCAGCTAAGTAAGTAAGTAAGTGTTATAAAGTCGAGAAATGACATGTGTTGCATAGAAGACTATCGAATGAATTTGAAACTCAGAGTGGCATCCGGCAAGGCTACATTATGCTTTGGTGGATTGAATAGATTACACAATTTTTATATACTACTACTTACTCACTTAATGGGCTTCCGACCTATCTCTGCCTGAGACACAGCATCCTTCGATTCTTGTCGACCCCTGGCACGCTGCTTATATTTACGCAGACCCAGTTGTCTGCTATCCACGATTACTTGATCTTTATACCGGAGGTTCGGTGGTTTCCATCGTTTAAAATTTGGAGGCTATGATTCGAGGATTATCTTGGCCGGCGCATGGTTGTCAATTTGCTCGATGTGGCTGAGCCAATGTAGTCGACGTACCTTAGCTTTTTGGACTACATCCACACCTTGGAACAGCTCATAGATTTCGCGGTTAAATCTCCTCCTCCATTCACCCTCCTTGCACACGAGACCTTATATCCGACGAAGTATTTTTCTTTCGAAAAGAGTTCAATATTAGCTCACTTACATACCGTCCAGCACTCGGCGCCATATAGTACGAAAGGTAAAATAAACGTTCTACAGAGCATTAATTTGATCCATCCAGTTAGGAGTTTTGAACCCAGTTTCTTTATTGAACCAAAGTATCAGCAGGTTCCTATGAATATTGTGCGTCGAATCTCCATGATGGTGTCGTTTGTAATATTTACTCCACGGTAGGTGAACTCCTTGACTGCCTTGAAGTTAATGTCATTAACAGACATTCTGTTCCAACTTTCAGACAGATCGACTTTTGTTTATTTACTTCAAGACCAACTCGTCTCGCCTGATTTTCAACTGTCGTTAATGCCTCCATAACGACACGCTGAGATCTCCCAACGATGTCATCATCTGCGTACCCCAGCAACTGGACGGACTTGTGGAAGATAGTGCCTTCCGTGATAGCACCTGCTCTACGCACTATCTGTTCCAACACGAGATTGAAGGAATCACATAAAAGCGCATTTCCTTGCTGAAATCTGGTGAATGTTTGGAATAGTTGGGATGAGTTTTTTTCCAAATTGCACAAAGCACCACGTATTTTCCAGCATTACGCGACACAGCTGGATCAATTTTGTCCGGATCCCGAAATCAGCCATCGCATCGTAGAGCTCAATACAATGAATACTTTCATATGTGGCCTTCAAGTCGATAAATAGAAGTTGAATTTCGATTTAAAATTCTTGGTATCTTCCACGATTTGCCTCAATGCGAAAATTTGGTCTATCGTCGATCTGCCAGACCAGAAGCCATACTGATACGTTGCGATTATGGCGTTGCAGAAGGGCTTTAGACGTTCAAACAGTACGTTGTATATTCAACGTTTAGCAGGGACATTCCTCGGTAATTATTGCAAAACTTGTGATACCCATAATTGCACCATTTAAAGTTATTACAAAAAAAATTTAATGGATATCATTGGTAATTGAACCGACAACCTTATTACCACCACATCATGCCACCTACAAAACCATAATACGTTTAGTTTATCGACAAATTATCTGAACGAAGAAAGAACTTTTTCATCATTTCTCTATTAATTTAAAACACATTTCATCCTCAGTATTCCCAAATGGAATAAACAAGAAAACACATTGTAGTCTTATCTATACACATTTCCTTATCCTGGCAAACAAAGAAAACAACATCACAAGAAACGTGTTAATCTGCATACGAAAATAATGTCCTTATCCTGATCTGATTATATCACCTTTAATTATCTGAAAATCCACCCTAGGTGATGTTCATTCATGTCTAATTAAATTTCCCAGCAAAGCGGGTGTGCAGACAGAAACAACCCGCACCACAATTTGTCAAAACCATTTACCCCTTTTCTGTGTAGAGAGAGAAATTTAATAAAGCTTATTGCATCTCACCTCCTTCGCACTCTACTCCATGGAGTTTCCAATCGGTAATCTCTTACATCCAATCGACAACGTCCTAAGTCAAGCGTCGTACCATTTATACTTAACCTTCCCAACTAGGTCTGTGTACGTACTGAACCGAACCGAACTTAGATGTTGTCCTCATTTTCGTATAGAAAATCAACTTCTTATTAAAGTTTCCCAACGAATATCGTAATTTCATGTGTCATTACAACCGGGCATTATTGTCGTCGAGCATAAAGCACAAGCCTCTACTTGCAGCTCGTCCTTGCTCATAATCATTCGCACAAATATCGTCAAAACTGATTTAAAACCCCCCAACATTATCATGAATGCGCAACAATCCAGCAATAGATGCAAATGTATATCTACGTAATGTACTAAATACGGAATACATCCTGCTATCACAACAACAGTTGGTTGGTTGAGTAAGAGTCCTGGGAATACAACATGGACTGAATAAAAATTCAGGCACGGCAGGGCGAGTGGTGGTGTAAAAATGATACTCATTCGCCATGGAGTCCTAATTAAATGCATTTCCTTGTTTTAAGTTTGCTTTATAATTTGCATTTTTTTCGTTCGTTCATTCGTTCGCTCGTTCGTTTCGTTTCGCTGGTTCGTCCTCCATTCCTTGGCCTGTAAGCATTTAAATTGTTTGAAACATTTGTGCCCCGTCATTTTCATGTTTTTTTTTTTTTTTTTGTGTTCCATATGCAACGGATTGCAGCGCAAAGTCTCCTGCCCCTAGCCGGAGTACCACTGAATTGTAAGTAAAATCAATGAGATGCGAAGTGAGATACTTTTTTTTTCGTTGTTGGTGTGTGAAATATTTTATTCATGACTTACGCTCAGAGATAACAGGATATTGCATACAATTTAAAATATAGCTTCCCCCACACTATAATAGTTAGTATGCGGGATTTAATGCAGAAAAATACCACCACGAGTGCTATGCAGACGGTTGATATGTTAATTAATATGATATACGAGTGAGCCATGCAAATGTTTGGTAACTGAGGGCGGACGGAGATACCAGCGGCGGGGGTTAAAGATGAACTGGACAGGACCTCCCAGAGACTTGCGTTTTACATTATCGCTCTTTGTACATTATGCATATTGAGATTCATCTATGTTCATAGAGGAGTTTGATTAATTTTAATTAACATTTTATTGATATATGGGAGTGGGGGATAGGGTGCGTCTGAGTACTTACGCTGTTTGTGCAGTCACGGAATATACTTGGAGATATTTGTAGATTTATGACGAGGTTTTGACATAGTAGCATCAAGGACTTTTAAATAAAAGAAAAATATAAGCTGTAATGAAAAGTTGGTTGGTATTTTGGTACGAATCAGATTGCTTGCTCTCATCCACATAAATTAAGTGAGTGTGAAGTTAGGTAGACTTGAATAATCTGAATAAAGTTGTTTATACACATGTATATTACTAGCTGAACCCGTCCTCGCCTTGCTTCGCCCTCTAAAGGCTCCTCATGCGAACAAATATGTAATATCAGAGAGAGTGAAGAAACAAAAAAGTATTTGTCTAAGTCCATAAAATTGTTGTGTACAATACATTTTGTGGATTAATTGCATTTTCTCAATGTCCTTCCAATGGGTAACTTTCAGCCCCTAGGTGCAGATTTCATAGTTCTCAAAAGTCAACATTCTTTAAAATTGTATCAAACGTAATAAAAAATACAATTCTATAAATAACTGACAATATTATTTTTGACAAAGCTTCTTTGCTTGTGGTAAGCGCGATTCGTAGCAAGAAGTTCATCTTCAGTACCTGACCTACTGTAACGTTCTTCATTTGTTTGATGTGATCGAACTTGACGAATTGTCCTAGCACGTTTTGAGCTTCGAGAAAGATTAGATTTTTTCCTCAAAGGCATATTTTATAAAATAAACAGCGTTACCTAAAGCAAAACGTGGTGGTGGTGGTGGTTTGGCAAAAAATAATATTCCACGTAGATTCTATTGAGGACAGTGCAAGAAGATACATACATACGTACATTCACTAAGTGGAAACACCAACTACTCGTATAAAGTTTCAACATTATGTGAGTAACAGATTTTCATTAAACTTGACGAAAACAATTTTTACTCACACTAAATGGAGTGGGAATACACTTGCACTCAATTTGTATTTACACCACCACACGTGCGCATACTTCTGTTTCATTCTGATCTAACAGAGAAAACGACACACAGTATTTGTTGAAGTGAATGTGCTTTCGGTGTGCGCCCACCACCCCAAAGCAGAACTACGATCAGAAACAATCGTTGTTAATTTCTTTAGATTTGAGGAAGTAAATTTCATTTGATCATGTTAGATTTCGGTCTGTAGCTCAACTTCTAGATGAATCTGAAACCTGATGGATAGCTTAAAATATTAAGGAAAGTGTTGACCCCGTTATCCATTCTTATTTTTTATATTGATTATGAATTATCCGAGTAATAGGAGGTTAAAGGCAGTAAAGTCAGTAAAAAGAAATTAAAACTACAAAAACGCTGCCAAAAAGTAGGCTGGGCAAAAAACGACATAGCCTACTTACAAATGTTCTTCCCTGGGCCTTAAGAAGCATTTCAAAAACAGTTTCATCCAAATCTGTCCAGCGGTTCTCACCCCATTAGGTAACAAAGAAAAACCCTACAGTTTTATTGTATGTATAGATATAGTAGCGGGTACGACTGTCAGGCAGGCGCCTGGGGCAACAACTGTTTGGCAGGCGCCTGGGGCAACAGCTGTCAGGCAGGCGCCTGGAGCAACAACTGTCAGGCAGGCGCCTGGGGCTATGTCTATTAGAAAACAGTTTTGTGCCGGCCAATAGTGGGTAAGTGGTCCAACCTAAAATATAAATATAAAAAAAAGTATTATAGCAAATTAGTATAATTCTAAAGTAGTGGGCAAACTGCTGGACCAATGGTACCTGGCGTGCTTTGCTGCGACTAACAAAAGAGAATTTTTTAGTACTTAAGTACTGTAATACTAAAGTAGTCGACCGATTTTCACCAAACTCCATAGAAATAGTCCAAAGTCAATGCCGAAGATTATCTGAAAATTTTCAAATTTTTCTTTCCCTAAAAACCTTATTCGGACTATCGCGAACATTTGAAAAGAAAATAGCCAAATCGGTTTAGCCGTTCTCAAGTGAAGCGATGACCAACGAACAGCATTTCATTTTTATTTATATAGATACAAGTAGTTATAGACATACATACATCTCTGCGCTAAATACAGACGTGTATGTCTTCTTAACGTCTCATATAAGATCATCTCTACCATATTATGTGAATGCCTTAAATCGCTTGTCATTAAGGTCCCATCAATAGGTTTGCCGTTGTGACTGCTTTTCAGTCAGATCTGAATGGATTTAGCTGGAAGATTATTTTAAATCCAGCCGGCTGTTTTTATAGCTGGATTCAATATATTTTTGACTGCTGTTGAACATTTTTTGATCTGGCATTTCTTTCCAATTAGTACTTTTTTAAAATCCAAAGTAACAATAGAAAAATAAAAATAGAAGAACCACTTTCGCCGTGAATTTAGAATTTTTGACATTTCCAAATTGTACGTTTTCACTTCACAAGCACTTGGATTTGCTGACTAACAAACACTAGTTCAACAGGAAGATTTATTTCGAGCCAAGTGTAAGTTTTTTTTAATTAAACTGCTTTACTAATTGCAACGTCGGAATTTCAAAATCTTAAAGCAAATAAATTTGATGTCCATTCACGAATGCTTACGTACAATCAGAGGCTCGTTGACTTCACTTCTACAGGAGTTTAGTATAAATGCAGAGCAATCTGTAAAGATCAAATCGCGGTGGGATAACCTTATGCTCATGAGCTGAACGAATTTTTCAAGCACAGAATCATTCTGGTATGAAGCTTTCAACCACAAAGATGCTGCGAATAAGAACCCGTACCTCGATATCGCAAGATTTTCGATTACAATATTAGTGCTCCCATTATCTGACGCAGAAGTGGAGAGAATATTTAGTCAACTAAATATCGTAAAAACAGAATTACGAAATCGGATAAACCTGCATTTGACGAATTCGATTCTGATAATCAGAAACCAGTTGAGGTTTAGCGAATGCTCTTTCAACTTTCCTATACCGGCGGAAATAACAAATAAAATTGGTACCAATATTACTTACGAAAGCAGCAATACAGTGTGTGATACAAATACAAATGATGATAATGATGAGACGATTGAAGCAATCAGAGACATTAATAATATAAGTTAATTTAACATTAATTAATATATAACTTTTTAAGCATTATTTAGTACTTAATACATACATCAGATTTGTAAAAGAATTAAATCTTTTGGGAGGATAATTCAATTGAATTCATCTAGAATGATTTGAAGTTTTTTGGCTAAAAAAGACTGTGATTTAAAAAAAATGTAAGTCACCATTCATTTGAAGTCAGTGATTAATGCGTTCAATTTCTAACAATCATCGAATTAAGTGAAATGATTGCATTCTTTTGAACTACATTACTGAATTCACTTGATGTTAGCTGAAGTCGGCAGTGAATTCACATAAAATTAGTTGAAGTCAGTGAAATCAACAGAAATAATTTGAATTCATTTGACTTCAGTGGGTGTCTATTTCTTAATTTTTTTTAATGGTTCATGAGATTCACGACTAATCTCGCTTACGACCTTTATTTTTTCCTAGTCTTACTGGTTGCAGAAGTAAATAATATTGAAGTGAATTCACTGGCTTCAAATGAATTCAAACAATTTTAGTTGAATTTACTGACTTCAACTGATTTAAAGTGAATTCACTACTGACTTCAACTCACGTCAAGTCAATTCAATTGACTTCCAAAAATGATTTCAATTCTATGATTGCTAAAAATTGAATGTACCAATCGCTGACTTCAAAAGAATAGTGATTTGAGTTTTTTTCAAATCGCAGTCTTTCTTGAATTTATTGCATCAATCAAAAATATAAATTCTTTTTTTTTTTTTAATGCATTCCCAAAAGAATGCATTCTTTTACAACTCTGTTACATCTCGTATGTACAAATATGAAAGAAAATTGATTCTGTGTTATTTTTATTTCGAATAAAATATTCATTTCTATCCTAGCTGGATTTTTAGCTGGATTTGTGTTTACAATTATTTGACTGTTTATTTTTTGACTGGATTTTAGTTTTTTGACTAGTTTTTTTTCCAGTCAAATCTGACTGGAAGCACTATTTAAAACGGTAACACTGCCCATCAAGCCGGTAAAATCCACCATTGACTAAATATTTACACTACGCCAGATCTTGCAAAATTCCGCGAATACAAAATCAATATGCACCACCTTCTAATCGATTTCAAAGTTGCCTATGATAGCATATATAGAGACGAGTTATACAGATTCATGTCTAGTCTCGGCATCGCTGCCAACCTCGTCCACCCGTATAGGATGACGATGGACAACTCAACCTGCTCTTTCAAAGTCGCTAACAATACCACCGAACCGATCGATGTCAGGATTCGCTTACGCCGATAGCTCAGCGGGCCATCAGTGGGGCATTTGCGAGTATTGAAACAGAGGCAGCAAAAATGGGTTTAGCGGCTAACGAAAGTAAAACGAAATATATGCTGTCTAGAAAAAAAATACACCCAATATCAGCATCTTAGACAGAACGCCACGATATATAGACATAATTTTAAGTAAGTAAAGGACTCTACTCTAAATCAGTCTACCTCTATGGTGAGCTCTGCAAATGACACCAGTGGAAAGCTCAAGTGAAGAATTACTTTTGCCAATTGCTGTTTTTATGGGTTAAGAAGGCAATTAAGTAACAAAGGTAACTCTGTATAATACACTAATCATCCCAGTCCTGCTGTGTGACTGTATGACACAGAGGCATGGACTTTGTCAAAATCGGATGAGGATGCCCTTGATTACTTTAAGAGAAAAGTTCTTCGGGTTATTTTGGTCCCATATCCATAGACGGTGAGTAGAGAAGAACGTACAATGCCGAACTATACGGTCTATACCATGGCAACGGCCTAGACAGAAGAGTACACATATGGCAACTAAGATGGCTGGGTCAGGTAGAGCAGATAGAGCCCAACGTTCCAGCCTGGAAGTTTTTGAATCCACCTTGGATGGACGGCGCAGTAAAGGACCTCACGGCAGGTTGCGCAAAGAAGTGGAGGGGGACCTCATCCAATTTGGCATGCGCAACTGAAGGCAACTGGCTCATATTTAGGCTGGCAGGAGAGATTTTTCGGCTGAGGCCCTGATCCACTCCTGACTGCAGCGCCACCTCAATAACTACATAAGCACTAGTAAGACCTAAATTCGGTTAGGAATTTTCTCCTAATCTAGTGACGTTAGTGCACGCTTTGTTACGTTGAAAGTTTCCTTCATATGTAAGTGGAAAGGAAGTGACCATCAGACATCGTTCTAAAAGGAGCAACGAACATATTTAATACATAACATACATACATATACATACATACATGTAGGATTGGGCCAAACAAAGACCAACACACGCTACAGACAACAGACCAACCACCTTATATACACACATTAATCCAGAAGGACATAAGAACCGCTAACGTCGACAGGCGGACGACAAGAACATTACACAGCTGTAACATAATACCAGTAAATAAGCAAACGAACGGACGAAGGAAAAGACACTCATGAACACGAGAGCATTTACTTTTCCTTTCCTTTTGTATAGTCGAGTAAATGTACAGTCTGTGAGCGAGCGTGCAATGGGCATCAACCCTCTCGTGTTAGCTTAAATTTTTTCGAGACAGCGAGCCAGCGCAGAGGATCGTAGGATCCTGTCCAAGAAATCCTACATACACATATGGTGTATTGTTGTATTTCAAACAGAAATAAATAAAAATCATGCATTACCGCGGATATTCCTTTTTGCTGAAAGTTCTTAGCACCAGTATTTTCGTGGTTTTTTAAAGCACAATTTCGAAAAATCAAACGAAAAGAAATTACCGATGAAAAAGTCCTCCTGCCAGTATGGCACCTTCTTAACAATAAATATTAAGGAAAATAGAGAACAGGGCGGTCTTGTTATTGGAATTCCTACACGATTGATCTTTCCAAAAGATACTTCCTCGGAACGTTTTGAAGGCTATTTGACTTCTTTTTTTTTTGATTTTCCAGTGACTGATAGAACGAAATTCATCTTCATCGGTTTGCTTTTCATGTCGGATATTGCCATATTATACGAGCGGATGTCTCCATTTTTATCAGGCATAGTCTGCAACTCCTCTAGAAGACCCATCCTTCTCAAGTGATATTTAATAATAATTATTTCTCATAAGCATCACCGTTAACCATTTGCGGGTTCGTTGATCCATTCTTAGAATTCATTTACCATTTTACTGTGGTGGCATGGTGTAAAGGTGTTCAAATGTTGACTAGTAGGTTGTCCGATCAATTGTAACTAACCTCGACTAGCTCAGACACTATCCATGACACCGAATACGACCTAAGTTTCAAACCACTACAATAAAAATAACTCTTTCCTATATGTGGGCGCCGTGGCGTAAGTGGTTAGTGTGTCGGATCACTACGCATGAGGTTCTAAGTTCAAATCCCAGAAAATACCAAAAAGTTTTTTCACGGTCCCACCTCTCGCGAGCATCTGACAAACATCCGAGAGTATTGTTGTCATGAAAAAGCTTCTCAAATCGCCGTTCGGATTCGGCATTAAACTGTAAGGTCCCTTCCATTCGTGTGAAAAATATAACGCACACAACATGAGTGGTTGCGAGAAGCTAGGCCCTGGCACTTTAAAGAGCTGTTGCGCCAAATATTTGTATTTTTGTATTTTTTTTTCCTATATGTATGTATATATAAATTCTTTATTTCCGGAAAACGTTTGTTAACCCTAGAATTCATAAGGGTTTTTGAGTAACGTTAACACATATGGGGTTCCTGAGCACCCCGGTACTTTGGGTTGAAAATACCAGCAACTTATAACACAATGTTATAAAATTTATTTATTTTATAAAAAATAATGTTTTTACTAACTTAATTAACAAAAAAATGGCATTTTATTCACAGCCTTAGTAATTAGAAAAATAAAGAGTTAACTTAAGTGGTATGACCTTATGGTGTTTCAAAACATTCAAGAAAATATAGCTTTCCAAGCTCAAAAGTTCCAATTTTTTTCTTGATTCTGAAAGAAACATATATGGCAATATAAGTATATATAAAAAGTTTTGATTTTGTTACTTTTACCGGTATATTTTTAATCCTGTTTTTTCAACACATAAAGACAGCTATTGCATACTTCAGTGCGTTGGTCTGGGCAAATGTGCCTTTGGCAAGTACTGCACACCGTTTTCGTCTTTTTACCTCTAGTTCTAAGGCATAAGAAGCACCTTCCCTGCTTTCGAATCTTTCTTTGAGGTTCTCTTAATAAAACATCCTCGCAATGCTGTGGATCGCCTTCCACTGACTCTCGAAGCACTTTTTCGATGGTACCTCTCAAATGACTTGACTGTTGATAGTTTGTTTCAACCGCTTTTGCACATACGGTTTTGCCAAAGACAAACCTAAATTATGCAGAAAGATATTTCGCTTAAATTTTTTATTTCTATATTTATAACCTGATCGAGCATACCATAGAAATATCTCATAGGCCACCTGCGAGTCTTCCTTGCAACTGAGTAATTATGAGCCAGCTGATCAAACGTGTCAACGCAATTTAGGAACGTTTTGTAATATAATTCGGAAATGATTCATCAACTTACCTTGTAAAAGTTCCAAAAACTAAAAAAATTTCATTCACTTATCTATCAACAAAAATATTACACAAACACATATGGGGTCCGAGTACACCCCAGTGGCCACGATATCTTCAGTCCGAAGAGAGGAAATGCCCTAAATATCTTTCAAATATAAAGTAATAACGAAATAAATAAAAGTCATGGCATCTTTAAAAATAAGGACTTTTATTTTCAAAAATATATCAGTTTGAATTTTGAAGTGGGGTGCGATAGCAGCCCATATGCATTCTAGGGTTAATAATTCTTACTTAAGGAATGAAATTGGGTTCTTAATGAATCAAAGAATGTACGACTATGACCGTCGTTCGACTGTAATTTGGTATATTATGTACAGCATAATTCAAGTTTTAATTATTAAAATTAATAATTATTAAAAATTGCATCTAATACATAGTACGGGCAATAGCTTTTTAGTTCTGACTTGAATAGTTTAAATAATGAATCAATTCATTTCTATATTTAAGGACACTGATCACCAAATTACTAAGTATATTCCAATTCATCATTAACTCCATTTAAAACATTAATCATGTCTTCCTCATTAAGGGTTGTTTTGTTAAAATATTTGTATCTAAATTACTTTGAAATCTTCTACCAATGAAATGTTGAACCGTTTCTAATTCCCTCATATTGCACAGTTTGCAGACACGAGTGCTAAATCTGCTTCCGTTAAACCAAATCAGGTCACAGCGTGCTTTAAAGATCCATGATATTTTATTTTGACTGCATTTATCCGTGAAGTATGTTTTGCATTTCATATATTCAAGTTGCTTGTATATTCTCTCTGTGCTCTCTGATGCTTTTTGTAGCATAGTTTGCCATTTCGCTTGTCTTAGCATCTTTGGTCAGCAAGTCATTGCGCGTCAGCAGCCCAGCCTGCAATTGTAGCCCAAAGCCTAATCCAAGTGTGTTTACTTCTTTAGCTCAGAAGATGTTTTTTTTTTCTATAATTTTCATTGATAATGAAGTAATCTTCTGTCATCGTATTCAAACAATGTGCAAAAATGTCCACAATCTATTGGTTTCTATATGAAGGGCATAACTTGGTGAGTTACCTGAAGGCCTTAGAGTTCGTTTAAGTAAATACCACTGAAGTTTATCAACCTCTTCCCATATTTGTGCTGCATAAACCTGAATTGCTCTACAGATTGGCCGGAATAATTGCCACTTCGCTTTCAGGGATATTCCCTTTCTGCTGAGGAAATGTTTCCAATAATTAAATAATACTATTCTCTTTCTCTATCTGTTTCCTATATCTTCTCTTCATTTTCAAGTTGCGCGTCGGCTGCTATTACTGATTCATGATATTTGAAGGAGCTCGTCATCGGCAGTGATTGGTTGTTGACATATAGTACATTTATATGCAGAGTAAAGTAGTTGAGTCGAGATTTCGATCCAGGTTTTTCAGCACCCGAGTCGCAATGTTGAGTCCAAACTGGTTTGAAATGTAGTTGAAGTGACAAATGAACGTATGAGTAGGTATGTATTCATTAGGTATACATATTTTGCGTCGTCGAAATGCCTTTGGGCTGCAAGCTCCTACATTACGCATTTCTTTTGTGTCTTCATCTTCCCAAATATTTCTTTTTGTTATTTACTTTAGGGATTGTTCAATACAAATAAAAATTACCAACAGTACGACAATTTTAATTGTACATCCACAAAAAGGAGACTAATTAGTTAGTTCAACTACTCAACCCAGGTACAAATGCATTTTTTTCGACTCGACTCAGCATCGAAAGCGTAGTCAAGTCAACCCAACCTCATTTCAATCTTGCTGGTGTATATATGGAGGTCAAACCGGCTTGAAGCCAGCTTCAACCCTGCATATAAGCGTAGAAATATATCACATTGGTCCGACCAAAGCATGAGTCTTTTTCAAACGGTAGGGAAAATTTGCACGCAGGCTATTTTTCCCGAGTAATTCATCGTTAAGTAATTCATCATTCATCATCACTACGCATGAGGTTCCAAGTTCGAATCCCAGAAAACACCAAAAAGTTTTTTCACGGTCCCATCTCTCGCGAGCGTCTGACATACATCCGAGAGAATTGTTGTCACGAAAAAGGTTCTCAAATCGCCGTTCAGGTTCGGCACTAAACTGTAGGTCCCTTCCATTCGTGTGAAAAATATAACGCACACAACATGAGTAGTTGCGAGAAGCTAGGCACTGGCACTTAAAGAGCTGTTGCGCCAAATATTTATTTTTTTATTTATTTTTTTTAATTCATCCCTACAATCAAGACAAGCTTTAGTTCTTCCTTCGATTCTTCTATCAAAACTATATCATCAGCAAATAGGAGGTTCCATGGCATTTTCTTTTTGAGTTGGAAGTCAAGTAGTTGATCTTCTTCTTCTTCCTTTTATCAGCGAGGCTATGATCCGAAAACAAGGGATCACAGCCCTCCCACTTCACTGCATTTCTACTGATCCGCCTGTGGGGTTCGCCTATTTGACCTCAGAAAATATCGGCAGGCCTGCCGATTTTGGATCACTCGGTTACTGAGGCCAATGAAATGCCGATGTCGTCGCATTTGTCTGATCCAGGCGTTTATAGGCCTGCCTTTCCTACATCGCGATGTCTTTGGAACGTGCATAGATATTGCCTTTTTAACAGGGTTCAAATGATCTCTTCTTTGAACGTGGCAATACCAGCTGAGCCGGTCGCGCTCTAATTTGTGTACGATGGTTTCCTTGGTGTGAAAGCTTCCACGGATCTTCGAACTTCTTATTCGATCAAGCTTGGTCACTCCTGCTGTCATGCGAAGCATCTTCATCTCAGCTGCCGTTAATTTACTCTCATACTTTTTGTACATCGTCCAACATTGTGAACCGTATGTGAGCGCTGGACGTACAATTGCGGTGTAGAGCCTTCCTTTCAACTTAGGGGGCATTTTTCTGTCACAGAAGATAGAAGAATTTTCTCGCCACTTCATCCACCCTACGCTTACACGATGATTGATGTCGTCATCACAAGTTGCTTTGCTATTGATCATAGATCCCAGATATTTGAACTTTTCGCACTTGGGAAGCACTGTTCCATTCAAATAAATGTCTGGAATAGTCCTGAGTGGATCAGAGAACGGGCAGCACAAGTACTCTGTCTTTTTTGAACTAATGCGATACCCATTTCCCTCCAAATTGTCCACCCACACATCAAGTGCTCGTTGCAGGGATGTAGGATCCTCACTTATGATGGCTCCATCGTCAGCAAAGAATAACTGATGTACCTTGGGGTCCATCACTTTACCTTCAAGCAGATAATCAAGGACTGTAATAAAGAGCAAAGGACTTAAAACGCTTCCCTGGTGCACCCCGACTTTGATTGGGAACTCTTCGGTTACTCCAGCGGGACATCTTACTCTTGTCTTTGCTCCTTCGTACATGTCCTTGATCATCTGTACATAGGTTTCTGGAACCCCTCGATGTCTTAGCGCCACCCATATCAGATCTCGTGGTTGTCTGTCGAATGCCTTTTCAAAGTCAACCAATACAATATGCAAATCCCTTAAGGAATCACGATGTTTTTCCATTATGATCCTTATACTTTGGATTGCATCTGTGGTTGATTTACCCGAGACAAACCCGCACTGATCATCAGATAGCCGTATTATTTTTCGCAGTCGGCCACCTAATACCCGCTCATCGATCTTCATGGTGTGTGACATCAGCTTGATCGAACGGTAGTTATCACAGTTTCGCGTATCACCCTTCCCTTTGTATACAGGGAGAAGGTAACTTTCCCAGGTAACTTTCAGGTAACTTTCAGGTAACTTTCAGGTAGTTGATAACGATATTAAAGAGGAGTGGGCTCGTTATAGGGAATTTGTTGGTCATTCCTGCTGGTGTCTTTACTTGAATCCTGCTTGAGTTGTACATATCTTCTACCAACTTTATTGTAGCATTCCTGCACGTAAGTGCGCTTAACTCCAACAAAAAGTCCAACGGTAAACTGCGTTTTATGGAGAATCGCGAATTCATTTTGAAGAGATACATACTCGTATGTGTACTTTATGAGAAAATTATGACTGAAATACGGGTTTGGTAGCTACCGACAGAGGGAGATCTCTATCACTTCCAACTGTTTGAGATTACTAAAAAAAAATACAGAAGCTCACCAGTAGCCTTGAAAATGTTTAAAATCGGATCCAATCTGTTGTGGTTATGAAAGTAGTTTTTCTCTTCAAGGTCGTATGGAACTTTTTTATGCGTTTGATTTGATTTTGTTAAGATTTCATTCTAAACATAGAGCCAGTGGATAGCCCGATTTTTATCAATAGGTCCTGTGAGGTCTCTATCTCTATCTGTTCCCGAGTTAGAATTGCATGGGCAATCACTTCCTTTCAGCCTTTCAAGTCACCGGGCGTGGGTGGTATCACATCAGCCCTATTGTAAAGCGGACAAGAGCAACTACTACTGCACCTTGTTAGAATAACAAAGAGTAGTATCGTATTTCAAACCAGTGGAGACGAGCGAAAGATGTGTTTATACTAAAAACGGGGAAGAAAGACCCAACACAGCCGAAGTCATACAAGCCAATCAGGCTAATAATGTTTCACAGAAAGCTGTGGATAGCCACCTATGGGAGGATGTACTTAACGTATTCCCACTTCATTTCTGTCAACATGCATACAGAGCGGGCAGATCTCTTTTTCAATTGACGGAAACTATCCAAAGAGCTCTTGAAACAAAAGAGATATTACTCTGCGCCTTCCTAGACATCGAAGGGGCATTTGATAACACTTCGCGTGAAGTTAATAGCTTCAGCTCTTACTCTTACGAGCTCTAGACAGAAAAGGAGTCAGCAGAACAGTATATGTATAAGTGGATGTACGAGCTGCTGACAACAAGATCAGCAGAAAATCAAACATCACGTAGAATTATCAAGGTCAACACCACGAGAGGATACCCACAAGGAGAAGTCCTATCTCCTCTAATGTGAAGTCTCATTTTGGGTGAACTACTTGAAAAGTTAACAAACCTTGGAATCAATTGTCCAGCTTATGCTGATGACATTGTACTGATTGCCAAGGGAAAGTTTGAAGAAACCCTATGTGATATTACACAAAGGGGCTTTATAATAACCCAAGAATTGTGCCACACGGCTGAGCTCAATATTAATCCGGCTAAAACCACAATAGAACCATTCACGAGAAAAAGAAGACTTGGACTAAAGCCGATCCGACTATCGGGCACGATACTGACATCGGTAAAAGAAGTGAAGTATCTAGGACTACACCTAGATAGTAAACTCATGTGGAAAAAGCACACCGAGGAGATATCCAAAAAGGCTTCCCGTACTCTAATGATATGCAGGAGCCTAGCGGGTAATTCTTGGGAATTTAGTCCAAAATTCTAAGATGGATGTATATTGCCATTGGGAGGCCAACAATCATATATGGGGCGATAGCGTTGGCAAGGCGAACTAATCTAGTCACAACGAGGGAGACACGCACAAAAGTGAAAAAACTTGCGTGCCTCTGCATCAACGGGGCCATGATAATATGACCAACTGCAGCCATGGAAGTACTCCGAGAGCTAACTCCATCCGTAGTGGAGCAAAATGCAAAGCGGACGATCGAAAGGATGGCAGAAGAAGGTATTGGAAGGAAGAAATGCGTTATTTCGAAAGAATACGATACACTTCTTGAGAAACTTTCCCTTCTGGCAGTCGCCAGGGACTACAGTATCACAAAATTTAACTTTGGGGAAAACTTCTGTGCAAAGTTAAGTAACAAGAAAGAGTGGAGCAACGAATCCACAATATACGGACTGGGCAACCACACGATAAAGTGGTATACAGACGGTTCGAGAACTGAACCAAAGACGAAGCACTCAGAACCCATGGGCAAGAGTACCAGCATCTTTCAAGCTGAAATATGCGCTCTAAGTAGATAGATGCATCCAACTCAATCTCGAAAGAAGATACAGCAACTGCGGCATAGCAAAACTGTCAGACAGTCAAGCAGCTATCAAAACACTTGACTTATATGTCATTAAGTCGAAACTTGTGTGGGAATGCCTACACAAACTCAATGAATTAGTCAAAACAACAAAGTAACGCTCTACTGGATACCCGGTCGTGTCGGCATAAAAGGTAACGAAGGAGCAAACTCCTTGGCAGATAAGAACCTGCGGAACTCTTCATTGAACCTGAACCATTCTATGGAATAGGGAAACATAATTTACTCGTATGTGAAGAATTCAGAAAAATGGAGAAAGAAGACAGTGCAAGAACCTGGAATAACACTGAATGTCTGAGGCAAGCTAAGAAACTGCTGGGATGTTACAATTACAACTGCAAAAGATTCGATGCTTGTATTTACCTTGTTGATTTCATTTTCAGCCCCAATTCTGAATCTATGCGTTTTATTACTCCTGTTGCACACGTTAAATAGCGTGTCCTATTTCCAATAAAAAAAAAAATTCTCCTGACTGATGTCAATTAACACCAATTCCAAATTAACATTATTTATGGTATATTCATATTTCACCACGCCATCCATTAACCTTATCTTCCTCCTAATTGCATCGAACACTGTACTGTCACTTATCAACCATTGATCAAAAACTTCAACTTAACAAACTCCAATTACATCACACATCGTGTCTGTAGCTGTATAGTTTTCAACTTAATTTGAATATCATATTGTCTAAATCACTGTGCCACTCACTACTAACAGTCGAATGGATACACTTCGTCATAGCTACATCTACGTGCATATATTCGCAACACACTTTTCCCGTCACTCCAAAGGTTGAATTTTAATTGAAATAGAAGTTTTCAAGATTTCCCTTCTGTTGGTTGAGTAATCTACAATTTAGCTCAACGTGTACATACCATGAAGGATGTATGCTGCAAAAGTACTTTTTGTGAGCGTGTGTATCTGTTAGTTTGTGCATCGAATGCAATTTGAATGAAATCAATAGTTATGATCAAGTCGCAGTTAGTGAAGAAGGACGACGATGATGATGATGGTGGCAAGTCAAAAAGTCAATTAGTAAAATTGATCAATGCACACTCTAATTGTGTAAGAAAATCTGATTGATTGCATCTGCTGCTGTGACTGTGACTTCATCATAGATATCGGGTGTACTGAGTTTTCTTTTCATTAGCGGAATGGATACCTTTGTAATGAATTTGTTTGGCTTTTATTTATTTATATTTTTCAACGCGTGAATTAAGAAGTATGAGCTTAATTGGTTTAAATTGTATGGAAGTTCATACTTAAAGCGCTTTAGAGAAGTGTGTGCGCGTATGCACTTTTTTCTCTTGATCGTGCAATCAATCAATGCGAAACTATTAGAGTGAAGTTTATAAGAGTTCATATTTTATCTGCTCCACTTTGCTCATCAATATTGTATTTCAAGTTTTTAACCCAGATGTGTTACCAAAGTAAAAATTGCGGCATGGTGATTGAAGCAGAAGCGCCCAAAATCGATTTTGCGGTAAACGAGGACAGAACCCAGTACATGCTGGCAACAAGAAAGGACAATCAACGCCATCGAGTTGGACAGAACATCACCGTGGGAAGTTACAAATTCGAGGTAGTAAGGGATTTTGTCTACCTTGGCTCTGTCGATACTTTTTGTGCTGCTAAAGGAATCCTAGACATTTTGCAGAATTTTTGGCGAACTCGAATATGTAATCCTTCCATCGAAGATGGTTATTGGTGCACATACCGAGAATGGCAAGCCTTTCAGATTCAGCAAAGTACCATTCATAGTGTTGGTTTCGCTTGAGAGGCCGAATACAGAATTGTGTTTTGAATGCATTCAATTCCACTTTATTGGTTGAACTGCATTTGATTATACTGTCCAGGTCGGAATTTAATGTGTTTAGCAAATGTTTTCGTTCCTCTTCTACGGCCGAGAGTAGGGACGTGAGTTAGGGACCGACTACAAAAAACTGAGGGTACTGTCATCAGCAAGGAAATCAATTAGACTAAAAGTTGCAGGCAGAAGATAATTTATGGAAATAAGAAAGAGAGTCGATGACAAAACGGAGCCGTGAAGGACACCGGCATTTATTTATTGAGATGCAGACTTGGAGTCGTCCAAAGCAATTGGAATTGAATGTGAATGGAATTGATTTCTAACCCATAGAAAAAGAGTATCGTCGAGCTCAAATGCATGCACTTTCGAAAAAAGAACTGGATGCCAAACTTTGTCAAATGCTTTTGAAATATCAAGCAAGAGTGGTGCAGAGACTGATTCCACTTATCAGTGAGATATGACATCAAATCAAAAGTGGCGATGTTCCCACGAAAGCCACATTGTCGGTCATTGAGGAGCTTTTACGATTCAAGAGTTTTCATTAGCTGGCGATTTTTCAGCGTTTCCTTGACCTTGGAAAGAAGGGACGAGAGGTTAGGCATACATTGACCGACCCAAATCAAGTTGTGGACAGTCAGTAGCATCCCGATCAAACGATCACTTTTGATTATTCTCTTCGCAGAATGTTTATTTTCTTTCGAAATGGGGAACAAGTGATCTTGATTTCAATCGGATCAGCGGGTCCGGAAATACCATTAATAATAAAACTTGTCTCAGGGTAAAGCTCGGATGGGTCCCTAGACACCAGGGGATTGTAGACAACGAATCTGCAGATGAGCTTGCTAGGTCTGTCTCAGAATCTGCGTCCACAGGTCCTGAACCTTATTGAGGCGTTAACTAGGCAACAGTCACAACGCTGATTAACAAATTGGAAAACAAACTTCGTCTAGACCACTGGACCAATAGGCCAGGTCCAAGATAATCCAAATGATTAATCAAGCCTTATTTCTACAAGGAAATCCTTAACTTATATAAGGAAAGTATTAAGAAGTTGGTGAGGTTTCTAACTGGCCATTGTGGCCTATCACCTTAACAAGTTGAACCTGTGCCAGGAAAAGGATTGTCGGTTATGCCTAGAGGAGGATGAAACTTTCGAACATATTCTTTGCAATTGCCCGGCACTACACTGGTTAAGGAAACGTATTCTCCACAAGGAGATACTTACTTCAGTGGAACTGAAAAGCTCCCCTACTAAAAATATACTTTTTTTCATAAGGGAGGTAGTACGTCTTTTAGATCAACTCCAACCCTTCGATACAATAGATCTTTCGGGTTGCAGTGTCGTTGCCACGCGGGCATGGGTTGTACAAGAGAAAAAAAAAACTTGTCTCAATATTCAACAAATTCTCAAATTTTTCAAAATGGAGGATGCGTAGTTTTTGTGAAAATATCTTCCATAATCTACGCATGTATTCATTTCTGCTTCTTTCTCTACCGAATTCCGTTTAACTCAGACCATAAACGCCTTATACGGTACTCTGTACCGTTTTTTTTTTTTTCCTATACCTGTATACAATATTTCCAACTCATTGGCCTTTGTTTTACTTTTTACACTAAAAAAACAACTACTTTCTCCTTCCTTATCCTTTTTCCATCTGTCCAAGTATTGTGACTTTGCTTCAGTACTAAATATGTCGAGAACTCAATAAAGACTATAAAGCCATGGATACTGTATTACTGTATCGATGGCCGACACTTTGTACATTGTACGCCATTGTACGTCGAAAGTGCAAAGTGCACCAACAAGCCTCTATATTTTGCTCGGACTGCCTCCAGTTGGTTGAGACCCCATTGAACTTGTGCCTTCAACCTATGTTGATAAGGCCCTCTACTGCGTCCAAACTCTGGGTTTGATTCGAAAACTCTACGGACTGGAGCATTAGTACTATACAGCTCCTAACCATATCAAACGCAGTTTTTGACAAGGCCGATGTCGCTGTACAGCTAGTTTAGGTTAGGTTGGGTTAGATATGTGTGCAGGCATTGACGGACGCTCTCTGCTACACTCATGTCAGCGTTGACCCATTGTGATACCCATGGGTGAAAAAGTAATCCCTTACCCAATGAAACTAAAAATTATTAACTCAGTCACTTACTTCATTTCTGCATACAAACCACCCTGATTTGATGAAGTTCAGCATCTTTCCTGTCGAATCGCCGTAGAGCTCCTCGAGATCTTGGACGAAATATTTACCAAGGAACTTTTTCCTGGAGTGTTGAAGACGCGGACAGTGACACAGAAAGTGGGTAGTATTCTCAAAAGCTTCCTCGTCACCACAGCCTCTACAGAGTTCCTCCTCCGTCAGGCGTAGTTTCTTCAAGTGGTACCGCAGAGTGTTGTACCCCATGATGATGCCCACGAGGGTGGAAAGGAATTTCCTGTCTTTCCGAGTGATTCTCTCGGTCCTTGCTTTGTCGAAGGATGGCCATAGCTTCCTGGTGATGGCACAAGTTACCATGGAGTTCCATTTTGTGTTCGCCTCTTTAATGGCTTTATTCTCTGCAACGAGCATGAGTGTGTAAGGCGGGGTACACACAGGGGAAAACAGCTAGTTTAGTTCGTCATTAAATCTTCTTCCCCAAAACCCATCAACGCAAACGGGACCGAATATCTTACGTGGAACTTTCCTCCCGAAGCAACCAAGGATATATTCATCCTCTTTTAGTAAAGTCCATGTTTCAGCACCGTAAAGCAGGACTGGGATGATCAGAGTCTTATATAGAATTTCCTTAGTTGTTCGGGAAGGACTTTACTGTTGAATTGCCTCATTAGCCAAATAGAAAAAAAACCCAATTGGCAACAGTTATTCTTCGCCTGATTTCTGCGCTGATATCATTGTCAGGTTTTCAGCAGCAGAGCCAAGATAGGCAAAGTCGCTTAATAACTCGAAGTTGTAGGTACCAACTATGACGTTCTGTCCAACTCGTCGGTATTCACTTTCCCTTCTTGTTGACAGCATGTACTTGGTTTTGCCCTCGTTTACCGCTAAACCGATTTGGGCCGCTTCTACTCCAATAGTAGCAAACGTACCGGTGACAGCGGGCTGAGTTCTTCCAATAATGTCAATATCGTCTGCGTACTCGTATGCTAGCAGTTGTACGGACTTTTGATAGATTGTGCCTCTGGTGTGGATTGTGAGTTCTGCACAACCCGTTCGAATTTAATGTTAAAGAAGTCAGATGACAGCGTGTTGCCTTGTCTAAAATCGTTTTTGACAACAAAGATCTCGCTGAGGTCATTACCGAATTTAATCGGGCAGCGGATGTTCTCCATCGTCATTCTGCACAGAAGAAGGGCAGGGATGTCAAAACTAGACATATCTCTTTAGGTATATAGCTCTTCTCTATAGATGCTATCATAGGCGGCTTTGAAATCTATAAAGAAATTATGAGTATCGATATGGACTTCTTGGGTTTTCTTCAGGATCTGCAGGATCAATGATGGACTTTGCTGGCCTGAAACCGCACTGATATTGGCCAATCAGGCTGTTGATAAAAGGTGTCAGATAAAAGGTGATAAAAGGTGTCGCAGAAAACATCTTGTATGCAATGTTGAGGAGATGATGCCTCTATAATTGAGAGGGTCTCCTTTCTTGTGGATCGGGCGAAGATTCCATTCAACAGGCATATGTCTGACAAATCTTAGAGATGAGTTAGTGTATGCTCTCTACCAATTCATCAGCAGCTGCCTTGAAATGTTCGGCCGGTAATTCGTGCACTGCCCTTTACGAGTAATGAACTAACTACAAATGGAATGTCGACATTTGTCAGCGTTGCCGTGTGCTGCAAGTTTTTGGTACAAGACTTGCAAATGTGAATTTTCTTACAATATCTCTGACTACAATAGCAGCGACAAAATTAAGAACGAAGCAGTTATCCACGGAAAAGTGTTGGCAAAAAATGTCCCCTATGTGCCGAGCATAAACCGGTCCGCAAACCACTATTCTCCTGGCGATGGTTTGAATGCATGATGCTGTAGATACACCCAGTTTGTATAAGCACAACCTATGGTCAAAGTGGGTTATTAAAAAAGAAAAGAAGCATTTATATAAATAGAAACCTCGTATCCTCTTTTTCTGAAAACTACCTCCTCCTCTGAATGATTTACCATCCACATCACGGTCGCATAATACATTTCCTTGGTTATACCGCCTCCTGATGTTATCGGAATTAAGTCGAATTAGCTAACAGTCAATCGACCAACATATCAATTTATACATATCCGTATGTAACAACACTATTATTTCTTCCAACCGAACGCGCCCAAAATCGTCAAATCAATTGATTCCAATGCCTTCAATCAATTTCTAGGATTAGGATTGATTTATTCGAAACCATATCGAGGCATTGTTGTCGATATACGATATATATTTTTTTTGTTTCCTTTCTGATGTGGTGGTGCCAATGCTATATCATAGATCAAAAAGATAAAATACGTTTCGGACAAGTTTCCCCGTCCGTCCGCAAGCTAAGCCCCTTCTTTATATGAACACACACGACCATAGATGAGAGCAACAATTAATTCAGAAACAACAAAAAGAATTAAATACAAACGCACATGAATAATGCGCTGGCCATTCACATCCCATTCGAAATGAATAGGTGTGGCAGGAGCTACTCATTCACTCACTAAGTAAAGGCTGCAAATGTATTCATTAGTGTAACAAATTTCGCAGCAGCAATAAAACAGTTGGCCCACAAAACAACAAATTATCCAGCTCCAGTACACAAATTACCCTAATCCGAAAATAACTGGATACTACTACCCATTTGTGTATCCTGGCAGATTTCAGCTGCGCTAGCTGAGTGGGTGAGACAGGAGGAGGAATGTGTCGTTGCTGTTGTGGGATGTTCCTGCTGCCACTTCAGTGTACACTCACATCACACACAACTCGGCCGTAACGCACCATAAACATACTCGTAGCACACAACACACACATATCGCTGGAACGACGACGACGGCGGAGTCACATAACGTTACGTATGAATGCCAAACGGCCAAAACTACGGATAAGGTGATGGCAATAAAAAGGTCCTGCCATTTATTTTGTTAGTAAGTACAATATTACGATTTTATTATGGGTTGTAACTACCTACGCACTCTCACCCCGCCAACACCATCCGGTGGGTGGGTGGCTGTCTGTATGTTAGTGTGAAAGAGGCAGATTTAGGATTCGATGGAGTTAATCCGCCTACATTATCCCGAAATTTATTAAAAGCATTTGTACATTTGTTTCACAACCGTTGTGATCAGTGGTGGTAACAAAACCAACAGCACAGCAGCACACCACACTGCTGAGTAGAATGGGAAACTTTTCACAGAGAAGGATACATACAGGCCCACATACATTTTTTTGTGAAGTAAACTAAGATGATCCTTGGGGAAGATAATTCAGATGCTCAGGTCAGATTCAAAGTTTTGTCGGTGTTGCGAAAAGTTTCTTATTTATTGAGACAATTTACGCCGCCGGATGATGTTAACTTACAATTTCCCGGGAAAAATGTTTCCGTTCTTCTGTGTGATGCTTGTCTGGGATGGAAAGTATAGAGCCATCCCACCAACGCAGCAATTGTTGCAGAAATCGTTGGGGGGTTAATAATTTAGGATTTCATAAATAAGGCATGAGTTTAAGATGAAATTTGTGAAATCTATGAAGTATTGTCTTTTATGTATAGTTTACTTATTAATGGCGAAAGAGATTTCGATTATCCAGTTAAGTTAATCGGGTGTTCTGGGAATGTCCTGCGGGCAGCTGCTGGTGAATGGTTGTTTTGGATAAACGAAAATTGAAAGTTAATAGACCTAGGCAATTGGAAAATTATTCTGAAGCAGTTTCAGTGTTATCTTTGATTTATCGATTGAGTTTATGCGGAAAACACTGCCAGCTTGGCATTTACTTGTAATTTCATGGGACAGTACAGTCTGCTAGTGTGGATATACATCATTTATAAAAATCTGAAAGGTTTCTGAATTAGAGTTTCAGGACTATCATTACTCAATCAAGATAGATATTTATTGACTTACTTCAGGGTGAACTTAGGCCTCAACCAAAAAGCCTCTCCATTTAGCTCGGTCTTTAGCTAATTGTCTCCAGTTGCGCACCCCAACTTGGTTGAAGTCCCCTTGAAATTCTGTGCACCACCTATGGCGAGGAGGCCCTCTACTACGTCATGACTCTGGGTTAGATTCAAAGACTCTGCAGGACAGAGCGTTGATATCCATTCGCTCTACATGTGCTAGCCAATACGGACATTTTTTTTTTTTTTGGCAAAGTCAATGTCGCTTTTTTGCTCGTATAGTTTGTCATTGAATCTTCTCATCCAAAACCCATCAACATAAACGGGACCGAATATCTTACAAAGAATTTTTCTCTCGAAGCGGATATTTGATCCGCGTTCAATAAAGTCCATACTGCCGCCACCTCTGCAGAATTTTGTCGTCATCCACAAGAAGCTGGCCATGAGCATTGCTAATGAACTTTGGCGAACGAACCTCCTGAGCATTCTTCCTTCTTTGGGCGGCTATTTTGAAGATAGTGGCACTCTTGTTCATATTGTGTCTTCGCAGCTCCTGGATAGCCTGGTTTGCATCAGCAACCGGGGAAAATATTTTCTCCAGCTCCCGATACAGGCCCTCCGTACTCTCTGCTTGAAGCTGAGCGCACTTCTTCTTCGCTTTTTTCTTGCAGCATCTGTATTCCATTTCGAGGCGAGCTTTATCGTCACTATTATTAGAGGGGCACTTTGACCAAGCTTTGAAAGCCGCTTTCTTCTCATTTATCACTTTCTTAGCTTCATCACTCCACCACCATGTTTCTTTGGCGTGTTGATGGTGGCCTTTTGAAGCTCCTAGCAGTGATTTGGCCTTCTTTAAGCAAGTTCGTTGTAGGGAATCCCACATATTTTGTGATCTGCACTCTTCATCCTCAGCTCCGTTGATGGTGTGAGAGAGGTAATTTTTCACTACGAAAACAAAAGCATCGCCTTTTTCTTTGTCCAGATTGTACCACTTGATTTTCTCAGAGACCCCTGTTTGTTTGCTTTTCTTTGGTGTTTTCATAAAAATTTCTGTTAGCAGGAGACGGTTTTGACGAGCGATTTTCTCTCCCAGGATCACTTTGCAATCTTTTACCCGAGGCTTCATGAAACTGGCTACCAAATGGTAGTCAATCTGAGTTTCATCTCCACCACTGCTGTATGTGATCAGGTGTCGGCTTTGTTTGATGAACATGGTATTTAACACGATAAGATCGTGTGATTTGCACATGCATAGGATGTCTTCACCAGGAAGGTTCCTGGTGCCATATCCTAGTCCTCCATGGCAGTCTTCATAGTCTTCGTTTGATTTCCCGACATGTCCATTCAAATCTCCTCCCACAAACAGAAATTCTTCCTTTGGGATGTTCTTAAGGAGATTGTGGAAATCTAGCCAAAATGCATCTTTATCTATCTGATTGCACCCATTGTGGGGAGCATATGCACTGACAATATTCCACACCTCTCCTTGTATTACTAGTTTGAGAGACATCAAACGGTCGCTGGACTTCGAAATGCTCAAGACGTTTTCAAGTAGCTCTGCCGCAAGGATGATACCGATTCCGTTCCTAGCCTTTTCCGTTCCGTAGTAGAACATCTTGTAATCTTTTGTCCTAACGTCCAAGAAACGCGCCCGATTCCCGGTGTTTTTCCATTTCGTCTCTTGGACACACAAGATGTCCACCCGCCTTCTATTCATCATCTCTTCCAGCTCGTAACTTCGACCGGTCATGCTTCCAACGTTCCAACTCGCGACCCTTAAATTGCGTCCAAACTGTTTCATTATGTTGCTAGCCCCCGGAATCCGTATAGCTCTGACCCGAACATTTCTGCTCGGTCCAGGATCAGTACCATGCACAGCAGTGGTAGTGCCTGGCGGGGTAGTGCCTTTCCTTTTTGTAAGTATTATCATAATGATACAGTTTTGCAATACAATTTTTGCACCATATTGCGATGGTGTTTGTTGTTTGACACGTGCATGCTCCTGTTTTAGTATTGTTTGATCTTTCTTTTATGACACCGGTGATCTCCAGTCGTGTCAACCCACGGACTCGCATGCACACTTGTGGGAGGGTTTTTATGGTAGTATATGTGTCGCTAGGCTCACTTGGGTGTTATATTGCCTAGATCTGATTTGTCCCCTTAGTAGCCTTTTACGACAAGCGCTAGTTGTTTGGGGGCGCTGCAGTGATATTCTTAACCCGTCCCTGCACGGGGCGGAAATATTGGCTATCATCATCGATGTTGAATGGTTCATTCTGTTCGACAGCGGGATGTTGGTCCTCGTCGCCGTTATACAGTCTGCAGAAGTACTTCTTCCATATTCTCAGCACTCACTGTAATTCTACTACGAGGTTTCCATTTTTATCTCTACAGGTTTCGGTACAGGTTTTTCTTCTTTGGCACATCCTCTTTACCTTTTCTTGAAACTTCCGTACATAATTCCTGGAGTACAAGCTCTTTATTTGCTCGATTGCGCTCTTCTCATGCTTTTCTTCTTCTCTTGGAGAAGCTGATATTCCTCCCGTCTCTTTGGCTCGTAGAGCTTACGAGCAACTCTCATCTTCCTTTGCAGGGCCGCTTTATATACCTCTTTTTTTGCTGCATGCACTCGTCGGCATTCTTCAAACCAGGGGTTTGGTGGTGTTTGTCGGACGAAACCCAGTGCAACAGTTGCTGTGTTTCTGAGTACATGGTGGCAGCATTACCACTGATCTTCAGTTTTTTTTTTTTTTTTTTGCCTTGGAGATAGTGGAAAAATGCTAATGCGCACGAGAAACAGTCCCGCTCTATTTCAAGTAGTGTGAGACTCTTACTCACTAAAAAAAAACCACCTGTAACCACTTTTCAACCTGACACCATCCACTCCGACACCGCTGTAGCATTACTTCAGAGTGGTGTCGTTTTCTTTCCCCTCTAGGGACCGACTTTTTCACATTTTTCTCCTAGTGTGGGCTTATAATATCTTGCCGGTAAGGCTTTCATCAATTTGATAAACTTACTGAGGATATATTTACTTCCTATTCTCTCTTTTTCGATCTGAGTACCGACTCAATGAATAAAAATATTTTATTCCATATGTTGATACTCCAGACCATCTTGTTTACGGCATTTTCTGGAAAAAAGTTGCCTATCTCAGCACTTGATGTTAGCGGTATAGCTTATTAACGCTAGATTTTCTCACTGCAATTTTTCTTAGTTGCTCAGTTTGGAATATCCTCATTCGTATCTTGGCTGCAATAAGGTGATCCGAGTCTATGCTGGCCGCTGGGTGATCAGGATATCCATGATACTGGAGGCATGTCACACTGCTCAACAGCAGTCCAGTTATTCTCCACAAACTTGTCGAGAGCGAAAACATCTGCGGTGGCAGTCACGCGTATCAATAACGGCGCTAGTACATCTACCATGGCAACGGCTATGCAAGTAGATAAAAAAAAACGCTTCTTCTTCATCAGGATGATACCCGACTACGAACCAGATCTCGCTACACCTACCATAATCAACGGCGACTTTAATGTAAATATCTTGCAAAACCACTCGTTACTTGTCTCCATGTTCAGCGAGTCCTGTCTATCCTATTTTGAAACCCCACCGACAACTCTAGGTATTACTTGTATTGATTTAAGTAGTAAGTATGTATGGTATATCCTAGTTTTCATATCACAGACCTATCTTCCTATATCTATCTATACATGTAATAAAACTATAGAGGGTCGAATGTTTTTGTCTGTCTGTTCATGCATCACGCGAAAACTGCTGCACGGATTTGGATAAAATTTGGCATAGTGATAGTTTGTATCCTGGATCAACATTTTGAATACTATAGGATTCCGGGAAACGGAGGATAGTCAGAATCTGTCTATATACGGGTGTATAATAAAAAAGTAAGTGTGCGTGTTTAAACACACATCACTATATGAAATTGAACGGAGTTTTTGCAGCTGCATTTCTTAAGGTCCAACATTTAAAATAATGTATGCTTAGTCGTGATCCGCCATCAAAAATATTTTTTGCAGAATACAGAATTTAATTAAATTCTTCTTGGTCATGGTCGCGAATCTGCACTTAGCGGAGGTTTTTTTTTTTCCTTTCGCTGTCTCTTCGCAATCTTTAAGAGCCGACTAGCTGACGGGAGGTAGAAGGTACTCTTTGTGTTTTCTTATTCTCCGAATTCCCGCTGGGGAAGTTTTAATTGAGTTTACATATTTTCTGTATTGTATTCAGCTGGCAATTGTGTGAAATGTAGATATGCATTTTGCCTTAAAAGTGTCAGGCAAGGGAAGCAAAGCGAGCACGGGTCAGCTAGTCATCAATAAACTTGAAATGAAATAATAATTCGTTTCCTTAATTTCCTCTTTTTATTGTTCTCCTTCCTTCCCGATACCAATGACAATAAACGATCTCCTGACGAAGATTGTAGAAACATTCTCGACATCTGTCCGTAGCCGCGACACAAACACACCGGAATTTTTTTTTTGTACTGTTTCTAACTTTTTGAAATGATATTCGAACGGTTATCATTCGTATCTATTCATCCATTGCCACTAGGACTTTTAATATTTTCGCGTAAATTAATTCTTTAAGAGAAGGCCACCATACATTGCGAATCCTTCGTATCACTTAGCTATACTATATCACATTCCATTATACGTTTTCCTCTTGTACAACCCATGCCCGCGTGGTAACGACACTGCCACCTGAAAGCTCTATTGTATCGGCATTATCCTTACTTACTTAAATGGCGCTACAGTTCAGGATGAAACTGGGCCTCAACCAACAAGCGTGCTTCTAGTTGGTTCAGTTCCGCTTGAAATTGTGCGCTCCACCGACGGGGAGGAGGCCCTCTACTGCGCCATCCCTCTTTGCTAGATTCGAAGATTCCAGAATAATATTTGAATTTAGCACCAGAGAATATTTGGCGCAACAGCTTTTTAAGTGCCAGGGCCAGGCCAGCTTCTCGCAACCACTCATGTTATGTGCGTTATATTTTTCAGGCGAATGAAAGGGTTTAGTGCCGTATCCGAAGAGCAATTTGTTTTGAGCAGCTTTCTCAAGACAACAGTACTCTCGGATATTTGTCAGACGTTCGCGAGTAAAGGGAAGAAAAGTTCGCATTCGTGAAAAACTTTTTGGTGTTTTCTGGGATTCGAACTTGGAACCTCAAACGTAGTGGTTCGACACACTGAAAAAATTTACTGAAATATATTGCACATTGGGCCGATCCCGGCGGTACTGCAATACCGGGCCAACCCGCGACAGAGGTGGAGCAAGCTCCTAGCACTCCGTCTAACTCCAAAAATCAGTTACACATTTGTTGTCCCCCGATGGAGGATCTATCAGATGTTAAGCTGATAAGAACAGATACTACACTTTGATCTTAGCCATAAGGCCGAGAAGCGATTTCGATTCGACACACTAACCACCTACGCCACGGCGCCCACGGAGACAGAGAAAATTAGAGCCCGAAAATATGAAATGTTGAATATTTTTCTTTTCTTCCTTACTTGCGAACTCCTTGTTTTGAGAAGCTTTCTCAAGACACCAATACTCTCGGATATTTGTCAGACGTTCGCGAGTGAAAGGAAGGAAAGTTCGCATCCGTAAAAAACTTTTTTGTGTTTTCTGGGGTTCGAACTTGGAACGTCACACGCAGTGGTTCGACACACTAACCACTTACGCCATGGCGCCCTCAGAGGGAGAGAAAATTGGAGCCTGAAAATATTAAATCTTTTATATTTTTCTTTTCTTTCTTACTTGCGAACTCCTTGAAGCATGTACACACACAGTTCCCAACATCACACTGCTCCACCATAGTGTCCATTGCCAATATCAATTAAATGATAGAGATCCTCATAATGTATATCAAAATAATGATACAATATAAATAAGCGTTAACAAATACACAATGAAATACAGTTATTATACACTTTCACTGCAGATTGCATTCATGAATTCCATCCCAACATTATATTGTGGCAATTTAACTTGCCCTTCCTCTGTTATTTAGTATTTATATTCTGCGTTCGTCCTGTACCATATGCGCTCAAGCGCAAACCGTCCAAGTAGATCCCTCCTTCGGTCTTAAGTTACCAAATAATAATGAAACATCAAACACTAAATTTGCTTTAGTTTCCTCTGTTGATACGACTGACTCGTTATGTGGGCTTGTGTAGGTGCATCTTGCCCAAACTACGAAACCACTCTGCAGCATTCCCTGTGGAAAATACTCTCTTGGCTTTGACGTAAATGGAGACAACACAAAAACAGAATAACAAATCACAAGTAACATCCCAAGGACCAGCATCAGACACAGACCAAGGTATGCATTACATTGCAATGCATTCATTTGGCTGCGTTTCTGTTTATGAGTGCATCCTCAAACCGAGCAGAAGCCCGATGCCCAGAAGCAGTACCGTCTAGAGGAAGCAACACCATTGCCCTGAAATGACTCAGAATTGCACATATGTACGAATGAGCTCAACTGGGCAGATAATGCGCCCTGCATCCCGCTTCTAATTACGTTCGTCTGTTCGTCGGGACTTCCTGCTACTGATGTGGTACATCCTTTCTTGTCCTCCTCCATCCCCCATAAATAACTAAATATGATTAACTTTGTATTTTTGCTACTGCTACTACTGCTGTGTACTTTTAGAAATGAGTTGAGCTGTTGACACTCTGTCAACAACACAATTTTTAATTAGTAACGGTAAAAAGGATAACATTTCACTATTACAAAACCACTAGTAGTACAAACTGCACTGTACTGGTACTGAATCCTTCTTCTTCTCCTATGGAAGTTATGGATTGCTGGTACTGTGTGCAGCGTCATTTCAGTGAAAAAAAAAAAAAAAAAAAACAGAAGAAGGAAGCTCGCTGTCAACAGCAAAGATGGGAATGTAATAAATTAAATTTTGTAATCGCTCCTTTGCCGTTGTGTGCACAATATGCTTCAGTTTGATGGGCACAAGAATAATTGTTAGGGAATGGAGCTGGAGCAATTCATCCAAGAATCGATAAGGACGCAAAGAAAAAGTGTATTCCTAGAACAGTGAAATGCTTCCACCTGATTGCTGGAATGCATTAATTAATATCTGAGTCAAACTGCATCAACTACAGGCAGGACCTTTGATAAGAATGCTTTTTGCGCAGCGCATTCCAATATGAGAGGGTTTCACAAGAGCATTGGATGTTAAGCAATGCAAACATTGTTCCAAGAGCGCTATTACTTTGGAGAATGTAGCTATGCATGTGCGTATTTAGAATCCTCACATTCCATAAGTGAAATGAGTTAAACACGATACTATTAGAAGCGTTTTAACACAACCGCATAGGTTTGGTTATGTTTGATGCTTGACGTGGTTACGGCCATCAGGTCGGGCATAGAATGCAGGAAGCCTCAATTAGGATTGTTGGAGCAATCAAAATTGCACTACCTTTCTTTAGTAGGAACATTTCTGACTTAGTACATAACTTCAGACACGATGCCTGAATAGTTTATAAGAGTTTATAATATCATATCATATAAGAAAAATCTCCATTTTCCTTTAAGGCTTCGAAAAGCAATTCCAGCTAAGGGTTGAACCCGATATATCCAACAAAAGCAGCTACATTCTTGTTTATATGACGAAATCGTCTAATAATTCGATTTTTATCTTCTGGTGCTAGTTACTTTCTTTCAGTCAATTACGTCACATTCTGCAGTTCTTTGATACTGGAAGACTTTATTTCTACTAGAATCTGGAGGCAGATGATATCAGTGTTCTATTGTCAGAAAGTGCAGAGAATCCTTGACTCTACCTTGATTTGTAGATCACCGCAAGTAAATTTTTCACTATTAAATCATCACCTTCATCTGCCTTAGGACTGAATACCTTTTCATTAGAACCTGTAACTTGTTCTGCAGTAATGTTTATCCAATTTATTTATTTATATAATTTATTACATCTTTAAAATTAGACGCATTAAGTTAAGTTGATTTAGGTTAAGCTAATTAAGTAAGTTATCACATTCCAGACAGCATTAACCTAAGAGAAATATAATCCAGTTATCACATTCCAGACGGCATTAAATTAAGGGAAATATAATCCACTTAGCCTTGACCGTAAATTGCATCAGCCAATGCATGGGAACCTAAGCTGACGCAGCACACGCGATTCCGATCAGACAGTTGTGTCAGCATTTAAATCGGACATATGCGAGGCGGAATGAATGGTTTGGGCAGATCAGGGAGTTAGTCTTTCGTTGGCAGTGAGAGTATTCAGCATTGTTTAATCTAGTAATAAAATAGTATTCGGCATTGTTTAATTTAGTAATAAAATTTATTCGTGATAAAAAGTAAAATGCGTTTAATTTAACAGCGGCTAGTCTGTCGTCCGCTTTTTTTAGTATCCGCGGAGGCGAATACGTTAACTGGCGCCCGAGCAGGGACAGGCCTAAAAGCTCGGTCCATTTCTTTCATTGGTCAATTCATTACGAGTCATTCATATAGAACATGGAATTAGTACGCTCTATTTGAGTGCAAGTCTCTGTACCCATGGAAACACAGTTGACTATTCTAACTTCCATCATATCATATCAGCGAAGATAAGCTGAAATGGGAAGTAAACAGTTTCGAACCATTCAAATCCCCGAGACCGGATGGTATTTTTCCGGGCCAGATTCAGACGGCCTTCAATATAGTATGGCAGTATCTTTCCTGCATTCTGAAGGCTTGCCTTGAGCTCGGAAAAACACCAACTGCCTGGACCGAGGTAAGAGTGGTCTTTATACCCAAAGCAGGCAAGACATCGCACACCCTCCCAAAGGACCTTAGACCTATTAGTCTAACGTCCTTTCTTCTCAAGATTCTGGAAAGAATCCTGGACCTACACATCAAAGCCACTATTGATAGCACCTTACTATCCATGTCACAGCACGCCTACCAAAAAGGTAAGTCTGTCGAAACGGCTTTGCACTCCATCATCCACCCTATCGGAAAATCACTCTCAACCAAAGAGTTCACCCTAGGGTCATTTCGAGACATAGAGGGAGCCTTCAACAACGTTGAAACAAATTCGATTACCAGTGCCTTACGTAGGCTCAACATCTGCGAACCCATCTGTTGTTTCATAGAACACATTCTAAAGAACAGGGTAATAACAGCATCCTTCGGAAGTAGTACTGTCAAGCGACATGCACATCGAGGCACCCCTCAAGGCGGTGTACTGTCTCCACTATTGTGGAATTTGGTGCTCAACGAGGCCCTTCTAAGGATCGAAAAAACTGGATGCAATGTTATTGTCTATGCAGATGATGTCGCCATTCTAACAACAGGCAAATACCCGCAGACGCTGACCGATGTCATGCAGTCTGCTCTTAATGAACTGCTCAGATGGACCGATAAATGCGGCCTCTCCGTTAACTAGACGAAGACCGAGCTAGTTCTATACACAAGAAAACACAAGCTACCTGACTTCACTCCGCCCAAGATAAGGGGATCCACCCTCAAGCTTTCAAATAGTATTAGCTATTTAGGCCTAAAGCTTGACCGCAATCTAATTTGGAAGGAGAATGTCGTCGAACGGGCCAGGAAATCGCTGGCCGCTCTATACATCTGCAAGAAAACAGTAGGCTCCACCTGGGGCCTTAAACCAAGCATCATACACTGGCTATACACGTCGGTCATTAAACCGATTCTCATGTATGGAGTATTGGTATGGTGGCCCGGCTTGGAGAAGAAATCCAACCTATCCATAATGGAAAAAGCTCAGCGAGTTGCATGTCTCAGTATTACCGGTGCACTGAGAACTTCTCCCACAGCGGCGCTCCAAACCATGCTCCACCTGCTTCCGATTGACATCATCAGTAAGCAATTCCCTGTCAGCTCGGCAATAAGACTGAGAGGCTCCAGGCAGAGGAAGGAGCAACACATGGGACATGCCAATATACTTTCGATGCACCGCCATCTTCCCAATTCCACTGACCATCTGCCCACTGAATACGATTTGACAAGGGCTACACGCACTCGATACCGGACAGAAGTGAGTGGACGCAACGCAATGTCCTTTACAACGAATCGCTGTCAATCTTCACGGACGGGTCCAAAACCAAGGACGGAGTCGGTGCCGGAATTTTCTCAGAAGATCTGGACATACACCTCTCCTTTAACCTTCCAGACTACTGCAGCGTCTTTTAAGCCGAAATCACCGCAGTTCGCAAAGCTGCTGACTGGCTGGCGGTTAGCACACTATCAACACCTGATATTGTTATTTATGTCGACAGTCAGGCAGCCATCAAATCCCTCGCATCCAGCACTACGAGATCTGAGGCAGTGAAAGACTGTCGCATATCTCGTAACGAGATAGCTGGTCAGTACAACCTCACCCTTTGCTGGGTACCAGGTCACTGTGACATACCGGGGAATTGTGCAGCCGACGAACTAGCACGACAAGGCTCCTCTGGTACAGATAGCATAAGCATCACCGACATCGAAGCGCCAGCGTCTTATGTTAAGTACCTTATTTAAATTGATGCCGAGAAAGTAGCCAATCATCGATGGCAACATCTAGACCAATGTCATACCGCCAGATAGCTCTGGCCGATACTCAATAAATCCAGGTCCATCGGACTCTTGAAGCACAAGAGAGGAACCCTCCCAAAAATAACAAATGTCCTCACCGGAGACTGCGTCATAGGAAAACATGCCCAGAGATATGGTATCCCTCACAACGACTTCTGCAGAAGCTGCAGAGATGAAGAGACCATCAGTTATCTCCTGTGCGCCTGTCCTGCGCTCGCCACTCTGGGTGAATACTTCTACAATGATCTTAATGATCTCGGCAACGCCTGCACGGCTAAAATTCTCGACTTCATTCAACGAAGCAAATGGTTCCAAGAGTAAGAGGGTGATCCACCCGCCTTACACATCGGCAGTACAATGGACCTACTTTCTGGTCTAAGTACATCCTCATCGAGGGCCGATCCTAACCTAACCTAACCTTCTAACTTCCATAGTAACACATTCCGGCATACCCATGGGAACATGCTCGGAGATTGACTAGATAAGTGGATCGAATGTGAAGTAATTCGTGCCATGAGTAAGTTGCCTAGAATCTCAACGTTGGCAACTAAAAGGGAAAAACACGAACCTTCCAAGGCCTGTGCCCAGTAAAAATTCGGTTCCTTAGTTTTTCGGGTTCTACCATTTTTTTTTTGCCTAATTTCAGATTCAGGAACATTTAAAAAATTTGAAAATAAGAGAAAAAGAAGATGAATAGCGTATTTATGTGAATGACTAATCCAAATTTGAAAAAAAAAACCAAAGGAGAGAAAAAGAAATAAAAATTGCAAAAAATTGTATTAACTGTGCTATCCCTTCTCAACAAATAAGCAGAATAAAAAATTGAAAAAAATGGTGCTAACTGTGCTTACTTACTTACTTAGATGGCGCTACAGTCCGGGGTGGACCTGGGCCTCAACCAACAAACCTCTCCAGCCAGCACGGTTACGAGCCAGCTGCCTCCAGTTGCGCACGCCAAGTTGGTTGAGGTCCCCCTCCACTTGTTTGCGCCACCTACCGCGAGGTCGTCCTCTACTGCGCCGTCCGTCCGGGTTGGATTCGAAGACTTTCTTAGCGGGAAGGTTGGGCTCCATCCGCTCTAAATGACCCAGCTATCTTAGTCGCTGTATGTGAACTCTTCTGGCTAAGTCGATGTCCTTGTACAGGCCGTATAGTTCGGCATTGTACCTTCTCCTCCACTCACCGTCTATGCAGACGGGACCAAAGATCGCTCGAAGAACTTTTCTCTCGAAATAACCAAGGGCATCCTCATCCGGTTTTTTCAAAGCCCATGCCTCTGCGCCATACAGCAGGACTGGGATGATTAATGTCTTATAAAGAGTTACCTTAGTAGTTCGAGATAGGGCTTTGCTACTCAATTGCCGTTTTAGCCCATAGAAACAACGATTGGCAAGAGTAATTCTCCGTGTGATCTCTCCACTCATGTCATTTGCGGAGCTGACCATAGAGCCTAGGTAGACAAAATCCTTTACTACCTCAAAATTGTATCTGTCTATTGTGGCGTTCTGTCCAAGACGCCGATGTTGGGTGTCCTTTTTTGTAGACAGCACATATTTTGTTTTGCTTTCATTGACCGCTAGACCCATCTTTGCTGCCTCGATCTCAATACTCGTAAATGCCCCATTGACGGCCCGCTGAGTTCTTCCGATTATGTCAATGTCATCGGCATAAGCGAGTAGTTGTACAGACTTGAAGAAGATTGTACCTCCGGGGTTGGCTTGTGAGTTTCGTACAATTCTCTCAAGTATTATGTTAAAGAGATCGCATGATAGCGCGTCGCCTTGTCTAAGACCTTTCCTGACATCGAACGGTTCGGTGATGTTCTTACCGACTTTGATGGAGCAGCGAGAGTTCTCCATCGTCATTCTGCACAAACGGACGAGCTTGGCAGGGATGCCAAGACTAGACATGGCTCTGTATAACTCGTCTCTATACACGCTATCATAGGCAACTTTGAAATCGATGAAAAGGTGGTGCGTATCGATTTTATATTCATGGGTTTTTTCCAAGATCTGTCGTAGTGTGAATATTTGGTCAATGGTGGACTTTCCAGGACTGAAACCGCACTGATAAGGACCTATCAGGTTGTTGACGATCGGTTTTAGGCGTTCACATAGTACGGCAGACAGGATCTTATATGCGATATTTAGGAGACTTATACCTCTGTAGTTGGCGCAGTTCAGAGGGTCTCCTTTCTTCAGGATCGGGCAAACGATGCTGAGGTTCCATTCATCGGGCATACTTTCGTCCGACCAGATTTTACAGATGAGCTGGTGCATGCTCCTTACCAACTCATCTCCTCCTGCCTTGAAAAGTTCAGCGGCAAGGCCGTCGGCTCCAGCAGCTTTGTTGGATTTGCGTTTAGATATCGCTATCCTCACTTCATTATGATCGGGTTGACGGGAATTTTGACTGCCATCGTCACTGTTGAATGGCTCATTCTGCCTGACAGCGGAATATTGGTCATCATCGCCGTTTAACAGTCTACAGAAGTGTTCCTTCCATATCCTCAGCACCGACTGCGATTCTACTACTATGTTGCCATTTTCGTCCCTGCAGGCTTCTGTTCTGGCTTTGAAACCCTGGCATGTTCTTTTTACCCTTTGGTAAAATTTTCGAACATTATTCCTGCAATAAAGTCTCTCAATCTCCTCGATCGAGCGCTTCTCATGCTCTTTTTTCTTCTTTCTGAGAAGTCGATGTTCCTCTTTTCTCCTGCGCACGTAGAGCTCGTAAGCAGCTCTAGTCCTTCTATGCAGCGCCGCCTTGTACGCCTCTTGTTTTGCTGCATGTGCTTGCCGGCATTCCTCATCAAACCAGGGGTTTCGTTGTGGGGGGCGAGAGAAACCCAGTACATCAGAGGCGGCATCTCTGATGGCTTTTTGGCAACGCTGCCACTGGTCTTCCGCATTTGCTGCTGGCGGCATAGGACTAAGATTGAGATTAGAAGAAACACGATCGGCAAAGGTTCTGGCGGTCTCTTGCGATTGTAGCTTTTCGACGTCAAATTTCCTCACAGCATTTCGTTGATTTCGCTCCGTTGTGGATATCCGCATCCGTACCTTGGCTACAACTAGGTAGTGATCCGAGTCCACGTTGGCTCCTCGGAAAGTCCGGACACCCAGAATACTGGAAGAGTGCCTTGCGTCGATCAATGTGATCGATTTGGTTGACGATTTTTCGATCAAAGGATAGCCATGTTCCTTTGTGAATATCGAGACGTGGGAACCGCGTACTAGCTACGACAAAGTTTCGCCCCGCCGCAAAGTCGATTAGCCTGAGTCCGTTGCCGGAAGTGTTGTCGTGCAGGCTGTGCTTTCCGACCACGCTACTAAAGACTTCCTCTCTTCCTAGCTTTGCGTTAAAGTCGCCTAGGATAATTTTAACGTCGTGGCTAGGGCATTGCTCATACGTCTTGTCCAAGAGCTGGTAGAAGTCATCCTTTGTCGCGTCGTCCTTCTCCTCGTGAGGGGCGTGAACGCATATTAGGCTAATGTTGGCAAATTTAGCCTTGATACGGATAGTCATGAGGCGCTCGTTCACATGCCGGAAACTCAAGACTTCTTGCCTAAGTCTGTCTCCAATGACAAATCCGCACCCGAATAGACGCTGTCCTTTTTGTCTGTAGCAATCGCCGTAGTAGATGTCGCAGTTTTTCATACTCCTTTTGCCCGGCCCATCCCATCGCACTTCTTGGATGGCGGTAATGTCTGCTTTGACACACTCTAGGGCCTCCGCAAGTTGTTCGGCTGCACGTGGTTTTTAGAGGGACCTAACATTCCATGTGCAGACACGAAGATCGTTGTCCTTTTTACGTTTGCATGGGTCGTCAACAGTAAGATCATCCGTATCCGAGGCTGTTGGTTGCTTCGTAACCAAAGGTTTTTTACGTGGCAGGGAAGTTAACCCGACGGCACAACCCCCAACCTGGAGGGCCAGATCCTTTTTTTTTTACCCCTAGGACAAGAGGCCGGATACACCGATGTCAGTAACCCACTTCGGGGATATGAGCGCTGCCGTTGGCCCATTAAGGGTTCATCCGCCACCATCTCTTTTTCAATACCCTGACGTAGTATTGAAAATCCTTACAGACCTCAGCTCCAAATATGTTGAAGTAGCTCCAGTAAGGTATCCGCTGGTCTGTAGACGTCACCGTTGATTCCATCGAGAGAATTCGTCCGCCGCACGTCCTCCTTCTGAGGACCTCTTGCTAGACTTCTGAGACGCATATTTCAGCCGATCAGGTCAACAAGAGATGTCTCGTCCGGTTAGACATATGCGCGCTGAAGTTCACCCAGATGTGCTTATGCAGGTCTGAGTGTTCAGCTGCACATATATCGTCAGACTCAGCATACGCTCATCGTTAGTTCACTATCAGATAGCTAACCAGCGGGCACCGCGTGGAGGTGATGATGCGATTTTGCCCACCGCTAACTGTGCTATCCTTTCTCATTAAATAAGGAGAATAAAAATTGCAAAAAAAATGTGATAACTAAGTTAAATATAAAATAAAACTGAGAAAATAGTGAGAGGTCGAGCAAAAAACAAAGGAAATAATAGAGATTTATGTATATACATACGAGTATGTACATTAAGAGAAAAAATAAATAAGAATAAATAGATAAAGAATATTATAATAGTTAAGAATTGTAGACTAGATATCTGAATAAAACTTTTTCAAAGTGTTTGGTGCCGCGATTTTTTCTTATGTTTTGGGGTAATACATTCCACTGTCTGACAACAAAAACAAAAAATTGGCGTTCGGAATTAGTGCAGGTGAATCTTGGCTGTCGAAATATAAACGATCTTGATGAGATAGCAAAGTTAATTATTTCATAAGGGTACGAAGGTTCTTTATTATTCAAGATGTTATTTAAAGTCGTAAGAGCACAGTATTTAAAATACGTGAATAAGTTACATCCAAATATATTTTTTGTGTACGTTGATACATGATCAAAGCGTTTTAGATTATATATGTATCGGATTACATTATTGAATGCTACATTTAAACTAATTTTTGTTTCGGAGTTTAGACAACAGAAACTTTCAAACCCGTAAGTTATAATTGTTGATCTAGCGATCCGTATTTTTATGTGTTCAGATGTGAAATGCTTGGATAAAGATAAGTTCCGCAGACAGCCATAGATCTTACCTATTGACGACCGTATGTGATAATTCCAGCCCTGAGCCACACCAGAGGAAAGTTGTAAATTCCACCTATTACAACTGATTGTGTCCTATTTGTTAGATATGTTTGGCGGCCGAGTTGGAAAACCGAAAATATTTCCTCAATTTGGAGACGAGTATTTGATGGTTTAGAGTATCAAAAGCTTTAGAAAAATCCAGCAGTCCAAGAAAAGCAACCAGATCTTTATTTATAGAACATCTTAGGTCATCAGTGACTTTAAGTACAGCTGAAATGCAACTATGTTTTACCCTGAAACCGGATTGAAATCTACTTAACAATTTGTTATTGTTACCAAAAGCCAATATTTGTTTATGTAAAATTGTTTTCAAAACTTTCGAGACGTATGGAAGTATAGAAATTGGCCTATATTCGGCTTTCACATGTCGAGTAGGAGCTCTTTTTAAGATTGGCATAACTTTGGCTGCCTTCCATATGTATATGTGGAACAGAATTTGTTAAAAGAATTGTACTAAATACATGTGTTATAGCAGGGAGTATATTTGGCAGGAATATTTTTACAAAAAGTGGATGTGTTTCATCAATACCCATTGCCTTTGATTTTATACCGAAAACAGCCCTTACAACTTCTTATTCTTCTATTCTTTTGAAATAAAAGCAGTTATCGTAAGAAGATACATCTGAAATGTAGGCGTCCTGTGAACATTGAATTTTCGCAAACTGAATATTAAGCAAGTCCGGACCTATGTTTGCGGGACATTCCTCTTTTTCCCGACCAACACCTAATTCTCGAATGCGTTTCAAAAGAGTTCTACAAGGCAAACTTGGGTCGAGTCGGTTGGAATAGAAACGGCTCTTCGCTTCCCTTATTTTAATTTTCACTTTATTTCTAAGACTTCGAAAAATGCTGTAATATTCCGGAAGCATATATCTTTTCCATCGCCTGAAGGCACAATCTCTCCCTTTAATTGCTTCAATTATTTCTGGGGTAAACCATGAACTATTTTTAGCCAAACGAGAGGTTCGTCTTAATGGAACATGTTTATTTAAAAGGGTTCTAATAGTAGCTTGTAGAAAATTAGTTTGGTTGTTCGACGAATTCATGAAATATATTTGTTGCCAATCCAATAGCACTTAGCTCCATATACCAAAATTAGCAGCTATATTTAAATAGCCCAGCAGGTTCAGAAATTTATAGAAAAATGTTTCCTACGTATTGACATACCAACCTTGCACATTATTTGGTCCAAAGCTAAACTAGGAAAATCAGATAACTTCACCTCCATTTGAAAGCCTAAGTACAGTGGTACCAAATTAAAGCAAATCAAGCAAAGATATTAAAACAAGACTAACGATGTCAGACATAGCAGCAGTAATTGAACATTTAATGTAGGACAGACTAATTCAAACATCTCAAAAGGTGAGTTATTGAAAATTGGTTCGATTATCGCTCTTTATCGCGATTGTAGTAGATGGTTGAGCATTAAAAAGGTGCCAAATCTATGTGATCAAAGGGTAGTGCATGCGAGTACATGAAAACATAAAGTTCTCACTTAGCCTAGCCCTACCAACTCCTACTCCCCACCTATATGGCGGTAACCTCCGGATGCCTAGTATCTTGATCGGAGATTGGGTAACCAACCCCTTTGGAAGGTCTTGACGGCAGTAGCCGCGAGAGGGCTGAAGAGTGCTTTCTCACTAGAGCACTACTTTTTGTTCCACATGGCAATGGACGAATTCCTTAAATGAAGTCAACGGTGCCGTCTACAGTTCCAGTTAGGTTGAACTTAGTGAACACATTGAGCGAGCTGCTTCATCATATTCAGATCGCTAGTCAGTAATTTCCAAGCTTAGTCAGGAAATGGTCCTCCAGGTGGGGGGTTGTGCCGTCAGGGTAACTTCCCTACCACGTAAGAAACCGATCGTTCCGAAACAACCAAAAGCCTCGGATAAGAATGACTCAACTGATGACGACCCCAGCAAACAAAATAAGGTCAACGACCTTCGGATCTGTACGTGGAATGTTCTGTCCCTTTACAGACCATGTGCAGCCGAACAACTAGCAGAGGCCCCAGACTGCTATAAAACAGATATAATCGCCATCCAGGAAGTGCGATGGGATGGGCCGGGCAAAAAGAGGATGATAAACTGTGACATCTACTACAGTGATTGCCATAGAGACAACAGGCAGCGCTTATTCGGATGCGGATTTGTTATACGCGGCAGACTGAGGCAAGAAGTCTTAAGCTTCCGACACGTGAACGAGTGTATTATAACTATCCGGATCAAGGCTAAATTCGCTAGCATAAGCCTAATATAGTATGTGTTCATGCCCCCACGGAAGAAAAGGACCAAAGAGTTTTTCTACGAGCTCCTCAACAAAACATACGAGCAATATCCTAAATACGACGTTAAATTCATATTGGGCGATTTTAACGCCAAAATAGGAAAGGAGGACGTCTTTGGCAGGGCAGTCGGTAAGCACAGCCTACAGGACACCACGTCTGATAATGAACTAAGGCTAATTGATTTCGCTGTAGAGCGAAATGTCACCATAGCAAGCACCTGGTTTCCTCATCTCGATATTCATAAGCAGACATGGCGGTCCAAAAATCATGTAACGATCAACCACATTGATCATATTACGATCGACGCAAGGCATGCCTCCAATATTCTGAATGTCCGGAGCTTCCGAGCGGCGCAACATAAACTCGGATCATTAGTTTGTTGTAGCCAAGATACGAATGCGGATATCACAAACTGAGCAACAAAGAAGAATCACTGGGAGAAAATTTAACGTCGAAAAGCTACAATCGCAAGAGACCGCCAGATTCTTCGCTGAACGCATATCCCGAAATCTGTCAATCATCCTATGCCGCCAGCATCAAGTGCCGAAGACCAGTGGCAACGATGCCAACATGCCATCAGAAACGCCGCGACTGATGTACTGGGTCTCGCTCGCCCACCACCGCGAAACCCCTGGTTTGACAGAGAATGCCGACGAGTGCATGCAGCAAATCAAGAGGCATACAAAGCGGCGCTGTAAAGGAAGACGAAAGCTGCTCGTGAGCTCTACGAGCAAACGAGACGGGAAGAACATCGGCTTCTCCAAAAGAAGAAGAGAGAGTTTATACTCCAGGAACAATGTACGGAAGTTTTACCAAAAGGTAAAAAGAACGGGTCAGAGAAGTTATACCCGTACTGAAACCTGTAGAGATGAAAATGGAAACCTCGTAGTAGAACCACAGTCGATGCTGAGAATATGGAAAAACTACTTCTGCAGACTGTATAACGGCGACGAAGACCAACATCCCGCTGTCAAGCAGAATGTCCCATTCAACATAGGCCATCCTAGTCAACATTTTAGTCCATCTGATCAAAACGAAGTGAGGATAGCAATATCCAAGCTGAAATCCAACAGGGCTGCTGGACCTGACGGCTTACCAGCCGAACTTTTCAAGGCAACTGGTGATGAATTCGTAGAGCGCATACATCATCTCATCTCTAAGATTTGGTCGGACGAGTGTATGGCTACACCCTCAACTGTGCTAATTATAGAGGCATCAGCCATTTAAACATCTATCTCTATCTCGAACAACTAAGGAAACTCTGTTTAAGAACCTGACCATCCCAGTCCTGCTTTACGGGGCTGAAACATGGACCATATTAAAAGAGGATTAAAATATCCTTGGTCGCTTCGAGAGAAAAATTCTTCGTAAGATTTTCGGTTCCGTTTGCGTTGACGGTACGGTAGTACGAATATGTAGTTCCTGTGACAGAATTCTGCGGATTGCTACGCTGTTGTGGAGATTAACACACACAACAGCGTACTAAGGTGCGTTAAAGTAGCGCCAGTTAGGTTAGAGTAGATTATGTGACTGTCGGTATCAAAGTACAGACACCATTGAACCAGAAGAAGTCCATCGTGATACCACTTAATCTTGCACATAATCAGCTACACATTTACTTACTAAGAGAACCACAATTTGTACCAAACGAAGGATGCTTCTGACGTCTATATTCGCCAGGCCGCCAAAGTTATCGATGAGAAGTGTTCCAAGATAAAGTAGCCTTCTTTTGGATAGAGCCGACAATCACAGAGGAAGTGAAGCGTGATTTCTTCCTTCTACTCGCTCCTGCAGCTCTTATGGAAATCGTTTGAAAAGGGACCTAACTTGACGGGACGCTCCAGCAAGATCAAAAAACCATTTGAACATTAGCAGACATCTGCTTGCCGAAAATATGTAGGGGCTGTGGGTGGAGCATTATGTCTAGTGCTACACAGGAGATGGTTCTAACCACACCACTGGTACATATACAAGCAGAACTCTGCACTTCCTCTAGAAGGTTGGGGTTTACAGCCTTAACAACAGCCGGACACCAAAGGATTATGCAAGTTAAGGACCTGCAACTTTTCGGGTACGTAAACTTTAAAATTCTTATTAAATGGCTCATAATTTTTTTAGGAGTTCAAGACAAAGCTTGGTATTTAAAATTGTCAAGATCATTAGGTACTTTTTTCAGTTGTAAGATATATTTATCATATCACTATACTGCACAGCTAAACAAAATACATTTATTAAACATTTCTATTACCTATAAGAGTCAAAATATATATATGAGTATCCACCTTTTAGAACTTTAATTTTTCAATATCTGTGTATAGGTTGAACTAAATCACAAAATAGTATTATAACCAGAAGCACTGCGTCTGAATAGGAAGTTTTAATTAAACACCCCTGAGTCATTTTCGTCAAAGCATCGTAATTAATTGTATTTAAATCTACCAATAATGCTCGAAATTCAAACTCAATTAAGCGCACTTGTTTAATTGTACAGCCTCATGTTTAGAATAATCAATATTTGCAAACATCTATATTGATTTGGTGTCTGGAACTGACACACAGAATGCCAATGATAATACACAAAACAATTAAATCAACCACCCCATTTGAAGTTCGCATTACAGCTCTAAAGTCGCTTTTTCTATTCCCATTTCAGATCGCTTCAACACAACACTCAAAACGTGAAATGTGCAATTCTTGGCTGCTAACAATAGTTGTAATTGGATGCTTATGGAATTCCCAGCCACTCGAATCAGTGAAATCATGTCCAGCCGAATGCATTTGTCTATCTCAGACGCAAGTAAGTGAAACTTCCTATCTACCCCCGCAAACTAACCAATTAGTATCTATGTTGAATCCTCGTCTATATTTCATTGAAATTCATTACTCACTGGCACAAAAATTCCATACAGCTGAAATTCCTCTTCCCTTGTGAATTTTGAATTTTCAACCCTCCAACCCTCCAACACCGTAGCATCATCGCGCTATTTTATTTCACTCTATTCCATCTGTATCATCTTCTCTTTTTTTTGTAACATTTGCAGGTCCTTTGTAACACTGGCGGACTTGAACAGATTCCATTACGACAATTGCCATCCACTGTGGAAAATCTCGCTTTAACCAAAAACAATTTCCCAGTAATAAAACCGGATTCGTTTGCTGGGCTACGAGCATTGAAAAAGCTATCGCTGGATGGTAATAACATAACGAAAATCAAGCAATTCGCATTCCGAGGATTGCCGCGCCTGAAAGAACTTTCTATCCAATATACCCCGTTACAGACGGTTGCACAATTCGCATTCGCCGGCCTTCAGAACCTGTCGACCATCCTGCTGAGCCATAATCAAATCATCCGGATCGAGGGTAATGCATTCGCTGGCACCTCGAATGTAAAATTAATTCTTCTGTCCAACAATCCGATGCTGAAAATAGAAACGTCCGCCTTCTCGGGTCTAACCAATGTCGGCCATTTGATCTTCCCTTCGGGTATACGCAGTATCGAACCAGACGCATTCTACGGAATGGATACGGTGGGATTGTTGAAGCTTGCCTACATGGACCTGAGAGAGCTGGCACCTTACACGTTTCGTGGTCTATCCAATGTGCTGCTGCTGACCCTACAAGAGTCCGATTTGGGAATTATCTGTGCGGGGGCGTTTAGCGGGTTGAACCAGGTGGACACTCTACAGATACTGAACAATAAAATCGACGGTTTTGAGGAGCTCAACATTACCTACACGCAGCAAATAAAGTTCCTCAGGCTACAGGGTAACCACATTCTGGAGACACCCGACCCGAATTCAATTATCCTCGATGGAGTCGACAACCTATCATTGGTGAACAATCACTTTCCGTGCGGGTGTCACATACACACGCTGTTGGACAGCCCTCTTGCGGAAGGTGCCTACAACCAAAGCGAGTTCCTGTCGAAAAACTTCTGCATATCCCCGCTCGAGGTGAATGGCAAATCCATGAGCGAATTGGATTTAGATGCGATTGGCAGGTGCCAGGAGCAGGTGACAAAGGGGAATCTCGGATCATCTTCGATGGCATTGAATGTAAATGAGATGTTGACGCTGATAGCCTTGACGATTTACTACTTCGCAATTCACACATGTGATTGCAGAAGGATCTGCTGGAACTGGTGGTGGTTTTTATCATTGCACTCGACGAAAAAGAATTCCACAATGAAGACAATACCAGCAGCAGCAGCAGCAGTTGCAGTTGTTGTTGATGATGACAACGACGTTGGGGGTGATGTTACAAGGACAAGCAGTAGAAGTCGTAGTCGCCTTCGTTGTCGTTGTCGTCGTCGTTTTCGACGTCGTGTACGTCGTCCTCCTCGCTGCTGTCACAAACTTCAGATGAATATAAATAGTGGATACATCGTTAAATTGTAGCAATGGCAATGCCACCGAATCGAACGTTAATCGAATGTGGATCGAGTGTGCTCTGTTTGTTGTTATTGTTGTTCGTCTTGTATAGCTTAAGTTGTGAATAGTTTAAGTTTATCCTATTGTATGTGTTCAGAGAATTTTTTTTAGTCTTTTTTTTTTTATAATGGCGAGAAGGAGAAAACAGAAATTGATTATTGATACCTTTGGCGAATTGGGAAATGAAAATGTTATTTCGAGTGATGGCAAAAAAGAAAAGAAAATGCAATTTCTTCTTGGGAAAGTTATTTTTAATTTTGTATCTTTTTCTAAAACTTTGTTAGTTATCTCAGAAAAAGGAGTGGTGGATAATTCAATTAGTTTTATCGTTTTATAATTGTAAGAGAGTAACTGACATCGAATTTGGTTTATCGGATAGAAAGTCAAAGGAAATCAAGGAGTGAGTTCGCGGATACAGTTTTAAAAGTAACTTTAAGATTGTATTTAGTTTTAAGTTACTTTATTTCTAGGTGAATCGGAACTATTAGTGTGATATGTGTGCGATAGCTATTTGTGGTGCTATATTTGTAAAAATCACTGTGAAGCTATCTAAAAGTTAATCTTTTCATTTCGCAGCAATAATTAACCGAACAAAATTCAACGCAAGCATAAGTAATGAAAAGTCAGGTGACCATGTATCCGTGAGATTTTTGGATTTACCACTCTTGGGAAGACTACGTGGATGTCAATTTTTAGTGAGGCACTGACACAGTAAAGTCCATTTCCGCATCGTCCTCTCAGTTTTTATAGGCATCCTTGGACACAATTTTTAATTTTTTTTTTTAAATGCTAATCAATTTAGCCATCGAAAGGAATATGTGCAGAATCAGAAGGCCTTCTGCTGTATGCATGCACGAGATCCACATTGCCTGCTGTCTGGCAGAGATAGCTCTTGCAGAAATATTTAAGTAATGCTCGTCTGTTTGTGATGCTCGTATAGCGGATAAAAATTTGTAGATGATCAAATATTTTCCTTACATGAGTTCCATACATACAATACATACATGTACATACATTTCAATGTCCTGTTAATTCTTCATGGGTGTCGCCGGAGTAGGATGCTCAGGTAGACTCTCCATCCTTCTCAGTTCTCCGCCATTGACTCTTACTCATCAGGAGGAATCCCTAGATGGCTCCAAGAGAGATATCGGACTTCCAACCGTCAATTTCTAGACCTACTAAGTGGTCGCTTACCTGATATCATTGCAATCATAATACGTCTTGGAAGCCAGTTTGAGGGCATGCACACTACGTGACCAAACCAAAGAAGTATGGATCATTCCGTTCGGAGAAGTATGTAGCTGCTTAATATTGACCGCTTCGCATACTCTGGTGTTGCGCACTCGACCCCTACGAGTTATTCTGCGATCTTATTCTTTCAGTCATTACCCAATCTCATGACCATAAGTGAGATTTGGAATACATAGGTTTACCGATACCGAATTAAAAATCGATAATTTAGATTGAACAGTGAGTTCGATCTTCTTATAACAGATTGACCAAGCTCTCTTTAAATTGATCCAGCCTGGCCAATTCTACAGGATAACACAGCATTGCTCTTTAAGACCCCGAGGTTCCTAAACTTATCCACCTGCTTCAGTGGGACTCCACTTACCATGAGTTTATTGAATAGGATTTCTAGAAATGACCATTACTTCCGATTTGTTCACATTTACCTTCACTCTAACATCATCAGAAATGGCTACGAGCATTTCGAGCGCGTGCCATCATCACCACGCCATCAAAGATGCCATTTACAAAATAAGTAAGTCTTGGAATAAATTTAAATCAACAACGATGAATCATGTTTGGAAGAAACTATGGCCGGAATGCATTACTAAGAGCCAATCTGATGCTGATCCTGTTATCACTGAAATTGAACGCAACATTTTAAATCTGGCAGTGGAAATCAGATTTAAGGATTTAGAAGAGCAGTCTTCCTAACGCTGACATAGCTCCACTTTCAAATGAAGAGTTGATGCAATTGGAATCAGATGAAGAGATGAAGAATCCATTCCAAAATTTCAGCTGAAGAGTGTACGTCGTAAACAAAGAATAGGGCTAAGAACACCGCCTAGCAGTACCCTCTTTTCTGTGCAAATGTTTCTGGATAAGCCATTCCTATTCCTCACTATATACAACTCTGCTATTAGGAGATCAAAAGTCATACATGGAGGTCTTTCTGCGAAAGCATAAATGATCTCCCTTCAGCTGTTAGGGCCCAAAAAACCCTATCCAAGAACCACAGCAACGGTATTGGCCTCCTACAAAAACCTGACGGCAGTTTTACACAGGGATACGCCGAAACAATAGGTCTGCTTCTGCAGACCCACTTCCCTGACTCACTAATCACTGACCCTCACACATCTCTGCTGCATGAAGTCATGCCACTCCCACCTAACCGACGCACTAGGATTCTGGCCAAGAAAGTCTTCTCCCTCGATTCCATAAGATGGGCCATCTCTACGTAGAAACCTCACAAAGCTCCCAGTGGAGATGGAATTTTCCCTGCCCTCTTACGTCATGGAATCGACACTCTTATCGAATCATTAGTGCCCATCTTGAGATCCAGCTATGAACTTATCTACATCCCGTCAATATGCAGAAAAGTTTATGTAATGTCATTCCTAAAGCCGGCGCCAGATCACAATCAGACCCTAAGGCCTTTAGGCCAATCAGTCTCACCTCTGTGTTTCTTAAGATAATGGAAAAAATCATTGATCTTCACATAAGAAATTCCGCCCTTATAGAACACCCCCTAAATAATCTTCAATTTGCATATCAACCTGGTAAATCTACGCTCACAGCCCTTCATCATCTAGTCAGCACCATTGAAGAAGCCTTGTCAAAGAAGGAAATAGCCTTATGCTCCTTCCTGGACATCTCTGGCGCCTTCGATAATACATCGTTTCAATCAATTAAGTCTGCTGCTGATGTCAAAGGCATTGACCCATAAACTACCAAATGGATATGCTCCATGCTCAGTAGCAGATTAATTACTGCCAAGCTTGGACAAATCTCAATCTCCGTTAGAACTACTAAGGATTGTTCCCACGTGGGTGTCCTATCTCCTCTTTTATGGTCCATTGGAGTGGACAGTATTATAAATGATGTCAATAGTTCTGGATTTCTCACCCAGGGCTACGCTGACGACGTAGTTATAATAGCTAAGGGCAAGGATGAATCCAGCATTTCTGAACAAATGCGACATGCCCTAAATAAAGTAAATAATTGGTGCCAGTCAGAAGGTCCAGCGGTTAACCCTGCCAATCATATCTTTCACCAGGAGGAGAAATTTAAGCTCTCAAGCACTATCACTAAACAATATACAAATTGACTTCTCAAAAGAAACAAAATATCTTGGGATTACTCTAGACCACAAATTAAATTGGAAACCTCATATAAGCAGAACCACTGAGAATGCGACTAAAGCTTTCTGGGCCTGTTCTAGGTTTTTTCTGCAAAAGATGGGGATTAAATCCAAAAATGATCCACTGGACCTACACCACAATCATCGTTCCGATAATAACTTATGCTTCGCTAGTATGATGGGATAAAGTTAATCAAACCGTTACCCGCTCCGCCCTCCAGAAGGTGCAAAGACTAACATGTGTAGGTATTACGGGCGCAATGCACACCTGCCCAACAGCTTCGCTGGAAGTTCTCTTAAACCTTCCTCTCCTACACATAAATATTATGAAGAATGCGGCTGCCAGTGCTCTAAAGCTTCATTTTTTATGCAACAACACGAATTCCGAATTAGTTGGCCACATGAAGATCCTTGAGGAAATTCCGCTACTTACTTTTCCAGCAGTATGCCTCTCAGACTTCATGCCTAAAAGAATACACCTCAATCACCCCTTCGCAGTTAACATAACCTGACCGCAGCTACTGGAACTGTCCTCAAATCCCTCAATCAACATCTAAAAACAATTGGTACACTGACGGTTCAAAAATGTCAAATGAGGTTGGAGCTGGACAAGCCAGATTAAAATAGAGCTACTTCGCGGGGAACGCGAACAAATGCGCTCACACTGAAATGCACAACCCCCTCAAAAAATAGACCCAGAGACATTCTATCAATGAGAAAACAGAATGCTAAGATCCTTAGTGACTTCCTAACGAGGCACTGCTCTCTCAACTACCATCTCAAAAAAGTGGGCCGTATTCAATCGGAAACGTGCCGTCTCTGTCTTGAAGACACCGAAACAGCCCATCACATACTCTGTGATTGCCCGGCCATAGCCAGACTGAGGCTAAAGCACTTTAATAAAGGCGTCACATCACCTTCTGATGTCACCTCTTTCTCGGCTCGAGCTATTCATAGCTTCATTAATGAACTTGATTTCAGCTAGTTGACAAATCCAAAAAAAAATAATCAACCAGGTGATAGCACAAAAGATCTTTTTAGGTCGCAGTGCTCCGAGGGTCATTCTCTGCCTTTCCTCACCATTTACCTCAAAAAAAAAAATATAATGTTCAAATGTGGAATGGGAATGCCTTGTCCAAGCTTTACGCCATTGAGACTTGTGCTAGTGTAAACCTGCGCTCAAGCGTCAAATATACCACCATCCACATATTCACCGACAGTCAAGCTGCGCTCAAAGCACTGATCTCCCACTTGATCAGTTCAAAATCAGTTTTAAGCTGCTTCGACAGCTTACCGAGGCCAGCTACCGGGTCATGTAGGCGTTGACGGCAATAAAACTGCAAGATCTGCTAGCCAGAAATTGCTCTTCTGAGTTGTTCATTGGACCAGAACCCGTTTGCTGAATATCTGATTCTACTTTTAGAAATACCCTGAACGTAACATGTGCACTTCCCACTGAAATAACACCCAAGGTTTTAGACAAGCTGAAAGAGCTTTCCGACCCTTCCAAAAAATGCCAGTTGATATCCTTAAATACAACAGAAACGATATAAGAAGGCTTGTAAGCTTCCTTACCTGTCACTGCGAATTAAAATACCACCTCAATGAAATCTTGGAGGATATCACCTACGGCCTATGTCTGAAAAAGGACGAAGTCGCAGAATACATACTATGTATGTACAGTACATAAGTGTGCAGCTCTGTGTAGTATTAGAAGCTTTTTTCTTAAAGAGATCATATATAAAATAGATCTAAAGAACTCATCTGCAGCTGTTATTATTGTTTTCATAAGGAGAGTAGAATTATTGCTGTCCTAAAAAATGACCCTGGCACGATAGATGTTTATTGGTTGCAGTGCCTGTAAAGCATGCAGTTCCTTCTTTCTACTCATAGACCTCCCGCATCGCACGCGTCCACAATTTCCGTCCAAATATGCTAAAAGCCATTCTTCAAGAAGGTTCTAGCATGTACTATATATAGGTACATATGGCAAACAGCATGCAAGTGCGTGTAAGAACTGATACACTATACGGATGGTTTCAAAATACAGTCTTTTCATATCTGGGCATTTTGGCAAAGTATCTGGACTGGAAATAATATCTCTTCAAATATGAATACATTTCATTTTAATCACTGCTGAATAATTATTCTAGTAGTAATATCTTTCAAGGCCCTTCAAAGCCTTAAAGAAAAGGTTCATTTCTACTCATCAGAGTATTATAAAAGCCATTACGTACATACTCGTGTTTCAAGCTTAGAAGAAGAATGGTGCTTCACTAATTAATAGCACATCCTGAAAACTATAGTACAATGCACCTTTTCACCATCAATAAATTCAATCTGTTACGAATGTATCATACTCCCAAGAAAGATAAAATCAGTTTACTCTTGTCTACAATAGTAAACTTTTGGATAATAATCTCAATGAATCGCAGTGCATCAAGGACTACTCAAATGCTGCACAAGTCAAAACAAGTCAAAAAAGGAGAACTTAACTTTAAGAAGTTTCGTATTGATTCAATTTGACATAAAGTTAGTCCTTAAGAAGAAAAAGCTATCCCCGAATCAATTATGGAACGAAAACTGAAAATAATGCCAGAGAACAACAAAAGAGATGGTATCCTGTAGATATGAAATCAATTCAAATACGAAAGGAGTTCTGCCAGCGGGGGTTGAGTTGTATTTTGCAGTACACGTCCAATAGTTCGCCTTTCAATCTTTCTCTACGAACGAACTGGATGCTATTCGTCCTTCTAAGGGAAGTGAGCTGTTCATTTACTTAAAGTGTTCGCACACTATATTTGCACAGAGATACGAGTACCAGTGCAGAGCGTAAAGATGTGTAAACGGAATTAAGATGGTTTCATTTCCTTTTCAACTGGCAATTTTAAATAAACATGTTGCGAAAGGATAAACTTCTACTTCTATTTATTTGTGTATGTGTGGGTGAACTGCCTTCTGCTTGTTTGCTAACTACACATACATAATTACAAATGTGAAGAATTCCCGAGAGTATAATCACTAGATTGAAATTGCACCTAAGTAAACGCATATCTATTTGTTTTTATTATATTTTCTTTTTTGTAATTGAAAAAGTTATGGAATGTAAGGAGTTAATTGAGACACGAGAGGATACACGTACATTATGTAGATAGAAGTAATCTCAAAAACCAAGCCGGAGAGTCACGAAATGTTGCTGCATTATGAAAGGAATCTTTTTTAATTTTTATTAAGGCAGAAGGACTTTCCTTATTAATCATGTCAATTTCCTTTGACAAGCTATTCTTTTGATACAAAGAACTGTCGCATAAAACGTCAATTCACCAGGAATAGATGTGATTAAGATGTGAAGCAAATTGTATGCTACGCAATATGATCTTTCCCCCTTCGAGTTGTAGCCAAAACTTGTTTCGTATTTCTCGGTCAATTCCGAATGCTTGCGCGATGAATCTTTTGTATTGAAATGTTGTTTGATATTTACAGTTCGGGATGAACCTGGCCCTCAACCAAAAAGCCTCTCCACTTAGCTCGGTGTTTAGCTAATTGCGTCCATTTAGGCACTCTAAGTTGGTCGAGGTCCCCTTGAATTCGTGCGTGCCACCTAAGGCGAGGAGACCCGTCTACTACGTCGTCTTTCTGGGCTAGATTCAAAGACTCTGAGGGCCGGAGCGTTAATGTCCATTCACTCTGCATGACCTAGCCATCTCAAATGTCCAATACGCAATTTTTTGACTAGGTCGATGTCGATGTCTCTGTATAGCTCGTATAGTTCCTCATCGAATTTTGTCCTCTAAACCCCGTCCACGTGAAGAGGACCGAAAATCGTAGGAGAATTTTCCTCTCGAAAAGACTAAGGCTATCTCCATCTGCCTTCAATAAAGTTCATGTTTCAGCTTCGTAAAGCAGGACTGGGAGGACCAGGGTCTTATATAGAGATTCCTTAATTTTTAGATATAGAGCTTTACTGTTGAATTGTCTTATTAGCAGAAAAAAAACAACAGCGATTGGCAAAATTTATAATTCACTTGTTTTCTATGCTGATGTCGTTTTCAGAATTAATAGCAGAACTGCCCACTGTGACGTTCTGTTCAATTCGTCCATGTTGATTGTTCCTGCTTGTTGAAAGCATACACTTAGTTTTGCCCTCGTTTATCGCTAAACCCATTTAAGCTGCTTCTTCTTCAATGCCTGTAAACGCACCGGTGACAGCCCGAAAAATTGTATAGACTTTTGATAGATTGTGCCTCTGGTGTTGACTTGTGAGTTTCGCACAATCCGCTCAAGTACGATATTAATGACTGGTCTAAAACCTTTGTTGACATCAAAGGTCTCGGTGAGGTGATCACCAACCTTGATGGAGCAGCGAGTGTTCTCCATCGTCATCCTGCATAGATGGACAAGTTTGGCAAGGATGTCAAAATAAGGCATGGCTCTACATAGATCCTTTCTTTAGATGCTGTCTAAGGCAGCCTTAAGATTAATAAAGTTGAGTACCGATTTGGACTTGTTGGGTCTTCTATTATCTTCCGAAGTATGAAGATTTAATCGACAGTGAACAGTGAAGATTTAACACACAGCGGATTATTGATCATCATCGCCGTTTAGCAGTCTGTAGTAGGCTCCTGTTCTGGCTTTAAGGCCCTGGCATGTTCTTTTTACCTTTTGGTAAAATTTTCGAACATCATTTCTGCATTTTAGCTTCTGTATCTCTTCGATCATGTATTTCTCATGATATTTTTTCCTCTTTCTGAGAAGTCGTTGTTCCTTTTCTCTCCCCCACTCGTAGAGATCGCGAGCAGCTCTTGTCCTTCTATGCAATGCCACTTTTTACGTCTTTATACGTCTTTTGTCAGAACTCTTCATCCAACTACGGGGTTCGTTATGGTGGCCGAGAGATGGCTTGTTGGTAACATTGTCATTAGTCTTCTGCATTTGCTGCTGGCGGCATAGATCTTGTTACTTCAAAAAAGCTTTCCAAATGAGTAGTAAACAGATATTAAAGTTTTATTTAAGTATAAAATGCCAGAAGTAATGGTTGGTACTTTAATTAGATCAAGCTTAGTGAAGCACTTGAGATATTTGCTCTTTCTTAACTTTCTTCGTTAGTTTCGAACAACGGAATTAGTGTACAATTATCCGCATGTAAATAATATCGCAACCATTTCATAAATCAGCGCCTTTAATCATATCATTTAACAAGTGATCTACATGCTAACAGCCTACAAATACATAGTTTACACCACAAGTGTATATTCCTGCTTCAACGCACTTAGGCATTGATTTCAATTAATTTTCGCTCATATAGACGAAACTTTGAAATTAATTTCGACTTGTCAACTGTCGACATCAAATGTGAAGCACAGCAAGCAGACATCAAATAAATAATGAACCAAGTTCATGTGGCATGGTTCCATTTGGTATTCGGCATTATAATTAACCCCCGGGAGTTACCATCTCTCCATACAGTGATTACGGTGTGAATAGAACAATTATGAGCGTGAATTACCTGTTATTAACAACACGAGACGCCTGCACACACTCGCATTCAGATTCAATGCGGACGTATAATTTAGTTTTGAATTTCTGACAAAACGATGACTTGGGATATCATGGGCATTGATGTGTGACGTCGAACTTGAGGAACTTCGAAATTATTTACATGGCTTTGGGGCATAGTTTCGGAAATTAATTAAATAGATACCTACCCCTTTCTAGCACTAAAGTAACTTTAATGTGGTATTGGAACCAGTTTAGCCATGATTTAGAGATTTAGGTAGAAACAAATTCTGGGAATTTAAGTTGAAAATGAATCGTGGGTTTATTCTATTTATGGCCTCAAATAAAATTGAAAAAGTTCATTGCCACACTAGGAGGAGGGCTGGAGACTGAGAAGTTCAAAATGCCAAGGGAATAGATTGTGCGTCACTACTCGGTATTAATGGAAACTATATTTAAATATAATAATAGATATCAAAAGACCAACTCAATACAGTACTGTATGTTGTAGTCGTTGATATTAAAAAGGCAGGTGGGTGCTGAGTAACTTTTTTTTTCTTTTTTTTTTTTTTTTATCGGGATAGGAAACGAAGATGCTACTGTTTCATTGTGCTACCGGAAACCGAAACCCAGATTTACCCATTTTACTAGCATAGCATTTTCTTGTCTTTGGTAGAAAGCAAGCAAGCACTTCAGTTATGAAGAGCTTACAGTACCAGCACTCATCACATCAACACCGAAAATCTGCCACCTAATACGAATAAAGGCAAGACACTCGCAAAAGAAATATTCCGCAGTATCGTCGGTCTCTCCACAAGTGTCGCAGACTATAGTATCACTTGAGCTTAGTACATTAAGACCCTTGGCGAAAACAAAGTGGCCTGTCAAGACGCCAATAGGTTATTTGCAGTCTTTGCTGCTGAGAGACCGCAAGAATGCCAAATCTTACAGATACCCAGGAACATTCGCTTAGTCAACCTGCATCCTGGGGAGTCACACCATATACAATTGTGTTCGTGAGAAACCCATCCGACAATGAAGGCCCAATCCAAGGTTCGAGTACTGAAAAAACCCCCTCTGTGCCTGCCTAGTAATCTCATAAGAGATCTCATTCCCCGAGGTCCCAGTGTGACCTGGAATCCAGATAAGAGGCAGAAGATGCAGCCTTGCAAACGAGTTCAAGGAGTTTTTACATTCACGAACTATTATAGATGTAGTAAGAGTTAAGCATGGCCTTAAGTGCAGTCTGACTATAGCTACAGAAGCAAATACTTCAACCCTTCTACCTCTTCCTTACAATACAGTCCATGACTATAGGATTGCATAAATTTCCGTTTGGAAAATAGATGCATATTTACCTAACGAGAAGTGAAGCCTTATGTTGTCGTATTCCACGAAGACACCAGAACCAGATCTTTGATTGGTTTGGGAGCCATTCGCGAAAATATGGCTATTCCTTTTTTTTTTTGTCCGAGGGTAGGTGAAAAATCTTCCATAGACACTATGAGAATAGCAAGCGCGTGCTCATAGTAGTGTCAGATTCTTACTGACTAAAAAAACACCACCCTTCGATATAAATTTGTTAGATATCACAACTAAGTAATAACTTATCAAGCAATTTTTCTATCATGAAATAAAAACGTTTGGCAGGTTACTTTCCACTGAAGGATCCTGCATATTCCGCAATCATTATCTCGCCAAGTCGAAATGTTTCGCCCTTTGTAATAGGCGCAATAAATTGCTCTCATCCAAAATTTGTAGGACTGTATTGTTGACATGTCCGATTAGTCGGTTTTTATGCTTTCTCGCGAAGCTTCTAGTTTCAGCTTCGATTGTCGGAATTCCGAGATCCCTGTGGATATCGTCGTTTCTACTATACCACGGTGCTTGGACAATTTCTCTTAGCACTTTATTTTGAAAAGCTTGTAAAATATTTGCATTTGTTTTCTTGGTACAACCCCAAAGTTGTATACCGTAGGTCCACACCGGCTTTAGCACTTGCTTGTATAAAAGCAGTTTGTTCTCAGTACTAAGCTGGGAATGTTTTCCGAGTAACCAGTACATTTCTCTATATTTGATTTCGAGTTCTTTACGTTTCATTTTCACGTGCGAATTCCATTTCAGCCTTGCGTCGAGTGTCATTCCCAGGTTGGCCTCGTTTGCAAAAGGTATTCGGGCCGAGTTTAGGAAAATTGGCAAGTCATTGGTTTTCTTGTAAGTGAAATTCACGTGAACAGATTTAGATTCGTTGAGGGAAATCCGCCAGTCCCTCGTCCATTCATTTACATTATTCAGTGCGTTTTGCAATTTTGCAGTCGTTTCTTCGATTGTTTTACCTACTGCTAGGATAGCGGTGTCATCGGCAAACGTAGCAAGGATAGTGCCATCTTCTTTCGGTATATCACGAGTATATAGCAAATAGAGAAGCGGCCCAAGAACGCTTCCTTGCGGTACGCCGGCCGAAATTTCCTTGAGCTCGGAGTATTCGACTCCATTTCTAGCACGAAAGAATCTATTCCCGAGATATGATTCTAGAATATCGTATAAGCATACAGGGAGGACTTGTCGTAGTTTGCATTTCAGGCCATCATGCCACACCTTATCGAAGGCTTGCGAGACGTCAAGAAATAGGCTTGAGCAAATCTTTTTTTCTTCAAGTGCTTCTATGCACCTGGTCAATCGTCGAATGCTTACTTCTGAACCCAAACTGGTGGTCAGGGATAAGATTATTTTCTTCTATAACCGGTTGCAGACGCCTTAATAATATCCTCTCGAAAATTTTCGATATGATTGGAAGAAGTGAAATTGGTCTATACGACTTTACTTCATTTGGCGGTTTTCCTGGTTTTAAAACCATTATGACTTCCGCAACTTTCCATTGGCTCGGCACGTGTTTTAATCTGAGTGCAGCATTTGCAGATATTCCTGGCTCAGACTCTGGTGAAAGCCAGTCATGGAAGACAAAAGGGTTAATGTATACCTCGAATTAACGAAATATAGTTACTTACTTTACTTATGTCCTGTATCCCCTTGTGGGTTCTAGGGCCTCTACTACGCCTACGCGCCATCGTGTGCGGTTTCTGGCAATGTGCCTGAGTTCTCCTCAACTGCCGTGCCTCCTTCTCGACTGTTCTGCGCCATATTCTCCTCGGACCGCCAGGTCTTCTGCCATCCTGAGTTAGAGGGTTCCATTGCATACCATGGTTCGCTATGGAACTGTCACCCTTTGGGAACGTGTGACCAATCCACTTCCGCCGTTGGATGGTTGTGCCTATTGGTTCCTGACCCGTTCTCTCGTAAAGGTGTTCGTTAGAGAGATACGATTGGGCCAGAAAATCCTTAAGATATTGCGCAGGCACTTATTAACAAACGTTTGCAGCTTTCTGGTGATAGTAGTAGTCACTCTTCACGTGCTGCAACCATATAGCAGCACGGATTCAACGAAATATAGTTAGTTTGCGGTCTTCATACTCGTATTTCGTAGGATATTTTCAGTTGTAATTTTGAATTCTTAAGCTGGAATTCGTATGCCGAAAATTACTCTCAGAAGCTCTTTTTTACGAAAGTGATGGCTTGAGGGGTTAAAAATAAACCTTGTTAATACTGCAAGTATTATATTCGTTCTAGATTTGAACGCTCATATCCTTGAATGTTGGCTTCATCAGTACCTATCCCCACACCAAACTAGGACGAAAGCACACTTAGACTTCGAAGATAAAATTAGATAACCTTCCAGAATAATGGACAAAAGACTTATTGTGCAAAATTTATTATATATAGGTTATAGCTTTATGTACTGTCAAAAGTGCTTACACGAGGTATTGGTCCCTTGTGATTCCCCTTTGTTTGTATTACCATGTCTAACACAGGTCCAACTTCATACCAGAGTGTATTCCTGATTGCATCATATCCATCATTAAAAATATTCCGTAAGGCTACCACTCAGTCTGTTTCCTGAATCGTGTAGGATTTTGAGATGGATCGTTATTTGATATTCCCTACAATAATCCCGAATTCAATACATTCTTCAATGCGAATTACTTCTTTTTCATAACCATCTGTTGAGAAGTCGGGCGGGTGTAAGCAAACACGTATTTCCAGTAGGCAATATATGCAAACTAAAATCTTTATTTAAAGAATATAAAGGTTAAATTTACAAAATAAGTTATAATTTCTTCTTACAGTTGTGCTTGGACTCCGTCCTATCTCTCCAGTAGCCAAATAAGAAAAGAAAAAACCTACAAGTGTGTGCTGACATCTGTCAGCTGGCAAGGGTTGTCATATGTGACGTGTGCCCGAAGAGTGCTGCCAAGTGTCGCCGTAACATTCCCCCCCTCGTAACTGTTGCGCATCTTCCTGCGTAATATTTACCTCACGTACATCCAGTTTTGCCAGCTTTACAATGGGCCGCGTCACCAAACCATTGCCCGTTTTCACTACTGCACTGCGGGCTTCACCATCTTTTGATCGATGCAGATCTATGACGATTCCCTTCTTCCACGTGTTTCTTTTGCTATTCTCGTCGGCGATAATAACCACGTCCTGCAAGGCGATGGGATCAAGGGGTGGCTGAAACCACTTAGTGCGGCGAGTTATAAACGGTAAGTACTCGCGCACCCAACGCTTCCAAAATTGATTCGCCAGCTGATTTGATTGATAAAAATTCTTGCGCAAAGTCGACCCGCTACTGTCCTCACAACCTCGTTCTCTTACTCCACTTGAGCTTCCAATTAGGAAATGATTGGGAGTGAGTGCTTCACTCTCATGTGAGTCCAGCGGAACATATGTCAGTGGACGGGAATTTAAAATATTTTCGATGTCGGCCAATGTCGCCCTCAAAACGTCCTCGCGTAAGCCAGTATCAGGCAGAATGTCCATTAATATTGATTTCACCGAGCGAATCATCCTTTCCCACGCACCTCCCATATGAGGCGAAGCTGGTGGTATGAACTGCCACTCGATATGCGGATACTTCTGCTCCAGCTGGCCTGACGACACCTTCTCGATTTCTGCAACTAAAATGCGGCTTGCTCCACGAAAGTTCGTGCCGTTGTCTGACATTATGCGTCTTGGAACCCCACGCCGACTGATGAACTGCTTCAGCACAAGTAAAAAAGATTCTGTTGACAGCGAGTGCGAAATCTCAATGTGCACCGCTCGAGTGGTAAGGCACGTGAAGAGCACGCCCCATCGCTTTTCTCGGCGCCGCCCGACCACTGTATCCAAAGGCCCGAAGTAATCCACGCCCGCATACGTAAAGGGCAATGTGAACGGTGCTAGTCGCTCTTGTGGTAAGGCACCCATGCTGGGAGGAGCTGGACTTGCTCGGCGATTACGGCATAATTGACAATTCTTGGCGACTGTACTGACCAGAGCTCGGAGGCCACTAATGAAGAAGCGCTGTCGCATCTCGTTCACCACGATCTCATTGTGGTGGTGGTGAAACTTACGGTGGTAGAAGTCAGTTATCAAGCGAGTTACCTGATGTTGGCGTGGCAATATGATCGGGCGTCTGACGCTCATCGCTACTCCAGGGACCAAGTCCACTCGACCTTGAACTCGTAGCAAACCAAGCTCATCCAAGTAAGGCGAACATTTAAATAAACAGCTTTTACGACTTACCCGGCTGGTTCCAGATCGCAAACACGCCAGTTCCTCTGAGAAGGCATCTTCTTGACAATTCCGAATAATGACTGACTCAGCGCCTTCGGTGTCTCGTACATTCAAGAAACCCTTGACAACCTCTGATTTGGCTGCCTGCTTGACCAACAGCCCCAGGAACCGTAGCACGTATCGTTGAGCGCCGCACAGCCTCTCCCACTTACTAAAACGATTCGGATCTAGTGAGACTACAGCCAGGGTTGAGACAGCGGTAGTCTTCACTTCCATATGGCAGATGACCTCAGGCTCGAAATCAGCAGAGTTGTTCAGCTTCGTTTCCGGCCAGTCACACTCGGATAAGGATAGAAACTGTGGACCAGTGAACCAACGTGATTGCCCGTCAAATTCTAAGTGCATGCTCCATTTCGTTCCTTCATCCGCTACATTGTCAGCTGTAGGCACCCATTTCCACTCGTTAACATCTGAGCCCTCGAGGATCTCACCTATACGTAGTGCGACGAACTGATGGAACTTCCTTGCATCTGATCTGATCCAGTACAGAACGTTTTTCGAATCAGTCCAAAACAGCCGCCGCTTTATTCGTACTGAGATCTCGTTTTCGATGAGTTTGGCTAACCGCAATCCCAATATAGCAGCCATCAATTCCAATCTTGGGATCGACACCGGTTTGAGTGGTGCTACTCGCGTTTTCGACGCAACTAGGGAACAAAGAACCTTTCCGTCTTTCTCAGCTCGCAAGTATGATACTGCCGCATACGCATTGATACTTGCATCGACGAAAGTATGTAACTGGACGTCATCACTGCCGCTTACAAGCGGATAGCACCGTGGAAGCTGTATCGTGCTGATTGAAGGGAGTCGTCGAATCCACTGCCACCACTCCTCACGTTCATTGTCTCTTACAGGCTCATCCCAGGTCACTCCAGAGCGCCAGATGTTTTGTAGGATGATCTTAGCGTGAATGACGAAAAATCCCAATAGGCCAAGTGGGTCGAATATACTCATGACGACACGCAGAAGTTGACGCTTGGTTGGCAATGTACTTTCGTCAAGGACTGTGTTGTTGAATCTCGAGAGGAATGTTAACTTATCCCTGTGAGGCCGCCACCAAATTCCTAATACCTTTTCGTATACAGCATCGAACTCCTCGATACGCTTGTCTGCTTGCGTGGTTGAGCCCGTCAAGGCTGCCAAAACGCGTCTTGAGTTTGACGACCAATTTCGCATCTCGAACCCACCTTCACCATGGATGCGCCTTACTGTGGTGGCCATAGCAATCATTTCGTCCTCAGTCTCGACGCTTTGCAACCAGTCATCAACATAAGTGTTTCTTAGGATAGCATGTACTGCTTCAGGATGCTCTTCTACCCATCGGTTCGCATTTCTGTTTTTGATGTAGTTTGCCAAAGATGGAGAACACGAGGCGCCAAAAGTCATGACCAGCATCGCAAAAACATCAGGCTCTCTGGATGAATCACCTTCACGCCATAGAAACTTCTGTGCGACCTGATCCTCTTTCCGAACGAGAACCTGGTGGAACATCTCCTTTATATCACCACAAAGCGCCACAGGCCTTTCTCGAAATCGAATAAGCACGCCCACCAAAGATGTTAGGAGATCAGGTCCTTTCAACATGACTGCGTTTAAAGAAACTCCATCGACTTTGGCCGCAGCATCCCACACAAGCCTTCTCTTATTTTTGTTCGGGTTCGTCACCGTGAAAATTGGGATGTACCACGACTTTCCACCTGATGAAATCTCCTCCTTCCTTAACTTCTTCACATAGCCTTTCTCTTCATAGCCGCGGATCGTTTCCAACAAATATTTCTCCAGATCTGGATCGCGTTTCATTTTAGCTTCCAGACACTGTAGTCTCCGCTTGGCCATTGGTAATGAATTCGGCAAATCGATGGTGTCATATCTCCAGAGCAAACCCGTTTCCCACCTCTTTTCAGTGGGGAGATATTTTGATGACGCATCCATGATTCTTTGCGCCCGTTCATTTCCTTTTGATTGAAGAGTGTTAGACGATACGCAAACTCCAACTGAATCCAAAGAAAAGTAAGCCTTCAGCATTTCATCCATGTTCTCCTCCGAACTGCATGGACAGATGTGCAGCACGCTTTGAGGAGCCGAACCAGAAGCACCATTCCGACCATAAACTGCCCATCCTATTCTACACCTTGTGGCAATCAAATCGTCGCCGTCAGCCTCTCGAGTTTCAAGAGGCACCCCAATCTTAGCGTTGTCAAGACCAATGAGAATTCGCGCTTGTGCCTCACTATATGGTAAAATTGGTAACTTTCGCAGGTGGTGGCACCCATCCAGCACTGTAGTATCAAGAGACTGCACAGGTAAATCCAAGCTCGAAACCGTGCGTACGTTCCGCAAACTAAATCGTTGTGCATTGTCCCCACGCGATGCAACTTCCAGATTTACCACCTTAGAATTCGCTTCGTTTTGAGTGATATCACCAGTCCACCTTAAGCACAACTCCGCCGATGGACCCTCCAAACCTAGCTCAGCCGCGATACTACTTTCGATAAGAGTGCATGCCGAACCTTCATCGATGAGTGCGTAAGTATCCAAAGATCTGCTTCCACCAAACAGCGTCACCGGAATATACCGAAACATCGCCTTCCTTTGTTCTTTGGAATGAAAGAAGACAACAGGATCTTTTACGATACCAATACTGCTTTCACGCTGGTCGTTATCCTTCTGGCAGTCTCGCCCATAAGTGGTTGTGTGAAGAAGAGCGTGATGAGACATCTTACAGCCATCCACACCGCACTGTTTCTTCAGGTTGCATCGTCTCACTAGATGTTTCTTGAAGCATCGAAGACAAAGACCATGTCCTCGCACGAATTTCCACCGTTCCTGTGTAGACAAAGCACCGAATCTGCCGCAGTCTGAAAGACGATGATCTTCGTTGCATTGGGGACAGGAATCCTGCGGTGATGTTGAGTTCCTCTTATGTTCGATTACCTCGTGTACCATGATTCGCTGCTTAAGTTGTTTGCCATTGATTCTTGCTTCGTTGCTTACTGCCATGGATGGTCCTATAGATGTCACCTGGCTAGCGCATGTAGCGAGCGTAAAAAGCCACTTGTCGAATACACCTACGTCGACACGAGCCAATGTCATTTGATAACGACCCCAATCAAGCTTCAGGTCACTCGGCAGCTTACTCACTAAGTCAGCCAACAGCATCGGGTCATGTAAGTAGTCCACGAGACCTATAGCTTGGATAGTTGCACAATAATTTTGGACAGACAGTGCTAAATGAATAAGACTTTCCAACTTATCTGATTTGACGGGTGCCTCCTGTCTCAATTTACGCTGCATCGTTTGGTGAATAACATCTGCACGCCCAAAAAGCATCTTCAGTGTTTCTATTGCACAGGAAACGGTATTCGGCATCATAAGTTTGCCTCGGACTGCTTCCAAGGCAGCACCCTTGAGACACTTTTGGAGACGGAGTAGATTCTCCTGGTCCGTGAATCCACATCGTTCAGTTGACTGAATGTAGTTGGTAATGAAGAGGGGCCACTCCTCAGGTCGGCCGGAGAAACTGGGCAATTCCTTCGTAATAACTTGGCGAGAAGCAATCTGCGATGACGATAATGTGATGTCAGCAGCTGCGCAACACATGTGGGGTAGAGTTGCGTTGATATGCGATGAACTCCCTTGGTTGTCATGTGAGCATGACGTCATCACATTTGGCTGCACCAATGGAGCGGCTATAGGCGATGGCATTGCAAAGTTCGAAGCGCTGTTATAAAGAGTTGCGGGTGTATAACCACTCCACCCGCTGCTTACTGTATGTGCAAACATGTTGTGAGGCTGTGTAGCTGCAACGGGACTCCAGAAGGGGTTAATGCCGCTAGTCAGGAATGAATTTGAGTGTGGCGGTGGTTGCTCACCAGGATAGATCATCGATCTCGTCCACACTGGTACGGTGTTGCGAACGGCATGATTATTTATTCCACAGTTATGCCACGGTGCATTTCTGCCAAGTGCAAATACGTCAGAGGGATTAGTGGGTTGGCCCTGCGACGGCGGCTGAAGCTGCTGATCGTAGTTAGATGCCATTCGATTTCCCTCGATGACATTGTTTGGCATGGTGGAATGTAGTGGGTGATTCGCTGCCAAGAGCGGATGGCTCATCAGGGGCGGCCGGTAGAGCGGCGAAACCGTGTGATTCTGTATCGACGTATTGACGCTTGGTGCGGAAAAGGGAACGGTGGGGGCGTTAACTGTAGTTCGTACGATTGGCGTTTGCACTTCGGTTGGCGTACATTCAGTCGCTGCCGCCGTATAAGTGGCGATAGTAACCGTGCCGGTCGATGTGTGTGTGCCATTCGAGTCCAAGGAACCTAGCGAGTATGCCGCGTGTTCGCCTCCACACAAAGTCATGTCGTCGTTGGGTGAATCCATTTGCAGGTTAGGTTGGTTTTCCATGCGAATGCGCAAGTACGGCGGAGTTTCTGGAAATTCTCGTCGTACCAAAGAACATCAGAATCCAAAAGGAGTTATGATTCCCAAGATTTCGATGAATATCGAAACGTGTTTGGATGTTCCAAAACTATTTTAGAATGTTGAGAAGTCGGGCGGGTGTAAGCAAACACGTATTTCCAGTAGGCAATATATGCAAACTAAAATCTTTATTTAAAGAATATAAAGGTTAAATTTACAAAATAAGTTATAATTTCTTCTTACAGTTGTGCTTGGACTCCGTCCTATCTCTCCAGTAGCCAAATAAGAAAAGAAAAAACCTACAAGTGTGTGCTGACATCTGTCAGCTGGCAAGGGTTGTCATATGTGACGTGTGCCCGAAGAGTGCTGCCAAGTGTCGCCGTAACACCATCTTTAATATGTTGCAACCTTAGAACCCGACGTACGTACACCATAATCGCCCATGGAAGCTAGGTGATATTATTATAGATAGTTTCATTACCCTTAGACTTATGTGCCTTTTAATGTAGCTTCATACCTACTGCTGATCTTTACCTGGCGATAATTCCTTTCTCATTCAAAAACAGCAACAAAATTTGGGCCTTGCTATGCCCATTGTGTACCTTTCAATACACAATCCATGCCAGAACTGAATGTCTTATTTATCTGTGAATTTGTTGGCCTCCCATTCTCTTCTTCGGTCATAATGATGCAGCAATTCTTTTCAAACTTTTGGTACAATCGAAGTTGACAAAAGCAGTTCACAATTTAGATTAGTTGCCGTAAGAGCTGTGTTACCAGAGGTACTCCTACATGTACATTTATGGGGTTACCAATAGAAAAGATTTTATCTATTGCCAGCGTTTTTTGGGATGGAAGGGGAGTGCCTCGAATAGATCCACAGATTCTAAGCAATACTTAACTTGGCAGGGTGTTTTAGTCTCAGAACTGCCTCAGCTACCACCAAAACCACCTACTGTACAAATAACCCTCCTCTATTCAGTCATACATTCGTAATATTTTCACAGTTCTCTATAGCGGCTTATGTCAATATAAATTTAGTTTTCAGAAGCAATAAAGGCGTCTACGTTTGCTATTTTAACATCAGAAAATCACTTTGATTCGTAATAAGGGTATTTCGAACAATCTCTGAATTCAATTTTAGGGACGATAAGGTTAAGGGGTTACCGGCACATGAGCTGACGATTCGAAAAGCCTGCGTTTATTCTACTTTCTACATCAGCTCGCTACAATGGTTGAAAATAGGTCTACTGATATGTACCTGGGAAGTGATACAAGAAGTGCGCGGTATCATTTTCATTCTCAAGGTTGCCGCTTAACTGGTTTTGTTCCGCTAATACTCCTATACCTATTGAATAGATCATTTCTTTAAGACTATCAGTATTTTGGAACTGATGGCAACTATTTTCCATTGCAAAGCTTTCCTATCTCTACACCCTCTCGATATTTTCCTCGATATAATCTTTGATTTTGAATGTGTCAGTCGAGCATGGGCTCTAGTATCAACAGTTATGCACAAATGTCTGAGCTTAGACTGGCTGGTTCATCTACTATGTTTATCACTAATACTCCTCTAATTTGGAATCCAAATAATTTGGACAATATTCTGTCGAACTTGAAAGTCTAAGCGACAGCGTCTTACGGTTCTAGATGCAATTTTTGGATCTGGTGAGGCAGCTGCATAGGAAAGATATTTTCTGTTCACGTGTCTAACAATCTCGTTCATTGAATGACTTCATATGTACTCGTACATATGAGTCAGATATGACGGTGTTAGAAGTCCGTACCTCCCTACTGGGAATTCTATGAAAATTGTCCACTTTTGATTGAATTGTGTTCATAGAATACCATACTAGTAGCATATCTCTTTATCAATGTATGACACTGAATGAAGTACTGAAGAGTGGCCATGTGCAATAAATTTCCAATTGTTTGCTGTTTTGAACCGAACTGCAATTTTGACAGCTGTTTTTAGTAAATAAATAGACTAGAGTACTTAGATATACAATTTACTACAATACTAATTGCATTAAAATTATAAATTCCGTGATGGGGAAAATTCAAAAGATATAGGGGAGAATTAGAGATTGAATGAAGAAGGATAGAGAAGCGGATAGAGAATTATTCCTAGCCCCGCAGTTGGGCCTGGTCTTAGAGCGCCTGCTGCTTCTAGATGCACTCCACTTCGTAGCGGTCCACCATACGATGCACCCACAAGTAAGTATGGTTCTTACATATTGTACATACGTATACCATATATTTGGCGCAACAGCTCATTAAGTACCTACGCCTAGGCTTTTCGCAACCACTCGTGTTATGTGCTTTATATTTCTCGCACGAATGGAAGGGATGCACAGTTTTGTTCCGGAGGGCATGTTGTTTTTGAGAAACTTTCTCATGACAATAATACTCCCGGATGTTTGTCAAACATTCGCGAGGGGGAGGACTTTAAAAAAAACTTTTGTTATTTTCCGGGATTCGAAAATTGAACCTCAGGTGCAGTGGTCCGACACACTAACCACTGCGCAATGGTGTATGGTTCTTACAACTGCTTTATATTGCCAGTGCATTGTCTTCTCCACTTTTCCTTGCAGCTTTTACTGCAGGTGTACATAGCTATAGACACCTTTCTCATAATATCTTTATTATTGTTTTCGTCAAGAGTTAGTTCAAGTATCAACAGTTCGAAGTCGAGAATGGATCTTTTCGTTTCAAAGAGAACTGGTTCAATTTAATATGAATGTTGGCAAAGCGAATGATCTTGGCCTATGGATCTGCCAAGACTGAGTGAAAAATTCGCACTTGGTCGTTATAATAGATTCAACCAATAAGTTTGACATAGAAACGTGTTTATATCAGTCAAGGTCCTGTTCTGATATGTGTTTTCTAATATCGTTTAGATTGCCAAGATAACTCAGAGATTTACATGAAGATTTTTAAGATGCCAAAATTGAGTAGAGTACTTAATTGCAATAGGCCTAATAAGTTGATGTCAATTTTACCTGTGCAGTGCACTGAGCTGAGCTCATACTCAGTAACTGTGTAAGATTTTCACCCACTAAACAAACCTTGCCTCCTACCCCTGATTTCATCACGAGGGGAAATTCGGCCTTAGGTACTCGACTCATTTATGCTGGCAGCCTGCTACGCTGCGTTTTGTTGTTGCTACTGTCTTCGCTGCTCCTTCAGTGGCACAGTGTCACTAACTGCCTCCCAGGCATCTTCCTCTGTTCATCATCTGTCTTGTGATGTTGTCTGGGGTTGGGTTCTCAGCCACTTTATTCACCAGCAGGTTCCGCTCTTAATAATATCGTGGACAATAAAACATGATGTGTTCCGCATCGTCGACTGCATCCGTGCACTTTGAGCAATAGGGGTTATCGTCGAGTCCAAACCTGTAACCCTTCGAATTGTCGCTGTCCTGCTGGCACGGCATTTCTGTTCGGCTTCTTTGGCAAAAAGGTCTATTGATACATACCGTGCCTCGTCGTAGGAGTTTGTTCGGAAGGTGCTGTATACTCTCAACGCCTTCTGTAAGTTACCTCCGTCTTCCTTCATCTTCATGGCAGCAGCCCATATTTGGGAGTCGTAGAGCATTATTGATGCCGCAACTCCTCCTCTTCTTGTGCTTTGGTCCGCCGATATTTGGCATGATTCTTGGCAGGTTAGCCGTTGCATTTGCTGCTTCTCAGCTGCATACTGCAGATGTTGTTTAAAAGTTAGCCTTGCATCCATAGTAATGGCAAGGTACTTCAACTTTGGTTTTGAAACCACAACATGTTCGCCCACGATTACTCTTATAGTCTGATATGACCTGCATAGTATCTAATAGATCCAATTAGAAGTATTCTACTGCACAATGCACAGCATAAATTCACGCATTAATGCTAATTAGGCAAGCATCTGTAGCACCTACGTCTGTTGCACGCCGTATTTCAGATTTGCCACAGTCATGCCATGATTTCATCAACATTTATTCATCCTATACCTGTCAATGATTTATCTCATCGTTGTTTCAGCTCAACACAAACAAAACAAATAAAAAACCTTTTATCCATTGAAATAACTTTATTGGTACAACAAACCGTGAAAACTCTGTCGAAGACTGATTTTGTTTGATGCAAGTGAAAACAGTTTTGCTTAATTGCTTCCCCCGGCGAAAATGATTGCATTCGTCTGTACGAGCGAGCGGCGGGCGGCTACAACTATTGAAATATACTTTTGCGGAAGTGTTGGTAAGAAAGCAAAACGTTTTTGTTTTTTTTTTTTAAATCTCCAAATGAATGCAAAACACCCACAGCTCCTAGTCCTGATCGAGCTTAGTTGTTTTCCAGCACACACCGCCAAGGGGGTGTTGAGAAAAATGATACAAAAACGCAGCAATCAACACTATCTGGGTCAGTTTGTGTGATTGCAGTTTCCATCCGTATTTCAGGATTAAAAAGCAGAACTGAAATTGCGGTCAGCTGGGTTGTGGTTAAAATAACAGCGGCGTATTTTTTGTTTTTTTTTTTTTTGTTCATCGGATAACAAAATTAAAAGTGTTTTATTTGCATGAGATACAAATGTGGATAGATGTGCTAAAATGACGCGGTGGAGATGTCAAAACAAATTTTTGAACAATGCCACCAATTAATACTAGTACAAGGTGCACATTAAATCAATTCATCTGATGGGGAGTGCAAAAAAAAATAATCATAGCAGTGAGTATGTAGGTACTTCATGGGTGCCTCAAATAACAGATTCCTACATTTGAATGGACTTTGTGTAAGCGGAATCGAACCTCTACAGAGGGCGGGGATGAACCTGCGATTCCTTCGTGTTGGGTGTCGGCTGATAGACACAGAGAATACACTTGATAAGAGAAAAAGAGGAAGGAGAAAGCAAACTTTTCCAAACTTTTCTTCAAAAAATACTTAATTGGAGTTCAGTACTTTATTGTTGCCATTCCAAAGAATGCTAAGTGAATGAATTCATTATGCATCACGGGTTAGCCACATGAGTTATCTACAACTTATCGTTACCCTTCCACTGGTATCAACTGTTTCTCTACTCCATCGCTGACTTAGTTCCGTCAAGGCCTAGTAGTCATTGTCGTCAGAATCAGCAAGCTTCTCATCTGACAAATTGTTTAAGTTTTCTGCAGATTTTTTACATAAAACAGCGTTCGGGTACGATGGATTGACAAAGTAAATAATTACAAAACATTTCACGATGGCACTACTTAAGTTGGAAGAGATAGATTAAGAAAAAATGGTTTGAAACTCAGGTGATATAATGGTTCAGAAAATCTCCGGAGTAAGCATCCAGAAAACTGGGGAGAATTAATTTATTATTTTGTCCTTACTTATGATTCACAGTATTTTCTTTTTTCCAACCGAACCATTAGTCTGGCTATTGACTACATTAGCACAACACCCTCGCCATCTCATAGTGTAATTGTAATATGTTCGGTTCTTGAGTGGTTGGATGTCGATGCAAGTAGCAATTATATGATGCGGTCACACACCATTTAGAGTAAGCCAACACGTACTCCAAACATGCGTTATAGCACTCCCTGGTACTTTGTGTTATCCAACCAGGATGATGGAAATCTAAGAACAAGGGAAGGGAACAACCATCCCAGAGAATCAGATGTTCATATAAGTACAGATACTTTTGCAGCAGTGTCAATCTACTGGTTCTACTAGGTATGTGGTAAGTTAGGTTAAGTTGATAGGATGGCTATGTATTGAAGTACAGCCTTCGCTCAGATCTCTATTGATCCAATGAGCTCCCAAGTTGTAGGATGCCAAGAACGTGGAGTTTCCTGAAACTAGCCCTTTCGTTAGTCAGCCTCAGTGAACCATCCCGAAGCATTCTATTTAAGTGGACAGCCAGCATGGTATGGCCTAAGTTTTAAATTCCTTTAAGGGCTGCACATTAAACTCTGGCTCCCGTGCCGATGTCCATTTTAAAACCGTCAGTATAGAAGATCTGATGGTTCTTCAGACAGACTGATCAGTCTGAAGTCCTTTAAGGCGGTGTGGCTTGCTTTCTCTGCTTTAGGAATAAATATAACACGCACATGCTTTAGGAACATATCGTAGCTTAAAGTAATCTGTGAAAATTCGCTTGAGCCATGGAGTAATAGTTTTCACTGACTCATGCAACATCACAGGTCCATTGTTACTTATTCCTGGTTGCCAAAGCTATCTTTACTTCGTCCAATTATCTTTTCCACTTCTAATGCTTTTCTTATCTAAGTTAAGGATTTCCTTATAGGAATAAGGCTTGATTAATCGTTTGGATTATCTTAGGCCTGGCCCATTGGTCCAGTGCTCTAGACGAATTTTGTTAAATTTAGTACAGAATAGCTTCCTTACTATTATCGAGGTACTTTCGGTTTCAATTTGACTGCTTTAAGATGTCCCATTATTACAAATTGATTCCCTTGTAGTGTAGTCGTTAGAGAGCAGGTGAATTCAAGACTGCTATCATTCAGAATGCATAGATTAAGCTCAACCGAATTTCTTTTAATTGCACTCGACATAGTTTTTGTGACATCCTTTCTGCTACCATCCTTACTCGGACCTCATTTGTTGGTTGTAGTAACTCCTCAACTCACTTCCGGTTTGGAGGTGTTCATTCGCGGAGTCTCCTGACATCCCCTATGCAGCTGCCAAAGTTTCTCTACCAGATGTGGTCCACTAGGCACTAGACTCACAATCCACAGGACTCTCTTCAAAATGTAAATGAACACGCAATATTATATCAATATGCAATGCACTTTACCAGTCAATCATCCTGAAAATGTCAAGTATTATGGAATATTTGACAGTACTATGAGCTTGGCCGCACATCTCAGTTACGCTATAGATGTAGACGTAGATGTATTATTGGTAAGGTGCAAGTGCAATGCGACCTTTAGAAGATTTATTGGGGCCCCAAAACTGAGTCTATACTCAATGTCATGCTCTAGAGCACTTCCTCTAGCTGCTTTGACGAACCGGAGTATCTGAAGTGGATCCAACGAAGGTAGATCCGTCTGCCACAGTCCTTAAAACTACACTTGCTAATTATCTATCACTATATTCCTTCGAATACAAAAGTTCTTAGAGAGTTCCTACAGTTGATTCATATAATTTTAAGCTCTGATCGTTACGTTAGAGCAATTAACCTTGTCTAACAATAGCTTCTTCGTGTCCGTAGAAATTAAGACATGGAAGAATTTAAAAAGCTTGTAAGCCTCCATTAGACTCCACCCCTTCATTTACGCTAACCACCTTAAAACGACGTCTTAACGCGAAGCAAAAATTCATATTTAAGCGCTTTTCTACCACGGTAGTTTTATTAATCAGATTTTAACATATTCCTTCCAAAGAACGCATGCATGTAAATCACATACTCCCACAAGACAATATAAAAAAAAAAAAAAAAAAACACCGCAACAACACATTCTCTCCTCCGTATCTGTGCATCTCAAAAAGTTAAATATGAAACATAAAAACTTCATCTCCATGCCAGGCCATGCCAAGCGATGCCAGGCTATTTGTCGCCTGACCTTTCAACCATAATCATCGTAGATAACAAGTTTTTTGTCCACGTCTGACAAAAATGTATCAACACTTGTTCCGACCAACAAGGATCCACACAGAGACACATAGACAAAAAAACGAGGACATCACCTTTCGTAATACTGCACTATGGCCACTGTAACAATGACCAGGAAAAGGTACCACTGTGGCAGGTCGTGGTTTACTCTGTGGTCAGTCTGGGTGAGGTACTATTTTCATGTGAATCCACCAACATTTTGAGAGGTTGTCCTCATAAAACGTCCGTGGGTGGTCGCACACATAGGATACACAATTCTGTGTTGCAGCCAACACACATGGAACAAGTTAAAATTTAAATTCGAAGCCTGTGGTGCGATGACGACGAAATCGTTTGCTCTAAACCTGTCCATCACCTAACAATCACTTTCTGGTGAGGGGTGTCGAGTTAACGTCATGCTTTGTCAAGAGAACAAAGCTTCCTCAAACAACGCAACACAACAACCCCTCTGTGTGTTTTTTGCTGTCCCATTTATTTTTATTTTTTCTATGCCGATGCTTTGTCTAGGAGGATGCCCAAAAGTGAATTGTAAAGTGCTGCGGGGGTGCAAATCACTCAAGAACTCTTCAAAAATTAGGAATGAAGGTAGTGGGCGGTTCTGTAGAAAAAAAAAAGTTCAATTATTTTTGCATTAACTTTTTTTAGTGGAAAAGGCGGCAGGGACAAGAAAGAGTCGTTGGCCTTAAGGTATAACTACTGCTTAAGGGTGGTTAGGGTGGTTGCATGTGTCAAGTATTCGTGGCAAATACTTCTTTTTCGAAAGATTTTTTTTTTTATGTGATTTTACATCTTTGAGGGGTTAGGATCCATGGATTGATAACTTGTGGGAAATTTGTAAGTGGAAAAGGATGATGATTTGCAATGTTGAAGGACGCACTAAAGTCATATTATTCATAGCAATCACTCTCTGCTTCTAGTCTGGTAGGATTGCAATTCATGGACGAACCAGGCATTTTGAAAACAATTTTTTTTTTTTTTAGCTCAGCTTAACATTTTAGTAACTAGAGTACTAAACACTCAGATTTCACCCTGCAGACCTGTTTCCTGTGAGCTCCTAAATTTCATGAAAATTCTGCCTGACAGCAAAATATTGGTCAACGTTTCTGTTTCACAGCCTCTATCAGTAATCTTTCCATATTCTAAGCACCGACTTAGATTCTGCTACTAGTTTCCTTCGTTTGCACTGGCAGGCTTATATTCTAATTTCATTACTTTCTCATGTTCCTTCTACATTCTGGCAAACAAATTTGAACAACATTTCTTATGATCGAAGTCTAATCCATACACAGCACACTTCAATCGCTCTGTCCGCGGGACTGCCGATAGGTATTACTTCACGGAGTTGGTTAGCAGTTCATGTTATGTTTCTTGTGTCAGCTTCCGCTGCTTCTGTTTCTCTTCTTAGCTTTTCTATTCTCTGCAAATCTTTTTGAAGAGTGGTTACGAAATAACGTATTGCCATCTTATTCTTTTCCGATCGTTACATATCGAGGAGTAACAACGGACTGGGGAGAGTTATTCTTCATATCGTGAATAGTGTGCAATAAAATACTTCGTGCTCCTTATCTTCGTCTTCATCTAGGTATTCCAGGTAGGATGGTGAGCTGTAGTGTCGAAATCGGTGGAGATACTTGCGGTAACCACCGTGACCAAACAAGAACTGCATGAGATGGTAGTTGCAGTCTCCATGCTTTCGACTTATCCAGTCTTGGATTGCCGGTATTAGTTTGTATGTCAGATGGACCTTTTGTTGTATTAGCCCAACGAGCTTGCCACATAGCTGCTGACGCTGCCTTTCTTCAATTTGTATCACCTTGATATCAGTGGCCTCGTGTTGGCTTAATGCTCTTCTGTTATATATACTAAGCATTTCATCTGCGAAGATGTCAATGGGGATGATTCCAGCTATAACAAATGCAGTTTCGCCGGAAATAGTACGAAAGGCGCTGATTGTCCGTACCGCGCAGAGTGCGTATATTGACGGTAGTCTCCTTTTGGTCTCCTTCGTCCTGAGCGCATCCATCCAGGCTGGGGTTGCATATAACACAACTGAGGTGGTAACTTTGGAGAATAGACTCCTTCTAGCGCATTTATTTCCGCCGATGTTAGACATAGGTAGTATGCGTAAGAAAGATTCCTACAATTGCGATGTTTTTTTTTTTTTTGATTATACAGTAAATGCGTGTTTTGAACTGCAGTTTATTTTCCAGCATTACTCCAAGATATTTGACCGCTTCTTTGGACATAATAGTTTGGTTACCAACCTGAAAGTTGGGGAATTCAATGATTTTCCGGCTGATTATAAGGAAAGCTTCTATTTTATGGTCGGCTAATTCTAGTCCGGTGGATACTAGCTAATCTTTTATCCGGGCAAATGCTTCATATGTAGCTGATTCTACTGCACGGATCTGTTTAGCTACTGTCACGGCGGCTATGTCATCGTCAAGTCCAGTTATCGTTACTCCGCCAGGTAGGGTTAATAGTACGACTCCGTCGTAAATGATGCTCCACAACAGTGGCCTAAGACCGATCCCTGTGGAACTCCCGCAGTGCCATCGTAGTACTTTACCCCTTCATCGGTATTGTACCTCAGCTTATTGTTGTTAAAATAGTTCATCACTACACGCAGTAGGTAATATTGCGTATTCATCCTGGCAAGTGATGTTCTAATGAATGATCAGTTTGCGGAGTTAGGGCATTTTTAACCTACTACACAGTACTTCTTTGTGCCGTAGAGCCATCTATATCCCTTGATTGCACCTTTTGCGATTCTGAAGCCAAATTTGTGATCTGAGAGAGCTCCTTTCTCTTCTGCTACTGCGAGTAATTTATTTTAGAATATCTTCTCAAAGATTTTTTCCATGGTGACCAATAGATATATGGGGTGACAAGACGATGGTTTTCCTGTAGGCTTCTTTCCCTTTGGTAGCAGGACCAAATATTGTGTTTTCCATTTCTTAGGAAAGGTTCCTTCTTCGAGACACTTCTGCATTGTCGCTATGTCCGTTCTTTTTACAGACAGACGCTTTTACTGCTTTATTCAGAATGCCGTCGGATTTGGGCGTCTATCTTACTGCATGCCTTTAGCAGCTCGTCCAGAGTACTTAATGGAATATCGTCTGGTAGCACATAGTAGCAGGTCTTTGGCCGAAAATATGCTATACTATAGGTATCAGCATTATTGGACATGTTTTTGGAGGGGTCCTATGGCCCTTTAGTTTCGTCATAACTATTCTGTATGCCAAGCCCCATACCTTAATATCGGATTCTTCACAGAGGCATTTGAATCAAGCGGTTTCTCTCTTCTCGATGGCTCTATTTAAGTTGCGTATAGCCTAGTCAGCAATATTTGTAGTTTTTGACAGAGTCCTACGAGGCAATCACCACAGGCGAATTAGTAGAAATGCAGTGAGGTGAGAGAGTTATGATCTCTTGTTTTTGGATCATAACCTCGCCGAAATAGGAAGAAGAAGAGGATTAATAGAGTCCTACGATACACATCAGAGGTATCTAAATTATTTTATCTTTCTTTTCTTATTTATAAAGGGATTCAAGCTGTAGCCCTTCAAATATGCCGATAATTATTATTTATTATTAACTCATTATATATGGCATACCTTTGTTAACATATTGGTCTATGCTTCTGAATTTCCAACCAAGCATCCATTAAGCATCCTAAATAATTTCTCTGTATTTATTCATAGTTTTAAATTTAATTTTAAACATATCATATCAAAAATATAATAATTTTAGTCATAAGCCTGCCAAATAAAGATTAATATTTTCTACATAATTAAATTAGATGTAAATTAAAAAAAATATTTATTATCGAAAATTTAGAATAAAAGAATGAAAAGAAAATTATCGAATCTGTAAACTCATTATAGTCAATTAATAGCCGTGCTTGTGAAAAGTACAATTAACAATACACAACAAATAAAAAAGTCTTTATCCTATTAAACATTTTCCAAATCATTGTTTATGTATATTAAACAGCAAGAAAAACAAAATACCTAAAATGAGCAAGCCAACTATAGCCTAAGTATACAAAGTCATATATTGTGAAATTTTAAAATCATCATTCATAGCCCTACTACTCAGAAATAAAATGCTCGTTACAAGAAAATAGTAACAACAAAAATAATAAAGACTTTACTACAAATATTAAAGAAAAATTAAAAATCATTGTAAGTATTGTAGGTAATTATGAACAGTGCCTATTAATAATTATAATATTAGCTATACTGTAAATAAATATTGTAATTTTCTATAAAAAAGTCTTAGCCAAATAAAATGATAAAGAATTAATATTATGAAGAAGTATAACTTATCATCTGCTATCGAAAGTAACGAAACTAAACAAAAAACCAAAATCTATTATTAACTGCTTTTTAATGTAATATCGAAAAATAAAATAAAATTAAGAATAGCATAAGATTATATATATAAATGTACATATCAGTATTGAGTACTATCGACTAAAATAAAATAAATGAAGTTGTTAAATAATAATACTATTATTAAATGTATGTGGTATTGATCTTAAGATCATGTTAATTTTTAGTACTAATTGCAAAATATTTAATATGAAACTTTAGCAATTAAAATTGTTCCAGGTAGATAAATTGAAAGTAAAAAATATAAATAAAAATAACAATTGCGGTGAACAAACTAAGAAGAAATAAAAAATAAAAATTGAAACAAATAAATGCTTTATGTCATCTGACTTTTATTCTTTTTCATGTTACGCATAAAGCTTTACATAAAGTTAGACATGAAAGAGGTTTTTTATATTTTTAGATTAATTTATGAACAACACAATAAGGGTATTCACTTAAACTGCTAAATTTACTCATCTCTTAACTCTGTAAATTTACGAGGTGCTTTAAATGAATATCGCTCGGAAACAAGTTGCGTAATTGAATCAGCTTTTCTGCAGCTGTCATCAAACTGTCGCCAAACATATGAAAAAGAAAAACCTTATTAGATTGTATTCTCACCTCTACCAAAGTTTCAATCAAACTTGAAAGCAGCACAATTTTCGACAGCAGTGTAATTTTCCGAGCGTGATTTCCGAGTCAAAATAGTCGCAGAAATTTACTGGGCTCTCGTAAATAATTTTTTACATAAAATTTGACATGTCATTTACGCGATGACAAATTTATAAAACCTACGTGGCTTACGAAGGTTTTACGAGTTTAAGTAAATACCCTTAATATTATTATTCTTAGCTGCTGGACGAAAGATTATTTTTGACCAGAGCTAACGTTAAATTTAAAAATGGATTTGAAGTTGACATAAACTTCAACAGTTGGAGCATGGATTCAGGATCATCTACTATTCATAGACTGTAAAGAGTACGCTGCTGGCTAGAATCACTGCTTTGTTCTGCATCAGAGCCAAAGGGTTTCCTTGTCCTGCTTTTAAGTTGAATTGAATGTACCTAACAAGTTTTCCAAAATGGTAACTCCTCTGCACCACTGTTGCAAAGTACTATCAAGGTAAGCATTCTCTGTTCCGCCTCGTAGCCAATGCAAGTCGTTCTTTGTTTTAATGGCTGTATTGTTGTATAGAAATGGAATATTCATTTTTGTACTAGATGAGGAACTTCTTTAAAAAGAGCAAGTGCGCTATATCAAGACTTTTGTGAATTTTATTAAGGAATAGTTGTGGCTAGTCAAACGGTAGTGCATGCGATCATATGAAAACACAAGCGTTTTCACTCAGCTGAGGCCTACCAACTCCTACTCTCAACCTCCACGCGGTGACAGCCGGGTGCCTAGTACCTTAATCCAAGAAATGGGTAACCAACCCCGTTTGGCGGATTCTTGGTGGCAGCAGATGAGAGAGGGGGGGAAGAGTGCTTTTCTCACTAGAGCACTTCTTCCTGTTCCAGGCGGCAGTGGACGAATTCCCTAGACGGAGTCAACGGTGGCGTCTATAGTTCCAGTTAGGTTGAACTTAGTGAATACCTTGCGCGAGCTGCTTCGACGTATTCGGATCACAGGTCGGTAAGGAATTTCCAATGTTGGTCAGGACATTGGAATAGAGATGGTGGCGGAGGAGCCCTTAATGGGCCAACGGCAGCGCTCATACTCCCGTAGTGGACTACTGGCACCGGTGTACCCGGCCCCCTGTCCTAGGGGAATAATTAAGGAACTGGCCCTCCAGGTTGGGGGTTGTGCCGTCGGGGTAACTTCCCTACCACGTAAAAAACGCATGGTTCCGAAACAACCAAAAGCCTCGGATAAGGATGACCCAGCTAATGACGACCCCAGCAAACGAAATAAGGACAACGACCTTCGGATCTGTACGTGGAATGTTCTGTCCCTTTACAGACCACGTGCAGCCGAACAACTAGCAGAGGCCCTAGACTGCTATAAAGCAGATATTACCGCCATCCAGGAAGTGCGATGGGATGGGCCAGGCAAAAAGAGGATGAAAAACTGTGACATCTATTACGGTGATTGCTACAGAGGCAACAGGCAACGCTTATTCGGATGCGGATTTGTCATACGCGGCAGACTTAGGCAAGAAGTCTTAAGCTTCCGACACGTGAGCGAGCGTATTATGACTATCCGGATCAAGGCTAAATTCGCTAACATAAGCCTAATATGTGTTCATGCCCCCACAGAAGAAAAGGACCCTGCCTCCAAAGAGTGTTTCTACGAGCTCCTCGACAAAACATACGAGCAATGTCCTAAATACGACGTCAAAATCGTATTGGGCGATTTTAACGCCAAAACAGGAAAGGAGGACGTCTTCGGTAGAGCAGTCGGTAAGCATAGCCTACACGACACCACGTCTGATAACGGACTAAGGCTAATTGATTTCGCTGTGGAGCGAAATGTCACCATAGCAAGCACATGGTTTCCTCATCTCGATATTCATAAGCAGACATGGCGGTCCAATGATCATGTCACGATCAACCAAATTGATCATACTGCGATCGACGCAAGGCATGCCTCCAGTATTCTGGATGTCCGGACCTTCCGAGCGGCCAACATAGACTCGGATCATTACCTTGTTGTAGCCAAGGTACGAATGCGGATATCCCAATCTGAGCAACAAAGAAGAATTACTGTGAGAAAATTTTACGTCGAAAAGCTACAATCGCAAGAGACCGCCAGACTCTTCGCTGAACGCGTATCCCGAAATCTCTCAATCACCCCTATACCGCCAGCATCAAGTGCCGAAGACCAGTGGCAACGCTGCCAACATGCCACCAGAAACGCCGCGACTGATGTGCTGGGTCTCGCTCGCCCACCACCGCGAAACCCCTGGTTTGACGAAGAATGCCGGCGAGTGCATGCAGCAAAACAAGAGGCATACAAAGCGGCGCTGCAAAGGAAGACGAGAGCTGCTCGTGAGCTCTACGAGCAAAAGAGACGGGAAGAACATCGGCTTCTCCAAAAGAAGAAGAAAGAGCATGAGGAGCGCGCGTTTGAGAATATCGAGAGTCTATACTCCAGGAACTATGTACGGAAGTTTTACCAAAAGGTAAAAAGAACGTGTCAGAGAAGTAACACCCGTACAGAAACCTGTAGAGATGAGAATGGAAACCTCGTAGTAGAATCACAGTCGGTGCTGAGAATCTGGAAAAACTACTTCTGCAGACTGTATAACGGCGACGAAGACCAACATCCCGCTGTCAGGCAGAATGAACCATTCAACATGGACGATGATAGTCAAAATTTCCGTCCACCTGACCAAAACGAAGTGAGGATAGCAATATCCAAGCTAAAATCGAACAAGGCTGCTGGACCTGACGGTTTACCGGCCGAACTTTTCAAGGCAGCTGGGGATGAATTGGTAGAGTGCATACACCAACTCATTTCTAATATTTGGTCAGAGGAGTGTATGCCTGATGAATGGAATCTCAGCATCGTTTGCCCGATCCACAAGAAAGGAGACCCCCTCAACTGCGCCAATTATAGAGGCATCAGTCTCCTCAACATCGCATACAAGATCTTTTCTGCGATATTGTGTGAACGCCTGAAACCTTTTGTCAACAGCCTGATTATACCTTATCAGTGCGGTTTCAGGCCAGGAAAGTCCACCATCGATCAAATCTTCACACTTCGGCAGATCCTGGAGAAAACCCAAGAATTCCAAATCGATACTCACCACCTCTTTATCGATTTCATGGCCGCCTATGACAGCATCTGTAGAGAAGAGCTTTATAGAGCCATGTCTAGTTTTGACATCCCTGCCAAACTTGTCCGTCTGTGCAGGCTGACGATGGAGAATGCTCGCTGCTCCATCAAGGTCGGTAATGACCTCACCGAGACCTTTGATGTCAAAAAAGGCTTTAGACAAGGTGACGCGCTGTCATGTGACTTCTTCAATATTGTACTTGAACGGATTGTGCGGAACTCACAAGCCAACACCGGAGGCACAATCTATTACAAGTCTGTACAACTGCTTGCATACGCCGACGATATAGACATTATCGGAAGATCTCAGCGGCCTGTCACCGGTGCTTTTGCAAGCATTGAGGCGGAAGCGGCCAAAATGGGTTTGGCGATAAACGAGGGCAAAACCAAGTATATGCTGTCAACTAGAAGGGAAAACCAACATCGACGAATTGGACAAAACGTCACCGTGGGCAGCTATAACTTCGAGGTAGTAAGGGACTTTGTCTACCTTGGCTCTGCTATAAATTCTTCTAACAAAATCAGCGTAGAAATCAATCGAAGAATAACTCTTGCCAATCGCTGTTTTTTTGGGCTTATAAGGCAATTCAACAGTAAAGCCCTATCTCGAACAACTAAGGAGACTCTATATAAGACCTTGATCATCCCAGTCCTGCTTTACGGCGCTGAAACATGGACTTTATTAAAAGAGGATGAAGATATCCTTGGTCGCTTCGAGAGAAAAATTCTTCGTAAGATTTTCGGTCCCGTTTGCGTTGACGGGTTTTGGAGGAGAAGATTCAATCACGAACTATACGAGCTGTACAGCGACATCGACCTAGTCAAAAAACTGCGTATTGGACGTCTGAGATGGCTAGGACATGTAGAGCGAATGGACACCAACGCTCCGGCCCGCAGAGTCTTCGAATCTAACCCCGAGGGACGACGCAGTAGAGGGAATTATCGCCGTAGGTGGCGCGCACAAGTTCAAGGGGACCTCGGCCAACTTGGAGTGCGCAACTGGAGGCAATTAGCTAAAGACCGAGCTAAATGGAGAGGCTTGTTGGTTGAGGCCCAGGTTCACCCCGAACTGTAGCGCCACCTAAGTAAGTAAGTAATAGTTGTTATTGCGGCATGGCTGCGAATGCCATTCTGTCCAGCGTTGTATGGAAATGCAGATTTTCATTATCATTATTATCATTATTATGTGGATATCGTTTCAAATAAAAAAAATAAAATATTTTTAAGAACAAATTAGATATTATTTTGGGACAAACCATATAATCTGAACCTCGGGTCTCACAATTCATGCGCTAAGGATCATAAATGGGACGAATCGTATGCGGAAAGGTGCCACATAACTCCAATTGAATACGAAACTATAGTCAGCAGGAAAACAAAAAAAAAATTATCTTTACGAATCCAAGCTCATCATAGTGTCTGCACTTGGAATGTTAGGTCCCTCTACAAGCCACATGCAGACGAACAATTTGCGGAGGCCCTAGATTGCTGCAAAGCAGATATTACTGTCATCTAAGAAGTGCGATGGGATGGGCCGGGCAAAGGAAGGATGAAAAACTGCGACATCTACTACGGCGATTGCTGCAGACAACAAGGACTGGGTGCGGATTTCTTATTAGAGGCAGACTAAGGCAAGAAGTCTTAAGTTATTGTAATGTGAACTCATGACTATCCGTATCAATGATAAATTCGAAAACATTAACCTATTATGCGCTCACACCCCTCACGAAAAGGCGTATGAGGAATGTTCTAGCCGTAACGTTAAACTTGTCTTAGGTGATTTTAACGTAAAGCTAAAAAGAGAAGAAGTCCTTAGTAGCGTGGCCAGAAAGCAGAGGTTTCACGACACTACATTCGACAACGGATTCAGGCTAGTCAACTTTGCGGCGGGACGAAATGTTGTCATAGCTAGTACGCGGTTCCCATGTCTTGATATTCACAAAGGAGACATGGTCCTCTCTTGATCGAAAAACCGTCAAACAAGTCGATCACATTTCGATTGACGCAGGGCACTCTTCCAGTATTCTGGCTGTCCAAACTTTCCGAGAAGCCAACGTGGACTCGGAACACTTCCTAGTTGGAGTCAAGATACGAATGCGGATATCCAGAATGGAGCCAAGTCTATAAAATACTGTGAGAAAGTTTGACGTAGGCGGCTACAATCGCAAGAGAGCTTTTGCCGATCAAGTCTCCTTTAATCCCAATCTAGGTCCCATGTCACCAGCAGCAAATGCGGAAGACCTGTGGCGGCTTTGATAACAAGAAGCCATCAGAGATGCCGCCTCTGATGCACTCGGTTTCTCTCGACCACCACAACGAAACCCCTGGTTCAATGAGGAATGCCGGCAAACATATGCAGCAAAACAAGAGGCGTACAAAGCGGCGCTGTATAGAAGGACTAAAGCTTTTCGTGAGCTCTACGAGCGGAGGAACATCGACTTCTCAGAAGGAAGAAAATGGAGCATGAGTAGCCATCGATCGAGGAGATTGAGAGACGTTATGCCGGAATGATCTACAAATTTTACCAAAAGACGAAAGAACATGCCAGAGTTTCAAAGCCAGAACAGAAGCCTGTAGGGACGAAAATGGTAATATAGAATCGCAGTCGGTACTGAAGATATGGAAGACACACTTCGCCAAACTGATAAGCGGTGATGATGACCAATATTCCGCTCTCAGACAGAATGAGCCATTTGATAATGATGATGATGGTCACGATTGCAAGATGTAGGAAAGGCAGGCCTATAAACGCCTGGATCACACAAATGCGACGACATCGGCATTTCATTGGCCTCAGTAACCGATTGATCCAAAATCGGCGGGACTGCCGATATTTTCTGTGGTCAAATAGGCGAACTCCACAGGCGGGTCAGTAGAAATGCGGTGAAGTGGGAGGGTTGTGATCCCTTATTTTCGGATCATAACCTCGCTGATAAAAGGAAGAAGAAGAAGATGGTAGTCAAGATTCCCCTCAACCCGATAATAACGAAGTAAGAATAGCGATATCTAAACTTGTGTCTAACAAATCTGCTGGAGCCGACGAACTTTTCAAGGCAGGAGAAGATGGGCTGGTAAGGACCGTGCACCAGCTCATCTGTAAAATCTAGTTGGACCAAAGTATGCCCGATGAATGGAACCTCTGCATCATTTGCCCGATCCATAAGAAAGGAGACTCTCTGAACTGCGCAAACTACAGAGGTATAAGTCTTTTCAATACCGCATATAAGATCATGTCTGCCGTATTATGCGAACGCCTAAAACCGATAGTCAGCAACCTGATAAGTCCTTATCAGTGCGGTTTCAGGCCAGGAAACTCCACCATCGATCAAATCTTTACACTTCGGTAGATCCTGGAGAAAACCCAAGAAGTGCAAATCGATACTCATCATCTCTTTATCGAATTTAAGGTCGCATATGACAGCATCTATAGAAAAGAGCTATATAGAGTCATATCTAGTTTTGACATCCCTGCCAAACTTGTCCGTTTGTGAACGATGACAATGGAGAACGCTTGCTACTTCATCAAGTTCGGTAATGACCTCACCAAGACATTTGATGTCAAAAATGGTTTAAGATAAGGTGACGCGCTATCTTGTGACTTCTTTAATATCGTACTTGAACGGATGTGCAAACGCGCAAGCCAACACCAGAAATACCATCTGTCAAAAGTCCATACAACTGCTTACATACGCCGACGATATTCCTATTCTTGATAGAACTCAACGGACTGTCACCGGTGTATTTGCAAACATTAAATCAGAAGCGGTCGAAATAGGTTTAGTGATGAACTAGGACAAAACAATGTATGTCAACAAGAAGGGACAATCAAGACTGACGAACTGGATAGAACGTGGACAATGGGACAGTGGACAACCACTACTTTGAGGTAGTAAAGGACTTGTCTACCTTGGCTCTGCTACTAATTCTGACAATGATACCAGTGCAGAAATCAGGCGAAGAATAATTCTTACCGATCGCCGATTTTTTGGGCTAATAAGGCAATCCAACAGTAAAGCTTTATCTTGAAAAACTAAGGAGACTCTGTTTAAGATCCTGATCATCCTAGCCCTGCTTTACGGCGCTGAAACATGGACTTTATTGAAATCAGATGAAGATAGCCTTGGTCGCTCCGAGAGAAAAATTCTTTGTAAGATATTCGGCCCCGTTTGCGTTGACGAATTTTGGAGGAGATGATTCAATGACGAACTATACGAGCTGTATAGCGGCATCGACCTAGTCAAGAAACTGGATGTCTGAGATGACTAGGACATAAGAGCGGATGGACACCAGCGCTCCGGCCCACAAAGTTTTCGAATTTAACCCAGGGCTACGTCGAAGTCAAAGTCCTCCTCGCCGTAGGGGGCTCGCAGACATTCGAGGGAACCTCAATAAACTTGGGAAGCCCAACTGGAGGCAATTATCTAAAAACCGAGCTAAATTGAGAGGCCTGTTTGTTGAGGCCCAGGGGCATCCCTAACTGTAACAACACTTAAGTAAGTAAGTAACTCAGCACGTGCTTTCACGTGCGCAAAGTTGCTTTGAAACTGCATCCACTATCGGAGATGCAGCATGCCTATCAGCGTGGAAAATCCTGTGAGACCGCACTTCAAAATCTAGTGGCCAGAATTGAATGCGCGCTTGATAGGAGAGAATACGCGATGGGTATCTTCATCGACATTGAGGTTGCTTTTGACAATGCGACTTTTGACTGCATGTGCGACTCTGCCAGACAACACGGGGTAGATGAAACATTAGTGTTGTGGATTAAAGCAATGCTAATGAATAGAACTTTGGTAGTGGATGCGGATTGTATCCAATATGTTATGACAGGGGTAAACAGGGGCTGTCCGCAAGGTGGCGTTCTGTCTCCATTGTTATGGTGCATGGTGGTCGACTCTCTGTTGAACACTCTAAATAGTTCTAACGTCTACGCTCAGGCATATGCGGATGATGTCGCCGTACTTTCTGTCGGGCCATGCCTGGCGACAGTCTGTGCTAACACGCAGGCGGCGCCGGACATGATCGATGAATGGTGTACTAGGAGTGGGCTTTCGGTGAATCCTCTTAAGACTGAGGTTGTTCTTTTTACGAGAAGGAGGATTTTGACCGGTCTGACTCAGCCAGTACTATAAGGCGTCACCATTCGCATTTCCAATGAAGCCAAATATCTGGGAGTGATTTTAGATAAGAAACTTCATTGGTCCAAACACGTCGAGTCGAAAACATCCAAGGCGGTCTCAGTCTTCTGGCAGTGTAAGGGTGCTTTTGGCATGACTTGGGGCTTGTCACCGAATAATGTTCTCTGGATCTACACGGCTATGATAAGACCATTCCTCGCATATGCGTCGGTTGTTTGGTGGAAGGGGCTCTCGCGTAAATATGTGGTTGCCTTTTGTGCGAAACTCCAAAGCACGGCTTGTCTCGGCTGCTCGGGAGCTTTCCCGAGTACGCCTGGCTCTGCTCTAGACGCTTTGCTGAACTTACCTCCCCTTGATACTTATATCATGGGTTGCACTATCAAAGCCATCCATCGTCTTAGGCGAGGCGGTTTTTGGTATACTCATCACTGGAACTTTGATGAACTTGCGCCACACTTATCTTACGACTCCTGTCTTATAGATAAGCCGTCTGATGCAATGACATCAGAACTCCAGCTGATGCGCAAATTCAGAGTCGACTTTCCTTGTGTCCAGGACTGGCTTCGGTCAGAGTCTGAGCCTGGAATGGAATGTAGTCGTATTTTCACGGATGGTTCCAAAACCAGTCAAGGGTCTGGCGCTGGGGTCTTCGTGGAAGTCGACAACATTAGACTTCACTTCTCGTTAGGCAAATATGCGTCTGTTTTCCAAGCGGAAACTTATGCAATCCTAATGGCCATGAACTATGTTGTGAAGAACAGATGGAAGGGACGTAACATTTGTGTCTGTAGTGACAGTCAGGCTGCGCTTAAGGTCTTGCTTAACCCTTTAACCACTTCCAAAATAGTTCGTGAAACCAAAAACTCTTTGAACTCGGTCGCAAGGCTGAATTCTCTGTCTCTTATTTGGGTCCCAGGTCACACTGGGATCTTGGGGAACGAGATCTCCGATGAGATTGCTAGACAAGGCTCAGAGGAGGCTTTCTCAGGTCCCGAACCCGCATTGGGTCTTCCAGCGTCCTCGGTTAGGGCTTCTATTGACGATTGGGTCTCTCACGAGCACAATTGTGTGTGGCATGACTCTCCAGGTTGCAGGTTGACTAAACGCATGCTCGCGGACGTCTGTAAGAAATCAGCGGCATTCTTGCTGTCTCTCAGCAGAAAAGACTGTAGACAACTTATCGGCGTCTTGACAGGCCACTTCGCTTTTGCCAAGCACCTTAACGTGTTAGGCTTAAGTGACACTACAATCTGCGACACTTGGGGAGAGAGCGACGACACCGCGGAACATTATCTCTGTGAGTGTCCGGCCTTTGCTCGTATCAGGTGGCAGATCTTCGGTGCGGATGTGGTGAGTGCTGGTACTGTAAGCTCCTCATCATTGAAGTGCTTGCTTGGCTTTCTTCGAAAGTCAAGGAAATTCCAATAAAATGGGTAAATCAGGGTTTGCTCTCTGGCAGTACAATGGACCAGTTGTGTCTGAGTGCTCCAGTCGAGTGTTTCCTATCCCGACAAAAAAAAAAAAAAAAAAAACAAGTAACTCAGCAAGATCGTTGGTTCAGAAGTAGCGAGGGTCAACGTAATTTTCTAGTTTCTTTTGCATAAAATTGTATTGCTTACTTGCTCGTGGGCGCCGTGGCGTAAGAGGTTAGTGTGTTGGATCACTACGCATGAGGTTCCAAGTTCGAATCCCAGAAAACACCAAAAAGTTTTTTCACGGTCCCTCTCGCGAGCGTCTGACAAACATCCGAGATTGTTGTCACGAAAAAGCTTCTCGCCGTTCGGATTCGGCATTAAACTGGAGGTCCCTTCCATTCGTGTGAAAAATATAAAGCACACAACATGAGTAGTTGCGAGAAGCTAGGCCCTGGCACTTTAAAGAACTGTTGCGCCAAATATTTGTATTTTTAAATGCTCTTTATGAATCAACAACGGAATTCGAATTTGGGGTGTGTCAGAGTATAATGTGTTTGAAGCATGCAATCGATTAAGTCTGATGCAGTTGGAGAAGATGAAGGCCTTTATATTTTATCAAAATATTTATGCCTCATATCTTAAGTGCATTTACACATGTGATCAATTTTTGTATAACTTCTTCATCATTTCCCGATAGATGGAAATTAGCAAAGGTTATCCCGCTGGCCAAAAAATCGATTCCTAGCTCTTCCTCTGATTTTTGTCCTATCAATATCTTACCCTTTATGTCAAAAGTTTTTCAGAAGATTTTGGCAACCCAAATAATAGATCACTTTAATAGGTTTATTTTACTTTCCCCACTTCAATCTGGATTTCGTGCTCACCACAGTTGTCAAACTGCAATGACCAAGGTCCTTGATGATATTCAGATTCAATATGATTTGAACAATGTGACTCTGCTTTGTTTGTTGAATTTTTGAAGGCTTTCGACATAGTAAAACATAAAATACTTTTTAAAAAACGGAAGCTCTCCTTTGGTTTCCATGATAGAACGGAGAGTCTCATAGGAAATTATTTGAATAACCGCAGTCAGAGAGTTGGGGTTGGTCAGGCACTCTTTGAATCCTTAAACCCTACAATGGAGTTGCCGCAAGACTCTATTTTGGAGCCTATTTTGTTTTGTCTATTCATAAATGATTCTTCCAAATGTCTAGGTAAATGTTTCAGTTCACATGTATGCTGATTATGTGCAAATTTATCTGCACCGTCCACTTGATTTATAAGAGGACCTAGTATATATTGTGAAATAAACAAAGATCTTCTTCCAATCTCTAATTGGTCTTTAAAAAATGGTCTAACACTTAATCCAGCTAAGTCCCAACTGATCGCGATAACCAAGAAGCAGATTCATACTTTATGTTTACCTCCGGTTTTTCTCTCGCACGTTAAGCTTAAGTCTGTGGGCAGTATTATCAGTCTAGGTTTTAGAGTCAACTGCTCGCTTTCGGCTGAAAATCAAGTTACGAGTAATTACACTGTTTGATTAATCTACTGTGGGATTGCGGAAGCTTTGGCTATTCCCCTGCATAACTTCTGTTAATACCAAACATAGACTTGCTAAAACATTGCTTGTCCTTCTTATTGGCTACGCCAATGGTGTTTATTGCTAACTGGATTTTCATTCCCAGCATAAACTTCTCGTAGCCTTCAACGACATGCTTTGATATATGTACGGGCTTCAGAGACATGAACATATATCACACTACCATAGACTGTTACTTAGATGCACATTCTAACAATTCCTAGATACCAGGTGTTGTATGTTTCTGCACAAGATCATTCAACATAAGAAACCTCCGTACCTTTACGAATAACTGCGATTAACCCAATCCGTAAGAACTCTGAACCTTGTAACACCATTATGCAGCTACTTCTTCATGCCTCTTTATTGTACATGCAACCAAACTGTAGAACTCTCTCCCAATAACAATTAAGAAAATATTTTTAACCGCAAGTTTTGCGATATTCTCCCGTGCAAGGAACTCAAAAGGATTTAAACTCATACAACCATGAACGTTATCAAAGTGCTTTGATTAATTTGGTTAAAGCGTTTTGTATGAGGAAATCATGTGCGTATGTTCACTTCATTTTACCAATCTTAACGGTAACATAAACACATGTTTTTTTCTCTGCACATCTATGCCACCGAATGATATAAGTTTCATTCTGCTCCTTTTATAATAAATACTAAAAAAACGTACGATAAGTTTCGATGTTCACATATTAATATATGAGAAGATGTTACCGTATATTTTTGTACTATAAAAGACAAGGTACGTCTTATTTGTACGCTGAAATAAAATTAAATTGATTTCAATTGAATTGAATTAATTCCCCATAGATTTATAACAATATTTCCAAAAATTATCAGTCCTAAGCTGATTTAACAAATTTAGCTTACTTAACATATTTGCCGGATGAAATCCTTTTAGTAGTTTCCAGTAAAAACCCTCCTCATCAATTATTATTACTTTAAAGTAATACTAATGCCGCATCAGAGCAATATTATTTACACATGATCGCTGAGCAAATTGAAATTTTAATTAAATTCACGTTTGGCAAACAAAAAAGGGCATTTGTGCATTATTATGGTTAACCAACAACACCCCCTACTAAGGGTTCGCATATGCTACAGCTAAAAACTAATCACGGATTATACAAATTAAATAGTTTAAATAATGTGCACTTATTAAAATTGATCATTACGGTTTTTATTCACAATTTGTTGCTGTTATGAATGGAGCCGTATCTTGGTCACAAGGATATTCACTACTCGTATTTTATATAGCAAAAATCTTGAATAAAATAATTGCTTAGGAGGATGATGGGGAGCGCTGACAGTTGACACAGTTTTTGTTGAAACAAACGACGAGACAGTAAAATAAAAACCATAAAATCTGGCATTTTGTGGGTTCTGGCTGCCTGGAATGGTGTAGGTATGTCATTTATTTTGAATTGTTCAAGGAGACATTTATTTTTTAATGACATTCATCGCATAACATCATAACCATTAAAAGGATGATTCTTTTGAGTTGTAATGAAGAGGTTTTGTAATGATAAAAGAAAGAGTTGTGTGTTGGGATGAGGGAAGGGGGTATTTTAGGTGATTTTTTTTTTATGTACCACGCAACTTAAGGCTCTGTCTTTCAACAGTTATCAGACTCAGTGATAGAGGAGTGAAGAGTAAACGGGGGCTTTTTTGGTTGAAAGATGAAGTGGTTCACTGGATCACTCAGACGCAACTGGTTCACTACCACCGTACTTCCAGGAAGCAAACAATGTTCTACCAATTTTACTGGAATTTTTTCGACTGCCACATAAAGCTGACTAATCGCTTCGATTCCATAGATCTGAGACCTAATACGAGCAAGTGCAAGACACTCGGAAAGTACTTATTTCGCCATATCGTCACTCCCTCTACAAGCTTCTTAAAATATACATACATACATTGTCAATGGTCCGTTAATCTTTTATGAGGCTCATGGGGGAAGGATACTCAGGTGAACTCTCCATCCTTCTCGATCCTCCGCCATTGACTCCAACTCATCACGAGGAATGACTAGGCAGCTCCAGGAGAGATTCCGAACTTGATCCAACCATTTATTTCTAACTGATGATACGGCAATCATGACTAGTTTTGGAAGTCGGCATGTGTACATGTGCACTATCAAACCATCAAAGCATAGATCTTTCCGTTCGCCGAAGTAGTTGCTTAACATTGAGCGCCTCATCTACTTTGGTGTTGCGCACTCCGATTCCCACGGGTTATTCCAGCAACACCGCGTAGCAACCTCAGTTCGATCTTCTTATAACAGATTCACCAAGCTCTCTCAAAATTGATCCAGCCTAACCAATTATTCATAATAACTCGGCATTTTTCTTTCCATCACTCCTGCTTCAGTGGGACTCCACTAATATGCAGATTGCACTGAATGAGCGTTCTGGAAACGACCATTACTAACGATTTGATCACATTTACCTTCATTCCAGCATTATCACAATCGCCTTTAAACCTTTCGTGTGCGCGCTAATGTTTAGCTTGAGAAGATGGCTTGAAGGATGACTAAATCATAACCAAAGAGTAGATGACTAATCCTTAAGTCTCCCACTTAAAAACATTTTCCGCCACGACTGCGCTGCAACATCCAGTCTATTATACAATGAAGAGAAAATGTCACAAAACAACCTCTTGCTGAAGTCCAATGCCCACAGTAAAAGCCATTGATCTACCGCTATTTACCGGAACACAGCTTCTATAGTTTACATATAAAGACTAAATCACCCTCAATAGGGAAACTGCATTTCTGCTCTCCCAAACTATCCTTAACCACAACATTGGAACGCGTTTCTAACACCTTAGCAAAGGCTTTTTCAGAGAGGCTTAAAAAAGATATACCCCTATAGTTGGCGCAATCTCGTTTGTCCCCTTATAAAAAAAAAAAATGGGAACAATCACCACCATTTGTCAATCACCAGATGTTTCACTGCATTCCAATGCCAGCTAAGTGACACGCGAGAGCCATTGCGCTCCCTCTTTACCTAAAGTCTTGAGCATTTCTGGCCGAATTTCATTCACACCAATAGATCTGCCAACTTTTAGCGCTTTGATCGCCAAAGTTACTTCCTCTACCGTAGGACTGTTCTCCGCCCTAATCTCGACCGTAGGTCTGTCATCTTCGGTACCCTGCTCGGGATTGAGCAATTCTGAAAAGTGTTCGCTCCATCTGCATAAGATGTCCTCCTCATTGGAAAGAATTGTACCGCCCTTGGATTTGACTCCTTTCACGATATTCAACTTTCTTCCTCTGAGTCGGCGACGGTCTGCCAGAACATCTAATTTGCAGATCTGTTATCGCAATTACTCACCAAACTCCTTCCAAGATTGTTCTTTCGCTGTTTTCTTAGCTAATTTGAAAGTTCTTCGCTCCTCAGTGTACCAATTTAAAGAATCAGAGTTTCCCAAGTGAATCTACACCTAAGGGCTCCCTTCTTCCCTCTAATCGCTTTCTGAACACCAGACTATTTTCTCACCACCAGCCACCACAGCAAGCCACTTCACAATACACAAATCTCCTGCAGATGTAATAACTGCTCTACATTTAATAGAACACTTGTCCCCCGTATCTTGTTGTTCTGTAACCTCCCCATCGTATTCGTGTAACCATCCTTGTTTTGCGCGTTGCTAGGGAAACACTTTGTCGCTAAGATACAATTTGGATCTCAAATTCCTAAAATGACTTCCCTCTGTGCGAAAAGTGACACTTGGACCCTTCGTTGATAATAGTAATTAATTTATCGGAAATACCTCTCCTGCGTAAGGCAAGCCAAATAATCTCCCTATTGACACTATCGAACACCTTCTCAAAATGGATGAACAGTATGTGAAGTGGCGATCGATATTCGACGCACTGTCCGATGATAATCCGCAGGGTGTTGATGTGATCGCGCAAACGGCTCCAGAGCGGAAACCTGCTTGTTCGGCATCGAGTGTGTCTTCAAGATGTTGTTTGAATCGCTGTTATCCTAGCTACAACAGGCAGTATGCAGAAACCCCTCCAGTTTCCGCACTTCATTAAATTTCCTTTCTTACGAAGGTTGACAAGCATTCCCCTTTTCCACTCGTCAGAAACGTTCTCACCTTCCTGAGCTCTCCATATGGGTGGAAGCAGTAGCTCAGGGATCCGCTCGTAAGGGATCCGCTGGAATACCGTCAAGTCCTCCCGGTGTGTTGTTTTCGAGTACTTTGATCGCTTTAGCAATATCACCCTTACTATGAGTCGTGCTGCATATTCAGGCATATTCATCTGCTTCTGTAGCCAGGGTGTTGATGTAGTTGCACCTGTCACGTCACACGCTACGCTGAACTTCTCTCATCTGCATGCGATATAAGGACTCTATCTCGCTGCTCCTTGCTGCTTGATTTCATTAGGCGATCCGTCTCCAGTTATCCTCGAAAAGCCACGCCCTATGTCTTTCCTGTGATCGTCCGGCAATTATTTCAGCACCAAGTATAAAAATATTTGTCGCAGCAAATCAATGATCTTGAATTGCTTCGGGTAGGGAGCTACGTATTGCGAAAGGTGCTTCCTTAATTGTTGGCGCACTGAGGGATCACTAATTTGACTTTGTGACAGGTATTGTGCTCGTGCAGAATGTCCATTGTGGCATCAGCTGTTTGGCACGGAGCGCCGCTCTGTTCGAGCCACATGTCGTCCACATCCATATCATCCAATTTAGGCTAAAAGAAATGGGTTATCATCGATTGGTAGCGCTCTCCGTTGATGGTGATGGTAATGCCATCGTCGTTTCCGAAGAAGTATGGACCAATGATGCTGCCGGTCCACAAGTCACACCAAACAGTGACTTTCTGCGGATACATTGCCACTTGGTGGACCTCGTGTAGATTGGCATCGCCCTGAACGGGCAATTTTGCTTATTGACGTACCCGTTCAACCAAAAATGGGGCTCGTCGCTGAATAAGAACCCATTTGAAAGTAAAGTTTTATCATTTGCACTTGTTGCTCGACATTGTAACTTGCGATGGTGATTTGTCTTTAGTGTCTGAAATATAAAGGATAGCAAAATTGACAACAGATAAAACAACATGTCTGCCATGAACTGTCAAAATTCACCCATCCCTATTGGGAAACCCTTTATATTCTCGCGGACTTCCAGATGGTGTTCCGGAATTGAGCAGTACAGTTTACGCGTTGAGTACTAGTATTCGCCTATTTCTAACCATCGTATCTCACTTAACGCCAAAATGGTCAATCTGCATCGCATGCATTCCTATTCCCGTTGAAGGAAAAATAGGACCGTCTTCATATTTCAGAATACTATCATTGTTTGGATTCAGTAGCCAGGAGTCGTCCATATGTGACCATTCCATATCCGAGGCGTAATGTCGGTTTCCGTAGCAGTCAATTTTCACTAACGCAGGGTGCTGGCCCACATTGCGATTTCAGCCTACACGTGTAAGGGTTTATACGTATAGTTATCCGGGGACCAGCACTAGGAGGTATAGCAAGCAGTTCATCACGAACTTGATTGTTGCACTACTGCGTACAAGCTATGTTATATGTTTTGAGCAGTCAGTAGTTTCCCGGTCAATCGCAATGCAGATTCCGAAAATTTTATTTGGCCTGCGTATGGTTCATATATAGAACCGAGTATGGGGATGACTTCCTACAACGTTCATACTTAATTCACGGATGATCTACGCAAAGGGCGTTGGGCGGATTAAGGATTAATTAGGCTTTGGGCACTTTTACTATCTCAACAACAATTGATTTCTGACGGTAATAATTCCTCAAATGGGAACGGAACTTCGTCACTTTAATCACTCCTGACTAAAAGTGCTATTACCCTGGAACTTGCTACGAAAGTGAGTATTCTCGCTCGGTATGATCAAATATGAATCAATTTCACGACTTAGTTGGAGCAAAAGTTGATCTCAAATTGGTCGAAAGAGCTGGCTCCATGCTAGAGTTAACATCTCATATATGTACACTTGCACTTGCATCTAAGTTGATTGCTTTTATTGTACTACATATCTCACGACAGAGCACACATTTCAAGTCCCTAAAAGTTATTAGACCAAAGAGTTACTGCTACCCTCAGAAGCAGACCTGCCATGTGGTTTATTTAGAATGCACATGTGACATGATTCCTCTCCGGATATTAGTAAGATAAAAAATAAAGCGAAAAAAAAAAACAATTATTTTCAGAAAAAGCTTATTGTGTAACATCTCTCAGCACAATTAACCTCAAAAAGTATTGTGTTTTCACAAAAGCAAAACACAGAATCTTTGTTGCATAGAAACATTATGAACATCACATAGAGCGCTCCACAATGTTTTCCGCTGAGACTTTTCCATTTATGTCCTTTTATTGCATAAAGTATGAGTACTCGCAAGATAAAGAGATGAAGAAACAAAAAAGTCTCCTCCATCCAACATAAAGGATCATCTCTCCTCGGTGACATTCAACATTTTTCAGTGTCCCCATTCACAGTAGAGTGTACGAGTATGTCACATAACCGCACATGTGAATGCATCGAGTATCATCTCAAGGATTCAACAAGGATGGCGATGATGTTGAGCAAAAGGAATATGAATGCTTTATGTCATTCAACAGTTTGCCTGGAAAAATGGGGCGCAAAACTTACTCACACATGGAATATAACAGCAAGTGTTGGGATGTGCTCTTTGTGATTTTATCTTTACCACGTAATTCAATTGAAAGTTTTTGAATCACAAATTTAATTGGAAAGTCATTGAAATTATTTTATTTTCAACACCATTACATTGAATGGGATAAGCGTGGGAAAATTAATTTAGAATTGTAGAGCGGATACTGTTGGAACACGTACGCAAATCGTAATCTTGCAACTTACCTGCATGCTGCTGCGTAAAATTACATTTCTCTTTCCCAATATACTTGAGTACCTCGGGGCTTCTATAAGTTGTACATCTGTAATTGTTTAAAATTAATTTATATATGGGTTTACATGAAGGTCGGTGCAAGTTCAATGGGTTAAGGTGAATCTGGTAGGTACAATGATACCATTGCGGAAATAAAAACTAATTGTGTGCAAAACTAGGACTTGTAATAGATGGCACCGAGTTTGAGTGCAAGTTATGCAATTTTAGAGTGAAAGATGGAGATTGTATTATAGTATCTTTTACAGCCTTGCATTGCAGCTCCCCGAATAAGAGGAAAGCACCAATGGATTCCATTACATAGCCACAGGACAATCTTACTTAAAGAAGAAAGGATATCATTTCAGCTATGCCACCGAAAATACAAGAGTATTGGACTGCTCTAATTAGTATTATTATAGTATTATAGTATTATAGTTCACAGCTACTCTCGAAAGAAAGAAAGTCGAACGTAACATATGCTGTGAAGAAATAACACATTGTATGAAGATGCCTGAGAACCAAATAATAGATGACATTTCAAAATCCTGTTTAGTGTGAGCTTTTATAGCTAGTGGTAGCACTCAGCGAAAAGTTAGAACGTATCACGTCCATGAGAAAAAGCTGTACACTGAAACCTGTCGGATGAACACTCCTTTATACAGAGAAATCAGCAAAATATGTTAAATTGAGCTGAGGCATCAAGGCTCCCTAAAATTCTTTAAGCCAAGGCGACCATGACTGGTATCTATGTTCCAAAGGTATCCGAATCTATAGAGAAGACAATAGTATGCATACCGAGGTGGCAATGATCGGAGTAGGTAGTATGTTTGCTAGCTAGCCAACGTATGCTAGTTCGAGGCCCAACGTGGCAACAGCCACCCGCCGACAATCTCTGGAATTTAAATTTCTTTTATTTAAAAAAAATATGTATTATTACCTTCAGTGGTAGAAGATCTCTCAAGTTTCACCCATAAGTACATCATAAATTTCTCTTAAATGCTCAGCTTTTAACAGTACGTGTATTCCCATACTGCAGAGTCGAGACGATAACATCCTAGGTCTGTCAACTTATGGATGATTAGGAATTAGAATGGGCAATTGATTCTTTGTATAAACTACTTTAAACTTCTCTTGGGAGAGTTGAAAATATAACGCTGAGCCAGCGCCCCGATATGCCTGCAGATATCTGTTCATTTTTCGTTTAAATTGTTGCAGATTATAGTTTTCTGGAAATATTTCGCCCGGGAACGAGATCCAAAGATTGCTTGCCCTGCAGCAAAATGAATTATGATAGAATGATGTTCCTGCGGTTGCCAGGTGAACATGAAAGTTGTGTGCGCTAGTGGCCTGCCAGGTAGGACGTTGAAAGGTCAAGTTCTTAGGGATCATTGCGTTGAAATCTTCTGCCATTGTAGTCTCTGAAGAGACCTGCCTTCGAACTTTTTTTTTTTTTTTTTTATGGTTGCGCCAAAGGGTGTGTAATCTTCTTAAGGTACCAGTAGCCCGAGCTACTGGCATGCACGATTCGCAAGCCTGAATACTCGATGCCAGGAATACGCCTACGTACTAAACCACACCCTGCACACTTCAACCACTCTCCCCGCGGGACTACCGTTAGGTATTACTTCGCGGGGCTGGTTAGCTATTTATGCTCTTCATTCGCTGTCTTCCGCTCCTTGTTCCAAAACTGTTGCCGGTTGGACTTGGTTGCTCTTTCTGACTCTTTCCAGCCGCCTAAGTTCCTGCACGATTATCGCTGCAACTTGTTTCACCGCGTCCCATGTTGCATTCGATGCTATCATATGGTGCACAATATTTTTTTTGGGGGGGTTGGTATTTCTCCAATTTGTTTCCTCCAGTTCTCTGTGCTCTATAGGAAAACGTGGGCACTGAAAAAATACGTGCTAAGCGTCTTCTGAGGCCTCTTCGCAATTTGGACAGTTGGGAGATTCGTCGAGCCTAAACCTGTTGAGATACGCTCGAAAGCAACCATGTCCGGTTAGAAACTGGCTAACATAGAAATCTACCTCTCCGTGTTTCCGGTCTATCCATTTTTGGATATCCGGTATAAGTCGATGGGTCCATCTTCCCTTTGAGGACTGGTTCCATCGCTCCTGCCATGCTCCAATGCTTCGCTGTCTTTCTTCCAGCTTGATATTTTTGACTGACGCTTGAGGTTCCTGAATTTTGGCGTCGTAGGTCCTTTGTGGCTCGATAGCCAAGAAATCCGCTGGTAGCATTCCCGCGATGATACATACTGCCTCGTCTGACACCGTACGAAAGGCACAGCATACTCTCAGCGCACATAGTCTGTTGACAGAGTTTATCCTTCTTGCGTAAGTCTTTTTTATCATAGCTTTGGCCCAAATGGGTGCCGCATACATAAGGATGGACAGCACCACCCTGGATAGAATAAGTCTCCTTTGTTGCCTAGGTCCTATATTCATCATTATTTTTGATAAGGCACCGCTTACCCGAGCCGCTTTGTCACACGTTCTTTCAAGGTGCTCCTTGTAAGTGAGCCTCGCGTCGATCATCACACCTAGGTATTTGATAACCGGTTTTGATGTCGTATTATGATCTCCTACTCTGATGGTGATTTCCTCTCTTTTCTTGCGGCTGCTTACCAATACTGCCTCTGTTTTATGTTCGGTGAGCTCTAACCCGACTGCTGCCATCCACCGATTGACTTTTCAGATACAATCATTTGCAATATCCTCTATTTCCTCTAGATGTTTTGCAACCACGACAATTGCAATATCATCGGCGAAGCCTATGATTTTTCCCTCATTTGGGATTCCAAGCCTTAGAACCCCATCATACATAATTTTCCAAAGGATAGGGCCCAATACCGTGGTACTGCTTTACTCCATCGTCGGTATCGAAGAGCAGAAACCATTTCTCGAAGTAGCTCAATATTATTTTAATTAAGAACCATGGCACCATCATTGACCTAAGCGATTGCACTATGAGTCCCCAATTCACAGAATTGAACGCGTTTTTGACGTCCAATGTTATTACTGCACCGTATTTCTTTGCACCGCCTCTCCATCTCCTGCCCTGAATAGCTTCTTCCAAGGTTGTAGTTACCCTTCTTATTGCGTCTACTGTAGATCGAGCTTTCCTAAAGCCGTACTGTTGGTTGGAGAGTCCCCCGGCTTCACCAATTGCCACTTCTAATCGGTTGCATATAATTCGCTCCAGTATTTTACCCATTGTGTCTAACATGCATATGGGACGGTATGACGAGGGCTCGTCTGGTGGTTTTTCCCTTTAGACAGCACCACTAGACGTTGCTTTTTCCATTGGTCTGGAAAAACTCCTTCTGTTAGACACTTGTTATAGAGTTCCAGAAATGGTTGCGTATTTGTTTTAATGGCTAATTTAAGGGCCTTGTTCGGTATGCCATCCAATCCAGGTGACTTGGTATCCTCGAATCGTCTGCATACATCCAGGAGTTCCCTTTGCGTGACAGTTGGGATGTCCTGTACTTCCGGAGGTGGCTCTATACGCTCTGCTGGTGTTTGAGGTGGAAACAACCCCGATACAATTTTCTGCATAAGGAGAGGGCATGAGGGGGAGGGTGCCCTAGTGCCTTTCAGTTTTGCCATTACTGTTCTATAGGCGGTGCCCCAAGGATTTACATCTGCCTGCTCGCAGAGTTCCTTAAAGCTATTGCTCTTACTTCTGCGGAAGGCTAGTTTTAGCTCTCTTCGCCTATCTTTGAATTGCACCCGTAGGTCCTGATGTGTGGACAAACCTCTGGATCGCTGAAATAGTCTTCTGGCTCTATGGCACTTGCTACGTAGCTCTGCTATCTCTTGGTTCCACCAGTATACTGGTGGCCGGCGATTTGTTGACGTTTTCCGGGCCATGGATGCGTCGCAAGCCCTAGTTACTTGTTTGGTAACCTCAACGGCCATAGCGTTTGCTGTTCCTGGGCTTATTGTTGACTCTGCAAAAATTAGGGTAAAAGTGTCTTTGTCCATGGTGCTTATTTTCCACCCCATTCGTTGTGCCTTCTTTGGGCGTTCCTGGGTTGGTCTCCTAGGTTGTACTTCAAACAGGATGACAAGGTGGTCGCTGTGAGTATATTGATAACTGACTCTCCAGTTGCCGCCTCTCGATAAGGAACTAGTTGCAAAGGTGATATCAACTATGGAGCCTACACCATTTCTACTCAAAGTGTGCTCACTTCCTGTATTTAGCAATATTAGGTCTAGTGACGATACGGCTTCTAGGAGAGCTTCTCCCCTTCTATTGGTCCATCCGCTGTCCCAATCAGTGGCCCATGCATTGAAGTCTCCAGCTATAATCGTTGGGCTACGACCTCTAGCATCAGCCACGAGCATATCAAGCATACTTTGGAACTCCTCAATGGTGTTGTTTGGAGATGCATAACAGCTATAGACATGTACTCCTTTGACCTTTGCTCGCACGAAGCCTGTTCCGGGTGTCATAATTTTTTCTTCAAAGGCGCTATCTCCACAGACCGAAATAGCAGCTCTTTTTGAGTCATGCGCAGCCCAAACTGTATCATCGAGATTTTTATACTGCTCGCATAATACGGCAACATCTATCTTTAACTCGCGAACGGTTTGTGCCTTCGATGAACTAACAAAAGGCGTAGGTAGGTATGTAGAAGCGATTGTAGCAGCAAACCATGCTGATACATAATTGGCACAAAATGTGCCATTTTAATACCACAACTCAAGTGACCTAAACGTGTGAAACTGGTGTGGCTTATAGGAAAAGGGAGAAAGAGTAAAGATTGTTCAAATCCACCCCGTTGCCTTGATGAAACTGATAATGTCCCCAACGCGTATCTCCGCTAATTCTATCAGGTTGTCAAAAAAGAGTACCCAATGTCAGCTGTCTGGCCTTTCCTAGAGCCGGACACTTACAAAGGAAGTGTAAGATAGTTTCTTTCCCGTTAGCAGTATTGCAGCTGTGAGAGTGAACATTAAAAAGAATGCCTATTTTGGCCGCATGAACCCCGATGGGCTAATGGTCAGTACTAACTGCCAGAACTCTTGCAATATCTAGACGGTTTCTGTTTAGTAGATCTTGCGTTCTTTTCTGAAAGTATTTCCGCCATATCTGTCTGGAAATGACACAGTTCCGCACACCATGCCATCTACTATCAGTCTTTAGCAGATAATGCGCGAAGAGCCACTCTTAAGGCGTTCATCGCCTTTCATCACGAGTTCATCAGCTCGCTCATTTCCCTCAATGTTGCTGTGGTGACCCGGAACCCAAAGGAGACAGATCCTTAACCGATGGCCTAGCGAGGCAAGTTCCTTTTTACACTGTTCTGCTAGTCTCGAGGATGTAGTGGCAGATACTATAGCCTTGATAGAGTCCTGGCTTTCAATGACGAATGCTGGTAAGTGCTCGACCTTTTAATAAACTCGCCTTTAGATGCTGTTAAGTAGATTAAGATAGTGCTTTCGGGCCGAGCTCCAAACATGACGGTAATACTCAAACCACGGACTTACTTGTGCTTTACATAAAGAAATAAGCTGCAGTGGTCTTAAGTACATCTTTGCTCTGAAGAGATAACTGAACTTCATGAAAGCTGATTTCGCAATGTCGGATATTTGGGCATGCCATGTTAGTCCAGAGTTTACTGTGGCATCCAGTAAATGCATTGTCTCCTCGGAATCGTTTGAAGTTGGTAAACAGTTGATGTCTTTCTGGAAAAGGTGGTGGATTGTGTTCTCTTCATGTTGAATTCCACAAGTTTTGCTTTTTCCCACTGCAAGATTTACTGCAGATTTTCATTAACTGTTTGGATTTGCTCACATCTCTGACTATGTGAGGCATTGGCACTCACGGGCATATTGTTTGAGCAAGTGGCTCCTACAGTGTTGTAATCAATTCTTTCTCAAACATCATTTTTACTCCATATTAGTGATCCACAAGAATGAAAAAAAAATACAATTTTTAGTTTCAACGATTAAAGCACTGTAGTAGCAAATTGCTCAAGCAATATGCCCGTGAGTGCCATTGTCTCAATGCCTCAATGCCAATGCCAGTAAAAGCAAATGTGTTGGAAGATTCACCGTCGACAACAGCCTGAATTGATCTGTCCTGAAGAAAATTTTCCATCTAGCCAGAGAGTTGTTGTGGTAGTCCATAGGAAGCTAATTTGTTTAGAATAGCACTATGCCAGACTCGATCAAACGCAAGGGGCCTAGTGCAACAGCGCTTAATTCGCCATGTTGTTCAATAGCTGAGGTCCACAGATGAGTAACATTACTCAGAAGGTTTCCTGTTGAACGACACCAACGAAAAGCATACTGGCAGTCATTTATTAGTCCATGACGCTCTACATATTTGATAATGTCGGTAGTAGCAGTAGTAAATATTTTATTTATTTCATTATTTTCAAATTATTTAATACACGGCAATACCGAAATTTTAATAATATTATGTATTAGCTATACCCGTGACTCTGCTCGCGTTTAAGAATTTATTATGCTTCCCATATTCACTTGTGATTTCTCAAGTTCAGGAGAACGTCCTAAAATTACGTTATCTATGGTTTCAAATATTTAATGATATTTTCTTTAAATCATAAAAGTAATTTCATGGAAATCTATGAAACGATTTTGACTGAAGCTTAATTAGTAGCTATCTACCTTTACACAAAGCCTGTAATAAGCGTTATAATTCTACCCAGGCGAAGCTGGATACCACAGATAGTAGAAACTAAAAATGTGTAAACTTAATTATAACTTCCCGAGTGAGAATCCCCACCAGACCACACCCAAGACGCACACGACCCGTCAAGCAGATATAACAGAAAAGGAAGTCGAAGAATAAGAAAACACGGAGAGTACCATCCCCTTCTGTCAAAAAGAAAAAAAATATTACATCCACTGAAAGCAGATTCGAGATAATGATTAAGAATTTTGCAAAATATATAGAGTCATCCAATTCGTGGTCCGGATTTGACATCCCTGTTTCAATCACAGACGTCAAACCGAGATGTCATCCAAGACTGTATATGTTTAGTTTAAGGTTTGTCATTTTACAATATGGATCGTTTAACAATTGCAGAATGTGTTAAAATTGTGAAAACTTACTACAAAATTTGTAATTCTGTAGTAGGTAGGTTTCTCGCATATTGAGCAGATTATGATCGACATAATCGTGCATCTGAGCATACTATAGGCAAAACTGTAAAACAAATCGAACAGACTGCCTCTGTAACAGATATTTTCAAGCCTATCCATCATCGAAATGCACGCTCTACAGAAAACATAGATGCCGTTAGCGAAAGTGTTGAAGAATATCCAAATCTATCGATTACACAGCGAGCACAGCATTTGGGCTTGTCTGACTGCACATTATGCCGTGTTTTGCATTCGCATTTGCATCTACACCCTTATAAAATTCAACTCATTCAAGAATTGAAGCCAACTGACCACGGAATGCGTAGAACATACGCCGATTGAGTGCTTGAACATCAGCGTTTGGATGACCAATTTTCACCCAACATGTTCTTCAGCGATGAGGCTCATTTTTCACTCGGTGAATATGTTAATAAACAAGATTACGGGTGGCAATGGTGTAGTAGTAACGTCATCAATTGCCACGCTAATGGTTCATGGCTCAAATCCTGATGTCAGCAAGCATTTATTTATTTCTCACGAAATATATAAAGTCAGTCCGATCAATTGCAAAAGCTTGTGTGAACACTGCCTTCGCTGCATAACACTGCCTTCGCAGTATACCACTGGCAATAGCTTAGTCATATGGTTGAAAAAATTATTCGCTCTGTTGATAAGGATTTAGCTATAACATCGGTTATGGAAAAAAAAAAAAATACTGTGAATCGGAAACAAAGACAGAAAACAACAAAAATCCCCCAGTTATCTGGACACCACCCCGGAGTTTCTCTGAAGCATAAACAACTGAGCCTTTACACCAAAAATTGTTCTCTCTCTCTCACTATCTGTCCTTTCCAACGCTCGCACTGTGTGTAAACATATTAAGGGTATTCATAACCCCTTAAGTGCGCGCAAATTATTAAAAAAAAAGCAAAAAATGTCGCATATGGAGAAGTGAATATCAACATGTAACTATCGAAAGACAATTGCATCCACAAAAAGTCACTGTATGGTGTGCAATTTGGTCTGGTGGTGTCACTTGTCCATACTTCATCGAAAATGAGGAAGGTTTAACCATCACCGTCAATTCCCATCACAATAGCCAAATGTTAACCGAGTTTCTTTGGCCTCAAATTAAAGATATGGATGTGAAAGTCAGGTGGTTTCAACAAGACGGTTCCACACATCACACAAAACGACCTTTATTGCAAGAAAATTTTCCTGAACGAGTTATTTCGCGTTTTGATGATGTGAACTGGCCACCAAGATCGTGTGATTTCTTGCCATTGGATTTCTTTTTGTGGGGCTATGCAAAAGGTCATGTTTATGCACACAATCCACAAACTCTTGATGCTTTGAAAACGAATTTTCGTCAAGTTATGGCCGAGTTATTGCCCGATATGTGTTGAAAAGTCATCGAAAATTGTCAGAATCAACTCCTGCTAGAACATCCGTTGAGGACATTTGAATGATGTTATATTGCAAGATCAAAACAATATATTGAAATAAAAATTTGATCCAAATCTAAATCATAAATGTGTTTTATTTAAATTTACTTTCGGAACCACAAAATGGATAAATAAATATTTGGCGCAACAGCTCTTTAAAGTGCCAGGGCCTAGCTTCTCGCAACCACTCATGTTGTGTGCGTTATATTTTTCACACGAATGGAAGGGACCTACAGTTTTAATGCCGACTCCCAACGGCAATTTGAGAAGCTTTTTCGTGACAACAATACTCTCGGAGGTTTGTCAGACGCTCGCGAGAGGTGGGACCGTGAAAAAACTTTTTGGTGTTTTCTGGGATTCGAACTTGGAACCTCATGCGTAGTGATCCGACACACTAACCACTTACGCCACGGCGCCCACTACCACAAAATGGATGATCCTTTATTTTTGATTAATTCTCAGCTTCTCACATTTTTGTATGCAAGCTATGCAACTGCGAAAACCCCGTTCAAGTTCGTGTGGTAGTTTTTGTGTGATACGTGTTTAAAGAAACATACAGGCAGACGTTTATAGTTTTATTATACGAATATGTATAGATTAAATAGTTTGAAAAAAATGAGATAAATAAAATATTTACTAATGCTTATACTGATAATATCGAAGTTTATGGTCTCTTATCAAAGATAGGCCACCCGGGTGGTGGTTTCTTTTGTGGATTTATGCTTCTCTAAGATGTGGTTGTGTTTCTTCACAATCCCCGTAGACTTCGCAGTGGCCATTGTCTTTTATGCATAGTTTTTGATTCCGAGATACTCCTTAAGTTTGCAGTGATCCATTACCGGTATGCGAAGTCGATTCATGTTAACCCTTAAGCAGGTTCTGCTTCTTTTCTGGTTTAATTCCCCAAAAGTTCTCTGACCTATGTCAGTTGGAAAATATCATTTCTTGATCATTTGATTTCTTCTTCTCTTCTCAGTTCTTACTGTATTTTATGTGGTCCTAACTAACAATGGGATAAGGCTTCCGATCCCTATCTTGCTAGTGCGTCAATTGAGAGTTACTTGATTAGCTTGGCACAGTCTGTTGATCTAAACCAGTCCGGATTTAATCTTTCATGAATTCAACGCATTGATTACAGGTCGGCTACATGACGGTATTGTGATGTCTTTTTCGCCATATTTCATATCAAGATTGAATCGGGTGCATCTTGCGATCGCGAGAACCTTTGCTTGGAATATACGCTTGGTTGTACACAGCATCTAGTTCTGAACCCGTACATGCCTTCTCCAGTTCCTCTGGATGTTTTCGATGTATTCGTGTACCGTTTGATTGTTGATATTTTTTTCTAACTGGTACTTGGAAGCTTTACTAATTTAGTCCCTTTTATTACTCAGTCTTATATAAAATTCCTTTAAAACAGTAATTCTTGGATATATAGTCTCTGGGTCAACGCGGCAGCGATTTGGATAGAATTTCTCGCTCTTTGTTTGCAATTCATTTCCCCTTCTCGACGCACATGTAATTATTAACCAAACGACTAGCACTAACAATATTATTAAGGCGAATAGATGGTTCTTGGAGTAGAGTATGTAGATCTTTACTTCTTTATACTATACTTATTCATGCATAATATTCTAGATGTATGTATTTATGTAAGTTCTTTTTTAAATATTAGGTTAGGCTGGGTTGATGGTGCGGTTGCAAGCTAAAGACAGCATTCATTCTCATCTCTATAGATCCATTGTGTCCCACGATAATGGAATACCAAAACCTATCTCAAGAGGAAAGATAGGCAAGTTTTTTTTTAAATTTGTTTTGGATTTATAGTATCTAAGGACTTGTTAGATTAGGTTGAGTTATGTAATGTATTTGTCGTCTATAATCGGTAGGATTTCTTTGACCAAAGGAGATCAATTGTGTTATTACATGACCCGGTTATTTCCATAGCTGTTGAGACCATTTTGATTTTTTGGATTAATTTCCAGATCTGTAGGTTCCTCGAATACTACATCCGTCAAGAATGAGGATAGTGCTGGGCAATGTGCTACTTTCTGCTGATCTTTAGCCATCCAGCTGGGAAAAAATTAACTTCCCAAATCCCTAGTCTCGCAGCGTGCATACCCAGTGCATAATGGCCTATTAGTATCCCGACTTGGGTGCGTATGCGTGTTTTGCTAATCCATGGTAGGCTTTTGATTGTGCTTCAGTTTGGCTAGGCTATATCTACGGTAACTCATATCAAGATTAAGCTATCGATCATTAGCTTACTACAGTGCTAGTGGAGCGAGTTTGTATGTTGTTTTTACATGATTAAATGGATCCACCCTTCCTCTACCCTATTTGCCTGCTAAGCAGTTATATGTTATGTGAACCCATCACAGAGTAAGATTACAATTGGTAGATATTTAGTTCGGGAAAACGCGACATTACTTTACACAATTTCGATTTAATTTTTGATGATTCGAGTACGTTTATAGTTCATTGACTGTCGGTGTCCATAACGTTCTTCTCATCCGACATCTATCTTATTGACATCCATACAAATTGCCATTACCTCCACTTGGGGTACACTGCAATATTCCATAAATGTAAAAGACTCGCACTGACAATCCGACCCCTAAACCATCACCTGTCATAGGGCCATCAGGATAATAGCCTTAGAAATCTAGGAACGGTGTTAAGTAGTAGGTGAATTCTATTCTAGAGTGGCTTAGGCCTACAATTTTGACGTACCCAGTATCATAACTACTCCACTGTAATGACTTTATCAGTCGCAATGTCAATTTCATTGCCGCATTTTTCCCATTAATGTCTTGGGGGAGGATATGCAGCATTGATACCAGTGCTATCGTACATCACTTGTTAGATTAGCCGCATTTTTGAAATTATATTACTGTTATAGTTGGTAGATGAACTGATTACCTACCATTCAATTACAGATCACAGTAATAATTCATTACATTGTACATTACATTGTACAAGGGCATTACTACGTATAAGGACTCATTCATGCGAATCCAAATAATTTCGAAATCCGCAGCTCGAAAGAATCGAACTTTTTAAATTATTTCAATAAGTGGCGGAAAAACTCTTACGAAATTAACACAGTTGAAAACGAATGTTTCGTATTATACATCATTGCCACGGAGGAACATTCTCTGGTTTATAAATTATAAAAAAAAATAAAAATTCCGCGGATTTTCTGTCTATATGTATTACTAGCAGTACTTGGAGTATTATTTATCAACCAAAAGCTCTTAAAATTCATTTGATAAGTAATTACATGCCATCGACCGAATCATCCTACATTCGGTCATTCACTTTATAAAAATGTTCCATCTCTCGAAAAACATCCTGAATTCCTTAACACTCACACACGCATTGTGAATGTAAAAATCCCGTTGCTGGTATTTTCACAGCTCGATAATTTCATTTGTGGTGAGTAGTATAATACCAACCAACTCTCTCTGAATGAGTACATTAATTTCAACTCCTCGCACAGAAAAAAAAAAAAAAAAGAAATTCGTTCTCCATACATCGAAGGATACATAAAAACCAAAACAAAAACAAGCAGAAACACGGACAATAACACAGCACGACAAATTAAATTTTCGAACCTGATACTTTTAATCCTGCCCTTCAAGCCACGACCGTTGGCGTCACTGACACAACGACAGTCAGTCAACACACATTCAAATACATTAAGGAAACTTTACGTGGCTATTACACATGAAGATCCTGTGGATAACTTTATTTGCGCGCGACTTTATTCGCTGCGCGTAATTAAATTTTCACTATTGCACTTTTTACAGGCCATTACAGGCAGTTCATTCCGACCATACTTAGTCGGCGCACAGGACAAATTGAAGGACTTTTCGCAGAAAACTTTAAGGGTGTAAATTGGAAAAAGGATACTTAACAGGAGTCTCCTATAATTGCACCAATGTTATCGGTGGATAAAAAGTTCTGCCACCTATCTCTGGTGGCCAACAAATTACAAGGAATGAAAACTTTTTCAAAATACTTTTGATAGCGTCAACTGGGCCAACGGAGGCGTATGCGTACTATTTTGCCATCAGACAGGCACACATCTATAATTGCAAAAAAGAATAATTCTTCCAGAGTGCACTAGTGCAGAGATACGAGTGGGTACGTTGCCTATAATGAATTCGTATTCGCTTAACATTTTAATGAAATTTCTTAATTATACTTGATTAACATGGAAAGGATAATCCTATCTCTGAGGTAATTAAGTGTGTCTACCTTTATCCACTTTGTATGTTCAGTAAACTGTTTTAAAAAAATACGTGACTAAAATGCAAAGTTTTATACAGATACATGATGCTTACTCCACCATCGTCCTTCACACATACACAGACATACACCATGAACCTCATGTCTGAGCGATAGATACGACGATACGAGCGGTATACAAAGAGGGATAATGCAGAACAAACACAAGCACTAAAACGAAATACTTGGCAAAACTTAATGAAGGCTTTAATGAATTTTGATAAAATGTTCTTCGGCATGAATTATGCATTGCAGGACGAAATTTATACTTTTATTTGTGCAAATATGGGGGATACGACGACAAATGACTCAGCAGCAGCAGCCGGCTTTGTATTGCTACTTCGTGCAGCAGCTAGATTCCTCCTGAGTAAAATGTAAAACTTTGTGGCCTAGAGGGATTGTTGATACAAAGTATATGAGTGTTGTATAGTGCGAGCACATGTGAGCCTTCGTATTAAGGAGTGTGGTGCAAAAATACTTCGTCTTAAAATGCAGCTAGGATATTAATGTGCACTTGCAGTGGATTTAATTGCCAAAAATTAAATTCATCTGGCACCTGCTGGTGCAGTAGGTACTCGTATGTGTGAAGTTTTGCGTGCCTAGAAGCGATATCTTTTGGGTTAAGCAAACGAAATGTGGGATTTCATAGAAATCTGTTCATATGGTTCATGGTATTATATTAACGGTGAGTAGTAAAAAGTAATTTATACATTTATTTTCTTAGCTCGCTTAAAGCCCTAACTGTATGAATCATCGCATGATGATTCCCTGAAGTTAATGTTCCATTGAACTGGAGCCCTCTTTTATTTTTAAATGGATAATAGTGGCATGAGGCGGATACCTACAAAGATACCAAAGTCGATGTAAATAAATGCTAATAGGTTTCTGGCTTGCATATTGTAGTGTTGACTCACTTGTCGGTGGTCGACTAGCAAGCGCCCTTGTTTGCACATTCACACGAGATAACAGAGATATCAGCTGAGAGAACGCGTATGCAGACTATGGGTTGTCAACTCCTGCACCTATCTTAGCAAAGTTACTTGAACATTATTGTGGCATATCAGAGAGCATGAATGCTTTTGTATAGTGTTGGGAATATACTACACATTTAAACTGATCAATTATTATGTCTTATGCATTCACTCCAAATAAGAATATGATAACGTCGTGAATTACTACGCTAATGGTTCATGGTTCAAATCCTGACGTCAGCAAGTATTTAATTACTTCTCAAGAAATATACAAAGTCAATCCGAGCAATTGCAAAAGCTTGTGTGAGCAGTATTGCCAAGGCATAAAATTGGCAGTATCTTGGTCATATGGCTGCAAAAATTGTTCGGTCTGTTAGATGATTGATTTCCCTATGACATCGATAATCGCCAAAAACAAATACTGTGAATCAGAAGCAAAGGCAAACAAATAACAAAAATCTCACCAGTTATCTGGACGCCAGCCCCGGGGTTTATCTGAAGGACAAACAACTGAGCTTCAAACCACTACGTCAAGTCTTACTCTCTCTCTATCTGTCCTTTCCAACGCCCGCACTGTGTAAACTGTTAAGGGTATTCATGTCCCCTTGAGTGGGCGCAAATTATGAAAAAAATGTATATATTATATATATCGCATAGTATACAACAAAATTACACAATTATAATGAACTATATAACATCATCCATACGAAACCTTCGTAGGCTCCATTAATTTGATAACAGAAATCGCCTAACTACGTATACGCAAAGTGCCATATCCACGTTGTATGAATTTGGTATGAAGGGTCACAAAGTATTTTGCATCTCCTGCTAGATTTTTATATGTTTATACAGTATCTGTGCCGATCTCCGCATTAAAAGGCTATTCTGAAGAATAGTTCTTTCACACCCTCTTAATTAGTGAAACCGACAGATCTTACCAACTATTATGCCATACAATTAAGTATGTCATTGATATTGATTAACCCTGGCGAAACAGTGCCCGTTTTCATTCATTTTTAAAATGTTTCCAAAAGTCAACCTTTATGCAGTCATCCTTTATGTTATGCAGATACGACAAACAAGAAAGATATATATATATATATATACGTATATGTCTGGCCCTAGATAGAAAATATTAGTAGTAAGAGTCCAATAGTGATGACAACAAAACTTGTATAGGTCTGTCGCGTATGTACGGTAGAACATAAGGTCTGTACCCAAAGATAAGACTATTGATAGCATGCACATCTACTGCAGATAAGGTCGAAGAAATGATCACCAAGCTCGAACGGCTGAAAACCTTAATATGTTTTGGGACCACACTCTCCGTACGTACATGTCTGACAGTGGCTATAGAAGCCGTCATAGGAGCCACCCTGCTGTATCTTTATTAAGAAGCGCCGTTAACCTGCAATGACATACTTACCGATTTTTAACCCAGAAAATCGCATTGGCATTCAAAAAAAAGTTCCTGAATGGACATGCTTCGATTGGACAAATTGGGTGATGCTAAGTAGACCGTTCTTCTTTCTTTAAAGCACTCGGAACTTTAAAAAATCGATCTATATAAATAAAAATGAAATGCTGTTCGTTGGTCATCGCATCACTTGAGAACGGCTGGAGCGATTTGGGTCATTTTTCTATTAAAATAATAATTGAGGAGAGTGTGGTTAAACCGAGTGTGGTTAAACCGCTCCACCATTTCATCCGATTGCGGGTGTAAAGCCGTTGTGCGTGTCTTATCGATGCCCAACTTTTCAAGAGTGTGCTTAAAAATGGCGGACTCGAAATTCCTGCCCTGATCCGAATGCAATTGCAAAGGGACACCAAATCGTGAAAACACGTGAACAATGAGAGCTTTGGCTACTGTTTCAGCTTTTTGATCTGGCAGGGGAATGGCCTCCGGCCACTTCGTGAAATAATCACAAAAGACCAATACGTACTTGTTTAATTGGCTGGTAACTAGTAGGGGTCCTAATATATCTTGCTGGGCCCCTGCGTTGTTGACATCGTACGCAAGCTTGGCAGTGCTGCTCTACATCCCTTGAATATCCAACCCAATAGTATCGCTTTTTGGTCTTCGCTAAGGTCTTCTGGACTCCGAAGTGACCTCCAGTAGGACTGTTGTGCATCGCCTCGAGGATTGCGGTCTGTAAAGAAACTGGGACTAATGCTTGGTAGTACTCACCACTGGTCGAATTGACTCGCCTGCAAAGCGTTTCATCGCGATATTCAAGTAGATCGAACATGCCCGAGTATGCCTTCATCTTTGGGCTGAAACTGCGAATCTCGTCAATGGTCGGTCGTCGACGTTCGTCCATCCACTGCCGCATGATGGAGAGATCTTCATCCTGCTTCTGATGGTCGGCTATGTCCAGTGAATGCATTACTGAAACAGCAGCAGTTACTACGGTCTGCTTTTCGGGTGCAGAAGTGACGAGAGGAATCCAATAATTGGATAGTGCGGATACACAAACATTGGATGGGTTCGTCGCCACAAGGTGCTGCTCTAGTGTTCGGTTTAGCCGAATAACTTCTCCCTTGATCTGCAGGGTATCATCTTGTAAATTGATTGCACAAAAATACTGGCGCAGATAGTCCATGCCTATTACACAGTCGTCGAAAATCGGGGCGATGTACATGCAATGGCGGGTTGAGAACGATCCTATTTGCAAGTCCGCTTTGAGAAACCCTTCTACTGGTGCGGTATCTCCAGTGACCGTCTGAATAAGAGCATGCGATGTGTCTATCGCCGGGCGGGTGGTTATCTTTTCCAGGACTCGGGGGTGCAGGATCGATTGGGTGGAACTAGTATCCAGGATGCCAAGGCAATTGACGGCGTTAATTTTAATTTCTATGACGAGATTATTGGGGTTATTTCTACACCGAATGAGAACGGGTGAAGGGGCGTCTGTTTGGCCCACTAAGTCTGCCCCTTTCGACTTAGTGAGTTCTGGTTTCCTGCATCGTTGTGGTGATCGCAATGATTATCGTCGGCCTTTAACGCCTGATGCAGTGGAAGGTTTTGATTGTTGTCTTGTATTGGGAGCCTTTGGATGTATTCGCTGCAGCTTGCGCTCCACTAAGCTGCGCGATCCTCGTTTTCGGATAGTGCAGATGGACTGAAAGACTCGCTGCCCGATATGCGAACTTCCGCAACTCGAATCTGTCGTCGGCGTAATCGGGTAACAACGCGGCTGGCTTCTGCTCTCACGGCTGTTGACAGTGCTTTTTCCAACGTGTCCGGCGCCGAATCGAGCACCTTTTGTTGTAATTCAAGGTCGAAAATGCCGTCAGTAAATTGTGCAAGAGCAATTCGGTTCCTAGCCTGTTCAGGACAGTCTGGAAAAGCAAGATAAACGAGGCGTTGAATGTCAGTCGCTAACTCGTTCAAGGATTCCTTGGACTTTTGCACACGTCCACGTAGTTCAGAATGTGCAGTAGACTGCTCATATTCGTTACCAAATCGCAGTGTCAAGGCTGCTTCCAGGCGTAAGTAATCATCCGGAACATCTGGTAGCAGTGTCTCGAAAAAGGCAAATGCAGTGCCACAGAGATACGGGGCAAGATAGAGTGCCTTAAGCTCGTTCATCCAACCATTGACCCTTGCTACCGTTTCGAAGTGCAAGCGATACGAGGGCCACGCAGTTTTGCCATCAAATTCACGCGGCTGTACTTTGATCCGCTGCGGCGAGGTAACAATTGTTGTTTGGCCGTGCCCTGCTGGTACAGCTTCCGAACTCACTTCAGCGGCCTCTCCCGTTAGACGGAGTACATTTGGGTTATTAGGTGTCGCAAAAAAAAACGTGTGCGTTTGATTGTTGGGTGCGTACTCTTATATGGGTAGAGCTGGCCGGTGGTATTTCTGGTATTGTGGACTCACACGTAGCATTTCTTGTGGGAACCGAGTGAGTAACTGTTGGCTGGGCATTAGCATCGGTGACTTGACCTGTGGGAATAGAGAGGTTAGCTAGAGCTTCCAATCGGGCATTAAATGATTCCTGTTGAGTAGCTTCCACTTGCGCTACCCGGGAGTTGATTTCGCTTAACGACTTCTGCAACCCAGTCATAATAATCGACTGCTCAGCAAACTTTTCTAAAATCTGCTGAAGCTTATTCCCAAGTTCTTCGGGCTCGGACATCTTTCAGTAGATTAATTTGCGCGATGTGGTTTAAGACTCGATTATGATGTCGTTCGCGGTACCCCACATCTGACACCAATTGTTACAATTTGTGGAGGGAACCGCTTGCGCTAATTAAATGAAAGACAACTTTTAGGGGGGAAGACAACTTTTTATTGCGCGCGAGAAAATTGCGCTTTTTGCTTCACATGGTCGTCACACTTCTTCTTCTTTTGACAGTCCTCTCGTTTTTTGACACTTCCATCTGAACGTCGTATGTCGGCAATGTAGTTGACTTTACAGGTTGATTTTTAAGGTTGTAACAGTATGTTGGTGGGGAGTCTCTAGATCCAATCTGTGGAGTTCTAGAAGATTATTAAATCGTTAAGACCTCTGTCGGAGACTTCTTTACGCGAATCAAAAAAGGATTTTCGTAAAGCTCCTAGCTAGTGCTGGACAGGCGCATAAAAAATGGATAAGGGTTTCTTTCACACTGCGACAGTGTGACATGTATGGGATACCTGCATGGTTTGACTGCATGGTCTCCTATAGGCCAAGTGAACCGTGGTGGTGGATGTTTTTCTGGCGATGTCTTTACGCATTCTATTTAGGAAGTCTGTTGCTTTAGTTTTGTTATAGTTTGATCACATCTTTCCAGATATGACACTGTTTGTCAGAGTAGTCCATCTGAGGTTGACTTTAGTGAAGAATTTTGAGGATATTTCTGCTTTAACTGCTCCAAGTAGAATCTGAACTGATTCCGCAAATGAACTGTGGAGGGCTGAGCGTTGCCAATCCAGTTCATCAGCAAGTTCGTTTCCATAAATGTTACTCTGCCCTGGAACCAAAATTCTTGGTTACCTTGAATTGGCCTTCCAGCCAGCTCATTTTGGCATTCAAGCACCAGCTTGGAGGATATCGTGACCGAGACAATGTTTTTGATGGCTTCTTGGTTATCAATGAAAATAGCGATGTTTTGCCTTCGCGTTATATAAGTTTGTATTTTGACCTGCTGAGAGGCTTCCATGATAGAGAGTAACTCTGCCTGAAACACACTGGCAAAGTTCGGAAGCCTATATGATTTTAAAATGTTTAAGGATTCGGAAAACGCACTCGCACCGACTCCACAGTCTATCTTTGAACCGTCTGTGTATTCGTAGATGTCTATGTCATATCCACATGTACATCTTGCCATTCTAATTTTGTGGGGAATTGAACGTCGAAACGCTTTGTGAAATACAATTTGGGTATAGTGTAATATGTTTTGGGCTAAACGAGTTCTCTATACTATGCCCATATGGTTTCATAAAAAATCACACAGACTCCTTGAGTCAACAATTAAAGGAGCACGTTTCGCAAGGTGTGGAGCAATCATCAGCTCACTGCTTGTAACCATCCAAGACCACTGGTATGCTGTGAAAAATGTTTTTACATCTGGTGCTGAAAGAATTATCGGTCGATAGCAGGAAAGGCATATGACGAACGAAAACAGCTGAAAGCTCGCGTTGCAGCTAGTCCAGCAGCAGGGAAAAGCGAGCTAGAGTCCCTATAACGCATGAAGATGAGAGAAGTTTAGCGTAGCGTGCGACGTGACAGGCGTAACTATATTAACGCGCAGGCTACAGAAGCAGAAGAAGCTGCACGGTGGTGCGACGGCAGGACCGTTTACAGAATCACCAAAGAGCTGATGGGTGCTCGTAGCTTCAGCAAACACCCAATGAAAAGCCTAGATGGTTCCTTGCACACTTTGGATGAGGACAAGAGATTGAAGGAGCATTTTGTTCGGCTTTGTATCGCGTATTCGGTACCGATATGTTCCCAAATCAGACTGAGGTGCTCGACGTGACAAATGCCCAAATAAGTACCACGACTCCCACTAGGAATAAAATCACTACCGCAATCAAAGCACTTAATATAAACAAGGTGGTAGGACTTGATGGTTTTCCCGCAGAACTTTTACGAGCAGCACCAACAACATCGGCTGAGAAGTTTCCTGACGAATGGAAGAAGAGAAAGAAAATTTAATGGAGTGCAGAAGCTGGAGGGGTATCTGCGTGCTGCAGCTGTAGCTAAGATAATAGAGAATCAAACAATATCTCGAAGACACACTCGACGCCGAAGAAGCAGGTTTCCGCTCCGTGTCGACCACATCAACACCCTGTGGATTACCATCTAACAGTGCGTTACCATCGATTGTCACTTCACACGCTGCTCATCGATTTTAAGAAGGCGTTCGATAGTGTCAACAGGGAGATTATTTGGCGTGCCTTACGCAGGAGAGTTATTTCCGATAAATTAATTGCTATTATCAAAGCTACTTATAAAGGATCCAAGTGTCACGATCTGCACAGAGGGAAATTATCTGAAGAATTTGAGGTCCAATGTGGAGTAAGACAAGGCTGTAGTCTTTCACCAATGTTATTCCTATTGGTGATTCGCGATGTGCTTCGTGCAGTTTTGTCGATGGGAAACGGAGCAATTCGATGGCCTCTTACATCTCAACTCAAACATCTTGACTACGCTGATGATGCATGTTTACTCTCTCACAGAATTATGGACCTCCACGTAATGACAGCAGATATGGAGAGGAAGGCAGGTGCTGTCGGGCTGAAGATGGATACGGCAAAAACTAAAATTATCAGCTTTGGAACAAACTCATCGGCTCAAATATGCATTGCTGGACAACCAGTAGGGAGAGTAGAGGATTTCCGGTTTTATCTTGACAAATGGTGGAACCGTACTGGATATAGCCAACAGAATCGCCAAAGCAAAGTCCGCGTTCGGAATGTTGTAAAAATATGGCGAAACGATTCAATCAGTTTCAACACAAAGCTAAGACTGTTTAGATCCAATGGTGAATCTGTGCTGTTTTATGGATGCAGCATGTGGAAAGTGACTACTACTATCAACAGAAAGCTGCGAACGTTCGTTAATAGGTGTTACACTGTTACGAGAGAACGGGTAAGGAACCAATAGGCACAACCATCTAACAACGGAAGCGGAAGCGAATTGATCACACGTTCTGAAAGAGTGACAGTTTCATAGCGAACCATGCTATACAATGGAACCCTTTAACTCAGGATAGCAGAAGATCTGGCGATCCGAGGAGAACTTGGCCCAGAACAGTTGAGAAGGAGGTACGGCAGTTGAAGAAAAGTTGGGAAGAGGTGAGACAAATTGTGTAGCCGTAGTAGAGGCCCTATGATCCACAAGGGGATGGAGGACATAAGTAAATATGTGACCAAGCCAATGTAGTCGACACATATCAGCTTTTTGGTACAGCTCATAGAGTTCGCGGTTTAATCTCTTCCTACATTCACCCTCCTCACACACGAGACCTAAAATATTTTTGAGTTTATTATTACCTCAGCTTTCTTTCTAGCAACTGAATGGACATGTGGAAGATAGTGTCTTCCATGTCAATACCCGCCCTGCGCACTATCTGGTCCAGTACGAGATTGAAGAAATCACATGACCGCGTATTTTTCAGCATTACGTAACACTGCTGGATCACAGCTAGACGATGAATGCTATTATAATGCGGTCTTAAAGTCGATAAACAGGTGAGGTGGTGAGTTTCGACATAAAATGCGCTGGTCTTTTCCTAGATTTTCTTCAGTGTGAAAATTTGTCTGTCGTATATCTGCTGGGATGGAAGCCACACTGATATATGATGTTCACACAGTACGTTGGATAGGATCTTGTGTGCGACATTTAACAGGATAATTCTTACAAGATGTGAGATTGCCTTTTTTGAAGATATGGCATCTTATTATAGAATCCGCATTTAGAGCGAACACTGACAGAAAGGAAATTCATTATTAACACATTCCGTTCGAAAGCATCTTAGACTCAGGCAAGCTAAAAGAGCTATCCGACCCAATACAATCTTCTTCTTCTTCCTATTTCGGCGAGGTTATGATCCGAAAACAAGAGATCATAACCTTCCCACTTCACCGTCTTTCTACTGATCCGCCTGCGGGGTTCGCCTACGTCTGACCCTATAATGAATAATAAAAACATTCTATGGTATAACATAGGATGTATAAAGATAAGTAGACCCTCCCTCTGACCAATCTAAGTAAAATAGATTTAGTACCCGAAACTGAGTCGTATTCTCATCGAAAGCGTTTTCGTCAAAAAGGTGGATGCAATCTTAAATGAATTAAATTAATCTGCGATGCTACAGATCTGGATACACGAGTATACGTATTGTAGGTCTTACTGCTGTATCCATGATAATCTTGGACTGCCATTTGCCAAAATTTCTTTGTTCGACTTCGTATACAGTCGACTACTATTATCAAAAGCTTGCAAATTTTTTGCGGTCACTTATGGTCAACTTTTAGAAAGCTAAGCAAACACATCAGTGATGTGTATCAGTATCAGTACTCACCACATCAGCACCGAGGATCTGCCACCTGATACGAGCAAAGGCCGGACACTCACAGAGATAATATTCCGCGGTGTCGTCACGCTCTCACTAAGCCTAGCACTAAAGAATAACACGTGAAGGTGTTAAGCGAAGCAAAGTGTCTTTTCTTTTCTGCTGAGAGACAGCAAGAATGCCGCTGATTTCTTAGAGATGTCCGGAGGCATACGTTTAGTCAACCTGCACCCTGGAGAGTCATGCCACACACAAATGTGTTCGTGAGAGACCCAATCGTCAATGAAAGCCCTAACCGAGGATGCAGGGAGACCCTGAGAAAGACACTTCCACCTGTTCTTTACAACATAGTTCATGGTCATTAAGATTGCATAAGTTTCCGCTTTTAAAACAGACGCATATTTACCTAACAAGAAAAGAAGTTTAATGTTGTCGGCTTCCACGAAGACACCAGCACTAAACCCTTGACTGGTTTTGGAACCATCCGTGAAAATACGATTGCATTCCATTCCCGACTCAGACTCTGGCCAAGGCCAGTCCTGAATACAAGGAAAATGTACTCTGAATTTGCGCATCAGCTGAAGTTCTGGTGTCATTGGATCAGATGGCATATTCATAAGACAGGAGTTGTAAGATAAGTGTCGCGCAAGTTCATCAAAATTCCAGTGTGGAGTATATCAAAAACCGCCCCGCCTAAGACGATGGATGACTTTGATAGTGCAACCCATGATATAAGTATCGAGGGGAGGTAAGTTCAACAAAGCGTCTAGAGCAGAGCCAGGCGTACTCGGAAAAACTCTCGTGCAGCCGAGAAATAAGTTGTTGTATGTATGTATGTACAACGACAGGGTAGGTGGAGGTCTTTCCTCTGACAGGCTTAATCTTAATTTCTCCTTCCGTCTTCAAAATCATTGTAGCGTGTTCCAGGCGGAAGATATGGCTATAAGGCACGTCTTATCTTGGGTAAAGATATCCAAGTCTGTTATCGGCCAAAGATAATATCTTGAAATCGATCTCTATAAATTGCCTCTAGATTGCCAATCCTCTTCCAGAGAGATGACGTAGCAGTTTATGCATAATATTCACTTGTGTTAAGTGCCAAGGCATAGATACATTCAGGGAATTGCAAGGCTGATGAACCCGCCAGAATAAGAATAACCAGATAAAGGTACTCTAGGTACTTTAAGTGGACAAGTGGAAAAACATGTCCAGTGACAAAACAGATTTAACCCAAGTTAGATCTAAAGCTCTCTCTAAAGTTAGAGTAACCCTATCCAAATCGGTGCTGCTTCTGGACTGGCCCAGAGAAGATATGGTCAAGAATTACTGCTTTGAAAGGAAATTTGACTCAAAGCTGAGCAACAAAAGAGACTGGAGCAGCGAATCTGATAAATACCAGCTCAAACAACACACAATTAAATATTACACAGACGGATCGAAAACATCTACTGCCACTGATACTGATACTCAGAATCACTGGGAGCATTCTCCAGTATATTCTAAGCAGAAGTTCACGCGATCGAAAGATGCGCGAAATTCAACCTAGTCAGGAAATATCGTGAGCAGGACATCGCAATACTGTCAGACAGCCAAATCGCTTTAACAAGCACTGACCTCAAACGAGATCAGATCCAAACTGGTATGGGAATGTCTCACCATAATCAACAAACCAGGAGAAATAAACAAAGTAACTCTCTATTGGGTACCAGGACATGTAGGAGTGGAGGAGAACGAAGGAGCTGATGAACTAGCTAGCAAAAGGATCAGCCAAGCCGTTCCTTGGACCAGAACCCTTTTGTGGGATAGGACCCCACAAAATACGGGAAGACTTAAGGAAAGAGGAAGAGAACAAATGAGCCAAACATTGAGTCAAATAAGACAGGCAAAATAAGTTCTAGGGAAATACAACCAGAAGAGAAGCAGAGCCTGCCTCAAAGTTAGCAGGAATCGACTTCGCATCTTGGCATGCATGTTAACGGGCCACTGCAGACTTAAGGAGCACCTTAAGAAACTGGGAATAGAGGGAGACGGACACTGCAGATCCTGCAGGGACTTCGCAGAAACACCAGCGCACCTTCTTATAGAATGCGAAGCACTGACCCACAAAAGAAGGAATCACCTAGGTGCCTACCTCCTATCAGAAACGGATTTACCTTCGCTGGAATCACTGAAGATACTCCGGTTTGCTGTAGCAGCTAGACTGGAGGAAGTGCTCTAAACCGAGTATATCATCGGCTAGAGCCGTAGTATGGGAGGCACAATAGATCTTGTATAGGTCGCAGTGCACTTGCACCTCACCATCATATACATCTCTACATCTCTCATCTAAAGCACTCTAAGAGTTTGATTTCTCTCAACAGATTGCATATTGGCGCTACAATAGGTGTCATCACTGGGCACTGTCCAATAGGCACCGCCTTTTCGCAGAAGCTGTATGGATGAAGAAGAGGAGGAAACCATTCGTCACCTTTTCTGTACATGCCCAGCTGTCTCCCACTAAAGAAAACTTCGCATAAGAGCTTTCTGCTATAGCGATCTAGATGATCTGATAAAAATCGTTATAAAAGTCTTATACGCTTCATCAGGAGCTCCGATTGGTTCAGTGAGTAGGTATGGAGACATTTTTTTTTTTATTGGTCTAAATTTGTTGGCTTTAGTCGCCAGCCACTTCAACCTAACCTAACCATGTATGTATGTTGCTCAATCATGTCCCACTGTTTTTACGAGTCATGCAATTCTCTCGATAGCTCCAGAAGATTTACTGTATTTACACTCACCTATCGCTTTCCTCACTCCGTCCATAGTCATCATTTAAGTCAAATGATTCATTTTACCTGGTCATCTTTTTCTCTTCTTCCTTTTATCATCGAGGTTATGATCGGAAAATAAGGGATCACAACTCTCCCACTTCACCGCATTTCTACTGATCCGCCTGTGGGGTTCGCCTATTTTGCCTGGTCGTTATCCCTGTTTAACAGTCCGCAGACATATTTTTTCCTGTATTCTCAGTATGACCTGGGAGTCCATTGCTATGTTAGCTCCAGCAGGTTTCAGATATAGTCAAGAATATTCCATTTACCGTAAAGAATTATATACAGATGCGATAGATAGATAGTTGCAGCCATTGTCGTTTCAATCTTTTAAGCTAAATGCCTTGACATTCGTGCATAAGTATACGCTGACGTTTTTATACGTATAACAACATGATAGCTATTAAAGCTGAGGATCCTTTAAAGTCATCCACAAACGTAATTCATAATACACAATCCTCTACAAGCAGAACTTTAAATGTGTCTTATATAATTTTCTTAAGTTTAATCAGACTTTCGTCCGCCCACCATGGGTGCAGCGGTTAACGAATTCAAAACTCAATTTAATCAAACTCAATTAGCCAAGAAAATGCGACTGTAAAAGCTAAATACTTCTATTACCAGTATAAGCAATTGTGGACTCAACAATAAAACTCAATTACATATTTGAGAAATGACATAAAAATCACAGTTCAACAGAAAACACATTGCAGTGGAAGATTGGAGGCTGCTTCTTCAAAGCCAACATGGAGACGTTACAAATGAAGGAAGAAAGGATATCATTCCACTGGCATACAGGAAATTTTACTCCTGCTTGAGTTGAGATCAAATAACACTGCCCCCAAAGAAAAATAATTCGTCCTTTGTCGGTGGCTCCACAAAACAAATTCCCAACTCAAGCTAGTCGGTCGACTCAGTGATATAAATAGAAATTTTATTCGAAGTCAAAGTAAATTTGCTGATTTCGAGTGGCAGGCACTGAAGCTGCACAGAAGAGTGCAGCAGTGTACAAACCTGCCAAGTGCGACCGACGTTTGTCAAAACTATTTGCCAAGGCAAAATAATTTCGATATTTCTGACTATTCAGCACTTTGACTCCGGAAGACAGTGTAGTTTTGGTTTGGTCTTCTACATAGCAACAGACGATTGCAAAGAAATTTCAGAAAATGCCATCGTTTGTCTTTTCTGAGTGTCAAAGGATTTCAAATGGTATTTCCCTTAAATATTAACAATGAGGTAAGAAGTAGTCCTCGGGGAAGGTAGTTCTTAATTAAACTAAGAAATGTGTACAGGAGAAAATTTTGTGCAAAGGGATGTATTGTGCTTGTTTGTCAAATCCAAATGTCGGGATGGTTTTGTTTTAACTGGAATCTGAGAAAATCAAATTAAATGTGTTTTTCTTTTGTCTTGAAATCGAGAATAGATGCTTTTTATCTCCAAGGGATCAGCAGTTTTGAAAAATGGGTCACAATTCTTCCTCTATCGTGCACGATAACTTGTGCGAAACTGCATCGATTTGGATGATTCTTTTTGAAGAATATTTGCTTCCACTTTGAAACGCAGATCTATCGATTTTAATTAAACATTTCAAACCACTTTCATCGCAGAACAGTCATGGTTCTCACAGCGTTTTATCAAAATACAAGTTACTTTAAGAAGTGTTCGTGCAAGCGGCGATTGCCACGCTAATGGCCCATGGTTCAAATCTTGATATCAGCAAGCATTTATTTATTTGTTTCTCATGAAATATATAAAGAGTCAGCCCGAAAATTACGAAAGCTTATGTCAAGGCATAAAACTGGCAGTTGGCTGGTTTTATTGCAATTGTTCGTTCTGTTAGATAATTTATGTACCTATATGCCAATGTGATCAGGTGGTCGAAAAATAAATACTGTGAATCAGAAGCAATGACAAAATAAGCAAACCATGAAAACAAAACACCCAGTTACCTGGACACCACCCCTGGATATTTTTAAGACCACTACACCAAGCTTTCTCTCAGCCTATCCTTTCCAAAGCACACACCGTGTAAACCATTGTAATGGTATTCATGGAACACAGCAATGTAGTAGCTGATGAACTTGCAAGGCAGGGTCTGTCCTTGGTGGATTTAAGGACCTTTACTCCAATTTCACTTATCTCTGAGTTTTACATCCGATAACGCCATGTGAGTTGTGATATTAAAATTGAGCTAAAGCGCTAATAGGGTCTTAGCCTAGTTTGCTTTTACAGCCAGCCCTACTTACCTACCTATCTAAGAGTATTTATCACCTCTTGAGTGCTCCCCAATAATAAAAAAATAAGAAAAAATCATGAAGTCCTCTCTGAAAGAGCATTCATAGATATCCATACCTTCTAGATACCCCGACTAACCCAGCAATATCGCATTTTTTTTATTTGTACATAGATTTTGGTTTTAGGTGGGATTAGGTCGCCTTATCACTGTAGCTACATTGAGCCTATTGTGGTTTCCTCTAATCTTAAAGCTCGTTCAATATGCCCGGTTTGGTGATGAACTCTATTATGCTTTTGAGTGAGCGTGCAGATAAGTCTTCTGCTTCAAGGTAGAATTTACTTGAGTAATGATGACGTGTTCTAATTAAACAATTACAGTGACATACGATGTGTCCTACTGCTTCTTCGTCTTCGTTGCACCTTCTGCAGATGTTGTCTTGTGCTATTCCCATAGCCATGATTTGCTTTTTCACTCGACAATGGCCGAAACCTGTCGCTATTCGAATCTAACTCCTGGTTGTTGTTTCGTTCTTTTGCGAGAAGTACAGTTCACCTAAGAAATAAGCACTCGAACTACAATACCGGGTCCATTTATTGCCCTCCGCAATTCTACAAATAAGATCAGCGCAGAAATCAATCCAAGAATAACTCTTGCCAATTGCGGTTTTTTTGGGCTTATAAGGCAATTCAACATTAAAGCCCTATCTCGAACAACTTAGGAGACTCTGTATAAGACCTTGATCATCCCAGTCCTGCTTTGCGGCGCTGAAACATGGACTTTATTAAAAGAGGATGAAGATATCCTTGGTCGCTTCGAGAGAAAAATTCTTCGTAAGATTTTCGCTCCCATTTGCGTTGATGGGTTTTGGAGGAGAAGATTCAATCACGAACTATACTAGCTGTACAGCAACATCGACCTAGTCAAAAAGCTGTGTATTGGACGTCTGAGATGGCTAGGACATGTAGAGCGAATGGACACCAACGCTCCGGCCCGCAGAGTCTTCGAATCGAACCCCGAGGGACGACGCAATAGAGGGAATCATCGCCGTAGGTGGCGCGCACAAGTACAAGGGTATCTCAACCAACTTGGAGTGCGCAACTGGAGGCAATTAGCTAAAGACCGAGCTAAATGGAGAGGCTTGTTGGTTGAGGCCCAGATTCACCCCGAACTGTAGCGCCACCTAAGTAAGTAAGTAAGATACAAACTAGAAAATACCGACCAAGGTAATTTTAATTCGATACACACCTTTTGTGGTTGAAGATGCGATTCAACTAAAGGCAGACCACTTTGCGAAGCCGGCATGCAATTTAATGTTGACTTCTTTTCGACTGAAAAATCGACATATTTGCCCACCGACAGAGCAAAAACTCCTAACCTCGTAGACGTAATACGAGAGCATGACAATACGAGAGCATCTAATAAAAAAAGAAGAGGCCCCTAGATTAACTACCAACAAAACCTACTGAGACTGCTTTAGAAAATATTGTATAGAAAATGTTGTTCTGGATGCATCGGTTAAGCCACCGTATGAAATAGAAGTTGGCAGATTTATTGAAGTCAAATAGAAGGCCGCGGGGAACAACACTCCCTATAGGAGGAAAGAAGTCGTAAATAACGAAGTAAATATCCGCTGGCAATAAAAGAACTGATACGTCAAAAGAGGAGAGTACGCTACAGAGGGCAACAATCCCGAGCTCCCGTCACAAAACTCTTTTAAACTATTTGTCTAATGAACTCAAGAAAACAATCAAAAATTTCCAAAATCGAAAGATCTCTACCTACATATCTTGAAAGCTTGACCTCCAAAAAATTTCGAATTATTCACTATGGAAAGCTATGAAAGGTATTGAAAAACCACAAATGCAATCGCTAGCGATAAAAAAAAAACAATTTCGAATGGGCAAAAGGAGACAAAGAGAAGGCGGATTTATTTGCCGTGCACCTGGAAGAAACGTTTAAGCCATTTGATGGACAGGCGCTAATAGGTTACGACAACCTATCGAACTTTGTCAAACAATAAAAAAAATTTAAGAATAACAAGGCCCCTGGATATGATTTGATAACCGGACAGATCCTCAATGAATTGCCAAAGAAAGCCCTGATCGATCTAAGATTATTATACGTTTCAAGATAATAGAAAGTCGCCGAAGTTATAATGGTTCCAAAACCGGGAAAGCCTCCAAACGACCAAAAATTGTACAGACCGATATTGCTCCGGTGATAGTATCTGCGGTATATGAAAAGCCTTTGTTGAAGAGCCTACAGCCGATCATTGAAGAAAGACGTTTGATTTCTGACCATCAATTCGGCTTCAAGACAAAGTATTCCACAATTGACCAGGTTTATAGAATAACAAATGAAATAGAGAAAACCTTAGAGGAGAAAGAGATATGTTCCAGCGCTTTTCTGGACGTCTCTCAAGCTTTCGACAAGGTATGGTATGAAGGCTTGAAGTCTAAGTTTAGACAGGTTCCTTCGGAATAATGATATGAGATTTTAAAATATTGGATATAGTATAGAATAGTATTAAACACGGATCGGAATACTCCGGATTTAAGGAAATCGCTACCGGAGTACCACAAGAAAGTGTTCTTGGTCCGATCCTGTTCTTACTCTACACTCGAAATATACCGAAAAAAAGAAGGCATTATCGTAGCTACCTTCGCGAATGATTCGTCTTTAGATTTTAGATTTAGATTGTATTTTATTTCTTATAAATTCATAAAACATTCAAATAAAACAATTCAAGTTCTTAGAAACATTATATAAGAAAGGTTGTGCATTCAACAGCAACCTAATCGCAAAGCGCAGCCGAAACCGGAAAAGCAAATTGAAAGCAAACGCGCCCCTCCACCAATAAATATCACGGGCGTTGCCGACTATAATTCTCTGAGGATAATTCTAAAAACAACAATCACTAGTGATTTTAAAGTAACTTCCTTGCGAAACGATGCGTGGAAAATCAAGGTTAATGACGCTGAGGGCTATCGGGCTGTATCTCAAAAGCTAAACAAGGAAAAAATTCAATGGCATACTTACGAAGACAAGTCTGAGAGACCCTTGAGGGTCGTAGCTAGATGACTTTATCCATCAAGCGCTAAAGAAGACGTTATAGATGATTTACGCGATAGAGGTTATAACATTCTGGACTCCGTGAACCTTTTAAAAAAGAGAGAAAACGACCCTACCGTGGTGAAGAAACTACATTGTAAGCTTCCGCTTTTTGTGCTATCATTCCATAAAACGGAAAGCCAGCAAAAGATATTCAATATTCGTACATTCATGAGTATGGTCGTTAAAATTGAGCCGCTTCGTGTCAACACGAAGACAATCCTTCAATGCAAGCGATGCCAAGAGTTTAATCATACACAAGCGTACTATCGCCGCGCTGCGTTAAGTGCGCTGGAAAGCACTCTTCGGAAAATTGCAATTTGAGCAAAAATGAAAAAGCAACTTGCATTAACTGCAAATGAAGGCACACAGCAAATTATCGCGGTTGCGAGGTCGCAAAGGAATTACAGATGCGACGGAAAAAATCTACAACACCGATTGTACGGGGAACGAAATCAGTCGATCGGGCTCCTGAGTCAGAAGAACGTATTGCTAAACAGACTGAGCGGGCTAGTAAGCCAGTTGTACAGATGCCTAAACCGACTGAAAGGACGCTCGAATCAGCACTGCTGACTCCTGAAATAGTCAATCAGCCTTTTAAGCCGGTTAAACGTACGTCAAAGTCGTCCACTAAAAAGGCTGAACGAAAAATAACCTCGGACAAGCCAGCGAACCCCGTACGTCTGACGTATTCTCAGGCTGCAGTCAAAGCAACCAAACGAAACGACGGACTACCCTCTGATCCGTTGAATGAAATTCTGAACTGCATCTACGCTAAGTTCGAGGAACAAAGTGAAATTAACAAACGGATTCTCGAGCGTCTCAGTTACGTCGAAAGCTTTTGTATGGCTAACCATAAATCTAAATCTAAGTAAATATGGACTCTTTGCTTAAAATAGTAACATGGAATGCAAACGGACTCTTACAAAAATCTAACGAATTAGAAATGTTTCTAATAAGAGAAAATATCAACATACCACCTTGATCAAAAAGTTCCCGGAATAAAAACCGCGTGGCGCTCCCATCATTCCGATTTGAGTTCTGTTTTCTTTGTTAAGTTGGTACATCTGCTGTTGATATTCTCTCTAAATCTTAGCATCATAGCTTGACATTTGCAAAAGTTACGTAGCCAAGAGTACATCTATCTCTGTGTGTGTTGGCGATTTTTTACAATTTTAGAAATGGATTTAAATTTCCAAAAACGAACTTGTATTAGATTTTGCATAAAAAACGGATTTAATGGTGCGCGAACGTTGGAAATGTTGGAAAAGTGTTTCGGCAACGATTCTCTAAAGAAAACGATCGTTTACCAGTGGCACGAGCGGTTCAAAAGTGGTCGTGAGTCAATCGAAGATGATGAACGCAGTGGCAGACCATCGACATCGAAAACCGACGAAAACATTGATAAAGTAAAAGAAATGTTGGTCAATAACCGCAAACTACCCATCAGACAGATAGCGGACGACTTGAACATTGCCTATGGATCGGTCCAAGACATTTTGGTTAATGATTTTGGTTTCCGTCGTGTAGCACCAAAGTTGGTGTCAGAAGACCTTAATTTCATGCAAAAAAAGAGACCGTGTTGACGTCGCAAAAGACATGATTTGCGAGGTTGAATCCGATCCCACATTCATCAAAAGGATTATTACTGGAGACGAGATGTGGGTTTATGAGTACGACACGCAATCCAGACATCAGGCAAGTGAATGGCGTTCACCAAATGAGCCGAGACCAAAAAAACCACGTCATTTTCAGTCAAAAAAGAAGGCAATGCTCACGGTTTTCATGGATTACAACGGTGTAGTGCATCATGAATTTTTGCCAGAAGGCCAGACAGTAAACAAAGAGTATTATTTGGGCGTTATGAGACGTTTGCGTGAAGCAATTCGCCGAAAGAGATCAGAATTGTGGGCAGAAAACTCGTTGATTTTGCACCATGATAACGCACCGTCGCACAGTGCCATCATTATTCGTTGTTTTTTGACGAGACATGCAACAAATACCATCCAACAGCCACCGAATTCACCTGAGTTGGCTCCCTGTGACTTCTTTCTGTTCAATCGAGTTAAAAAACCATTACGGCGAACGCGTTTCAGTAGCCGAGAGGAAGTAATGGAAAAATCGCAGGAAGCACTGATAGACATACCCAAAACCGAATATAAAAAATGTTTCGAAGATTGGATCAAGCGCTGGCATAAGTGTATTGCAGTCGATGGGGATTACTTTGAAGGGGACAATATAGATTTAGATGAATAAACTTGTATTTTTAATTTTCTGAATAAATTCCTGGAACTTTTTGATCGAGGTGGTATGTTTGATCTCCGAAACCCATCTAACAAGTGAATCGCAAATAAAGATAAGAGGCTACGCTGGCTATCACGCCTATCATCCTTCTGATAGAGCGCGGGGCGGTTCGTCCTTATCCATTAAAACCAACATCGAACATTCGGTCGATATAAGCTGGAAAAACTTCAGCTGTGCGCGGTAAGGGTTAAAAATAAACACCTGATATAGCATCTGTTTACTGTCCGCTGCGATGCCCGATCTTATCGATTTTTTTGTTACAAAAGGCATTTACGAGAAGTTTTTTACAATCAAAGAATGTTTTGATCTCTCTTCTGACCACTCGCCGGTAATTTTATTACTTGGAGAAGCGCTGATCAAGAAAACAGGGCCTCCAAGACTTACTAGCAATAGAACAAACTGGGAGGGCTTTAGAAATGATTGCGAAACAATTATCGCCTTAGGTTAGGTTAGGTATGTGGGCTGGCAGGGAGCGACGCTCTCTGCCACACTTAGGTCAGCGTTGACCCATTGTGGTACCCATGGGGGAAAAAGTAATCCCTTACCCAATGAAACTAAAAACTACTCAGTCACTTACTTCATTTCTGCATACAAACCACCCTGATGATTTGATGAAGTTCAACATCTTTTCCGTTGAAACGCCGGAGAGTTCCTCGAAATCCTGGAAGAAAAATTTTCCAAGGAACTTTTTCCTGGAGTGTTGAAACTCGGGCAGTGGCACAGGAAGTGGGTTGTGTCCTCAAAAACTTCCTCATCACCACAGCCTCTGCAGAGTTCCTCCTCCATCAGGCGTAGTTTCTTCAAGTGTTACCGCAGAGTGTTGTGCCCCGTGATGATGCCCACGAGGGTGGAAAGGGATTTCCTATCTTTACTGATGATTCTCTCGGTCTTTGCTTTGTCGAAAGATGGCCATAGCTTCCTAGTGATGGCGCAAGTTTCCATGGAGTTCCATCTTGTGTTCGCCTCCTCAGTGGCTTTATTCCCTGCAGCGAGCTTGAGTGTGCAAGGCGGGATACACACAGGGGGATCAACTTGTTCTGTTGGGGCTGAACCGATTCTCGCCAGCTCGTCCGCTTTCTCATTGCCGGGGATACCCTCGTGTCCAGGGACCCAACAGAGCGATACCTTGTGCTGTGTTCCAAGAACCCTGAGCTCTTCTCGACAACACTTCACAAGCTTCGATTTGATTTCTATGGCAGTAATCGCTTTTATAGCTGCCTGGCTGTCGATAAAGATGGTGATACCTTCTGGCGGTATTGCCCTTATCGCAGACTCACGGGCGGCTGTTGCCAATGCTAAGACCTCTGCTTGGAAAACACTGCTGTGGTCTGGAAGTCGTATGGATTTTGATACACCTAGAGGGTCGGAGAAGATACCTGATCCTACACGAGTGTTCATTTTTGAACCATCCGTGTAGATGGCTATAGATTCGGCATTAGGTATATGACCACTTTTCCAATCTTCCCTGCTAGGGTAGGCGGTAGAGAAAGGCCTTGTAAAGTCTAAATATGGCGTCATGTAATCCGTTACGGGCATGAGGTAAGTAATCGAGTAGGATCATCGAGTGACCTGTTCTGCTTGGTTTCCAGTTCGCTGACTGACTCATAGCATTAATGGCTGCTGATGTTCGTATAAAGATGTCTAGCGGTAGCAGGTTGAGGATAGCCTCGAGTCCTGCGGTTGGGGTTATCCTCATTGCACTGGAGATGCCAATGCACGCTAGTCTTTGAACTTTGGTGATTGCCTTTAAGTTGGTGGATTTGTTGACAGCTGGCCGTAAGTCAGTATGGGTCTAACTATAGCCGTATACATCCATAGTATGATTTTGGGGGAGGGTCCCCAGGTTCTGCCAAAAATTCTACTACATGAGTAAAAGGCTATTGTAGCTGCTGTAGCTCTGACCCCACTGTACCTTAGTTGTTGTAGTACCTCATTAAGAACAATGACCCAGAGCATTGCCTGGGTATGCAGGCATGCATACGCCCTCGAGGCGAATGCTTCGAGCTTTGAACCCTTAAGTTCGGTGGTTATATGTCGTTCCTCGAGCATGCTAACAATCCAGTTAATTAGACTGATGTCGATGTCTAGGTTTCTTAGGGTTCTTTTAACCGCTTCGGTATTTACATTATTGAAGGCTCCTTCAATGTCCAAAAAAGCAGCTAGTGTGAACTCTTTATCCTTAAGTGATTTTTCTATAGAGCCGACAACATGATGTAGGGCAGTTTCCACACATTTACCCTTCGTGTATGCGTGTTGGGCTGGGGATAAGTCCCCCGGGCGTATTCTACTACGTATGTAGATGTCGAGCAATCTTTCAAAAGTTTTCAGAATGAAAGAGGTAAGGCTTATTGGTCTGAAGTCCTTCGCGGTGGTGTGACTAGCCTTGCCCGCCTTGGGTATAAAAATCACCTTTACCTCCCTCCATGTTCTTGGTATGTGACATTGTTTAAGACTACTGGCAAATAGCTTTTTGAGAATTGGGGTAATGATTGGTGCAGTTTTTTGCAGCATGATCGGTATAATCCCATCAAGTTTTGGAGATTTAAAGGGGGAGAACGATCTTATTGCCCACTCTATTCTGTCCTCTGTTACCAAATCCGCAGGGGGTTCCGATTCACTGTGATTGTTGTTATTAGTACTGCTACATGGTACGGTAGTACACCCCGGGAAGTGCGTTATCGCCTTAATGCATCGCCTTAAATGTATCACTTAAAACACCTTGTGAACTAGAGGACGAAGTTGATCGGCTCGTGGAAACAATCCAAAGAGCGGCGTGGAAAAACACTCCTTCTAGAAGCTATAAGATCAACCGCAACGAAAAGTATCCCAGAGAAATCATTGAACTAGTGAGAGAGAAACGAAAAGCACGAAAGAAATGGCATATCACTCGTGCACCGCAGCATAAAACAGTCCTTAACGGACTATGCAATCGCCGTAGAGATAGTATTCGGGAATTTAAAAGCAATAAGATAGCGACCTACCTTGAAAATCTCTCCGGTGAAAGAGAATCAAATTATTCGCTTTGGAAAGCGCTAAAAGGCATCCGTAAGCCTCAAATGCAAGCGCCACCAATTCGGAAAAACGATGGAAACTGGGCCAAGAGCGACAAATAAAAGGCAGAACTTTTTGCTCTACACTTAGAAGAAACGTTTAAGCCGTTCGACGGCCCTTCGTTAACGCCCGACTCCACAGTCACGACATCTGACAACTTTAAAGTAAAAAAAGTTGCACTGATTGAACTGAGGGAAGTGATTAAAAATTTAAAGATGAAAAAAACTCCGGGTTACGACTCGATAACGGCGCAGGTACTTAAAGAATTGCCGAATAAAGCTATTATCAAACTGCTCTATTTGATCAACGCTTCGTTCAGATTGCTCTATGTTCCGAGACAATGGAAAGTCGCCGAGATTATAATGGTCCCGAAACCAGGCAAACCACTAAATGAGAAGAAATCATATCGGCCTATTTCCCTATTGCCGGTTATCTCAAAAATATTTGAAAAACTACTTTCCAAACGTCTACAGCCCGTAATCGACGAAAGACGTCTCATTCCTGACCATCAGTGTGGATTTAGAATGAAACATTCTACAATTGACCAAGTCCACAAAATAACTGACGTGATTGAGAAAGCTCTGGAAGAAAAAAAGATTTGTTGTTGTGTATTTCTTGACGTCTCACAAGCTTTCGATAAGGTTTGGCACGAAAGCTTGGAATATAACTCTACGGTAACTCTTTCTAATCTTACGATCGTACCTCACCGAGAGACCTTTTCGTATTAAGCACGGAAACGATTACTCTGACTTCAAGGAGATTGCAGCCGGAGTCCCGCAAGGAAGTGTCCTTGGCCCACTTCTATATGTACTCTACACGCGTGACATCCCGCAAGAAAGAAACTGTGTCGTCGCCACGTTTGCAGACGATACGGCGATATTGACAACGGGCGATACCATTGAAGCAGCAACCGGAAAGCTTCAACATGCTATTAATAAAGTCCAAGCTTGGACGAATTCTTGGCGTATTGTGCTAAACGGAAGCAAATCTACTCACGTCAACTTTACGTACAAAAAAGTGTATAGATTGCCTGTATATCTAAACTCGGCTCAAATACCGTACGCAAACGAAGCAAATATTTAGGAATGACTCTAGATGTCAAGCTCAAATGGAAATCGTGCGTGAAAAAGAAACGCGACGAACTTCAAAACAAATACCGACAAATGTACTGGCTACTCGGAAAACAATCGAAGTTGAGCCTACATAACAAACTGCTTATCTATAAGCAAGTGCTAAAGCCAGTGTGGACGTATGGTACTCCATACAACTATGGGGTTGTACCAAGAAAAGCAATAGAAACATCATACAAACTTTCGAAAATAAATTTCTTAGAACGATCGTGAACGCACCGTGGTATGTACGTAACGAAGATATTCATCGGGATCTAGAATCAAAGATCCTGTTCACGGCCATTGTAACCGTACTATCACTCAACTACTTGACGCGAACAATTCAATTCGTCGTCTTCGAAGGACAAAACCTTTTGACCTCGCGTCATAGCATATGAAGGTCGTGAAAAAGGCTTTTATTGAAAAAGGAACTTTCATTGGAATTTAACCTGTCTAAAGTGCTACATTTATTTTCAATCACATACGAACAGCTTTTTCTATAATCACGATTCTCGTAAGCGAAAATAAAACTGCTGGATAAGCACTGGCTTAGTTGTAGTATTAATTTTGAAGAGAGGTGTTTTTTTAGTGAGTAAAAATCTCACACTACCATAAGCAAGCGCGGTTAGGCCTTATGGTGTCTTTGGAAGATTTTTCACCAACTCTCGGCAAAAAAAAAAAAAAATTCAGTATTTATATTAAGTAAAAAATAGAGTTGAATGCCACATTCAATTGGCTAAAAAAATACAAAATAAAATTTATTGATGGGGTGACCCTTTAAGAATTTTAAATTAAGAACAAAATAAAAAAAATAACTATAAACATACAAGAAATATAATCCAAAAACATTTCAATTAAAAAATAATAAAAATGAAAAGTAATTGTAAAAAAATTATAAAAGAATGAAAACAAAGATTAAAACCAAAGATTACAAATATTAGACCAAAACATCAGAAATACAAGATTTTAACGTAGCATAATCAAAGCTGAAGAGCCACATTTTTACGCATTTTAAGAACAATCCAGGTATTGTAGTTATCCTGATAGACTGAGGGAGTTCATTAAATTGTCTATAAGACAAAACAGAAAGAAAATTACGGTATGCAGTGGTACGGAAATTGGGTACAGATAAAATGTTAGTAAGGTTTCCACGAAGATTATGACAAGGAATTTAACGAAAATTACGATTGCCAGACTTCATAAGGAATATTTTTAACACAAGTGACGAACAGGAAGAATTATTAGGGCACAGAACAAAGGAAAGCTAGAATGTCTACCAGATTTTCGACAAACTTTTCTTGGGACATATTTCTGCAAAATCAACAGCGGTTGTAAAATATTTTATTATGATACACACCACCCCAACAAGCAATTCCATAATGTAACTTGGAATGAAAAATACCATAATAAATTGTTTTTAAAAGCTTGGTAGAGCAAAAGTTACGTAAATAATAAAAATGTCGAAGGGTGCATCGGAAATACTTTTTCAAAGTATCGGCGTGATTTGCAAAACTCTTCCTAGAATCAAGCGTAAGCCCCCCCCACACGGGACATGCCAATATACTTTCGATGCACCGTCATCTTCCCAATTCTACTGACCATCTGCCCACTGAATACGATTTTGACAAGGGCTACACGCACTCGATACCGGACAGAAGTGAGTGGACGCAAAGCTATGTCCTTTACAACGAATCGCTGTCAATCTTCACGGATGGGTCCAAAACCAAGGACGGAGTCGGTGCCGGAATTTTCTCCGAAGATCTGGACATACACCTCTCCTTTAACCTTCCAGACTACTGCAGCGTTTTTCAAGCCGAAATCACCGCAGTTCGCAAAGCTGCTGACTGGCTGGCGGCTAGCACACTATCAACACCTGATATTGTTATTTATGTCGACAGTCAGGCAGCCATCAAATCCCTCGCATCCATCACTACGAGATCTAAGGCAGTGAAAGACTGTCGCATATCTCTTAACGAGATAGCTGGTCAGTACAACCTCACCCTTTGCTGGGTACCAGGTCACTGTGACCTACCGGGGAATTGTGCAGCCGATGAACTAGCACGACAAGGCTCCTCTGGTACAGATAGCATAAGCATCACCGACATCGAAGCGCCAATGTCTTATGTTAAGTACCTCATTCAAATTGATGCCGAGAAAGTAGCCAATCATCGATGGCAACATCTAGATCAATGTCATACCGCCAGACAGCTCTGGCCGATACTCAATAAATCCAGGTCCATCGGACTCTTGAAGCACAAGAGAGGAATCCTCTCAAAAATAACAAATGTCCTCACTGGACACTGCGTCATAGGAAGACATGCCCAGAGATTAAGTATCCCTCATAACGACTTCTGCAGAAGCTGCAGAGATGAAGAGGAAGAAGAGACCATCAGTCATCTCCTGTGCGCCTGTCCTGCGCTCTCCAACATCAGGAAGGCCACTCTGGGTGAATACTTCTACAATGATCTTAATGATCTCGGCAACGCCTGCACGGCTAAGATTCTAGACTTCATTCAACGAAGCAAATGGTTCCAAGAGTAAGAGGGTGACCCACCCGCCTTACACATCGGCAGTACAATGGACCTACTTTCTGGTCTAAGTACATCCTCATCTCGGGCCGATCCTAACCTAACCTAACCTAACCTAACCTAAGGGTAAGCCCCAAATATTTAAATTCGTCTACTCTCTCTACTAGAAAGCATTTATCACTACAGGTTAGATTATAGCAAAAGGAGGGAGAGGAAAAACCAGATGAACAATAGCAATTATACAGTTTAAATCTAAGACACTCAAGTGCATGAAAGTACACATTTGCTTCCAAATTGTATGGGGAAGATAAGCCGAAGAATATTATCTTAGTTTTTGAGCTTATCACTAAATTGTGTTTAGCGAGCCAGTGTCTCAATAAGCTTAGGTCCCAATTAACGTCAGAAACTAGGTCCAAGGGACCGAGAAAATCATCAAAAGCAGTTAGTAAACCCTTGAAATTAAGAACAAAGAGTAAATTGATATAGACCAAAAACAAAACTGGACCTAGCAAAGAGCCTTGAGGAATATCCAGTTGAAGAGCCTTATTTCGCTCCTTATATCATCTATCTTCACTCTTTGCGATCTATTTTCAAGATACGACCTAAACCAGTGAAGCTATATAAACAACAGCAAAATCAGTCGAGTCAGCAACTGTAAAGCTCCATCGATCTCTGGAAAAAGATTGACCTCTACCTATAAACAAAATAACAACCTACTTTAATATTTTTTAACAATGCTTTGATTTTAATTCATTTTAATATAACAAAATTCAATATAACTTGAAAGCAATTAATTATCTATAATAAGAAAAGATAAGCGGTGCACATGTACGTGCGTGAGTGATGACGGCTCGATCGGAAGTCGGAGAAGAAAAAAAGAGAGCGACGACTGTTGTGCCAACCAGTTACCTAGATGAAGTTGGTAACACTCGCTGCGGGCATTACTGGTCTAAGGTTCACGTTACAACACCTACCCATTTTCATCAACGCGGTACAAATATCGTATGCAAACGAGGCAAAGTATCTAGGAATGACACTAGACACGAAACTCAAAAAGAAACACGGCGTTTAGCTTCAAAATAGATTCAGACAAATGTATTGGCTACTTGGAAGACATTCCAAATTAAGCATATATCACAAACTGCTTTTATACAAGCAAGTGCTTAAACCTGTTTGGACGTATGGTATACAACTTTGGGGTTGTACTAAACGAAGCAATGGAGATATCCTACAATCTTCTCCTAACAAAGTGCTAAGAGTTACAGTAAATGCCCCGTGGTATATCAGAAACAATGATATCTACTGAAACTTATGACTAACTACCGTCGATGACGAAATAACGAACTTTGCTCGAAAACTCCGTATTCGGTTTCATGATCATTGCAACAACTTAATGCTCTGGACGAGACAAACCTTGTGCGCCAACTACAAAGAAGGAAACCGTTCAATTTAGCGCCATAAGGACCAGTCGCCGTGGCGTAAGTGGTTAGTGTATCCGATCGCTACGCATGAGGTTCCAAGTTCGAATCCCAGAAAACACCAAAAAGTTTTTTTTTTTCACGGTCCCGCCTCTCTCGACCGTCTGATAAGCATCCGAGAGTATTGTTGTCACGAAAAAACTTCTCAAGATAAATTGCCCTTCGGATACGGCACTAAACTATAGGTCCCTTCCATTCGTGTGAAAAATATAACGCACACAACATGAGTGGTTACCGAGAAGCTAAGCGCTGGCACTTAAAGAGCTATTGCGCCAAATATTTATTATTTATAAGGACCGGGCGATTTTCCATCATGAATGGAATTATCTCATTATCTAATTTGGTCTCAAAAGCATTTTTAAATATTAAAAACAGTGATTGGGTCTCCCTTTCGCTTTCCTTGTCAGTTGTTTCTAGTTGGTTTTGTTGTCACTCCGGAACACAGCGGCTTAACCTGTTTGACCCTTAAGTCATCTTAAATTGGATCTTGGGTATTTCCGTACAAATACCTTCACCTTTGTTCAGATTAATGTTCACAAATGACTGCGCAGTGCTCTGTCATTATCCAATTCCTCGACAGAACTTTGTCACTTTCATACAAAAAAGCCTATCCCACCCTTATTCTCTTTGTTTCATCCAAAGTACACACTTCATTCGGCCGCAAACAATAAATCAACAAAAGCAACGGCCTTCTCGTTAGAAAACAGCACTAATCCCAATAAATGGACCACTGGTGCTATACACTCTTACTGCTGGCACCCTCCACCGGGAACCAACGATAGATGCTTCAAAATTTATAGCATTGTTTGCCTCATACCCCATACCATACATACCTAGGAGCCGAAATCATATAATACCAACACCACCTACCAAATCCATAAAACGCGTCAACAAAAGGCTCGCCAACTATTACCTATTTCAAGGATAACTGCCAGCCAGAGAGACAAAGAGCCAGCAATCCAGTCATCTACCATGACGAAATCCTCCTCAATTTGAGAGCTTTAAGTATAATCCTTTAGACAGGGGAGACAGGGAAAAATTAGACTACATCACTTTGTGCTGTGAGAGAGAAACCCCTTTTAGTTGCCAAATTATTTGGCCCTCCCTCCCTTGGCATACCCCTTATCCTTTTTGCATTGAGATTATAGCCGGTTCCGATGACGTACCGTACAGTTGGTAGTTTAGTTCTGCAGCCGTTTTGGGGCGTTATTATGGCGAACATTCTCCTCCATGTGGAGACCATGAAGTGGCTGAAGTGCAATGGCACATGCCGTTAGTTAGGCACTTGTATTCATTTATCCTGGCAGCAAAGGACCACTTTTCGGGCTGCTACAATGACAGACTAAACGCATGACTTGGGTGAATAAGTGAGTATAAATTAATTCGAATCACTGTAACGTGGTGCGTACGTTTTTATATGCTCAGTCGGGCTTCACCACCACCGCCACCACCCACACACCCGTACTTGGGGGTACTTCCCGAGAGTCGTCTCCTGCTTTAATTATGTTACGGATGAAATGCCAGAACGGGAAAAGGTTATAACCCGAATTATCTCGGTAACTGGGATACAGTTGTTACGGTTGTTTGTTTTCAAGTTGAACAGTCCGGGGGTGATGGCAATGGCAAGAGTGGCAGGAGCATGGCCTTGCTTTGCATAGAACAGAAGATGGGCCGAATTACTCGCCTATAATTAGCTTGGAGTCGTAAAAGGGTTTCGCTTGAGTTTGGATGATGTTTCTGGTGCTGCAGTACTTTTAATGTCCTGGCCAAAGGAAAAAAGGGTAATAAAAAATTATTTCTGTTCTTGGCAGCAAGGGATGTTAACACAAAAAAAAAAAAAAAAAAACAGGGTAAGCGTGAGGAATGCTTTAGGGACGAATTTTCTTTTGTTATTGACTACGAATTGAGTGGATTTAGTTGTTAGTTGCGTGGAATTTGACGGAATTACAAATATTTGAGGCAACTGGAGTATGGTACATGGAGAGTTGTTATAATGTAAGGCTTCTTTCATTTGTTGAATGGGGTTGTAATGATGTTTGCTTTCCGCCATACTTGTAGATAAAATGTTCTGAATGCAACCTCAACCACTGAATTCATACAAACGGATTCCATTTCATCATTGATGAAATATTCTCGACCGTTTTCCTCAACCAAAATTTAGTGTTTAAGGGTGCTATTAATCTGAATAGAGCTTACAATCCAGTGAAAATATTTAATTATGGTTCAAGCAATGGTTGGACATTCATTCCGGTGTCCTCAAGACATTTTTTTTTTAAGGAAGCCTAAATCCTAGAGCATTCAAACGAGTTGCGGTACTATCAGGTAAGAACCTTTCTTAGGTACAGTGGTACACCATGCCATCGAAGCATTATGATGATTGGGGTGACGATTGTGAAGTAAGTCTAAAGAACCAGCACTGCTGCAGTTAGAACATCCCATGACAATACAACAATGCCCGAGTTCAAAATCAACAGACTTAGTGAGGAGTTGGGAGAAGTGAGCAAGAGTCCCTATATCGCAGGAAGTTAAGAGAAATTCACCGTAGCGTGCGGCGTGGCAACGCATCGTACATCAACGTACTACGGAAGCATCAAGGACGTGAGACAGCAGGATCGTCTACAGAATCACCAAAGAGTTAACAGGTGGTCACACAGCAGGTTTCTTGCTCATTTCGGATGAGGACCAGCTCAAGAGATGGAAGGAGCATTTTATACGGTTTCGCTAGCGATATGCTCCCAAATCAGACTGAGGTGGCCGAATAAGCACCACTACCACCACTTAGGCTGAGGCCGCTACCTCGAGCAAAGCACTGAAAAACAACCAGGCGGGAGGACTTGGCGATGTTCCGCCGAGGTCTACGAACAGCGCCAATATTATTGGCTGAGCTACTGTTCCCACTTATAGAGAGAGTTTGGGAAGCTGATGGCTTTCCGGATGAGTCGAAGAAGAGAATGATCGCCAAGCTTTTAAGAAAGGAAATTTAATGAAGAGGTATCTATTTTATGATGACTGGAGAGGTATCTGCGTGCTGCCTGCTGTAGCTAAGACAATAGCTGAGATCATCCTAGAACGAATCAAAAAAAATCTCGAAAATGTACTCAATGCATAGCAAGCAAGATTTCGCTCTAGATCCTCCTATGCCAATAACATTAACACCATACGAATCATCACTAAGTAGTGCGTTGAATATCGATCACCGCTATCAGTATCACTAAGATGAGAAAAACCATTAAAAACTATATCAAAGCTACTGCTAGAAATAGGTTTGTTGCATCATCGGGATTATTGTGTGTTTCATTTCAGGCTGCGAATCGAGCTCGAATCTGATTTTGATGACTCGAACAAATAAATGCATCTTCCCAAATTATGCTTGATCACCGCAGCAATCCATTTCTTCTTTCGAACGTACTGTCGAACAAAAACTGATTGATCTATATGAAACTTGAGACGATAATGGTCAGCCCTTCCTTCTTCCTGGGGTTCCGGAAACATCGCTGAAAGCGGGGGATTTTCCGGTATCACCAGGTGTCGAACGGCAAGTAGAAAGAAAAACTGTCAGTGCTTCATCACCCTGTGGAACATCTTGTAAGATTTTCTGTAGTGCGGCTTTGAAAGTGCGCACCATCCTTTCTGCAGAACCGTTTGACTCCGGGTTGAAAGGTTCTGATATAAAATGTCAAATTGAGTGACTTCGAGAGAAATGTTGAAATTCGTTCTACATAAACTGAGTGCCATTGTCTGACACTAGGGTTTTGGGTAATCCTTGAAATCGAATATAGCTCGCAAAGCGTGGATAGTTGCTTGAGATGTCGTTGAAGATATTCGCACAACGAAAGGGAACTTTGAGTTAGAGCCACATAGATTTCTAAAATGGCTCCGTGAAGTCCACATAAACCCATTTCTACACCTCTTCCGTTAAAGGCCAGCTATAATATTCTTTCGGTGAGATTTTGGCATTAAGTTGGCATGCAGAACACTCCGAAACCGTTCGAGTAATGACTTCATCCATCGCAGGCCACCAACAGAGACGACGGGATATTTGTTCCATGTGTGTTATTCCGCAATGCCCCTGGTGCAAAAGAGCTACATCCTTTCTTTGTAGGTCCGATGCGATGGTACATATAACCACCCTCTTTGTTTTGCTGTAGAAGAGAAGAATGTTAGCACACACACTTCAACAAAGTCTCCTAAGAAAATAGGGCAACAAATCTTTATCGGAAAGTGGCAAGTGGTTTGGCCACCCGTTCGCAGCATATGCAAAAACACGATTCCTGAATAAATTGTGTCCATTTGATGGCACGATTCCTCCGAGTGGTCGAATTCTTCATCTGGCCCGATTGGCAAACGTGATAAGCAATCAGCGTTTCCATGTTGTGTCATTGGACGGTAGCAGGTGGTGTATGAATACACCATTCACGTGATGGCCCAACACTGAAGACGCTGAATCGTCATCTAAGGCGGCTTCTTACTTGGGCTGAAAATCGTAACCAGTGGCTAGTAATCCGTCACTAGCTCAAAAGGCCGTCCATACAAGTACTGGTGAAATTTCTTCACTCCATAAATGATTGGGAGAGCCTCATTCTCAGACTGGCTGTACCTTTTCTGTGCCTCGTTCAGTGTTTTCGAAGCAAACGCTATCGTTCTTTCCACCCCATCTGGATAGGCATGAGAAATGACGGCTCGAGTGCCATAAGATGATGCATCCATTGCCAAGGTTATTGGCAAATCATCACGTAAATGCACCAGTCTTAATACCTTGAGTATTCTTTCTTTAAATTGGTCAAAGAACTGCCGCCGATCCCTTCCCCATACAAAAGGCTCTCCATTCGAACGTAGCTTGTTCAGTGGAGAAGTTAGTTGGGCAAAGTTCTCTATGAAGTGGTTATAATAGTTCAACTTTCGAATAGATGCTTCCAACTCTTTTAGATTTGTAGGTCTTACTAGCTTCCGAATAGCCTCAACCCGCGACTGTGATGGTCGAATACCAGACTCGTCAATAATATGACCCAAATACTCAATCTTACTTTCCGCGAATTTGTAATTCTCTAAACGGCAGCGCAATCCATGCTTCTCTAGCCGCTCCAATGAAGTATGCAGATTGTACAAATGCTCAGCATTAGTTCGACCTGAGACAATAATATTGTTACGCGAGCGCACAACCGACACGGAAACATAAACAACCGAGAAGCCCTGAGAAACATCTCGAAGCTGCCAACCCGAAGGTACAAGAACTTTCCAGATTCTTGGTGGATGGAACTCCAGCGGCGAATTGGATATTTGGTTATTTATCTGAAAAGCCAGAGCCAAATATATAAGGAAGTTAACAGAAGTCCAATTTTGAGTTCTGTTTTGGTCAGCGATGACAGCGGCTACTAGAGACGTGCAGAGTCTAAGCCAAGAAAAATTGTAGTAGATTTTTTTTGTAATGAAACTAATTTAGTTGAAAACAATTTTAATAAAAGAAATTATAAAAACCCTTTCGGGAACCAAAAAAATGCTCGTTTTTTTTTCTCCATCATCCGTCGCAACTTTCAAACGGTAGTGCATGCGATCATATGAAAACACAAGCGTTTTCACTCAGCTGAGGCCTACCAACTCCTACTCTCAACCTCCACGCGGTGACAGCCGGGTGCCTAGCACCTTAATCCAAGAAATGGGTAACCAACCCCGTTTGGAGGATCCTTGGCGGCAGCAGATGAGAGAGGGGGGAAGAGTGTTCTCTCACTAGAGCACTTCTTCCTGTTCCAGGCGGCAGCGGACGAATTCCCTAGACGGAGTCAACGGTGGCGTCTATAGTTCCAGTTAGGTTGAACTTAGTGAATACCTTGCGCAAGCTGCTTCGACGTATTCGGAGCACAGGTCGGTAAGGAATTTCCAATGTTGGTCAGGACATTGGAATAGAGATGGTGGCAGAGGAGCCCTTAATGGGCCAACGGCAGCGCTCATACTCCCGTAGTGGACTACTGGCACCGGTGTACCCGGCCCCTCGTCCTAGGGGAATAATTAAGGAACTGGCCCTCCAGGTTGGGGGTTGTGCCGTCGCGGTAACTTCCCTACCACGTAAAAAGCTCATGGTTCCGAAACAACCAAAAGCCTCGGATAAGGATGACTCAACTAATGACGATCCCAGCAAACGAAATAAGGACAACGACCTTCGGATCTGTACGCGGAATGTTCTGTCCCTTTACAGACCACGTGCAGCCGAACAACTAGCAGAGGCCCCAGACTGCAAAAAGAGGATGAAAAACTGTTACATCTACTACGGTGATTGCTACAGAGGCAACAAGCAACGCTTATTCGGATGCGGATTTGTCATACGCGGCAGACTTAGGCAAGAAGTCTTAAGCTTCCGACACGTTAGCGAGCGTATTATGACGATCCGGATCAAGACTATATTCGCTAACATAAGCCTAATATGTGTTCATACCCCCACAGAAGAAAAGGACCCTGCCGCCAAAGAGTGTTTCTACGAGCTCCTCGACAAAACATACGAGCAATGTCCTAAATACGACGTTAAAATCGTATTGGGCGATTTTAACGCCAAAATAGGAAAGGAGGACGTCTTTGGTAGGGCAGTCGGTGAGCATAGCCTACACGACACCACGTCTGATAACGGACTAAGGCTAATTGATTTCGCTGTGGTGCGAAATGTCACCATAGCAAGCACATGGTTTTCTCATCTCGATATTCATAAGCAGACATGGCGGTCCAATGATCATGTAACGATCAACCAAATTGATCATATTGCGATCGACGCAAGGCATGCCTCCTGTATTCTGGATGTCCGGACCTTCCGAGCGGCCAACATAGACTCGGATCATTACCTTGTTGTAGTCAAGGTACTAATGCGGATATCCCAATCTGAGCAACAAAGAAGAATTACTGTGAGAAAATTTAACGTCGAAAAGCTACAATCGCAAGACACCGCCAGACTCTTCGCTGAACGCATATCCCGAAATCTCTCAATCAGCCCTATGCCGCCAGCATCAAGTACCGAAGACCAGTGGCAACGCTGCCAACATGCCATCAGAAACGCCGCGACTGATGTGCTGGGTCTCGCTCGCCCACCACCGCGAACCCCTGGTTTGACGAAGAATGCCGGCGAGTGCATGCAGCAAAACAACAGGCATACAAAGCGGCGCTGCAAAGGAAGACGAGAGCTGCTCGTGAGCTCTACGAGCAAAAGAGACGGTAAGAACATCGGCTACTCCAAAAGAAGAAGAAAGAGCATGAGAAGCGCGCGTTTGAGAATATCGAGAGTTTATACTCCAGGAACAATGTACGAAAGTTTTACCAAAAGGTAAAAAGAACGTGTCAGAGAAGTAATACCCGTACAGAAACCTGTAGAGATGAAAATGGAAACCTCGTAGTAGAATCACTGTCGGTGCTGAGAATATGGAAAAACTACTTCTGCAGACTGTATAACGGCGACGAAGACCAACATCCCGCTGTCAGGCAGAATGAACCGTTCAACATAGACGATGATAGTCAAAATTTCCGTCCACCTGACCAAAACGAAGTGAGGATAGCAATATCCAAGCTAAAATCGAACAAGGCTGCTGGACCTGACGGCCTACCGGCCGAACTTTTCAAGGCAGCTGGGGATGAATTGGTAGAGTGCATACACCAACTCATTTCTAATATCTGGTCAGACGGGTGTATGCCTGATGAATGGAATCTCCGCATCGTTTGCCCGATCCACAAGAAAGGAGACCCCCTCAACTGCGCCAATTATAGAGGCATCAGTCTCCTCAACATCGCATACAAGATCTTTTCTGCGATATTGTGTGAATGCCTGAAACCTTTTATTAACAGCCTGATTGGACCCTATCAGTGCGGTTTCAGGCCAGGAAAGTCCACCATCGATCAAATCTTCACACTTCGGCAGATCCTGGAGAAAACCCAAGAATTCCAAATCGATACTCACCACCTCTTTATCGATTTCAAGGCCGCCTATGACAGCATCTATAGAGAAGAGCTTTATAGAGCCATGTCTAGTTTTGACATCCCTGCCAAACTTGTCCGTCTGTGCAGGCTGACGATGGAGAACGCTCGCTGCGCCATCAAGGTCGGTAATGACCTCACCGAGACCTTTGATGTCAAAAAAGGCTTTAGACAAGGTGACGCGCTGTCATGTGACTTCTTCAATATTGTACTTGAACGGATTGTGCGGAACTCACAAGCCAACATCGGAGGCATAATCTATTACAAGTCTGTACAACTGCTTGCATAAGCCGATGATATAGACATTATCGGAAGATCTCAGCGGGCTGTCACCGGTGCTTTTGCAAGCAATGAGGCGGAAGCGGCCAAAATGGGCCTAGCGATAAACGAGGGCAAAACCAAGTATATGCTGTCAACTAGAAGGGAAAACCAACATCGACGAATTGGACAAAACGTCACAGTGGGCAGCTATAACTTCGAGGTAGTAAGAGACTTTGTCTACCTTGGCTCTGCTATATATTCTACAAACAACATCAGCGCAGAAATCAAGCGAAAAATAACTTTTGCCAATCGCTGTTTTTTTGGGCTTATAAGGCAATTCAACAGTAAAGCCCTATCTCGAACAACTAAGGAGACTGAAACATCGACTTTATTAAAAGAGGATGAAGATATCCTTGGTCGCTTCGAGAGAAAAATTCTTCATAAGATTTTCGGTCCCGTTTGCGTTGACGGGTTTTGGAGGAGAAGATTCAATCACGAACTATACGAGCTGTACAGCGACATCGACCTAGTCAAAAAACTGCGTATTGGACGTCTGAGATGGCTAATACATGTAGAGCGAATGGACACCAACGCTCCGGCCCGCAGAGTCTTCGAATCTAACCCCGAGGGACGACGCAGTAGAGGGAATCATCGCCGTAGGTGGCGCGCACAAGTTCAAGGCGACCTCGACCAACTTGGAGTGCGCAACTGGAGGCAATTAACTAAAGAGCGAGCTAAATGGAGAGGCTTGTTGGTTGAGGCCCAGGTTCACCCCGAACTGTAGCGCCACCTAAGTAAGTAAGTAAGTTTGCTACACAAAAATCCAAGTCAGCCGTCAATTACTCTATAGGTTAGGTTAGGTAGGCTTATGAAGTTATCATAAAACACTATTCACCAAAGTGGGCCCATCGCGATCCCTAGGGAACCTTCACGGCAGAAGACCTAAACCCATTCTCCCAAGTTATTAATCTCCCTACATTTGAAGAGATCCTTGTTATAGTTCAAGGACCTCACCTCTTCTAGGTTATCGAAGAAGTCTCTACCAAAGTGCCTTAGCCTTGTCCTGGCAATTCCTTGGCACTCACAGAGTATGTGAGTTATGTCCTCTGAGGCATGTGGGTCATCGCAGTACCTACAAATATCCGTGTCAGATAATCCTAGTCTCATGGCATGCTTCCTTAGGAGACAATGGACAGAGAGTATTCCTATCGCTGTTCTATGTAATTTAATCATCTCCCCAGATTTTCTGCGGCCTAACACAGGTCACAAGTCCTTAGACACCCTGTGACCATCTAAGTTTGACCATCTTAGATTAGCCGTGTCAATGATTCTATCACGAATAATTCCCTTCAATTGCTCTATATAGCGCTGAAAAATTCCAGTTGAAGTCGAAGTTCCAAACGGTAATCGCTGGTACTCAAAAAGTTCAAACTCGGTATTAATGACGCACATTTTCTTCGACTCCGCGTCTAATGTAATTTGGAGGTATGCATCTGACAAATCTACTAAAGTGTAACCCACCTTATACAATAGCTTATGGAAAAGCTCATGCGAGGAACAGGGTGATGATCGACTTCCAACCGTGGGTTAATTGTGATAATGAAATCGCTGGAAATTCGTAGGTTACCGTTTGATTCACACACCTTCCTTTTGGACGAAGGGAATCGGGCGGTATTTGAAGTACGTTGGTTGGCTATTGGGCTTCAGCTTGACGTGCGCAACAAACAGTTTGCTGCAACCAAGCCCAGGGGTCGAATCGCGTCCTCCGTCAACGGATGACTGGTAACGTAATTTGTATTGTGTTGTTTGTGGATCTAGTAACAACATACATACAAATTACGTAACGAGTTATCCCTTCACGGAGGACGCGATTCGACTCCAAGTCTGAAAACTATTTCATACTTATCGTAGAAGGTCTTGGCTTCACACTCAAGTGGCTCTCTTGAGTTAACAGTAATTTGCAGTGCAGACCCGCTTTGGCAAACTGGATGGGTCGAACCAGTCTAGTCCCATAATTCTCGTAATGTCACCTCGTAGACTATTGATGACCAGTAATGGTAGATTGCCGGTTTTGTTTCTCCAGTGTACAGATACCTTCGTGATACCTTATATAGTATACATACATCTCCGTAAGCCTTTAAAGCACGACGCGTAGGCTCGCAATGTGGCTTCCCTAGGCATTGGTGTCCATATAGGCCAACCAAACAACAGATGGCACCGGTATCCAATTGGAAAACAAGTGGATGCTGATTAATGTGAAGCGACACAAACATGTTTCGACTTTTTCTCACGGCATTCCACTGCGCCGATGAGACTTCTTTCACGGTATAAATTCTACCGCCTTCTCTCTTTTTTAGTAGACCGATAGAGTAGGCTGAGTGCGTATTTGATGTGATATCTCGTTTATTACGAGTTTTTGACTGCTTTCGACCATGAATACCATATACGTATTTTCGTATTATATTGTTCATTTTTCCTCGAAAACGGCTCCAATGATTCTATTCAAATGTCACATTTGAGGTAATTAGGATGGAGGCTGTCATTCTGTTCACTTTTCTTCACAAGAAAATTGCGTAACGATACTTTGATAATATTGATTTTCGGAAACGGAATAGTTGTCGGGTATCTACGAGCTGATTTTATTTAGAATCAATATGAGAGCAATTTTGAATATTTTTTTAGAAAACTGCGTCCCACTTTTAAAAAAATCGATTTTCTCGAAAATGCTCAAACGGTTTTCTTTAAATTTCGTATTTCTGTTTGCTGATCTATATGCCAAAAAGATAGGGTTTCAAGTTTTTTGCCTAAAAAATCGTAAAAAGGTATTTAACTTAATGACCGGTTTACGAGAAACGGCTTGTTGGTTGTCTTTTAGCCGATTTTGCTGAGAATCAATACATAATCATTTTTTCACATATGCAAGGAAATGACATACAAAGTTTTCAAAATACTCGTATATATACTTTTCAAACGATTTTGCCTAAACTTCAAATGCGTAGTAGTTGGAAACGAGGATCATATTGGTGCCAGTACGTGCGACGGACTCGTGCACTTTATTCATCAAGTAACAGAAGTAATAAGTAAATCAGATACGAGTTAACGTACGAGTATTTGAACAAGAGCTCTTGATAGCCGCACCCGGGTACCCGTATTTTCGAGTATTACCCGAATACCAAAATATTCAGTACCCCCTATGTTTCGGGTAACCACGTTATTTCTTATATCTCGTATGCATACACTAAACAATAAAACGATTAAATCACAACTTAAAAAACATTTTGTTCTGAAAAGGCTTAAGAATGAACACAAAACATATATATACAAATAAACTTCTCTCCATGTGGTATTCACAACTAAAGGCAAAAAACAGGGCTGGGGAGAATATTGTCAATCTATCGAAACCCTTAAGGAATGCGCAAGACTCAGCATGATTTTGTCCAAGGTATGTATATATTAATCCCTACTTTCGAAGAAAGATAGATGGAAGCTGGATAGATTCTAATACGGAATCCTTGGAGCTGCTTATTAACACTCACACAAGACATAATAATTCCCTGGATAGTGCCGTTTTACAGGAGTTGCATAATTTTAAATCATGTTCCTCAAACTTAGAGACGTGTCTGAGAAAGGATTCTAGGCCTAGTAGCCTGACTTCTTTCGTTCTAAAGTCCATGGAAGGTATCCTAGACATCCACATCGGAAAAACTCTGGAAAGATCACCACAGTCTAACTCTCAACACGCATAACTCAAAGGAAAATCCACCAACACGGTTCTTCACGAAGTTCTGCACACTATTGAATGAAGACTTCATTACAAAGAGTGCACCCTTGTCAACTTCTTAGACAAAGAGGGAGCTTTTAACAACATTCACTTTGAAGCAGAGCTAGGTATAGAGGAGCACATTAGCAAATGGATAGTATCCATGCTAAGCACACGAATTATTCAGTCAACACTCGGTAACTTTAGCGCAACTAAAATTGTAATTAAAGGAACTCCTCAAGGGGGAGTCATGTCCCCTCTTTTATGGCTAGTCATGAAAAGATCGTGGAGTGACTCAACAGGGAGGGTTTTAAGATGGTTCCGCACGCGGACGGAAAGTTTCTCTCCATGATAAACCAATTCATGGAGAATGTTCTGGATTTAGTACCAACATGGGCCACAAGCTGTGGCCTCGGAATAAATCCTGACAAAACTGAAATGATGTTATTTACTACAAAAACCAAAAAAAAAACTTCACCCTTTCTCTGTGTTCGAGTGCAGAGTATCTAGGCACAATTCTCGATCCAGAACTTAGTTGGAAGCTAAATATGGAACAGCGAGTGAAGAAAAAGGAAGCATAGCTTTCTGCGTGTGCAACAAAACTTTCGCCAAAGAACTGGGGTCTTCAGCCAAGAATGACCCTTTGGATGTACACAGCCATTTTACGTCCAATTCTCACCTACAGAGCTATCGTTTGGTGGCCTGCCCTAAGTAAAAAATGTAGTGTTGATAGCCTGAAAAAAAATTCAAAGAGTAGTTTGTGTAGGAATCACGGGCGTATTGAGTTCCTGTCAAATGGATGCTCTAAATTTTTTTTTTTTTTTTTTTCTATAATTTTCGCGCAATCAAGGGGCTATGAATACCCTTAACATGTTTACACACAGTGTGGGGATTGGAAAGGATAGACAGTAAGAGAAAGAAAGATTTTGGTGTAGTTGTTTGAAGCTCAGTAGTTTATGCTTCAAAGAAACGCAGAGAGTGGCGTCCAGACAACTGGGGAGATTTATTACACATCAACGATGCACTTTTATGCTGCGCAATCCGGTTTAGATAATCTGGGTGCTGGGGCGCTATGCTATATGGCCATGGTAAGGTTCTGGAGACAGTACTAGACAACGTCGTTGCGCCATCGACTGACTGCAAAGCCAGAACTTTAAACTTCAGAAAACTTTTTTTAGCAGCTTTCCCAAGCAGAGTAGAGTGGAAGAACGGTAAAATAGTCAAAGACTTTGATATAGCCATCTATACAAACGGATCGAAAATGGAGTGCGAAATGGGCGTAGACATTTTTTCGGACACGTTGAACGTTTCAAAATCTTCCGTTTATAAAATTTTGCTAGATGTTGCTAAAATTATAGCCATAAGCACAGACCATTGGCCGGCCAATAGAAGACCATGCAGCTTGCCATCCTTCATAACACATTCTACCACAACTGCGAGATACTAACGACAAAGAATCTCACCTTCACTTTCTTTGCAGTGACGACCTGAGAGAAATATCTGATAAAAGGACTAGAGCCTTCATCATTTCCCTGAACTAGACAGGCTGGGTCTAGTTTATCTCTCTTTCTCAACCAAAAACTTTATCATACAACCAGGTTACATAAGTTTGTGTTATCAAAATGGCGCAAATAGATTTAATTGGGTTCTCTTAAACCGCCACTTCAACCTACCTACCTACCCTATATTGTCCGGTACCCGATAACTGACATTGCCGGGAACCCGCGAACATGGCTATTAGGCACATCACCTGGGTACCCGGGTAATTTTTGAGATGGTTATTACACTGGTAAAATCAAGAGCACTAATTTGAACAGAAAAATCATGCTGCTAAAATTTTGAGCTCCACTGTGAAATTTAAGAGCGACACCAACAAAGGTCAAGTGGAAAATTGGAAATTACCGTCTTACCTCTCAGCTTTATTGCATATACCGCAAAGTCCTGCTAGTCCACTCCTATGTGATATGAAATTGAGTTGGACCAACTCTCCTCGAAGCTTCACCATCATCGAAATCACCTGTCTACTGTGCTCATCCTGAAAGTAATTAGAATATGGGTAATGGCTTGGCCGACTGTAAACTCTTCTGTCCATTGATTCTCTCTGTTGAACATCCAGTTTTAGGATAAGCTCCTAAAGAATTGGCTTCCAGCTCTGATACATCTCCGAATTGAAATTAAGCTCCATCCCACAACTTTGAGCCAAGTCTACCGCCAAATCAGCTGCACCTGCTACTTATTGCCTTGAAAGTAACCTTTTGGATAAACGATGGTTTTTCAAGAGAAGGACCTTCAAGACATAGTCAATTTGTAGTTTTACGGTTTCGATAAATAAAGGAGATAGCCATGTTTCAATTGTTAGGAACCAGTTCGGTGTACTGGGTGAAAGGTGGAACGTTCAATTAATATAACACACTTGTGCTGCATAAAATAACATGGATTCTGCGACCGCTTCGAATACTTTGTATTTACTACTTTGGACAATGTTTTTAATAATAACAATAATAAATTGTTTTGTTTATTTTTTATTTTACAAAACATTACAACTATGACATATTGTCGTCTGTTGGAGAGAGAGAGGCTATTAATATAATTAAAATGTATGAGTTATACTCATCTATCCAGGTTTTACGATACCAAAATTCTTCTACAATGAATTTATGTAGTGTTACCCATTTGCTTTTAGCTTGCCGTTGAGTAAAGTTATTATTTCATCTTCGTCCAAGAGAGATTTTCCTAAAAATCGTTCTTGAATGTGTTTTAAAATTAGACATTTACCTGTGCAATGTACGATACTTTCTTCCTCATACATTATTACATACATACATATATCCTTAACCGGTTAGCATTGAGTCCTATCAATCCAGCACGTGCTTTAACCGCCCATGCAATTAGACTTTTGCTGTTTGCATCATCGAAATAGGAGTAGCCTGCAGAGAGATTCAATCTTGCGTAGATTCCGTGCGAGCTTAATAGTGGATCTTGCAAATTTTGTTGAATTTGGGCATTTCTTAGGTTCTCGAGTGTTTTTTTTTTAATATTTCCCTTCCATCCAATATTAGCATTGTCTCCCATTCTACACCAGACCTCGTACCAGAAAATGTTCTTCTCCATAACTTGCTTTGATAGTATGTGCTGCAAACGATTAACCCCATATTTGAACAAAGTTTTATGGACATAATCCATATGTAACTTTAAAGATACATATCCGGCACTCCAGTTTCTAGGCTTATAATATAATTCGGCGTGAAGACCGACAGCCCAAAAACTCTCTTTATGAAATATCTTTGGATTTTATCTACCTGATCGAAGTTCACAAGACCTCAGATCTGAGCTGCATAGCAGTAAATTGCTTTCGCGACTGCATTAAACATTTTATATTTTGCAGAGAACTTTACTTCCTTTTTCTCCATAAACACTTTCCAGGTACTGTTTAAGCTACTCTCTTCTCTTTCTTTAAGTTGATCCACTAGAGAGAGTCTTGGAGTCATAATTACACCTAAGTACTTATATTGGGTCGACCAATAAGTTCCCTATGTTTTTTTAGGCGAAATGAAAGATCAAATATTTATTGTTAGGAAAACTTTTAAGCAGTTGTATATGTGCGTATATGCACCATTTATTATGGTACCACTTTATGCCATCTTTCGAACAATTTCATAATGCCCCTTTCGGAGAATATTTGATTTTTATTGGCGAAGAATTGGTCCAAGTGGATTTTACAAGCTTCCAGCAAGATGAAATTTTTTCCATTAAGTGAGTTCTACAGGGACCGGAATAAATGGTAATCCGAAGGTGGATGATCAGGTGAATACGTGGGGTGAGATAAAACATCCCATTCAAGCTGCACCAACTTTTGCCGAGTGTGCAAAGAGACATGCGGTCTAGCGTTGTCTTGATGGAACACGACGCTCTTCCAGTTAGCCAATTCCGGTGTTTTTTCAGTAATTGCATCCTTCAGTTTATCTAATTGAGAGCAGTATTTATCGGAATCAATGGTTTGGTTATGCAGAAGAGGCTCATAATACACAATTCCCTTCCAATCCCACCAAATACAGAGCATGACCTTCTTAGGGTGAAGACCAGCTTTTGGAATGGCTAAAGGTTGCTCACCTCTTTTACTCCATGATCTTTTCGTTCCACGTCATTATAAAGTATCCGCTTTTCATCCGTTTTAAAAATGGTTCACTTTCGTTGCGTTTCTGCAGGGAATCGCTGATGGAGACACGGTCGAATAAATTTTTTTCACTTAAATTTTGCGGCAGCCAAATATCGTATCGATTTACGTATTGCAATTTACGCAAGTGATTTTCTACGCTTGATTTCAATATATCCAATATATCAGCTATATGCCTGGTTGTATAGCATGCATTATTTTCAACTAGAGCTTTAATTTGGTCCCCATCAATCTCAACCGGTCGTCCAGAACGGGGCAAGCCAGAACATGCGGAATAACCTTCACGAAAACGCCAGAACCACTCGCGAACAGTCCAAACGCTTACAGAGTTATCCCCGTGAACAGCGCAAATCTTCTTATGTGTTTGTGCAGCGTTTTTTCCTTTCCGAAAATAAAATAGCAAAATACTCCTTATTTGCCTTCATTTTCAAAAGTTTACCAAATGCGTATAACACCACTGATCGCTATGAACTTTCATTCACATGTACACTGCGATGTGCATTTAAAGAAGAAAAAACTGCAAGCTAGAAGCAACATTTACAAACGGCGTCATTCAAAGTTAACGGGAACACTAACGATAAACAGACGGAATTTATTGGCCAGCCCAATTTTTACTAACTATTATACTTCTATTTCCACGCCAATACAAAACCACTTTTCATCTTTAGCTCTTCTACCCCTTTTACTAAGAACCACAATTTTTTGATTTATCAAGGTTTATAGTGAAATTCCAGATCTTGCAGTAGTTTTCAAGCCTCTGTATCATTTCCTTTAAAATATTCAATATGGCTTTGGAAAGATTACCATGCAAAGTTGCACTGGAAGCACTACGATGCAATAATGGTTGGTACAGAAATTGGAACGAACTAACGCATGCGTATGGAATAAGCTTGGATTTATATGAAGCAAACGCGGAATCATGGAAGCCAAAGCTATACCAGTTGTTAGCAGCAGTAGATCTTAACTTTAAACAACAATTCGAAAGAGAAGCATTAGAGTCACTGCATCGATCTGATTATAGGCAGTTGGATCATAATTTGCGAGACCGAAACTACTTTCACGATGTTAATAGCTGCGAAGAAATATCACTTATGCTAAAACTGCGAGCTGAACTACTTCCACCAAATTACAAATCGCATAGAGAAAATATACCAGTCTTGTGTAATATATGTAACATGGCAGAGAGGGAGGATATATTACATTTCGTGCGAAAATGTCCTACACTTCGGGAAACTAGACGGCACTTTTTTGGAGTAGATACAACTTCCGATGAAGAGATTATAAGTAAGCTCAACGAACCGCAAGTGTCTCTCCTGGTAGCGTACTGTAAGATAGCCCTAGCTTATCGGCAAAGAATTATAACAGAAATTTTTTACTTTTGATGAATAACGCTTTTGTTTTATTAAATTGCAGTCTGTAAAGTGGCAATGGTTTTTAAAAAAAATTGTCAATTGCCATGCTTTCTTGATTTTTGATTTTTGTAAAGAATTGTAAATAATTAATGAATAATAAAATCTAACCTAATCTAATCTAAATTTAATCTTATCATTTCCTTTAATACTCTTGGATCTTCCGCCAATATTAGGATGTCATCTGCATACATGAGAACTCGGACAAGGACACCATCCAGCAACAAATCGCCCCAAAGCATCATGTAAGTCATTAAGTAACTTCGCAAACAGCAGCAGGCTTAGTAAACAGCTCTGCTGTACACCCATAGAAGTAGAGAAATATTCTGATACATGCTCTCCATCCCAAACTGCTGCAGTTGTGTTTGCGTACAAGCCTTGTAAGAGTGTAAAATATTTATGGTAGCAGAAACTCCCATATTCGGATCGATGAGCGTACAGCAATCAAGGCTCGGATTGCAGCAGCCTCAGCAGTAGAGAGAACCGAGCTAGAAGCCGGATAGAAAGAAGTGCAGCGTAACGTGAGATGTGGCAAACGTCAACACTTTAACTCACTGGCTTCAAGGGCTGAAGAAGCAGCGAGCAGGTGTGACAGTTAGAAACTGGTCGGAACTTCAAACAACACCCACTGAAGCGCCTGGATGGTAACTTTCTGATCTCGGATGAGGACCAGCTCAATGAGCAATTCAAAGCAACAAATTCCCGATTTCGCATCGTACCTCCCAATAAAACTGAAATAATAACAGCAAACGAGAAGAACAAGGGGGTGGGTATTGATGGCATCCCTGCCGAACTATTTCAAGCGGTGCCAAATACATCGGCAGATCTGCTTCACCCTCTAATACGGAGAGCTTGGGATAGTGAACAATTTCCACAGGAGTGGAAAAGGTAAATGATCATAAAAGTTCCGAAAAGCGAAACTTGACGGAATGCGGAAACTGGAGAGGTATTTGGGTTCTTCCAGCCGTAGCCAAAATAACACCTAGAATTATTCTAGAACGAATCAAAGAGCATTTAGATTCAACTCTCGACGTCGAATAGACAGGCTTTCGTGCTGGATCCTCCTGCATCGACCACAGAAACACCTTACGGATCATAATCGAACAATGCGTTGAGTACAGGTCTCCACTACATTTACTGTTTATCAACTTCGAGAAGGCTTTCGACAGCTTGAATCGAGATGCTGTCTGGCTGGCCTTGCGCAGGAGAGGCATCCCAGAAAAAACCTAAGATATTATCAAGGCTACATACGAGGGCGGTAAGTGTCACGTCTTACACAATGCTAAAAAGTCGGAAGATTTTAAAGTCCAAAGTGGAGTACGTCAAGGGTGCATACTGTCGCCACTATTGTTCTTGGTGGTTATCAGCGATGCACTCCATGTAGCATTGACGGAAGCTAATTATGGAATTCGTTGGACTACGACATCTTACCTTAAGCACCTATGTTACTTACTTACTTACTTAGATGGCGCTACAGTCCGGGGTGGACCTGGGCCCCAACCAACAAACCTCTCCAGCTAGCATGATTACGAGCCAGCTGCCTCCAGTTGCGCATGCCAAGTTGTTGAGGTCCCCCTCCACTTGCTTGCGCCACCTACCGCGAGGTCGTCCTCTACTGCGCCGTCCGTCCGGGGTGGATTCGAAGACTACCGAATCTCCATCCGCTCTAAATGACCCAGCCATCTTAGTCGCTGTATGTGAACTCTTCTGGCTAAGTCGATATCCTTGTACAGGCCGTATAGTTCGGAATTGTACCTTCTTCTCCACTCACCGTCTATGCAGACGGGACCAAAGATCGCTCGAAGAACTTTTCTCTCGAAATAACCAAGGGCATCCTCATCCGGTTTTGTCAAAGCCCATGCCTCTGCGCGATACAGCAGGACTGGGATGATTAGAGTCTTATAAAGAGTTACCTTAGTAGTTCGAGATAGGGCTTTGCTACTCAATTGCCGTTTTAGCCCATAAAAACAACGATTGGCAAGAGTAATTCTTCGTGTGATCTCCCTACTGATGTCATTTGCGGAGCTGACCATAGAGCCTAGGTAGACAAAATCCTTTACTATCTCAAAATTATATCTGTCTATTGTGGCGTTCTGTCCAAGACACCCATGTTGGGTGTCCTTTTTTGTAGACAGCATATATTTTGTTTTGCTTTCATTGACCGCTAGACCCATCTTTGCTGCCTTGATCTCAATACTCGTAAATGCCCCATTGACGGCCCGCTGAGTTCTTCCGATTATGTCAATGTCATCGGCATAAGCGAGTAGTTGTACAGACTTGTAAAAGATTGTACCTCCGGTGTTGGCTTGTGAGTTTCGTACAATTCTCTCAAGTACTATGTTAAAGAGTTCGCATGATAGCGCGTCGCCTTGTCTAAGACCTTTCCTGACATCGAACGGTTCGGTGATGTTCTTACCGACTTTGATGGAGCAGCGAGAGTTCTCCATCGTCATTCTGCACAAACGGACGAGCTTGGCAGGGATGCCAAGACTAGACATGGCTCTGTATAACTCGTCTCTATACACGCTATCACAGGCAACTTTGAAATCGATGAAGACGTGGTGCGTATCGATCTTATATTCATGGGTTTTTTTTCAGGATCTGCCATAGTGTGAATATTTGGTCAATGGTGGACTTTCCCGGCCTGAAACCGCACTGATAAGAACCTTTCAGGTTGTTGACGATCGGTTTTAGGCGTTCACATAATACGGCAGACAGGATCTTATATGCGATGTTGAGGAGACTTATACCTCTGTAATTGGCGCAGTTCAGAGGGTCTCCTTTCTTCAGGATCGGGCAAACGATGCTGAGGTTCCATTCATCGGGCATACTTTCGTCCGACCAGACTTTACAGATGAGCTGGTGCATGCTCCTTACCAACTCAGCTCCTCCTGCCTTGAAGAGTTCAGCGACAAAGCCGTCGGCTCCAGCAGCTTTGTTGGATTTGAGTTTAGATATCGCTATCGTCACTTCATAGTGATCGGGTTGACGGGAATCTTGACTGTCATCGTCACTGTTGAATGGCTCATTCTGCCTGACAGCGGAATATTCGTCATCATCGCCGTTTAACAGTCTGCAGAAGTGTTCCTTCCATATCGTCAGCACCGACTGCAATTCTACTAGTATGGTTACGATGACGATAATAATGGATAATAGATCTTCATTTGATGGCCCAAAATCTAGAAGCTGAGGCAAACAAAGTGGGGCTAAAAATAAACATAGCCAAAACAAAAACCCTGAGCACTTCCAATACCCGCGCTCAACTAAACATTGCCGGACAGGAAGTCGAGAAAGTTGATAACTTTCTTTATTTAGGAAGTGGTGACACCGAACTGGATGTGTGCAACAGAATCGGGAAGTCTAAATCAGCGTTCGGAATGCTATCCAAAATCTGGAGAAGCAATGTTATCAGCTTAAGAACCAAGATACGACTGTTCCGCTCCAACGTAGAATCGGTGCTGCTTTATGAGTACAGTACTTAGAAGGTAGACACCATTAACACACGCAAGCTGCAAGTCTTCGTAAACAAATGTTTAAGGATCATCTTGAGGATTCTTTGACCGAACCGCGTCTCCAACGAACAACTTTATCTGAGAACAGGCCAAGAACCTATAAGCATTACTATACGAAAGAGAAAGTGGCAGTGGAATGGACACACCCTATGGCGCGAAGACAACTCCATTGCGAAATACGCCATGCAGTGGAATCCGCTCACCCAGGCAGGCAGAATAGCGGGACGCTCTAGGCAAACGTGGCGCAGATATTAGTTTTATATAATTATCGGGTGCGTTTATAAAAACCTCATACAGCAACCTATCCACTCCTGGTGCTTTATTTTCTTTAACATTCTTCAGCATTTCAAGTATCTCGAAAGGCGTAATCCCACTGTCAAGATCTTCATCAAGCATTAGAAGTTCTACCCACTGCATTGGTACTGCATGAAGTGGAAGATTTAATAAATTTTCGAAATACTGTTTATACTTCTCTGCATCCAGTTTTGTTCTTACTTTGAAGCTCACTTGCCTCAGTTCTCTTGCGAACTTCCACCAGCTTTTTGAATCTTTTAGTGTTCAATTTCATTTCTAGGGCTTCGAAATATTCTTTCCGTTTAGTTCTGCATTCAACTTTTATCTCCGAATCATGTTATTATATTCAAGCTTTATATTATTATCATTTGTTCATCTCCATAACTTTATTAATTTAAATGACTTTTCTCTATCATTGTAGCACGAACAATCATACCATTTCTGCAGAAAATTAATGTTTCTTGTTCTGTCCGGATTGCTGTTAATAACTTCTTTTATCAAGTTAGTGAGGTTTGCACCTTAATTGTTTCATTATTTTCTTCACACCGTCTTGCTTTGTCTTGCAGCTTTCTCCTATAGTTTGCAAAATCATTTTTATTTCACAATGTTTTTATTCACAAAGCATTTGTTCAATGTAGTATTTATTGCAGTGTTTGGCTTAATAAGCTTTTCCTTAAGGTGCTGTTTCATGCTAATATATTTTTGCAAGTGAAACACCAAGATATTTATACACATATATATAACCCTAGGATGGGCAACTTCGCCTAATCAGGCCAATTTTGAGTTTGAACATATGTAATGTTTTTGTTTCCAAATACTCGTAAATCGGCCCGAAGCTCCTTGATTTCTTTCGGCGATACTTGCTGAGCACAACGGAACTAAATTCCGGTCATTTCGGGTCCAGTTGGTGGAAGGAAAATGCTTTCATGTGTGAATATCGAAAAATAACCGGTGGGCCTAAGAAGGCCTAATGTAAATGCATATGCTTTCGTTTGTAGTATATGGTGTTGTTGATATCCAATGATATCATAATTCAGGGCGCTTTATCTATTGCCGTAATTTCATCACTTCACTGTTTTTGGCTGAACACGTGCTTCAAAACGGACTCGCTATTATGGGCACTATTTGTTTCCGGCACTATTTGGTGGGCAAAATCGCATCCTCACCCCCTCGCGGTGCCCACTGGTTAGCTATCTGATAGTGAAATAACGATGAGCGTATGCTGAGTCTGACGATATATGTGCAGCTGAACACTCAGACCTGCGCAAGCACATCTGGGTGAACTTCAGCGCGCATATGTCTATCCGGACGAGGCATCTCTTGTTGATCTGATTGGCTGAAATATGCGTCTCAGAAGTCTAGCAAGAGGTCCTCAGAAGGGGAACGTGCGGCGGATGAATTCTCTCGATAGAATCAACGGTGACGTCTACAAACCAGCGGATACCTTACCGGAGCTACTTCAACATATTTGGAGCTGAGGTCTGTAAGGATTTTCAATACTACGTCAGGGTATTGAAAAAGAGATGGTGGCGGATGAACCCTTAATGGGGCAATGGCAGCGCTCATACCCCCGAAGTGGGTTACTGACATCGGTGTATCCGGCCTCTTATCCTAGGGGTACAAAAAAACAGGATCTGGCCCTCCAAGTTGGGGGTTGTGCCATCGGGTTAAATTCCCTACCACGTAAAAAACCTTTGGTTACGAAGCAACCAACAGCCTCGGATACGGATGAAATTACTGTTGATGACCCATGCAAACGTAAAAAGGACAACGATCTTCGTGTCTGCACATGGAATGTTAGGTCCCTTTACAAACCACGTGCAGCCGAACAACTTGCGGAGGCCCTAGAGTGTCTCAAAGCAGACATTACCGCTATCCAAGAAGTGCGATGGGACGGGCCGGGCAAAAGGAGTATGAAAAACTGCGACATCTACTACGGCGATTGCTACATACAACAAGGACAGCGTCTATTCGGGTGCGGATTTGTCATTGGAGGCAGACTTTTGCAAGAAGTCTTGAGTTTCCGGCATGTGAACGAGCGCCTTATGACTATCCATATCAAGGCTAAATTTGCCAACATTAGCCTAATATGCGTTCACGCCCCTCATGAGGAGAAGGACGACGCGACAAAGGACGACTTCTACCAGCTCTTGGACAAGACGTATAAGCAATGCCCTAGCCACGACGTTAAAATTATCCTAAGTGATTTTAACGCAAAGCTAGGAAGAGAGGAAGTCTTTAGTCATCCACCACCACCATTGACCATTGACCAAATATTCACACTTCACACATTGGGGACCTGCATTGCGATTGATCGGGAAACTACTGACTGCCCAAAACTTGGCTTGGGCCAGTAGCGCAACAATCAAGTTCGTGATGAAGTGCTTACTTTACCTCCTAGTGGTGGTCCCCGGGCAACTATACGTACAAACCCTTATACGTATAGGCCAAAATTGTAAGTGCGGGTTGTCTAGGGCCTTGATTCTAGGCTAGGTAACGTGGGCCAGCAACCTGCGTTACTGAAACCAGCTCGCTACTGAAACCGACACTATGCCTCGGATAAGGACTGATCACATGTTGACGACTTTTGGCTATTGTACCCGGACAAAGATAGGTTTCTGGAATGTAAAGACGCTCCTCGACTCGGGAAGAGAAGGCCCTTACAATGCCAGATTCCTCCAACTGGAAAAGGAATTCATGCGATATAAACTGGACATTTTGGGGGTAAGTGAAGTAAGATGGTTAGAAGCGGGCGAGTACCAGTCTCCAACGCGTAACACTGTACTACTCTATTCTGGAAGACCATCCGGAAGTCCGCGAGAATATGGAGTCGGACTACTGCTAACAACAGCAGCACGCAAGGGCCTGATTTCCTGGCAGCCTCATGGTGATAGGATTTTGACGGCCAGATTCCGGACTAGAGTACGACGTGTCACCATCATACAGTGTTACGCCCCAACGAATAGTTCGTCTGAGGACGAAAAGGAGAGCTTCTACAATCTCTTAAGCGCCGTCTTCAACACAACACCAAATGGAGACATTGTCATAGTGATGGGGGATTTGAATGCCAAGGTAGGCAGCGACAACGAAGGGCTCAAGCATGTAATCGGGAAACATGGACTAGGCAACCGCAATGACAACGGCGAAAGGTTTGTGGATTTCTGCAATGCCAACCGCCTTGTGATAGGTGGCACCATGTTTGAGCACAAGACCTGCCACAAAGTCAGCTGGGTTTCCAACGACAGGCAAGCAACCTCCAACCAAATTGACCATTTTGCTATCAGCCGCCGCTTTAGAAGCAGTCTCCTGGACGTCCGAAACAGACGAGGGGCAGATGTGGGGATAGTACGTGATCACCATCTTATGATAGCTACTCTCCAACTACGCACTGCTGCAGTTCGAAGATCCCACGACAACACAAGAATGCCCAGGTTCAACATCGGTAGACTTAGTGATCCCTCAGTGCGCCAACAATTAAGGGAGCACTTTTCGCAAGGTGTGGAAGCAATCAGCAGCTCAATGCCCGCAACCATCCAAGACCATTGGTGTGCTGTGAAAAATGTTTTTACATCTGGTGCTGAAAGAATTGTCGGTCGATCGCAGGGAAGACATAGGGCGTGGCTTTCCGAGGATACCTGGAGAAGGATTGACGAACGAAAACAGCTAAAAGCTCGCGTTGCAGCTACCCCAGCAGCAGGGAGAAGTGAGCTAGAGTCCCTATATCGCATGAAGATGAGAGAAGTTCAGCGTAGCGTACGACGTGACAAGCGCAACTACATCAACGCGCTGGCTACAGAAGCAGAAGAAGCTGCACGGAGGTGCGACAGCAGGACTGTCTACAGAATCACGAAAGAGCTGACAGGTGGTCGCAGCTCCAGCCAATACCCAGTGAAAAGCCTAGACGGCTCCTTGCTCATTTCGGATGAGGACCAGCTCAAGAGATGGAAAGAGCATTTTGCTACGGTTTTGAACCGTATATTCGCTAGCGATATGCTCCCAAATCAGACTGAGATGCCCGAGGTGAGAAGTTCCCGAATACGCACCACGACTCCCAGTAAAGATGAGATCATTACCGCGATCAAGGCACTCAAAACCAACAAGGCGGTAGGACTTGACGGTATTCCAGCAGAGCTCTTACGAGCAGCGCCAACAACATCGGCTGAGCTTCTGCTTCCACTTATAGATAGAGCTTGGGAAGCTGAGAGCTTTCCTAACGAGTGGAAAAAGGGAATGATCGTCAAGCTTCCTAAGAAAGGAAATTTATTGGAGTGCGGAAACTGGAGGGGTATCTGCGTGCTGCCTGCTGTAGCTAAGATAATAGCTAAAATCATCCTTGAGCGAATCAAACAACATCTCGAAGACACACTCGATGCCGAACAAGCAGATTTCCGCTCTGGATCCTCCTGTGCCGACCACATCAACACCCTGCGGATTATCATCGAACAGTGTGTTGAATATCGATCGCCACTGCACCTGCTGTTCATCGATTTTGAGAATGCGTTCGATAGTGTCAACAGGGAGTTTATTTGGCGTGCCTTACGCAGGAGAGGCATTCCCGATAAACTAATTGCTATTATCAAAGCTACATATGAAGGCTCCAAATGTCACGATCTGCACAGGGGAAGGTTGTCTGAGGAATTTGAGATCCAAAGTGGGGTAAGACAAGGCTGTATCCTTTCACCAATATTATTCCTATTGGTGATTAGCGATGTGCTTCATGCAGCTTTGTCGACGGGAAACGGAGGAATTCGATGGACTCTTACATCTCAACTAAAACATCTTGACTACGCAGACGATGTATGCTTAGTCTCCCACAGAATTATGGACCTCCACCAAATGACAGCAGATGTGGAGAGGGAGGCAGGTGTCGTCGGGCTGAAAATCAATACGACAAAAACTAAAATCATCAGCCTTGGAACTAACTCATCGGCTCAAATATGCATTGCTGGACAACCGGTAGAGAGAGTAGAGGATTTTCAGTATCTTGGGAGTATTGTCTCGACCGATGGTGGAACCGAACTGGATATAACCAACAGGATCGCCAAAGCAAAGTCCGCGTTCGGGATGATGTCCAAAATATGGCGAAGCAATGCAATCACTTTGAGCACCAAAATAAGACTGTTCCGCTCCAACGTTGAATCCGTGCTGCTATATGGTTGCAGCACGTGGAGAGTGACCACTACTATCACCAGAAAGCTGCAAACGTTCGTTAATAGGTGTCTGCGCAATATCTTACGGATTTTCTGGCCCAATCGTATCTCTAACGAACACCTTTACGAGAGAACGGGTCAGGAACCAATAGGCACAACTATCCAACGGCGGAAGTGGCAGTGGATTGGTCACACGTTCCGAAAGGGTGACAGCTACATAGCGAACCATGCTATGCAATGGAACCCTCTAACTCAAGATGGCAGAAGACCTGGCGGTCCGCGGAAAACATGGCGCAGAACAGTCGAGAAGGAGGCACGGCAGTTAGGGAAAAGTTGGGGAGAACTCAGACACATTGCCAGAAACCGTACACGATGGCGCGTAGGCGTAGTAGAGGCCCTAGGACCCACAAGGGGATACAGGACATAAAATATAAAAATATAAATATTCACACCACGACAGATCTTGGAAAAAACCCATGAATACAAAATCGATACGCACCACCTTTTCATCGATTTCAAAGTTGCCTATGATAGATAAAGATAGATAAAGACGAGTTATACAGAGCCATGTCTAGTCTTGGCATCCCTGCCAAGCTCGTCCATTTGTGCAGAATGACGATGGAGAACTCTCGCTGCTCCATCAAAGTCGGTAAGAACATCACCGAACCGTTCGATGTCAGGAAAGGTCTTAGACAAGGCGACGCGCTATCATGCGATCTCTTTAACATAGTACTTGAGAGAATTGTACGAAACTCACAAGCCAACCCCGGAGGTTTGATCTTCTTCAAGTCTGTACAACTACTCGCTTATGCCGATGACAATGACATAATCGGAAGAACTCAGCGGGACGTCAATGGGGTATTTACGAGTATTGAGAACGAGGCAGCAAAGATGGGTCTAGCGGTCAATGAAAGCAAAACAAAATATTTGCCCTTCTACAAAAAAGGACACCCAACATCGGCGTCTTGAACAGAATGCCACAATAGACAGATACAATTTTGAGGTAGTAAAGGATTTTGTCTACCTAGGCAATATGGTCAGCTCCGCAAATGACATCAGGAAAAAAGAAGATGCCTTATGTATTTAACCTTACTCAATAAACAATAAATTTATACCTGAACTAATACAAAATCGTTTTTTTTCCTTTATTCGAATTAATTTTCATACCATATACAAAACCAACGGCACACCAGCCTAGACAGTATCCATATGGGCCTATCGATGCCTAGCAGGCTATCTTACCGCCTCCCAAACAGCTGCCCATCCTAGAATTAACTATTCCGATTTGTTCTCCATTAAACAACCATATTTCGTCCCATTTCCCATTTTGATAATCATCACCAAACTACTAATCCGAATGAAAATATATTAATGAATTTTAGAGTAGTTGTTTATAATGTACATGGTCTAGAGAACAAGTATTTGCATCTAGATTTCTTTGAGTATACCCAACAATTTGAAGTATTTACACTTTTTGAGACACATGCCGATGATAAAAAAATAGAAAAACTAGAAAATAAATTCAATAACTTTCACTTAAAGTGCAAGTCGGCCACGCGTAATAGTAGTTTTGGAAGAAGCATAGGCGGATGTCTTTATGGGGTTAGAAAAGACTTGCGTAACATTGGTGTGGAACATTTCTTTGATGAGGTGGGTGGCGTAGATATTGTCCGATTCAAAACAAGAACACTTAATTTTGCAATAGTACCGCTTTACATTCGCGGTGCAAACTGGAACGAGGAATTCAATGTGGTGAAAAATTTATTCGGCGAACGAGATATAATCAATCCAATGTTAATTGGGGATATTAATGTATGAATTGGTCAACTACAACAAAACATTGAAGAATGTTACAAAGCTTTGTTTGCCGCAGGTACAGAAACGAGATTTTTGCACGATGCGACAATAAACGCGAAAGGCAGAGAATTTCTCGATTTCTGCTATGACTAGTCTTTTACCTAAACTGTTATGGAGACCCATAGCTAAAGAGCGCTACGTCACTAAATTGAACGAGAACATAGAAATGTTAGCACAACATAAATCTGAATTTGATTTGAAAGATTTAGAATTAATAATAAAGCAGTCTACGCCATTGCAACTAAAATCAAATAGAACAACAAATTTAAGAAGCGAATGGTTTGATAATCAATGTGACGAATATAGGAAAAAACATTTAGCGCATTAAAGGAATTTCGAAAAACGCATAGCCTTGAAGATAGAAGAAAATACATTGAAGCAAAAAATTGTTATAATTTTATCTGCACCAGGAAAAAAGAGTATTATTACCAGGACATTGAAAGAAAAATTAATAGTATAAAAGACAGTAAAGAATGGTGGTCCCTGGCGAAAAAATTAGGCGGCAACAATTTCAAACTGGGAAGGTTATTGGAGCTCAAGAATTCAGGAGCTACTTCAAATCGCTTTTAAACCCATCCAACAATGTTATAGACATAATGTACGCCCCAAGATTGAATGTAGATGAAGACCTAGATCGACCAATAAGAGCAGCAGAAATTAAGTGTGTGTTATCTAAGGTGAAACTGAACAAAGCAGCGGGTGTTGACCGAATACCTTATGAATTTTTTATCAACGCCTCGGATGAGTTCATAGAAAAGTTAGCTTCAGCGTATGACCTGGCCCTAATTAGAAGCAGTGTAGATGAGACCTTTGGCGTAAGCATTGTGTTTCCTATATTTATAAAGGGAGATGCTAATCAACATCGCAACTACAGAAGCATATCCTTTATGAACTATATAGGATAGTATAGCCAAAATCATGATGGGTATTATAAACGAGCGGTTGTCAGTATGGGTTGAAGAACATAGGAAACTAAACGAATACCAAGCTGGATTTCGCAAACAGTACTCGACAACAGACAACATCTACAACCTAACGGCAATAATCCAACTAAAATTCGCAGAAAACAAGAAAGTGTATGCGTTTTTTGTAGATTTCAAGGCAGCGTTCGACAAAGTGCCAAGAAAGCTCCTAATGTACAAACTTCTCGAAATGGGAGTGTCTTCAAAAATAGTTAGTTTTTTGCAAAGTGTATATAAAAACACAAACTCAGTGGTGTGGACTGGATGTGGACTCTCAGACTCTTTTGAAACACATACTGGCGTGAAACAAGGATGGTTGCTATCACCATTACTTTTTGCGTTGTATCTTAATGATCTGCATGGACATCTGGGAGGAGGACTACATTTAGGCTCGCTAAACATAAGGCTACTACTGTATGCCGATGATATTGTGATTTTGGCCGATGATGTCAAAACTTTGCAAAGGATGATCAATAAATTAGATACAGACTGCGATACCTGGAGTATGGAAGTTAATATGAGCAAGAGCGAAGTTATGGTTTTCAGAAGAGGCGGGAGACTAGGAAGACAAGAGAAGTGGACGTACAAGGGTGAACCAGTGAAAATAGCTGCTGAGTATAAGTATTTAGGTGTAATATTAACACCAGGAATGTCCTTTTTAAAGCATGTTAAAAGCAGAAACGCTGCAGCTAAATCTAGCATAAATGCTACATGGAAACACTTCTTAAAAAAGAAACAGGTCACGCTTAGATCGAAATGAAAGTTGTTTCTAGCTGCCTGCAGAGCAGTACAAACATATGCAGCGCAAATATGGGGGTATTCTTGTTTCGAGGAGGTAGATAAATTGCAACGATATTTTGTAAAACGTACATTAAGACTACCTGAGTTTACTCCAAACTATGTGATAGCGCTAGAAACTGGAGCGGAAGAAGGCCATATTTACACCTTGAATCTACATACGCGTTATATTGCAAAGACGCTTTTTGAATACGATGTAGAGAGGCTTCCACATAAACTCTCAAACATGATAAAGACTAAAAAGCTATTTTGGTTCAAAGAGCTTCAAAGGTTGGGGTCAGACTTATGCCTAAACTGAGATGATGAACACCTTTCCTAAAACGAGTGGCATAGTAAATGCATAGCTCTAAGTGAAAATTTGAAGCAGCGTATATATCACCAGCATGTATCAAAAGCCAAAGATAGCGAAACGCGAATCTACAAAAACCTCGATTTTACTAAAGGCAACGCTTATTGCAATGACAACAGCCGGCAAAGTAATATTAGCTGGATTATTAAAGCGCGAGCAGATCTTATTCGCCTATGCACGCTCTGTAATTTAAGGGAAGAAGAAACAATCCAGCATTTTATGGGCAGATGCCAGGTGCTTAGGGAGTTTAGATGCAAATACTTTAATAAAAATATGCTCTCAGAAGAGGAAATAATTAATATTTTAAATGGAGGGTTAGATAAAAATTGGAAAAATGTTGTTAACTATATAACTTCCGGTTTAAATTATAGAAAGCTAATAACATAAATCCTCTGCATTTCAATAGCTAGACTGGTGTATTTGTCTAGCTTTGTGCTGTAGGTGGTCTGAACATTTTGGCTAAGCGGGATAGCTACGTCGTAGATGTTGATGACCTTCAACAAATTATCAAAAAGTACGATATCGGGCCTATTTGCTGGAGTTATCCGGTCTGTTGTAATGGGCCTGTCCCAATAGAGTTCTTGTTCTCCATTACGGCCTCAGGTGTATACTTATAATAAGGTACTATATTTGTAAGGAGTTTACAATTAGCTGCTAACCGCTGCTGCACAATTTTCGCCACTTGGTTGTGTCTCCTTATGTAGTGAGTGGCTACTAAACTTGGGCATCCTCCAATTATGTAGTCGATGGTTTCCACACTACTGCTGCATCTTCGGCACATTTCGTTTTCAATATTTTCTTTCATGATATGCTTTCTATAATTTCTTGTGGCTATCACTCTATCTTGAATAGCAATCATGAATCCCACCGTTTCTGGGAATAGGTTTCCCTGTTTAAGCCATAGGTTAGAGGCTACTTTGTCAATATGGGCTTGGTGCAGCTGGTTTGGATGGACTCCATGAAGAGACTTCGCTTTCCAGTTCTCTTTCAGCTGTTCTACTGTACGGGCATTCGGTGGTGTTGAAAATTGTGCTGATCTCAAATTAAGCGGGGTGTAACTGTGGTCTGCCATGCATATAGCTCTGATAAAATTGGACGTTTGGATTTGGTTTCTAAAATAGTCCCTCAATCTGGTGATCTGATTGTGGTGGAGATTTGGAATATCTACTAGGCCTCTTCCATCCTCCTCCCGCGGCAGTGCGCACCTTTCAATGGCACTCTTTGGGTGGTGGCAGTTGAATTTTGCCATTTTCTGCCTGAGCTTAGTGGAGATCTCTGTCTGTGCTGTGTCTGTGCAATACCGCTATTGCCCATTCGTAATGCCCTTTGTTTTATTTCCTGCATAAAGCGACGATTTGAGGATCCGCACTGCTCTCCGTGCGAACTCCACACGTAATTTTTCCTTAAATACAGTTTCACTTATTCCGCTCAGTTGTAATAAGCCGAGATACTTATAGTTTTCTCCATGGATTATTATTCTTATTATTATTATTATTATTATTATTATTATTATTATTATTATTATTATTATTATTATTATTATTATTATTATTATTATTATTATTATTATTAATCATCACCTTTGATATTTCCAAGTTGACTGCAAGACTCGAAAAGATGCTATATTCTGGCAATCAATTAAAGATCAACTGGAATGTTTCAGTCGAATATGCTAGAAACACTATATCGTCCGCAAGGAGAAGAGCTTTGATTGTAACATCTGAATACTCAATGCCTACTGGTAAAAGGTCAACAATGTCCTCGGTGAAGAGCGCGTATAAGACCGGGCTTAACGAACATATTTCTCATATTCCTGTTTTTGTCTGGAACCACACCGATAATGTATCACCATTTCACATCGTTGCCAGCGTATCTTAATACAAATTTTGAAGAACCCTGAAAATTTAATTGATATACCTACATATGTATATATATCGATCCACCGTGTCAAATACCGCCTTGAAGTCGACAAAGAACGCGTACAACTTCCAACCTTTGGCGAGGAAGGACTCTGCTTCTTAAGACGAATGTATGGTCCACTGTTGAATAACCGCTAAATCCTGCTTGATATCCCTTAAAAAGCTTGCTTACTTTAATTCAAGTACAATAGTTAACCTATTTTGAAGAACCACCCTTAAAGCTTTATACGAGGCGTTTAAGAATACTCTTTATAAAACTATTAAGAACTTTTTACTCGCTTATACATATATACAGAAAAAAATATGTTTTGATAGATAGGGCTACCTACAAGTTTTCTTTTAGGGTGGAGCAGGCGCGATGGTCAGTGACAAAAGCAGCCCTAAAGGCTTTTCAAAATATCCAATAGTATGATAAAAACAAAATATTGCCTTACAGGTAGTAAATCCGCTTTTGAAACTTTCAAAATAGCTTGCAGTCGTGCGTAAATACAGACAACAACTACCCCAAAAGTACCAAAACAAGGTGCATGAATCTAAGTCGAGCGTCAGCCTTTGGTTCCAATAAGTGAATCCCAAACTCACTATACCACAATCACCGCCAAGCACTGTCTAAGTGTTTGCCTGTTCGTTGTCCAAAGAGCTCCTCAAAAGCTCAGTGACAACACTACCAGTAAGCCCCAACTGATACGCTAGATTTCACTCCATACTATGAAAACACCATTGAAATCGGTTCAGTAGTTTCAAGTTTATTGTATACATAGAAACAAAACCGGAAAGTATCCAGAGATAGTTGTCCTGCACCACCAAGAGCACTGTACTTTTGAAACCGCACTCTTTATAAATTATATTTCCTTTAACAATTGTTCATTGTCGCTCAATTAAGCTCGATATAATTTCATTTACTCTCACTGTGTGGTGAAAACTCGATATATTTCAACCGCTCTTGAATTTAGTACTAGCCAGGCAATTTGTGAAATCCATTTAATCCAATTTTTCGTTTACATCCTCAGTGGACCGGAACCACCCTGCCGATACACCGAGACGATATACATATCCCAATTGCGTGCACACCCCCAAAGCAGTAGTGACAATCGCTATCACACAACATTATTACCCAAAAACCCGGACCCATAACCAGCATCATCCCCATCACCATCAACATCCCACTTCGCTTACATATGCGTTGTCGTCATCGTGTCGTATATTAGAATTGTCGAAATTGATCAATATCATTTGCAGTAATAAAATTGTTGAATTTATCGCCGAAATTTATGACGATTCGATGGAAAATTTATAAGAACAAAAAGGACATAAATCCGGGCGGAGCATGGGAGCCTTCGTGTTCTACTTATGTTTACAATTTTGTATTTATGTCCTCATAACCCGAGTGGAGAGGCAAGCTTTTCTTTGCTGCTCCCATTCCGTCACATAACCATAACCGATGGACGAAAGTGTATGAGGACCTAGTCTCTACACAGAGAGATGAATGTGCAGAGAGACGTCTTTAAATGAAGGGCGCAACATTATGTCCCATAGGACTCAATACATTTGATGAGGGTGAAATACCCTTGATAGCGTTGAGCTTATACTTTTTGATGACGCCTTTTCAGAACCGAGTAGATGCCGTCGATGTATAAGTACATTTTAAGGGCACTAATAACTTTTACTCGTGACATTTCGGTTATTTTCAACATGCACATGCACTCTTTCACCCTTGCTACTCTTTGGTGGCTGTGTGTGAATTTGCACTACCCTTTGAGTAAAAGGTCCTTCAACGGTTGAATTTAAGAACTCAAAAGTGGTACTTAAAGGAAAAACTTTACTCCTCCGCCTCTGTGTGCAGTTTACCCTTTACCCATACATAGAGAAGAGAAGGCAAACTTTGTGCACTGCACATCTTTCTAGTAGGGGAGTGCTGCTCTAAAATAAATGAGAAATTCAAACTTTTAAATTTAAATAATTTTAAGTGGTAAGTATATGGTGCTGGCGCACCCCCGAAAAATGCGTCAGCACTAGATAGACAGACATGAGGCACTCTAAGGACTACGATGCTGATGATGATTGCTTAGTTAAAAGGAAGAGAAGTGGGGGTGGGAATATTTCAGTAGGACTTTATCTTATGCCAGGCAGCTATCCCGGAGTTATTAAGGAAGTGAACGACGAAAGATGGGTAAATGAGTCCGAGTGCAATACTGTTCCATTAAAATTGCTACAATTATTTTTAATAAGTTTACTTAGTGTAAAAGCGAAGGGCATCCTTGCTTAGAAAGAGATTAAAATGAATGGGATGGCTGACTTGCAGATCGGTGGACTTAATTAAATTTAATTCGTAGACGTCTTGTGACCCTATTCAGTCGGCCATGATGTGGGTCTACATGGATTAATTGTCAAATTGACTTCTTTGAGGTTGACAAAAAAGGCGAAGCATCCAATTTGTATTAGATGAATGGGTAGCAAGTGGTCCTCGATGAAGTGCACTTAGACAGCATCTATTGTGATCCCACTCTGGGGGAGGAATTTCTATTCATATCTCTTAATGGAGACATAAATTTTGGCTGTGCACATTCTGTTCAGATATCTGGTAAAGTATTCTTATGGTTAGCTTAGGTTATGGAAGGGTATGTGATTGATAAGAACTCAAAGTGTTCACTCGGAGTCTACTTGTTCATTGTGACTCTACTTTCTGTGATATGGGATCAATAATAATAGTTTCCAGAGCAAGTGAGTGAAAACCCATCTTACTATTGACCAAATTTTAACCAATTTGTGGTTTTTAATGGATGTAAGTAGACCTGCAGATCTGTGATTCTGTTACTCCTGCGATGCTTGTAAAGAGCCTAGATCCTAGTGTGTGTAGACATCGTTCTTGTAAGCCAGGTCAGTGACTCAGCAGATGTTAGATTGACTCTACTTTTTCCTCGTCGTCGCGCCGTAGCAACTGCATAAATTGTTGGACTCAAGTTTCCACCTGTGGAGCATAGCTCCAATGGCGTAGTGTCCTGTGATTACTTCAGTCAGTATGCTGATATGGAAGCGATCTAGTAGCACAAGACTCTTTCTTTGACTGCCATCGTCACTGTTGAATGGCTTGTTCTGCCTGAAATGTTCGTTCTGCAGACTATTCCTTCCATATCTTTATCACCGACTACGATTCCAATTACCATTTTCGTCCGTGCAGGTTTCTGTTCTAGCTTAACAACCCTGGCATGTTCTTTTTACCTTTTGGTAAAAATTCCGAACATCACTCTTGCAATTAAGTCTCTCAATCTCTTTCAACGAGCGCTTCTCATGCTCCATTTTCTTCTCTCTGAGAAATCGATGTTTCTCTTTTCTTCTTTACTCATAGAGCTCGTAAGCAGTTCTAGTCCTTCCATGCAGCACCACGTTGTACGCCTCTTGCTTTGCTGCATGTGCTTGCTCCATTAAACTTTCTAGTGGCTAAGAGAAGCCCAGTACATCAGAGGAGGCACCTCTGATGGCTTGTCTTCCGCATTTGCTGCTGGCGGCAGGCATAGAAATTAGATTGAGATTAAGAGGGACTCGATCGGCAGAGACTCAGACAGTCTCTTGCGATTGTAACCACCAGACATCAAACTTCCTCACAGTATTTCGTTGATTTTGTTCCATTCTGGATATCCGTATCTGTACCTTGACTACAACTAGGTAGTGATCAAACCCGACGTTGGCTCCTCGGAAATTCCGGACACTCATAATACTGGAAGAGCACCCACGGCGCGTCATATGCTTTCCGATCACGCTATTAAAACATCCGCTTTTCCTAGCTTTGCGTTAAAATCGCTCAGAACAATTTTAACGTCGTGGTTTGTCCATGAACTAGTAGAGTCATGTTCAGTTGCGTCATCCATCTTCTCGTGAGGGGCATGAACGCATATTAGGCCAATGTTGGCGAATTTAGCCTTGATACAGATTGTTATGAGGCACTCGCTCACATGCCGGAAACTCAAAGACTTCTTGCCCAAGCATGCCTCTAATAACAAATCCACACCCCGGATAGACGCTGTCCTTGTTACCTGTAGGAATTGCCATAGTAGATGTCACCGTTTTCCATCCTCGTTTTGCACGGCCCATCCCATCACCCTTCTTGGATGGCGGTACTATCCATTTTGCAGCAGTCTAGGGCTTCCGCAGTTGTTCGCCTTCATGTGGTCTGTAGAAGGACCTAACAATCCACGTGCAGACATCGTGTAAGATCGTTGTCCTTTTTGCATTTGCAAGGGTCGTCAGCAGTAAAATCAGCTGTATCCGACGCTGTTGGTTGCATCGTAATCAAAGTATTTTTACATGGTAGAGAAGTTAACCCGACGGCACAACTCCCAACCAGAGCACCAGTTTCTTATGTTATATCACTAGGAGATGGGGCCGGGTACGCCCCGTGGCGATCCTTCTCCACCATATCTATTCAAAGGTCCTGACTAACCCTATAAATTCCTTGCTGACCTGTGAACTGAATATGTCGAAGCAGCTCGCGCAAGGTGTATCGTTGACTCCATCTAATGAATTCGTTCCATCTGGAGCAAGAAGAAGTGCTCTAGTGAGCACTCATCACCCCTCTCTCGTCGGTTGCCTCCAACATCTTCCAAAGGGGTTGGTGACCGAATCTTCGATCAAGGTACTAGGCATCCAGCGGTCACCAACGTAGCAGACACCTATTGGGCATCGAAGGATATATTGCAACATACGAAGTCGCTGAGACAAGTCCGCGGATAATTCGTGAATGCATGAATTGAGGTCTAAACACGCTAAGCAAAGGATATGGTCTAGTGGTGAGTTGAATCTGGGGTGACACTTTAAGAAGCCGTGGCCAATGATGGTACCGGTAAGTATCCTAATGTAGCTCCTGCCCAGCTGTGGTGCATTTCTGTCTTGACGTGTCAATTCGACTTGTATTGCAGTAATTGGGAAACACATCGTCCGATGCGGCTTTACGGCAGAAAGCTAGCCACACTGAGATGACCACCGGAAGAGGCATATACGCTAGATTAGCTCGTCATAATCCTGATTTTTAAGGATTCGCTTACCTGATGACAAGACATTTATGACTCGTTTTCGAAACCGGTTAGGGGACATTGAGTTGTAAGCGGTGAAATTTTGCCATAGTCAATGACAGTGTGTTGATAGTATGAATATTGGGCCGATAGAATGTGCATATTACTAAAGGTAGATACATTTAGTGGATTCATTTAAGGTTTCGGTACATCAGTGCTTCCCCGTTGTTCTATTTTCTATCAGATATTTCGAGGTCAGGTGACGTCACTGAGCAGTGGCTGATGTTGATGTTGTATCAGCAGCTATTGCAACGAGGGCAGTCCAGTTTTTAGGCACAAGGAACGAACCACGTCAATGGTGTCGTGAGGGTCATTTCCGCAGTTCAGGCATTTATCTTCGATGCAAGGGTCGAGAGGATGCATTTACGGAGCGACATCATCCTGAGTGCAGTTCAGCTAGGGTGGTTCTCGTCTTACATAGTAATGCGGGACATTGTCAAGTGGTATATTATAGATCATCAAACCTAGGACCTTGAGTATAGGCATCAATGTCATTTTGGTAAATTAAGAGTCCTTTGCGAATGGCACGTGGTGGCTGCGAGAACGTAGTCTGTGAGTGATTGGTGTGGTCTTGTAGGTGGGATGCTAGAAGAAACTGCTTAGAGAGCATGCGGTTGTGCTTCCTCACTAACAACACCTTCGTCTCGGCTTAGAGGTGATCCTCGTGGGGTTTCTGTTTTTTTCTTTTTGGGAGATAAGACGACATTGTTTGTTATTGAAGCAGTTGTTCAGTTGGTTAAGCTTTCCCAGTCTGCCTTGTTAAAGTTAATAAAAGTGTTTTTCTGGAAACTATGAAGCTGTTGGTTAGAAGTGCTCTACTGGCTAGGGTGAGGTCGAAGGAGCTACGCCAATTGCTGGCAATTCTGGTTGATGTACTCTCATTCAAAGTGCCAAAATCAGAGTGTCAAAACCTTCGGTGAGGTACATACTACGCTGATTGGTGCCTAGAGCCAGAGATCATGGTGAGCGAAGGATCAAAAGATAAAGTCGCTAAAGGTCCGTCTACTGTTTCCATTTAGGAGATGTTCGATCGAAAGGTGCTATGCATACGTTTAGCATGAGCCATTACATCGGTGACGCTTTGTTGTTCAAGAAAGACACTAGGCGCTGGCCGTGTTTGTAGTGTATTTGAGCTTTATATTGTAGTATGATGAACGAGATCTTCGCCAGTGTATCTCGTTCTATCTTCTGATGGAAGAAAACCGTTACCTTTCCTGTTGGGTCTGGGTTTTGATGAACTATTGTATGTTCATATAAGTTTTTATTTATACTTCGTTTCCCCAGGTTTCGGCAAAGATTGTTGCATTCTTCAGTTGCCTTTCTTCGAGAGATAAATTTTATAATATAAAGAGGTGCTTCTTCTTCTCCGTCTTTAAGATCTTGGCGTTTTCAAAGTTCGGCTTCTAAGACCAGCCTTAATACCATGACACGCAAAGGCCATTTTATTGGAAATACTGGATATGATGTTTGATTTGTGTCTGGACATACGCTGATGAAGTGGTTGTACGAATGTATCATAGATCACAATCTTCGTTATCGTTCCCAATGTAGTTGAGTTTACACTATTTTTTATTTGTTTTTGCCATAAGCTTGCTAAAACATGATGCAGGCGTTTTGTTGGACTTGTACGCCAGATAAACATCCCTGGTTTGCTAATATGGGGGCGTAGAGTATGCCATTGTACATTTCATTCCTTCTTTTGGCTCCGTCATTACTTGGAGCTCCAGTTTATTGGCTATCTAGTTGACTCCTTTATGCGAAATTGTGTGTATTAACTTCAAACAATATAGCAACTCGCAGGGCAATATAGCACAATAGAAACAAAATTTGAAATGTTTACTAATATACAGAAAATTTGAATGCCTAACCAACTCACAAACTCAACAAGACATATTAGAAATTTTCTACATTAAGAAGAATCCCAAAGTAACCACTAAATGGTTCTTAATCTCGAGATAACCATTCATTACAAAATTTAGATTTGCAACTGAAATTCTTCGAAACCAGTCGTCATTACATCAAGCAGCTCTTTGAAGACAATTTTGTAAGCACATGTGAATAGCCGACTCAGCTATACGTCTTCTCGTAACTACAACTGTTACAATTAATATTTGGAGTGTCTAACCAAACAATATTATTATGATAACACAACTCCAAAGCTCTCCACACTCCCCCAGTTAAAGGGCATTGTTTAAGCAGTAATTTGTCAATTAGATAAATAGGATATCTATTAGGCGAAAACTTTTCTGGCTGCAGGTCCACAGCCCTTCGGTAGATATTTGTAATTTACCAATTTACCGCGTTGATTACTAATTTATATATCCCTCCGCTTCCCCCGTAGAGCCAGATACTTTCGTTCATGCTCCACCAAATGGTAAATACTACATTGTTCTCGGACACTGGGTATTAATGAAGGCACGTCCTGCGACATGTCCGTCATAACGTATAAACTTTGCTAAGCAATCAAAACGATTGGATAGTGTTGGGCGCTTACTGGAACGACAAGGATGACTACACGCCGACGGTGGTGGCAATGGCGGTATTTTTGCGGCACAGCTCAAACCACCCCGAATAATGTTAGAGTTGTTAACCTTAACTAACATTGATTACGTGCTCTCACCATCCCTATGCGTGCTTAAGTCGAGTTCCGTTTCTCCTGTTTTTATCACCTAATTTTCTCTGCCTGTGCACCTCCCGCCCTGTATAGCCCCCGGCTCTTTAGCTTTCCATTTGATCATTGGCATAAGGCATACATAACTAGAGGACAGTTGGAAAAACTTAAAAAAAGGAACAAAGTTCCTGCCCCCTCGGCCGCAAACTTAAAGGTGGAAATTGGAAAAATATTTCCCAGTCATAAACGTTAAATAAGGCTGGATGCCCGTCCGGCAAGAGGGACAAAAATAATATTATGGTAAAATTAAGTTTTCTTCATAGCAAAAGTGTCTGCAAGAATGTGCGCATAAAAGAGTAATTATATGCCAGTTTACTTTGGGGTGGCCATAGCGAAGAACATTCTCTTCAAGTTAATGTTGCTATTCATTCGGTGGGTGGGCTACTTCTTGGTGCCGGAACTTGTTTGAAGAAAGTTGATGAAGTTAAATAATAGCAAATCTTTGAATGGGCTGTACTTTAGGTAGCTCCTGGACTGCGCTTAAATGGAGAGACTGTAACGTGAGCAGTGATGGTATCTATTGAAGCGCAGGCAAGGACTCACACTTCATATCTGCAGAAAAAAAAATAGTTTCATAATGTCTCAAGTTTTTAGCAACAAAAGGACATTCCTTTGCATTAATTAGGCTTGGGGTAGAGTACTTGTGTGTTTACTAAGGGGCCGGTCTCAATTTGAGTATATTGGATGAAAGTCCCTCTATATCTATAGGCAGGTAGTTTTCTCAAATTAAGGTTTGAAATATTTTCCTTTGACTGTATTGATTCTTGCTGCAAAGGAGATGGTAAAGTTCAATTTTCCAGCAAAATCGTGTATTTTTAAATTGAATGTTCTACATGTGTATGCTCTTGGGAATACCATATCTTGGATGATAATAAAATGAATGTATATTGCGTCTGACTGGGCATATGGAGCTAAACAATCGGACCTACGGAAGCACATCTGAATTTAAGCCTGCAACTAACTATCTCAGAAAGTACTCTGATAAGGGTACTTTCGACGGAAGATTTTTCTTGAATTTTTGGTTCATCTGCAGCCAGCCTAAAGAAAGTCTTAAATGAGCTGCATTCGACATATTTGGATCTAATTAAGATCCAGAAATATGCTCAAAACTATGTGAGAGTGTTGGAAAGGAATAACAGATGGATGTACAGTCCAAGCAGCTATAAAATATTTCGAGCTGACGGGTGTTAGGAATCAGATGCAGCCGTTTACATTAAAAAAAGAATACAGTGTAAGATTGTAGCTGAGTCATCTTTACATATGTAGTTCCATAGAACATTGCTTTATCCAATTTGAACCGGCGCTGAAGTTTTCTGTGAATCACGATTCATACAAACTCCCAGGTGACTGTAGTATCTTCCAAGCCGATGTCTCCGCCAGTCAAAGAGCAGCACAAATTAATAACGCAAAGAAACTTAACTCATCCAGGCTCACAATCTTCGTGAATAGTCAAGTTGCACTCAAGGCACTAAACAGCGTGACAATCAGATCGAAAAAAGTCGCCGCATACTAACAAACTATAAACAGAATATACAACACCCATGAAGTCAGTCTCCGGTGGGGTCCCGGACATAGTAATATAGAAGGGAACGAAGCAGCAGACGAACTAGTACAGAAAGGGTGAGTATTAAATGAGGAATTCACCCATGGATCGGTACCTTCCCCTATTGGTGTACTGAAAAGGAAAATTGACCTTAAAGCAAGAGAAAAGATCAGCACCTTCTGAGCAGCAAAAGGCGACTGTGTCATATGTCGCAGCTTATGGCCAACTCTGACCGATAAAAGGACTAAACGTTTTTTATCAATGAGCAAAATAGAAACCAATATCGTGGTACATGTACTAACTGGGCATTGTCCGATAGGTGCAATGGCCGCCAGAGTGGGAATCAACTTACTTGATTAGGAGGCAGTCTCGATACAGAAGAAATCAAATCTATCGAACAATTACTATGTGATTGCCCCAATCTTCAAATTTGTCGTTTCCGCTGTATGGGAAACAAACTTTTTAAAGAACTGGAGGATCTAGAACAATTTCCACTCGGGAACATGATATATTTCGTCAGGAGTAGACGTTATTTTGATTCAAGAGAATTCCAAGGAATTGTAAGCCCGATAAACTCGCCAGAAATGGAACAACTATACCCATCCTGTCGGACAAAGGCTCTTTAGGTATACCAATCGCTACTTGCAAACTCAAATTTAAGCTAGATGCTATCTAAATCTAAAACGTTCTAACTTAATTTCTCTCAACAGATTGCAAATCGGCGCTATAAAAGGTGTCTTCACTGGGCACTGTCTAATAGGCAAGCATTCTACAAGACTGAGCCTTTTTGAGAACGATTTTTGTAGAATCTGGATGGATGAAGAAGAGGAAGAAACTATTCCTCACCTTCTTTGTTTCTGCCCAGCGGCATGTGGTTTCACAATGGACCTATTGTTGGTCTAAGCGTTTTGGCGATTCTCAGCTGGCAGCCACTCAACCTAACCTAACCAAGACGATACCACAATTTGTAGAGAATCTTAGTGAACCAAAAAGCCCCGTGCAAGCACCCTCTAAGTTTTGTATTTCTATTTTTTTTTTTTTTCGGTTTCATATTTATAGACATAATCCTAGCCAAGTACTTAGAGGCCATATTTACGAACACCGATGGTGATGGGGACTCATCATCATTTCACTACAACAACAATACAGTCAATAAACGCATAAATAGAATGACAGTCAAAGAGATAAAGCTCTGCATCAAAAAACAAATAAACAGCAAGAAAGCACCTGGCTATGACCTCTTGACTGGCAGATTACTAAAAGAACTACCGCGATTAGCCTTCATCTTCCTACGCAATCTCTTCAACAGCATAATTAGACAAAAGCACTTTCCAACACTCTGGAAAGTTGCAGAGGTAATAGCTATTCCGAAGCCAGGTAAGGACGCTACAAAGCCAAACTCGTATAGACCTATCAGTTTGCTTCCCCTCATATCCAAGGTCTTTGAAAAACTTCTGATGAAAAGACTTCAGCCAATACTGACACAATCCAACGCTGTTCCCAATCACCAGTTCGGGTTCAGGAGCAACACCCAACTATTGAGTAAATACACAGAGTGGCAAACAAGATATCAACCACCATGGACGTAAAGCAATTCTGTGTTACAGTGTACCTGGATGTTGCGAAAGCTTTCGACTCGTTTTGGCACAAGGGACTCCTATACAAACTTAGTAACGTCGTTCCGAAGGACTACATCTTACTTCTAAAAAGTAACTTAGAAAACCGATGCTTTTATGTACGATTCAAAGGCAGATGCTCTCAAATTCATCCAATCAATGCTGGAGTACCCCAAGGCAGCATCCTAGGGCCCCTCCTCTATCTACTCTTCACAGCAGACATCCCCTCCCCTACCAGAGAAACGGCCATGATTGCAACATTTTCTGACGATACAGTTCTACTCAAGTCCGGTAACCATCTTCAAACTGTAACTTGCCAACTACAAAAGATACTGGACAAAGCTATTGAGTGGTTCTCGAAGTGGCACATAAAGATCAACGAAGACAAAACGGTAGAAGTTATCTACACTACACCAAAACAAAATTCACAGCGACAAGGGGCGCTCGGTGTGAATAAAACCCCCAACGCTTCGGGTGGATTAAAACCCACGTGTGCCATACCAACAACAAAGGTGACGTAATTTTGAGGACAAAGGTCCACGCTCATGCTTTAATCCGTAAATGTATCTTTTAAATAATTTACTTAATGTCATTACTTAGACAGTTGTAAATCAATCAAGGAAATTAAAAAATATATAAAAAGTACTTATAAAGACTGTTGAGCTACTCGTATAAACATCAGAGTAGAAAGGCATTTATATTTTTTTTTTTTTTACGATTTTTACGCTTTAAACTTTTCTCCTGAAAAATCGTGCAAACTTAAGCGTGTAGGAAGACAGGAATATAGACCGACAATTGAGTAATATCTAAAGATCGAAATTGTTCACCAAATCAAAACCTGCCCTGCTGTGAACAAAGCCTGCTTCGAAAGAAGAAAATCGATTAAGCAATTGCAATACAGGTGTCCCAAGAGACTTTTTTTAAAAAACTGGTTAGTGGCCACGCTCGTATAGCGTGTAGACACTGGTCCAAATAAAAATAATAAAGAATATACTTGTAACGATCGGCGAGCGTGCTTCCTCTGTACGTCGAGGGAAGAGTGCCAACGGAGAAACGGAGAATGAGAAACAAGTTTATTATTTTAACCAGAGATTTTATTTATTAGGCCCGCCGTTTTTAGCGTTGCTGCGACCTTTTTATGTATGTGTTATAATATGTATTTTCCTGGTGTTATTTAGTGATTAGGCCCGTCGTCCTTTGCGTCGCTGCGACCTTTACAGTTTCACTATGTTTCTACTTATTCTGCCCATCCATTCCATGCAATGCCCTTTTATACTAAATGACGTCTGTTTTCTCACTCCTATTCTCACACTACACATACGGCAAACACATGCCATCAGCATAGTCCCATTTTGTGTCCATTGACACTTAGATGCACCGACCTACAATTGACCCAAATCAATAGGTTCATACGGTTCGTTGGTGGTCGCTGATACCATAAGTATCAGCGTGTTTTTGACCGACAATATGTGTCACCATTTCCGTGCATTGACACCTCCTGCACTTGATGATCCAAATACACTGGATCGACAATGTGCAATATCGGCATTTCATTAATTTAATGATCCAACGCTCCGTACTATGGGTAGTATGTTGTGGTGTCAAATTACGATGAATATAAACGAGGGTGTATTGCAGGTATAGCATGCACTTGAAGTGTTATTGTTTTAATTTATTCTGGCTGTGGCGCCGAAGGTAATATTGGCAAACAGTGATGCAGGTCAGTGTGGACTATGAAGCGATACAATGTGTGAAATGTGAGAATATGAGGAAGTACTGAGGCACTGGTGCAAATGCAATGATTGCATGTGTCGTATAGTGAACAGTGCGATCATTACAAACTTATGGTTTTTTTTTTATTCAAATTTAAAAAAAAATGGCTGAATCAAATTGTGTCACTACTTCTGTACCACCTTGTAGTATTGTACCGACAGTCCATCGGATCAATCGTAACCCATGTGTAGCATCAATGGCACATGTCGACATCTTAGAGTCTGTTTTCGGCCGCATATTTAAGTTCAGAAGATGTTTTCTTACTTACTTATGTCCTGTCACCCCTCGAAGGGGATAGAGCGTCAACAACGACTGCGGGCCATCATGTTCGGACTTCTGCAACTCGCTACAACTCAACCCAACTTATTCCCAAAGCCCTAAATTCCTTCTCAACCAATTTGCGCCACGAATACCTAGGATAACCCTCAGTTCTGCCAGATTAAGTATGGGGATACCATTGCATGTTGTGTTTGATATCGGAATTTTTTTCAGGCCGCAAGGTGTCACCAATCCTTTGCCATTTCCTTCGTCGAATTGTGATGACAATAGGTTCCTTAACCACTTTCGAGATGAAATCCTAAGAATGATATGAAAGTCTGCAGCTTATGAATGATAATGACGTTGATACTCGAAGTAGTACATCCATATTGTAGAACTGACTTAATACTCGTATTGAAGCAGAGTCTGTTGCTATAAACATCAGTCTTTCAGATTTTCGATAGCATTGGCTTTCCCCAGCTACTGTCTACATTTAATTTAATTAGCTTAATACAAGCTGTAAAGAACTTAAATCTAATTTACAATGTATACTTAAAAGCTAGTTAAAATTTACAAATATCAAGACCTGAGTGAGGAAGGGGAGTAAAGGGAGTTTCTAAGGATGTTTTTACTGCACTGGAAATCAAAAAGGTTCTGACAGTCATTAGCAGAACGAAGCATTCGAGACATAGGCTCATTACAGCCGTAGTTTGTACGGTGAAACTTGAGGCAGAAGAGAGGTACTGATCTCAGAAAACGTGTGTTGGTGCTGAGTGAAATGGTTTGGAGCAGCATAGGACAATCAATATTGCCTGTTAATAGTTGATGTACAAATAGTATATCGGCAACTTTTCTACGCTTTTCAAGCGACTGCATGTTCAACAAGTTTAACCGATGCTCATAAGGAGGTAGGTTGAATCTGTCAGGCCACGGGAGTCCGCGTAGAGCAAAACGGATGAACCTCCGTTGGATACACTCAATTCGATGTGAATGTGTATCGTGATAGGGAGACCAGACTTGACTGGCATATTCAAGAATTGGTCTTACAAATGTGAAGTACAGCGATTGCGTGATGTAAGGATTTGAGAATTCCTTGGACCAACGTTTCACATAACCTAGCGCAGAATTAACCCTGCTAATAATATTGTCAATATGGCTACGAAAATTAAGCTCACTGTCGCATATGACGCCCAAATCACGGAGAATAGTGACAGTGGGAACAGGCTCGTCGCAAACCGCATACGTTCTGGGGTCTGTCGGAAGACGCTTCCGGGAATAAGTAATAGCTTGGCATTTGTTGACATTCAACTCAAGACCGTTTTTATTACACCAAGTAGAAAAGCTATTCAAGTCAGTTTGAAGAGCACGGGAGTCAGTGGGTGTGGAGATATGTGTAAAAATTTTCATGTCGTCCGCATAAACTGATAGGCGGGAATATTTAATTATGCCATCAACATCATTAATTGACAAAATGAAAATAAGGGGACCAAGATGGCTACCTTGGGGGACTCCAGAGGGGGGCATAAATGGATCGGATACAAATGATCTAAAAAGGACTTCATATTTACGTTCATGAAGGTAGGATTTGATCCACGCGATATACCCAGGCGGAAAGCCGAGAGCTTTGAGTTTAAAAAATACAATTGCGTGCGAAATTTTGTCGAAGGCTTTGCTGAAATCGGTAGCAACGACATCAACTTCCTTGCCATCTTCCAATGCGCACAGGGTGCTGGATACGAATTGGGTTAGGTTTGTGGTTGTAGACCTTCCCTTTAAAAAACCATGTTGGTGAGGGGAAAATATAGATTTACAATGGAAAAACATTGCATCGTAAACAATACTTTCGAATAGTTTGGGTATGCAGGAGAGTTTAGCTATAGGACGATAGTTCGAGATTTCGTTTTTTGGACCTTTCTTATGAAGGGGAATAATATAAGAGCTTTTCCAAAGCATAGGAAAGACGCTTTGAGAGAGAGACAGTTGGAACAGAGTCGTAAGGGGTAGAGCTAAGGTGTTTACACATTTTTTTAAAACTACGGCAGGTATACCGTCCGGGCCAGTGGAGTAATCGCATTTAAGTCTTTCGATCTTTTCTATCACGAGAGCCACTGTTATGTCGATTGAAGTTAAAGAGGTTTGGGGACAATCTCTCATGTAAGAGAAGTAAGAGTAGTCGGGCTCTGATGTGTGGTTGGAGAACGATTGACTAAAGAAGTGAGCGAATAAATTTGCTATTATTTTAGGATCGCTCGACGATGTATTGGAGAATGTCAGAGTCGAAGGGTAGCTGTCTGACTTTTTTTTGGTATTAATAAAATGAAAAAATCGTTTGGGGTCAGCGATAATGTCAGATTGCATACGGTCAATATATGCGTTATAAAGGAAATCACAGAGTTCGGAAAAATGCGTATGTACAAGAAAGTAATTGGAGAAGTTGAAATCAGAGCGACATTCGAGGTAGATGCGCCAGAGCTTATTTCTTCTGTTACGAAGTGAACGTAATTCTTTAGTATACCAAGGTGGAGAGGACGAGAAACTCTTCTGTGGCATATATGGGACGGATTGCATAAAACAGCTGAACATTTCAGAGTAAAACAATCCAAGAACATTATCGACAGAAATATGTGTACTGTTAAAAATACTGTTGAAATTAATAGCGCTTAAAAGGTTATTAAGTTTTGTGAAGTCTGCCTTGCGAAAATTAAAGCTGTACGAGTACTCTGATTGTACAGCATTTTTATTATTATTGTAAGACAATGTAAGAGCTAGTGGAGGGTGGTAATGATCCAATTTGGATAAGAGATGCTTGCTCGCTGAAACGAGGCAGTTTTCGGCATCTGACGAGAAAACGAGATCAAGTTGTCTGCCTAGGTTATTAGTGACAGCACTTAACTGATATAAGCTGGAATCTGAGAGACAGTCAATGAAAAGGACTTCCTTTTCTGAAGAGGGGTTTATTGCAGTATAATGGGACTGATCCTCAGATAGAGCCCATTGGAGGTCGGGAAAATTAAAATCCCCCCGAATTAAGACGGTATCGCGAGGATCAACAATATCAAACAACGAATCGAACGCGTCTATGGCAAGCTGGTAGCTCTGCATGGGCTGGCAAGGTCGAATGTAGCAGCAAGGGATAAAAATGTTGTGGTATAAAATTGTTATTTTGACACAAATGTACTCAAAATTAGATGTGAGCGAGGTTTTAACTAGTGTCGAGTCAAGGCGATTATGAACTGCCAGAAGAACACCTCGACCCGAAAAATCATCTTCTTTCCCTAGACCATCATCTCGAAAAACGTTAAAATCGGACGTAAACAATTCACTGCTGTTAAAATCTTGAGTAAGATTAGTTTCGTTTAGGGCGAAAATGTCATAGGGGAGCTTTTGGGAATTAAGGTATACGGAGGATGTCTTAGTTCGCAGCCCTCGGACGTTTTGGTAATATACACAAAGACACTCAGGGGGAGTTACAGACAAATAAGGAATGTCTAAATGAGCACCTAATCGTTTTTTGGATGCGACGTTACTGGTGCAGGTACTGGGTTGATACTATTTTATCAATGTCTTTTCCTTTAATATTAATGCATCTAGCATGCACAGTCTCAAGGTATATTGCACAAGATAATTTGACATCATTTGATCCTTTTTTGCATACATAGCATTCAGTGTCACTCATGATTAAGTAGAATATATTTCCACAAGAAGATTCGAAGAGAAACGGTTGGAGTATTTAATAGCAAATATTTTAGCGAAAAAAACAGTTGGTTGAAGTATTTGATGAAAGATGGTTGCGACATGCAATGAGTAAAAAGAATAGGAATTCAATGGAGTAGAATCCAACGAACGGCAGAACATGTACTAAAATTGTACTCACACGTGCGGGGAGTAGGATCACCCGTGTTTCTTCAAAAATGTTGGGCATGCAATGAGTAAAAATAATACAAATTCAATTGAGTAGAATCCACAGAACGGCAGAACATGTACTAAAATTGTACTCACACGTGCGGGGGAGTAAGATCACCAATGTAACATAAAAACTGTTGGTCAGCAGTTGAATAGAAGATTGAGTAATTCTCAAAAGTAAAGTCTCAGCAAGTAAATGCGAGTTAAAGAGAACCACTCAATAAGGTCTTTCGTAAAGATGAGTTGAAAAATAAATATTAACGGCCGGAATGAAACGAATATAAACAGCAAGTTAATGTAGGTTGAAGAGAACCACTCAAAAAGTTCTTCTGTTATTAAAACAGAAACTTTAAATGTTGCTTAAATATGTGTATAATGTATGTTGAATATAAATTTTATATTAATTTGTTTTTTTAATTAAACAATTCAGAGCCAAAAACATAACGCGCGGCAATGATAATTAAAAGAAGTAATTCTTAATTTATCGAGCACTACACAAGTTACAATTTTAGGCGAGGGGTTAACGAATAAAATTGATGATAACAGGGAGCAAGGCTAAGCGCGATGATAACAGGGAGCAAGGCTAAGCGCGACATTGAGCTCGGTGCCACAATCGGGCGAGACTATGCTTTTTAAGTGTAGAAAGTAATCAACTTTCACAACCTGCTGTTACTAGAGTGGTGGAAATTGGAAAGCTGAGTGCCATTGCCTTGGCCGTAGTACTCGTAACCCTCAACTATGCTGCCTTTGCTTCGATTAGACTATGGACTATTTGGTGCAGATCCATAACTCTATGCGAGAGCAAGCAAGTGTCGTCAACGTAGTCCAGATGTTTAAGGTAAGATGTCATTGCCAAATTTATGCCGCTGTTATTAACTATCAGGAATGCATGAAGGACATCACTGATTACGACCAAAAATAACAATTGTGAAAGTATGTAGCCTTGTCGCACCCCACTTTGGACTTTAAAGTCGTCAGACACCTTTCCGTTATACAAGACGTGACATTTAAAACCCCATACGGTGCCACCACCAATCGCACGTCTGCATCGATGTCCAATATCATCCTCGCAGTAAGCTGCCTTATGTCCTGATGGATAACGCCGCTACCGCCGGTGCTAAAAGGGATGAAGGGTATAGGAAAGACTGCAATTATCATGTCCGCTACTTAACTAACCTGATGCTTCTCTCCCTCGCAAATTCCACCCCCGTGCACTAACATTAGCGCCTTCACCACGACTCACGATATCTTACTTCACGCCTTTTCAATATATCACCAGGGTGCCAAAGGTGATGAGCGAGGACTGGAACGGCCATCACCGCATCCGCTTACCTGTAACAGGTAGTCGGCCGAGATGTCAATGGTTGGCGCTGGAATAAAAAAAAAAATAGGTTCTCACACGGAAAACGCACAGAGTCTCCGGAGAAGCGCAAAATCACCACCGAAGCCGCATAATTGTCAGGAAGATTATCAATCACGTAGCATGAAGGAAACTGACGGCGATATTTTGTCGATCAAGTTCCTCCAACAGCTGCCTTTGTCAGCTATCCTCTTACCGATGACAGCTACGAGTATGTTTGAGGACAAAAAATGTTGCAGTTGGGCTACACTTTACAAGGTGTTGCAGGAAAATTATTTTCCTTAGATCTCAAGATCTCGGACATATTACGACGAAGGACATTTTTCGAGAATGACGGGAAATCTTTTGATTTTAGTGGAACTCGTGCCTGAGCGGTGAAGTGGGCATGGCAGGTTTTGTGAAATGGAGATTAGTAAGCTGCAAGGAAGTTGAATGCCAGAAACACGTGCGCAGAGTTCTGCATGCAGCGAAATTGGAAAACACATATGTAGTTCAATGAACAATGACACATGTATTTGCTGCATGCATCGCAGATCTCCATGATGTCTCTATTCCTGAATTTGCTGCATGAGTCAATGCTACCAAATTGCAAAAAAATTAATGGAATTGAAACTTGCACCATGTGGAACAGCCACAAAAACAATAGCACTTTGGCTGTAATCAGCGAATAACAGTAAGAGATGCGATGCATGTCAAAAAAATGTCTGCATATGTGATTCACTTGCAGATCACTGGCATATGTTAGGTTAGGTAGATGGGTGCCTTGTGACAAAAGAGTCACTGCTCACTCAGACCAACAGCACGGGTCCATTGTGCCCAATAATTTAACCCTAGAAACGCTGTAAAGAAAGCCCTCTGTCATCGATGCAGTGCCGCGGTAACGGAACAGAAATGTCTGAGAGTTTCTTGATAACTACGGGAGTACGACAGGGTTGTACCTTGAGACCACTCTTATTCGTCTTATTTTTGGATGACATTGTAGACTACTTGAACGGAAGAGTCGCTGTTAATAATGTCAAAATAAAAACTTTGATGTATGCGGTTGATATCGTTCTCCTAGCGGATACACCCAATAAGCTACAAATGATGATGACGAAACTCGAGGAGTACTGCCAAATGTGGAATCTTGTTGTCGACCGAGCCAAATCACAAGTAATGGTTTTTGGAAATGGAAGAGGAAGGCGGTACTACCGGCGATGTTCATTAAGACTCTCAAAATGCATTTCGATTATGTGATAAGAGTTTTTAATATGGAAGCAGGTCGCATACAGAGGATAGTAGCAGAATACGCTTTGACTAGAAGTGCGTCCTGTTTTGCAAAATGGAAAGAAATAGCAGATAGAGCGAATTGTCCTCTTAATTTGGATTTGCGTAATACTCATCATTTGAGAATGGAGCTGTATAACATCCTAACCAGCCTAGATGCCAAGATCCATAATTCGTTTGTTGAGGAAGCCCAAGCTTCTGTTCATAGCGAAGTCTACTCCAAGCTTTAACATTACCTTAGAGATAGAAGTTACATGAATGAAAAATATGGAACAGATGTAATATCAACCATTTTCAAAGCACGAGGAGAATTAATGTCCCTGAATTTCATCCCCCACCGACCTGATTTGCCGATACTGTGCGATCTCTGCAATCTGGAGGTACGAGGTTTGTCCAATACTGAAGGAGATAAGGAGACTGCACTTAGGAGAAAACCAACTATCACATGAAGATGTACGTATTGAATGGCAGCGATTGGTTATCGCTATACAAATACATTAAAGCTGCGTCTAGTTATCGTAGACAAATAGTCTAGTAGATGAAGCCTTTTAATTATACAAAAGCCCATATTTTGAACATACTCGTATTTATTATTGATTCCTTTTAATTATTACTCTGGCAGACGGCTTTTGCCCTGCTGTAAATAAGATTTGTTAACCTGTGTATGTTATATAAAAAAATAAAAAAGGATAATAAAATCTAATTTAATCTATTCTAATCTAAGCCCGCTGTTAGAACCACCCAGAAAATGATATGAATCTCAGGAGGTCCATCAGCTCAACATTACCTAAGTCCTCCAGCTCCGAGAAGAAGTAACTACTAAGAGTCCTCATTCCTCTGACGGATAGGGCAGGACAATCACACAGCAGGTGATGAACACATGCAGCGCACCGAGTCGCACCGCGTGGACGCCAATGGCACAATGACCAGTAATTATGCCGGAAACGACCTGTGCGTTATAACAACTAAGTTTTAAAAGAGAGGTTGATCTCTTCTTGCTGAAGGCCGGCCATAAGCTGACTTCGGCCTGAAAGACGCTGCAGTCGTCATTTATTCAAATAACCTCCGGCTCCCGTGCCAACGTTTATCTTAGAACCGTCGGTATAGAACCCCAACTCCCTTTTCTTCATGGTTCTTTGGTTCTTCCAGTACATTTTGTCAGAAATTCTTGTAGTGAATCTTCTTTCAAATGCTAGCACCGGGTTCATGTGATCAGTTTCCGTCAATCCACTGGTAGTCCCCCATCGGGACAAAATTAAGGCATGGTCGTAAAGGCTCGAAGCCTTCTCTCAGTCTTACAGCGATTTTGGCCGCCAGACTGCTACAGTATATATCAAGCGGAATCAAACTAAGCATGGTTTTCATTGCCGCTGTTGGTGTTGTTCTCATTGACCCTATGACTCCGATGCACGCTGCCCTCTGGATTTTGGAGAGGTTTGAAAAATGGTATTGCTTCTCAAGTACCATCCACCATACTAGTGAACCGTACGTGAGATTGGGTCTTACAGCCGCCATATATATCCAGTACACTAGAGCTGGTTTGAAGCCCCACATATTACTGAATTCCTTTTTGCAAGAATAGAAAGCTACGGTTGCTTTTTCTGACGCATTCGGCAATATTAGGTATTCTTTCAGTTCAAATCGAAACGAATTGTGCCAAAATTATTTATTTTTAAATAAAGATCCGGAAAACCTTCTGGGGAACCAGTAGCTGGTGGTAACAATATTGTAATATTCTTGCTGTGGTTCTTAAAATAAAACAGTCTTCTGTGTATTTGAACTGTTTATTTATAAACAACTATCGACTTCACTTTCGATATCCCTTAAAATAATCAAATCACTTTATTCTTTATTAATCCCAACTTAGGCTGTGTCTACAAACTCACTTTTAATCACAGTATTGTTTATTCTCTATAGCAATTTGCAAATAATGAACTCTCATAGTAATCGCTCTTATTCACCGCTATTTTCACCTCTATCTACTGTCTTTTCTCTGCTGGTGGTTAATGTATTTTTACCAAATACAAGAAGCTCTAGAATATTGTTGAATATGCTAGATGCCACTAGGGGTGAATTGTGGAATGTGAAATAGGGAACAAACTGCTGTGCATGATTGTTGTTTTGACAGATGGCATTAGTGTTACCACACCATGCTCGTTAGTAATGCAGTGTGAAAAGTACTATCTGTGGATGCTATAATATGATCCATTCAAGTGTGGAAGCCTGCTTGTTCTACATCGAAAGTGATATCAAGGTAGTTTTTTAGCCACACAATATGAATTTGGACTAACTCGTCGTCCTCAACATTTCATTAAGTCACCTCACTCTTTTCCTTTTTCGTTGTAATCTTAAATTCTTTCCTGTACCCTTTCCTTTCACTCCATGATTGGGTCTCTTTTATAGGGCTTTAAGGAACAGTCTTGGACAAAAAGCCACAATAGACAGATATAATTTTAAGGTAGTTAAGGGCTTTGTCTACCTAGGCACTATGGTAGGTGGCGCAAACAAGTGAAGTGGGAATTCAACCAAGTTGACTTGGGCAACTGGAGGCAGCTGGCTCGTAACCGTGCTGGCTGGAGAGGTTTGTTGGTTGAGGCCCAAGTCCACCCCGGACTGTAGCGCCACCTAAGTAACTTAAGGAACCGTCAGCTCTCAGCGGTGAAGAATAATGGTCCATATGAAACACTTTTGAGAACTTTTTTTGTGTACAAGGTGGCGCACGAATCGTGCTACAAAAACAAAACGTAATAACTTTTTTTCTGTGTGAGTAATCGGCGTTTTTTTTTTTTTATTTGGCAGGTTACTATTTAGATTTATTAAAATGAATGCTTGGGATACCGAAAAGAGGATTTGGATAGTGCAGCGGTACCTTGCTTTGCAGTCCTTCATTTCCGTCCAAAGGGAATTTAGGCGGGAGTTTGGAGGCACTCCCCCGAATAGATGGACCATTATGACGCTGGTAAACATGTTTGCCGAATCTGGAAGCATCGCATGAAGACCGTACCATCGAAATCCCTATGTTCGGGTTCAAGACACAATCGCGGCTTTAGCATCGTCAATTCAGGCATATCCAAGCGTTTCGACTCGAAACTTATCGGCGCAAATTGGAGTTAGCAGACGGTCATTACAACGGATAATTCATGATGACTTAAACTTGTTTCCGTACAAAGACCAAATTACAAGCAAGTTTAACCCTCTGGAGGCAAATCCAGAATTTTGTCAAAAAATGATTGAAATGACCGAAGAAGACAACAGCTTGATAAATTGCTTCTTTATGTCTGATGAGGCCCTTTTGGATCTAAATGGCAATGTAAACAAGCAAGATTGCCGTATATGGAGTGAATCTAATCCAAAAATACTCCATGGGACGGAACTGCACCCAGAACGAGTCACTGTGTGGTGCGCAGTTTCATCAAGGTGCATTGTGGGGTCATACTTATTTGAAGAAAACGGTGTAACAATAACTGTCTGTGGGGACCGTTATTTAAAGATGTTGATGGAGTTTTTTTTACCCACCGCGCCGAAGACGTATCCGTTTCAACAGCATTTAGTTCCAGCAAGATGAAGCAACAGCACACATAGGCACACCAGTTATGCCGGAGCTCCAAGGAAAATTCCAAACAAATTAATATCCAGAAACTTCACTTTGCGCTGGCCCCCAAGGTTACCTGACCTGACTGCACCGGACTTTTTTTTATGGGGTTATGTCAAGCAAGAGGTGTACAAAACGAAACCGAGGAATTTGACTCAATTGAAGCAGTCCATTAAAACAATAATTGAGGCGATCCCGACTTCAACCCTTCAGGCCGCAATGAATAATTTTCTGATCAGGTGTTGTATATGCGTGGATAAGCATGGAGGTTGTATAAAATAATATAATAATAATTAGTTATATAAAATAAAATTGAATTTTCTATACAACAAAAAAAAAGAAATACATTGAATAAAAAAAAAGTTATTTGAATTTCTTATTGGTGCGCCACCCTGTATAATGAAAGAACCCCTAACAATGCAAATTCAGCTCATACTCAGCTCAAGCCTTTATATATAATTTTCTCGCGAAAAAAGACAACAGATTGCGTGTAGATTAGATGGCCACAATGTTGAGTATGCGTACAATTTCGTCCCGCAAAACAGCATCCCATAGAAATGCAATGTATAATCGGCTTTAAAATTTGTATTGTACTTTTTTGGTTTCACTCCTCTGCAATGAAGTTTCATAGCAATGAATCCTTATAATCAATACTTGTAGTTAAGAACCTATTGACCCAAAAAGAAAAATGAATTATGTTTACAAAATCAACTTTTCCATCGAGCTCTCTGTCTACCTGAATTCATAACCAATCAACTGTTGCCCCCCGCCAAAAGCACCCTAAATATCTGCACACACTGGACACATCATGGTTTTAGAAAAAAGATTTCATTTTCACGAAATTAGTTTTAGAATCTAGGTTGTTACCATAAAAGGCCAGCCAGCTCCATTTCGCTCTATATGACCGCTCTTAACTGCATCCTCGGGAAAGTTTCATTAAAACTAATAGCCCAGTGTGCATTATGTGGCTTCGGACTTTTACTTTAATCAAGGCAATAAAGCGACAATTAACTTCAGTGCCACCTGTTTAAATGCACCAACACCAGGATCTCCTGCGTCTGGTGCTGGAGTTGCATTGCCAATCCCAGTGCCAGTAAAAATGAGCATTTCAGCTGAATTGGCAACTGGTTGGTGTGCATAGTTTTATTATTATTATTTTCCTTTTTTTTTTTAATATAATATTCAGTCACTTTTGAAATGAAAGGGAAGCTTCCAATATGCTAACCAACGCCGCACCGTTGAACCAATTGTTCTATTTTTTTTTTTTGTTTCCTTATTCGAATGATGCGGTTTTCGAGAATGGAGATGAACCATACCCTAAAAGCGCTCGACTACCTGGCGTACGACGTTAAAAACTGCAGTTTACCGGCGAGTGGAGTCGGAATGGGACCACCGTAAACGCATGGAATAGCACCCCAAATTCTCGGAAATTCTGCATAAAAATTTATTTGTCGTTGAGTGCAGGCCTGGTGTTGGTGGTGCATTAGTTACCGAAAGGGAGGTGGGAGTTACCATGCCGTCGTATGGTTTGGCAATTTATCATGTAGAAAATGCACAGCAATTAAACCGACAGTTTGGTATAGTGAATTTAATTCATTGGTTAACCAATTTGCCAAGCCGTAGATAACCGTGCATAACTAGCTGTGAGTTCATCCCTTAAACTGAACGCGCGGCTGAGGTAAGCAAGGGATAGCGAAAAAATAGGAATATAAATAATTAATTTTGTAATTGTTGTGCTGGAGATTACTCGTATATTGAAAATTCTTTTGGCGCGATGTACGTATACACGAACAAACGAATTTCAAATTAAAGCGTGGTCAATGCTGAAAGCTAGTTTGATTCACCACTAATTTCTATGTGGGATTCTACTGTTGCCAATTAAATCTAGTTCAACCATTTCGCCGGGACTCTGTGTAGTTGCTTTGTTGTTGAAATAGTTTCTTTTAAGTTTCTATTCGGTATCGCTTCCAAGGTGATTTTATATGGCACAAATTGCTGAAATATGTATATTTAACCTTCCATGACCAACCCCGAACTGAAACTCTTAATGAAACATTATGAGTTGTCCTGCGTTAACCACATTAATGCTACTATTGCCTTTGACATTTGATACTGTACTCGTAAAGTCCAATTCATATAGCCTACCTTAAGTACTCGTAGCAGGGGCATTCTAGAGGAACTAGTATGTAGTTTGTATCAAGGAAAACTATAATTGCATTTGGAGTGTTGTTTAGCAATAGGCTATTTAATATGATAAAAATAAATGTTACCAAGCCTAAAAAACTAATTTTTAGAATCATTCCTTTGAGATTTCTGAGCATTAGCAGGTAGTGTGTATGGCAGTGGGTATAGGTAGGTGGCCCGATCTTCTTCTTCTTCCTATTTCGGTGAGGTTATGATCCGAAAACAAGGGATCATAACCCTTCCGCTTCACCGCGTTTCTACTGATCCCCCTGTGGGATTCGTCTATTTGACCTCAGAAAATATCGGCAAGCCTCCCGATTTTGGATCACTCGGTTACTGAGGCGAATGAAATGCCGATGTCGCCGCATTTGTGTGAACCAGGCGTTTATAGGCCTACCTCTACTGCCTCGCGATGTCTTTGGAACGTTAATTAATATTGTCTTTTCAAATAATCTCTTCTTTGAACGATACCAGCTGAGCCGGTCGCGCTCTAGTAGGTTGTTCTATACATAAATTGATTACTTTAAACGGCCTTATTGCTTTTCAATTCATTCTCCTTCAAGATTTGTACACTTTTCCATTCGATTGAACCAGTTTTCGAAATATTTGTTCCACTCTAAAGTCGACACCCTAGAAATACGCTCTTTGAGCGCCTCTACAGTCTCTTCGGCATTGGCAAACGTTGACCACTCATTTTATTTTTGATTAGTTAGGACAAAAGAAGTCATAAGGTAATAAATCAGGAGAATATGGACAAGGGCTAATTAATTCGACATTTTTAAACTTCAACAATTGAATTGTTTGCGTGGCTATGTAAGAACTAGCATTGTCATGGAGGAGAATGACACATCGGTTTTTGTTTGTTTTACGCAATTTGTTGATGCCTTCTGGCAAATAAATTTGTATACACTGATTGGCATTAACAATCCTTCGATCCCCTAAAGCCACAGTAGCAACATGACCCGATATACGGAAAAAAACAAGCGATCTTTCTTTTTTTTGTTTTTTAAGTTCATCGAGAACGGGTCACTTTTGTCAGTTTTCGCTCAATTTAGAATATCCAAAAGCCTGATTTTGGCTTAAATTTGTGCTTTTACGGGTATATACAGGTTTCGTTTCCTGTAGCGAGTATTTTTGCACTATTTGACAACACAATTTGTTTGAACATCGGTCAGATTATGTGGAATCCATCTAGCACAAAGTGCTATATGATTCAGAAGCATGGATCTTGTCAAAATCCGATGAGGATACCCTTGGTTGCTTCTAGAGAAAAGTTATTCGAGTAATCTTTGATTCCATCTGAATAGACAGCGACTGGAAAAGAAGGTACAAGGCCGAACTACGAGTATACGGCATATGCAATGACATCGACAGCGTATTATGACTATCGGGATCAAGGCTAAATTCTCTAACATAAGCCTAATATTTGCTCATGCCCCCACCAAAGATTGTTTCTACGAGCTCCTCGACAAAACATGCGAGCAATGTCCTAAATACGACGTTAAAATCATATTGGGCGATTTTAACGCCAAAATAAGAAAGAAGGACGTCTTTGGTAGGGCAGTCGGTAAGCATAGCCTACACGACACCACATCTGATAACGGACTAAGGCTAATTGATCTCGCTGTGGAGGGAATGTCACCATAGCAAGTACATGGTTTCCTTATCTCGATATTCATAAGCAGACACGGCGGTCCAATGATCATGTAACGATCAACCAAATTGATCATATTACGATCGACGCAAGGCATGCCGAGCGGCCAGCATAGACTCGGATCATTACCTTGTTGTAGCCAAGGTACGAATGCGGATACGATCCAGGAACAATGTACGAAAGTTTTACCAAAAGGTAAAACAACGTGTCAGAGAAGCAATACCCGTACAGAAACCTGTAGATATGAAAATGGAAACCTCGTAGTAGAATCACAGTTGGTGCTGAGAATATGGAAAAACTACTTCTGCAGACTGTATAACGGCGACGAAGAACAACATCCCGCTGTCAGGTAGAATGAACCATTCAACATAGACGATGATAGTCAAAATTTCCGTTCACCTGACCAAAACGAAGTGAGGATAGCAATATCCAAGCTAAAATCCAACAAGGCTGCTGGACCTGATGGCTTACAGGCCGAACTTTTCAAGGCAGCTGGGGATGAACTGGTAGAGTGCATACACCAACTCATCTCTAAGATTTGGTCAGATGAGTGTATGCCTGATGAATGGAACCTCAGCATCGTTTGCCCGATCCACAAGAAAGGAGACCCCCTCAACTGCGCCAATTATAGAGGCATCAGTCTCCTCAACATCGCATACAAGATCTTTTCTGCGATATTGTGTGAACGCCTGAAAGCGTTTATTAACAGCCTGATTGGCCCCTATCGGTGGAGAAAACTCAAGTCCGAATCGATACTCGTCATCTCTTTATCGATTTCAAGGTCGCCTATGACAGTTTTGACATCCCTGTCAAACTTGTCCGTCTGTGCAGGATGACGATTGAGAACGCTCGCTGCTCCATCAAGGTTGGTAATGACCTTACCAAGACCTTTGATGTCAAAAAAGGCTTTAGGCAAGGTGACGCGATGTCATGTGATTTCCTTAATATTGTACTTAAACGGATTTTGCGGAACTCACAAAGCAACACCAGAGGCGCAACTGCTTGCATACGCCGACAAAAGCATTGAAGCAGAAGCGGGTTTAGCGATAAACAAGGACAAGACCAACAAGAAGGGACAATCAATACCGACGAATTGGACAGAACGTCACAGTGGGCAGCTATAACTTCGAGGTAGTAGGGGACTTTGTCTAGCTGGGCTCTGCTATAAACTCTACAAATGACATCAGCCCAGAAATCAAGCGAAGAATAACTCTTCCCAATTGCTATTTTTTTTTTTTTGCTAAAACGGCAATTCAAAAGTAAAGCCCTATCTTGAACAACTAAGAAAACCCTGTATCAAACCCTGATCATCCCATCCCAGTCCTGCTTTACGGCGCTGAAACATGGACTTTATTAAAAGAGAAAAATTCTTCGTAAGATATTCCGTCCCTTTAACGTTGACGGGTTTTAGAGGAAAAGATTCAATGAAGAACTATACGAGCTGTACAGCGACATTGATTTAGTTAAAAAAAACTGCTTATTGGACGTCTGAGATAGCTAGGACAACGCTCCAGCCCGCAGAGTCTTCGAATCTAATCCGGTGAGACGACGCAGTAGAGGGCCTCCTCGCCGTAGGTGGCACGCACAAGTTCGAAGGGACCTCGATCAACTTGGAGTGCTCAACTGGAGGCAATTAGCTAAAGACCAAACTAAATGGAGAGGCTTGTTGGTTGAGGCACAGGTTCACCTCGAAATGTAGCGTCGCCTAAGTAAGTAAGTAAATGACATCGACATAGTAAGAAGGGTTCACATACAGCGAATAAGAAACTATAATACACCTCCTATAGTGAAGAACATCAAAGCAATAATTTCGCGTTAAATTGCAATTTTCTCTTTTCCCTTGCCACAACCATAGTTCTTTTCATTAGCATTGCTTTGATCCACAACACTAATGTTTCGTCTACCCCGTATTGTTTGGCAGAGTCACACATGTAATCAAACATTGCGTTGTGTAAACCACCCTCAATGTCGATCGCATACTCTTTTTCGTTCAATTCTGACCACTAGATTTTGAAGCGAAGTCTCGCAGGATTTTCCACGCTGATAAGCATGCTGTATCTCAGATAATCGATACAGAAACTTTACCAGTCACTCCATACTCCTCAGTAAAAAGGAGGGAAGACTTAATTCAAACTCTTGGGGAACGAGTAGTCCTCATTACCAATTTTTGGTATGAACCACTCTGACTGTTCGTCAAGGTGTAGGAATATAATAGCAGTGCCAAACCAGCAGTAAAAATGACTTTTAGAGTAGTAAGCAACTTGTTAGATGTTAGTAGCACATGTGTCCTATTGTCTTGATAGTCCTTAGTAGATATCTTCACTAGCTTTACTAGAGCCTTTGGCCTATCTACCCTCCGTTTGCTTTCGTTGAGCTGTCAATTAGTCTCAAAATAAAATCTTAAGAAAAGTGCGTTCACGTCCCCCAGTGGCATTTATAATTTATCCCTTCAAATCAAAATGTATCTGCATATACTTTACAGATAAACAAGTTTGAAATCTACTGCAACCGATTTGAATTGTTCAGCAGGTATGCAGGCTTAATAAACTTAGACATTTCAATGCCATCAAAATATATACGTAAGCAACCTTGCAGTTATCCTCTATAGAGATGCAAAACTCCTCTCTGCAACGTTCAATTAAATCCAACGAAGCCGTAGATAACAAATTCCTATCTCCACTCTGTCTACGACAGATTATGCCATTTTCAAATGGCTTCATTCTTAATCCTTACGTATAATCTTTCTTATTTGAATTTTCAAAAACAAGTTTCTTCCACTTGAAATCATGAACTTTTCTCACATCAATAGACAATTTTCCAAAAGGAGCCTTTGTATGCATCTTGTTCATAAACACTTTGACTAATATTGCTAATGTTAATCAAGTGTAGACAAAGGAACAAAGTCAATATCATGCCCTTAAATCGACTAGATTCACACTCCCGCCCCCAGTACCTTGCGCAGGAAACCACTTGTGTGAGCATGGCAACCTCAGGGTGACATGAAAATGCTCCAAAAACACTTTCCAAATCCTATTGTTCATTCACTTCACTGCAATGCTGAACCAATTTTAACTACACAACATTTAAATTGAGTTGCAATAATGCTATAATAGTTCGTCCTTGCTGTTGCTCCTCCATCGTCCCACTATCTATCACAAATGAATGGAATCCTATTGCTGGGCAGTAGGTGCACTTGTATCTATTCAAAAACAGCATGGCGTCCCCTTACACGTTTCTATAATAAAACAATATTCTGTAAATTTACAAAATGGTTAAAAGTCTTATTCAATAATGGTGCCTTCCTGCCCACTTCGATCCTGCTGTGTAACTCTGTTCAGTGTTCTCAAGTTCAGGGAAGGAGGATTACCAGTGCACTGTAAAGCAGGATAAAACAAGGACAAACGATAAGAAAAAGCAATTGCTAGTCATGTGTCATATACGTGTTTACGAAAGTAGATATTGTATATGCCTGCACTTGCTCTGCAGAGGACAAGATGTCGGGTGCAATATTCTATCTGATTTGGCCAATTGTTTCGGCTGCCTTTATATTTGTGTATGTTTGTGAAGTGTATGAACATTATTAAGGACCCTGAATGGAAGGGTTTTTTGCGTCATTATATGAAACGTAGAAGAGATACATATCTATGTACACAATGGGACAGGTTAAGGGATTATGCAAAGCCAGTACACTGAAGGGGCTAAAATATCTCTTGACAATATCTCAGAGAATCTGAATATAAAATTCATGTGACGGAAATTGTAGAGCAAGAAGTATTCCTGAATATATTCATGTTTCCCAAATAAGCAGCATGGATGGTTGATGTACATATGTAAGTAACTGTGTAACATTTTGGGCAATTTTCAGAATTATGTATGATATGTAGTTCCTTAAATTGATGAGCTGTTTTTGCTTTTCGTCAGTAAGAAGTGTGAATAAGAAATCCTTCCAAACCATGTATGCAATCGTATTCAGATTACTGAGGTTGTAGATAAGCTTTCGCCTACATTTGTCTGAGACTTCTGAGGAATTTAATTCACATGCATACGAATATGTAGTAATTTTGAAGCGGACAAGTTTTCGTTCATCAAAGTGAATACATTTGCAACTGCCCTACATCCAGACCTTAATTAAAAAAATACTTAAAACCTTAAGATGCACGCTGATTCTGTTATATCTTGGAACTTGTTATAAAAAAGAGGCGAACGTACACTTCAAATAATTACCTTTATTATAGGTCTTTACACTTCGAGATCTTATTAATGACTGTCCTAAGTATGACAGTTTATAGAGAGCTTAACTCACTCTTATATTATAGATATATGATACATCCATGTATATTCATTCATATATAACATCTCCTCACTTAAGATATATTTTTAACAACTTCAAAGAAATTCTTATGGTTGACTAAAAGTAGTGTATATGTATATGTGTTATGTGTATAACTTAAACTTATATAATGATATACATAATTTTTTTTTTGTTTTTTTTTTTTTATTATTATATATTTACATAGTACTAAATAATTTATTCGCAAATAAATCTATCTTCTTCTTCTTCTTCCTTTTATCAGCGAGGCTATGATCCGAAAACAAGGGATCACAGCCCTCCCCCAAATAAATCTATCTACAGGTTTAACAACCCTGCCTGACCTTGTTACATAGCCTACTTCTTCAGTTGGTGCAGAAGTATTCAATTTGTTGTTATTAATGTCAGGTGGTACGTCAAAGTGTGGCGGTAGTTGTGTTGATTTATTTTGCGAAGTATCAAAAGGATCATAATTTGGCAATTTAAATTGAGGCTCATGTACGGATTTCCTTAGATGAAGTGAATTGCGTCGAAGTTGTTTATTATCTTCAGTACGAACGATATACGACCTTGGAGAACTATGAGGTCTCACTATTTGAGCAGGATGCCAAATTTTATTTCTTTGTATTACTACATTTTCTCCTGTTAAAAACTTACTTTCATTTATATTTCGAATGCGTTGGTCATGATATTTTTTATAATTATTTTGATGTTTTCTTGACATGCTTTGAGTAATTTTAACAACATTAGGTTTCAAAAAATCCTCATGTATTGGAACTTTTGTTCTTAAAATTCGACTCATTAAAAGCTGCGACGGCGTTGCACTAAAACCAGCAATAAAGCACTGTAAATATCTTTATTCTCTTCATTTGTTTTTCTAAGCAATTGTTTTGCTATATGTACCCCTTTTTCGGCCAAACCATTAGATCGGGGATATAAAGGGCTTGATGTTGTCACATTGATATTCCATTCATGAGCAAATGTTTTGAAATCAAAGGAGTTAAAAGGCATATTGTCACAAATTATTTGATTTGGAATCCCATGTGTTGAAAAAATATCTTTTAATACTGCAATAACTGATGACGTCGTTTTGTTCACTAGTTGTTTAATCTCTAACCATTTCGAATAATAATCGACCAAGACAAGATATGGCTGATTTTTTAAGTCAAGAATGTCACATCCAACTTTAAAGAAATGAATATCTGGAATTTCTTGCGGAATCAAAGCAAGTTTTGTGTTTGAACGCTGAAATTTTGTACAAACTCTGCAACTAAAAACTAATTTTTTAATGTCCGATGAAATATTTGGCCAATAAATACAAGTTCTCGCCATCGCCTTCGTTTTGGTTATTCCAAGATGGCCTTCGTGAAGGGTTTGAAGAAATCTTTGCCTTAATTTAAAGGGAACAATGATGCGTTTATTGAAAAACAAAAGATCATTTTCGACATAAATGTCGTACCGTATTGGCCAATATTTTTTAATTAAGAAGTCAACTCGCTTGAGCTCATTTGACCATCCTACTTTGCACATCTTTAACAATAATATCATTTCATTGTCAGATAACAATTCTTTTTTGATTTGATCAATGCGACTTTCTGATATTTCTACCGTATGCACTACTTCAGTAAGGGTACAGTCAACATCATCTGAATTTGATTGAATAAAATTTCTTGAAAGAGTATCCGCTATTAGCATGTCTTTTCCTTGCAAGTACTCGACAGTTAAATCATACTTTAAGAGTTTTAACTTCATTCGTTGAAGTCGATTAGAATGGACCTTGGTCACAGATTTCTGCATTATAGCAACAAGTGGCTTATGATCGGTCAACATTTTTACAGGTCTTCCATATATGTAGTAGTGGAACTTCTAGCACGCGAAAACAATTGCTATCATTTCCTTTTCGATTTGTGCATATGACGATTCTGCACTACTCAATGACTTGAATGCATAGCATACTGGTTTATTGTTTTGAAGCAAGCAACTACCTATTCCACTTTGTGATGCGTCTGTTTGAATAACAATTGGTGAAGACTCGGTAAAATTTTGTAAAACCGGTGCTGTTGACACTTTATTTTTAAGCACATCGAATGCTCTTGTATGGTTTTGCAACCAAAAAAACTTAACGTCCTTTTTTAAAAGTTCACGTAAAGGAGATGTTAGTTGTGACAAATTTGGTATAAAATTTCTTAAATAATTAACGAATCCTAAGAAACTTTGAAGCTCCTTTTTGTTTTTGGGTTTTCTCATGGCTTCTATTGCCTTAATTCTATTTAAGTCAATAGCAATGCCATCTTTCGAAAACAAATATCCTAAATACTTGACTTCAGTAAGCTTGTATTGCAATTTCATCGGATTAAATTTAATATTAAGTTCTTTTGTCCTTTTAACTACACCCTCTAAGTTATTGTCATGCTCAATTTCATCTTTCCCGAACACAAGAATATCATCAAAATAAATAAATGTTCCTGGCAGATGCCCGAAATATTTTGTATTTAACTTTTGGAAAAGTTCAGGAGCAAAACTTAATCTAAAAGGCAAACGCAAGAACTTGTAGCACCCATATGGAGTGCTGAAGGTGCATAGATCACTGCTTTCATGCTCTAGGGACACCTGCCAAAATCCATCTTTGAGGTCGATGACAGTAAAAAACTGCATGTGTTGAAGTTTACTTGTTAAATCTTCAACTCGTGGAATTTCAAATGGCTCTTTCTTAATGTTCATATTTAACTCACGTGGGTCTAAACATACCCTAACAGATTTATCGGGTTTTTCAACTAAAACAAGGTTATGGACAAAGTCAGTGGGATAGTCTACTTTTTTGATTATTCCCGCTTCTTCCATTTCTACCAACTTGGTTTTGACTTTGGACCTGAAAATACTAGGAATACGTCTTGGAGGCTTAATACTACCAGAAACACCCTCCTTTAGATAAATTCTGCATTTATCTGGGAAACAACCTAAGCCTGAAAAAACCTTCTTATTTTTGGCTATGAATTCCGCTTTTTCTTTTTCGTAGCTCAATCCCTGCGAATCGGTATTATTCTTTAGAGAAACCTCATTTACAACTTTTAACAAACCTAATTTTAAGCATGCCTTAAGATCTAAAATTGGTGCTGACTTTACATTAGCAATAATAAATGTGGACTTCATGCACACCTTTTTAAAACTAATTAATAAAAATACAATCCCCAGCACATCGATATTAAATCCTCCATAAGCCTCCAACTTCGTATCCGTCGCATGCAACTCAACTTCTTTAAAGCGCTTTTTAAATAAATCAACTGGTAGAATATTAACTTCAGAGCCCGTATCAATTTTAAAATTCACAATAATGCCACCAACATTAACATTCTCGAACCAACCTGACTGTTTGTTTTCTACAGAACTAACAACTACGGATTCAATAGAAAGGTGATTTACATTGGGATATTCATTGATACTTTCAGAGCTACTCGATAAATTATTATTTTCTAAATTATAAACTTTTCTATTCGAACAAACATAAGAAAAATGATTTAATAATCCGCACTTGTTGCACCGCTTTCCTCTCGCTGGACACATCGTAGGCTTATGACGATAAGAACACTTTCTGCAATTTATCACATGCTCTGCTTGATCACCCCTTCTGTTGTCGTTGCTAAATTTTTCCATTTGATTTCTTGCACGCCATTGCATGCCATTGCTGTTGCTGCCGCTTTCGCCTTCTCCTGCTGCGCCACCATCCGTTTTTGTCTTATTCCGTTTATATGAAAGCTTTTTGCTGACTTCGCTTACGGTTGATTGTGACTGCTGTACATCTCTCGCGTATTCATGGCTAATTTCCGCTACTCTGCAAAATTTGATTGCTGATTTTAACGTTAGACTCTCCATCCTCAAAAGCTTTTCTTGTGCATCTCCATCTCTTATACCTAACACAATGCGGTCGCGTATCATTTGGTCGGTAGTACTTTCTGTAGTACTGTTAAAATCACATTTTTGTGCCTGATTTACAATATCAGTAAGAAAATTGTCAAAATGTTCGCCAGGTTGCTGAACTCTAGAGTAAAATTTAAATCGCTCGTATATCACATAATTTTTTGGTTGGCAATGAGAATCAAAATGTTCAATCACTTTTGCAAACACTTTTCCATCAGCTTTATATTAAGGGTTTCGTAAATCTCAATAGCTTTTTCACCCATTAAATTTAATAGCATTGCGATTTTGACTTCATCTTTTATAGCTTCACCTTTTGTCGATGCTTGCACATATATCTCAAAAAGCTTTTTGAATTTTGTCCACTCATTGTTCACATTTCCGAAAGACATAGGACCTGGTGCCCTGAATTTATCCATCTTAAAGAGTTAATAACACAAGTCTTTAATCTAACTTTTCGTTTTTACGGCTGCGCCATGTTATATCTTGGAACTTGTTATAAAAAAGAGGCGAACGTACACTTCAAATAATTACCTTTATTATAGGTCTTTACACTTCGAGATCTTATTAAGGACTGTCCTAAGTATGGCAGTTTATAGAGAGCTTAACTCACTCTTATATTATAGATATATGATACATCCATGTATATTCATTCATATATAACAGATTCAAAATGGACTCAGAACGGCTCTTAGCCACCGAAAAGCATCTTTTCCTTACATAGGTTAAGTTAGGTTAGGTGGCTATCCTTCGTCATCGTTAGGATTCACCTAGACCAAATGAGGTCCATTGTATTACCACGTAAGCCGATTACTTCCGTTACTCATGGAACCATTTTGATTTTTGGACTAATTTCCAGATGCTGTTGATATCCGAGTCGACGATATCTGTGTGTTCCTCAAAGAATTAGTTTCCAAGCGTTTGTTTTTTAGCTGAGGATACTGCTGGGCAGCCACGAGGCAAATGAAAGGGGGATTCCTCTTCTTCTTCATCCATATAGCGTGGCGTGCCTCCCTAGTGCGGAATGACCAGTAACCAGTCCAACTAGGATACTTATGCGCGGTGTGCTGATTAGTAGCAGGAGTTTGGTTTTTGTTTTGTTGAATAGTGGCCATGTTTGTCTGACATGATTACATGTGTCAAGATTGCGCCTCTCTCATTGGCCTGATTCAGTACCGCAACAGAGATTTTGTATCTTTCGGCTTCCATGAGTAGATGCAACCTCCCTTCCGCAGTAGACAGCTTCTTTTTCGTGCCATTTTTAGCTAATTCGTCTGCTCTGCAGTTACCCGAAATATCCGAATGACCAGGAATCCAGCACAGAGTGAGGTTGTAATAATTCTATATCCTATTTAGGGATGCGCGACATTGTTTACCAATTTATTGTAGATCTTATTATTGGTGATTGGATTGCTTTTAAAGCCGGTTGGCTGTCGGTGTAAATGACGATGTCCGCATTCCATACCGATCTCATCGACAGCCATTCAGCCGCTTCACGAATAGGCTTAACCTCCGCTTGGAATACACTGCAGTGATCTGGTAGTCTAAAAGACTTTTGCATATCTAGGGTTGCTGAGAAAATGCTTGCCCCTACGATATCCTCTGTTTTACACCCATCGGTGTATATCTCCAAAACGGAATTATTTAGGATAACATTCTCCACCCAATTCTGTCGACTGGGAATGTTTGCGTTGTAATTAATATTGAAGTCTAGTGTCGGTGTTAAGTAATGTGTAACTTCTAATATGTTGTTGAATAAGCTTACGATTTTGGCATGCCCTGTATCATTACTGATCCACTGTGATGATTCTTTTAGTCGGAAAGCAAAGCCTTATATACTCGTAACTTATCAGCTTATAAATTGTCCTCACCAGTCAGTGCGTACGCCGAGATCGTATCCAACCATGCTTTTATTCATTATCAGGTATCACCATCAAACAATGGGGTACCAACTAAGCTTTAAGGCTAAGAAATCTTAGCTATCCACCGTCTTCCAAAGTCACTTACGATGATGAGTCGAATTTAAATGAGATTTTTTCTATCATCGCCACACATGGCTACTCTTTTGCATACCGCGTTTTTTTTACTTATATATTTTTTTTTTCAGCGAATGGACAACTTTATGAAGCCGATTTTGCACAAGAAAAAAACAAGGTGGTCCTGGAGTCATTTGCACCCAAACTCGTAGACTTGATTATTGGGTGAAATCGTTGCCTTCAAAACCATCCATCCGTCCAACCACCCGAATAGATGCCGATCACAAGGCCTCAAGTCGCATTGCGATAATCGGTAAATTACTGACAGCACAAAATATGGCTTGGACCAGTAGCCCAAAAATTAAGTTCGTAATGAAGTGCTTACGAATAGCACCAGCAACATCAGCGAGCTACTGCTTCCACTCATAGGGAGAGCTCGGGAAGGTGAGAGGGTTTTGACGAGTAGAAAAAGAGGATGCTCGTCAAGCTTCCTAAGAAAGAAAATTGAATGGAATGCGGAAACTAGAGCGGTATCTACGTGCTGCCTGCTGTAGCTAAGATATAGCTAAAATCATCCTGGATCGAATTAAGCAATATCTCGAAGACACACTCGATACACACTATGTCGACAACATCAATACCCTGCCGATTATCATTGATCAGTGCGTGGAATATCGATCGCCACTTCACCTGCTGTTCATCGATTTTGAAAAGGCGTTCGATAGTGTCAACAAGGAGTTTAGTTGGTGTGCCTTACGAAGGAGGGGTATTCCCGCTAAATTGATTGCTATTATCGAAGCTAAATACATTCGATGAGCTGAATGTCATGTTATGCACAGAGAAAGGTTGTCTGAGGAATTCGAGATCTAAAGTGGGGTAAGACAAAGCTGTATTCTTTCACCAATACTATTTCTATTATTGATTAACGATGTGCTTTGTGCAACTTTGTCGACGGGAAACGAACGATGGACTCGTACATGTCAACTGAAACATCTTTACTGCGCTGACGTAGCAGCCTTAGAACAAACTCATTGGCTCAAATATGCATTGTTAGACAACCAGTAGAAAAGTGGAGGATTTCCAGTATCTTGGGAATATTGTGACGACCAATGGTGGAACCGAACTGCATATAGCCAACAGAATCACCAAAGCAAAGTCCGCGTTCGTGATGTTGTCCAAAATATGGCGAAGCAATTCAATCAGTTTCAACACCAAGCTAAGACTATTCCGCTTCAACGTTGAATTCGTGCTGTCATATGGATGCAGCACGTGGAAAGTAACCATCACTATCACGAGAAAGCTACAGACGTTCGTTTACAGGTGCCTGCCCAACATCTAAAGGTTTTTCTGGCCCAACTGTGTCTCCAACTTCTTCTTCTTCTTCTTCTTCCTTTTATCAGCGAGGTTATGATCTGAAAACTAGGGATCACAACCCTCCCACTTCACCGCACTGTGTCTCTAACGAACGACTTTATTAAAAACCTCAGAACACATGTTATGGGAGCGTGCAGCTCTCTGTAGAATTAGGAAAAGCTTTTCCCTTAAGGAGATCATATATCCAACAGACTTAAGGAACTCCTCCGTAGCTGTAATTACTGTTTTTAAAAGGAGAGTAGAAGTACTGCTGTCTCAAAAGCTGGCTCCTGGCACAATTGATCTTTCTGGTCGCAGTGCCTATACGCCGTATAGGCGTAGCCACAAATTTCTAAAAAAAAAGTAAGTACTTGACGTACTAAGGGACGCGTATACAATGTTACACTGCTTTATTGAGTTTTCAGAGGTCGTCAGCAATAAATCCATCCACATCCGAGGCTTGTGGTTGCTTCGTAACTAACTTCTTTTTTCATGACAGAGCAGTTACCCCGAAGCAAACCCCCAACCTGGAAAGCCAGGTCCTTAGTTTGAATCCCTAGGGCGAGGAGCCGGTTGAAGCGGTCCGTATAGGCCTGAGCTTCAGTAATATCACATATAAGGTGTTTACTAAATAAGTGCAACTACAAACGCCGCCTTTGATTCCATCTTAGGAATTCTTCCGCTTCCGCCTTGATTCAAGGAAGAGTGCCTTAGTGGAAACACTCTCCCCGTTCATCTCTAATTAGCTACCCAAGAACCTTCCACGTAGATCAAGCGTGACGATGACGTCTCGGGACACTTATTAGGAGGTTACTACGACAGTTTATGACAACACAACGAACTTTCACTACAAAACTAAATATGTTTCGACTGAGTAACGACTCATTTGACTATCTTCTATAAGAACGGACTAATGAGGTGTGATTTGGATTGTGTCATTAGACTTGTAAAGTGAGATGACTATCCCTTGCCAATGATAACAAACATACATAGTGTTCTTGACAAACCATTGCTTAGAAGAAACAGTGAAATGATCAGTTCTATGAGTGTATTCAGTTTATACCAGAGACGCGGATATTAGAATCCTATTTAGAGAGCACAAAAATATTGAAAGGATCCAAAGTATGACTGAATTACAACAGAGTAGGATCCATGTTCCCTGTCTACCAAGGGAACATGGATCCTACCGGACATAATAACATTGGCAAACCTTCACCTCGAGAACTCCGCTAAATAGAGAGGCCAAGAATCAGATAAAATTAAGAACGGCCCCGTTTGGTACCTTAAATCTTAGAGAAAGTAATGAAAGCACATCCCACTATACGTATAAAATATTTAACGGTATATCTCATATTTGTTACTAATCACTTGCTCAGTTTAATCTTTTTGAAATTTTTCACCTTCCTACGCAATAAAGAAAAAAAAACGTACTGCCCTACTAATAGTCGAATCTCCAAGTCATATAAAGGAGCTCCTGGAAATATTTGTTGATAAGAAGGAGCCTAGACTGGATTGTATATCAAAGGGATCGCTACATAGCTAGCGATTCTCAAAATATTTTATAATGGTTATCTGCCTACAAGAAGACGTAAACGCTTAGATCATCAGTACGGATTCGGAAATTCCGGTTAAAATTAGATACAATAAAAAGGGAAACAGACATCATAGGAAAACGATTGAAAGTAGAAGATACAATCAAGTTACAAGACTATTAGATCTCCGCTCTACCAGACCCAAGTGACAATTATAACAGGTTTCCATTTGTAATTCGTAAAATAAATGACAAGCTTACGGAATATTTTCTTTCAAACATCCCCTGCAATGGTAATGAATCTAGGTTGGGTATACTTCTAGAGAAGTCTATCTATGGATAAGGGGTCTTTTTTTTTTAAGTGCCAAGGGGTATGATAATCTTCTAAATATACTAGTAGCCCGGACTGATAGCATGCACAATTCGCAAACCCGATTGCTAGGATTGCGCCTACGAACTAATGCACACCCTGCAAACTACTTCCATTCTTCCCGCGGGAGGACTGCCGTTAGGTATTACTTCGCGGGGCTGGTTAGCATATCATGCTATTTATCTTGCATGAGCTTCTTCTGCTTATGCAGTTCAATTTGCACATTCACTGTGTATACGCCAGTTTCTGTTACTGCTGATTTCATTTGCTGTGTTCCAGGCTTCATTCGTCGTCAGCATGAATGTTATTAGTCCTCTCAGAGTCATTTGGCCGCCAGTTTCTCTCTCTTATATGTTTCTGGCCGTCGTATACATTCGGCATTCCATTAAAACATGTTCCGCGTTCTGGATTTTGCCTTCACAGTGCGGGCAGTATGGGTCATCCACGTATTTGTATTTCTGAAGATACTCTCCAAAGCATCCGTGCCCCGATAGAAACTGTGTCATGCAGATGTTTACTTCTCTGTGTTTCCTCTACGTTGCGGATCAACGTATGGGTCCATCTTCCTTTGGGTGTGGTGTTCCACCTGTTGCCAAGTCTATCGGCATTAGACCGCAGATTACGCTAATGACCTCCGCGGACACCGCCCGAAAGGCACAGCACACTCTTAGCGATGCTATTCTGTGGGCCGAGTTCATCCGTTTCATGTACGTTATCCAATACGTCGCTGGTGCCCACATGGGCGACGTGTACATAAGGATAGACTTGCTCACCGTTGCTAGCAAATTTCTAATTGACTGCCTGGCTCCTTCAACGTTTGGCATTAATCTTGACAGTGCCGTTACTGCCCTGGATGCTCTCTCGCCTGCATACGTCAGATGTTCTTTGAAGTTTAGCCTGTGGCCCAGCAGCACTCCCAGGAACTTGGAGTTTGACTCGATGGTTTGCTCACCGACCTGTATAGTAAGGTGTTCTACCCTTGTTTTGCTACTTGTTGGGCTTCTGTATTTTGATCTGCCAGTTCCAGATCCGATGCCTGTAGCTATGCACTCACGTTTCTTATTGTTTCGCTTCAGTTTTCGGACACTTTTTCTAGCGTTTCTGCTACGACAATTACTGCAACGTCATCAGCGTAGCCTATGATTTCTACTCCGCTCGGCCTTGGCGTTCTTAGTATGCCATCGTACATTGTATTCCACTGGACTGACCCTTGGGCAACTCCTCCCGTGATTGTGTATGCCTTAGGCCCCTCTTCCGTGTCATAATGAAGGGTTTTCTCGCTGAAGTAACTGCCTATTATTCTCAGCAGATAGTTAGCTATATGCAGGTTGCTAAGCGCTCTAACTATGCAGCTCCAGCTGGCTGAGTTGAATGCGTTTTTGACGTCGAGTGTTACGACGGCGCAATACTGCTTTCTCCCTTCTAGCCATCTTTGTCCTGCAATAGCTTCCCGCGCAATGTCGCACACTGCTTTTGCCCCTATGGTGCTTCGTTTCTTTCTAAAGCCGTACTGTCGGGTAGAGAGCCCGAGCCTTGTACGTATTATTTTTTTTAGCACTTTGCCCAGTTGCCAAGCATGCATAGCGGCCTATATATATTTCTGGTGGACCTGGGTCAGGCGCTTTAGGGGCTACAGTCAAATCATTTGTTGTTTAATCTGCAATTTAGAAAAAAAGTCTTCACCATAAGTCAAAATACATTGCATTACTCACTTTAAGGTAAGAGAAATACAAATAAATTTTAAGGATTTCTCTGTTCAATTTGCAGCAATTTTAATCTGTCTGTTAATACAATCATAATAAAACTATAAAATTAAAATTTATTTCAAGTAATAATTAACAAAATCGATTTTACGTCATTCTCCTTCGTTGAAGAGATTTCCTTCATCATTGTATTCTTCGTCATTGCATTAGTTACGTCCGTCTGTAAAATATAGTTAAATATCATTTGTAAGGTGCATACATATCAGCGGATGTGAAATCAAGATATACCTAATTCAAATTCTTTTTCAGTTGACGGTTGAATGATGACATCATTTACAAATGCTGGTAGCTGATCTCTTTCGAACCACATAAAATCATAACTTCCATTGTTTTCTAGCCATCCGTTCTGCTTCGATACCAAAGCAGTAGGATTTTTAGAAAAAACATTGTTCCAGATAGAAGTTATATATTGAGCGCGTAACAGCTGTTGGCGCAGTTCAGATCGACAGGGTGGCAAACTCGAAGCATCGAAACTTTTGAGCTTAGCGTCAAATAATTCTTTTAGATCCTTTACTTTACACGTATTATTAAATATTTCGAATCTTGCGTCGTCTACCGTTTCCGTATATCTGATGTTATACATGTGACACAGAAAGATTTCAATAACTTTAAAGGTCGCTTCCCTTAAAACAAAATCGGTTTCTCCTAGCTTAGCGAACGCTGTTTGATATTCTAAGGATTTTTCCAATAGTTTCCACGGTTTTAATTTTCCTTTCCTAAAAAATGCTGGATTATAATCGCATCCAGTTGTCGCATGAAAACCTGGCAAAGAACTTGAAAGTGGTTCTTTTAAGGAAAGGTATAATTTGGATACATCAATATATCGTTGATAGTTCCCAACACCAACCTCCATTGAAATCTTTATTGAACTTTTCAGATTCTTCATATTTCCAAGAAGTATTACAAGTACATCCGTATCAGAGCATCTTACCAAAATATTCGGTTCATCTTTTACCTTAGTTATGTGATAAATTATTTTTGTATCCGCTTCTTCATGTTCTTCACAGGAGTAAGTGTTGTCAATTAGTTTTATTATTTTATCATTATGGCATTCAAAGCGATACCATAAATCATAATTGAACTAAATTGATTTGTTGCCTATAAATAGTATTAGTTCATCACTCTCCCAGTGTTGTACTAACAATTTTACTAGAGCCACTTTTAACTTGTTATTTCTAGGTTCCTTAATGAAATCAGAAGGCCGTATTTGGTCAGGTCCTGAAATGTCATATTCTTATTCAGTGCCGTTTCTTGAATTGTGCTCATAGTCCTTAATTGATGGCGAAAAATAACGATCGACCGCGTGACCATTTGCAAAATTTTCTTTGATATATTTTCAAACGCTTTTGGAATATCTTTCATCAGATGCAACATGAAAAATCCATCGAGAACAACAACCTCGATATTTGTCGGTGCTTGACTGTTTACTCTCTTTTCCAATAATTTAATCAAAGCAGATTTGTCAGTTTTGCTTATGGTTCCATCTAAATGACATAGAGCTGTTGGGACTGCTGTCAAGGGACACGATAATACCTTAGCAATGTCTATATTCTGTTCAATTGGTACGTCCAACGTTATTTTCCAGACAACGGACGTAACTATTGCAGTGGCGAAGAATCCAATGATGAAGGAAATCTCTTCAGCGAAGAAGAATGACGTAAAATCGATTTTGTTAATTATTACTTGAAATAAATTTTAATTTTATAGTTTTATTATGATTGTATTAACAGACAGATTAAAATTGCTGCAAATTGAACAGAGAAATCCTTAAAATTTATTTGTATTTCTCTTACCTTAAAGTGAGTAATGCAATGTATTTTGACTTAGGGTGAAGACTTTTTTTTCTAAATTGCAGATTAAACGACAAATGATTGGACTTACTGAAAATAAAAACCAAAAAAAAAATCTCTTATGTTAATTTAAGTGAAGAAACATTATGAGCAGAAAAAGTATTTGGCTCATTTCAAAATGTTGGGCCTTAAAATCGAATACTTTCGGAAATATAAATGTTAGGACTAAACTTAATACACGGTCTTAAAGATCTTTAGATAATCTTTCAGAATCAGTTGAAATATTCTTAATTATTTACATATTTTTGAAGATATGCAACAATTACTTATAAAAACCACTGAAAAGGCCCCTCACGCACAATGCGCTTTGACGCGCTCTGGCAAGGTGTTGCGACCGGAATTTTGCTCTGGCATTTCAGTTCTAGATTCAACAGCATATACTAGATGATATACCAAAATTTGAGTGTGGGCGAATTAACTTAAAAATTGGAGTTTCTGTTACATATTTCGGGCACTCTGGCAGGGGTTTGCGACCGCCCAATCGCTCTCATAATTTCACTACAAAAAAAAAACAAATATTTGGCGCAACAGCTCTTTAAAGTGCCAGGGCCTAGCTTCTCGCAACCACTCATGCCGTGTGCGTTATATTTTTCACACGAATGAAAGGGACCTACAGTGCCGAATCCGAATCCGAACCGCGATTTGAGAAACTTTTTCGTGACAACAATACTCTCGGATGTTTGTCAGACGCTCGCCAGAGGTGGGACCGTGAAAAAAACTTTTTTTGGTGTTTTCTGGGATTCGAACTTGGAACCTCATGCGTAGTGATCCGACACAATAACCACTTACGCCACGGCGCCCACGTAATTTCACTACACAATATGATTTTTAATTGCGATTCATCAAACAAGGAGTCAAATTTGACGCTATAATTTTTTTTTGTTCCACCATTTTTTACAACTTTGAGGCACTGTAGCCCCTAAAGCGCCAGGCCCAGGTCCGCCAGAATTTCACATCCGTGATGTATCCGAACACGACAACCAAAAAATAAGCGAAATTTTGTTGACGAAATAATCATGAAAAAATTTCACCAGCTCTTAGTCTAATATGCACATACCACATTTGTACATTCAACATCCTTATAGACATTCCTATCTGTCAAACCTAAATTAATTAAATAATACCTGGAATCGAAAACCCGAATGCACTCCAATATCGCGGCTTTTATAATAAATCTTTAATGGAATGCTAGTGAAACATTCATACCCAACATGGAAATTATCCTTTACTGCGCGTCAGTGCCGACTGGATTATAATTAATGTTTTGGCAATTTACTTAAAGAGTAATGTAATTTATGTTACTTCATGTCGTAATCGTATTCAAAAAAATATAATTAATTGAGAAAGGTATTCTCGGCATTGGCAGTTGAGGCTCTTTGGCTTGAGGATTTATTTGAAGAATTGCTTTTGGCTTGACCCTGCCCAATGGCTGGTGTGGATTTCTTTGTTGAAAATACGTCAAAAAGTTTTCAAAAAAATATCTTCGGGGCGGTATTCTGCCTCTGCAGCAGATAGGGTTAATTTGTTTTGATGTTATCTGAGGCATCAAAAGTCTATGAGGAAGTTCCTGAACTAAACACACAAGTTCCAAATATACTGGTTCACAAGGCTTTACCTCCAATTGGAGTCCTTTGTCTAGGACAATTTCCACAACCAAAACAGTGGAGAGCGAATACCAAGGCGACGTCAATGATTAAAAAAACGCAAAGAGTGATTTTCGTGGAGCGCTTTACGCACTCGATTTTTCCACAATATTGTAAAGGGCACATTTGTACGTGTCTCCCACAGACTTGTGTAGCCGCAAGGACTCAAAGAGTCAATAACATATGCGAGGACATGAATGTCACTACAAAAATAAAAATCCCAGCTGGCCTGAGTGAAGAAATTGAAGTTAAAGTAGAAGTCCTTCAGAACTCAGCAATATGTCCAACTGTGTTTAGCCCGGTTTTGGATAACCTCTCCAAGAGCATTTATGGTATATACCATAGCCATGGTGAATATTATATGCAGACGATGGAAGGAAATATCAGTAAACTTAGTTATAAGGTTTAAATATCTCGGTTCTGTACTTCGCTTAGATGCATCCGTTCCTGCTGATGTAACTCATAGGATTAGCACCACTTGGATGAAGTGGCATTCCCTATTCGGGGTTATATACGATCGGGGAATGACAATCAGAACAAGGAGTAAGGTGCACAAGACAACTGTAAGACCAGCAATGTTGTAAGCTCACGGATGAAAATCAAGTCCCAACGAAATGAAAATGCTCAGATGGGCGAGCCATGAGGAGACCAGAACGAAAAGTTTTCCGAATACCAACAAATCAAAGAGCCCCCCACGGGCACCATGGTGGGCCATTATCTCAAATAAACTGTGGAACAAATGACAAACGCTGGACTTTGCGTCATACTTGTAGACATTTTGCCTGAAGTGTCATTATTTCCTTGTTCCACGCGTGATGCCATCCTGATGTTAGTTCCTCTAGGCATTGATGCATTGCATTGATGGTGCCACTACGGGTTAGATCACCGTTCAACATCTCTTCGAATTTATTCTTGTAAGATCTGTCATTCCGTTTCGCACCAGTAAGTTTTGGGAGCTGGACTGGTTTCTTTTCACCATCACTTGGTGGTTGCTGTGTGAAAGGCAAATCTGGTCTAGGTTGGATCAGCTACGTTATCGGCACCCTCACTGTACGCTATCTGATGGATCAACATGCTAAAAGGTTGGTCCTCCTTTCTGACGACTTCTGCAGGAGCTGTATAGATAAAGAGGAGCAGGAAACCCTTCTTTACTTCTTATGCACATGTCTCCTCCTTTGATAGTCTCGGCGAACTGGTGTTCTTTCTTTTGTATAATCTTCTCTCAGGAAAGGTGAACCTACATATAACACTATAACAGCGCCCAGAGATATCTGCAGATGTCTATTGACCCAGTTTGTTCTTCCTCACGGCAATTCCATCAGTTTAAGTCTATAGTTGAACAGCGCTTTCGAAAGCCTTGTGAAGTTCGATCTTCTTTGCTCTGATTGATTGGAGCGTCACTCTCCATTTTCTCTGTTCTTGACTGCGATTCCATGCTCATAATCCGTGTTCAACCACGGTTTCCTGGCGACTACCTTTTGGGTGGAGTGGGGTATGTATATTTCCATTGCAAGCAGAATCACCTCTCTATATTTCACGATACGTCCGAAGATAGTCTTAAGTGTAAACTGATGAGCATTCGAGGCATGGCGAGTATTGCGGTTAAAACGAAGAAGGGGAGGAAGGCTATTGGCTATTTCAATTGAACATTTTCGGTGGAAATATCGATAAAACAGGGATAGGCAGGAGACATTACGACGGTGTTTGAGCGAAGCCAATTTGCTCGCAATACTCCTGTCTCCTATGAGTTTTATCGCGCGTTTTTGTATCCTATCTACCAAGTCCAATATGGCTTTTAGTGCACCTGACCAGATGTGAGCATTATACTCTAACTTAGGGCGAATAAACGCCTTATACAATGAAGCCAAATCAGAAGGGGTGAAATATTTCTTACACTGCTTTAGGAAACCTAAACATTTCGTTGCATTCTTGGCGATTTCGAATACATGGTCATTCCAACATAGTTTGTTGTTGACATACATACCGATGATGGAAAGTCTTTCAGTTTCAACGATGAAAGTGCCGTTCATGGATAATAGCCGATAAGTAGGGTTTTCGCTTTAATGACAGAAGACAGCATTGAGTTTTGGAAGGATTAAATTCCACTCTATTGGTTAAGCCCCATTTAAATATGCTGTCAAGGTCGAAATTTAATGTGTTTAACATACGTTGTCGTTCTTCATCCACGGCCGGAGAGCAGGGTCGTGAGTTTGGGAACGAATATGAAAAACTGAGGGTACTGTCATCAACGAATGAATATATTGGATTAGAAGTTGCAGAGAGAAGATCATTTATGAAAATGAGGAAGAGAGTCGGAGACAAAACAGAGCCTTGGGGGACACCAGGATTTGAGATGCAGACTTGAAGCCGTCCAAAACAACTTCAATTGAACGGCCCGAAAGGTAATTTTTAACCCATAGAAGAAGTATATCATCGATCTCAAATGCAGGCGTTTTCGACAAGAGAGCTTGATACCAAACTCTGTGAAATGCTTTGAAATATAATCGCAATAATTGGTTCCACTTATCGTTGAGTATGACATCAAATTACCAGTGGACCTGTTACCACGAAAGCCAAACTGCCGGTCATTGAGGAGCTTTCGTTATTCAAGATATTACATTAGCTGACAGTTTATCAGCGTTTCCATAACCTTGGCAAGAAGGGACGTAAGTACAATGAGTCGGTAGCTGGAGAGAGAAGAAGAATCGCCTTTTTTAGGTACGGGCTGGACAGATGCTGTTTTCTACTTACTCGGAAAGAAACCTGAAGAGTGGGATCAGTGAAAAAGCTTACGCAGTGGTTTTGCCAACGAAGAAGAATACCTCTTCGGAACAATAGGGGGTATACCATTTGGATTTGTGTATGTTAAGACCTTTACGTACTCCTGCAACTGTACGAGTGCGAAAGTGGACTTGTCCCATGGAAAATTCTACGACCTCAAGTATAGGTGGAGACAAAGCACTATCTGGCAGTGTGCAGCAAAAGTGGGCAGCGAACAGATTAGCTTTGTCTAAGGAGCTGACAGCTGATACATCATTATGAACGAGCGTCGGTATAAATGACGAGGCTGGATTCTTAATGTTTATTACAAACGACCAAAGGTTTTCACTACCCCTGGGACAATGTTGTATTTTTTGCTTCAACTTTTGGTCGTGGGAGAATTTAACATGATTAATGCGGGCATTGCAGTCATTTCTAGCTCGTTTAAACTTTTTTCGGTTTTCCTCAGTTGGGTTGGCCTTGTAAGACCGAAAACTTAATTCCTTTAACTTAATAGCTTCTTTACAGCTCAAGTCATACCACGCATTTTCCTTGGATCTGATAGGTTTTATCCTGTGATGGATATAAGTTCTCATACCTAGGAGAATTGTATTAGTGATCATATCAGCCAGTCCACATCACTATCGAGGAAGCATAGCGATCAGTTAAAATTTCTAAGGAACTAGTTTAATTCATTCCAATTGGCTTTATCGTATAGCCAAACTGTTCTTTTTGGAGTTTGTTCTTTAACTTTGTGGTTGGAGTACGAGAAATTGGCCGATATGACACAGTGGTCTGACGAACCTAGAGGCGATAATTCATTTACCGTGTATTTATTAGGATCGTAACTAAAGAACAAGTCCAGAGTGTTGGCGGTATGACCAGTTATGTCCGGAACACGTGTTGGCTCATTCACAAGCTGGGTTAGGTTATTTACCTGAGAGCGAATATCAACATACCTTCCTTCGGCTGTTGTCTGTCCAGAGTGGCAAATCCAATTAGAATTGTGGACATTGAAATCGCCCGCAATGACGATTTAAGAATGTGAGCACAGTGATACAATTCTTAGGATGAAATCTGCCAGCGCATCAAACTCATTATAAGTTAAATTGCTGTCAATATTTGGACTTCTAGAAATGAAACAGTAGTGGTACATACCTCCTTCGTAAAATGGGCCAGCATGTGGCCTGAGTGAAAAGGATAATTCATCACATCAGTAGTGGATTAACTGCCTACGGACATGGAGTTTCAGCCACAAGAAATTTGATTCGGAATTGGAACATTGGCCGTATAGCGGGAGAATTTGGTAGGCTACATCACTACGTATATAGACGACGAAATGGTGGAAGAATAATGGCTCAATGCTTTATCCAGGCAGATTGAATTCCGATGGATCGGAATTTTGACCCACTTGTGTTTCACAAAGAGCCAAAACGGCTGGTCTATATTTGGCAGCGTGGACGTACACAGAAAACAAATCGATCTGAGCGCACGAATGTTGCTCAGATCTACTCTAAAATTCCTTACCATTATAAAGAACAGACACAGAAAAAGACAACTCCGATGATAACTAAGCCGATATGATACTTAGACTTGTGTGTTTGACATGGTTGAGCCCATCTCGAATAGGAATCTTGTCCAACCAGATTTGTTGCAGAAATTTATGATCATCGACTTCGGTATGTCTGCCAGTTCTTGTAATTCTACAAAGAAAGGTTTGCCAAGTAGTTTTCGATGGAGTCTGCTGATGACTGGATAAGGACAAAGAAAGTGGTTGGTGTCCGTCTCAAAGTCCGGGTCGCCACAACATTTTCCTATCTACCGCACCGCAGGAGCACCGCAACTGCACTACAGCTGCATTGCAACGGCACCGCAACTGCATCACAACGGCACCGCAACTGCACAGCAGCCAGACCGCAACTGTCCCGCAGAGGCACTGCAACTGCACCACGGACGTTGCACATCTCCCACGCACTCTCCTGCGTGAAGTTTCCTGTTAGCTCTATACAGCGTCTGACTCTATTGTGTGTGCCCTAGGTTTCTATAGTGAAAGGTGCCCTAGTTTTTCTCTTTTTGAGATATATTCACTTCAAAAGGATAGATGGAATCCTTTATTCTTAAAGAAACAAAGTAAGGGGAAAGTCCTCTGCAAACATCCAATTTTTAATCAGAAGTCCAATAACTGAAATAGTTCTATCTAGAAAAAAAGTTGTCTCTTTTTGTGATTCCCTAGGCTGGTTCCTAGTGTGCCTTACTGTAAATCCATCATTGAATGCGCTCCTTAGGCCCCTAAATGCAAAATCAGAACTGCAAACTAAGCCAAAGATCGCGCAGAAGAAAGTAGGCAAACTAAAACTACCGGGTACAGAGCGTAAAAGGGTGAGGGAAAGAGTGACAACAGAAAAGTCATCGACGTCTGTTCTCAAAAGAAACCATACTGAAAAGTTACCATTGGAAGAGCCACTGGGTAATGACCCTCGTACAGCAGGAATTCAGACTTTCGCTCAGGCCACGGCATTCGAAAAACCAAAAAAACTTTGAAATTTCGACGGGGCGAATAGGCGAACCCCACAGGCGGATCAGTAGAAATGCGGTGAAGTGGGAGGGTTGTGATCCCTTGTTTTCGGATCATAGCCTCGCTGATAAAAGGAAGAAGAAAAAGAAGGGCCCTGTCTCTCACGTTTTCTCAGTTATTCTCGCGAAACTTGAAGAACAAAGCATAAATGGAGTTACTCTTGATAGACTGGTTAAGCTCGAAAATAATTCACGGAAACCTCAACTAGAATATGAATGAAAAACGAATTTTAAAAATATGTACTTGGAATGCAAACGGACTTTTGCCAAAACTTGACGAATTGGAAATATTCATGCGTGCAAAAGATATTGATATTTGCTTGATTTCTGAAACCCACGTAAAAAAAACGATTCGCATTTCAAAATAAAATGCTATAATGATTACCACGCTTGTCACCCTTCGGGAAAAGCGAGAGGCGGATCATCGTTATTTATTAAAGACTGCATCGAACAATCCGATGACCTAAAGATAGAGCTTGAAACTTTACCACTGTGCACGATTCGAGTTAAAAATAGTCAAATCAAATTAAAAGCTCATTTATCTACTATCCACCGCGTTCCGCGCTTGAAAAAAGTAATTTTACTAACTTGTTTAAGTCGCTGAAACCTAATTTCATTATTGGCTGCGAATTGAATGCGAAACATACGTTCTGGAGCTCAAGATACAGCTCGAAAAATGGTAGAATACTCTATGGGTCAAGTATGGAGTACAGTTGTGATTTCTATTTGACGGGTAAACCGACTTACTGGCTAATTGATACTTCGAAAATACCTGACCTGATCAATTTTGTTCGTTGTAAGAGGAATATCTACCAACCACATATAAGTTAAAGAAAGTTTTGAAACGTCTGTACAATTTGTTGAAGAAGACTATTAAGGATTTTAAGAATCGTGCAATAGGCCCTAACTTTGAAAGTTTAACAGCGATAAAAAAATTCCAATTATTCACTTTGGAAAGCTGTAAAAGGCACCAAAAGGCACAAAGTTCTCGCGCCGCTAATTAAATTAAATCAAAATGAATGTGCAAGGGAAGATAAAGAAAAAGTGGACGTCCTTGCGGCCCGCCTGAAAGAAACCTTTGAACCGTACGATGATCAAGTGGCTTACGACAACATCAATAGGCCGCAATCTGACGATTTAACACTCACAAATGCAACTCTAAGGGAACTCAGACATGAGATCGAGAATCTAAAACCTAAGAAATCTCCTGGTTACGATTTGATTAAGGGAGAAATTCTCAAAGTTTTACCTAGAAAAGCATTGATTAAGCTTCTCAATATTGTAAATGCTACGCTCAGATTAAAACACTTGCCGAGCCAATGGAAAGTTGCGGAAGTCGTAATGGTTTTAAGGCGAGGAAAACCGCCAAATGAGGTTAAATCGTATAGACCAATTTCGCTTCTTAAAGTCATATCCAAAATTTTCGAGAGGATATTACTAAGGCATCTCCAACCGTTTGTAGAAGAAAATAATCTTATCCCTGACCACCAGTTTGGCCTCAGAAGTAGGCATTCGACGATTGACTTGATGCATAGAATTATTGGCATAATCGAGAAAGCACTTGAATGAAAAGCTCAAGCATATTTCTTGACGTCTCGCAAGCCTTTGATAAGGTGTGGCATAATGGCTTCAAATGCAAATGACGACAAGTTCTACCTGTATACCTATACGATATTCTAGAATCATATCTCGGGAATAGACTCTTCCGGGTTAGACATGGAAACGAATACTCGGAGCTCAAAGAAATTTCGGAAGGCGTACCGCAAGGAAACTATCCTTGCTACGTTTGGGGATGACACCACTATCCTAGTAGTAGGTAAACCAATCGAAGAAACGACTGCAAGACTGCAGAACGCACTGAATAAAGTAAATGAATGGACGAGAGACTGGTGGATCGCCCTCAACGAATCTAAATCTGTTTGAATTTCACTTACGAGTATAAGAAAAATGGATTGCAAATTTTTCTAAACTCGGCCCGAATACCTTTTGCAAACGAGGCCAAATTCCTGGGAATGACACTCGACGCAAGGCTGAAATGGAACGTGAAAAGGTGAACATGAAACGTAAAGAACTCGAAATCAATAGAGAAATCAACTGGTTACTCGGAAAACATTCTTCGCTCAGTACTGAGAACAAACTGGTTTTAAACAAACAAATGCTAAAGTCGATGTGAACCTACGGTATACAAGTTTGAGGTTGCACCTTCTTCTTCTTCTTCTTCCTATTTCGGCGAGGCCATGATCAGAAAACAAGGGATCATAACCCTCCCACTTCACCGCATTTCTACTGATCCGCCTGTGGGGTTCGCCTATTTGACATCAGAAAATATCGGCAGGCCTCCCGATTTTGGATCACTCGGTTACTGACGCCAATGAAATGCCATTGTCGTCGCATTTACGTGATCCAGGCGTTTATAGGCCTGCCCGCTATGTCTTTGAAAGCTTCATTGATATGGCCTTTTTAATGTTCAAATGATTTCTTCTTTGAACGTGGCAATACCAGCTGAGCCGGTCGCGGTCTATCTTTCGTAGGATGGTTTCCTTGACGTGAAGTCTTCCACGGATCTTCGAACTTCTTATTCGATCAAGCTTTGTCACTCCTGCTGTCATGCGAAGCATCTTCATCTCAGCTGCCGTTAATTTACTCGCATACTTTGTCGAACATTGTGAACCGTATGTAAGCGCTGGACGCACAACTGCGGTGTAGAGCCTTCCTTTCATCTTAGGGGGCATTTTTCTGTCACAGACGATAGCGGAATTTTCTCGCCACTTCATCCACCCTATGCTTACGCGATTATTGATGATCACCGGTTGTTTCGCTATTGATCATAGATCACAGAATTTGAACTTCTCGTACTTGGGAAGCACTGTTCCATTCAAATAAATGCCTGGAATAGGCCTGAGTGGATCAGAGAACGGGCAGCACAAGTACTCTGTCTTTTTTGAACTAATGCGATACCCATTTCCCTCCAGAACGTCCACCCACACATCAAGTGCTCGTTGCAGGGATGTAGGATCCTCACTTATGATGGCTCCATCGTCAGCAAAGAATAAACGATGTTCTTTGGGGTCCATCACTTTACCTTCATGCAGATAATCAAGGACTGCAATAAAGAACAAAAGACTTAAGACGTTTCTCTGTTTCACTCCGACTTCGATTGGGAACTCTTCGGTTACTCCAGCGGAACATCTTACTCTTGTCTTTGGTCCTTCGTACATATCCATGACCATAAATAAATAAATAAATATTTGGCGCAACAGCTCTTTAAAAGTGCCAGGGCCTAGCTTCTCGCAACCACTCATGTTGTGTGCGTTATATTTTTCACACGAATAGAAGGGACCTACAGTTTAGTGCCGAGTCCGAACGCCGATTTGAGAAGCTTTTTCGAGACAATAATACTCTCGGATGTTGGTCAGACGCTCGCGAGAGGTGGGACCGTGAAAAAAATTGTTTGGTGTTTTGTGGGATTCGAACTTGGAACCTCATGCGTAGTGATCCAACACACGAACCACTTACGCCACAGCACCCACTAAAATCTGTACATAGGTTTCTGAAACCAATCGGTGTCTTAGCGCCACCCATATCAGATCTCGTGGTTGTCTGTCGAATGCCTATTCAAAGTCCACCAATACAATATGCAAATCATTTAAGGAATCACGATTCTTTTCTATTATGATCCTTATATATTGCATCTGTGGTTTGATTGTATTTTACGCAGTCAGCCACCTTTTACCCGCTCAACGATCTTCATGGCGTGTAACATCAGCTTGATCGAACGAAAGTTATCACAGTTTCGCGTATCACCCTTCCTTTGGTATATAGCTAGAATGTAAGTTTCCCTGCATTCATTCGGCATTGGATCACCTCTCATAAATTTGGAGATGGGAATTCTGAGCCATCTGAATCCGATGACTCCCATCTTTTTCCAGAACTCAGAGGGTATCTCCTCTGGCCCAACCGCTTTTCGTTTTTTGGAGTATTTGACCGCTTCACTAACTTCTTTGACTGTAATGTCTAGTATTTCTTCACAGCTAGGAGTGGCTCTTGGAAAGTATAGCCGGGGAAACTGTTCATTTAAAAGTTCTGCACAATACTGCCGCCACCTCTGCAGCATTTTATTGTCGTCCACAAGAAGCTGGCCATGAGCCTTGTTAATGAATTTTAGCGAACGAATCTCATCAGCATTCCTCCTTCTTTGGGCGGCTATTTTGAAGATGGTTGCGATCTTGTTCCTGTTGTGTCTTCGCAGCTCCTGGATAGCATGGTTTGCATCAGCAACCGGGGAAGATATTTTCTCCAGCTCCCGATACAGGCCCTCCGTACTCTCTGCTTGAAGTTGGCGCACTTCTTCTTCGCTTTTTAGTTGCAACATCTGTATTCCACTTCCTACAACTTTGGGGTTGTACCAAGAAAACAAATGCAAATATTTTACAAACTTTTCAGAATAAAGTGCTAAGAGAAATTATCCAAGCACCATGATATATTAGAATCAACAATATCCACAGGGATCTCGGAATTTCGACCAAACCAACTAATCGGACATGTCAACAATACGGTCTTACAAATTTTGGATAAGAGCAATTTATTGCGCCGACTACAAAGGACGAAACCTTTCGACTTGGAGAGATAAGGATTAACCGCGTCTAGATTGCGGAATATGTAGGATCTTTCAGTGGAAAGTAACCTGTCAAGCGTTTTTCATGATAGGAAAATTGCTTGCTAAGTTATTACTTAGTTATTTATATTATATATAATATTATTATATTTATATCAAAGGGTGATGTTTTTTGGTCAGTAAGAATCTGGCACTATATGAGCACGCGTTTGCTATTCTCATAATGTCTATGGAAGATTTTCATCTACCCTCGGAAAAAAAAAGTAACGCCTTGGAGAAATCAAGGAGCACTAAAAATGTCACTTTACTTTTGGCCTGGACTTGACGTAGGTCTCCCGTGAGACTAATCAAGGTCGTTATGCGGCTGTGTTTCTTACGAAAACCAGATTGCTTAGATGTTAGCAGATTTGTATTATTCAGGTACATGCCCATTTGCTTTTCAAGAATCTTCTAAAAAATTTAGGACATGAATGGTAGAATAGAAATCTACGATTATAGACGTCGCTTTTTAAGTTTTTAGAAATCGAATAGATTTTGGCCAATTTTCACTTTGATATATGATATAAGAGTCCGTTGTCAAAAAAGTATTAAAAATGTACCTACGTAACGTACGGTAGAAGTATTGGCAGAATCGACTTCAACAATATAGGACTCACCTCATCAAGCCCCACAGCATTCGGTTTGATTGAAAGTTCAGCACAATCCACGGTTATAGAACCAAATTTAAAAATGGGTGTTATGGGAGCGTGACTCACAGAAAAACGACATTCAAGATTGGAGCTACCGGTAAAGATGTGAATTCCCGGTTGAGGGAATTACGATCAATATCGTCGGGAAGGTTATATTTAGCCTTACCAATGCCGATGTTGCATACATTTTTCCACAGCTGCCGTCCGCCCAAAGAAGGGCGAAGCAGATTGGAAGAAAATTGAGATTTTGTTCTACGAATCTCCATAACAACTTTGTTGCGGAGGGAGCAGTACGTACATACGTCGAAGCGAAATCTCTTCCAGTCCGTGTAAGTTTGATCACGTTGGTATGCTAATGCACGAATTTGATGGATTAATCAAGGCTGATTATATGGTTGGGAGGTCTTAGTTTTAATGGGAAAATGATTATTAAAAAGATTTACTATTTTCTCATTTAGAAATTTAACTTGTTCCATGGATGATGACATGTAGCAGATAGTTTCCCAGTTTTCCCTTGGCTCCAGGGGTTCGCTATCTGCAACCTGTCTTCTTTTGACTTCTAATGTTGGCTTCAGCCAGGGCGAAGTTTGCGAGGAGCTATTCAGACGAATCACCTCCTTTGCTTTCTCGCCGTGCAACTGAATCAGCAAGAGCTCATAGAGAGCTCTGATGCTTTCAATGGCGTCTCGCATCGCTTGATGGATTGTACTCCCTTTGCCGTCTCCCAACTTTTCTACTAGCACTCTAATTTGTTCACCTAGCTTTTTGAAATCAGATTGCTGACCGGATCGTTCGGCCATTCCCTTTGGTATTGCGGTGACTCTCGTCGTTCCGTGCTTCTTTGTGATGCAGCTACTTGCCCAACTGGTGGCCTTGAACGTCCTGAAAGAGGTTCTCCTCGCTTTCCTCCGGTGTTTTTGTTTATTTTGTTTGTGTATCACCCCTTCGGGTAGGGGGCAGAATATACCCGAGGTAGGCATGCCTGTCGTAAGAGGCGACTAAAATCCACCCTTCGTATACCGGGGATAAAATGTATACATAATATGCAATGAGTAAAACAAATAGATATAGTACCCCAGGTGGCAGTCCAGGTTCTCTGGAAAATCCACCCTCTTCGGAGGTAGGCTCTACGGATTCTGGGGAGAGCCAATTGTTGCATTTAATAAACCCCTTTTTGAGAAATTCAAGGGTAACTCGGTCTCCACCATCAAGACCGAATGTCTCCGGAAAAAGAAGTCCGCCGGAAGCGCAAGCGCAAGAGAAACGGGACTCAGTGAAATGTAATAGCTTTGAGGAAGAAAACAATGAACTCCGTATTAAGCTAAATAAAATGGATCTACTCTACCAAGAGCTTAAGAGAGAGGTAGAATCACTAAAAGAGGAAAACAAGGCGTTAAAGAATTCACTTTTGCAAAGAGAACGGGAAATTACCCCACCCCGTGCAGCTAGTCCCAAATATCACACGGATGAAGAAGAGCTAGCACGCGAAACAAATGGGGTCTCAAAGAAAAGACCCAGCAAAAAACTAAGAGCCGGTTCTTCACCTGAAGTCGAGCCACGAAAACAAGACAAAGAAAAAGACTTGAAACAGAAACAAACTCACGACAAATTACGTCCCCCGCCTGCAATAAACGTCGTCGGCTTTACGGACTACAATAAATTGCATTGCCTTCTTAAGGGAACTGTGACATCGGAATTTAAAGTAACGTCATTCCGAAACAATGATTGGAAAATTAATGTAGTTGACTCTGACGGCTACCGAGCAATATCGAAAAAACTAAACGCGGAAAAGATCCAGTGGTTCACCTACGAAAATAAATCAGAAAGACCACTCCGTGTTATAGCAAGGGGTCTCCACCCCTCATGCACTAAAGATGACATTATAAATGACCTTAAAGGAAAAGGCTTGAAAATTATCGACGCAATTAATATCTTAAAGAAGATAAAGCAGAAAACGGAACAAGGCAATGAAATCTTGGTCAAGCATGGACTTCCGCTCTTTATGCTAACCTTCGATAGAAGCGAAAATATAGACGATATTTATAACGTAAAAAGTATTTTGAATATCGTAGTTAAAATCGAGCCTATGCGTACGAATACACGATCGATACCTCAGTGCAAACGCTGTCAAGGTTTCAATCACACCCAGTCGTATTGCCAAAAAGAACCGAAATGTGTAAAATGTGCCGGGAACCACTTATCAGAAAGGTGTGACTTAAATAAGCAGGCTCCGGCGACCTGCATAAACTGTAAAGGCAAGCACCCAGCAAACTATCGAGGTTGTGAAGTAGCAAAGGAGCTTCAAAAAAGGCGCGATACTCTCAAGAAACCGATATACCCGAACCCAAGCTTAAGAGATCGTAAAACCGATAAGCCCAAGACCGCTAAGCCAGTCAAAACGAAGCGACCGATAAAGGGAAATAAAAAAATTGCGCAAGAGAACATCGCTGGTCCAAGTGCGGCGGAAAAACCGCCACAGGTTGACGCGAGATCGTACGCGCAAGTCGCGTCAAACGAAAACAAATTAAGATCAGCTACAACAGATCCGGTTAGCCAAATATTTACCATTATATTGGAAAAATTTGAGGAGCAAACCAAAGTTAATAAAATTATACTTGACAAATTGAGCAAGCTCGAGTTCAAACCTCGCAAGACAATCAAAAAAACATGAATATGAAACAGCTACTTAAGATACTAACGTGGAATGCAAACGGCCTTCTGAAAAAAATCGACGAGTTAGAAGTGTTTCTACGGAAAAATAACATTGACATATGTTTGGTATCGGAAACGCACTTAAAAAAGGGACTTAGACCCAAAATAAAAGGCTACAGCGATTACCATGCGAATCATCCTTCGGAAAATGCGAGAGGCGGGTCCTCTCTTTACATCAAAGACTGTATTAAGCACTCCGAAAACATAGAAATAGAATTTGATTCTATGCAAATAAGCTCAGTCTCCGTAAAAATAAACCACTTAGACTACAACATCGGATCTAGTTACTTCCCTCCGGGATATAAGCTAGTAGAAGACGACCTCGTTCGTCTCTTTGACTCACTCGGACCTAATTTTGTCTTAGGTGGTGACTTTAACGCGAAACACACTTTCTGGGGATCCAGATGCAATTCGACAAAAGGCAGATTATTGTACAAAGCCAGCATGAAACGTGGGGTGAACTTTTTTTCGACAGGAAAGCCAACTTATTGGCCAACTGACAAAAATAAAATCCCTGACCTCGTCGACTTCTTTATCGTAAAAGGGTTAACTAAAAATTTGACGGAAATCGAAGAATGCTATGATCTATGCTCAGATCACTCGGCAGTCACTCTGAAAATAGGTGGAAGTCTAGTAAAAAAAGAAGGACCGCCTAGGTTAACTAGTAACAAAACTAACTGGGATGCTTTCAGAAGAGACTGCAAGGAAAATGTTGCTTTAAATGTACCGCTAAAGACACCGTTCGAAATAGAAGAAGAAATCGACAAACTCGTCGAAGCCGTTCAGAGCTCAGCGTGGAAAAACACTCCTTTGCGAAAGACAGAAGCGCGGAACAATAAAGTCAAATACCAGCCTGAAATCGAAGACCTCATACGAGAAAAGAGGAGAGCGCGCAAGAGATGGCAACAATCCCGCGCGCCACCGGATAAAACTTATCTGAACCATCTTTGTAACAAGCTTAAAAAAGTGCTGCAGGACCTAAAAAATCACGAGACTTCTACTTACCTCGAGGGTTTGACCGCTGATAAGTATTCAAACTACTCTCTATGGAAAGCCTTGAAGTCCATAAGGAAACCTGTAATGCACTCGCCGCCAATTAGGAAAGCTAACGGGGAATGGGCAAAAGAAGATAAAGAGAAAGCAGAATTATTTGCCGATCACTTAGAGGAAACGTTCAAGCCGTTCGATGGACAACCGTTGATCGAAGATCCGAATGATAATATGGCACCCGACAACTTTAGAGTAAAAACCGTATCCCTGTCCGAACTTCGAATGACAATACAAAAATTGAAAAATAACAAGGCTCCGGGATATGATTTAATCACTGGCGAAATTTTGAAAGAGCTACCGAAAAAAGTGCTGGTTAAGTTGCTCTACATTATAAATGCTTCCTTAAGACTATTATATGTCCCAAGGCAATGGAAAGTCGCTGAAGTTATTATGGTTCCGAAACCGGGGAAATGTGCGGATGACAAGAAATCATATAGACCCATTTCACTTCTGCCAATAATATCTAAGGTCTTCGAGAAACTTCTGCTGAAACGATTGCAACCAGTAATTGAAGAAAGACACTTGATCCCGGATCATCAATTCGGGTTTCGGGTCAAACATTCCACAATCGATCAGGTGTATCGAATAACGAACGAGATTGAAAAAGCTCTAGAAGGGAAAAAAATATGCTCTAGCGCTTTTCTCGACGTATCGCAAGCCTTCGACAAGGTATGGCACGAAGGCCTAAGGTATAAGCTAAGGGTAATCTTACCGGAAAAGTTGTACAGAATATTGGAATCTTATCTTGAAAACAGACTTTTCCGTGTTAGACACGGGAGTGAATATTCGGATTTCAAAGATATCTACGCCGGTGTTCCACAAGGAAGTGTTCTCGGTCCAATCCTGTTCTTGCTCTACACAAGAGATATACCACAAGATGAAGGGACCGTTGTAGCAACGTTCGCAGACGACACGGCTATCCTCGTAACGGATGAGTCAGTCGAATCATCAACGGGAAAACTCCAACGAGCTTTGAACAATGTATGCGAATGGACAAAAACCTGGCGAATAGTCCTCAATGAGACAAAATCAACGCATGTCAATTTTACGTTGAGAAAGATAAACAGCTTACCTATATCCATTAACTCGGTACAAATACCTTACGCAAACGAAGCAAAATATTTAGGAATGACCCTAGACGCAAAACTTAAGTGGAAACCACACGTTAAAAAGAAGCGCGAAGAGCTCGAAATCAGATTTAGAGAAATGTATTGGCTACTCGGAAGATACTCGAAGTTAAGCGTATACAACAAACTGCTTCTGTATAAGCAAGTGCTAAAACCGTCTTGGACATATGGTATACAACTTTGGGGTTGTACCAAACCAAGCAATATGGCTCTACTGCAAGCATTTCAAAATAAAATGCTAAGAGCAATCGTGGATGCTCCTTGGTATGTGAGGAATAGTGATATTCACAGAGATCTAGGAATTGCTACCGTGAGGGACGAAGTAACAAACTTTGCTCGCAAACTTCATACCCGTCTTCGTGTTCATTGCAATAATGAAATAATCCGTACTATGGACGTGACAAGCCTTGAGCGCCGACTACAAAGAACAAGACCTTTCGACCTAGCGCCGTAAGGAAAAACCGCATGTAATGACGGTATTAGTAGGTGCCTTCACTGGAAAGCTACCTACCTAACGCGATTAACACTACAGAAGCGTAAACTACTCGTTAAGGCAACTTAGTCGTAGTCATCACAAAAAATGAAAAAATGAAAGGAACGAATTTCCTACTACTATGAGTACGCGCAGCCGGTTCTCATAGTGCCTCTCTGAGGGGGTGAGGTTTAGCCCGTAGGCATATACTGACTAGCACTGATGGCATTGTCAGATATATGAATCGGGCATAACCAATGGTACGGACCATTGGTATCTTTTGAAGATTCCTGCACCTCCAGGCGCAACCAAAAAAAAAAAAAAAAAAAAAAAAAAAAAAAAAAAAAAAAAAAAAAAAAAAAAAAAAAAATGTTGTTTGTGTTCACTTCATCAATTCACGTACTATGAGAGCTGATTCTAGTTAAATTGGAAAGGACAAACGAGAAAAAGGAGAAAGGGGCTTCTTTTAATATCTTTCCCCAAATATAAGTATGGTAGCTCGCTTTAAATAAAGCAACAACAAGTAGGGGTATCGTATCCAGTCCTTGTCTAACACGTATTAATTTACAAAGGACCTGATATTCTGAAGTTGGAATGACCTACGTGTACTGCCTTACGAAATGTAGAAAAAGCTGTTAATTGCTTTGGTACAAATCGGACTAAACCGCTTTAGTGGATATTATTGTTCGTGTATAAAATTGCTTTCAAAACCATTTGAACAAAACTTTAACCAGTGCCGTTACAACTTCTAGTTTACAGCTGTCCATTTCTCAATGTATTGGAGAAGTTCATTGTTTGCCCCTATATTATTCTATTCAAATTCAAAAAAATAGCCTCTTTCCCGCAATCTCGTCCCACGTACCTTTGCTTACCTCAATTATTGTAAACTCAATTAGGGATAAATTTCAAAGCAGACCATAGGGACGCACAAATCGAATTCCAGCATTGATAGAAAATTAACATCCCAAAGGAAGCGGTCGCTTCATCTAAATATGAACCCCGCGTTGCCGCACGCCATAAAAAAAAGGGATAACCCAAATTGAATTTTCTTTGGTTCAATCAACAGTGAGGGTGACGCGTAAGCCTTACCATCCCGCCACCACCCCCTGGGGCAAAGAAATACACAAAATTTAAGAATGAAAAATAAAATAAAATGTTAAGCCCGACTGTGTAAGGGTACACTTATTTTCTATTTTTTTATTTTTATATCTCTGCAGAAGTAGCAGAGGAAGAGAAAACCCGGAAACAAAGAAACTCTTTATGCCAATTCACCACTTCGTGCTACCACTTTGTGAATCATTAAAATACACTCGTCACAGAGGCATTAGCTTTTTAAAAAAAGGCGCTTAGGGGCGCGCGAACGATGAAAAGAAAATTGTATTGTTATCTTTTGGCATGAAGGGTTGGGGGTTTGAGATGGAGTGTGCTTGAAAAATCATAACGTGTTATATATTCTGTCTAGCCCGCTATTCGAAAGAGGATTTTGATGTTTTTTTTTTTTTTTTGACATGGGGAAAAAGATCCTGAAAGCTTAAATAGAAATATAAGGAGCATAAGAAATTTTGTCTGACTCCGTGAAAGGGGAATGTCTATGAATGGACAGATGGGGTGGGGTGATGTTGTTCCACTACTTCCTTAAAGTTTTAACGATCACTGCAGTTTTTTTTTATATATGTTGCATCCTGGAACGTTTGCATCTCGAAGTGAAATATATTCAAAATTACTTTTTGGATGCACAAAAAATTGGTCTCTTGTGGGCGCTGTGTGTCAGCAAAGAGTAATGCTTTTAAAACGGGTGGATGGATGCAGCAGCTTGACATGTGATTGCTCACCATATGTAGGTGTATCGCATCCCGAATTTACTCTTATGGAGCAAGAATACAAAATAATATCGACACTGAATGCTCGCCACTTGCACCAGAATTGGAAATGAAGAAAAAACTGAAGTGCTGACATCTGCCTGGCCATTATTTTCTAGGTCTATAGATGGACCTGTTACTAAGAATTCATTCCCAGAACCAAAGTACAAATTTTTGAAGTACTCACTTAGAATTCAATCCTTTCTCAGCTGAATATCTAGTTCTCATTTATTTTCTATGGTGAGAAGTGGGGTGACAAGAAGTCTCTAAGAGCCTCCTATAGAAGAAGTACTGCGACCTGCATAGTGATCTTTGTGTCCTAGCCGAAATCAGGCTCTCAAAGGAAGCTTGTGGCTATCTGATAAAATATTTATATGCGATCTACAGAGGTTTCTTCTGGTGCATTGTCTGGCGCATATCTCTATAACATATACCTTTGTTTGGAAGATGGAAGCATTGTGATCTAGTGGTACAGCAGATTTAAAATTGGGACTGCAAATTTTGGAACCCACACCATTTGACATATATATATATTTGATCAAAGGGGATAAAGTTTAAGAGCGCTAGCGGCAGCAGTATTCTTAAGTCTTATGTAGAGAGGTGGGCTTATAGGGCTTATAGTGCCGCTGTCCAATATATACGAACCAAAATATAAAATTTAAAAAAAATGAAAAATGGATTTCTACTACTGGCCATCCGCCTGGTGGTACCTGGTCTTGATGACCTCCAAGGCTATTTTCGTTGAACATAACACCAAAGTACTGACCGTGATGATGCGAGAATATCTGAAACCCAAGTTTTAGAAGATTATTGCGTGGCACACCATTCCCTTTCTAGTCGTCAATGGCTTCTGAGGGAGTCAGACGCCATTATGATCTACCTCGTCGAGGAACACTACAAGTCCATGTAGTTAGTACTATAAGTGCTCAAAAAAGTTTACCAGCCTCTGTTCTCCGACGTGCGAACTCTATACCATCGTTTCACCGACTACTTCTACCCACAGATCTTCGCCAAACATCCCTCTAGCCCAGCTAATTACGAGAATATCGAAAACGCCTTCCACTTCTTGAACACGTTCCTGGGGAATGGGGATACCTTTACCCTGGCTGCCACTGCTTTCACATTCGAAGCTTCGACATCAGCAAATACTCTATCGTCACCAAGTGGTACAAGCTCGTCTAGGGAGCGACAGCCGGTTACAACCTCAACCAGAAGGGAATCAAGGAATTCAAATAATATTTCAACTAAATTTGAATTGAACTTACCCTCAATCAGAGGGTAAGTTAGTCATAATTTGGAGAGTAAGATCACATAATCTTCGTAGAAATGCTTCCATGGAAAACCAGAACACCAAGATATGACTATATTTTCTCAAAAGCACGCAGGCTTGTTACTGAAGTTAGTAAAGCAACAGGATAAGTACAGTGATAGCTAAGGCATCTGGCAAGATTTCAATGTTACCTAGGGTAGCGAAGCTGACCATGTTGTTTCTACTTAACGACCAAACAATAAAGCTTCTGCTATATCACTCTTACTTAGCAGGGAAGGCTGTAGGATGGATAATATGAATGGACGACGAAGAAAACTATTAAAAAGCGAAAGAAGAGTAATTATCAAGCTGTCGCTATGACTGCATCAGCATATTCACTTTCTAATTGCTAAGGCACTCCATAAAGAGAGAATCACAGGTCAACTGCGATGCTAGATTTAAAAGTTGCCGCAACACCGGTAGAAGGAATCCTGCTTTCCTCAATTCAGAGTCTTGTATTGTACTTACTTACTTACTTAGGTGGCGCTACAGTTCGGGGTGAACCTGAGCCTCAACCAACAAGCCTCTCCATTTAGCTCGGTCTTTAGCTAGTTGCCTCCAGCTGCGCACTCCAAGTTGGTCGAGGTCCCCTTGAACTTGTGCGCGCCACCTACGGCGATGATTCCCTCTACTGCGTCGTCCCTCGGGGTTAGATTCGAAGACTCTGCGGGCCGGAGCGTTGGTGTCCATTCGCTCTACATGTCCTAGCCATCTCAGACGTCCAATACGCAGTTTTTTGACTAGGTCGATGTCGCTGTACAGCTCGTATAGTTCGTGATTGAATCTTCTCCTCCAAAACCCGTCAACGCAAACGGGACCGAAAATCTTACGAAGAATTTTTCTCTCGAAGCGACCAAGGATATTTTCATCCTCTTTCAATAAAGTCCATGTTTCAGCGCCGTAAAGCAGGACTGGGATGATCAAGGTCTTATATAGAGTCTCCTTATATAGAGTCTCCTTCTTGTATTGTACGAAGCTATTGATTTACAAGTACGTATAGAATCACAAATTGTAGAATTATGCAGAGGGGAAGTTTTAATATTTAAGCAGCCAGCCACACTGACGCCTCTATACGGAGATAATACCACCCTTGTATTGCCTAGCAGGTGTTGAAACCGACGAAGAAGTATTTAAGTGATTATTAGACCAATACTTGGGGTTTCGTCAAAAGATCTATGTGAATATCGGGGTTACTGTAAGTATTAATAACACCATTGCACTTTGTAAGTAAGCGCCGCTAAAGCACTGACCGTTTCCTGTATCTAAGTAGACCAAAAATTGTTGCAGAAGCTAACAAAATATCTAATTTTAATATTTTTATTTCATTTTTCAAACCTCGGCCGCGTATGACAACATTTATAGAGACGAGCTATACAGACAAATGTCTAGCTTTGGCATTCAGCCTAAACTCGTCTGATTGTGCAGGACGACGATGAAGAATGCGCATTGGCGACACCCAACACTGACGTTTCGGACAGAACGTCACCATTGACAACTACAACTTTGAAGTAGTTAGGGAATTTGTCTACCTTGACTCCGCGCCGTGTGGGCGCGTGGGGGCGCGGTGTGGGTGCCGTGGCGTAAGTGGTTAGTGTGTCGGATCACTACGCATAAGGTTCCAAGTTCGAATCCCAGAAAATGCCAAAAAGTTTTTTCACGGTCCCACCTCTCGCGAGCGTCTGACAAACATCCGAGAGTATTGTTGTCACGAAAAAGCTTCTCAAATCGCCGTTCGGATTCGGCACTAAACTGTAGGTCCCTTTCATTCGTGTGAAAAATATAACGCACACAACATGAGTGGTTGCGAGAAGCTAGGCCCTGGCACTTAAAGAGCTGTTGCGCCAAATATTTATTTATTTATTTTTTTGACTCCGCTATCAACTCAGGCAATGACACCCGCGCTGAGATCAAACGAAGGATAACTCTTGCCAATTGCTGTTTCTTTCGGCTATAAAAGCAATTGCTGAGCGAAGCCATGTAAAGACATTTTTGTTAGAAGGATGAGGTGGGCTCGCCGACTTCAGGGTCAACCCAAAGAAATACCCTAAGCTTTGGGAAAGACGTACTTTAATTGGACGATAGGGGATTACAGTGCTTTCGAACAATTCAAGTGTTTTCTAAGAATTTTTTATACCTAACAGTTCGGTTTCAATAACTTAAGCTACCCTAATGCTCCTCGCTGTCGTCTTTAGGCTGGTTCCGGTACTGTTGGGGTTGCTGGGTGGCTCGGGTCGCAATGGTCGTGTCTCAGTGGGAAGTATCCCAATCCGCCACAAGGGCAGGCTTATGAAGGACCCAGTCCGCTACAAGAACAGGTTTAGGAAGGACCCAGTCCGCCACAAGGGCAGGCTTAGGAAGTGGCCAGTTCGCTACAAGAGCAGGCTTAGCAAGGACCCATTCTGCCACCCGGTCAGGCTTAGGAAGGACCCAGTTCACTGCAAGACCAAGCTCAGGGAGAACCCAGTCCGCCACAAGGGCAGGCTTAGAAGGGCCCAGACTACTACAGGAAGAGGCTTAGGAAGGACCCAATCCACTAAAGGAGCAGGTTTAGGAAGAACCCATTCCGCCACACGGGCAAGCTTAGGAAGGACCCAGTCGTCCATTACAAGAGCAGGCTTAGGAAGGACCCAGTCTGCTACAAGAGCAGGCTTAGGAAGGACCCAGTACAGCACAAATGCAGACTTGGGAAGGACCTAGTCCGCTACATGGGCAGGCTTAGGAAGAACCCAGTCCGCGACAAGAGCAAGCTTAGGAAGGACTCAGTCCGCTACAAGAGCAAACTTAGGAAGGACCCAGTCCGCGACAAGGGCAGGTGAATGAAGTTCACTTTTGCAAACAACTTGGCCAATAAGATTGAGAGAGGTGGTCATGTTCGGGTGGCGTGATCATCGCCAGATGTTGTTGTTTGTGCTGAACCAGCTGTGGACAGTAGCGGCCGTAAAAGTAGAACACAGTGGAGACGATAAAAGTATAACACTTTGTTACAGCCCTCTCTTGAAAAATCCTTCGCATCCACCCCGGAAGACCTCGCCTCAAGTGGCACATAGAGATTAGAGATCATAACCAACTTGGCGTGCGAAATCGGAAGCAGCTAGCTAACGATCAAGCTAGCTTAAGAGGGTTGTTGGTCCACCCCGGACTATAGCGCCATCTAAAGCTAAGTGACGTACTATACGGGTAGATACTATATTGCTCAGTACCCCCTTAGTGGGTTCTCATAATACTAACCCTAAAACCTTCCGCAAATAATGACGAATGCATTGATGAAAATCCCACAAGAATTAGCTCAGTGGCTTAGGAGTTCATATAGCACAGACAGAACACATAGACATTTTTATGTTTCATTCATAGGTTGGCTACAATAATTCTTTCATGATCTTAGGAAACACCTTTCGCCGTAACAATACCTACCCCAATCCAATGACATGAAGTTTGCTATTGAAGTTTCGTTTTTATAACTTAAGGTCGTCACCAAGAACTACTCTCGAAATCAACTTCCATGCATATTCCATCATATAGCTATCCCCCACGAGTGTGCCCCCTCACTAAAACGTGTCAAAGCATAACGCAAACAGCGCACGGTACACATAACTAGCACCAACAGTAACAATAACCATAACATCAACTTCCAAGTTATTAAGTGCATGAACAAAACATGAACATGAAGGAGAAAAACTTTTTCCGGGCATTAAATGTTTCTTTCATGTTCTTGGAGTTTTTGTTTCATTGGTTGGTCCTTGCGCTTGTGAAGACATCGCACACTTAGTTGGCTTGGCCTGAGTTATGTGTGTACATACGCAATATATAGTTGTTCGTTCCTTGTGTTATATGTTTAAGAAAATTTATGCAAAACTTGAAGAGCAGTAGCAGTTAGTATTTCGTAATGCCGTCGTTGCTAGTTTAGGGTTTTACTTCTTTTTTTTTTGTATATTTCCCGGCTATTTAAATGTTCCAATGAGAATAAATTACGGAGTTCTAAGTTTGCGAAAAGGATTTTGCTTTTATTTTTCCTTTTAATTTGAAAAGTTAGTAAATGCAGACACTGGAGATGCCGGCAGTTTCAATAGTCTTTCCGTCTGCAATTATAGAGCTTAGAGAGCTTATAGAGCTGCATCCAAGTAGCTCGCTTAGAAAAGCTATTTCGAATGTATGGTAAATAAATATTTTTAGACAAAGCGTCTACCTACCCCCTTCGGGTAGGGGTTAGAATATACCCGAGGTAGGCATGCCTGTCGTAAGAGGCGACTAAAATCCACCCTTCGTATACCGGGCTTAAAGTGTATACAAAAAAATGCAATGAGTAAAACGAAAAGATTTAATACCCCAGGTGGCATTTAATACTCCAGGTTCACTGGAAAATCTACCCTCTTCGGAGGTAGGCTCTACGGATTCTGGGGAGAGCCAATTATTGCAATTGATAAATCCCTTTAATAAAAGTTCAAGGGTACCTCGGTCTCCACCATCAAGACCGAATGTCTCCGGGAAAAAAAGTCCGCCGGAAGTGCAAGCGCACAAGAAACAGGACTCAGAGAAATGTAAAAGCTTTGAGAAGGAAAATAACGAACTTCGCAATAAGCTTAATGAAATGGATCGACTCTACCAAGAGCTCAAAAAAGAGGTAGACATGCTGAGAGAGGAGAACAAGCTTCTAAAGAACTCGCTTTTACAAAAAGAACGCGAAGATTCCCCTCCCCGCGCAGCTAATCCACAATATCACACGGACGAAGAATAGCTTGCACGCGAAACGAATTGCGTCTTAAAGAAAAGACCTAGCAAAAAACGCAGAGCCGTCTCTTCGCCTGAAATCGAGCCGCGAAAAGAAGACAAGCAAAATGAGTCGAAGCCAAAACAAACTCAAGCTAAAGCACGTCCTCCGCCTGCAATAAACGTCGTTGGCATAACGGACTACAGTAAGCTACATTGCCTTCTTAAAGGTACGACGACATCGAAATTCAAGGTAACGTCACTCAGGAACAATGCGTGGAAAATTAACGTTGATGACTCCGATGGCTACCGAGCAATATCACAAGAATTAAACACGGAAAAGATCCAGTGGTATACTTACGAAAATAAGACAGAAAGACCACTGCGTGTTATAGCAAGGGGGCTCCACCCCTCGTGCACAAAAGACGACGTAATGAACGACCTCAAAGCTAAAGGTTTAAAAATTCTTAATGCCGTCAATATTCTCAAAAAGGTGAAGCAACAAACGGAACAAGGCCAGGAAATCATGGTCAAGCATGGACTTCCGCTCTTTATGCTTACCTTTGACAGGAGCGAAAATGTAGACGATATTTATAACGTTAAAACTATTCTGAATATCGTAGTCAAGATTGAGCCTATGCATACGAGTACGAGATCGATACCTCAGTGTAAACGCTGTCAAGGCTTTAATCACACACAGTCGTATTGTCAAAAAGAGCCGAGATGCGTAAAATGTGCTGGTAACCATCACTCGGAAAAGTGTGACCTAAATAAGCAGGCCCCGGCTACCTGCATTAACTGCAAAGGAAAGCACCCAGCGAACTATCGAGGTTGCGAAGTGGCAAAAGAGCTTCAAAAAAGGCAAGACACATTCAAAAATATTCAACGCCAGAACGCAGAACCGGTTAAAAATAGTCGTGAAATCGCTAAGCCAAGGGTAACGACCGTCAATAAACACGTCAAAGTTAAGACGAGAGTCGAGCAAAGTAAAGTTCCTTCGGCAAATTCAAAGGAAAAGCCACAATCTCCAGAGACGCTAACATATGCTCAAGCTGCGTCGCTAGAAAACAAGCAAAGCGGTGTTACGGTAGACCCAATCTCCCAAGTCTTCTCTATAATTCTTGCGAAACTTGAGGAGCAAACGAAGGTAAACAAAGTCATATTTGATAAATTGAGCAAGCTCGAGTTAAAACCTCGCCAAAAAAGAACTCCCATATGAATATGAATCAGTTACTAAAAATTTTAACATGGAACGCAAACGGTCTTCTACAAAAAAACGCGGAATTAGAAGTATTCTTACGGAATGACAACATTGACATTTGCTTGATCTCTGAAACTCATTTGACCAAGGAATCCGGAGTAAAAATAAGAGGGTGTCGTGCTTATCACGCATACCACCTTTCCGGAAGAGCTAGAGGCGGATCCTCCTTATTCATTAAAGACTGCATTGAGCACTCCATAAATACGACGATTGAAATCGATACAATGCAAACAAGTTCAGTTCGAGTTAAGAATAGGCACTCGTATTTCAACATCGCGTCCATTTATTGTCCCCCGCGATGCACGTTTAGAAGTAACGACTTTGTACGTCTCCTTGACTCACTTGGACCAAATTTCATTATAGGTGGCGATTTCAACGCAAAACACACCTTTTGGGGTTCCAGATCCAATTCACGGAAAGGCAGACTTCTGTACGAAGCCGGTATGCAATTCGGGGTTGATTTCTTTTCGACGGGGAAACCGACGTATTGGCCCTCTGATACAGCAAAAACACCGGACCTAATAGACTTCTTCTAATAGATCTCTCCTCAGATCACTCGCCGGTAATCTTGACAATAAGTGACCGACTAATGACAGTAGAAGGTGTGCCTAGATTGACTAACAAAAAAACTAACTGGCGCGACTTTAGAACTGATTGCGAAGAAAATATTGCCTTAAATGTATCGCTCAAAACACCCTTCGAAATAGAAGATGAACTCGGCAAATTTATTGAATCAATACAGAATGCCGCGTGGAAAACTACACCTTTAAGGAGGAAAGAAGTCCCATGCAATGAAGCTAATTATCCGCCGGAAATAAAAGAACTTATTCGAGAAAAGAGGAGAGCATGCAAAATATGGCAACAAACTCGCGCTCCCCAGCATAAAACCCACTCGAATTTACTATGCAATAAGCTTAAAAAAGCGATCCAAGACATAAAAAACAGAGAGACTTCAGCTTATCTTGAAGGTTTAACCGCCGAAAAAACCACTAATTACTCGCTCTGGAAAGCTGTCAAAAGAATTAAAAAACCCCAAATACATTCGCCACCGATAAGAAAAAACAACGACGAATGGGCAGAAGGTGACAAAGAAAAAGCGGATCTATTTGCCGAGCACTTAGAAGAGACTTTTAAGCCATTTGATGGAGAAACATTGGTAGACGATTTTACCGGTACGACTACGACATCTGACAACCTTAGAATAAAAAGTGTGTCACTGATAGAACTTTGCCAGGCAATAAAAAACCTGAAAAATAATAAAGCTCCTGGCTATGATTTAATAACCGGACAAATCCTCAAGGAATTACCAAAAAAGGCACTATTAAAATTGCTTTATTTAATAAATGCTTCCATTAGATTATTATACGTTCCAAATCAATGGAAAGTCGCAGAAGTCATAATGGTTCCGAAACCGGGGAAATCTCCAAATGACAAAAAATCGTACAGACCGATATCGGTACTACCAATAATATCGAAGGTATTTGAAAAACTCCTTCTGAAACGGATTCTTCCGGTCATTGAAGAGAGACGCCTAATACCTGACCACCAATTTGGGTTCAGAATCAAGCATTCCACAATTGACCAGGTTCATAGAATAACCGACGAACTTGAAAAAGCCCTTGAGGAGAAAAAGATTTGTTCTAGCGCTTTTCTTGACGTATCTCAAGCCTTCGACAGGGTTTGACACGATGGATTGAATTATAAACTAAGACGAATCCTTCCGGAGCAACTTCATAAGATCTTAGAATCATACCTTAAAAACAGACTTTTTCGTGTCAAGCACGGAACTGAATATTCTGATTTTAAAGAAATCGCCGCCGGAGTTCCGCAAGGAAGTGTCCTTGGGCCTATCTTATTCTTGCTGTACACTCGGGACATACCACAAACTGAAGGCACTATTGTAGCTACATTCGCGGACGATACGGCTATTCTGGCAACGGAAAGTTCAATCGAGTCAGCAACCACAAAACTCCAACGAGTCTTGGATAAAGTCTGTGAGTGGACAAAAACTTGGCGCATTGTTCTTAACGAGACCAAATCGACGCATGTTAACTTCACCTACAAGAAAATAATCAACCTTCCCGTTTTCATTAACTCGGTACAAATACCGCATGCAAACGAAGCTAAATATCTGGGAATGACACTAGACGCGAAACTTAAATGGAAACCTCACGTTAAAAAGAAACGTGACGAAGTCGAAAATCGACTTAGAGAAATGTATTGGCTAATTGGAAGATATTCCAAACTAAGCGTATATAACAAACTGCTTCTGTATAAGAAAGTGCTTAAACCCGTGTGGACGTACGGTTTACAACTCTGGGGTTGTACCAAACCAAGCAATAGGAATCTCATACACCCACTCCAAAATAAAATTATAAGAATAATCGTGAACGCTCCCTGGTATATCAGAAACAATGATATCCACAGAGACTTAGGGATAGCTACCGTGGAGGACGAAATAAAAAACTTCGCTCGCAAGCTTCGTATTCGTCTTCATGGCCATTGCAACAGTGCCATACTCCAAGCTTTGGATGTGACAAATCTTACGCGCCGACTTCAAAGAACGAAACCGTTCGAATTAGCGCAATAAGACAAAAAGCCGCATGTCATGACGGTTTCGGCAGGTGCTTTTATTGAAAATCTACCTGCCTCACGCGAATATAAATCTGAAGCTTAAACTACTTGATAAGGTCTAACTTAGTCGTAGTAAATAAAACGAAGGGAAGGATGTTTTTAGTCAGTAGAAATCTGACACTACTATGAGTACACGGTCTCATAGTGTCTCATGAAGATTTTCACCTACCCACGAAAAAAAAAAGCGTCTAGGCAAATCGTAGGATACTGCCTTAATATTGATTTAAGGATTCAGAACATAGGCGATGACAAGCATACTGTCATCAAACTAGCTAAAATGACGTATTGTGGAGTCATTTCTGAAGATCATTTCGTTTGAGATCTTCAAGCTGTACAAAATGCTGAACAGTTGCGACCATCTTAGTTCGACAATGCCATTAGAAACGCAGTTGTATAATAAGGTTAAGTTAGGTATGTGGGCTGGCAGGCAGAGACGCTCTCTGCCACACTCAGGTCAGCGTTATCCCATTGTGATACCCATAGGGGAAAAAGTAATCCCTTACCCATTGAAACTAAAAATTATTCAAAGTCAATCACTAACTTCGTTTCTGCATACAAACCACACTGATTTGATGAAGTTCAGCATCATTCCTGTCGAAACGCCGGAGAGCTCCTCGAAATCCTGAAAAAAATATTTACCAAGGATCTTTTTCCTGGAGTGTTGAAAACTCGAACAGTGGCACAGGAAATGGGTAGTGCCCTCAAAAACTTTCAAATTTCTAGGAATTGTCCTGGATAAAAAGCTTAACTGGAACTCCCATATTAAGCATAAAATTGCCAAGGCAACTACTGCCTTGTGGGCCTATCGCCGTATATACGGCAAGACCTGGGGCCTGTCTCCAAAGGTAATTTTCTGGTTATATACATGGTTCTAAGACCCATTCTGACATACTCGTCCGTTGTCTGGTGGACGAAAACCAAAGAGGTCACAACCATTAATAAACTCACAAAACTTCAAAGACTAGCTTGCCTCGGTATCACAGGTACTATGCATACTTGTCCCACAATAGCCATTGAAGCCATAACCGGACTCACTCCGTTACATATATTTATAAAAAAAAAAAAGTGGCAATTCGCATTGCAGTTAGTCTTCGAAAGTCAGGTGCTAATAGAACACGGGACTTCCCCGAGCTAGACATGTTCAGCACGGCCTCCGACTTTACGCCCAAATCACTCTACTTTGGTAGAAGGTATGAGATTGTGATCCCAAGCCGTGATATATGAAATAATAGCGGGCCGTCGCTTGATCCAAAAGGTATAGTGTGGTACACCGATGGATCAAAAATGGATTCAGGAGTTGGCGCCGGTGTGTATGGACCCAACCATAAAATGTCGAAATCACTCGGAAAGAGTCCTAGTGTTTTCCAGGTCGAGCTTTACGCCATTGAAACTTGTGCTATCATTAACCTGCACTCAGGCTTCAAAGGTGCCTCTATCCACATACTCACCGATAGCCAAGCGGCGCTCAAAGCGCTAATCTCCCATTTGATCAATTCAAAATCAGTTCTAAGCTGCTTCGACAGCTTACAAAACTTGGCCCGACATAATAAAGTAAAATTGTGGGGGGTACCGAATCATGTAGGCGTTGACAGCAACGAAACTGCAGACCTGCTAGCTAGGAAGGGCTCCTCTGAGTTGTTCACTGGACCTAAACCTTTCTGCGGAATATCCGATTCCGCCTTTAAACTGACCCTAAACGTTTGGGAACGCAACATGTGCATCTCCCACTGGAATAACTCCCAAGGTCTCAGACAGGCTAAAAGAGCTGTCCAACCCTTCCAAAGACAGGCAGTTGATATCCTAAAATACGGCAGAAATGACATGAGAAGGCTTGTGAGCTTCCCTACCAGACACTGTCAACTTCTTCACCACCTTAATAAAATGAGAATTTCGGAGGATATCACCTGCCGCCTCTGCCTAGAAGAGGACGAAACCGCAGAATACATACTATGTGAGTGTGTAGCTCTGTGTAGTACTGAGAAGCTTTTTCCTTAAAGAGATCATATCAATTTACAATTACAATTTATTTTTAGTACTGCTGCCCTAAAAGTGGCCTATGGCACAATAGATCTCCTTGGTCGCAGTGCCTACACGCCATTTGGGCGTGGCCACATACCTGTTTAAAAAAAAAAAAAGAGTCCTCAAAAACCTCCTCGTCGCCACAGCCTACAGGGTTTCTCCTCCGTCCGGCGTAGTTTCTTCAAGTGGTACCCTACAAGGGTGGAAAGGGATTTTCTATCTTTCCGAATAATTCTCTTGGTCCATGCTTTGTCGAAGAATAGTTGTATTATTAGAAAGCTTTATGGAAAGAATCGACCTAGCCTTTGTGGCTTTACGCACATAGAAACATATCTATACATCTACAGCAAAGCCATTGTCGAAAAACAAAAATTACACCCATGCACCTTTTGCTGCATAGCGCATTTACCTCTTTACCTCCGTGATGGTTTGTGAGACCATTGACGAGAAGCTCGTAGACATTTCGGGTTGTACCCGGTCGGCTGCTGAGGGAGATAATTCGACCTCCAGATGCTCTTATATTGACACTTAGTATCTGGCTCGAAAGTGTGCCCTAGTTCACCAGACTTGGCAATATTCAAGGCCGCCTTTAATTTCTCTGTTATTTTGGGATTCTCTCTTCGTTAGCCATGTCTAGATGGTACCAACTATTTAAGTTATCCCATCCGCACTTCCCAGTCATGTTGCCCGCCGCACACCAAGATGAGATCAGTTTGCGGGGAGCAGCCGTATTGAGCAGATATTTCTATAAACGGAACGATTTGTGCTTCGATGGTGTACTTCCAGGACGTGTCATGATTATCGTGCTATCGGGTAAACGACCCTTTAGTCGGCCTAGAAAAATAACATTATATCAAGTCCCACATCGCTCCCGTCCCTACCTTTGGATTTCTCCTGAAGAGTTGGAACCGATGGGGGAGTATCTAGAGGGATGGAGAGTTTACCAGAGCATTCGTCCCCCATGACCCGTCCTAGGAGATAGGCGAGCTATTGAAAATATATGTATATATGTAAGCTGAAAACTATTGCACCTTGTCGCGCTTTTAACATCCTTGTACAGCAAATGCACCAGTTTCTGCTTTTTTAGAGCAGTAGGATTTGTGGAATTCTACATCAAACACGTGGACTTATATCCGGATAGACTATGGATACAAATAATGGTATGCTTATTACGGAATTCCGTAATATTCGAGGCTTAGGATTCAATAATGTGAACGTAAGCTGCGTCCATCAGCACTTACATGGGAATAAACCGCACATAACCGAGACCCTAATTAACTCTTCAACTGATTCAACATATCTCCGCTGCCCCGGCTACGAATTCAATTCTCGGTTTCTGTTTAAAGGTGGTTTCTGTTTGTTTATTCCGTCAGACTTGAGTTGTCAGAGGGAGGAACCCGGTTGCACTAAGCTTGTATGCTGCCTTTACCAGTCTCCAAATGGCGATCAACCGGCCACATTATTCCAATAACTTTCTGAAAGAGTCGACTGGATACAAAGACTGGATTTTTTTTTTTTTTTTGCGTGTAGCTGGGTGAAAATCGTTAAAAGACATCGCATGCGAGCTTTGCGATAGTGTGGGACTTGACCCACCCACTAAAAACACCCGGAGAAAGCATGGTGTTACCATACTTCCAATAATCGCACCTAGTCGTTAAACTAATCAACAATTTTTTTCTAATACTTGTAAATTTAGGTTATAAGGAACTAACTTTGATCTGTTACCTTTTGTTTTTTAACTCGTCATCACTTTGTTCGGGTGATTATGTTATATATTTCTTTTTATTTTTCCTCCTAGTTAACTAGTTCGAATGGTTTTCTTCTTCGTAATCTTCTAACTAGATTGTTATTATTAAGTAGTTCGACTACTTCTAAATTAGAATGGTTGCGAAGCCTACCTTCATGTCTTCTTGCGACCTTCCTGACCTCGTCCTCTACCATTTCAATTTTTAGATCCCTATGTAGATCAGCGTTACGTATGTACCATGGCGCATTAATAATATTGCGTAGTACTTTATTTTGAAAGCATTGTATGCTTTGTAGGTTCGTCTTACTTGTGCACACCCAAAGCTGAAGGCCATATGTCCATATTGGCTTTAAAACTTGCTTATAGAGAAGCAGTTTATTATATATTGAGAGACATGAATACCTCCCTATTAGCTAATGCATTTTTTATATCGAATGTTTAGTTCGTCACGTTTTTTCTTGAAATGAGTTTTCCAGCGCAACTTCGCGTCTAAAGTCATGCCTAAGTACTTAGCTGAGTTCGAATGCAGAACAACTTTGTTATTTATGTACACAGGTATGTGTTGTACGTTTTTATTAGTGAAGTTAACATGGATTGACTTCAGTTCATTTAATTTTATTTGCCATTTTTTTGGCCATTCAGATATTTCGTTACTGTCCTTTGTAGTTTTTCGGTAACTTCCTGCACGGTTTTTCCGACAGCAAGTACAGCAGTATCGTCTGTAAATGTGGCAACAGTAGTTTCGCCATTTTGTGGTAGGTCGTTCGTGTATAGGAGGAACAGCACAGGCCCTAACACACTACCTTGCGATACTCCAGATTTTATACATTTTAATGCGGAGTACTCATTTTCCTGCTTAATTTTATATAATCGCTGCTTTATATATGACTAGTATTTCCGAGTATTGTTTTGGAAGATATTTTTTCAGTTTATGGACCAATCCCTTGTGCCAGACTTTATCAAAAGCCTGTGTTACATCAAGGAAGATGGTAGAGCATATTTGTTTTTCTTCTACGGCTTTTTCTATTCTGTCAGTTATTCTGTGGACCTTATCTATAGTGGAGTACCTATTTCTGAATCCAAATTGATGGTTTGGTATCAGTGCCTTTTCTTCTATAATCGGATGGAGTCGTTTCAGAAGAATTTTTTCGAAAAGCTTTGACAGTATAGGCAGCAATTAAATCGGACGATATGAGGTAACTTCACTGTGTAATTTTCCCGGCTTTGGTACCATAATAACTTCCGCGACCTTCCACATGCGTGGAACATACCTTAGTCTGAACGCTGCATTTATTATCTGTGCTATTTTTTTCATACCTTTTCTAGGCAGTTTTTTCAGAATTTCACCCGTGATTAAATCAGGGCTTTTTTAGGGTTGATCTTCTCTTTTATTTCTGCGGCTATTTCCTTAGAGGTTACTGCTGGGATTAACCTCTCATCTTCGCACATTTCTTCCGTTTGTTGGAGATAATCATTATCTTCATATGGCTGAAAGACGCTTTCAAGATGTTCAGCAAATAAATCGGCCTTTTGTTTGTTTGTTTTTGCCCAGTTTCCACTGCTGTTTTTAACTGGCGGAATGTATGCCGTTGGTCTTTCCATTTTTTTTTTTTTTGTAGCCTTCCACAGTGAGTATTCTGTACTAGCATCGTTTGTCAGATTTGTAAGGTATCTTTCCACCGACGCATTTTTTAATTCTGTGATCTTTTTTCTGAGCGTATTGTTTAAACTATTAAGCCTATTTTTATCACTTGGCGCTCTCGACAATTGCCAGCGTTTACGAGCTCTCCTCTTTTCAGATATTATGTCGCATATTTTTGTGGGATATACGTTTCTTTTTACTTTACTATTTGATTCAGGCGTTGCAGCCCAAGCAGCCTTTTGTATATTTAGGGTGAAAGTATGTACTTTACTTTCTAGTTTCGCTGTTGTATCGATTGTTGTACTTAGTTCGATGCGTTCCTCCAGCAAATATCTGAAATATATCCAGTCAGTTAGCTTGTTGACTAGACATGGGTTGCGTTCCTTCATTATAATTTTATTACCAAGTGTAAGCAGCACAGATTAGTGATCTGAGTCAAGATCTGGCCCTTCCTGCACTTGGGTAGTATTTGAGGAGATATTCTTAGTTATAAAGAAGTCGACAACGTCCGGGATTTTGTTCCTATCTGTGGGCCAGTAAGTAGGACTTCCCGTTGAATGGTGATTAGCATTGCTTTCTTTTATAGCTTCAAGGAGTTCTCTTCCTCTTGTATTTGTTAATCTTGATCCCCAGAATTTGTTCGTTGCGTTGAAATCTCCGCCTATTATGAATTTATTCCCAAATTGTTTCAGCCAATAGCTAGGAGAACAATATGCCGCTGCTACCGTTATCTGGCCGCTGCTTGTTTTTATGTTTACGGATTTGGCTTGTATTTCACACGACTGATATTCTTCATCTTCATCGTGGTTAACACCTTCCTTAATTATAACTGCAGCCTCCCCTCTTGCTGTACAGTGAGGATGTGGGGTATGGTAAGTCTTATATCCGCGAAGTTTATATTTTGTTCCAATTTTGAAGTGTGTCTCAGAGTCTAGACATATGTCAATTTTGTTTATATCGAGAGTCGCTTGCAATTCGACTTTGCGATTCTCGAGACCATTGGCATCCCATAACAATATTTTTATGTTTTTAGCCATTAGGATCTTTTAGAAACTGTTTTTTTCTTGCTGTTTAGTTTTTCAAGGAGTTCTACGATCTATGTTTCGATGGTTTGGTCACGTAGTGCGTAGGCCCCCAGACCGGCTTCTAAGACGTGCCATGATTACTGTGCCATCAGGTAGGCACAGAAATAGATGGTTGGTTCAAGTCCGACATTTCTTCTGGAGCCGTCTAGGGATTCCTTGTCCTTGACTAGAATTGAGGTGATCCACTGGGACACTGCAGAAGTTTTTTGGTGATTGTTTCGTTATGTTTTTTCTTTGCTTTCTTAACTGTTAGATTGCATCTGCTTCACAAACTCAGGAAGTTAGCTCTCCTTTGTTCTGTCGGGTTGGATCGCCACTGCACTGCCTATAGCTCTATTTTTGAGGCGACCGCTTGCTCACAGTTCTCTGTTGAACCATGGTTTGCTAGGAGATTATGCTTTAGTGTAATGGGGAATATACAGATTAATTCCGAAAAGATTTGCTTTACTAAGGACTTTTGCACATTCGTTGCCATCGGCACTTTTAAAACATATGTTTGTTCACCGCAAAAGATGTATAAAAGCCTCGTAGCTCATCCCAGTTAGACATCTTGTAGGTCCAAATTATTCGATGGTGATCCTGTTGTCCTATTATTGGAGTAGATAGCAAGTGTTGTGTCGATATTAAGGCATGGTCGGAGTTTCTATGACAAAATTGTCTGGCTCTGTAGAAAGAAAAGGATCTAATATATTCCCGAAGTTAGTTGGATTAAGTGAGATTCATGCAGATACCAAAAGCTTTCGACTTGCCTTCCGGCGTCATCGGTTCGATTTGAATATTCCAGGCAGTTTGTTTTTTATTCTTATTTTTTTGTGGATCCTCCATTGTCCATTCGGAGAAGTAGCTGAGCGTCTCGCGTACTCTGGTGCTACGCGCTCGATCCCTACGAGTTATTGCAGCAACACTGTGAAGGAACCTCATTTCAGCAGCTTGTATCCGCGATCTTATTCCTTCGGTCACTACCCAAATTTCATGACCATAGATGAGAGTTGGAACATGCACCGATTTAAAGCTTGAACACTAAGTTCGGCCTTCCTTACAACAGATTAACCAAGCTCTCACAAAATTGATCCAGTCTGATCAATTCTATAGGATAACTCTTCGCATCACTCGCGAATAAGACCCCGGGTACTTAAACTTATCCAATTACTTCAGTGAAACTCCACAAACATGCAGAGTGCACTGAATAGGTGTTTTGGAAACGACCATTACTTCCAATTAATTCAGGTTGATCTTCATCCCAGCATCATCATAAACGGCTACAAACCTTTCGAGTGCACACTGAAGTTCCGTTTGAGAGGACTAGGATGACCAAATCATCCGCAAAAACCAAATGACTAATCCTTAAGTGTCCCACTTTGAAACATTCACCGCCACTGTTGCGCTGCAACATCCAGTCCATATATGCAATGAAGAGGAGAGGTGACAAAACGTACCCTAGGCGGAGTCCAACGCCCACAGTGAAAGGTATTGACTTAACACCGTTTATCCGAACACAGCTTCTACAGTTTATATATAAAGACTGAATCGCCCTTAACAGGGAACCGTCAATCTCATACTCCTGCAGAACACTTCAGAGTTTGCCTCGAGTGTAGACAGGTTTAGCATACTTCCAGGCCTTCTCAAGAACCATTTTGAGAGTGAATAACTGGTCGATTGTACTTCTACCGGGACGAAAACCGTACTGCTTATCCCCCAAACTATCCTCAACCATAACTCTGAATGCACGTTAATGAAGACTTTTCCAGGGAGACTTAAAAGAGATATACCTCTGTAGTTGGCGCAATGTCTTTTGTCCCCTTTTTTAAAAAGAGAGACTTTCACCCACATTTGCCAATCACCAGGTATTTCACCGCATTCCCAGGCCACTTTAATGATACGCGAGAGCCATTTCACTCCCTTTTTACCTAAAGTCTTGAGCATTTCTGGTCGGATTTTATCCGCATCAGCAGATTTTAGCGATTTGATCGCCAAAGTTACTTCCTCTACCGTAGGACTACTTTCCGCCCTACTCTCGACCATAGGTCTGTCAACTTTAGTGCCCTGTTCGGGATTGAGTAATTCTGAAAAGTGCTCGATCCATCTGAGTAAGATGTTCTCCGCATTGGAAAGAAGTGTACCGTCTTTGGATTTGACTCCTTCGACTATATTCAACTTTCTTCCTCTGAGTCGGCGCGCGGACAGTGCACCGATTTCGAGAATCGGAGTTCCCCAAGTTAAAGGCTCTTTTCTCCTCTCTGATGGCTTCTTGAACTCCGGGCGTTTTAAACCAAGCAGTTCTTTTCTCATCACCAGTCGCCACCCCAAGTCACTTCACTCCACAAACATCTCCCGCAGAGGCAATAACCACTGTTGAAAACAGTTGCCATTCTTTCTCTCCATTTGATGGGACAGTTGGAATTCGTTCAAACCTTCCAGATATTTACAGCACAAATGTCTCCCGTATCTCATCGTTCAGTAACCTCTCCCATCGTATGCGTGTAACCATCCATGGCTTCGGCTTTTGTAGGGGAGACATTACATCTTACTTACTTACTTACTTACTTAGGTGGCGCTACAGTTCGGGGTGAACCTGGGCCTCAACCAACAAGCCTCTCCATTTAGCTCGGTCTTTAGCTAATTGCCTCCAGTTGCGCACTCCAAGTTGGTCGAGGTCCCCTTGAACTTGTGCGCGCCACCTACGGCGATGATTCCCTCTACTGCGTCGTCCCTCCGGGTTAGATTCGAAGACTCTGCGGGCCGGAGCGTTGGTGTCCATTCGCTCTACATGTCCTAGCCATCTCAGACGTCCAATACGCAGTTTTTTGACTAGGTCGATGTCGCTGTACAGCTCGTATAGTTCGTGATTGAATCTTCTCCTCCAAAACCCGTCAACACAAACGGGACCGAAAATCTTACGAAGAATTTTTCTCTCGAAGCGACCAAGCATATCTTCATCCTCTTTTAATAAAGTCCATGTTTCAGCGCCGTAAAGCAGGACTGGGATGATCAAGGTCTTATATATAGTCTCCTTAGTTGTTCGAGATAGGGCTTTACTGTTGAATTGCCTTATAAGCCCAAAAAAACAGCGATTGGCAAGAGTTATTCTTCGATTGATTTCTACGCTGATTTTGTTAGAAGAATTTATAGCAGAGCCAAGGTAGACAAAGTCCCTTACTACCTCGAAGTTATAGCTGCCCACGGTGACGTTTTGTCCAATTCGTCGGTGTTGGTTTTCCCTTCTAGTTGACAGCATATACTTGGTTTTGCCCTCGTTTATCGCTAAACCCATTTTGGCCGCTTCCGCCTCAATGCTTGCAAAAGCACCGGTGACAGCTGAGATCTTTCGATAATGTCTATATCGTCGGCGTATGCAAGCAGTTGTACAGACTTGTAATAGATTTAGCCTCCGGTGTTGGCTTGTGAGTTCCGCACAATCCGTTCAAGTACAATATTGAAGAAGTCACATGACAGCGCGTCACCTTGTCTAAAGCCTTTTTTGACATCAAAGGTCTCGGTGAGGTCATTACCGACCTTGATGGAGCAGCGAGCGTTCTCCATCGTCAGCCTGCACAGACGGACAAGTTTGGCAGGGATGTCAAAACTAGACATGGCTCTATAAAGCTCTTCTCTATAGATGCTGTCATAGGCGGCCTTGAAATCGATAAAGAGGTGGTGAGTATCGATTTGGAATTCTTGGGTTTTCTCCAGGATCTGCCGAAGTGTGAAGATTTGATCGATGGCGGACTTTCCTGGCCTGAAACCGCACTGATAGGGTCCAATCAGGCTGTTGATAAAGGGTTTCAGGCGTTCACACAATATCGCAGAAAAGATCTTGTATGCGATGTTGAGGAGACTGATGCCTCTATAATTGGCGCAGTTGAGGGGGTCTCCTTTCTTGTGGATCGGGCAAACGATGCTGAGATTACATTCATCAGGCATACACTCGTCTGACCAAATATTAGAAATGAGTTGGTGTATGCACTCTACCAATTCATCCCCAGCTGCCTTGAAAAGTTCGGCCGGTAAGCCGTCAGGTCCAGCAGCCTTGTTGGATTTTAGCTTGGATATTGCTATCCTCACTTCGTTTGGGTCAGGTGGACGGAAATTTTGACTATCATCGTCTATGTTGAATGGTTCATTCTGCCTGACAGCGGGATGTTGGTCTTCGTCGCCGTTATACAGTCTGCAGAAGTAGTTTTTCCATATTCTCAGCACCGACTGTGATTCTACTACTAGGTTTCCATTTTCATCTCTACAGGTTTCTGTACGGGTATTACTTCTCTGACACGTTCTTTTTACCTTTTGGTAAAACTTCCGTACATTGTTCCTGGAGTATAGACTCTCGATATTCTCAAACGCGCGCTTCTCATGCTCTTTCTTCTACTTTTGGAGAAGCCGATGTTCTTCCCGTCTCTTTTGCTCGTAGAGCTCACGAGCAGCTCTCGTCTTCCTTTGCAGCGCCGCTTTGTATGCCTCTTGTTTTGCTGCATGCACTCGCCGGCATTCTTCGTCAAACCAGGGGTTTCGCGGTGGTGGTCGAGCGAGACCCAACACATCAGTCGCGGCGTTTCTGATGGCATTTTGGCAGCGTTGCCACTGGTCTTCGGTACTTGATGCTGGCGGCAAAGGGGTGATTGAGAGATTTCGGGATACGCTTTCAGCGAAGAGTCTGGCGGTCTCTTGCGATTGTAGCTTTTCGACGTTAAATTTTCTCACAGTAATTCTTCTTTGTTGCTCAGATTGGGATATCCGCATTCGTACCTTGGCTACAACAAGGTAATGATCCGAGTCTATGTTGGCCGCTCGGAAGGTCCGGACATCCAGAATACTGGAGGCATGCCTTGCGTCGATCGCAATATGATCAATTTGGTTGATCGTTACATGATCATTGGACCGCCATGTCTGCTTATGAATATCGAGATGAGGAAACCATGTGCTTGCTATGGTGACATTTCGCTCCACAGCGAAATCAATTAGCCTTAGTCCGTTATCAGACGTGGTGTCGTGTAGGCTATGCTTACCGACTGCCCTACCAAAGACGTCCTCCTTTCCTATTTTGGCGTTAAAATCGGCCAATACGATTTTAACGTCGTATTTAGGACATTGCTCGTATGTTTTGTCGAGGAGTTCGTAGAAACACTCTTTGGTGGCAGGGTCCTTTTCTTCTGTGGGGGCATGAACACATATTAGGCTTATGTTAGCGAATTTAGCCTTGATCCGGATCGTCATAATACGCTCGCTCACGTGTCGGAAGCTTAAGACTTCTTGCCTAAGTCTGCCGCGTATGACAAATCCGCATCCGAATAAGCGTTGCCTGTCGCCTCTGTAGCAATCACCGTAGTAGATGTCACAGTTTTTCATCCTCTTTTTGCCCGGCCCATCCCATCGCACTTCCTGGATGGCGCTAATATCTGCTTTATAGCAGTCTAGGGCCTCTGCTAGTTGTTCCCCTGCACCTGGTCTGTAAAGGGACAGAACATTCCACGTACAGATCCGAAGGTCGTTGTCCTTATTTCGTTTGCTGGGGTCGTCATTAGTTGAGTCATCCTTATCCGAGGCTTTTGGTTGTTTCGGAACCATGCGGTTTTTACGTGGTAGGGAAGTTACCCCGACGGCACAACCCCCAACCTGGAGGGCCAGTTCCTTAATTATTCCCCAAAGACGAGGGGCCGGGTACACCGGTGCCAGTAGTCCACTACGGGAGTATGAGTGCTGCCGTTGGCCCATTAAGGGCTCCTCCGCCACCATCTCTATTCCAATGTCCTCACCAACATTGGAAATTCCTTACCGACCTGTGATCCGAATACGTCGAAGCAGCTCGCGCAAGGTGTTCACTAAGTTCAACCTAACTGGAACTATAGACGCCACCGTTGACTCCGTCTAGGGAATTCGTCCGCTGCCGCCTGGAACAGGAAGAAGCGCTCTAGTGAGAAAAGCACTCTTCCCCCCCTCTCTCATCTGCTGCCACCAAGAATCCGCCAAACGGGGTTGGTTACCCATTTCTTGGATTAAGGTACTAGGCACCCGGCTGTCACCGCGTGGAGGTTGAGAGTAGGAGTTGGTAGGCCTCAGCTGAGTGAAAACGCTTGTGTTTTCATATGATCGCATGCACTACCGTTTGACCAGCCATTACATCGCTGAGATACAATTTGCATAGCACTAAGTGGTGATCAGTTGACAATTCGGCCCCTCTCAATACGCGGACATCACAAACCATTCTCTTCAGACATGATGGTACCACAAATAAATCTATCAGCGACTTCTGCTGAAGACTCTGACGATACCACATGTATTTGTGAATTACTTTGTATGGAAAGATAGTGTTCATGATGAATAAGCCATTTTCGCAGTAAAAATCCAACAACTTCTCTCTGTTTGCGTTTTGATCAGGATCACCGTTCCTCCCAATCACACTCCCCCATGTCATAACATGATCTGATCTTTTTGCAATATGTTTTCAGACAATTCGACACTAGATCCGACGCAAGTAGACCCACCAATTATACCGGCTGTACATCGATGCCAGAGGCTTCATGTGATTTGGCGCATCCTGGCCACCGGACCAGATAAAATACCGGCTATAGTCCTCAAAAATTGTGCACCTGAACTAGCATCGACTCTCTGTAAACTTTTTCCTTTATCTACTTGGAGGGTGGCAATGGAGTAGTGGTAACGTCGTCAATTGCCACGCTTATGGTTCATGTTCAAACCCTGATGTCAGCAAGCATTTATTTATTTCTCATGAAATATATAAAGTCAGTCCGATCATTTGCGAAAGCTTGTGTGAACACTACTGCGAAGACATAACACTGGCAGTAGCTTGGTCATATGGCTGGAAAATGGTTCGCTCTGTTGATAGTGATTTGTCCTTGACATCGGTTATCGGGAAATAAGTACTGTGAATCAGAAGCAAAGACAACTGAGCTTCAAGAACTACTACACCAAAATCTTTCCCTCTCTCTCTATACTTTCCAACGTCCGCACTGTAAACATGCTTAAGATATTCATAACCCTTTGAATGCGCGCAAATTATAAAAAAAAAATCTTACTTACAGAAAACTTTCCCATTTGTGCTAGAAAACCGGCAGCATCCAACAGCATTGCACAAAATTGCCGCCCCATAGCCCTGCTATCTACGCTTTTTAAAGTTATGGAAAAGACCTTAAAGACCTTAGAGGGTCATGGACTGATAAGTGACCGACAGTATATTTCATAGATGCCGTTCAATAGAAAACCTGCTGAGTTAGGTAACTCACCTATGGACTTGAACTATTGAACAACAAGAGCTGTTATAGTAGACATCTCAAAAGCGTTTGATCAAGTCTAGCATAGTGTTTTACTCAGCAAACTAGCTTCCTATGGACTACAACACCTCTGCGGATGGATGGAAAATTTTGTTCGGGCCAGATCAATTTAGGTTGTTGTCGACGGTGTGTCTTCCGACACACTTGTTATTACTACTGGTTTACCTCAAGGATCCATTCTTAGATTAGATCAATGTTAGCTCCATTGCGATACCGCATGTTTCAGACCCGGAGGTTACCAGGTACCTAGGGAACCTTAAAAGTCATTATATTGGATGAGGGCTGAGAGATCTCAATGTGCCTGATTCAATCGAACCATGAATTTGCTCTCTCAGGTTCGGGAGAAATTTTCATGCTACCAGCAGCACAACGTAGTCCGCATAAGCTATGGTTTTGAGACCGTTGTTCCTGAGTTTAACAAGTACTTTCATTCAGGACAATTACCCACAGCAGTGGGGATATATCCCCGCCTTGAGGTGTGCCTCTAGAGGCGTAGACTTCTAACTAACCGTAGTAGAGTATTAAGAGTATTAAGGGTGACTGATGTAATCGAACCCCTATTACTATTATACAATTCTAACTAGGAGATCTCAATGTGTCTGATGTAGCTAAAAAGGATGACTGTATTATTCGAACCCTAATTGTCTTGATGGTCCGTGGAGGTGGTAGGGTGCGTACTCTACGCATCTTAGCCTTAATTTTCGGCACTGAATCATGGAGTTATTTGACGGTGAATAAAGATGTCCTTGGTCATTTGCAGAGAATTTTTTCATGAGATACTTGATCCCGCTAGTGTTGACGTGCTTTGTAAAAGAGCATTCAATGATGAGCTATACAGCGACATAGGCCTAGTCCAAAAACTGCATATTGGACGTCTGAAACGGCGCAGAGGCTTTTAATCGTACGACGCAATAGAGATGGCACGTACAAGTAGTGTACAAGGTGACCTCAACCAACTTGGAATACACAACTGTGGTAATAAGCTAAGAACCGATTTGAATTCAGAGATTGGTTGGCTGAGGTCCAGACTAACCCAAAACTGTAGGCCCACTTAAATTAGTATGTAAATTGCCGTTATCAGTGCCTTAATTCTGGTTTAGCTGTCAACGTAAACGAAGATATCGTACCTGTGTAGACAAGTGCAATACCCTCGCTTGTTAGCGGCTTCCATGATTGCTGAGATTTACGCTATGAAGATGTTGCACAATATATTATATACATATATTCGTGTAAATTGGAAAGTCTGAGCTAAAGACAGCGATATTTTACTACCAGCCGACAACACAGCATACTTTGATCTACTGCATCAAGGACAAATTTGTTCTTCTCTGATCATTGATATATTCAGTTTGGTCTAAGCGACCTCCTCCCTATCAATATGTATCCGTCATCAGGCCCATACCATTGTATGGCTTGTCCGTCTGGTGAATAGCCTCTGAGAAAGATGTTCACCTAACCTATCTTGACCGTGTGCAAAAGTCGGCTTACCTATGCTTCTAGGGGGTACTAAGAAGCACATCAACAATGCCTCTAGACTTTCAGTTTCACTTACCACCCTTGGATAATTATAGCAAACAACTGGCAGATCGTGCAGGCGCATGAAGGCAATAACTCAGTGGTCTAGTCTAAGTACCGGACTTTCCTCTATTCCTTCCTCAAGATACCGACTACCTACTCCCACAACTTCTGTTCGACAAAAACTTTGAAACCCTTTGAGGGAGGGATCATTATCCTTCTACACTGGTGGATCCAGAACAGAATCGGGAGTAGAAGAGAGTACCTTCTCCAATAATCTGAACATGCGTATCTCTTTCTGTCTTCCTAATTATTGCACCACTTTCAGGTGGATGCATGTAGGAAGATAGGAAGCAATAAAGCACCTGGACCAATGGCATCCCCAATAAGGCAGTGAAAGTGGCTGTTCAAAAAAGGCCGAACATTTTTATAGCCACGATCCAAAAGTGTATACAGGAGGAGGCCATAGAAGCTTCAACATTTGGTTCTGCTACCAAAGGGAAACAAGCCACCTGGAGAACCATCGTCATATCGCCCAATACGACACTCTGGGAAAGATACTTGAATGAATAGTATATGACAGACTGCTCGTGGTAGCAGAAGAGAAAGAAGCACTGTCAGACCATCAGTTCGGATTTAGAAAATTGTGTTCTGCCGCTGATGCCATAAAAGCGGTAGTTGACACAACAGCTGAAGCGATCCAAGGAGAAAGATGGCGAAGGAGGACAAGAAGTAATGTGCAGTAGTGACTCTGAACATCAAAAACGCCTTTAACCCGGCAAATTGCTCGTTCATAAGGAAATCGCCAGAATTGATACTCCATACTACCAATTGAGGATAGCTACAAAGCTACTTTACCAAACCGACGAGGGGGTAAAGTACTACAACGTTTTTTTTTTTTTTTTTTTCCGCTTGTACAACCCATGCCCACATGGCAACGACACTCCGACCTGAAAGATCTATTGTATCGGAAATATACTATATACTAAAACGTTGCGGCAGGAGTTCCGCAAGCATCGGTACTAGGCCCTCTCTTATGGAATATCGTGTACGACGGAGTCCTGCGACTACCATTGCCACAAGGAGTTAAGATAATCGGGTTCGCTGACGACTTCGCCGTAGTTACTGTGGCTAAACACATCCACGAAATAGGATCAATCGGAAAATTAAAGACTGGATAAGATCCGCCAGCTTAGAATTGCCACAAAACTGAGGCTGTTCTTATAACAAGTCGAACAGCTGCTGAATATGCGAATATTGGAGTCGGAAATCAGTATTTATGAGTAATGCTCGAAAATAGGTTAAGGTTTAAAACTCACGTGGAATACTCGAGCAAAAAGGCTTCACTACAGCAGGCAGCCCTTTCTCGAATACTTCCAAATATCGGTAGACCTAGATATGCTACACGGATTCTGCTATCCACAGTGGTTATCTCGGTTCTTCTATATGCTGCACCGATTCGAGCGGTGGCGTTAGCGATGATAGAAACACGGAGAAAACTATCGTCAACATACAGGCTATGTGCGATAAGAACAATCAGCGGTTTCCGAACAATATCGGACGAAGCAGCCTGTGTCATAGCCGGAATGATCCTCATCGACATTCTCGTATATGTATGGTAAGGATCTACGAAAGGAGAACAAGAAGCAGATATTGTCGAGAGAATAAAGGAGGAGGAGTAGGTAACATCACTAGCTATGTGGCAAGTCAGGTGGGATAACAGTACAAAAAGTAGATGGGCCTACAAGCTGATCGCCACCATTGAAGTCTGGACCAAGCGAGTGTATGGGGACTGCAACTACCTCCTTATGCAGTTCCTATTGGGTCACACAAATTTGGACATAATAACTCACCTCTCTGTCCACATTGTCCAGACCAGGAGGAAGATACAGAACACGCAATATTCCATTGCAATCGCTTCACGGAATGGAGAAATAACCTGCCAAGTCCAGCATTACTTATAGTCCAAATGCTACGATTAGAGGAGAATTGGCTGGAAATTTGCACACTCATAACGAATGTGCAAAAAGAGCTCCGAATAATTAAAAGAGCAGGGAAAAGCAGCAATACAAAAAGCATATCATTAATTGCTAATCAGCCCCGCGAAGTAATACATTACGGCAGTCCCGAGGGGCGAGTGGTAGAAGTGTGCAGGGTGTGGATTAGTGAGTAGGCGCATTCATTGCGAAGACATTCCAGGGAATTGCATGGCCGATGAGCTCGCCAGGCAGGGCAATAGCCACTCTATACAGTTAAACTGCTGCTAAAACTCAACATGTTCAACGTAATCCCCCGCAGATGGGCAAACGGTACTACGTGCCCCATTACTAGATAGGTCTGGCCTAAGCAGGATCAAAAATACTCGAAGCGCCTTATTAGAAACAAGAGAGCGCTTACTACTATAGTGCCCATTGCAGGGCACCGCATCATTAGAAGGAATGCCATGAGGCTAGGCCTCCTCCCAAATGACTTCTGTATAAGCTGTATGGACGAGGAAGAGGATAAAACCATATAGTACCACACCTCCTGTGTACGTGTCAGGTCCGTTCCGCTTGAAGAAGATTGCACTTTGGAGCTTACTTCTTCGATAGTTTAGGCGGATTGGCTAACGCCAACGCGCTTTATAGAAAGCTCCAATTGGTTTTAAGTGTAGTTCTTACATACAAGTAGATCTATGTGGTACCACAATCGACCTTTCCTGGTCTAAGTGAGGCTGCATTTAGTGCAGCCTGCCACGCTAACCGAACCTAACCTATTCGCATCGTTGATGTAATGGAAAGAACTTTGCAAGACTCAGTACTGCCATGAAGATTTTCTCACGTAAATGGAATATCCTTCTGCGTGGAAGCTTAATATTGTATACATACGTATTTTTTTTTTACTATATCCTTACCTTTGTCTTTATTTTACACTTCAGCAGTGTCGGTAGCTCGAAAGTTTCTGTTTAGAGTTACTATTTTTCAACTGAATATCAAATAGAATTGTTTCGTGATTTAACACTGACGATGGATCTTTCAATTTGACACCCTTTCAAGTTTGCTCTCTACATACGTACACCAATCACTTCATTTCACTTGATATCCCTGAAACGTGTGTCCATGAATTTAATAGCATTTCCTTGCAGGATGTATGAACATTTCTCAGGATGAATAATGCATCTACCTTAAAACCTATAAACCCTATCAAATTCACATCATCCTTGAACGGACGAATCTGGAAAAATACACCATCCTTGCATACACATACATAATTCGTTTGGTGAACTCACCAAACAAACTCGTGAGCAAGCAATAAAAATAAAGTTTTACGATTTCTCCGCGACACATAAAGTTAGACGCCAAACGAAGTTCGCCAACGTTTTGCTGAACTTTTCCATACTGCAGATCGCGGGTAGAAACCATTCCAGGAAGTACTTATTTTTCCACCAATCCAACCGAATGACAAAAAGGTAAACATTAAAACGCGTGTGCATAAGCAGAAAGCTCGTTAGCCTGCACTCCAGCACGTCATTTCGCCGAGAGGAGCATCAGCGACGAGGACGACGAGGACGACGATGACGACGTCGTAGCCGTTAACTTTCGATCATTACAATTATTATGTATGAGCGCCAACACCATCACAGGACACAGTACAATATCCTTTGGCAGGCAACAAGTTTGCATAGAGATGCCTTGTAACTGCCAACCTCCTCTAAAATAGGTCGTGAATGCTGGCAAACGTTGCCTTAAGTGCTATCGGTTGTAGTGCTCGGGAATAAATATCTACATACACCACAGGTCGACGCCAGCAGTGATCCAGACCCACCCATGTGCAACGATGCTTTGGTTAAAGGTGGTTCCAATGGACCCAGGTCCGAGTTTGGTAAACAGAATAATAACAGGTGTCTTATTAGCATATAAATGAAATTGGAATAGTTTTAACAATTGCCACTGTTCTCTGCTGGTACCTGGCGAGGTCCCCTTCCGACGAGCCACAGACAGATGGTGGTGACTTCGGTTCAAGTTGCTGTATAACTCTAAGCAACAAGCTGTCAATTTGAATAGTGCAACAATGACGATGTTCAGCTTTTACGTTTATTATGGCGTCCCAGTTCCCCCCTCAGTTCCTAGGTACAGGATAATCGAAAACCGTTAAACACATTATAGACTGATGTAGAATTTAATTTAAGCGTTTTGTATCAATTCTTCTTCTGTCGAATGAGAAACAGGTCATCCCCTAAGGCAGATTTTGCTATCAAAGCAGAATTGTCCTGAGATAATTCACAATTTGAAATGAGAATGTTTCTTCATAGCCTGCAGGCGAATGAATTGATTTAAAGGCAACGACATTTTTTAAATCTTTTCCTTATCTCCGAACGTGAAATAAGGAATTTCAAGAACTCAATTGTGCAGCCTAAAAGGCTCAGAGGTATGTAAGAGAAGACAAATGGATTGAAAAGTATATTCAAGAATGTCAACATTAAATTTGGTTTCTATTCGTTTTTAGTTGTGCAAGTATGTCAACTACATATACGTGTTCACCACTTTGAAGATAAAGGACCCGAATGCAGGAATCTTAAAGAAATTCGACTTAATGAATGTATTTACCAAGTTCTAAAAGTAAATGAGTAGATCTAATGACTTAAAGTCCCATAGGTTAAAAGGATTAGTTGCATCGAATCACTCGGATCACAAAACTATCCATTGTGCTCCCCTGACGTGGAATCTCCTGGCTGAAAAACTGAAAAGAAAGAAAAAGAAGAAACAAAGTATCTAGAATTCTCCGGTATTGAAGCGGCCTCCTCGAAACCATCCTGAAGAAGCTATGAATTTCAGGATGGTAGTTGGTGGCTTATCACACAGATCACCCAGATGATTGAAAAAGACCGTTTTTCTGGCACTGCAGAGACTAGGGCATTTGCAAGGAAAGTGTTTCGCATCCTCTTCTGCGTCTGTGTTGCCGCAGCCTCTGCAAAGTTCATCTGTACATAGCCGCATTCTTTTTCGGTGGACCGCCAATAGGTTGTGGCCGGTAATGATTCCTATGAGAAGCGCTAAGTTTTGTCTACTTTGAGTGAGAATGAGCCTGGTTTTCACTTTGTCGTGTTTTGTCCAGATGCTTCTAGAGACGCGGCACGATGGAAGTGCTCTCCATCGTTCGTCTGCTTGTCGTTTGAAGTCAAGTGCTATTTTTGATTTAATAAATTCTAAGGGAGGAAGAATTGAGTTTTTGACCATTATCAGGTCCTGTTTTTATTCCTTTCTTACCAGTTCGTCTGCCATCTCGTTCCCTGGAATTCCTTTGTGTCCTGGGACGCACCAGAGTGTTACATGGTGGCTATCGGTGAGCGTTTTAAGTTTCTCTCGGCAGCACTTTATAAGCTTTAATTTTATTACCGCGAATCAGATGGCCTTTACAATCTCTTTTCTAGTAACAGGCTTCGCGGAAAGTTCTATGGGCCGCCTCTGCTATCGCTAGGACCTCCGCTTGGAACACACTGCCGTGATTCAGAAGTCTTAGTGACATTGCAATCTCGGGTTCTGCCGAGTAGATACCTGAATCCACTCCTTCGTTTGTTTTGGACCCGTCAGTGAAGACTGAAGTACTATGCGGGTTGCAAGCCCCACCGTCTGCCCAGGGTTTCCTCGAAGGGATGACCATTCCGATGTTTAGGCTGAAGTCGGTGGATGCCGGAAGATAGTCTATGGTTGCGTCCAGGTGAGTACACTTTGCAATAGTACGGTGACCCATGTGGCCCTTCGTCCACAAGTTGGATTCTTTTAGGCGCAGGGCACTCATCGCGGCTGATTTCTTAACCTATAAGTCTAATGGAATCAGTACGAATATTGTTTCAAGGGCTGGGTGGTTCTGATTGCGCCAGTGGATGCTATGCAAGTAAGTCTCTGGATTTTTGTTAGTTCCTTGAGATGTGTGACTTTCTCTACTATTGGCCACCAGACAAGGCACCCATATTTTAGAATGGGTCTGACTATGGCAGTGTACATGCAGTGGGTGATGGCAGGTTTGGGTCGCCACTATTTACCAAAAATTCTACTGCAAGCATAGAACGCAATGTACGCTTTCTTTATTCTTTCATTTGTCTTGGCTCTCCAGCTCAGTTTGCGGTCAAGTATGCACCCTAGGCTAGGTTAGGTTAGGTTAGGTTGGCTGTCCACACGAGAGTGGACACACTTAGACCAGTTAAGGTCCTTTGTGATACCATGGATCAAACCATTAGGCCACTCAGGGACTAACAAAACCAACCGGAGCTTTTGACAAAGCAATTGATGCTCAGGACGTCTAAGGACGCCAGATCGCCGAGGTCGTCAAGGAAGGGGGCCCTAGATGGAGCATTCTTTTATGCGACAGGGCTGGACATGTGCATAGCAGCTGATGGATGGTTTCCTCCTCCTCGTCGTCCCTACAGCTTCTGCAGAAGTCATTTGAGAAGAGACCAAGTCTTTTGGCGTGTTGGCCTATAAGGCAGTGTCCAGTGAGAACACCGACAACGCAGCTGATTTGTATACGCTTTAACTTGACCAGATCGGCACTACGTGTTTGATCCAGCTTAGGCCAGATCTGTCTCGAAATGTGACACGTAGAGCCGTTTACCCATCTGAGGTTGGTCGTGCTAATAGCGTTCAGCTTTAGTAGATACTTGCAAGTAGCGAGGGGCATACCCAGGGCTTGCCTGTCAGGCAGAATCCTTAGAGTGGTACCCTGTCTGCCGAGGTCGTCAGCCCTGCAGTTTCCTGGAATATCCCTGTGGCCCGGCACCCAGCATAGGTGAATGTTGAACTGCTCCGTCATCTCCATAAGAGATAAACGACAGTTTAAGGCGGCCTTTGAAGTGAAGGAGAACGATTCCAGGGACTTGATTGCCACTTGGCTGTCAGTGAAAATACTAACATCCCTGACAGATAATACATTACATTTCAGCCCGGACAGAGCTTCCTTAATCGCCATGATTTCCACCTGGAAAACGCTACAATGATCAGGGAAGCGGAAAGAGGTGCTTAGATTGAGCTGTTCGGAGGAAACACCACAGCCCACCCCACCCTCCGTCTTAGAGCCATCTGTAAAGAAGTGAACCGAACTACCATCGACAGGGGGGAAGTATCCCATACATCCCGGTTAGGGATGCTCGTACGGAAGTTACGGTCAAATCTCTGTATCGGCGGGGTGTAGTCCGTGCTTTCGTGTTTGAAGTTGAGAAGATCAAAGATCGAGGAGTGGCCGAAGCGATAGCTAGACCACTGAGAGGAGGCTTTTATGCGGATGGCCGTATGCACCCTAAATATCGTGCTTTGTTCGAGATTTGGATTGAAGTGACATCAGGTCGTAGGGGAGCGAAAGCTGAGATTTTTCTTTTATTGGTGAAGCGAACTACTCCTGTTTTCGCTGGGTTGACGTTCAGTCCATAACTTTTCGCCCATCTATGGAGGATGTTTAGGGCCGATTGTACGAGTTCGGTGATTGGGTCGAGGTATTTGCCGGACGTTAGTAGGACGATGTCATCTGCATATTCAACGACATTTACTCCGCTGTGTCCTAATTTCAAAAGGATCTCGTTTGCAACTAGAGTCCATAGTAGAGGAGATAGGACACCTCCTCGTGAGGTTCCACTAGAGGCTAGTGCATTTACTTGCCTGTCACCAGTTCCGAGTTGATGTGTCTCGTCTTGAGCATACATTCTATCTAGTCGGAGAGTGTGAAATCTACTCTGAGTCGGTCTAGTGATTATCGATTTAGATTTCATATTATTAAAGGCTCCTTCCACGTCTAAAAAGGTCGCTAGGGTGAATTCCTTGTGGTAGAGTGATTGTTTGACTGTTGTTACCACTTCGTGCAAGGCTGTTTCGACTGATCGGCCATTTGTATAGGCATATTGTGTTGGGAACATGTCTTTAGGGCTTAACTCATATTAGGTTTAATGTTGATCAATTTCTAGTCCACCCATTCTCGAAAAATACCATTTTGTTTATATTTTTACTTGAAAACATAAAAAACTTGTGAGGAATATACAATATACATATGTGAGCATTGACCTTCAATGTAGCCCGGAAAATATGTAGGTCCAGCTGCAGTTTTTGGTAAGTTTTCTTCGAATAATCAAATTTTCTGTAAAATAGAACAAAAAACTACATCTTTGCAGGTGCAGGTGTTGGAAAGAATAGACAGAGAGATAAAGGTGGCGTAGTGGTTCGAAACTCAGATATTAGGTTTTAGAAAAGCTCCGGGGATGGTGTCCAGATAACTAAGGAGATTTCGTTTATTATTTCGTCTTTGCTTCTGATTTACAGTATTTTTTTCCAACCACCTGCTGTCATAGGCATATTATTATGCAGCAAAGCGAACAATTCTTGCCTGCCAGTGTTATGGTTTCGCAATACTGTTGGCATAAGCTTTCGCAATTGATCGAGACTGACTCTTTGTATTGTATATGAAAAATAAATAAATAAATGCTTGCTGACATCAGAGTTTGAACCGCAAACCATTAGCGTGGTAATCTATGACGTTGTCACTACACCATCGCCACCTTTGCGCGGCGCAAGCTAAAAATTAAAAGAAGGAATAGAAAAGAGTTATTTTTGATGTAGTGGTTTGAAACTCATTATGGTCTGTGGTTTCAGTAAATGTTTACTCTGTGGATGGTACCCGAACTTATCAGAGAGAATTCGCTATGATCTTTGCAATCTGTTCTGATTACTACTAACTTACTTATGTGTGGATCTTAGGGCCTCTTCTTTATCTACGCGCCATCTTGTACGGTTTCTGGCATGCGTCTCAGCTCTCTCTAACTACCGTACCTCCTTCTCGAATGTTCTGCGCCACGTTCTCCTCGGACCGCCAGGTATTCTGCCATCCTGAGTTAAAGGGGTTCGATTGCATAGTATGGTTAACTATCGAACCGCCACGTTTTTCGGAATGCGTGACCAATCCACTGCCACTTCCGTTGTTGGATGGTTGTGCCTACTGGTTCCTGGCCCGTTCTCTGGTAGGTATTCATTAAAAATACGGTTGGTCCAGAAAATCCTTAAGATGGTTTGCAGGCACCTATTAACGAACAGTTGGAGCTTTCTAGTATCAGTAATGGCCTCTCTCCACGTGCTGCACCCATATAAGAGCATGGATTCAACATCGGAGCGGAACAGACTTAGCTTGGGGTTCAAACTCAGTGCATTGCTTTGCCATATTTTGGACAACATCCCAAATGCGGACTTTGTTTTGGCAATCCTGTTGGACTTATCCAGTTCGGTTCCACCATTATTACCTGATGGTCGCTGTGTGAATATTCCTCACTGACCCTCCACTTTATGTTTTTCAGGATGGAATTGCTCGCAAAGGTGATGTCAATGATGGAGCCTACTCCAGCCTTCCGATAAGTATTTGCCCGACCCTTATTAGCAATGCCTATCGCTACGGGAGCAAATGTTTCCAATAAGGCCTGTCCTCTGGTGTTGGTGAGCCTGCTGCCCCATTCTGTGGCCCACGCGTTGAAGTCTCCTCCTATAACCACTGGGGCTCTCTGGAGAGCATCCGCGGTTAGATGGTCCAGCATTAGTTGATATTCATTGGTCGTCAAGCTGGGTCTTGCATAGCAGCTATAGAAATGGATTCCATTTATTTTCGCACGCACGAAGCCTTCTGTTTGGTCGTTTGTTTCTTGGAAGGCATGGAGTCCATATATCCATATTGCCACCTGTTTTGCTTTATCACAGATCCAGTTATTGTTCTGTTCGGGACATTTATAGGGCTCGCTGATCATAACAACGTCGGCTCTTTCGTCCTTGGCCGTTTGTGCCAGGATGTCGTGGGCTATTCTACAGTGATTAAGATTTATCTGTAGTATCTTCATGGTATTTTGCTTGTAATAGCTCTCCTGAAGACCAGGCATCTGCTGCTACCAGCTATATGATGCGCGTCGTCTGGGTGGTTTTTCTTGCAGAACATGCAGGATGGTTGCTTATCGCAATTTTTCGCTATGTGGCCCCCTTCACCACATCTCCTACATACGGCAAACTACCCACCCAATCTTAATTTTCCCGGCTTCTAACAGTTTTCTTACGTCTTCTACTGGAAGTCTGATGGTTGCTGTTTGAGTCCCTCCGTATGCCTTTCGCAGGGATAAGATGTCTGCCGGTAAAACGTTTACTCCAAAGTGGGTTCTAATTGCATCGATTATGTCAACCATTGTAGTGACCTCATCGATGTATTTGACCTCGAGAGTAGTGCGGTGCGTAAGTGTTCTTACACTCGCTTGCTCCGCTAAGGCTTCGCTGATTACGCCTTTAAACTCGGTGGTCTTTATTCCCGTCTCCTTGAGTTGTATTAGGAGGTCTCCCTTCTGTGTCCTCCTAATTTTAGAAACCGCTTTTCCAACTGCTTCCAGTTTGGGATCTGCCTTTACTTTGCGTAGTATATCCGCATAAGAAAGGGCTCCCGTAGCTTTGATGACAATAGCGTCAGGTTTCGTTCTTATGACCCCTTGCTGCTTCTTTTTGGCGTCCTTCTTCCTGCTGGCATTTAACCATTCGCCTTCTCCCGTCGCTTGCTTTTTGTTTGTGGTTACACTTGTTCGCTGGGTTCTGCTGGGGTCTCAGCGCCAATTGCCACATCTTTCTCCTTGGTGTTTGCCAGAGATGGATGTTTCATCTTCCGCTTTTTTTCGGGGCGTTTACTCGCTGTAGCATCATTTGATGGATGTTTCTCCTTCTACTTTATCTCCGGGGCTTGACTCTCAGCAACACCATTTGATGGATGATTCTGCTTCCGCTTTGGCTCCGGAGGTTCGGTGTCTGTAACGTGCCTTCTCTTGGGTTCTATTGTTGGCTTTAGCCAGGGTGAAGTTTGCGAGGAGTTGTTCCGACGAATAACCTCCTTCGCTTTTTCATAGTGCAGTTGAATCACCGAAAGCTCATAGAGAGTCCTGATGCTTTCAATGGCATCTCGCATCGCTTGGTGAATCGAACGCCGTTTGCCGTCTTCCAGCATTTCTACCAGCCGTCTAATCTGTTCCCCTAGCTTAAGAAAATCAGATTTCTGGTCGGTTGGTTCGACCGTCACCCTTCCTACTGCGGGTGGCTCGCGTTGTTCAGTGCATCTTTGTGGTGCTGCTACTTGGCCAACTGGTGACCTCAGCATCCTTGAGCCCCCCTTGAAGGGGTTCTCCTCGTTCTCCTCAATTTTTCTTCCTGTGTTTTTATTTGTTTTGTTTGTAATCATTTCGGTTGGGTCACCACTCAAAGCCGCTATCAATGCTCGAATGTGTAGTCACCCAAGGATCCCATGGTTATCTATGCAAGCAGTGAGGCCATGCGAGGGTTGGCATAAGCCCTTATGGGGTCTTATGTCAGAGGCAGATCGGTGCTAAACACTAATATTACATCTGTACCTACACCACCAACTTAATGGTGACGAAACATTGAACGTACTTTGAGTCCTGCCAAGGTTTTAACGGGACGGGGGCGCTTGTAGCATTAGCCTGAGAGCCATTTCAACCAGATTTCACTCCAGCTTACTCAGGTAACAGAATACCACAAACGTCAGCCCTCATAGCTGTTATTCCAATTCGTTTTCCAGTATGCCATAATTAAGACCTTACTGGGCTCGGTGTTAATGTTTTAGGGTACTGATGACGAAATCATCATATTATAGATATTTAATTATAGTAGTACGTACTATAATATATTGTAGAGTACATATAAATGCAGCCATCTTTCTTTCCGAGGTAAGAAGCTGCGCCTTTCGCGTTGTGGCGGGTACGTCCGGATCTCGCCATTTTCTCCTTACTGTATCCCTCGTAGCCAGCTTGTGAGGGGTGGCACGACTGCCTCCATCTCCCCATCTGCTATCGTTTGGTGGAAGTCCATAATTAAGTGAGAGAGTAAGCATACATCGTCAGCGTAGTCAGAAGGTTTCAGTTGGGATGTAAGAGTCCATCGAATTCCTCCTTTTCACCAATGGGTCGACACAGGAGGATCCAGAGCGGAAACTTGCTTGTTCGGCATCGAGTGTGTCTTCGAGATGTTATTTGATTCGCTTCAGGATAATTTTAGTTATTGTCTTAGCTACAGCAGGCAGTACGCAGATACCTCTCCAGTTTCCACATTCCATTAAATTTCCTTTCTTAGGAAGCTTGGCGATCATTTCCTTTTTCCACTCGTCCGGAAAGCTCTGAGTTTCCCAAACTCTCTCTATAAGTGGAAGCGGTAGCTCAGCCGATGTTGTTGGTATTGCTCGTAAGAGCTCTGCGGAAATACCGTCAAGTCCTACCGCCTTGTTGGTTTTAAATGCTTTGGTCACAGTAGTGATGTTATCCTTGCTGCGGCTCGTAATGCATATTCGGGCATTTCTCACATCGGGTACCTCAGTCTGATTTGGGAGCATATCGCTAGGGAATACGCATTTCAAAACCGTAGCAAAATTCTCCTTCCATCTTTTGGGTTGGTCCTCATCCAAAATGAGCAAGGAACCATCTAAGCTTTTCACTGGGTGTCTACTAGAACTATGACCACCTAACAGTTTTTTCGTGATTCGCACCTCTTCCAAAGTTCTTCTGCTTCTGTAGCCAGCGCGTTGATATAGTTTTGCCTGTCACGTCACATGCTACGCTGAACTTCTCTCATCCTTATGCGATATAGGAACTCTAGCTCACTTCTTCCTGCTGCTGGAGCAGCTACAGTGCGAGCTTTCAGCTGTTTTCGCTCATCAATCCGTCCCCAGGTTTTCTCGGAAAGCCACGCCCTATGTCTTTCCTGCGATCGGCCGACGATTCTTTCAGCACCAGATGCAAAAACATTTTTCACAGAACACCAATGTCTTAGATGGTTGCGCGCAGTAAGCTGCTGATTGCTTCCACACCTTGCAAAAGATGCTCCCTTAATTGTTGGCTCACTGAGGGATCACTAAGTCTATCGATGTTGAACCTGCACATCCTTGTGTTGTCGTGGTATCTTCGAACTGCAACAGTGCGTAGTTGGGGATCACCTATCAAACTATGCTGATCCCGTACTACCCCACATCTGAACCTCGCCTATCTCGGACATCCAGGAGACTACTCCTAAAGCAGCTGATTGCAAAATGGTCATTTTGATTAAGGGTTGCTTGCCTGTCGTTGGAAAGCCAGATGACTTTCTGGCAGGTCTTGTGCTCAAGCACGGTGACACCTATCACAAGGCGGTTTGCATTGCAGAAATCCACAAATATTTCGCCGTTGTCATTCGGATTTCCTAGTCCATGTTTCCTGATAACATGTTTGAGCCCTTCGGTATCATTACCCACATTGGCATTTAAATCCCCCATAACTATGACGATGTCTCCATTTGATGTTGTGTTAAAAACGGCACTTAAAATATTGTAGAAGATCTCCTTCTCGTCCTCATACGAGCCATCCCTTGGAACATAGCACTGCATAATGGTGACTCTTCGTACTGTAGTCCAGCATCTGGCTGTCATAATCCTATCGCCATTAGGCTGCCAAGAAATAAGGCCTCTGCGTGCGGTTGGTGTTAGCAGCAGTCCGACTCCATATTCTCGTGGTCTTCCGGAATGGAGTAGTACAGTGTTAGGCGTTGAGGACTGGTACTCACCTGTTTCTAACCATCTTATTACACTTACCCCCGAAATGTCCAGCCTATACCGCATGAATTCCTTTTCCAATTGTATGAATCCGGCATTATGAGGTCCCTCGCTTCCCGAGTCGAGGAGCGTCTTCATATTCCGGAATCCTATCTTTGTCCGAGTACAATAGCCAAAAGTTGTCAACATATGATCATTCCTTATGCGGTTTCTATAGCGGGGCGGGCTGGTTTCGGTAACGCAGGTTGTTGGCTCATGTTATCTAGTCTAGAATCAAGGCCCTAGGCAACCAGCATTTGCAATTTTAGCCTACATGTATAAGGGTTTATACGTATATATAGCCCGGGGACCACCACCACTAGGAAAGCAAGCACTTCATCACGAACTTGATTGATGCGCAACTAAATTGCTTGCTAGCATTTGTGTCTGTAGTGACAGTCAGGCTGCGCTTAAGGCCTTGCTAAACCCTTTAACCACTTCCAAAATAGTTCGTGAAACCAAAAACTCTATGAGCTCGAACGCAAGGCTGAATTCTCTGTCTCTTATCTGGGTCCCAGGTCACACTGGGATCTTGGGGAACGAGATCTCCGATGAGATTGCTAGACAAGGCTCAGAGGAGGCTTTTATCAGTTATCTCATCTCGGAAACTGTCTACTGAGGATTTCCGTTTGAAGCAATATTTAGATAAGATTGTCTTCCACCAGGAGGCTGAATTCGGTGCTTTACAATAAGGACTTCAATAGCATAAGGTGCCAGTCTTTCTCTTCGATGTGTTTACTCAAATGCAATGTGGGATGTGATGATTTTATCCTTTTCGCTCAGGTCACATGCTGGCCCATTTTGTGAATAAGGTATGTACCTCTTCGGTGTGAATTTGTGTTAAAGGAAACCCAGGCTGTTCCGCACTGAGGGAAGTGGGAATTTAAAAGTTGGGCTTGCAATAGACGATTGACAAGCTGTAAGTTGAAAATACTTCAGTTAGTTGAACTGAGTATTTGGAGAAACGGTAAGAGGAAAGGAAACTCGAAAATTATCTGATTTAAAAATGAACTTTATTTGCTGGCTGCTAGCTGACGAGTAGTTTACCATAACCATTTCATCCTTCCTTGAAGCTGCTGATGGCTTATTTACTAATCAGCTGCTTCTTCTTAAGGTCAATCACCCTGGCCTATTTACTGCGAAAAAGCTATCTGATCTGTGGTAGTGTGGTCGTAGTGTATTTCGTGTGAGTAGTTCAATTGATCCTCAACAATGCCCCCCATTTTCGGAGTGTGTGTTAGAGTGCATTGTTTGTAGGATGCATCTCACTCACACCCAATTTGGCCATCTTGGATTTTCGCAGCAGTTGGTCAGAGGTTATGCCTATATTGTTCAAATGGTGTTGCCATGAGTTGAAGCGGGATAGAAGCTCCTTTCTCTATCGGCCTGTGGACAAATTCGCCCGGTGTTTTGACAGTTGTCGGTTTTCCCTCGTTGCGGTGTGTCGTGGGTGGTGTTTTTGTGAATTGTTTATTGTGTGTTAAATTTGTTTACTTATTTGTGTTGTGTACATAAGAGCTAGTTACTCGTAATGTTAAGCACTTGGTGTGCTTGGTTTTAGCTACATTTGAGTAACTAGCTTCCTGCAAACACACAATTCCTTCTGGCGAGTCTCTGGTCATTTTGTTGGGACGCAACATGCTCCCGGCCCGGCAACGTGATGTGTCTTTGATGTTGTTCAGGATCTCGGAATTGTGACCTCTAGTGTTGTGGATGTGGTTTTCTTTCTGCTGCCTTTCATCGTCCTTATTGGTTGTTGTTGTTCGCATCTTCGTGTTCCTTCGGTCGGGTTGTGACGTTTTTTAAGTGTCGACCGAGAAAGATAAAAATGTTGCATTAGTTTTTGTCTTAATACATATGTAGATATAAAATAAAATCTAAATAATATTTAGCTGCTTCGGTTGGCTATCCATCATTAACTTCAGTGGCAAGTGGGTTGATCTTGCAGATTGGGATGAAGATTTATTTTCTTGTGGGGTTAGGGTTATAATTCACTGATAGCCTATTTTTTTTGATAATAATTTATTAGTTCATGTAAATTCTTTTTATACATGTTCTTCGTTTAAAGTGTCTTAACGTTCGATTCGTTCGACGGATTATTTACCGGCAAGGGGGATAGTTTCGCTATCGGACGTTTAAGGACTCCTTTCGCGGTCCTTATGGTCACCACGCGCGTTAGACCATCTGCACCGGGATGCAGTTCGATTGCGCGCGCGAGTACCCACGACGACGGCGGAAGATTATTCTCCTTGACCAGGACTATGTCTCCGATTTAGATGTTTGGCTGTTGCATAAGCCATTTGGGCCGTTGTTGAAGTTGATGCAGGTAAGTTGTACTCCATTGCTTCCAGAACTCTTGTGTCAGGCGTTGTGTGTATCTCCACCTATCGAGATTGTTTATGTTCTTGTCCATCACATTTCTTTCAGGCAGTGTAATTAGTGGTGATCCAATCAAGAAATGTCCTGGAGTAAGAACCGTCATGTCATTGGGGTCTGACGTCATTGGACATAGCGGTCTTGAGTTGAGGCATGCTTCTATTTGAGCGAGCAGGGTAGCGTATTCCTCAAATGTGAGCCTGGATGTTGCGACAGTTCTTTTAAGGTGGTGTTTAATCGATTTGACACCAGCTTCCCAAAGTCCTCCAAAATGTGGTGCCGCTGGTGGGTTGAAATGCCATTTGGTGCTTTGTGCTGCCAAACTTGCAGATACTTCAGCTGACCACTCGCTGGAGATGTGTTTGCTGTCCTTTTTCAGCTCAGTAGCGGCTCCCTTAAAATTTGTTCCGCAATCGCTGTACACATTGGAACATATTCCTCTTCGTGCCACGAACCTCCTGAATGCTGCTATGAACGCTGCTGCGGTGAGGTCGCTAACTACTTCAATGTGCATCGCCTTTGTTGATAGACACACGAAAATAGCTATGTACCCCTTCGTCATCTTGTTGCATCTTCCCTTCCACATCTTTATCTCTATCGGGCCTGCGTAGTCCACCCCAGTGTTGGTAAATGGCCTTGAAATTATAATGCGTTCCTTGGGAAGATTTCCCATCAGTTGCTGCTGCATTTTGGCATTATATCGGTGACATCGGACACAGTTGTGGATTACAGATTTGATTAGTCGCTTTAGATTGGTGATCCAGTATTTGCTTCTAATCTCTGATATGAGCTGCTGTCCTCCATGAAGTGTGCGTTGATGCACATTGCTGACAACCAGTCTTGCGAAGTGATGTGAGTCCCTTAGGATTATGGGGTGTTTCTGGCTGAATGGTATAGTGGAGTTTGTTAAGCGCCCACCTACACGTAAGAGATCTTGGGAGTCCAGAAATGGATTCAGACTGAGAATATGACTGCCTTTGCCTATATTCCCCTTCTCTCTTAGTGCTTTTATTTCCTCGGGGAATAGTTCTCCTTGAACGAGTCTGACGAGCTGCCTTTGGGATGCATCTAGTTCATCTAGTGTGATCTTCTATTTCCCTTGTCTTTTAGATATTCGAAGTATCTTCGCCATATAGCCGCACTACGTATCAGCCGGTTCAGGTCGGAATATCGTTGAAAGTATTCATTGTTTATGATTACACAATGACATACTACTTGTGTGAAGTTTGTGTGTAAATTTGTTAATTTGTCCTTATAAAATGATGAGTTTATTTCGGCCTTTTTGCTTTCCTTTTTTGTTTCCAATTCTGTCTCGCATATAGTCTGCCGTGGATATTGTCGTATGTCAAATTTCTGGAGATATTGTGGTCCATGCCACCACATATGGCTGCTGATGAGTTCCTGTGGTAACAATCCTCGTGAGCCTATGTCTGCTGGGTTTTCTTTGGTGCCAACGTGTCGCCAGGCATTGATGTCTGTGAGCGTTTGGATTTCGCTAACTCGATTGGCTACAAACGTTGTGCGAATTGACGGGTTTCCTTTGATCCACGCCAGTGCTATTGTAGTGCTGAAACCGTGAAGTTGTACCTTTGACGTGTTTGTGTATTGGATCCACCGCGGTATTTGGAGGTCGTGAAGAGATGTAAGCCCCCTTCGCAGCTCTATCCATTGATTTTCAATCTCTGGTGAAATTCGAGAGTCCCACGAATATTCCTTCAGCCACAGTTGCTGAAGAATCAATTTGGCCTTTATTATGCATGGGGCGATCCATCCTAGCGGATCAAACAGACGCGCTATATCCACAAGAACGGATCTCTTCGTGAATTCTTGGACCTCAGGTAAATTGATCTTGAATGCGAATGTATCTTTCGCTGGGTGCCATTGAATCCCAAGCGTTTTAATTGCATCTGGAGATTCAAAATTCAGAGGCAGATTTATTTCCCTTTCGCTTTCAGGAACCTGCTCTAATACTCTTGTAGAATTACTGGCCCATTTTCTCAGAGGGAACCCGGCTGATTTGAGGACCTTCAGAATATCCCTTTGTAGACTGATGGCTTCGGTTTCTTCGTTTGTACCATAGATGAGATCGTCGACATAAAATCCCTCAGTGAGCACCTTAGTAACATAAGGGTACTCGTGTTCCACATCTGCCGCCAGCTGATGTAAAGTGCGCACTGCTAAAAATGGCGCCGATGCAGTTCCAAATGTGACCGTGTTGAGGGCATATGTTTTTATTGGCTCGTCTTGGGTATACCTCCATAAGGTTAGTTGATATGGAGTATCTTCCTTCGACATCCATATCTGCCGGTACATCATGCTTATATCTGCAACAAACGCTACCTTAAACTTTCTCCACTTCGTGATGAGATCTACGATGTCAGGTTGCAGTCGTGGTCCGACCATAAGGCAGTCGTTTAGTGATGATCCATTGGATGTTTTGCATGATGCATCAAATACCACACGCAATTTCGTGGTGCTGCTTGACTCCTTCAAGACCGGGTGATGAGGCAGGTAGTAGTGTTCGCCTAATTCCACGGATGCTGTAACCTCATTCATCTGACCTAAGGTGAAGTACTCGTGGATGCATTTGGTACAAGCTTCTTGTAGTTTTGGGTTCGACAAAAGTTTTCTTTCTATTTGAAAGAATCTAGCCAAGGCTGCCTTCTTCGAATTTCCCAGGGTTGGACGAATTCCGTCTCTAAATGGGAGTCGTACCTCGTATCTCCCATCTTCCTTCCGTTGTACTGTCTCAGAGAAATGTAGTTGACATTTTTTCTCCTCCGGTGATAGTTTCCTGTCATTAAGGTCTTCCTCAATTTCCCAGAATTTTCTAAGTTGTGCTTCTAAGGAATTGAAATGATTTTGGACAGTAAAGCATGAAATGTTTGGAGTAGTGCTGGTTTTTCCTGTAAGAATCCATCCAAATTCTGTACGTTGAGCTACAGGAGAACCTTTCTGTCCTTTCACTAACCCTTCGAGAATTATCGAAGAGTATACATCCGCCCCTAATAGCAAGTCAATCTTCCCTGGAATATTGTAGGCTGGATCAGCTAATGGCAGATTGGATAAGTGTTTCCACTCTCCTTGCAGCGGATAGCTTGGTAGCGTTGCTGTTAGCACAGGTAAAACAAATGCTGTAACATCAAGAGAGAACGCTGCATTCTTAAAGGAGTGCAGGCTAAATTTTACTTGGTATTTGGAACTACCAGTTGGATTTTTTCCAAGACCTGTGACTCTGGCAGATACATTGTGCCTTTTGAGATTGAGAAGCTGAGTGGCATTCTCAGTGATGAATGTGGCCTCTGAACCCGTATCTATGAAGGCCCTAAGAGTGCACTGCTTCCCATTTGATGCATATACCTTGACAAGTGCAGTCGCTAATAAGGTTTTTGACTGCATTTGATTGAAATGTGCACTAAATTGTTGAGAAGTGTTTGGTTGCTCGATCGGAGCATTGAATGGGACAGGTTGATTTATTGGATTTTGAATATAATGGGATTGAGGATTGTATTGGGCTGAATTTTGATTATAGAATTGGGGGTACTGTTGGTGGTTTTGAGCATGGGCTACATTTTGTCCCACCTGTGCCTCAAAGTGGAGCAATGTGTGATGCTTGTAACCACATTTTTGGCACCTATTGCTACTGCTGCAAACCGCGGCATGATGGTCATACCCTAAACAATTTGCACAAACACCATTTTTCTTTGCGACCTCAGCTCTGTTTTTGACGTCCATCTGTAAAAACTTTTTGCAATGTCTCATCCCATGAGAACTTTGCAAAGTCGGCATCGAAATTGTTTTGCTGGTTGCTGGGAGCTTAATTGGCAGGCTGCGGTAGTAGTCTTCCGAAACGAATTTGGATGACTTGGATGTTTTAGCTGCCCGTTCAGCTCGGAAATGTTTTCCAGCGAACTGAATCGACCCTCGATGAACGACATGAAAGTGTTCCACTCCGAAAGAACTTTGGAAGTTCCTAGCCTTTCCTCCCAATCTCGTTGAGTCTGCGGTGGCAGTTTATTAAAAATTAAATAAATTAGAATGGCATCCCATGTCTCAACAGCTATTTCGTGGTTGCGAAGGGCATGAACGCATTCGACGCTGGTATCATGCAGCGACTTTAAGCCAGCAGCGGATTCACTGGATAGCTTACTCTGCTCTACTAACCTCCTAAGCTGGGTGTTTACAAGTTTACGCTTGTTCTGATACCTATCTGTGAGAATTGTCCACGCTGAGTCAAAACTCTTGGACTCGATTGGAAGGTGCTGGATTAATCGAGCAGCTTCACCACAGACAGACGTTTTCAAATACTGTAATTTTTGAATATCCGGTAATTCGGTATATTTCCGGATTTAACTATCAAATAAATTAAAAAATTCAGACCAATCTTCGCATTTGCCCGAAAAAGGATTGATGTGAATTCTTTGAAGACGTACATCGGAGCCCGCAGATCTCGTGTTGTTTAAACGAGACATGTCTATTGAGGCATTATGTTCCTCTAACGAGTGATCAGTCTCATCGTGCAACTGACCCCTAAAGGTGAAATAAACTCTCTTGATTTTCGAGAATATTTCATCTTGAATGCATTTTTCTTTTAGTTGGTCAGCAGCATTTCCGACTATGTTCGAATGTTCTTTTTTCGCCCGTTTGAACATTTCATCGATGTCAGATAAACACGCGAGTAAATACCCCCTTGACTTTCGCGACTCCGTATCTTTTTTAAATTCCTCGAAATCTCGACTAATTTCTTTTAAAACATCTTCTTGGGATTCAATTGCTTTCGATAATTTCGACATTTTCAAAGTTTATCACAACACTTTTATATAAAAAAATATTTATATGCAGATACACTTTTTAGATGGTTTTATTTATTTATTAAGTTGTACTAATTTTATTAAAAAATTGTGTATATTGTTTAAAAAAGCAAGAAATCAGGAAAAATTCTTACCTTTCTTCTGCCTTTTGTAACAGATGTAACCGCTAATCACCGGTTGATTCTTCGAACGGTTCCCTTGTAGTGACCCGCTCCTTGTCCGCTTTCACCGGTAATTCACTTGTCACCGTTGGATCCGTTGGATGTTCTTCTCCGTTAGTTTTGTCCGTTTATTCGTTGGGTACTGTGGCCGATAGACTGTCCGTCGTTGATCGAAAACGTATATTTGCACTGGATTTGCACCAGCTATACTTATCCCACAGTACACTTAATATAGCACAACTTGTACACTTCACGTTATAGAAAGGCAGTACTCTTTCTATATGCTCCTTTGTTGAAGGAATTATTTAAATGATTCACTAGTTGGGTACTGTGGCCGATAGACTGTCCGTCGGAGATCGGAGATGTATATTTGCACTGGTTAAACTACCCAGCTATACTTAACCCACAGTACACTTTATAAAAAAAATTTTTTGTTTAAAAATTGGAAAAAAAAACACACTGGTCTACTTTTAATGGTAATTACTTCCTTATGTTCCTTTTGCTTAAAGGAGGCAATCGAAGGACCATGTTCCGCACTGAGGGAAGTGGGAATTTAAAAGTTGGGCTTGCAATAGACGATTGACAAGCTGTAAGTTGAAAATACTTCAGTTAGTTGAACTGAGTATTTGGAGAAACGGTAAGAGGAAAGGAAACTCGAAAATTATCTGATTTAAAAATGAACTTTATTTGCTGGCTGCTAGCTGACGAGTAGTTTACCATAACCATTTAGCTACATTTGAGTAACTAGCTTCCTGCAAACACACAATTCCTTCTGGCGAGTCTCTGGTCATTTTGTTGGGACGCAACACAGGCATTCCTGCGGAAAATTTAGCAATAAAATACTGGTAGCAAAAAGCATATCTAATGATGGAGCAAATGGCTTTAAAAACTCTACAAACCTTACACCATTGCCCAATATTTGATGTTTGTATCACATGCTTGAGCACACTCTGCCTAGTTTCACACTACGTCCTATGAAATTATGCTTCCCAGACCAAAAACCAGACCACATAGTTTCACTTCTTAACCGTTTGTGCAACTCACTAAAAAGTTCTATTAAAAACCTTAAGGATAATGAAATGAAAACTTACCTAGAAAGCTTAACGGCAGAAAAAGATTCTAATTACTCGCTTTGGAAGGCTATAAAAGGTATTAAAAAACTTCAAATTCATGCCGCCCCAATTAGGAAAAATCAAGGCGAATGGGCCAGGCATGATAAAGAGAAAGCGCAAGTTTTTGCCACCCACCTGGGAGAAACTTTCAAGCCGTTTGATGGACAAGCTCTTATTCAAAATATAAATACGTCTTATATAGCCAATAGCGTAATAAGAAATGCAACACTTACCGAACTTAAGGAAGAAATAAAGAAACTTAGACCTAAGAAGGCTCCTGGATACGACTTAATTACGGGAGAGGTTCTTAAAGCCCTACCAAGAAAAGCTCTAATTAAGCTTCTGTTCATTATAAACGCCGCACTTAGACTAGAATATGTTCCCAGTCAATGGAAAGTCGCCGAAATCATAATGGTCCTTAAGCCCGGAAAACCGCCGAATGAAAAAACGTCTTATAGACCGATTTCGCGTCTTCCAATTATATCCAAGGTGTTCGAGAGAATATTGATTAGGCGAATACAGCCGGTAATAGAAGAAAGGCATCTCATTCCGGATCATCAATTCAGATTCAGAAGTAAGCATTCTACAGTTGAACAAGTACATCGTATAACACATGTAATCGAAAAGTCACTTGAAGAAAAAAAGATTTGTTCAAGCGTATTCCTTGACGTTTCTCAAGCCTTTGACAAGGTCTGGCACGAAGGCTTAAAGTTTAAATTACGACAAGTTCTGCCAGAGCACCTACATAATATTTTGAAGAACTACCTTACGAATAGACTATTCCGCGTCAAATGTGGAAATGAATATTCAGATTTCAAGAAAATAATGGCTGGTGTGCCGCAAGGAAGCGTCCTTGGTCCAGTCTTGTATCTATTATACACCCGTGATATACCGCAAGTAGAAGGCACTGAGCTAGCTACATTTGCCGACGACACTGCTATCTTGACAGTAGGTAAAACTGTTGAAGATACTACAGAAAAACTGCAAGAAGCTTTGGATAGAGTAAATGAATGGACAAAGGTTTGGCGAATCGCACTTAACGAGACCAAATCTGTTCATGTAAATTTTACTTATAAAAAAATAAATAATTTGCCGATCTTTTCAAACTCGGTTCAAATTCCGTTTGCAAACGAGGCTAAGTATCTTGGAATGAGATTTGATGCAAAGCTGAAATGGAAAACGCACGTTAAGAAAAAACGCAAAGAACTAGATAATAAATATAGAGAAATGTATTGGTTACTTGGAAAATATTCCAAGCTTAATATAGAGAACAAACTGCTTTTATATAAGCAAGTGCTAAAGCCCTTATGGACATATGGTATACAATTCTGGAGTTGTACCAAAATAACTAATATTCAAATTTTACAAACTTTTGAAAACAAAGTGCTAAGAGGTATTGTTAATGCGCCATGGTATATCAGAAATAGCGATATCCATAGAGATCTTGGCATTAAAACTATAGAAGAAGAAATTCAAACCTACGCGAGAAAGCATAGAAGTCGACTAGAAAGTCACGTAAATATTACAGTCCTCCAAGTTTTGGAAGAAAGAAATTTAATGCGCCGTCTACAAAGAACCAAACCTTTAGACTTAGCGGGATAAGTAGCCGCGTCTAAACTGCGGAGCTGGCAGGAACTTCTAATGGGAAGGTCCCTGCAAAACGTCCTTATTACGTGAAATGAAAACTACTTGATAAGTCGAATACTTAGTTGTAGTAAAAATGAAAACAGGTCTGTTTTGAAGGGAGGTTTTTTAGTGGGTAAAAATCCCACACTACTATGAGCACGCGCTGTCGATCCTCATAGTGTCTTGTTAAAGATTTTCACCTACCCTCGGGGGGGAAAAAAAAAAAAAAAAAATAGTTTCACTTCTATAAATTTGTACACAATTTAAATAGATCAAAGCGAACATGGAAATCATATTGCTGTAGTTTGATTTGGTATTGGTTTCAAAATCCTTTACCTATCCTGATTTGACCTCAATTGCATTTCCATTTTATTCATGGAATATGATTTTTTAAATCTCCTAGGAACACATACTTCAAACAACGTTGTGTTGAATGATAATAAGTTCATCAACTTCCAAAATCGTCCTAAAAACATATACAATTTCCATTTCATCGTCACTACTCATTCATATACATAGATAGTCCTTAATTGGCTTAACTAACTGACTTGCCAAGAAATTATCTAACTATTCATTTTAAATTTCAGAAAACTAACGGGTGCGCCATCTTTTATGTCGGTATGTAAACATTGAATAACTTAAAAAAAAAAAAAAACATTTCCATATTTCCAATTTATTTCAACTAGTTTTTGAATACAATATCAATCAAGTGGCCGTCTCTTTTGACCAAAGCAAAGTGTGCCCTTTTGTCATACATATTTCCACTTCCTAACTAATGACTTAAATATTTAAAACAGTTTTCCTGGACATGTGTAGACTCTAATAAATTCTCTATGCTTAAGCACTTCAATTTGCGGTCACTTAGTCACCAAGCTACCAAGAAATCGATCACAGGACCCTGACATTAGTGCAATATTTCCCGCGAAAGTATGCGTCCAAAGTATCCTTGCCAAAGCCCGATAAAGCACAGAAAAGAACAAACACACAGCCACACACAAGTAGAACCGAACACAAAAAACTGTAGTAAATTTTCATTTATGTCCAAATCAACTTTTTCGCTTTATATCCCTTTGGCCCATCCAAATGCGACGGCCACTGCTTCGTAAGTGAATCCTTGCACAGTCGACCCACAGACCCACCAACCAACCGACCGACCAATGCACGGGTCATGTACATACATATTGTCCCATAACAGCACACATGACCATGGAAACCTATAAAAATCATATTGCGCCCAGATGAGGGCACGCGATATGCAGCTCCCTCCTTCCCAAGGGTAGTACTTCTCCACAACTCTCACACCAAATCACAGGGAGATGAATATATGAATCGGATGAAAGTAGGAAAACACAGAAAAGCAGAAAGAAAAAATATTTTTAATGCCAAAGAATATTTTTTACACTACATAAAGAGACACACGTACACACATCTACGCACACGAATACTCGTATTCTGTATCCTTTATCCCATCGTCCTTTGGAATAGTGCAGCACGACTACATACACATCTAGCAACATCAGATTTTACAATTGCAACGTGCCACAGTAAAGAAGTACTAAACGTGACACAGTGTTGCACATTGGCCCCCGTTCCAGTTCTACGAAAGAAAGTTGTGGCAACCAGGATAAGGAGAACAAAAAAGGAAACCATCCAATAACCCATCCGAAGCACGCCATTTTATAAAAATTTTGTTTTATTCCTTATCACCCGAAAAATGTAATAATATAAAATAGAATCCAAGTTTATTCTCGTTGTCCCGTTTCGTCTTTGTAAAGTTTTTCAATCTACGCGAAAACGAAATAAACAAGAATGCACGCCAGAAAAAGGAAGCAAAAAATGAATAAAATAAAATAAAGGACAAAGCAGGATTCTCTTCGGTATTTTATTTTATTTCATTTTATGTGTGTTGTACTTTTTTTCACGCTGTTGTAGAGCAAAGTATGAGTATAGGATGAGTTATTTTGGCTGATACCGCAACTGCTATTCAAGGCACAAGGATAATGCACGGTATGCCGCTTCTGGCAGGAACCGCACGTATAACATTTAAGTAAGTTATAAATTCTTTGTTAACTGCATACGTGTAGTTGGTGTTTGTGTTACGTATTAGGGTTGTTTTCTGAGAGATAAGTGAATATATCTTTTAATCTCTGCCCCATGAGAGATACATTACGTACGCAGGGCAGCCTCTTGTACTTAAATATATAAAACACTGAGGATTTCGTCGCATTTGGTTAAAGCGAAATTTGACGAATAAAGGAGTCAAGTGGATGATTGGGTGGTACTGGAGGAGGATTAAAGGATCTACTAGGAGTCAGGCGTGGAATATACGATTAAGGTTTCAATTATATTGTTCCTTGCATTCGAGTAAGCTCTACTGAATCCATTGCAATTTCCGGTGGCTGCATTCAATAATGGATTTCTCTGAAGATAGGTAAATCTATTAACCTACACCTAAGAGTATTACTTCTTTAATGCAGCTGGCTAGCTGCACGATTTAAGCTGTAAATAAAGAGGAGAGATAGGAAGATGTACTCGTTTTGAGGCCCAGTTGTTATTAAGTTCCATTGCATACTCCATGGGTGGTGTTCGCATGGCACTAGTAGGAGAAAGGCAATTTTTTGCATTCGTTTTTTATTCACGGTATTTTATTTTTATTTTCATTTTTTTAATACTTCTTCGATTTCTTAAAGTGCTAGGTTTTCGAGAGTGTTCAGTATAGTATTTCAACAAATATAATAAATATCGTTATCCCAACGCGCAGTGAGATCTGGTGGCTATTCTCTAACTCTAACACCTATGCCATTTTCTAAAATCAAAAACGTCGATCAAATGAAGAGAAGTTAAAACTATTAGAATGAGCCCGTACAACGCTTCGTAATACACTAACGAATAATCCCAGTGAGGTGGTGGTGGTTCATTGGCAGAATCTTGTGAATAATTTTTGAAAATAAAAATCGAACCATCGCTCTGAGCTGTACGAATACTGGAATAGTTATCCCTTTAACCTCAGTTGCGGCAGTAATCTCTGATATCACTAGGGACCTCAAGGTAGCATGGGCAATAAGGCAACCCTATAAATATACTAAATCGAACACGATCAAAACGACCGTTCAACAACAGGCCTTAGAAAGCCAAGGAACTATCTTGTACATGTTTACCCCGACTGAGGCCAGCCATGTATATCAATAGAACAGAAGCATCTGTGCTATCGATGATTTAAAAATGTTACACCACTGGTGATAACCTAAATATAAACGACACCAACTCCTTGTGGCGCTGCAAAAACTGAAAATAAATTTCGAAACACATATGGGGCCTATCGCCAAATTAGGATCTACACGGCTATGATAAGACCGTTCCTCGCATATGCGTCAGTTGTTCGGTGAAACAGGTTTTCGCGTAAATATGTGACTTGCACCAAACTGGAAAGAACAGTTTGTCCTGGCTGCACGGGAGCTTTCCCAAGTACGCGTGGTTCTACTCTAGAAGCTTTGTTCGACTCACCTCCTTTTGATACTTACCATATATCATGGGCTGCACTATTAAAGCCATCCATCGTCTTCGGCGGGGTGGTTTTTAGTATAAACCTTGCGCAACACTTATCCCACGACTCCGGTCTCATGGATATGCCGTCTGACGCAATGGCAGCAGAACTCCTGTTGTTGCGCAAATTTAAAGTCGTCTTTCCTTGTGTTCAGGACTAGTTTCGACTAGGAGTGGAATGTAGTCGTATTTTTACGGATGACTCTAAAATCAGTCAAAAGTCTGGTACTAGTATCTTCGTGGAAGACCAGAACATTAGTAGGCTTCACTTCTCGTCAGGCAAATATGCGTCTGTTTTCTAAGCAGCAACTTATGCAATCTTTATGGATGAACAGGTGGAGCGGTCGAAGCATTTGTATCTGTAGAAGCTTAACCACTGAACCACTTTTAAAACAATTCGTGAATGTAAAAACTCGTTGACCTCGATCGCAAGGCTGAATTCCCTTTCTCTTATCTGGATCCCAGGTCACACTGAAATCTCCGATAACATTGCTAGGCAAGACTTTGAGGTGGTTTTTTTCAGGATCCGAACCTACGTTGGCTCTTCCTGCGCCCTCAGTTAGCGCTTCAATTGACAATAGTTTTCTCAAGAGCACAATTGTATGTGGTATAACTCTCCAGGATGTAGTTTGACTAAACGAATACTCCCAAACGCCTTTAAGAAATCAGCGGCATTCTTGCGGTTTCTAAACCGAAAAGACTACAAATACAAATACAAATATTTGACGCAACAGCTCTTTAAAGTGCCAGGGCCTAGCTTCTCGCAACCACTCATGTTGTGTGCGTTATATTTTCCACACGAATGGAAGGGACCTACAAGTTTAATGCCGAATCCGAACGGCGATTTGAGAAGCTTTTTCGTGACAACAATACTCTCGGATGTTTGTCAGACGCTCGCGAGAGATGGGACCGTGAAGAAACTTTTTGGTATTTTCTGGATTCGAACTTGGAACCTTATGCGTAGTGATCCGACACACTAACCACTTACGCCACGGTGCCCACAAAAACCGAAAAGACTGTAGACAAGTTATTGGCGTCTTAACAGGCCACTTTTCTTTCGCCAAGCATCTTAATGTTGTAGGCCTATGTAATACCACAGTTAGCGATACTGGGGAATATTTTCTCTGCGAATGTCCTGACGTTGCTCGTATCAAGAGGCAGATTTTCGGTGCCGATGTGATGAGTGTTGGTACTGTAAACTCTTCATCACTGAAGTGCTTGCTGGGCTTTCTTAGAAAGTCAAGAAAATTCCGACGAAACAAACAAATTCTTAACTCCATCCATTACAGAGTGATATTGTTGCTCCTACCTAAATCGTGCTCATTCCCATTAATACTTAAAAAGTCGGCATCTTCCTCCAAAACTAACTAAAACACCCAGTGGTAGAATCCAAAGGCCTAGAACTATGAATAGATCTTCAAATGAATACCGCTGGCTTTAAGTGCCACTTTCCGTTTTGTCTCTATCCTTAACGATGAACTGTACCTAGTGTGTTTTGCGCCAGTTGCAGTTCGGTAAGGTATTAGGTTTTTTTATTTCTTTATGTTCTTTACTCACTCAGTTTAGCTAGATGTAAGGAGTGATATACAGCAAAGTTTCGTAGGTTATCCATTTTTATAACTCACCAGTATACACATGAACCTAGTCCTGCCATGAAGCCTGCAACAAAACTTTCAGCACAAACGCTATACTAGGAATAGTACCGTTATAAATATCACTCAGCTTGGTTTCAACTACTGATCGGTTATCATAGAGTGGGTTATGAAAAAAACTCGTATTGCTGTAACAGCGCTGCATAAGTGCGATAAAAATATTAGCCAAATTTTTGAATTATTAAAACCGAGCTGGATATATCCCCCAGACTTATGTCAAGACTCATTCGGGATGGTCTGAACATGAAAGCCTTTCGTCGTTCAATTGGACATCTATTGACGCCTAATTTAAAGCGCTCGTCACCCTCCGCTATACATTTCAAAAGTCTTCGAAATGTTAGCATAATGGCAGATCTCTGTATTTATAAAGCGATACAATCTCTTATGTACTCTACAGTCCGGGTATAGAGAAAACCATAGCAGCGTTACTGCATTGCTTAAGGTGACAGATGAAATCCGAGTTTCTATGGACGCCAAGAAAACCTCACTCCTAACACTTCTAGATTTTTCAAAATGATTTCATACTGTCGATCATACCTGCTTAGCTAATAAAATTTTGAACTGCTTCAGTTTCTCCAATTCGGCAGCAGGACTCATACACTCCTATTTAACTAACAGGAATCAAAGAGTCTTCGCGGATGATAAGATATCCACTGTATTGCCACTGACAAGGAGAGTTCCAAAAGGATCCATTCTGGGGACACTTTTATTTTCAATCTTTATCAATGATCTTCCAAGTGTTATTAAATATAATAATGTTCATGTGTTTGCTGATGATGTACAACTAGGTATATCTGACGTCTCCTATTGGTAGAATCAATTCTGCTGTTGATCACATAAATTATGATCTTATGCAGATATCGGTGTGGGTTTTTAGTAATGGCTTAAGCTTGAACCCTAAAAAATCACAGTACATTGTTATTTATAAAAAAATCGTTAACACTTCATCATTCACCTCTGTCAAACTTGCCTCATCTACATTAACCTACGTTAATAAAGCAGTTAATCTAGGTGTAGTCGTTGATCGTACGTGGAAGTGGGACGAAAATATAAACAAAATCTGCTCTCCAATTTACGCAACCCTGCGCACGTTGTACCACTCGCATTCGTATACCTGTCTCGAGTAGAGCTATGCTAGCTAAAACTCTAATTGTCCCATCAATTACTTATGGATGCGAACTCTTTCCTAAACGGGACTATACTTCAAATCGGAAGTCGAATGTAACATTTATCAATGTGACTGGCTATGTACATATCATATATGGTCTAAGGCAATATAATCATGTCTTCTTCTTCTTCCCATTTCGACGAGGCCATGATCCGAGATCATAACCCTCCCACTTCACCGCATTTCTACTAATCCGCCTAGTACACATATAAAAATCGAATCTAATCTAACCTAAAAATTAAGTAATTGCCCAACATTGTGAACCGTATGTGAGCGCTGGATGCACAACTGGGGTGTAAAGCCTTCCGTTCATCTTGGGGGCATTTTTCTGTCACACAGATAGCGGAGTTTTCTCGCCACTATATCCACCCTACGCTTACGCGATGATTGCTGCCGTCATCACAGTTTGCTCTGCTATTGACCTTAGATCCCAGATATTTCAACTTTTCGTACTTAGGAAGCACTGTTCCATTCAAATAAATGTCTGGAATAGGCCTGAGTATCATTATTATCTTATCTTAAATACTATAAAAGCAAAGTCGTTATTCCTTGTGAACATCGTTTCTCGAAAACTACTAGACGTAGGTACTTGTCATTTTGCACAGTTATTCCTTATTATGCCTAGATGCAAGATAAGAAGGGATTTTCCGAAATTCAAGGTCTAAGTGGCATAAAGCGGGTTAAGATCGAATTTTCCATCTGTAAATATTGATTCCACAGCCGTAGCTCAGTACTGGCTCTCCGGATTAAAAAAAATAATAAATAAATGAGTTTAGTAAATTCGCTGCTGAATCATTTAAGGTATAAAACATCCTTCTGTGTTGTCCTGAAGCTGAGTAATGCTAAAAACAATTAATCAAATCATCGCCCACAATTTTCCTTCAGTGGAGACCACGGCCAGCAGTCGTGCAGCAGTAGCTATCGTTGCAATAGTATGTGTGTATAAGTATATGGGCGCGCTATCCTATGATTATGTTTTCATCTCTAGTGTGAAATCTCTTCTAGAGTTAAAGTTGAAAAAAAAAAAACATTATCAATGCTAAATCTAAGATATTGTAAATTTTATTAAATAAGATATCCATGTGCTGTCAAAACTTCATGCAATTAAAAGACTTGGGAATATACGCATAGGTACATATGTACATGCATATGCATATGCATATGTAGACATAGAACTATTGCAATATTTATCCATTGTGTTAGATGAGATGTTGTTGATCATTGAATTTGTCCATATTTTAGAATGTTTTAATGAATTTAAAATAAATTGTGTGTTGGAAGCGGGTTTGAGTATGCTCTGGTGGGATTCCCACGGGGGAAGTTATAATTGAGTTTACACATTTTCGGTATTGTATTCAATTGGCAATTATATTTCAACAAGTAAATAACCGTCAACTAAAATGCGGGCGAAGCAAGGCGAGCACTGGCCAGCTAATTATATTATAAACGTTTATCACCATAACGAACACTGCCCAACAATGAGAAGTAGCGACCCTATTGAAGTAGTCACGTCCATCAAGTACCTCGGAATCACAATAGATAATCACTTTCTACAATAGATAATCGCCTACAACTGAAGAGTGCTGTTTTTGCGTTGGTTTACTTGAAGAGATACTCTTCCGCGAATGTACTGAAGCAGGTGTACTATTCTTTAGCTGAATCCCGTATAAGATATGGAATAGTTGCATGGGGGAATGCATCAAAAACTCATGTCGATAAGCGTTTAAATATCCAAAGACGTTTAGTTAAAATCATAACAAAAATGGTTTTAGATGTCAATAGCATATACAAGATGACAGTAATCGTAGAGTACTATGAACACCTCCGTTTCCAGCAAGCCATTAGTCACAGCCATAACACGAGGAGACGAGCTCAACAAATTCTTGAAGTACCGGCAGTATTCAACAACTACGGAAGACGACAGCTTGCCCATGCAATTCCAACAGCTCTGAACTCCCTACCAGCAGAATTAAAAATAATTTCTAATCTTAAAAAAACAGTGACAACAGAAAAGTCCTCGACCTCTGTTCTTAAACGAAACGGTACTGAAAAGTTAACATCGAAAAAGCCGCCAGGTAATGGCCCTCGGACAGCAGGAGTGCAGACTTACGCTCAGGCCGCGGCACCCGAAAAACCAAAAAACGTTGAAATTTCGACGGCCCCTGTCTCTTATGTTTTGTCGGTTATTCTCGAGAAATTTGAAGAACAAAGCAAAATAAATAAAATTATTCTCGATAGGCTGCTTAAGCTTGAAAATAATTCGCAGAAACGCGTACTTCAATTAGAATATGAATGACAAACGAATGCTAAAAATATGTACTTGGGATGCAAACGGACTTTTGCAAAAACTTGACGAATTGAAAATATTCATGCGTGAAAAAGATATTGATAACTGCTTGATTTCTGAAACCCACGTAAAAAACGATTCGCATTTAAAAATAAAAGGCTATAATGATTTACCACGCTTGTCACCCTTTGGGAAAAACGAGAGGCGGATCATCCTTGTTTATTAAAGACTGCATCGAACAATCCGAAGACCAAAAGATAGGGCTTGAAACTTTGCAACTGTGCACGATTCGAGTTAAAAATAGTCAGCGTACTCTTAAAATCTCATTTATCTACTATCCACCGCATTCCGCGCTTGAAAAAAAGTGATTTTACTAACTTCTTTAAGTCGCTGAAACCTAATTTTATTATTGGCGGTGAATTTAATGTGAAACATACGTTCTGGGGCTCAAGATACAGCTTAAAAAAAGGTAGAATACTCTATGGGGCAAGTATGGAGTACAGTTGTGATTTCCATTCGACGGGTAAACCGACTTACTGGCCAACTGATACTTCGAAAATACCTGACCTGATAGATCTTTACGTTGTGAAAGGAATATCTACCAACCATATAAAAGACTGCTTTGATCTGTCGTCTGATCATTCCCCGGTTATTTTAACAATCAACGAAAAACTAGTCTATAACCTAGAGCCAGCGAGATTAACTGGTCGAACAACTAACTGGGAAGGCTTTAGGAATGAAATTGAAGATAATGTTGAACTGAGCGTTCCACTTACGATACCCTATGAACTTGAGGTTGAAGTTGATCGCTTCGTTGAGATCGTACAGCTCGCCTCTTGTAATAACACGCCCAATCCAAGGAAAACGCCGAACAGATACGGTTTGCGATATCCTCCGGAAATAAAAGAATTGGTCAAGGAAAAAAGAAAAGCTCGTAAAAAATGGCAACAGAGTCGTGCTCCACAGCATAAAGCACACTTGAATCGTCTGTGCAATTTGTTGAAGAAGACTATTAAGGATTTTAAGAATCGTGCAATAGGCTCTTACTTTGAAAGTTCAACAGCGAAAAAAGATTCCAATTATTCACTTTGGAAAGCTGTAAAAGGCACCAAAAGGCCCAAAGTCCCCGCGCCGCCAATTAAATTAAATCAAAATGAATGGGCGAGGGAAGATAAAGAAAAAGTGGACGTCTTTGCGGCGCACCTAGAAGAAACCTTTAAACCGTACGATGGTCAAGTGGCTTACGACAACCTCAATAGGCTGGATTTACCATCTGACGATTTGACGCTCACAATTGTAACGCTTAGGGAACTCAAACATGAGATCGAGAATCTAAAAACTAAGAAATCTCCTGGTTATGATTTGATTACCGGAGAAATTCTCAAAGTTTTACCTAGAAAAGCATTGATTAAGCTTCTCGATATTGTAAATGCTGCACTCAGATTAAAACACGTGCCGAGCCAATGGAAAGTTGCGGAAGTCATAATGGTTTTAAAACCAGGAAAACCGCCAAATGAGGTAAAATCGTATAGACCAATTTCGCTTCTTCTAATCATATCGAACATTTTCGAGAGGATATTATCAAGGCGTCTCCAACCGGTTATAGAAGAAAATAATCTTATCCCTGACCACCATTTTGGGTTCAGAAGCAAGCATTCGACGATTGACCAGGTGCATAGAATTACTGACGTAATCGAGAAAGCATTTGAAGAAAAAAAGATTTGCTCAAGCGTATTTCTTGACGTCTCGCAAGCCTTTGATAAGGTGTGGCATGATGGCTTGAAATCCAAACTACGACAAGTTCTCCCTGTATACTTATACGATATTCTAGAATCATATCTGGGGAATAGACTCTTTCGTGTTAGACATAGAGTCGAATACTCCGAGCTCAAAGAAATTTCGGCCGGCGTACCGCAAGGAAGCGTTCTTGGGCCGCTTTTCTATTTGCTATATACTCGTGATATACCGAAAGAAGATGGCACTATCCTTGCTACGTTTGCCGATGACACCGCTATCCTAGCAGTAGGTAAAACAATCGAAGAAACGACTGCAAAATTGCAAAACGCACTGAATAATGTAAATGAATGGACGAGGGACTGGCGGATTGCCCTCAACGAATCTAAATCTGTTCACGTGAATTTCACTTACAAGAAAACTAATGACTTGCCAATTTTCCTAAACTCGGCCCGAATACCTTTTGCAAACGAGGCCGAATACCTGGGAATGACACTCGACACAAGACTGAAATGGAATTCGCACGTGAAAATGAAACGAAAAGAGCTCGAAATCAAATATAGAGAAATGAACTGGTTACTCGGAAAACATTCCCAGCTCAGTACTGAGAACAAACTGCTTTTATACAAGCAAGTGCTAAAGCCGGTGTGGACCTACAGTATACAACTTTGGGGTTGTACCAAGAAAACAAATGCAAATATTTTACAAGCTTTTCAAAATAAAGTGCTAAGAGAAATTGTCCAAGCACCGTGGTATAGTAGAAACGACGATATCCACAGGGATCTCGGAATTCCGACAATCGAAGCTGAAACTATAAGCTTCGCGAGAAAGCATAGAAACCGACTAATCGGACATTTCAGCAATACAGTCCTACAAATTTTGGATGAGAGCAATTTATTGCGCCGACTACAAAGGACGAAAACTTTCGACTTGGCGAGATAATGATTAACCGCGTCTAGATTGCGGAATATGCAGGATCTTTCAGTGGAAAGAAACCTGGCAAACGTTTTTATTTCATGGTAGAAGAATTGCTTGATAAGTTAATACTTGGTTATCTTATATCTAATAACTTTATATCGAAGGGTGGTGTTTTATTAGTCAGTAAGAATCTGACACTACTATGAGCACGCGCTTGCTATTCTCATAGTGTCTGTGGAAGATTTTTCACCTACCCTCGGAAAAAAAAAACGTAAAAAACTAATAAAATTACATTTTCTGAATTTACATATGTTCTATCCCGTAAAAAAGCTAATTTTTTGTAAAAATGCATAACATACGAGTAAATACATAAAATTGTATAGCATTAAAGTATTGAAATCAAATTAAATCATAATTGTAAAACTTTCAAACAATGTTAAAACAGAAAGCTCAACCACCTGCAGACAAACCTTTAGCTTCGCAGGTAAAACGATTTGTAACCTTCAAAATGAAAATAAGTTAAAATAAAAAATAAGTGGATTAGAGAACGGGCAGCACAAGTACTCTGTTCATGTGTCTACTTATAAATGCAAAATTTTGGGTTGCTCTCTCGATTGCTACTTAGACTTTAGATCGATTCTACATATTTCTTCACAAATTAATTAATTCAAAGGAACCTTCATATAATACTTATTCTCTAAGTTACAGCAAACTAATTCGTCGTGGGTTTTATATTACATATACTCGTATTACCGAGATCAATGTCGGCCTTGTCACAAAATCAATTGATTCATCATATTGTTAATTCTTGGAACTATTTACCTGTGTGTGTAAAGAGAAGCTATAACTTGAGAAAATTTCGGAATATACACTTTGAATATTTGGAGACATCAAGATAGTTCAACTATCTACTGAATAAATGGGTAAAGAGAAAGAAAAAGAGAAAAATGTTTAAAACTGTAATTTGAACTTGAAATTGAATGCTCAAGTATATAGTTCCTGAGGTTCAGAGCGGCTATAGTCCTGCTTCGGAAATGGTTTGGTTGAAGGTATCCCATCAGGGAGGAGTCAAAACTGGAGCAAAGATGTACAACTCAGTAGTAGCTTAGAATCAATATTCCTGCTTTGATTGCATCCGAGGATTGGCCTTCAGGAAGTCCAGATTTAAATCCTTTGAATTATTCTTTGTGGTCAGAGACTCCACCGAAATTTGGAGAGCCTCAAACCACAGCAGCGTTTTGCATACTCCTGGAAACCGTGCTTGCCGCTGTAGCTCGCTGGCCACACCATTTGAGGACCTGTGTTAAAACAAAGGGCGGTCACTTTGAATAACCCGCCTTATATCAAAACCTTACTATTCAAGCAAATACATTTTTTAATTCCTAATTCAAAATGTTTTGTTGTTAAATTTTTATAATTTAAACTATTGCACTTGTAACAGGAATTATGAAAGGATTACGTGCTACGTACACTATCCACAGATCTCTTCAGGTGTTTTAATGCGAAAGTCATGGAGGCGTGTAATAAAGTCAGACACAAGTACGATTTATTTCAGCAAAGCTGTGAAGATATGTACTTATATTATCCTTAAAACTGAATAAATGAGAGAACAAAAAAACTTGCCCGTATTATTCTGCTATAAATGCCCATCACCATCTCAAAAGCCGGGTTCGAAACATCACCATAGTCCAGAAGCCCAACTTTGGATTTTAGACCGTAAGGCTTTTAATTGACTGATGGATTGTAGGGCGTTTTACTTCGCGCAGAAAAATCCAGAAATTAAATTTTTTTTTTTCCAAATCTATCCAAACTCTCACTGAGTTAGAAAAAAAACAGGAAACAATTATCAAATTGAAAATCGAATGTACTCTTCAACCTCTGGGGACGGAACTTACAATCAAATGCAATAGTACTCAACGATGATGATGAATATGACATTCGAAATCGACAGCTCTTCATATGAATTGGGTCTGCGGTTCATTAAATCAATTAAATTGCATTCAGTATCAATATTGTCACCGGTGACAGAGGCGCGTTTCCAGCTTCCATGTGCTACATTCCCACACTTACCTACTGTGAAGGAGGATAAAAATAAAAAAAAACTTGATGATCCAATCGATGAAGATAACTGAATCAATCATCGACAATTTGCAACGAAAAATAAAAATATGTACAGCCTACAGGAGCAGTTGGAAGTTGTGGCTCTTCAAAAAAAAAAACAAGAGTGAATGGGTGGGTTGAATATATTGGGTTCGATGTCTTATATAAATTTTATTAAAATAAATGCTGTCAATTTTGATCGATGACCTTTTATCATTCTTTGGGCAGAACTATAATGCATCCTCATAGAACTTCTGGGATTTCGTGGTGAAAAACTCTGACACGTGATTTGTGCAGTCTCTTGTGGAATTTAGATAACACCATTTACACCATTAGATAATTCTGTATGAACCGAAACAAATGGTAATCTGACAGTGTAAGGTCTGGACTATACGGTGGATGCATCAAAACTTCCCAGCCAAACTCTCTCAGTTTTGGCGAGTCACCAAAAAGTATGCGGTATGGAATTGTTGTTATGGAAGACAACGCCCTTTCTACCTATATTGGGCAACTTCAGCCGCTTTTCGCAAGCCACTTCCTTTAACCTTGTTAGCTCCTGACGGTAGAGCTCAGAATTATTAATTTGACAAGGCGGCACCAGCTCATAATGTATGGGTCCCTGCCAGTCGCACCAAATACTCAGCATTAACGCCCTTGCCGGGACGCCGTGGGGCAGTGGTTAGTGTGTCGGACCACTGCCCGTGAAGTTCAATGTTCGAATCCCAGAAAACACCAAACGTTTTTTTACAGTCCCACCTCTCGCGAACATTTGACAAACATCCGAGAGTATTGTTGCCACGAAAAAGCTTTTCAAAAACAAAACGGCACAAAACTGTAGGCCCCTTCCACTTGTGCGCAAAATATATATATCATATTATATACACGAGTAGTTGCGATAAAGAAGACATAGGCCCTTCATGAACTGTTGCGCCAAATATCTATGTGCATGTAACGTCCTTGGCGCCAGTCCGGGCTTTTCAACGGTTTGGCGAGCTTCACCCTTATTCGACCATCATTTTTTTCCCACTACATTGCCGTATGTTATCAATTTTTCATCACCGGTAATTAATCTTTTCAAAAATGAATCGATTTCGTTTTCATTTACCAGCGATTCACAAATTGAAATTTTGTCCACCTAATTAGATTGTGTGGTACCAAAACATCCAGTTGCTTTTTGAAGCCAATCTTCTCCAAATTATTTAAAACTGTTGTGTAGCTGATGTTTAGTTCTGAAATGATGACACAACTGCTATGTGTGGGTCATCCTCCACCTTTTTCATGATGTTATCGATTTTTTCTAGTCTGGTCGACCAGATTGGAATGCGTTTTTGACATCAAAATTTAAAGAACTGAATGGAGCGAACCATATTTTCGCTGTTGCTTTTGATAAAGTACTTTCACTGTAATTAGAGAAAATTTCTTTACGAGCCTTCGCAGCATTTCCACCTTTCTCGAAGTAAAATTGCACAGTATCGAATTTTTTTCAGAAATCTCTCTCATGCTAACTGTCGCCGGTTTTCTTCTAAAGTGATCCACAAAATTCCACCTTTCAAACACTGGTAAGTGTTGCCAGATCGGATTAATATTATGGATAAATATTAATGCCATCTAGTGACAAAAAAGGCTTAATACTTTCTTTCCAACCAATATATGCATGTACATGTATGTTGGAAAATGCAATTTTAAAAAATAGAGCTTAATTGCAATGGATATGGCTTAAACAAAAGAATACAGAGTATGTAATGGACTATTTTGTCTGCACAGGATGACGATGAAGAACTCTGGTTGCTCCATAAAAGTCAATGCGAATACCACCGAACCATTCGATGTCAGGAAAGGTGCTAGACAAGGTGAAGTGCTACTATGCGATCTCTTTAACATAATACTAGAAACAATTGTAGGAAACTCACAGGCCAACACCGGAGGTACAATCTTTTACAAGTTTGAACAACTCCTTGCTTTCGACGATGACATTGACATAGTCTGAAGATCCCAACAGGCCATCAGTAGCAACAAAGGTGGGTTGAGCTGTCAATGAAAGCAAACCAAAATAGATGCTGCTTACAAAAACACCCAACATCGGCGTCTTGGACAGAACGCCACAATAGACAGATATAATTTTGAGGTTGTAAGGGACTTTGTCTTCCTAGGCACTATTGTGAGATCCTCAAATGAAACCAGTGGGGAGATCAAACAAAGAATACATCTTGCCAAACGGTGTTTTCATGGGCGAAGAAGGCAACTGAGTAACAAAGCCCTATCTCCAACTACTAGGGCAACTCTGTATAAGACACCAATCATCCCAGACCTGTTGTATGGCGCAAAAGCATGAAATTTGTCAAAATCGAATGAGGATGCCCTCGGTTACGTTAAGAGAAAAGTTCTTTGAATGATCTTTGGTCCCGTTTGCATAGACGGCGAGTGGAGAAGAAAGTAGAATACCGAACTATATGGCCTATACAAGGACATTGACTTAATCAGAAGAGTTCACATACAGCGACTAAAATGGCTGGGTCATGTAGAGCGGATGAAGCCCAACGTTCCTGTCCGGAAAGTCTTCGAATCCACTCCGGATGGACGGCGCAGTAGAGGATGACCTCGCAGCAGGTAGCGCAAACAAGTGGAGGGGGACCTCAACCAACTTGGAGTGCGCAACTGGAGGCAGCTGGCTCGTAACTGGCCATATAGCAATAGAAGCAGGGAAGGTTTCTTCACTAATAAAAGCAGTATGCCCGCAGCTTCTGTATGGGCGACGCCTTATACAGCTCCGCAAGAAGGCCGTCAAGTCCTGCCGCCTTGTTCGGCTTGAGTGCTTTAATCGAGACTACGATTACATCCTTACTGGAAGGAGGAATGCAAGTTCTGGAGTTTTGGGCTTCAGGCAACTAATTTTGCTTCTGGAGCAAATCTTCGTCTATCATGCTATTTCAAACTGCGTGAAAGTGTTCCCTCCATCTCCTTAGTTGGTCCTCATCAGAAATCAGCAGAGACCCGTCAAAACACTTCATCGTTGGCATAAGCTGTGACCACATGTCAGCTCTTTGGTGATTCTGTACACCGTTCATCTGTCGCATCTACTTGTTACGCCAATGCGTTGATGGCATTTCTTTCTTCTCGGTGCACACTGAACTGCTCTCAACTTCATCGAGTTCTACCCTCTGCAGAAGTGGCTGCAATGCGGACTTTAAATTGTTTCCGCTCTTCGATCCGTCTCCAGGTATCAGTACAGAACCACATGGCCATGACTTTCTGCTTTGGTAACGAATATATTTTTCACAGCATTCCAGTGCTCATGAATGTTCGGCGGCATGGCGCTGCTTATTGCTAATATCCCTTGAATAATATTGTCTCTAAGTTCTTCGCGAACTACGGGATCTTTTAGTCTGCGGGTGTCATACCTGATTGCCCGAAGCTTGTATAGACGGCTGCAGTTCGAAGGCGGATGCTAGCTACCAGAAGGTGGTGATCTCGTTCCAATCTTATGTCGGCTCCACGCCTGCTTCGGATATTTAAAAGAGAATTTCTAAAACGCCAGCTAATAGCAATATGGTCAAATTGAAGTTTTCTGCCGATTGAAAAGAAATTGTGTCCCATAAGCTCGTTCCGTATAACCAAACCATTCATTCCGATAAGTCGGAGGAAAGTTTCATCAAGACAATGCTGGACCACATGTCTTACTGCAGACTCAGCAGAAGTTGGTGCAGTTTGGATGGGATGTCTTACCGCACCCTCCATATTCAACTGATATTGCACCTTGCGATTATAATTTACTCCGGTGTCTTCATCTGTCGATGGTTTTGGCCACAGTATGGCACTTAGCGCCATCCTGTTGAAACCACATCTCATCCCCATTGACCGTAATGCGAGGTCCGATTTTAAAGACAAAAGGTCGGATGATGCCAGCAGCATGAAAACTAGAAAAAAACGGTGGGTTTTCTGGATGTACTAGTGGGGTCTGCATGGTCTCTTCTGAATTAAGTCGAAAACCAGCTACGTCGCTGAACACAGTTTTCCGATAAAACAACAACTCAACTTGCAACCGCCTTAGAGCCTAATCAGCGAAAGAACGACACAAATGGTGGTCTCGTGGCTTTGATTGACCAAATAAAATAGATGTTATAAGGGTGAAGGCCAAGATCTTTGTGCAAAATTAGCTATGACTGACGACGAATCGATAAATTTAAGTCTTAATACTATCCATCCACAGTTCGACGAACGGCTTGCTCAGATGGACAATTTTGTGCACTATAAAAACCATGTCGTCTTCTAAATATAATTCTGTCCCATCTCTCGTAATCGAAAACCCACTAAGGCCACTTGGTGGACTAGCGAACTTAAAAAACGCAGAACGGAGGTCAGAAGAGTACATAAAAAAGCTAGAACAAGTAAGGTAGAAGCAGACTTTACCACATATAGGTCCGAACTAAATCTTTACACAAAAGACATCAGAAGAGCAAAAACAGAGTCTTGGGAAAACTACTGTGATTCCATTGAGAAAACTAACGAGGCTGCCAGACTACGAACTATTTTATCCAAAGACCCATCAGCCGCGGGATATTTTAAGCGTTGTGATAACTCCTGGACGGAGTCAAGCCAAAAATCGCTGGAACTCTTCTTCTTATGTTCTGTATCTGTATCCCCTTGTGGGTCCTAGGGCCTCTACTACGCCTACGCGCCATCGTGTACGGTTTCTGGCAATGTGTCTGAGTTCTCCCCAACTTTTCCCTAACTGCCGTGCCTCCTTCTCGACTGTTCTGCGCCATGTTCTCCTCGGACCGCCAGGTCTTCTGCCATCCTGAGTTAGAGGGTTCCGTTGCATAGCATGGTTCGCTATGGAGCTGTCGCCCTTTCGGAACGTGTGACCAATCCACTGCCACTTCCGCCGTTGGATAGTTGTGCCTATTGGTTCCTGACCCGTTCTCTCGTAAAGGTGTTCGTTAGAGATACGATTGGGCCAGAAAATCCTTAAGATATTGCGCAGACACCTATTAACGAACGTTTGCAGATTTCTGGTGATAGTAGTGGTCACTCTCCACGTGCTGCAACCATATAGCAGCACGGATTCAACGTTGGAGCGGAACAGTCTTATTTTGGTGCTCAAACTGATTGCATTGCTTCGCCATATTTTGGATAACATCCCGAACGCGGACTTTGCTTTGGCGATCCTGTTGGCTATATCCAGTTCGGTTCCACCATCGGTCGAGACAATACTCCCAAGATACTGGAAATCATCTACTCTCTCTACCGGTTGTCCGATGAGTTTGTTCCAAGGCTGATAATTTTAGTTTTTGCCGTATTAATTTTCAGCCCGACGACACATGCCTCCCTCTCCACATCTGCTGTCATTTGGTGGAGGTCCATAATTCTGTGGGAGAGTAAGCATACATCGTCAGCGTAGTCAAGATGTTTCAGTTGAGATGTAAGAGTCCATCGAATTCCTCCGTTTCTCGTCGACAAAGCTGCATGAAGCACATCGCTAATCACCAATAGGAATAATATTGGTGAAAGGATACAGCCCTGTCTTACCCCACTTTGGATCTCAAATTCCTCAGACAACCTTCCCCTGTGCAGAACGTGACATTTGAAGCCTTCATATGTAGCTTTGATAATAGCAATTAGTTTATCGGGAATGCCTCTCCTGCGTAAGGCACGCCAAATAAACTCCATGTTGACACTATCGAACGCCTTCTCAAAATCGATGAACAGCAGGTGCAGTGGCGATCGATATTCAACACACTGTTCGATGATAATCTGCAGGGTGTTGATGTGGTCGGCACAGGAGGATCCAGAGTGGAAACCTGCTTGTTCGGCATCGAGTGTGTCTTCGAGATGTTGTTTGATTCGCTCAAGGATGATTTTAGCTATTATCTTAGCTACAGTAGGCAGCACGCAGATACCCCTCCAGTTTCCGCACTCCATTAAATTTCCTTTCTTAGGAAGCTTGACGATCATTCACTTTTTCCACTCATTAGGAAAGCTCTCAGCTTCCCAAGCTCTATCTATAAGTGGAAGCAGAAGCTCAGCCGATGTTATTGGCGCTGCTCGTAAGAGCTCTGCTGGAATACCGTCAAGTCCTACCGCCATGTTGGTTTTGAGTGCCTTGATCGCGGTAATGATCTCATCTTTACTGGGAGTCGTGGTGCGTATTCGGGAACTTCTCACCTCGGGCATCTCAGTTTGATTTGGGAGCATATCGCTAGCGAATACACGGTTTAAAACCGTAGCAAAATGCTCTTTCCATCTCTTGAGCTGGTCCTCATCCGAAATGAGCAAGGAACCGTCTAGGCTTTTCACTGGGTGTTGGCTGGAGCTGCGACCACCAGCGCGTTGATGTAGTTGCGCTTGTCACGTCGCACGCTACGCTGAACTTCTCTCATCTTCATGCGATATAGGGACTCTAGCTCGCTTCTCCCTGCTGCTAGGGTAGCTGCAATGCGAGCTTTCAGCTGTTTTCGTTCGTCAATCCGTCTCCAGGTATCCTCGGAAAGCCACGCCCTATGTCTTCCCTGCGATCGACCGACAATTCTTTCAGCACCAGATGTAAAAACATTTTTCACAGCACACCAATGGTCTTGGATGGTTGCGGGCATTGAACTGCTGATTGCTTCCACACCTTGCGAAAAGTGCTCCCTTAATTGTTGGCGCACTGAGGGATCACTAAGTCTATCGATGTTGAACCTGGGCATTCTTGTGTTGTCGTGGGATCTTCGAACTGCAGCAGTGCGTAGTTGGAGAGTGGCTATCATAAGATGGTGATCACGTACTATCCCCACATCTGCCCCTCGTCTATTTCGGAGGTCCAGGAGACTACTTCTAAAGCGGCGGCTGATAGCAAAATGGTCAATTTGGTTGGAGGTTGCTTGCCTGTCATTGGAAACCCAGCTGACTTCGTGGCAGGTCTTGTGCTCAAACATGGTGCCACCTATCACAAGGCGGTTGGCATTGCAGAAATCCACAAACCTTTCACCGTTGTCATTGCGGTTGCCTAGTCCATGCTTCCCTATTACATGCTTGAGCCCTTCGTTGTCGGTGCCTACCTTGGCATTGCCCCATCACTATGATAATGTCTCCATTTGATGTTGTGTTGAAGACGGCCCTTAAGAGATTGTAGAAGCTCTTCTTTTCGTCCTCAGACGAACTATTCGTTGGGGCGTAACACTGTATGATGGTGACGCGTCGTACTCTAGTCCGGAATCTGGCCGTCAAAATCCTATCACCATGAGGCTGCCAGGAAATCAGGCCTTTGCGTGCTGTTGTTGTTAGCAGTAGTCCGACTCCATATTCCCGCGGACTTCCGGATGGTCTTCCAGAATAGAGTAGTACAGTGTTACGCGTTGGAGACTGGTACTCGCCCGCTTCTAACCATCTTACTTCACTTACCCCCAAAATGTCCAGTTTATATCGCATGAATTCCTTTTCCAGTTGGAGGAATCTGGAACTCTTGATGAAAACACACTTCCCAGGGTGCTGCGACCTCGATCCACGCGCCACTACCCTGCAGTCCAAACCAATCCAAACTCACAAATGAATGTTTATGAAGGCAATTATTTAAATGACATTATCACAGAGCTAAATATAGCATGGGTGGTGAAATCGTTTAAACCTTACAAATCTCCAGGACCAGACATCATCCCAGCCATGCTATAACACGCTCTAACAAGAATCTCGCCCTGGCTTAAAGTAATTTACCGTATCTGTTTAAAGCTTGGTTACGTACCGAAATGCTGGAAAGAAGTACGAGTGGTTTTCATCCCCAAGGCAGGGAAAGTGACCCACTCCACTGCAAAAGATTTCCGACCCATCAGTCTTTCCTCGTTTCTTCTGAAAACACTGGAGAGATTAATTGATCTACACCTGAGAGGCCTTCTCAATGAACACAACTTATGCAGCACTCAACACGCATACCTTGAAGGCAAGTCGGTCGAAACTGCACTGCATGATGTTGTCTCATTCACAAAGAAAAACCTTCACTTTAAAGAATATACTCTGGCTGCATTTTTAGACATCGAAGGGGCGTTTAACAACGTAAATACGACATCGATAAATGCAGCACTAGTTGAACTTGGAGTAAAAATAGAAATAATCAGCTGGATAGACGAAATGCTTAAGAGCAAAATAATCAACTCCGCATTAGGTGAGAGTATCGTAAAGAAAACAGTTACAAGAGGAACCCCGCAAAGAGGAGTAGTTTCTCCTTTGCTCTGGCTCCTCGTCGTTAACAAAATTCTTAAGATTCTCAAAACCAAAGGTATAAAAACAGTTCGACATAGTAATCATGACCAGTGGAAAATACTTACCTACCATCACTAATCTCCTGGAATCTGCACTAAAAGAATTATCCTCCTGGGCAGAACAAAACGGCCTAGGCATTAATCCTACAAAGACCGTACTGGTTCTGTTTATCAAACGAAGGAAAATAGATGAATTTGACCTCCGAAAACTGAATGTTACTCCTCTAAAACTATCTCCAACAGCAAAATATCTCGGAACAATCCTAGATTCGAAGGTTACCTGGAAGAAGAACACAGAAGAAAGAATAAAGAAAGCACTATGCGCTTGTAAGAAAACCTTTGGTATACGATGGGGCCTGTGTCCATCCATAATCAATTGGATGTAGACAGCAATTGTCAGATCTATACTTACCTATGGTAGCATTGTATGGTGAAATGCAACGCACAAGACGAGCTATCTAGTAAACCTAACTAAGGTACAATGACTGGAATGCATAAATGTAACAGGAGCACAGAGATCAACATCGCAAGCAAGTTTGGGGTGATGTTAAACCTCGTCCCCCTGGATGAGTACATTCGAAGCACAGCTGCCAAAAGCGCGGTTCGCCTCAAGCAATCGGGGGCATGGAAGCATAGCTCCTATGGACATGGTTCTATACTACAAAGATACAGAACAGATCTCGATAGAACAACTGACTATGTCATACCCTACACAGACTTCAATAAGAATTATTCCACGTTTATTCCCGAAAGACAAGAGTGCGACATTAACACATTAACTAATGAACATGCCATTCAGCTCTATACAGACGGGTCTAAAATGGATACAGGAACTGGTTCTGGAGTCTTCTGTGAATCACTCAATATCAACGACTCATACAAGCACCCAGACGACTTGCAGTATCTTCCAAGCCGAAGTCTTCGCTATTGAAAGTGCAGCACAGACCATTCACAGGAAGAAACTTAATCCTTCCAAGATTACCATCTTCGTAGATAGTCAAGGGACAATCAAGGCACTAGACAGCGTGGAAGTTAGATCATAAGCAGTTTCCAGATGCCGAAATTCACTGAACAATATATGGTATGCAACACCCATGAGGTAACTCTCTGCTGGGTTCCCGGACATAGTAATATAGAAGGGAATGAGACAGCAGATGAACTATACCCAGAAGGGGATCAGCATTGGAGATAGAACACATTCAAAAATCAGTAAAAGTTCCTATTGGTGTACTAAAAAGAAAAATCGGCCTCAAAACAAGGGAACTGATTAACTCCGCATGGTTTACTAGAGGCGACTGTATCATATCTCGCAGTTTATGGCACATACTAATGAATGAAGGAAGAACCAAAAGCCTGCTGGCAATGAATAAGAAAGAAGTCCGTATCTTGGTAGGTGCACTTACAGGACACTGCGCGATATTGGAAATGGCCATACCACTAGGCATCAACTCACCCGACCACTGCAGGAGCTGTCAAGACGCCGAAGAAATAGAAAGTATCAAACACTTGCTGTGTGACTGCCCAAATCTACAAAAGCGCCACCTATACCACTTGGGCAATAGGTTCTTTGAAGATCTAAGGGATCTTGGGCAAGCTCCACTAAAGAACATGATACGATTTATAAAGAGCTCAGGGTGGTTCTCCAATAGACCGGCCGATAGATAAAGACAAAGAAAGAGTACATTTTTACAGGTTCCACAACATAAAGCGAAACACAATGGACCGTTTGGCCCCCGTGAGAAGCACTTAGGTGCACTTCCCTCTAACCTAACTTAACCTAAATACAAGTGTCAAAAATCGCTGTTCAAGCGTGAGTTTATTCATGAAGATTTTCCAGACTATACTCAACTGAAATGTCAAAAAGAGCGGTGTTCGACGTTACTATCGTAAGTTCTAACTGGGTTATGGTATGTGGGTTGGATCCGAGATTTCTTGAGATCCAACTTTAAGATAAGTGTAAATTAATAGTCAAAAGTTGGCCTGGATTTAAAATTTAGAGTACTTATGCCGCACTTATCTTAGTACAGCATTTTTGGTTGCAACTTAAAGCTTACCTAAAAATGTACGCCAGTCTTAAATCCAACAGATGTGACACGATAATAGATATTTAGAAAGAAGAAATCGGATTGCACAAGTTCTTTACAATACCTGATATTGATGTCAGTACAAAGGATTAACGAAACAAACAAGCTATAGTTCCACCCCCAAACCAAAGCTCTCGCGAAATTATATGCAAATACATGGCCTTGCAGATTGTAATTGTGTTTGTTGACAAACAGCTAATACCTCAACCTTTATTTGCAGATACTTAAGTTTTATGTCTGAGCCACACCTGTTTTCTCAGCCCCTGACTAATTTTAGCCATGACATCAAAGACAAACAAACAAAAAAAAAACACCAAAAACAAATATTTTGTCAAACTAATTAATTACAAAAGGAAACGTGTCTCCACGTCAGCAATGGAACATTCCTTAGCCAACCTCAAGAGCAAGCCAAAGAAAAAGGACTTATATCACTTATGGCTGTGCTGAATGGAGATTTATGGCAGCCACATCTATATCTGTAATAAGAACCTTATCCGCACATCTCCTACTTCACTTCCACCTAGATTAATGCCCCCTTATTTGTCTTGGCTCACAATTGTTTTGTACTGGCTAACACTGCCGGCTGTTAAACCACCGGTAGCCACATTTATTGGTTAAGAGCAAACCGAAGCTGAACAACAAACCGACAAACCGAACCTAACGAGTGTCAGAGTGGTGTTTTGACGTCATAGTAAATCGTGCCATTGAAGTAACCCCTCTGCTTATATACTGCTTTGGGAGAGTTCTGAAGCAGGTCCGCTGCAGAAAGGAGCATTTCAACAATATAGCAGTAATTTGTTAACACACACCGGCCACACACACATTTGGAAAGCGAAGAGATGGAGAGTGCACAGCATAAGAATAACTCGGACCATCCTTAGAAGTTGGAAAGGTCCTGCCTGCTGTTGCATACAAACAGCTACAGAGCCAAGGCATAAGGTCAATAAGAAACAGGCCAACAGCAAGAAACCAAACAGCAGTGCGAAACGTCAACATCGTTCAAACGAAGTGAACATGCTGCGGAGTTATAATGATTATTACCGTTATTATAGCCCATGGAGGACGCTATAGTCATCGTCGTCGACGTCGTTTGGTTGCGTCTTCTACGTTCGACTGCATTCTGGTGCTCGTTTACCGAAATACAAATGTGTCCAGGATATGAATTTGCATATAATTCAGCTGGGAGTGAACGAAACAGTCCTCGGGGGCAGGCAGTTGTGTGTTGGTTGTACTCTGCTCCTTGTAAGCCATGCGGTCATTGAATGGAATGTCTGCCATTAATAATTTACACACGGTCATTTGGTTTTGCAGCAGGACTAGATGAGCAGATACATACACATGTGGTTGGTCGCTGCCGCTTATTCGGATGAGTAATTATTTTTAAGGTACGTACTTACTTGGAGCAGTATCTTAGGACCGGGTGAATATTAATTTCAGGTCAAGAAGGTGCCGTAAGTATTTGACCGTGCCTGTGATGGTTTGTGGAGTTTTTTTTTTTTTGTGTAAGGAAACGATGTATACCTATAGTATATTCCAAGCTACAGAGGCGTCAGCGAACGAAATTTTAGTGAAATTATTTTGCTTTATACAATTTGTCAATTATGGTTAAGGCATACTGACCTTCGATACAACTTTTTTTTTTTTTTTTATAATTTGCGCGCACTCAAAGGGTTATGAATACCTTTAACATGCTTACACACAGTGCGGGCGTTTGGAAAGGAAGGATAGAGAGAGAGAGAGAAAGATTTTGGTGTAGTGGTTTTTGAAGCTCAGTTGTTTATGCTTCAGCTATTCTCCGGGGGTGGCGTCCAGATAACTGGGGAGATTTTTTTGTTATTATTGTCATTGCTTCTGATTCACAGTACTTTTTTCCCGATAATCGATGTCAAGGGCAAATCATCATCAACAGAGCGAACAATTTCCCCGCATCGATAGAGGGTTCTTTGCTCATTTCATTAGGAACAGCTCAATGGGTGGAATTAGCATTTTGCTACGATTTTGAATCTTATATTCCCTAGTGGTATGCTCCTAAATCAGACTGAGGTGCCCGAGGTAAGATGTTTGTCTTCTGATGTTTGTTTATTTGTAGCAGGAATGTTTACATAGATATATATTAAAGTAAAAGTACATAGATGGGTAGTTATTTACCTTTCTTATGAAAAACATATAGAATGAATGCAAGCAAAATAAATAGATAGATAAATAGTTGAAGGAAAAGGCTACTTAAAACCTTCATTCAAAAAATATCACAGTGGTTGAGTGTTGTATGTTGAACATACAAAGAAATTAAATTAGTTATAATAAATACAAATAAGTACATGAATAATACAAAAGTGAACAAATAACAAAGAATAATTAACATGTATAATATATTAACAAAAATAAAAAAAAATAATAATAAATAAATAAATAAATAAGTAAATACATAAATAAATAACTAAATAAATAAATAAATATATAAATAAATAAGTGTATAAATAAATAAATAAATAATTAGATAGATAAAAGATAAATAAATGAATATATGAATAAATAAATAAATAAATAAATAGATAAATAAATAATAAATAAATAAATAAAGATATTAATATATACATAAGTAAATAAATAAAAATAAATAAAAACAAATAAATAAATAGTAAAGTAAATGTAGGTAAGAAATGCCGGAAAACGCATCAAGACCCCCATTAAGGATGAGATCACGACCGCGACCAAAGCACTGAAAACTAACAAGGCGGAAGGGCTTGACGGTATTCCCGCGGAGCTTTTACAAGCAGCAACAGCAAGACCGGATGAGCTACTGCTTCCACTTATAGAGAGAACTTGGGAACTGACAGCTTTCCTGGCGAGTGGAAGAAGGAAATGATCGTCAAGCTTCCTAAAAAAATTAAATACAGCAGCAGCCTGCTGTAGCTAATAGCTAAAATCACCCTGGAGCGAATCAAACAACATCTTAAATACACTCGATGCCGAGCCTCCTGTACCGACCATATCGACACCCTGCGGATCATCATCGAGCAGTGCAGCAGTTGAATATCAATCGCCACTTCACCTGCTGTTCATCGATTTTGAGAATGCGTTTGAGAGTGGGAGTTTAGTTTGTGTACCTTACGCAGGACGGGTATTCCCGCTTAATAAATTGCAATTATCAAAACTGCATACGATGGGTCTAAATGTCATGTTACGCACAGATCCAAAGTAGGGTAAGACAAGGCTGCATTCTTTCACCAATACTATTCCTACTGGTGATAAACGATGTGCTTCGAGCAGCTTTGTCGACTGAAAACGGAGGAATTCGATGGACTTTTAAATCCAAACTGAAACATATTGATTACGCTGACAATATATGCTTACTCTCTTACAGAATTATGGACCTCCACCAAATGAAGATGTGGAGAGGGGCCAAGCGTCGTCTTACTTACTTAGGTGGCGCTACAGTTCGGGGTGAACCTGGGCCTCAACCAACAAGCCTCTCCATTTAGCTCGGTCTTTAGCTAATTGCCTCCAGTTGCGCACTTTAAGTTGGTCGAGGTCCCCTTGAACTTGTGCGCGCCACCTACGGCGATAATTCCCTCTACTGCGTCGTCCCTCGGGGTTAGATTCGAAGACTCTGCGGGCCGGAGCGTTGGTGTCCATTCGCTCTACATGTCCTAGCCATCTCAGACGTCCAATACGCAGTTTTTTGACTAGGTCGATGTCGCTGTACAGCTCGTATAGTTCGTGATTGAATCTTCTCCTCCAAAACCCGTCAACGCAAACGGGACCGAAAATCTTACGAAGAATTTTTCTCTCGAAGCGACCAAGGATATCTTCATCCTCTTTTAATAAAGTCCATGTTTCAGCGCCGTAAAGCAGGACTGGGATGATCAAGGTCTTATATAGAGTCTCCTTAGTTGTTCGAGAGAGGGCTTTACTGTTGAATTGCCTTATAAGCCCAAAAAACAGCGATTGGCAAGAGTTATTCTTCGATTGATTTCTGCGCTGATTTTGTTTGCTGAATTTATAGCAGAGCCAAGGTAGACAAAGTCCCTTACTACCTCGAAGTTATAGCTGCCCACGGTGACGTTTTGTCCAATTCGTCGATGTTGGTTTTCCCTTCTAGTTGACAGCATATACTTGGTTTTGCCCTCGTTTATCGCCAAACCCATTTTGGCCGCTTCCGCCTCAATGCTTGCAAAAGCACCGGTGACAGCCCGCTGAGATCTTCCGATAATGTCTATATCGTCGGCGTATGCAAGCAGTTGTACAGACTTGTAATAGATTGTGCCTCCGGTGTTGGCTTGTGAGTTCCGCACAATCCGTTCAAGTACAATATTGAAGAAGTCACATGACAGCGCGTCACCTTGTCTAAAGCCTTTTTTGACATCAAAGGTCTCGGTGAGGTCATTACCGACCTTGATGGAGCAGCGAGCGTTCTCCATCGTCAGCCTGCACAGGCGGACAAGTTTGGCAGGGATGTCAAAACTAGACATGGCTCTATAAAGCTCTTCTCTATAGATGCTGTCATAGGCGGCCTTGAAATCGATAAAGAGGTGGTGAGTATCGATTTGGAATTCTTGGGTTTTCTCCAGGATCTGCCGAAGTGTGAAGATTTGATCGATGGTGGACTTTCCTGGCCTGAAACCGCACTGATAGGGTCCAATCAGGCTGTTGATAAAAGGTTTCAGGCGTTCACACAATATCGCAGAAAAGATCTTGTACGCGATGTTGAGGAGACTGATGCCTCTATAATTGGCGCAGTTGAGGGGGTCTCCTTTCTTGTGGATCGGGCAAACGATGCTGAGATTCCATTCATCAGGCATACACTCCTCTGACCAAATATTAGAAATGAGTTGGTGTATGCACTCTACCAATTCATCCCCAGCTGCCTTGAAAAGTTCGACCGGTAAACCGTCAGGTCCAGCAGCCTTGTTCGATTTTAGCTTGGATATTGCTATCCTCACTTCGTTTTGGTCAGGTGGACGGAAATTTTGACTATCATCGTCCATGTTGAATGGTTCATTCTGCCTGACAGCGGGATGTTGGTCTTCGTCGCCGTTATACAGTCTGCAGAAGTAGTTTTTCCATATTCTCAGCACCGACTGTGATTCTACTACGAGGTTTCCATTCTCATCTCTACAGGTTTCTGTACGGGTATTACTTCTCTGACACGTTCTTTTTACCTTTTGGTAAAACTTCCGTACATTGTTCCTGGAGTATAGACTCTCGATATTCTCAAACGCGCGCTTCTCATGCTCTTTCTTCTTCTTTTGGAGAAGCCGATGTTCTTCCCGTCTCTTTTGCTCGTAGAGCTCACGAGCAGCTCTCGTCTTCCTTTGCAGCGCCGCTTTGTATGCCTCTTGTTTTGCTGCATGCACTCGCCGGCATTCTTCGTCAAACCAGGGGTTTCGCGGTGGTGGGCGAGCGAGACCCAGCACATCAGTCGCGGCGTTTCTGATGGCATGTTGGCAGCGTTGCCACTGGTCTTCGGCACTTGATGCTGGCGGTATAGGAGTGATTGAGAGATTTCGGGATACGCGTTCAGCGAAGAGTCTGGCGGTCTCTTGCGATTGTAGCTTTTCGACGTTAAATTTTCTCACAGTAATTCTTCTTTGTTGCTCAGATTGGGATATCCGCATTCGTACCTTGGCTACAACAAGGTAATGATCCGAGTCTATGTTGGCCGCTCGGAAGGTCCGGACATCCAGAATACTGGAGGCATGCCTTGCGTCGATCGCAATATGATCAATTTGGTTGATCGTGACATGATCATTGGACCGCCATGTCTGCTTATGAATATCGAGATGAGGAAACCATGTGCTTGCTATGGTGACATTTCGCTCCACAGCGAAATCAATTAGCCTTAGTCCGTTATCAGACGTGGTGTCGTGTAGGCTATGCTTACCGACTGCTCTACCGAAGACGTCCTCCTTTCCTATTTTGGCGTTAAAATCGCCCAATACGATCTTAACGTCGTATTTAGGACATTGCTCGTATGTTTTGTCGAGGAGCTCGTAGAAACACTCTTTGGAGGCAGGGTCCTTTTCTTCTGTGGGGGCATGAACACAAATTAGGCTTATGTTAGCGAATTTAGCCTTGATCCGGATCGTCATAATACGCTCGCTCACGTGTCGGAAGCTTAAGACTTCTTGCCTAAGTCTGCCGCGTATGACAAATCCGCATCCGAATAAGCGTTGCCTGTTGCCTCTGTAGCAATCACCGTAGTAGATGTCACAGTTTTTCATCCTCTTTTTGCCTGGCCCATCCCATCGCACTTCCTGGATGGCGGTAATATCTGCTTTATAGCAGTCTAGGGCCTCTGCTAGTTGTTCGGCTGCACGTGGTCTGTAAAGGGACAGAACATTCCACGTACAGATCCGAAGGTCGTCGTCCTTATTTCGTTTGCTGGGGTCGTCATTAGTTGGGTCATCGTTATCCGAGGCTTTTGGTTGTTTCGGAACCATGCGTTTTTTACGTGGTAGGGAAGTTACCCCGACGGCACAACCCCCAACCTGGAGGGCCAGTTCCTTAATTATTCCCCTAGGACGAGGGGCCGGGTACACCGGTGCCAGTAGTCCACTACGGAAGTATGAGCGCTGCCGTTGGCCCATTAAGGGCTCCTCCGCCACCATCTCTATTCCAATGTCCTGACCAACATTGGAAATTCCTTACCGACCTGTGATCCGAATACGTCGAAGCAGCTCGCGCAAGGTATTCACTAAGTTCAACCTAACTGGAACTATAGACGCCACCGTTGACTCCGTCTAGGGAATTCGTCCGCTGCCGCCTGGAACAGGAAGAAGTGCTCTAGTGAGAAAAGCACTCTTCCCCCCCTCTCTCATCTGCTGCCACCAAGAATCCGCCAAACGGGGTTGGTTACCCATTTCTTGGATTAAGGTACTAGGCACCCGGCTGTCACCGCGTGGAGGTTGAGAGTAGGAGTTGGTAGGCCTCAGCTGAGTGAAAACGCTTGTGTTTTCATATGATCGCATGCACTACCGTTTGACAACCAAGCGTCGTCGGGCTATCACTAAATCCAGCAAAATTATAGTTCTCAGCCTTGGAACAAACTCATCGGCTCAAATATGCATTGCTCAAATATGCATAACTTGCCATGACGTAAGCAAGTGAAAGAAGACCTCAACCAGCTTAGAGTATATAATTGAAGATGGTTGGAAAGGATCCTGCAAGCTGGAAAACCTTGTTCGTTGAAAGTCCTCCCAGGCTTTATTGCCAGTTCATGTGCACAGGTACGTAATTGTCGAAGGAATTCTCTGGTGTCTCGATCCTCTTTATGTGGTCGGGGTTAAAAGATTAAGACTTGCGAGCGATAGTTTAACGAAGGGTTAGGCTTGAAGGAGGGGCCTACACAGGTTACATCAGTGGATTTATTCAATTTGATCTTGAGACAAACCCCTTATAGTTGGTCCCTGAGCCAGTTGGTAAATTGTGGAAAGATGGAGAGGAGAGGGTCTACACCCTCTTGATGGTTTCTCTACCAGCCCGCTTTATAATTCACAATTTATTTCGTGTAAAAAGAATTCTTTGAGTCACATGCCAGTGCCCGCCTTGTACACGAAATAGAAGACATGGAAAAATAATAGATCGAAAACAAACACAAAAACAAGTAAACCTCATTTATTTCAAGATACAAATGGCATTATTTGCAGCGATATCAGAATCAAGACTCTGACATCTCGTACATCGCCCCAAGGCATTACCATTCAATGTCTGTAGCTGTCCTCCCAACCCACTGGTGTCTGTGTCTCCACGGGTGGCAAGGGGTAGCACTTAAAAGCATTATACACCCAGCAGTGGTATGCAAATAAAATAACAGATTTCCAGTCCAGGCGGAAAGGACTACGTTTTTGCCGCCACGACAACTAAGTATCCCGAATTGGAATGGCAGCAAGTTGATTAAATGCTTGTCTTGTATGGATGTTAGTCTCGTTGCTCTCTGTGCGGGCTCTTCTTCATCTGTCCCGTTTGAAAGGAATAAGGAAATGCGCCTGTAGTTCGGCAGCACACGTGTCCCTGAAATGTTTAACTTTAAGCTCTTCCATCACCAGCAAGCGAGCGAGTGGTGTCGTGTTGCCACGATTGCTTCGCCTTTTTGTTGTTCCTCTTTGTTCCTGTTGATGCTCTAGTTCTTTTTTCTTTTTTTTTGCTCTCCTTACACGCTGGATGGATGGCTGAGCCCAAGTAGATAAAGCTTCCCGACGAAGCAGCCAAGAAGCGAGAGTTTATTTTGTGCTTCACATAACTCAGTCATTTTATTGTTCATGACAGATGATCAGGAAAATAGAATTTAGACGAACACAGATACCCATATGTGCATATAGGTGACACACAGGATACAGGGTCTTTCGGATGTGCGCTAGAGCCATTATCCTCCACATTTGGGTTTTTTATTCGCTTCTCTTCTCTGTGGGAATGAAAAATTCAAAATCACTTAGTTTTCTGTCAGACTACTCCCCCCCATTTCAAACAAATGGAAATTTTTATTGTACAGCCAGCCAGGAGGCACTGTCGGTCGTGCATGAGATTTCCAACGACCGACAGCGACGGGAGAGACCTAAGGCAGAGGAAACTGCTCACATCATTAACAGAAAAAGGTGAAACGAAAATGATTACGCGAAAACATTTATCTCACACATCCAGTAGATAATGCTGCTCTTTCGGTACAAAAAATAAAAGGCGAGGAAGCAGCGAGATAGGTTCAAAGATTTTGGAAGGCAACCAAGCGTAATGGGAGAAAAGTTTTCACTTGAATTTGGATTTAAGTTAATTCCTCGTGTTAATTCTATGTAAGATTTATTTTGTTTGTTAATTTGAAATTCGTTGTGAGTTTGTTGAGTGGGATTAATTGGAGTTTATCTAGAGTTCTTACAAGCTTGTGTTGTTTATTTTCTGGTATAGACTTTACTTTACAGTTCCAGGACAAAGCAACACAGTATCAGAAGGGTTAAAGAAAAAGATTTTTTTTTTTCAGTTAATCCAAATCAACACATACGCGCTGCTAAGATAGTCAAGATGAGGAAAGAGAAAGTTCGGGTGCCTTTTTGGGTGGCTGCATCATCTGCTAGCAATTCCTTAAAATATTGTAAATAAATATGGTATTTGACGTAACAGCTCTTAAAGTGCCAGGGCCTAGCTTCTCGCAACCACTCATATTGTGTGCGTTATATTTTTTTTTTTTCGTGCCGTATCCGAAGGGCAATTTGTTTTGAGAAGCTTTTTCGAGACAACAATGCTGTCGGATGTTTGTCAGACGTTCGCAAGAGGTGGGACCGTGAAAAAATTTGTTGTTGTGTTCTGGGATTCAAACTTGGAACCTCACGCGCAGTGGTCCGACACACTAACCACCTACGCCAGGGCGCCCACTTAGAATTTATTTAGTTAACAAAAATTTATTTTCAAAATGTTTTTTCTTGATTAATCAGACAGTGAAAATGAGAATTAATGAAATAAAATATTATTTAAAGTATTTAAACTTTATCAAAAAATGGAAAGTGGATTGAAGGCATTTCTCAATACCGTAATATTAGGTAACAGAGCTTACCCATTAAGGGGTTATACGCAGTTGCAAGGCCAAAAAAAGTTGTTTATTTAAGAATTTTATCTGAAAAGGGATTTTATTTGACAAATACAAGAAGTATTTACGCATGTAGTGGTAACTTTTAACTTTATATCGGCATGTTTCATTTTTAAAAATATTGAGTTGCAGTGCTCCTGTAGACGATCTCCTGGAGGTCTGACAAAAAAAGGTGTTTTGCGGTGAGCACGATATCTCCGGTTCGGATTATTTAAGAGAAAAAACCCAAAAAGATTCTATTAGTGGATAGATAAATCTAGGGATTGATCGAAGGAATAGTCGAAATTTTGATTTTTGACAAAATGGCGGCTCCAAAAAAAAAAAAAATTCAGATTTTCCACCAAAATTTGTTCGTTAAATTCTTTAAAAAAATAGAAATAATTTTCGGAAATCTTATTCCTTCCATCAATCCCTGAAGAATATATTTGGGAACGTTGTGTTAAAATTTCAGACTGATTGGTTGTGCCGTTTTTGAGAAATCGTGCTCACCGACTTTGAAAACACCATTTTGAGAAAAACGCGTTCAAAGTTCCAAAAGATGTTCACACACGCTCCGGGACGTTCCTACAAATGTGCATGTGTTTCCAAGAATATTTGCCGGATCGATTTGAAATTTTCAGAGAATATACTCAAATATATGTATGTATATTCCGAAAAGGTAAATTAAAAAAAATTGATTTTTTGAAATTTCTAACTGCGTATATAATACGAATAGCTAATACCACCTTCAACAGCAACCACAAACACAATATTTGTTTTCCAATACAACATGGTTCATAAAAAGCACGACGCTTGGTTGGGTGTGCATTCGGAGTTTTGAAAGAAAAGTTCTCATGTCTGGATCACCTTCGAGTCTCGCAGTCTTATGGCTGACACGTTGGAGGACGAAGACCCGCAATAGCAACAGGAAACAAACAATGGAGTCCTATTCCCATTACCGTCCCAAGATGCACGGTTAGGACAACAGCAGTTTCTAAATTTTTTTCAAAATTAGCAATAAAAATAGAACCAAGTTATGTATACACAAAATATTTATTCAGTTCCTTTCGTTATATTGAGAGAAATAAAAATGTCATTTTCACTGTGAAAAGCAATAAGTAAACGGATTTTTCAATATCGGTCGAAATCTAAAGAAGTAACAGGTTTCTCATCCTCAAAATCAGAACAGTCATTTTCTGGGTATAATTATTCCATTCACTAGACGAATCTTGAGCAGCATTTTTTCAGCTCCACTTTCCGACTCGTCGCGTAAGATTCACTTATTGAACTGATTCAACAAGTCGAAGAAAACTTTTTTGTTTTACAATTGTCACTTACTTACTTACTTAGGTGACGCTACAGTTAGGGGTGAACCTGGGCCTCAACCAACAATCCTCTTCCTTTAGCTCGGTCTTTAGCTAATTGCCTCCAGTTGCACACTCCAAGTTGACCGAGGTCCCCTTGAAGTTTTGCGCGCCACCTACGGTGAGGAGACGCTCTACTACATCATCCATCCGGGTTCAATTCGAAGACTCTGCGGGCCGGAGCGTTGGTGTCCATCTACTCTACATGTCCTAGCCATAAAAAAAAAAAAAACAAATATTTGGCGCAACAGCTCTTTAAAGTGCCAGGGCCTAGCTTCTCACAACCACTCATGTTGTGTGCGTTATATTTTTCACACGAATGGAAGGGACCTACAGTTTAATGCCGACTCCGAACGGCGATTGAAAAGCTTTTTCGTGACAACAATACTCTCGGATGTTTGTCAGACGCTCGCGAGAGGTGGGACCGTGAAAAAACTTTTTGGTGTTTTCTGGGATTCGAACTTGGAACCTCATGCGTCCTAGCCATCCCAGTCGTCCAATATGCATGTTTTTGACTAGGTCGATGTGGCTGTACACCTCATATATGGTGTGTTAGTTCGTTGTTGAATTTTCTTCTCCAAAATCCGTCGCACGCAATGGTGGCAATGGTGTAGTGGTAACGTCATCAATTGCCACGCTAATGGTTCATCGTTCAAATCCTGATGTCAGCAAGCATTTAATTATTTCTCATGAAATATAATATATAAAGTCAGTCCGATCAATGCGAAAGCTTGTGTGAACACTTTTGCGAAGGTATAACACTGGCAGTAGCTTGGTCATATGGCTGGAAAAATTGTTTGCTCTGTTGATGATGATTTGCTTATTATATCTTTTATTGGGGAAAAAATACTCTGAATCAGAAGCTAAGACAAGAAAGAGCAAAAATCTCCCCAATTATATGGACGCCACCCCGGAGTTTCTCTGAAGCGTAAGCAGCTGAGCTTCAAACCACTACACAAAATCTCTCTCTCTCTCTCTCTCTCTCTCTCTCTCTCTCTCTCTCTCTCTCTCTCTCTCTCTCTCTCTTTCGCTCTCTATCTATTCTTTCTGACGCCCGCACTGTGTCTAAAACATGTTAAGGGCATTCATGTGGGATTAGTACAGCCTACGCCACTGACTCTGAATACATCATCATTAACATCCTACAATTCAACTCAACCAATACTCACTCATGAGCAACTCGGGAGAAAAATATCGTATCGGAGAAGAGGCAGTCGACGACGAGATATACGACGGGCATGAAGACGACGACGATCTTAGGCGATTCTGTTGCATGTTTAATTTTTTTCATATCGTTATTTAATCTCTAATTGTTTTTGCATGCACTTTGAATTATATCCATTCTAAACTGTATTTTGCTTCTACCTCGAATTATAATGAATTTTTATTGAACGGTTGCGTTTTTGTTTTCTGTAACCCACATTCATAACCCATGAGTGCGCGCAAATTAAAAATTGCTTTATTAGCCCAAAAAACCAGCGATTGGCAGCTTCGCTTGATTTCTACGTTGGTATCATTGTCAGAGTTGATAGCAGAGCCGAGGTAGCTTTTAGCTGCCCACTGTGACGTTCAGTTCGATTCGTCGGTATTGATTGTCCCTTTTTGTCCACAGCATATACTTGGTTTGGCTTCATTTACCGCTACTTCTGCTTTAATGCTTGCAAATGCATCGGTGATAGCCCGCTGAGCTCTTCCAATAATGTCAATATCGTCGGTGTATACAAGCAGTTGTACAGACCATTGATAGATTGTGCCTCTGGTGTTGGGTTGTAAATTCTGCACAATCCATTCAAGTACAATATTAAAGAAGTCACATGACAGCGCGTCACCTTGTCTTAAACCATTTTCAAAAGTCTCGGTGAGGTCATTGCCAACTTTGATGGTCCATAGACGGACAAGTTTGGCAGAGTTGTCAAAACTAGACATGACTCTATATAGCTGTTCCCTACAGATGCTTTCGTAGGCGACCTTGGAATCGATAAAGAGATTATGAGTATCGATTTGGATTTCTTGAGTTTTCTCCAGGATCTGTTGAAGTGCGAAGGTTTCAGGCGTTCACACAATATCGCAGAAAAGTTCTTGTATGCGATGTTGAAGTGACTGATGCCTCTATAATTGGCGCATTTGAAGGGGTCTCCTTTCAATTGTTATGGTTTTTATTGTCTTACAGCATAGTTTCACTTGTTGGAAAAGTACAGTTAAACAAATAGTTGTTGACCGGTTGACTTGTTGTTCTGTGTTATGGGCTCGAGGTGGTCGGGGAAAAGTGCTGTGAATCAGAAGCAAAGACGAAATAACAAAACAAATCTCCCTAGTTATCTGGACACCATACCCGAAGTTTTTCTGAAGCCTAACATTTGAGTCACGATGATAAAATTGTCCGGGGTGATTTTAACGCAAAGCTAGGAAGAGAGAACGTCTTTAGTAGCGTGGTCGGAAAGCACAGCCTGCACGACATCACATCCGAAAACGGACTCAGGCTAGTCGACTTTGCGGCGCGCGGGACGAAACTTTGTCGTAGCTAGTACGCGGTTCCAACGTCTCGATATTCACAAGGGATCGAAAAACTATCAACCAAATCGATCATATTGCGATCGACGCAAGGCACTCTTCCAGTATTCTGGGCGTCCGGACTTTCCGAGGAGCCAATGTGGTCTCGGATCACTACCTAGTTGTAGCCAATAATAGAAATACTGTAAAGAAATTTGACGTTGGACGGCTACAATCGCAGGAGACCGCCAGAGCTTTTGCCGATCGAGTTTCTTCTAATCTTAATCTAAGTCCTATGACGCCAGCAGCAAATGCGGACGACCAGTGGCAGCGTTGCCAACAAGCCATCAAAGATGCTACTTCAAATGTATTGGGTTTCTCTCGGCCACCACAACGAAACCGCTGGTTTGATGGGGAATGCCGGCAAGCACATGCATCAAAATAAGAGGGGTACAAAACGGCGCTGCGTAGAAGGACTAGAGCTGCTCGCGAGCTCTACGAGCGGAGGAGAAAAGAGGAACTTCAATTTCTCAGAAAGCAGAAAAAGGAGCATGAGAAGCGCTCGATCGAAGAGATTGAGAGACTTTATTGCAGAAATGATGTTCGAAAATTATACCAAAAGGTAAAAAGAACATGCCAGGGTTTCAAAGCCAGAACAGAAGCCTGCAGGGACGAAAATGGTAACATAGTAGTAGAATCGCAGTCGGTGCTGAGAATATAGAAGGAACACTTCTCAGGCTCTTTAACGGCGATGATGATCAATATTCCGCTGTCAGGCAGAATGAGCCATTCAACAGTGACGATGACAGTCAAGATTTCCGTAAACTCGATCAGAATGAAGTGAGGATAGCGCTATCTAAACGTAAATCCAACAGAGCTGCTGGAGCCGACGGCCTTGCCGCTGAACTTTTCAACGCCCTTGCCGCTAAACTTTTCAAGGCAGAAGGAGATGAGTTGGTAAGGAGCATGCACCAGCTCATCTTCAAATTCTGGTTAGACGAAAGTATGCCCGATGAATGGAACCTCAGCATCGTTTGCCCGATCCTGAAGAAAGGAGGCCCTCTGAACTGCAAAAACTACAGAGGTATAAGTCTCCTCAACATCGCATATAAAATCCTTTCTGCCGTATTATGTGAACGCCTAAAATCGATCGTCAACAAGCTGATAGGTCCTTATCAGTGCAGTTTCAGGCCTGGAAAGTCCACCATTGACCAAATATTCACACTACGGCAGATCTTGGGAAAAGCCCATGAATATAAAATCGATACCCACCACCTCTTCATCGATTTCAAAATTGCCTATGATAGAGACGAGTTATAAAGAGCCATGTCTAGTCTTGACATTCCTGCCAAGCTCGTCTGTTTGTGCAGAATGACGATGGAGAACTCTCGCTGCTCCATCAAAGTCGGTAAGAACATCACCGAACCGTTCGATGTCAGGAAAGGTCTTAGACAAGGTGACGCGCTATCATGCGATCTCTTTAACATAGTACTTGAGAGAATTGTACGAAACTCACAAGCCAACACCGGAGGTACAATCTTTTACAAGTCTGTACAACTACTCGCTTTTGCCGATGACATTGATATAATCGGAAGAACTCAGCAGGCCGTCAATGGGGCATTTACAAGTATTGAGATCGAGGCAGCAAAGATGGGTCTAGCGGTCAATGAAAGCAAAACAAAATATATGCCGTCTATAAAAAAGGACACCCAACATCGGCGTCTTGGACAAAACGCCACAATAGACAGATATAATTTTGAGGTAGTAAAGGACTTTGTCTACCTAGGCTCTATAGTGAACTCCGCAAATGACATCAGTGGGGAGATCACACGAAGAATTACTCTTGCCAATCGTTGTTTCTATGGGCTAAGAAGGCAATTGAGTAGCAAAGCCCTATCTCGAACTACCAAGGTAACTCTTTATAAGACATTAATCATCCCAGTCCTGCTGTATGGCGCAGAGGCATAGGCTTTGACAAAACCGGATGAGGATGCCCTTGGTTATTTCGAGAGAAAAGTTCTTCGAGCGATCTTTGGTCCCGTCTGCATAGACGGTGAGTCGAGGAGAAGGTACAATTCCGAACTATACGGCCTATATAAGGACATCGACTTAGCCGGAAGAGTTCATACACAGCGGCTAAAATGGCTGGGTCATGTAGAGCGGATGGAGCCCAACGTTCCCGCCAAAAAAGTCTTCGAATCCACCCCGGATGGATGGCGCAGTAGAGGACGACCTCGCGGTAGGTGACGCAATCAAGTGGACCTTAACCAACTTGGCGTACGCAACTGGATGCAGCTGGCTCGTAACCGTGCTGGCTGGAGAGGTTTGTTGGTTGAGACGCAGGTCCACCCCGGACTGTAGCGCCACCTAAGTAAGTAAGTAAGAAAGTAAGTAATATCTGAGTTTCAAACCACTACATCAATCTTTCTCTCTCTCTGTCTGTGTAAAAAGACAGGGGCGAAAATTATAAAAAAAAAAACTGTCTTCATAGAAAGGTTTTTTTAAACCAAATCCTAGGTTAAGCATACTAAACCACATCTCCGAAAGCTTCAAAATTTATAAGTGAAATTCAAATGAATAAGTGAGTCCGTAGATTCATCTCTAAAGTGTTACCTCTTAAAAATGGCTTCGTAGTGGGAAGCGATGATTTGATTGCCTCGCATTCGAAATTTAAACCTAATCTGCCAGGACCCTCCAAATTGTGTCGTGTATAGACAATTTGACACAATTTTTTTAATTGCTCTGTTGACTTTCTCTGAATTGATTTTGATTTTAGTGTTAAAGTTCAGACACTAAGGAAATGAAAGTTAATATAATGACGGGCTAAAAGTTCAATTAATCATTGTTGTGATCTAAGCCACCTAACTAAAATGTAATTAAAGCCGCTGTATATGGACATAACACAGGTATTTCAGCATAGATGTGTTTTTTTTTTAAAAAAAGCTTATCCTACGAAATTAATTTGCAAACCAATCACATTGTGCACTATCTCTTGATATTCTAACAGGCACCTGTCATTTGAAACGCAATAAAGAAAAAGTTTTTAAAATAAAAAAAACCCTCCCATTTAGTAGAAAATTTTATGGTCCGATAAATTGTGCACTTTTTTTCCGTCGTCGTCGTCGTCGCATCAAAACCAATAACACATCCGGAGACGCCAAATGACCAGCCACGTTTTATACTCAACGTTGTCAATGTCAATTCATTGGCATTAGATTATATAGTCTTTCAGTGGTGGAGACGCCATCATTCAGCCGCCAGCCATCCGGCCTGTCCGCCCTCTCCATCCATTCTCACAGGGCTGCCACAGCACGTTACGTCCATTAACGTGCACGAGTCCTTACAATCGCTATTTTTTCCACTCTCGCTTTTAAGCCATTTTCGCTTATGTGGCGTATCCAAGTGCATTCGTTCGCAAATATCACTTAAATTTTCGAAATCCTCTTTTCCGTTTCACTCCTATTTTTTTTTTTTTTTTTTTTTCTACATATAATTGCAATAGTCCTTTGGAAAGGGTGAGCATATAGTGCACGAAGCTTAAAATATTTTCATTTTATTTCGATTTTTTATTCATGATGTATGGGTATGTAACTTGAATCAGTTTAATGTATTGTTGGCATGAAAAAGAAAAAGACGAACAAAAAGGATCAGTGATACCCAGATAGGAACGTGATTGTTTAATATTTTACGCCAAGTCATGTGGGAGACAGACAAGTCATGTGCATTTCATATGTGGTAGTCAATGTAACGCCAGACAGAAGGTGTTAGAGCCAAGGAGTCCGGTAAATTCGTTTGTCATATCCTTTAAGTGAAATCATAAATTTCACAAAAGCGATAAAGAAGGCGTTAATGGTGCTTGGGTTATGAACCTAAAAGTGGAATCTAGGGTGTTTTTGGGGTTTTATATTTAGCTATATCGTTGGCCCTAAAGCAAAACGTAAGTATCTATCTAATAACTTTATTACCGGAAAGTAATAATTTCATTTTGTTAATGTACTGTACATCATTTTGATTCTTCGCTTGTATGACCATTATGGAATTTTCCAGAAAAAGAGATGTTTGCAGCTTTCAACGCTTTTTATATCCTTCCCTCCTTCTGTATATAAAGGTTTCTTAATACAAGCGTGCTATCCTGGGTAAGCAGTGAACTAATGATTCGTTGTTGGAAATGAATTGGTTCTAGTCGGACATTGTCGTGTTTAGATTCTTTGAGCAAGTTACACTGTTAGAGCTCCGATCGCATGATGGCATAAAAGTTTAAACATAGTCCCAATCTGCATTAGCCCAAGCGTAGAGAGATAGATGAACTAGCTCAATGCGTTGTATAACGCACTCCTTAATACAAACAAGGAAATATCATGATGATATGGGACTTGAATGCCAAGATGGGTAAAACACAACAAGCAATACAGACTACTCCCACATCCCGAGATAGGTACAATTCCGTAGGCAAAGAAATAAATAAAAATGACAAGGAAATTCTAGATCTACATACGAGTATGTGCAACTTTCGACATACTTACTTACTTACTTAGATGGCGCTACGGTCCGGAGTGGACCTGGGCCTCAACCAACAAACCTCTCCAGCTAGCACGATTACGAGCCAGCTGCCTCCAGTTGCGCACGCCAAGTTGGTTGAGGTCTCCCTCCACTTGTTTGCGCCACCTACCGCGAGGTCGTCCTCTACTGCGTCGTCCATCTGGGGTGGATTCGAAAACTTTCTTAGCGGGAACGGTGGGCTCCATCCGCTCTAAGTGACCCAGCCATCTTAGTCGCTGTATGTGAACTCTTCTGGCTAAGTCGATGTCCTTGTACATGCCGTATAGCTCGGCATTGTACCTTCTCCTCCACTCACCGTCTATGCAGACGGGACCAAAGATCGCTCGAAGAACTTTTCTCTCGAAATAACCAAGGGCATCCTCATCCGGTTTTGTCAAAGCCCATGCCTCTGCGCCATACAGCAGGACTGGGATGATTAATGTCTTATAAAGAGTTATCTTAGTAGTTCGAGATAGGGCTTTGCTACTCAATTGCCGTTTTAGCCCATAAAAACAACGATTGGCAAGAGTAATTCTCCGTGTGATCTCCCTACTGATGTCATTTGCGGAGTTCACCATAGGGCCTAGGTAGACAAAATCCTTTACTACCTCAAAATTATATCTGTCTATTGTGGCGTTCTGTCCAAGACGCCGATGTTGGGTGTCCTTTTTTGTAGACAGCATATATTTTGTTTTGCTAGACCCATCTTTGCTGCCTCGATCTCAATACTCGTAAATGCCCCTTTCGACATATAGGTACTTAATAAAAGAACTTTTAGCGATGCTCATGGACCATTCACCTTTAAGCTATGGTTATGTAGCAAGCGAGGAATACTAGCGCTAGAAATTGTAAGCTCGCCCATTAAAATTAAGTGAAATTGTCAGGGGATTGTGGCTATGTAGCGAAGCTTTACAACCGCAAGCTCTCATTCACGCTGTTAAATTTTCTGCAGTGAAATTGAATCCCCGTGCAGGGACGGGTTAAGAATATCACTGAAGCGCCCCCAACAAATAGCACTTGTCGTAAAAGGCAACTAAAGGGACAAATCAGATCTAGGTAATATAACACCCAAGTGAGCCCAGCGACACATGCAAAACCTTCCCACAAGTGTGCATGCGGGTCCGTGGGTTGACACGACTGGAGATCACCGGTGACATAAAAGAAAAATCAAATAACAATAAAACAGGAGCGTGCACGTGTCAAAACACCATCGCATTAAAAAATTGCAACTGTATCATTATGGAAATACTTACTAGAAGGAAAGGCACTACCACTGCTGCAACTGGTACTGATCCTGGACCGGCATAAATGTTCGGGTAAGAGCTATACGGATTCGGGGGCTAACAAAATAATGAAACAGTTTGTAAGAAATTTGAGGGTCGCGAGTTGGAACGTTGGAAGCATGGCCGGTCGAAGTTACGAGCTGGAAGAGATGATGGATAGAAGGCGGGTGGATATCTTGTATGTCCAAGAAATGAAGTGGCAAAAGACCGGAAATCGGGCGCGTTTCTTGGACGTTAGGACAAAAGCTTATAAGATGTTCTACTACGGAATGGAACAGGCGAGAAACGGAATCGGTATCATCCTTGCGGCAGAGCTACTTGGTAACATCTTGTCCATTTTGAAGTCCAGCGATCGTTTGATATCTCTCAAACTACTAATACGAGGAGAAGTGTGGAATATTGTCAGTGCATATGCTCCCCAAATTGGGTGCAATCAGAGGGATAAAGACGCATTATTGCTAGATTTTCACAATCTCCTTAAGAACATCCCAAAGGAAGAGTTTCTGTTTGTTGGAGGAGATTTGAATGGACATGTCGGGAAGTCAAACGAAGACTATGAAGACTGCCATCGAGGACTGGGATACGGTACCAGGAACCTTCCTCGTGAAGGCATCCTAAGTATATGCAAATCATCAAACAAAGCTGACACCTGATCACTTACAGCCGAGGTGGACATGAAACCCAGATTGACTACCAATTCATGAAGCCTTGGGTAAAAGGTTGCAAAGTGATCCTGAGAGAGGCGATCGCCAAACAACACCGTCTCCTGCTAACAAAAATGTTTGTGAAGACGCAGAAGAAAAGCAAATAAACAAGGGTGTATGAGAAAATCAAGTGGTACAATCTGGACAAAGAAAAAAGCGAGGCTTTTGTTTTCGTGATGAAAAATTACATCTCTCACATCATCACCGTAGCTGAGGGTAAAGAGTAGATACCACTAAATATATGGGATTCCCTACAGCGAACTTGCTTAAAAAAGGCCAAATCACTGCTAGGAACTTCAGAAGGCCATCAACAATACGCCAAAGAAACATGGTGGTGAAGTGATGAAGCTAAAGAAGTGATAAATAAGAAGAAAGCGGCTTTCAAAGCTTGGTCAAAGTGCCCCTCTAATAATAGGAACGAAAAGGATTGCCTCGAAATGGAATCCAGATGTTGCAAAAAAAAAGGCGAGGAAGAAGTGCGCCCAACTTTAAGCAGAGAGTACAGAGGACCTGTATCGGGAGTTGGAGAAAATATCTTCCCCGCCTGCTGATGCAAACCAGACTATCCAGGAACTACGAAGACATAATATGAACAAGAGCGCAACCATCTTCAAAATAGCCGGAAGAAGGAGGACTGCTCAGGAGATTCGTTCGCCAAAGTTCATTAACAATGCTCATGGCCAGCTTTTGTGGGTAACGACAAAATTCTGCAGAGGTGAGGCCACTATTGTGCAGAACTTTCGAATGAACAGTTTCCCCGGCTATACTTTCCAAGAACCACCCCCAACTGTAAAGAAATACCGGACATTACAGTCGAAGAAGTTAGTGAGGCGGCCAATTACTCCGAAAACGAAAAGCGTTCTGGAAAAGATGGGAGATGTCGGGTTCAATTGGCTCAGAATTCTCATCTCCAAACTTATGTGGAAATCGTTGAACGGCTATTAATAATGCGAAAAATAATACGGCTATCTGATGATCAGTGCGGGTTTGTCGCGGGTAAATCAACCACAGATGCAACCCAAGGTATAAGGATCATAAAGGAAAAATATCGTGATTTCTTAAAGGATTTGCATATAGTATTGGTCTACCAACTCCTACTCTCAACCTCCACGCGGTGACAGCCGGGTGCCTAGTACCTTAATCCAAGAAATGGGTAACCAACCCCGTTTGGCGGATTCTTGGTGGCAGCAGATGAGAGAGGGGGGGAAGAGTGCTTTTCTCACTAGAGCACTTCTTCCTGTTCCAGGCGGCAGCGGACGAATTCCCTAGACGGAGTCAACGGTGGCGTCTATAGTTCCAGTTAGGTTGAACTTAGTGAATACCTTGCGCGAGCTGCTTCGACGTATTCGGATCACAGGTCGGTAAGGAATTTCCAATGTTGGTCAGGACATTGGAATAGAGATGGTGGCGGAGGAGCCCTTAATGGGCCAACGGCAGCGCTCATACTTCCGTAGTGGACTACTGGCACCGGTGTACCCGGCCCCTCGTCCTAGGGGAATAATTAAGGAACTCCCTCCAGGTTGGGGGTTGTGCCGTCGGGGTAACTTCCCTACCACGTAAAAAACGCATGGTTCCGAAACAACCAAAAGCCTCGGATAACGATGACCCAACTAATGACGACCCCAGCAAACGAAATAAGGACGACGACCTTCGGATCTGTACGTGGAATGTTCTGTCCCTTTACAGACCACGTGCAGCCGAACAACTAGCAGAGGCCCTAGACTGCTATAAAGCAGATATTACCGCCATCCAGGAAGTGCGATGGGATGGGCCAGGCAAAAAGAGGATGAAAAACTGTGACATCTACTACGGTGATTGCTACAGAGGCAACAGGCAACGCTTATTCGGATGCGGATTTGTCATACGCGGCAGACTTAGGCAAGAAGTCTTAAGCTTCCGACACGTGAGCGAGCGTATTATGACGATCCGGATCAAGGCTAAATTCGCTAACATAAGCCTAATTTGTGTTCATGCCCCCACAGAAGAAAAGGACCCTGCCTCCAAAGAGTGTTTCTACGAGCTCCTCGACAAAACATACGAGCAATGTCCTAAATACGACGTTAAGATCGTATTGGGCGATTTTAACGCCAAAATAGGAAAGGAGGACGTCTTCGGTAGAGCAGTCGGTAAGCATAGCCTACACGACACCACGTCTGATAACGGACTAAGGCTAATTGATTTCGCTGTGGAGCGAAATGTCACCATAGCAAGCACATGGTTTCCTCATCTCGATATTCATAAGCAGACATGGCGGTCCAATGATCATGTCACGATCAACCAAATTGATCATATTGCGATCGACGCAAGGCATGCCTCCAGTATTCTGGATGTCCGGACCTTCCGAGCGGCCAACATAGACTCGGATCATTACCTTGTTGTAGCCAAGGTACGAATGCGGATATCCCAATCTGAGCAACAAAGAAGAATTACTGTGAGAAAATTTAACGTCGAAAAGCTACAATCGCAAGAGACCGCCAGACTCTTCGCTGAACGCGTATCCCGAAATCTCTCAATCACTCCTATACCGCCAGCATCAAGTGCCGAAGACCAGTGGCAACGCTGCCAACATGCCATCAGAAACGCCGCGACTGATGTGCTGGGTCTCGCTCGCCCACCACCGCGAAACCCCTGGTTTGACGAAGAATGCCGGCGAGTGCATGCAGCAAAACAAGAGGCATACAAAGCGGCGCTGCAAAGGAAGACGAGAGCTGCTCGTGAGCTCTACGAGCAAAAGAGACGGGAAGAACATCGGCTTCTCCAAAAGAAGAAGAAAGAGCATGAGAAGCGCGCGTTTGAGAATATCGAGAGTCTATACTCCAGGAACAATGTACGGAAGTTTTACCAAAAGGTAAAAAGAACGTGTCAGAGAAGTAATACCCGTACAGAAACCTGTAGAGATGAGAATGGAAACCTCGTAGTAGAATCACAGTCGGTGCTGAGAATATGGAAAAACTACTTCTGCAGACTGTATAACGGCGACGAAGACCAACATCCCGCTGTCAGGCAGAATGAACCATTCAACATGGACGATGATAGTCAAAATTTCCGTCCACCTGACCAAAACGAAGTGAGGATAGCAATATCCAAGCTAAAATCGAACAAGGCTGCTGGACCTGACGGTTTACCGGCCGAACTTTTCAAGGCAGCTGGGGATGAATTGGTAGAGTGCATACACCAACTCATTTCTAATATTTGGTCAGAGGAGTGTATGCCTGATGAATGGAATCTCAGCATCGTTTGCCCGATCCACAAGAAAGGAGACCCCCTCAACTGCGCCAATTATAGAGGCATCAGTCTCCTCAACATCGCGTACAAGATCTTTTCTGCGATATTGTGTGAACGCCTGAAACCTTTTATCAACAGCCTGATTGGACCCTATCAGTGCGGTTTCAGGCCAGGAAAGTCCACCATCGATCAAATCTTCACACTTCGGCAGATCCTGGAGAAAACCCAAGAATTCCAAATCGATACTCACCACCTCTTTATCGATTTCAAGACCGCCTATGACAGCATCTATAGAGAAGAGCTTTATAGAGCCATGTCTAGTTTTGACATCCCTGCCAAACTTGTCCGCCTGTGCAGGCTGACGATGGAGAACGCTCGCTGCTCCATCAAGGTCGGTAATGACCTCACCGAGACCTTTGATGTCAAAAAAGGCTTTAGGCAAGGTGACGCGCTGTCATGTGACTTCTTCAATATTGTACTTGAACGGATTGTGCGGAACTCACAAGCCAACACCGGAGGCACAATCTATTACAAGTCTGTACAACTGCTTGCATACGCCGACGATATAGACATTATCGGAAGATCTCAGCGGGCTGTCACCGGTGCTTTTGCAAGCATTGAGGCGGAAGCGGCCAAAATGGGTTTGGCGATAAACGAGGGCAAAACCAAGTATATGCTGTCAACTAGAAGGGAAAACCAACATCGACGAATTGGACAAAACGTCACAGTGGGCAGCTATAACTTCGAGGTAGTAAGGGACTTTGTCTACCTTGGCTCTGCTATAAATTCTACAAACAAGATCAGCGCAGAAATCAATCGAAGAATAACTCTTGCCAATCGCTGTTTTTTTGGGCTTATAAGGCAATTCAACAGTAAAGCCCTCTCTCGAACAACTAAGGAGACTCTATATAAGACCATGATCATCCCAGTCCTGCTTTACGGCGCTGAAACATGGACTTTATTAAAAGAGGATGAAGATATCCTTGGTCGCTTCGAGAGAAAAATTCTTCGTAAGATTTTCGGTCCCGTTTGCGTTGACGGGTTTTGGAGGAGAAGATTCAATCACGAACTATACGAGCTATACAGCGACATCGACCTAGTCAAAAAACTGCGTATTGGACGTCTGAGATGGCTAGGACATGTAGAGCGAATGGACACCAACGCTCCGGCCCGCAGAGTCTTCGAATCTAACCCCGAGGGACGACGCAGTAGAGGGAATTATCGCCGTAGGTGGCGCGCACAAGTTCAAGGGGACCTCGACCAACTTGGAGTGCGCAACTGGAGGCAATTAGCTAAAGACCGAGCTAAATGGAGAGGCTTGTTGGTTGAGGCCCAGGTTCACCCCGAACTGTAGCTCCACCTAAGTAAGTAAGTAAGTAAGTAAGTATTGGTTGACTTTGAAAAGGCATTCGACAGACAACCACGAGATCTGATATGGGTGGCGCTAAGACATCGATTATTCCAGAAACTTATGTACAGATGGTCATGGATATGACGAAAGACAAAAGGCAAGAGCAAGATGTCCCGCTGGAGTAACCGAATAGTTCCCGATCAAAGTCGGAGTGAACCAGGGAAACGTTTTAAGTCTTTTGTTCTTTATTGCAATCCTTGCATATCTGCTTGAAGGTAAAGTGACGGATCCCAAGGTACATCAATTATTCTTTGCTGACGATGGAGCCATCATAGGTGAGGATCCTACGTCCCTGCAACGAGCACTTGATGTGTGGGTGAACGTTTTGGAGGGAAATGGGTATCGCATTAGTTAAAAAAAGACAGAGTACTTGTGCTGCCCGTTCTCTGATCCACTCGGGCCTTTTGTAGACATTTATTTGAATGGAACAGTGCTTCCCAAATACGAAAAGTTCAAATATCTGGGATCTATGATCAATAGCGAAACAACCGGCGATGACGACATCAATCATCGCGTAAGCGTAGGATAGGTTAAGTGGCGTTATCTTCTGTGACCGAAATATTCTCCCTTAACTGAAAGGAAGGCTACGGCGCAGTTGTGCATCCAGCGCTCACATGCGGTTCACAATATTGGACGGTGTACAAAAAGTATGAGAGTAAATTAACGGCAGATGAAGATGCTTCGCATCACAGCAGGAGTGTCAAAGCTTGGTCGAATAAGAAGTTGGAAGATCCGTCGAAGCCTTCACTTCAAGGAAAGCATCTAACGAAAAAATAAAGCGCGACCGGCTCATCTGGTATTGTCATGTTCAAAGAAGAGATCATTTAACCCTGTTAAAAAGACAATATCAATAGACGTTCCAAAGATATCGCGAAAGAGAAGCAGGCCTAAAAACTCTTGGATAATACAAATGCACCGACACCAGCATTTCGTTTGCCTCAGTAACGAACTGATCCAAAGGGGAGGAGGCCTGCCGATATTTTCTGAGGTCAAACCCACAGGCGGATCAGTGGAAATGCAGTGAGATAGGGGTGTTATGATCCCTTGATTTTCGATCGTAACCTCGCCGGAATAGGCAGAAGAAGAATACAGTAGTCCTTAAGAAAACCCAATAAAGTTTCTTTCAAACTTCAGACCGATGAAGAAGTATACGATTGCTTCTACTATGGCACTAATCTTCTAACTTTCTTCGCCAGCATATATCGCTGAAAAGAAAGACCTTAATCCTTTCTTTTTGTTTTCCAATTTTAACTGACTCCAAAAACATTACGAAGTGTGTTCCTGATATGTTCTTTGATTTCATTTCCTTTTTCTCTGCGTTCATTCGCTTAACATTTTCCCAGTGGAAGAGGAGAAATAATGAGAAATCCTCTTCTTTATGAAAACGACACATCAAATGGACAAAAACAACAAATACAACTGACCAAAAAAAATCCTTAAAACAACAAATTAACGAAATCTTTATCCGTCACAAGTTTTGGCAGTAGAAAAGGAATGAACGGACAGCGAAAAACGAAATAACAACAGGAGGAATGTTAAGGATTTTTAGTTCTCAGCTTTTGGATTTTCCTACTGCTTTTCCCAAATCGACTTCGCGATTGAGTGTATGGTGTAGATTCTTATTTCGCCTTGCACTTTGTTTCGTTGAACTGTGTTGGAGAAAGAACAAAAAAAGAAGTCCTTGTAGGATAAAACGTTGCTCTCCTTTTCGAAATAAATACACGAGAATCACTGAACACTGAATTCCTAATCGGTTTGCTAAATCTAAGACAATGGTACAATTTAAAATCAATATCATCGCCATTGTGGCGTCCGTTAGTAGCCACTGTTTTCTGCATTAGGATGGTTAAATCAGGTTCGTGTGGGTGGCGTCGCCATTATTTGGATTTTGATTGAATTTCTTCTACATCCGGGATGCAGTTTGTGTTTGCGCAAGATTAAATTTTCTAATGCTATTAATTAGTACAGAATATCTTATTTAGAAACGCTTGAAAGTATCATTAGTGGTAGGTAAGTAACTTCGGATAACGACGATTTAACTCCGTCCATCCGGAGTGGATTCAAAGATTTCCCTGGCTTGAGATACAACCGCTACTCTTCTGGCTGAATCAATGTCATTTTATAGACCGTATAATTCGGCATTGTACCTTCTCCAACACTCACCGTCTATGCGCACGGGGCCCAAGAACACTCAAAGAACTTTTCTCAAAGTAACGAAGCGCATCCTCATCTTTTTTGATTTTGACAAAATCCATGCCTCTGCACCATACTGGAAGACTGGGATGATTAGTGTCTTGTACAGAGTTGCCTTAGTAGTTCGAGATAGGGCTTTGTTACTCAATTGCCTTCTTGATTCATAAATACAGCGACCAAGAGTAATCTTTTCCGGAATTCACCATAGAGCCTAGGTAGGCAATGTCATTTACTACCTCAAAATGATGTCTGTCTATTGTGGCGTTCTGTCCAAGACGGCGATGTTGGTTTTTTTTTTTGTAGACAGCATATACGTATATTTTATTTTGCTTTCATTGATCGATAAACCCATCTTTGGTGCCTCCGTCTCAATACTCGCAAACGCCCCACTGACGGCCCGCTTAGTTCTTCCGACTACGTCAATGTCATCAACGTAAGCGAATTGTTGTAGAAACTTGTAAAAGAGTGCACTTTCGGTATTGGCTTGTGAGTTTCGTACAATTATTTCAAGTATTTTGTTAAAGAGATCGCATGGTAGCACGTCACCTTGTCTAAGACCTTCCCTGACATCTTACGGTTCAGTGGTGTTCTTTCGGGCTTTGACGGAGCAGCAAGAGTTAAGTTAGTTAGTTGTTAAATTCATTTATTTGGCATAATTTTGCTATTTAAATTCATAAAAATTAATTATAATTCACAATTTGAACTTCACCTATGTTACGTATCTAAATTGATATTTAGGTACGTGGAAAGTTAAATTTTATATATTCAATTGTAATTCTTTTAAATCTATTGAAGTTACTTTCATTTTTAATGTTAGATGGCACTGCGTTAAACAGTTGGAACCCTTTGTACACAATACTATTTTGCGTTATATTCTGCAGATACGATGGCATACTGAGGTCTTCTTGGTTTCTTAAGTTATATGGCTGGGAGTCTCTTACATATCTTAAATGTTTCTTTAAGTAATTCGGTAACAGATCATTTTTGATTTTAAAAATAAGACATAAAACATTTAAAAGAATTCTTTGTTTGAGTACTCCATATATGCTATTATAAGCAACTTGAAATCAGTGAAAGTTGCGCATCGATTTTATATCCGTGTGTTTTGTCCAAGATCAATGTTAGACTTTCCCGGCCTAAAACCGCACTGATAAGGACCTATCAGGTTGTTGATTACCGGTCTTAGGCGTTGACGTAATATGCAGACAATATCTTATATGCGATGTTGTATTTGGTGCAGTTTAGAAGATCTCCTTTCTTCAGGATCGAGCAAACGATGCCAACGAGGCTTAGTTGCGGTAAATAGAGCAGTGCATGGCTACCGAACCAAATCAGGAGGCACCAATTCCGCAAACTGTTGAATAAGTGAATGAATTAAGGTAACGTTATGTGCACTTATACCTGGTTCTCCATCTTAAGTTTAATTTCGCTTTAAATTGTATGTAAGAATCTGTGTTTCGCTCGGTTCAAAGAGGATATCGATCAAACATGGGACAAAAATGTTTTCTAGAAGAATTTAGGAACCCTATTGCTCACGCTCACTTGTCCGTCGTCGGTCTGTCTGCCACCACCTTCTAATTTCCACACTATAGAATACATGGCTTCAGTACAAACAAAACGAGCTACTAAGTGATTTTGACTTTTATATACGAATGTAATATCTTTGAAAACATATTTTTGAGCTAAATCTGAAAACAATTTTTCTTATAAACGAATGTTTACTTACTTATATCCCTTAACCCCTCGGGGGGCATAGGGCGTCAACCACGCTTGGGCGCCATCGTGTTCGGAGTTCTGCAACGCGTTTGACCCGCCTCCAACCCATTCCTAAAGAGCTCGATTCCTCCTCAACTGTTCTGCGCCACGTTTACCTAGGGCGTCCCGCTATTCTGCCTGCCTGGGTGAGCGGATTCCACTGCATGGCGTATTTCGCATGGGAGTTGTCTTCGCGCCGTAGGGTGTGTCCAATCCATTGCCACTTTCTTCTTCGTATAGTAATGCTTATAGGTTCTTGGCCCGTTCTCAGATAAAGTTGTTCTTTGGAGATGCGGTTCGGCCAAAAAATCCTCAAGATGATTCTTAAGCATTTATTTACGAAGACTTGCAGCTTGCGTGTGCTAATGGTGTCCACCTTCCAGGTACTGCACCCATAAAGCAGCACTGATAACATTGCTTCTCCAGATTTTGGACAGCATTCCGAACGCAGCTTTAGCCTTCCCGATTCTGCTGCACAGATCCAGTTCGGTGCCACCGCGATTAGCCGAGATGACACTTCCTAAATATAGAAAGTTATTAACTTTCTCGACTTGCTTTCCGCCAATGTTAAGTTGAGCGCGGGTATTTGAAGTACTCAGGGCTTTTGTTTTGACCGTGTTTATTTTTAGCCCCACTTTGTTTGCCTCAGCTTCTAGATTTTGAGCCATCAAATGAAGATCCATTATCCGATGTGAAAGTAGACAAACATTGTCAGCGTAATCTAGGTGTTTAAGGTAAGATGTCATCGTCCAACGAATTCCATAATTAGCTTCCGTCAATGCTGCACGGAGTACATCGCTGGTGGGTACCGGGTCATGTGGGCGTTGACGGTAATGAAACTGCAGACCTGCTAGCTAGGAAGGGCTCCTCTGAGTTGTTCACTGGACCTGAACCCTTCTGCGGGATACCCGATTCCGCCTTCAAACTTACCCTAAACATCTGGGAATGCAACATGTGCATCTCCCACTGGAATAACTCCCAAGGCAGGCTAAGAGAGCTGTCCAACCCTTCCAAAGACAGGCAGTTGAAATCCTAAAATACGGCAGAAATGACATAAGAAGGCTTGTGAGCTTCCTTACCGGTCACTGCCAACTTCTCTTCCACCTTAACAAAATGAGAATTTCGGAGGATATCACCTGCCGCCTCTGCCTAGAAGAGGACGAAACCGCAGAACACATACTATGTGAGTGTATAGCTCTGTGTAGCACTAGGAGAAGCTTTTTCCTTAAAGAGATCATATCTCCAAATGATCTTAGGAACTCCTCCGCAGCCGTAATTATAGCTTTCATAAGGAGAGTAGAAGTACTGCTGCCCTAAAAGTGGCCTATGGCACAATAGATCTCCTTGGTCGCAGTACCTACACGCCATTTGGGCGTTGCCACACACCTTTTAAAAAAAAAAAAACATCGCTGATAACCACCAAGAACAATAGTGGGGACAATATTCACCTTTGACGTACTCCACTTTGGACTTCAAAATCCTCCGACACCTTACCATTGTGCATGACGTGACACTTGCCGCATGTTTGGAAAAACCAAAAATCTAAAAATAGTAGGACTGCTCTGATATAAACTATTGTTTTCCAAAAGAAGTGCCAAATGAGGTGGATTATGTGGTGGATATGTGGCCATGAGAGTACAATCCGTCCCAAATGTTGAAAAAGCGTAAAATTTGACAAATATATACTCCGTTTGAGTTCAATCCAATTGAAGTATTTGCCGATATCTCCGAGACGTTCCATCAAATCGCCATTAGGAAGGAGGATCAGGGTTCATAGCGTTTCATATGCAACCCAGGTAGCTCCAATATGATGGAATCATACGTTATGCGGGTTATGGTCTTTGGTACAACCTGCTCATCGTGTTCAGCTGAATATGTTAAGAAATGAAATGCTCAGCGTTTTGCCAGTGACTTTTCTCAAACTGTCAGAGCCATTGTGGAAAATCATTAGGTCCATTCGCGTACACAATCTAAAGCGCTTTAAGGAGCTTTAAGGTGCTCTAAAGTGCTCGAAGTGTATTCGCGTACTGAGCGAATATGACAAATAAAGAGAAAAATTTATAAGTAACGAGTAACGAGTATTTCCCCTCTGTGCCTGAATGTGCTCGGAGAATTTCTGCAGGCACTAACGTAAAAACTGCCAAATGATTGTCAAATGAGTCAAAGAATTTTTGATTCCATTTCAAAAAGTATATAGACATAAAAAAATAGATGCAAAGTGTCTTGAAAAAAATGCTGTAATATGTGAATGTTCTCCCAAAACATTTCTTTTTAACTTAATCTAATTTTTTTAGTTTTCACAAGAGTTTAATTTGTTCATTATATATTTTTTAATGACAGTTGGCTCGACTTGGCTCGAAATGGCTAACTTTTCATTAGCGTACATTTGCTTAGATTTTCCGCTCTCTGAGAGTTTTTACTCCCAACAAGTCATCTTTGACAATTTATTAGTTTTTGACTCGGAAAGTACGCGAACGGACCTATTATGTCCATGAATTTGTTTGCAGTTTCGAAAATAAAAAAGAAACATTATCTGTGACAAGTAGTGGTTCTACACAGGGCAAATTCTCCTTAAATTCATTGATGCTTCTGAACAGTCTTCACGCTTTATGCCTGATTTAGCAGTCAATGTGGACATCGAGAACACCTTGAAGGAGGTGCTTGGCATGTACTGGACATACCTATACATTTATTTTAAACCTTCACCAAATCAGTCAGAATATCGTGAGTGGTGAACATTACACAACCAGAAGAGAGTGCTTTAGCATTGTGATGACCATCTTTGATCACTTCGGACTACTGACTGATCTCAAAATTCCTGCTGAGTTGATGTTACACTCACTGTGGAGAACTAGCGCGCAATACAATGAAGAAATACTGACCGGGATGCATCGCTGATGGAACCAATTGAGCTTGACTTTAACGCAGTTGAGCGATTGTGTGTACCACTATGTTATTTAGATTGAATGTCCACAGCCGCAGACATTCAACTGCAGATCTTTGTGGACGCAAGTGAGGATGCATTTGTAGCAAGTGTATACTGGAGAGTAATGAGCCATAGCCATTCTACGAGTATATGTATGTACAGGATTCGTAATAGGCAAAACAAGATATGCTCGCCTTGAGCTTCTGCAGTTTTGGGGTGTGACTTCGACGAAAAGTAGCACAAAGTACAACCAGCCAGTTGAACTTTTTAGAGCGACTCGAACAGTACTCTGCTGGATGAAGTACGCCAATCCTATAAGCTGTTTGCTGGACATACATGGAAAAGCTGAAACTTCCCAGCTATCTTAAACTAGGGAGGGAGATTGACTGAGTCAGCAGATGAATGAATCCACTGCCACTTTCACTTTTGTATAATCACACCTATACGTTCCTGGCGAATTCTCTCATAAAGTTGTTCGTTTGAGATTCGATTCGGCCAGAACACTCATAAGATGTTTCTTAGACAGCGATTCATAAAAGTTTGCATCTTTTTTGTGACAGTCATTTTCCAGATACAGCAGCCATATAACAGTACCGATTCCACGTTAGAGCGGAATAGTCGCAGCTTGGTGTTTAAGCTGATTGCACTGCTTCTCCATATTTTGGATAATATACCGAATGCAGCCTTAGCTTTAGATATGAAACTACCAACATCTAATTCGGTACCACCGTCAATCGAGACTACACTTCCAAGGTAACGGAAGTTTTCTACTCTCTAGACCTGTTGTCCTGCAGTGCTGATGTGAGTTTTGAATGAGTTCGAAAGAAGACTTAAGATTTTAGTTTTGGTGGAGTTAATCATCAAGCCTAAAAAGCTTGCTTCTGCCCCCTCTGTGGACATTTGTTGCAATAATAGGCAAACATCGTCAGCATAGTCATGGTGTCTAAGATAGGTTGTAAGGCTGCATTGGATTCCGCCACTTCTTCTCGACAGAGCGCTCCGCAAAACATCATTTATCATCACCAAAAAGAGTAGCGGTGATAGTATGCAACCTTGCTAAACGCCGCTTCCGATTTCAAATTCTCCCGGCAACCTTACCTACCCGTGTGCAGCACTTAACACTTCGCACCTTCATAACTTGTTTTTATAATACCCAGCAATTTGTTTGGTATGCCTCTCCTGCATAAGACATGCCATATAAACTCTATGCTTTTACTGTCGAACGCTTTTCCTAAATCAATGAACAGCAGGTATAGTAGTGTGGTGGTATTGCTTGTACGGAACGGCTGCAGTTCGAAGGCTAGCTACCATAAGGTGGTAATCTCGTTCCAGTCCAATGTCGGCTCCACGCCTGTTTCGCATATTCAAGAGAGAACTTCTGAAACACCGACTAACGCCTGGAGCTAAAGTTAATTTTATGAGTATCATCCATGTGATGAATTTCGTGCGAATATGAATTCGTACCGTTTTCAAATTTTCGATGTCATGAATTCCGCCTTTTTTTTTTTTTGTTTCGAACGAATTGAGGGTATGCGGAAAAACGAAAAGAATTGTAAAACGCAAACATTTTGACGTTTTTATTTCGGTGATTTGATTGTTGACGAAATTTAATCCGCAAAATTGAAAATGTAAGTTTTACAAGTAATTAGCGGGGTTCACATTATACGATTTGCTTGACGACCGGTCAAATCGTACAATTTGAACACTCATCAAGCAAGTCATCCAATTTGTCGTACGGTTTTTCAATTTTTTCAAATTTTTGCTTTGCTTGACAGACATATCGTGCATTTTTCATTTTTGTCTCTGATTTCGATGAGAAAACATCGAAACTTAATATAAAAATATGGTGTCGAGAGCAGACAAATAGTTTTGGCAGGAGTTTTTTGAACTAGGTTGGGTTGGGTTGGCACTCTCGTGCCGACATACTTTGACCAGTAAAGGTCCGTTGTGATGCCATGAATCTACCATTAGACGACTCAGGAACTAATCAAATCAACCAGAGCTTTTAATAAAGAGATAGATGCTCATGACGCCTAACGACGCCAAATCGCCGAGGTCATCAAGGAAGGGGGCCCCTAGATGGAGTATTCTTTTGGGCAATAGAGCTGGACATGCGCATAGGAGGTGAACGAGATGCTCAAGTTAAGCTTTTCGGAGAAAACACCACAAGCCGGTCTTAGAGCCATCTGTGAAAAAGTGAACCGAACTACCATCAACTGGGGGAGAGTTGTCTCATTCATCCCGATCAGGGATACTCATACGGAAGTTATGGTCAAATCTCAGTTTCTGTAGAGTGTAGTCCGTATTTTCATGGGTGAAGTTGACCACTGCGAGGAGGCTTTTAAACGGATGGTCGCACAGGCAGCAATCTGTTTGCCAAAAACATCGAAGGGCAGCAGATGGAACAAAATGTCCAGTGCCGCAGAGGGAGTAGTTCTAAGTGCATGTAGATCTTTCGACCTTATCTAGTCGAGTGAGGTGGACAGCGTTATCAAGGGCTATTTTTGTTAATAGTTTCTCATACGTCACCGCGTCCATCCCTAAGTAATTTCGAAAATCGTCAGCCGAATTTTCTTCCAATTCGCTCAACAGGCGTACACATGAAAAGGTATTCCTTTTTTTATCCAAAGTTTAACCCAAATTGGTTTTTTTTTTTTTTTCTTTTCTCTTATTTTCCTCAATTCCCAATATCTCGTCGATAACAAAAGCCGCAACTAAAACATCCGCCGCCATGTTCACAGTTCGAAATCTAAATCACAAATGAAGTCTATCAAGCATGTAGTATTGTAGTACAATTCGAACGCAAAGCAATATTTGGTCGTCAAGCAAATCGTATAATGTGAACCCCGCTAATAAAAGCTAGAAATTAATAATTTTGCTCAAGAAATTTAGGGTAAAACACCAATACTCTTACTCTACAGTTTGCCAGATTGACAGAATCTATGGAAAACAATTCGGATATTGCTAGAAGATACGTAAAAACCCAAAGTGAGTAGTGGATATAAATGATTTGTGGAAAAGTTTAGCAACCGAACTAAATAGCTTAGGACCACCAAGTAAAAGTGTGGCTGGGTGGAAAAAAGTATGTTTAATCATTTTGTGGTAATTCCGAAATAATTATTATTTTCTAAAGAAGTCAAATGCATGTTATTTTTTGTTAAATTATGAAAAGGAGTCTTTTATTGAATCTCGTATTCTATGTTTCTATAAAGTTTGTGGAAATATTCTCGAGATTCCCTGAAAGTTCCTCGTCCACAGTTTGTATAAAATCGGTATGCAGCTCAGGAACTTTGAAATGTGCACATATATGTGTTTTATGTAGAACCCTGCAGGCATTCACGATTTGTGCCGCTTTTAGTCGTGTATAGTGGAGAGTCTTATCTTGCAAAAGCCAACGAAATCTATTTTTTAGAACTCCAATAAAAAAAATATATTTGGCGCAACAGCTCTTTAAGTGGCAGGGCCTAGCTTCTCGCAACCACTCATGTTGTGTGCATTATATTTTTCACACTGTAGGTCCTACAGTTTAGTGTCGTAGGGCAATTTGGTTTGAGAAGCTTTTTCGAGACAACAATATTCTCGGATGTTTGTCAGACGTTCGCGAGAGATGGAACCGTGAACAAATTTTTGGTGTTTTCTGGGATTAAAACTTGGAACCTCACGCGCAGTGGTCCGACACAGTAACCACTTACGCCACGACGCCCACTCCAATAGTTCTCTCAATAATATTTCTAGCCTAAGTATGCTTCATATTGTACCGAGCTTCACTAGTTCCTAGTGACTAGATTCTAGATTATATCACTAGATAGTGAAAACGGCTCCAGATAAGATCTAACGGTTAATGCGCTCCAAATAGCAGCGTCATGGCAAGATCCCGGGTGAAACCTTTAAACTGAAAAGAAAGCAGTACATCTAGAATTTTCCTCTTCTTCATGCTCTTCTTGAAACATAATTATCCCAATTGCACTCGCAAAATCCATTTTTGAACGAGTTTTCACAATAATAACAAACAAATTCCATTTGGCAGTTTTCCGCAAGCGGTTTTCGAATTTGCATTTGTAAAGTTTTTTTTTTTTAAATTCGGCTTCCGATTTTGATTTCGTGTGAAATCTGATCTAAAAACTTTGTGTTTTATTTTTTTTTTTTATTTTCGTTAGTAAATATAATTCTTTTACGCCCCATTTCTTCACCGAGTACTAGCGCTAGTACCGGTATTAGAGCAAAAGTTGGTACTCAAATCGGTATCAAGTCATTTCTTCACAAAGTACTAACGCCGATTTGGTACCGAGTATTAGCTGGTACTCGGTATTAGCTTAGCTCACGAAATCAGTATTAGACCAGTTGGTAGTACTCAAATCGGTATCAAGTCATTTCTTCACAAAGTACTAATGTCAATTAGGTACCGAGTATTAGTTGGTACTCGGTATTAGCTGGACCCTCAAAATCAGCAGTCTAGCGTCGTTAATACCAGGATTAGGCCAATTTCAATCATTTATCATGAGAGATAGTGCTCTATTTTGATATTTTCTTCGCTGTCATTGTGAAAAAAGTAAATACATACACGTGTGTTCTATTTTGGTTTCATTTGATTTTTTATTCTATTTTCTGGAAAATGAATTTGATTTTTGGTCTTCAAAATAGCCGCCCAAAGAAGGAGGAATGCTCAGGAGATTCGTTCGCCAAAGTTCATTAACAATGCTCATGGCCAGCTTCTTGTGGATGACGACAAAATTCTGCAGAGGTGGCGGCAGTATTGTGAAGAACTTTTAAATGAACAGTTTCTCCGGCTATACTTTCCAAGAGCCACCCCTAACTGTGAAGAAATACCCGACATTACAGTCGAAGAAGTTAGTGAGGCGGTCAAATACTCCAAAAAACGAAAAGCGATTGGGCCAGACGAGATGCTCTCTGAGTTCTGGAAAAAGATGAGAGACATCGGGTTCAGATGGCTCAGAATTCTCATCTCCAAATTCGTGAGAGGTGACCCAATGCCCAATTAATGAAGGGAAAGCTTCCTTCTCCCTGTGTACAAAGGGAAGGGTGATACGCGAAACTGTGATAACTACCGTTCGATCAAGCTGATGTCACACACCATGAAGATCGTTGAGCGGGTATTAGGTGGCCGACTGCGAAAAATAATACGGCTATATGATGATCAGTGCGGGTTTGTCTCGGGTAAATCAACCACAGATGCAATTTAATGTATAAGGGTCATAATGGAAAAACATCGTGATTCTTTAAGAGATTTGCACATTGTATTGGTTGACTTTGAAAAGGCATTCGACAGACAACCACGAGATCTGATATGGGTGGGGCTAAGACATCGAGGGGTTCCAGAAACCTATGTACATATGATCATGGATATGTACGAAGGAGCAAAGACAAGAGTAAGATGGCCCGTTGAAGTAACCGAAGAGTTTCCAATCAAAGTCGGGGTGCACCAGGGAAGCGTCTTAATTCATTTGCTCTTTATTACAGTCCTTGATTATCTGCTTGAAGGTAAAGTGATGGACCCCAAGGTACATCAGTTATTCTTTGCTGACGATGGAGCCATTATAAGTGAGGATCCTACATCCCTGCAACGAGCACTTGATGTGTGGGTGGACGTTTTGGAGGGAAATGGGTATCGCATTAGTTCGAAAAAGACACAGTACTTGTGCTGCCCGTTCTCTGATCCACTTACGCCTATTCCAGACATTTTTTTGAATGGAACAGTGCTGCCCAAGTGCGAACAGTTCAAATATCTGGGATCTATGATCAATAGCAAAGGAACTTGTGATGACGACATCAATCATCGCGTAAGCGTAGGGTGGATGAAGTGGCGAGAAAATTCCGCTATCTTCTGTGACAAAAAAATGCCCCCTAAGTTGAAGGGAAGGCTCTACACCGCAGTTGAGCGTCCAGCGCTCACATACGGTTCACAATGTTGGACGATGTACAAAACGTATGAGAATAAATTAACGGCAGCTGGATGAAGATGCTTCGCATGACAGCAGGAGCAACAAAGCTTGATCGAATAAGAAGTTCGAAGATCAGTGGAAGCTTTCACATCAAGGAAACCACCGTACAAAAAGTAGAGCGCGACCGGCTCAGCTGGTATTGCCACGTTCAAAGAAGAGATAATTTGAACCCAGTTAAAAAGGCAATATCAACGCACGTTCCAAAGACATCGCGATGTAGGAAAGGCAGACCTATAAACGCCTGTATCACACAAATGCGACGACATCGGCATTTCATTGGCTTCAGTAACCGAGTGATCCAAAATCGGCAGGCCTGCCGATATTTTCTGAGGTTAAATAGGCGAACCCCACAGGCGGATCAGTAGAAATGAAGTGGGAGAGTTGTGATCCCTTATTTTCGATTTGATTTTTGGTGGGAATAGTTTTTTTTCATAATTTCGAGGACGATATCGAGTACGAGAGCGATGAAGAAGGGGTGGAAGTTCGTCGATTTTATCGCCGTATATACCATATGCCACAACGGAGTACAATAAATACTTGGGACGATGTGAACTTATCGCTTCATCGCTATCGTTTTTTAATTCTTTTTTCTTCATTCTTCATCGGTACCAAACATAAAGTAAAGAAAAAACGACCAATCACACACTCTTCCACACGATTCCTCACACCTACGCCCATACTCACATCATTCACAACAGTAAAGCAACACAAATATTAAAAAAAAAAAACAACTTCACTAATGAATAAAATACGAATATAATTCGAAATAACTGTCTAACGGCCGACAAATGCCAAAATAGTGTCAAAATCAGTATTAGACCAGTTTTTAGACGTATTAGCTGCTAGTACCGCTTGATGAACTTAGATCCAGTATTAGTGATGTGAAGAAATGTACAAGTACTATCTTTTCGTTGGTACCGAGTATCAGAGCTAGTACCTGGTCTAGCTGGACCGGGTATTAAGGCAGCTTAGTACTCATGTGAAGAAATCGAGCGTTAAAGCATTCTAATCCGATCCTTGCATACTGTTAGGAATTAAAGAACTTAGCTTGTAGAAAAATTAACTGTTTTTATTTAAAAGCATGCATATGTATATCCTGGCGAAACTATAACTGCAATAAGCTGCATTTTGTATGGGAATTTTGAAGGTATATATTAGAAAATAGACAAGTCCGACCTTAAATATAATTATATAGGTATATCAAAATTCTCAGAAAAATGCATTCTATTACATATTCAAATTTCATCAAAATCGGGGGATGCCCTTTTTAAATAATTACCGCTAGTAGCTCTAAGGCGAACAGAATTTTTCGTTTCAGTAGCTTTAATAAATAGACCTATGAGAAGAATACATAAAATTGACTCTAATCCTGTAGTTGGGCTATGGTATCGTTATAGTTTTCGCTATATCTGTTAATTTCGTTTTTATCCTACTCAATGTCTTCCCTTATTTCTCAAATACATGTCTTTACATCGCGAACACACCCCGATTCGACTTGAAAAAAATAACCCAAACCCCGAAAGCTACTCAAAAGTATGAGAATGCACTCAACTACTCAGCTGTTATCTGTCACCACAGTTTGACCTAAATATTTACCAATCTGCGATTCCCGCCGGTCTACCGCTGCCCCTATCAAGTCAAGAAACCACCAAATAGTGCCCAATGGCTGTGATGTGATACTAACTTCATTCTTCGGTTGATTTGAATAAATTTCGCCTGGCTGGCTTCAGTCCTCAAGTAGCTCGCCTGCGGTCAACACCCGTGTTCAGTGCGTCATGACCAAAGACGTGGAACTTATCCAATTCACCAATTGCCGCCTCCTTCGCAGCCACTCCATCATCAGAGATGACCTCTGGGTACGACAGGGGAAAATCATAAACCCCGAGCCGGTGTTCTTCGACGAGAAAGCGCAGGCAGACAGGCAAATCGACTGCGCGAATGCCATCATAGCGCCCGGGTTCATTGACCTGCAAATTAATGGTGAGTCCCCTAATCAGAGCAGGGGGTAACTAGTACGAGTTCAAAATCTTATCTGTTTACGTTTCACAGGGGGTTATGGTGTTGATTTCTCGTTCGACATAGACACAGTCGCAGAAGGGGTTAGTAAAGTAGCCAGCGGGCTGATAACCAACGGAGTTACTTCATTCTGTCCTACTTTAGTCAGCTCGCCCGATTCCATTTATCGCAAAGTTTTGCCACAAATACCGAAGCATGTGCCCAATGGGGCTGGAGTTTTGGGCGTACATCTAGAGGGACCGTTTATAAATCCGCAAAAGAAAGGCGCTCATCCCGAGGAGTGCTTGAAGAAATTAGATAAGGTAATCTCCCAGTCGATAGTATAGATAATCTAAGAGGCGCTGATAACATGGATACTGCGGATCTATTGTTTGTTTAAGATTCGATGAACGATGGGTAAACAGAGTTGATAAAAGCTCATCAGACGCCTAACTAATTTGTCCGTGACTGACCTTGTGCTGTAGTTAAGTGATATTGCATGATCTCATATTCACTTTTCAATGTGTGCAGCGGTGGGAAAAGTGTGTATATTTATACAACAGTGCGGACGTTGGAAAGGATAGGCAGAGAGGAAGACAGATTGGTTAGATGTAAGGCTTCAGAGAAACTCCAAGGTACAGGGCAGAAGTATCCGAACACTTTCAAAAATCAATCATATTTCCCATGTTTAAGAAAGAAGATCCTAACATGCCAGGGAACTACAGAGGAATATCATTTATAAACACCATCGCGAAAATCTTCACGGTCTTGTTAACAGCGAGACTGACGAAATGGGTGGAGGAGAGCAATGTACTCAGCTAGTTTCAAGCGGGATTTCGGAAAGGTTTCTCTACAGTTGACCAGATCTTTACTCTGACATCCATAACACAACGTTTCATAAATAGGAAAAAAAAAAAAGTACGCATGCTTATACTCTTCTGAGCGGCTTTTGATACAATTAACAGGGACACTCTACAAACTTTCTAATATTGGGATTTCCGCGAAGTTCATCACTGGGGGTGGCAGTGGTATAGTGGTCTTCAATTGCCACGCTAATGGTTCATGGTTCAAATCTTGATGTCAGCAAGCATTTATTTATTTCTCATGAAATATATAAAGTCAGTCCGATCAATTGCGAAAGCTTGGGTGGAAACTACTGCGAAGGCATAACACTGGCAATAGCTTGGTCATATGACAGGAAAAATTGTTCGCTCTGACGATGATTTGCCTATGACACCGGTTAAAGGGGAAAAAATACTGTGAATCAGAAGCAAAGACAAAAAGGAACAAAAATCTCCCCAGTTATCTTTCCAACGCCCGCACAGTGTGTAAGCATGTTAAGGGTATTCATAACCCCTTGAGTGCGCACAAATTTTATAAAAAAAAAAACATTCAGAGAAACCTATGTAGTAATAACAGAAATATGATGCGTCAAAAGACTATCTGAGTGGTTCGAGGTGAATTTGGGATGAAACAAGACTGTCTGCTTAGGCCTCTCCTGTTTGCCTTGTTCTTAGATGATGTACCATTGTCATTGCTTGCTGGTATAATAGTGGAAAGTTTGAAGGTTTCAGAGCTACACTTCGCGGACGACATGGTTATACTTGCATAACACCGAGTCTCTACGAGACGTATTTATTTCAAACATTATGTTAGACATCATGTTGGAAATTTTTATTTTTTTATACGATGGGCAAATCATGTCAAGAAATTTCATTTTCAACCATATCACGTAAGAGCAAGCAACGACCAATTCTTGCTTGGCACCGAGTCTCCACAAGACATATGTATTTATTTCAGACTTCATGTCAGGCACCAATCAGCCATGTTTTCTTCGTAGTAAAACTCAAATTGACACTCCCTGTCAAATTTATTTCAGGGTTTATTTCCAAAGAGATGGCAAGAAATAAAAGCAGAAATCGATTTCTTGAAATGAGTCATCTCAAGAAATTTGCGGTCTCCATTGGAAATTTCGATTGCATGAAATATTTCTTGCAATGAATTATTGCCAGTGGAGACCAGGGGTTAGGGTCGCGTAATTTTTGCACTAAAATTCGTAGATTGTTGAATTTCCACAAGTGGGGGTAAAATTCTCTCAGAGAGAGGTAAAATTACGAAAAATTAATCGAACGAGTTGAACCACAAAAATTGCTCACTTTTTAATCGTCAAACCTCAAACCCAATTGTACGCGAAAGAAAGAAAGAGAAGGAACAAGCCAACAAAATAGGTCTGTTCCTTTACTTTTTGGGCAAAAAATAGTAAAAGAGAAACTATCAACCTTAAGAGTAAAATTCTCTCTCACAGAGAGAAGCTACAAAAAAGTAAAGGAACGCGTTAGACAAAAAAACTTGCCCATAATTAAACGTCAACGTTTTCAGCTGTTTCTTCCGTATTCTACATCTATGTAAACCATTTTCATTGAACTTTGAACTTCGTTTTTATTGCTTTTAAATACAAATTTACATATTTAAATGCGCGGGAATGTCCTAGGAAAATATTCAACTTTCATTTGGGTCCTCTTTTTTTTCATACAAATTTGTACGAATTTGCAAGTAAAGGAACAGACCTATTGTGAGCTAAATAGTTTACGCATCAACACGGAAAAATTCAAGGTATTAAGTGTTTAGAAGGGGTAATGGACGTCTAGAAAGAAACAAGCGGTGGAGTATCGCAGGAGAGGATCTAGAGTCAGTTAAATCCTACGAGTACCTAGGAGCATTATCGCTAACCTCTCGCTGAAAAAACATGTAGCGCTAAAACTTGCAGAAGCAAAAAAGGCGATCATTAGCACTTGGAAAAATTTCTTATCAAATCCAAATGTTGTGGTTCCAGCCAAATCAAATGTATTCGAGGCAGTGATGCGATGTGCTACGGAGCCCAAGCATGGGGAAGCAGAGAATATAACGATGGTGAAAAGCTGAACCCTTTGTTTTTGTTTATTTTTTGTAAGCGTCAGAAACATGGCATTAAATAAAAAAGCATATGGCCAATGCATTTTTTTTTAAAGGTTCTCATAAAAAAAACGGTACTATTAGTCGACTCAAAGGCTGCAATACAATCTATAGCATCCAATTCACCATCGGTAGACAGAACCCTGGCAGGCATCAGGCAAAAACTACTCTATTTAAAAAGACAAAAGAAAACCATAGTACTCTAATGGGTACCATCATATGTCGGACTATTGGGAAACGAAAACGCAGACCAACTAGCAAGAAAGGCCACTAAATTAGCAACATCAACAAAAACGAAAAAAACTTCCATCACATAAAAACACACATAAAACAAATTTTCGAACACAAAAACCAAACGGAACTCCAAGCAGCGACTGCGGGGACAAAATGGAAGAGCGTAGAAGAACTCGGATAAACGAATCAATTGATCCCTAGACACCAAGCAACATCACTCTTCAAACAGCACACGATTGTCTCACTCATCATCTCTTCAGACTTAAAATTAAGACGACAGCAAAATGCACCCTATGCAACTCGAATCAAATAATGGATGAACAGCATCTCCTGACATGCGATGCTATATCAACAGATTAGCAAAACAACAAGGACATTTGCGCTTTATACTAGGAAGCACGAAGGAAAATGAGCTAATACTCAAATCCAGCCATTAGAAAAAGAAAGAAAAGAAAGAAAGACATCCTAGTAGTTTCTTAGTTTGCGTCAGACTTGTGCTGTGTTCTTGTGTTGTCTTCTTTCTCCATTTTCCTTATCGTGAATAAATTTTCCCTCGGAATTTTTCCCCCGAACAAAAATTAGGTATCTTCAAAAATAGGGAAGAAATTTATTAGGAACAAATTAAATATCGCGATTGCGTTGAAAGTTGTCCAGAATTGTCATTCATGATACCTATTTCTTTTCCGCGGAATTATTTCCTCTTATTTGAAGATACCTTAGTTTTGTTCAGGGGAACAAATTCACGATACTCAGGGTTATGTTCCCCTATTCCGCGGAATGGTCCAGGTCCAATGAAGGGCTCCGCAACTCCTTGTCTTGCCAAGGCGTCTGCTGCTTCATTACCTATCTATTATTTTCAATCCATTGCACTTCCTTGATGACTCAATGACTTATAGTCTTTAAGAAATGCTCTTTGTAGCATTTACGTCAAGTTACCATTCGAAACATCATTCGTTGCAGTACAATACTAATTCAATACGTGATCGATGTTCCTTTTAATTTCAGGGATTCGAATCACTCATAGCCTGCTATGGTACTCTAGACAATGTACAAATCATTACTCTGGCTCCAGAGAATGACCCCAGCGGTGAGGTGACACAAAAATTAACATCCATGGGAATAACTGTGTCATTAGGTCATTCGATGGCGAATTTGTCGGATGGAGAAAATGCAGCAAGAAATGGAGCAACGCTAATTACTCATCTATTTAACGCAATGTTACCAGTAAAGTTGTCAGATTTTTACATTTTCATTGCATACTCAATTGTTCCCATTTCTTTAGTTTCACCACAGAGATCCTGGTCTTGTAGGCCTACTAGCTTCCAGTAAGATTCCACCCAATCACACAATGTATTTTGGTATTATTTCCGATGGTGTTCACACGCATCCAGCTGCCTTACGTATTGCTCACAGAACACATCCCAACGGTTTGATCCTGGTTACAGATGCAATTTCTGCTCTGGGTCTTCAAGAGGGACTACATCATATTGGACAATTAGACCTTCAAGTGAGAAATGGTAAAGCTTTTGTTGCAGGCACTAATACTCTTTGTGGAAGTATTGCTCCGCTGGACGAGTGTGTACGGATTTTTAAAAAATCCACAGGTTAGTGGAAAAGTCTCGTTAAAAAAAATTATAAAATTAAAGAATATCATTTCAGAATGCTCCACTGTTTATGCCTTAGAGACAGCAACCCTCCATCCTGCAAAGTGTTTGGGCATAGAAAAGATAAAAGGCACATTGGATTTTAATTCGGATGCAGACTTTATTATGTTGAATGACGACTTGAATGTCCAATCGACGTGGATAGCTGGTGAATGTGTTTACAAGTCATAGCTTGTGTGATCGAATTTGATTGATAATTGAAGCGCTTAGAAGATGAAGGGCCTAAGCGACATTTTCAAACATTTAAGTAATTAGCGTTTGAAGTTTCTTCCACTAAGTTTATTGAAAAAGTGCTCCTGTAATGATGTGTAAATAATAATCTAGAGGTGATAGAGAAGTCCAGACAGAAGACAGAAATTTAAGTTTTCATATTGGACCTTCATCTGTAAGAAGAAAGGCAAATTTCAAAGAATGTCGCTTCATCTTCTAAGCGCTTCAATTCTTTTGTTATTCATTTACACTCTAGTGCAAAAGCCAAACATATTAGCGTTCTCTCAGAACGCTATTCCATACAGTTCGGCACTAAAAATAACAAATTTTTCCTTTCAATGTTGGTCCAAAGTGTTCTTCTTTTTTTTCAATGACTCTGTTCCGAAGTGCATTTTAAGTATAAATTTTACTAGGTATACAATTGTATGTTCTTATTGTTTTGTGTTTTTACTTTTTGACAAAAATATATTGTACTCATATATGTACACAAATTTTATTGCTGATAAAATTGATAATTTGTATCTTATAATATTATAATTTAGTTTTAAGAACATTAATATTTTTTAAGAATCTCAACTCATTAATCCAGAGGCATCAATCTTCTTCTTCTTCCTTTTTTCAGCGAGGTTATGATCCGAAAATAAGGGATCATAACCCTCCCACTTCACCGCATTTCTACTGATCCGCCTGTGGACTTCGCCTATTTGACCTCAGAAAATATCGGCAGGCCTCCCGATTTTGAATCACTCGGTTGGTGAGACCAATGAAATGCCGATGTCGTCGCATTAGTGTAATCCAGGCGTTTATAGACCTGCCTCTCCTGCCTCGCGATCTCTTTGGAACGTTCATTGATATTGCCTTTTTAACAGGGTTCAAATGACCTCTTCATTGAACGTGGCAATACCAGCTGAATCGGTGGCACTCTATCTTCTGCACGATGGTTTCCTTGATGTGAAAGCTTCCATGGATCTTCGAACTTCTTATTCGATCAAGCTTTGTCACTCCCGCTGTCATGCGAAGTATCTTCATCTCAGCTGCCGTTAGTTTACTCTCATACTTTTTGTACATCGTCCAACATTGTGAACCATATGTGAGCGCTGGATGCACAACTGTCGTGTAGAGCCTTCCTTTTAACTTAGAGGCATTTTTCGTTCACAGAAAATAGCGGAATTTTCTCGCCACTTCATCCTTTGCTTTGCTATTGATCATAGATCCCAGATATTTGAACTTTTCACACTTGGGAAGCACTGTTCCATTCAAATAAAGGTCTGGAATAGGCCTGAATGGATCAGAGAACGGGCAGCAATAATTCTCTTTCTTTTTTGAACTAATGCGATACCCATTTCCCTCCAGAGCGTCCACCCACACATCAAGTGCTCGTTGCAGGGATGTAGGATCCTCACTTGTGATGGCTCCATCGTCAGCAAAGAATAACTAATGTACCTTGGTGTCCATCACTTCACCGACTTTGACTGGGAACTCTTCGGTTACTCCAGCGGGGCATCTTACTCTTGTGTTTGCTCCTTCGTACATGTCCATGATCATCTGTACATAGGTTTTTGGAACCCCTCGATGTTTTAACGCCACCCATATCAGATCTCGTGGTTGTCTGTCGAATGCCTTTTCAAAGTCAACCAATACAATATGCAAATCCCTTAAGGAATCACGATGTTTTTCCATTATGATCCTTGTACTTTGGATTGCATCTGTGGTTGATTTACCCGCGATAAACCCGCACTGATCATCAGATAGCCGTATTATTTTTCGCAGTCGGCCTAACCTAACCTAACACCCGCTCAAAGATCTTCATGGTGTGTGACATCAGCTTAATCGAACGGTAGTTATCACAGTTTCGCGTATCACCCTTCCCTTTGTATACAGGGAGAAGGTAACTTTCCCTCCATTGATCCGGGATTGGATCACCTCTCACGAATTTGGAGATGAGAATTCCGAGCCATCTGAACCCGACGTCTCCCATCTTTTTCCAGAACTCAGAGGGCATCTCGTCTGGCCCAACCGCTTTTCGTTTTTTGGAGTATTTGACCGCCTCACTAACTTCTTCGACTGTAATGTCGGGTATTTCTTCAGAGTTAGGCGTGTCTCTTGGAAAGTATAGCCGGGGAAACTGTTCATTCAAAAGTTCTTTACAATACTGCCGCCACCTCTGCAGAATTTTGTCGTCATCCACAAGAAGCTGGCCAGGAGCATTGTTAATGAACTTTGGCGAACGAATTTCCTGAGCATTCCTCCTTCTTTGGGTAGCTATTTTGAAGATGGTTGCGCTCTTATTCGTATTGTGTCGTCGCAGCTCCTGGAGTTTGCATCAGCAACTGGGGAAGATATTTTCTCCAGCTCCCGATACAGGCCCTCCGTACTCTCTGCGATATCAACATTATTGGAAGAACTCAGCAGGCTGTCACCGGTGCGTTTACAAGAATTTAAGCAAAAGTGGTCAAAATGAGTTTGTCGGTAAACAAGGGGCAAACTAAGTAAATGCTGTCGACAAAAAGATACAATCAACACTGACGAATTGGACAGAACGTCACAGTGGGCAACTACAACTTCATGGTAGTGGTTTTGTCTACCTTGGCTCTACTCTAATGAAATTCAACAGTATAGCTATATCTCGAACAACTAAGGAGACTATATAAGACCATGATCATCCCAATCCTACTTCACGGGACTGAAACCTTGGTCGCTTCGAGAAAAATTCTTCGTAAGATATTCGGTCCTGTTTGCGTTGACGGTTTTTGGAGGAGAGCTGTACAGCGACATCGACTTAGTCAAAAACTGCGCATTGGACGTTTGAGATGGCTAGGAGATGTAGACCGAATGGACACCAACGCTCCGGGCTGGAGAGTCTTCGAATCTAACCCAGAGGGACGGCGCAGTAGAGGCCCTCCTTGCCGTATGTGGCGTGCACAAGTTCAAGGGGACATCAACTTGGAGTGCGCAACTACTCCAGATCAAGGTGATATTGTGTTTCAGGCATAAAACTTTTATTTGCCTTTTCGAACAGCTGACTTTTGCAGTTTGCTTTTAAGAACATGCTGCAATTCCAATAGCTGCATGCTGCAATGGCCTCTGTTTTGACGTTTGCTTGCGCTAATATTGCAAAAAAAAACATTTAATTCGAGCAGTATTGCCAAAATATTCACCCTGATTGTCGTTGGCGTTTGTCGCTTTTCGACAATTGTCGTTGTTGTCGCCGCAACACCGCATTTTTGAATTGGGCCATCTTTAGGAGTTTTAACTGTTAGCTACGCTTCCTCGATAGCGACGTGAATGCTGCCGCTCAATAACATCGAAGTTTTTCCAACCACTGCACCAAAGAAATGTTCCTGTCTGGTAGTACTATGGACCAGCGAGTAGTGCTTTGAATTTTAAATAAAAAAAAAAAACCAACCACCACAAGAAATGAGTAAATAACGACCAAAGTCTATACATGTATTATTTCTTACTACTTTACAGTTTTTATATAATTAATTTTTTTTTAATTACAAACCGCATTTAACCATTCCTACTCGCACAGCGAGTACAATCACACTCTATTCAGTTGACACAGCAGACTCTTTACTTGTGTCCAAAAAGGAATTCTGTGACATTTCCACATCATCATCATCATCTTCAACTTCCATTTCATAAATGCCAATCTTCTTACAATTTTCCGACAACACAGCAGCCACCTGCGAATTAAGAATTTAATTTAGAGCCCTATACACACACATAGGCAGGTATACTAACCTTCCGACTGCCAGAAACGGTCATACTCGTACAATTACCATCGACCGGCTTCAAAAAATTAGGATCCAAAATATCCAGCAAACTATACGAATAAGGACATTCAGCTGAACTGATCACTTGAGTAATGGGATGCTTTGAGTTCTTCCCTCTGATTGTTTCAAGTGGCAACTGCAGAAAATAACTCTGTGACTTCCCATCAGTCTTATTGGTATTTTTAAGTAACAATGACAGTGTTGATTCATTATAGAACTGCAAGTCTACAACCCTTAAGTTGTCATACAACTGCGCTGAGTGTACCGGAGTAAACTGGCCAGGTGTGAAATTCAGTCTAGTGCATTTCAAGAACGGAATAGCCAGTTGGAACTCGATCAGCATAAACTCAGCAGTACCTAAGGAAAGTGCCAACATATCACATCGCGCTATTTCACTGACGATGAAGTTGATTCGGATATTGCTTTCGGCTGGAGTATCTGGAGCACTAATAAGAGTCGATAAGTGCTGAAAGTCATTGGAGATACTTGTATCCGGTTTGGTGAAAAGATTTCGTATAGTTGCAGTTAGCTTGTCACGCTGCTGAATGAGTGAAAGGTTTTTGTCGTGCGGGAATATAAGTGGGCAGTTCTTGAGACATTCATTCTCCTCCAACAACTTATTCCAACGATGATGGGTATCACATTTTGCTGGCTGTTGAAGATCCGAGTTTTCTAAATATTGGCCCACCTTCTCTAAGTTAAACTTTCGTTTAGTTACAGAACCATCATCTGGAAAAAAAAGGAAGGGATAACCAACATAGCATGAGCAAATGCACTCTGCTTACCATTCTGAAGAAGACAGTCATCAAAATTATTCAAATATTCCGCAAGATAAATGATGTCCTCCTGTGAGACTTGTGCCATTTCTTCGGGGACAGTTTCATTCATAAGCCTGGCAATGGCCACGCACAGCCAACAGAAGAATATTTTCATTTCATTCAGGCATTGATCGATGATCTGTTGGAGTTCGAGTATTTTCATTAAAAATGCACCGCAGGCACGGATAGCTTCATCGGTTGCTTCTGGGGTGACGAGGTGCTACAAAATGAGAAAAGTATTTGAAGCATTCCTTGAAAAAAAAACAAACTAAGACTTACTTTGTAGAAATAGGTATTCCGACTCATGCCTTTGAAGTTATTTAGAAAGAAACACATGTTTATTGTTGCGCTTAGCAGTGGTTTGGTCACCAAATTCTGTATCGTTGAAGAACTCAATTCGATAGAGTTACCCAGCTTCTTAAGACCCTTTTCCGTTAAGTCGCTGTAATGATTTGGTAGATGTTAAAGTATTTCATGAAATAGTAGGCATATAGTATAAGATAGGCTTGTATTTTAATTGCACACCATGTATTCATGCATCTTCATAAAATTAGACTTTGAAGTAGGTTTTGATTGTCGATGGGGTTTGATAGTAAAGCACATTCTGGAGCGTTTTCCCTTTCGAAAAACCATGCGCTTACATAACACTTCGGTTGCGTAAATATTTACAACAAAACAGAGTAATATTAACGTATTTCGTAAACAACGACATAGAACCAAAATAACTGTCTTGACCGAAATTAAAGATAATTCAGCAACCGGTTTAGCCTCTGTATATTTCGGATCAGATTTGGCTCATCCACATTGTTTCCACATATTGAATTTCGGGTCCATGTTTAAGACAAAGACACATTAGGCGCAACTTCATCTCATATACAAAACACAAGAGCAGAGCTTGATTATTGTTCTCATACTTTGAGTTCGGTCAAAGTAGCTTTGCTACCTAGTTCAAAGAGTTATTACATTTACGAACTATTTTGGACGTGCTTAAAGGGTTAAGCAAAACCTTGAGCGCAACCTGACTGGCAATACAGACGCAAGTATTTCGACCTTTCCACCTATTCTTCACAACATAGTTCATGGCTATTATGATTGCATACCTTTCAACTTAAAAAATTCGATGCATATTTGCCTAACGAGAAGTGAAGCCTAATATTGTCGTCTTCCACGAAGACCCCAGCACCAGATCATTGACTGGTTTGGAGCCATCCGTGAAAATACAACTACATCCCATTCCTGGCTCAGACTCTGCCCAAAGCCTAAGTCCTATACACAAGGACAGTCGACTTTGAATTTGCGTAACAACAGTTCTGGTGTCATTGCGTCAGACGGTATATCCATGAGACTGGAGTCGTAGGATAAATGTCGCACAAGGTCATCAAAACCCCGCCGATGACGATGGATGGCATTGATAGTGCAGCCCATGATATAAGTATCAAGAGGAAGCAAGTTCAACAAAGCATCTAGAGTAGCGCCAGGTGTACTCGGTAAAGCTCCGGTCCAGCGAAAGCTCCTTCCATCAAACTACTGAAGCATATGCGAGAAATAGTCTTATCATAGCCGTATAGATCCAGAGGACCTTATTCGGTGATAAGGTCCATGTCTTGCCAAAAGCACCCTTACACTGTTAGAAAACTGAGAGCGCCTTGGATGTTTTCGACTCGATATGCTTACACCAAAGTTCCTTATCCAGAATCACTCCTAGATATTTGGATTCATAGGAAATACGGATAGTGCCGCTCCTCCTCTTTCCCCAACAATACAAAGAGCTGCAGTGAGTCTGATCAAAAAGTAATAATAATTACTAATTATTTCCAGCAGCAGCTCTTCAAGTGCCTGGGCCTGGCTTCTCGCAACCACTCGTGTTGTGTGCGTTATATTTTTACAACGAATGGCAGTTTAGTGCCGTATCCGAAGGGCAATTCGTTTTGAGAATCTTTCTCGTGACAACAATACTCTCGGATGTTTGTCAGACATTCGCGAGAGGTGGGACCGTGAAAAAACTTGTTGGTGTTTTCTGGGACTCGAGCTTGGAACCTCACGCGCAATGGTCACACTAACCACTTGCACCACGGCGCACACAAAAAAGTCGTCTAAGTAAATTTAAAAGTACCGTTATAAAATATTTTAACCCCGTTTGGCGGATTCTTGGTGGCAGCAGATGAGAGAGGGGGGGAAGAGTGCTTTTCTCACTAGAGCACTTCTTCCTGTTCCAGGCGGCAGCGGACGAATTCCCTAGACGGAGTCAACGGTGGCGTCTATAGTTCCAGTTAGGTTGAACTTAGTGAATACCTTGCGCGAGCTGCTTCGACGTATTCGGATCACAGGTCGGTAAGGAATTTCCAATGTTGGTCAGGACATTGGAATAGAGATGGTGGCGGAGGAGCCCTTAATGGGCCAACGGCAGCGCTCATACTTCCGTAGTGGACTACTGGCACCGGTGTACCCGGCCCCTCGTCCTAGGGGAATAATTAAGGAACTGGCCCTCCAGGTTGGGGGTTGTGCCGTCGGGGTAACTTCCCTACCACGTAAAAAACGCATGGTTCCGAAACAACCAAAAGCCTCGGATAAGGATGACCCAACTAATGACGACCCCAGCAAACGAAATAAGGACAACGACCTTCGGATCTGTACGTGGAACGTTCTGTCCCTTTACAGACCACGTGCAGCCGAACAACTAGCAGAGGCCCTAGACTGCTATAAAGCAGATATTACCGCCATCCAGGAAGTGCGATGGGATGGGCCAGGCAAAAAGAAGATGAAAAACTGTGACATCTACTACGGTGATTGCTACAGAGGCAACAGGCAACGCTTATTCGGATGCGGATTTGTCATACGCGGCAGACTTAGGCAAGAAGTCTTAAGCTTCCGACACGTGAGCGAGTGTATTATGACTATCCGGATCAAGGCTAAATTCGCTAACATAAGCCTAATATGTGTTCATGCCCCCACAGAAGAAAAGGACCCTGCCTCCAAAGAGTGTTTCTACGAGCTCCTCGACAAAACATACGAGCAATGTCCTAAATACGACGTTAAGATCGTATTGGGCGATTTTAACGCCAAAATAGGAAAGGAGGACGTCTTCGGTAGAGCAGTCGGTAAGCATAGCCTACACGACACCACGTCTGATAACGGACTAAGGCTAATTGATTTCGCTGTGGAGCGAAATGTCACCATAGCAAGCACATGGTTTCCTCATCTCGACATTCATAAGCAGACATGGCGGTCCAATGATCATGTCACGATCAACCAAATTGATCATATTGCGATCGACGCAAGGCATGCCTCCAGTATTCTGGATGTCCGGACCTTCCGAGCGGCCAACATAGACTCGGATCATTACCTTGTTGTAGCCAAGGTACGAATGCGGATATCCCAATCTGAGCAACAAAGAAGAATCACTGTGAGAAAATTTAACGTCGAAAAGCTACAATCGCAAGAGACCGCCAGACTCTTCGCTGAACGCGTATCCCGAAATCTCTCAATCACCCCTTTGCCGCCAGCATCAAGTACCGAAGACCAGTGGCAACGCTGCCAACATGCCATCAGAAACGCCGCGACTGATGTGCTGGGTTTCGCTCGACCACCACCGCGAAACCCCTGGTTTGACGAAGAATGCCGGCGAGTGCATGCAGCAAAACAAGAGGCATACAAAGCGGCGCTGCAAAGGAAGACGAGAGCTGCTCGTGAGCTCTATGAGCAAAAGAGACGGGAAGAACATCGGCTTCTCCAAAAGAAGAAGAAAGAGCATGAGAAGCGCGCGTTTGAGAATATCGAGAGTCTATACTCCAGGAACAATGTACGGAAGTTTTACCAAAAGGTAAAAAGAACGTGTCAGAGAAGTAATACCCGTACAGAAACCTGTAGAGATGAGAATGGAAACCTCGTAGTAGAATCACAGTCGGTGCTGAGAATATGGAAAAACTACTTCTGCAGACTGTATAACGGCGACGAAGACCAACATCCCGCTGTCAGGCAGAATGAACCATTCAACATGGACGATGATAGTCAAAATTTCCGTCCACCTGACCAAAACGAAGTGAGGATAGCAATATCCAAGCTAAAATCGAACAAGGCTGCTGGACCTGACGGTTTACCGGCCGAACTTTTCAAGGCAGCTGGGGATGAATTGGTAGAGTGCATACACCAACTCATTTCTAATATTTGGTCAGAGGAGTGTATGCCTGATGAATGGAATCTCAGCATCGTTTGCCCGATCCACAAGAAAGGAGACCCCCTCAACTGCGCCAATTATAGAGGCATCAGTCTCCTCAACATCGCGTACAAGATCTTTTCTGCGATATTGTGTGAACGCCTGAAACCTTTTATCAACAGCCTGATTGGACCCTATCAGTGCGGTTTCAGGCCAGGAAAGTCCACCATCGATCAAATCTTCACACTTCGGCAGATCCTGGAGAAAACCCAAGAATTCCAAATCGATACTCACCACCTCTTTATCGATTTCAAGGCCGCCTATGACAGCATCTATAGAGAAGAGCTTTATAGAGCCATGTCTAGTTTTGACATCCCTGCCAAACTTGTCCGCCTGTGCAGGCTGACGATGGAGAACGCTCGCTGCTCCATCAAGGTCGGTAATGACCTCACCGAGACCTTTGATGTCAAAAAAGGCTTTAGACAAGGTGACGCGCTGTCATGTGACTTCTTCAATATTGTACTTGAACGGATTGTGCGGAACTCACAAGCCAACACCGGAGGCACAATCTATTACAAGTCTGTACAACTGCTTGCATACGCCGACGATATAGACATTATCGGAAGATCTCAGCGGGCTGTCACCGGTGCTTTTGCAAGCATTGAGGCGGAAGCGGCCAAAATGGGTTTGGCGATAAACGAGGGCAAAACCAAGTATATGCTGTCAACTAGAAGGGATAACCAACATCGACGAATTGGACAAAACGTCACCGTGGGCAGCTATAACTTCGAGGTAGTAAGGGACTTTGTCTACCTTGGCTCTGCTATAAATTCAGCAAACAAAATCAGCGCAGAAATCAATCGAAGAATAACTCTTGCCAATCGCTGTTTTTTTGGGCTTATAAGGCAATTCAACAGTAAAGCCCTCTCTCGAGCAACTAAGGAGACTCTATATAAGACCTTGATCATCCCAGTCCTACTTTACGGCGCTGAAACATGGACTTTATTAAAAGAGGATGAAGATATCCTTGGTCGCTTCGAGAGAAAAATTCTTCGTAAGATTTTCGGTCCCGTTTGCGTTGACGGGTTTTGGAGGAGAAGATTCAATCACGAACTATACGAGCTGTACAGCGACATCGACCTAGTCAAAAAACTGCGTATTGGACGTCTGAGATGGCTAGGACATGTAGAGCGAATGGACACCAACGCTCCGGCCCGCAGAGTCTTCGAATCTAACCCCGAGGGACGACGCAGTAGAGGGAATTATCGCCGTAGGTGGCGCGCACAAGTTCAAGGGGACCTCGACCAACTTGGAGTGCGCAACTGGAGGCAATTAGCTAAAGACCGAGCTAAATGGAGAGGCTTGTTGGTTGAGGCCCAGGTTCACCCCGAACTGTAGCGCCACCTAAGTAAGTAAGTAAGTTATAAAATATTAGAACAGATGAGATATGTATGAAAAACAATTTAGCTTCTCGCAGTTAAAACAAATAAAAATAGTTTTATCAAGTACGTGCATACATATGCACCTAACATACTCACTTTGTTAAAAATTGTTCCAATTCAGTTGATGCATAACCAAACATCAAGAGCTCCAAAAAATCAGCAGAAAGTGATCCTTCTGGTTGTGAATTTGCATATTTCGTTAGCTTGTTGTCCATCTCCAAGAGTACTGTTTCCCAAGCCTCCACTATACATTGAATGGTTTCATTTATGTAACTAAACCATTAGAAAAATATCAATTACTTGTTTTACAGAACTTCTCGTTTACTTACTTCAGAGTCTCCATTACATAAGAATAATGACACGCCAAAGCAAGCATCGGTGATGTAGATGTATGAAGAATGCCATTTAAAAAGTTTAGCACTTTAATGCAATCTCCATCGCGTACAATCACATTCAGTCCATCAAATGTTGCATTCATGCGAATATTTAGAATTTTGAAATTATCTGGACTCTCAAGCGACTTTTCTATATCAATAGATCCACACGGTAGGACTCCTAGTATTTGTAGAAATATTTTTCCTGAACACAAACTCACAATCAAATAGCAAGGTGGTCCTTTAGCAAAGGATTTGTGATCTTCATTGCGTTTCGCTGTCGATGATAATGCATTTAAGTTGGGCAGAGCTGGTAGGAAAAATGCATGACAGAGCTATTTAACAAATGTGTTTTAGCATAATCATCATATTTATTTTACTATATTATTACCTCTGAGCGATTTCGGTATGTCTGACGATATTCAATTGCACTGATTGCCTTGGTCCAGTCAATTGTTTCAATTTCATCATCATACTTTAAGGAATAAATTTCTTCCTCTCTTTCTACGTCTAAAAGTGAGACCTTTCCATTGCTGTAACCTAAAATTTATTGCTGATTATTTAAACATATGTCTACGAAATGTGTTTTTCAATGCACGTGTGCAATGGCCAGAGTAACAGCCCAATTGACCAAGCATCATAGCAACTATTCGACCCTGAAACTGATATCACGGGTTCAAATCTCAGTGCCGGATGATTTTTCCTGATTTTTTTTTTTTTTTTTTTTTTTTCGCAAGCCAACCAAATAAGCCTTTCCCAAGTGAACTATTGTTTGAAGTATTGTTATGCTTTTAACCAATGCTTTACCAAAAATAGTTCAGTTAGTAGAGATTGGAATGATGATTGAAATATTTACAGAAATGTAGCTAAGTTATTGATCCACAGACTAAACAAATTTATAGAAACATTGGCATTCTTCAGAGTTAATTTACTTACCAACGGCAATCATTGTTTCATCGGGTTGCCAGCTCATAGCTTTAACTTTTAAATTCTCTGCTGGTGCTGGAAAGGTGACAATTTTCTGCCAATTAAGGCGTTGGACGATTACTTCACCTGAAAAGAGAACCAAAGTCTCAGCTTTTTAGATCATCATGTAGAGACAGAGAAAAGCAACTTCTTATTGGGAAACTATTCTTAAGGAAGAAATTGTTTAGAGATTTCTGTAGGATGGTATAAGATGACATGGTAAACAAGATTTACACTGTTTATTTTTTATCGCTGCGCGTGAGGTTCCATGTTCGAATCCCAGAAAGTACCTACAGTTTTTTTCACAGTCCCACCTCTCGCGAACGTTTGACAAACATCCGAGAGTATTTGTTGCCATGAGAAAGCTTCTCAAAAACAAAAATGTCTTTCGGATACGACACAAAACTGTACGGTCCCTTCCATTCGTGCGAAAAATATAACGCACACAACGAGTGGTTGCGAGAAGCTAGGCCTAGGCACTTAATGAGCTGTTGCGCCAAATTTATATCGTATTAATATTATATGTACACAGCTGGTCAAAGATATAGGTGTGTGCCATTTGCTTTCACAGTTTTGATTTCATGCTAGTTTAATAGTTATTTTGGCATCACAAAATGTGCAATAATATAGAAATGTTTGAAGATTGTCATTTTACGGTTACAACACCACCAACAAAACGTACAAGTTTATAGCTGAGGCACTAGGGCACTCTGAAAACTTTGTAACGAATGCCCTTAAGCCTTTAAAAGTCACGGAAAATAGGGGAAAGCAGAAAAAAAACCTCACCGACTACTGACCGCCGCATTCTGTTACTGTCCAAATCTGACCCTTTTGCGTGTTCAAGGACCATTTGTGCACAAATTGGTATTGTAATGAGTGCGCGCACAGTTCGTCGAAGACTTCAAGATGCCGAATTGCCAGGAAGAATCGCCAGGAAGGTTCCACTTTTAAGAGGTCAGAACTTAAAGTCTCGCAAAAAATTCGCTTTAAGCAACAAAGAGTGAACCGGACCTAAAGGATTAAGAAATTGATATAACTTCGTTTGGAGTGATGAAAAAAAAAATAAATTTATCTTGCTCGGACTCTAGACGTATCGTGCGAAGACCAAAAGGTATGGAGTTTGAAGCCCGCTACACAAGAAAAACGGTAAAGCACGGTGGGGGCAATACCATGGTGTGGGGTTGCTTTTCTTGGCATGGTATTGGTCCTACATTTCGAATAAATAACACCATGACCAAGTACGAATACAAATACATTTTGGAAAACATAATGCTTCCATATGCCGAAGAAACATCCCACTGCGATGGCACTACCAGCAAGATAATGACCCGAAACACACATCGGGGCTTGTAAAGGATTGGTTTCGGGATAATGAAGTGTCTGTAATCCCGTTGCTCAATCAGTCCCCTGATCTCAATTCTATTGAGAACTTGTGGAATGAGCTGAAGCGGAGATTAGTGGGTCAATATTTCACCAACAGGGATCAGTTATGTGAAGCGATTCAAAGACAGTGGTATGCTATACCCTTGGCAACATGTTCTGGATCCTGGGAAAATATGGGAGACATCAGGTTCAGATGGCTCGGAATTCTCATCTCCAAATTTATGAGGTGATCCAATGCCCAATCAATGGAGGGAAAGCTACCTTCTCCCTGTGTACAAAGGGAAGGGTGATACGGGAAACTGTGATAACTGCCATTCAAGCTAGCTAATGTCTTACACCATGAAGATCGTCGAATCCACCCCGGAATACGACCTCGTGGAAGGTGGTGCAAACAAGTGGAGGAGGACCTCAACCAACTTGGCGTGTGCAACTGGAAGCAGCTGGCTCGAAACCGTGCTGGCTGGAGAGGTTTGTTGGTTGAGACGCAGGTCCACCCCGGACTGTAGCGCCACCTAAGTAAGTAAGTAAGACCTCTGTGAGCAGATGACCAAGTTTCTCCGAAAGTATTATAGTTTGATGGGCATCACAGCTGAGCCCAGTGCATCAAGACCAGGTTGACTATCAAATAAGTATTCGCCATGGATACTGGATTGTAGATAGTGGCGGGATAAATAATAGCAAATATCTCTGCCTAAAACATTGCTGAGTATGTGCCTAAGTTGACTGTGTGCTTAGCACCATAATCACCGACGATTCCGGACCTAGATCCATTGTTCATTTTGGTGCTATCTACACTCCACTTCAACTGAATAGGTACAACATTTTTAAGTCTTTTTTTATAATTTGTGCGCACGAGCGGATGGGAAAAGGGACAGAAGAGATGCCGTTGGCCTTAAATGTTTAAAGATTGTAATGATTAGAAAATGCAGAGGCTGGTAGAACATTCTACAGACATGTTGTTCGGCTTATGAATAAATCCCTATATTTGGCAGAACGTTCGAAGTTGGGCTTGAGGATGAGCTGGTGTCCATTGAAAGCATGATGCGTATTGCGGGTGAAATTTAGAAGGGGAGTAATGCAACTGCCTATTTCGCTGGAGTATTAATTTTTTTTATAAAAATAGCTAGTAAATAGGGAAAAGCACGAGACATTCCTACGATATTCAAGTGAGACTATAGAGTTCACAATGTGTCTCTAGCAGCTATAAGTTAACGCATGTTTCTGTACCCTATCTAGAACCTGCAGAACGGTCTTGAGTGCACCAGACCTTCTATCTCGAAAGGCTTCTCTAGCCAGTGTACAGCAAATTATTGTAGAGCGGACTAAGGCAAGTCTGACCGACCAATGTATGCAGATGAAAGATCAATTCGGGGCCTAGTCACCAACTCTTTCCACACGCCCGACGACCCTCCCACAAGAACTGCTTCGAACACTTTTAGTGAAACAATTTTGCAATAAACGGATGTTAACGGAACAGATACTTTCTAAGTACAGCTGCTGGTTCGAATTGTTTTTGAAACTTTAGTTAAACTTTTCCGATTTTATAAAAAAAAAAAAATCTTTTCGTACCTTTCTCATTTCCTATTGCAAGTAAATCCATTTTGTTGCTCCACTCCATGATTTCTACCCGAAATCCCATATTGCGGGAACCGATTTGTTTAATTGAGCTTACATGTGCCATTTTTATTACTTTTTAAATGGAAAAGAAATAATTTAACTGATTGGAGCTTCACCGGGACATAGAGATGCAAATAAATAAACGTAAAACAAAAAGAAGGCAGTGAACTGTCACTTTTGCTTTGACAACAAATCTCGACATTTCACTCAAAAGTAACGTGTTCGTAGAAGCAACTCATTAGCGGCATGCCAGTATCTCTCAAACTGCGGTCGACTGACACTGGGTCAAAGAAAATTCGCACATGATTCCACTTTAATTCCATGTATAAAACTACCGATAATGGTGATCCTTGGGGAATTCCATTGTGTAATGGGTGTGCGGAAGAAAAACAGTTGTTTGTTTTTACGTAAAACATTCTATCGCTTTCGACGATATTAATAACATTTTAACTAGGCACAAACTTTTACATCATTGTTTATATGCGGACGATGTTTACATTCTTTGCAAAACTAATGACTTAAGTAGAAACAATTCCTTATTTACAAGCGCCTTGAATGACATCCTAGAGTGGTCGGCCATTTCCGGCGCTAAACTATCCCTACAAAAATGTAAATCACTTCATATTTGTCGCAAACACTTCTGTTCACAACCAAGTATTAACCTAAATAATGTACAAATTGTAAACGTTAGTAACCTAAGAATCCTAGGATTAATTTTTAACAACAAATACAACTGGAAACAACACTGTTTAGAACTTAAGCAATTCCTAGCTGCGAGAACTAATATAGTTACTTACTTAGCCAGTAAAAAATGTAGAGTACATACTAACACCCTTTCTTACTTAACCAAATTGTTAATTTTAAGTAGAATTGACTATGGGCTATATATCTATGGTAACTGTCCAAAATCGACTTTACAAATAATCAAACCAGTTTATCATCAGGCAGCTAGACGAAGTATCAACGCTTTTCCGACAACTCCAGTTAAAAATATCTTGGTGGAAGCTCCCGAGTATTGAAGACCGAAAAGAAACAGTTACATCTAAACTCCTTGCCAAACTGACATTCTCCAAGAGTTCAATTATCGATAACGATTTCAAGCAGTTCATTGGCCACAAATTAAGTAAGCGAATCCCATCGGCAATCAGCATCATCCTGCAAAAAGCTGTGCAAATGGAACTTTCAACGAAACGGGCGCGGAATGTTATATCATCATATCCCCCATGGTTCATAAACTCAGAGTTGTTTATTATGACCCTAGCTGAACACAAAAAAAAACAAAAACAAACAATACAGCATATGTGGGCACCGTGGCGTAAGTGGTTAGTGTGTCGGATCACTAAGCATGAGGTTCCAAGTTCGAATCCCAGAAAACACCAACAAGTTTTTTCACGGTCCCACCTCTCGCGAGCGTCTGACAAACATCTGAGAATATTGTTGTCACGAAAAAGCTTCTCAAATCGCCGTTCGGATTCGGCATTAAACTGTAGGTCCCTTCCATTTGTGTGAAAAATATAACGCACACAACATGAGTGCTTGCGAGAAGCTAGGCCCTGGCACTTTAAAGAGCTGTTGCGCCAAATATTTATTTATTTATAGCATATCGTGCATTATTCTCCAGTGTTTCATCAGATCTGAAATCGGAAGGATGGAACCTAGTTTTCACGGACGGATCAAAGACCACGGTAAATACTTCCTTTGCAGTCTCACTTGAAGATGGGTCCATTCTAAGCATTGGCATCCTGCGGTTTTTACCGCAGAAGCTTTCGCCATTCTACAAGCTTTAAAAGCAGTCAATAATCGCCACGGCAAGCATGTTATTTGTACCGATAGCCTCTCTGTGCTTAAAGCTATCAACAACCCCAACAACAACTCCGACCTTATTGCCGACATAAGAAATAAAATCATTAAGTCTCAAAACAAAACAAAATGAATGTGGACCCCCGGTCATGTTGGAATCCAGGGAAATGAGAATGCTGACTTCGCTGCTAATCTGGCCAAAGACGCACCAGTCTATAACTTTGAGATTTTCAGCAAATCAGATCTGAAAAAAGCCGTTCAGAAAATACTAACGAGAAAGCAACTAAACGACTGAAGCGTATATCACCACCATTACAAGAAAGTGAACTCCGACAGATCCCACCCCATTTACCCCACAACCATATCAAAAGCTAATATATCCAACTTCGTTCGTTGCGGCTGGGTCACACTTCGGCTACTCATTAGCACCTGCTCAACAAAAACAACCCCCCAGCTTGCCCCTTATGTAACGTTACCATAGATATATCCCATATACTAGAAAACTGCACAAAGCTAAATCCTATAATTAAGAACATTTTTAAGGATACATCAATTTTTGAAATACCTAAGAATCCCAATCCTGTAAATATCGACCAAATCAATAATTTCTTAATAAATGCTAATATAATTGTATAATAGTAGACTATCATAGAGCCAATAGCCTCCGCAGCTAGACTCATTGTTTATATTACCATGTAATTTTAACTACTTGCTAATAAGTTATAATAATAATAATAAATCCCATGTATGCACTTTCGGCCATGGTTTGTCAATTAGATTATTCCATGTGGGCTAAAAGTTGATTAAATTTTAACCAGTGGTTAGTTATATGTTGAGACTATGCTGTCTATCATACTAAACCCTAAATAAACACTACTGTTAATTCATGCTTAACTAACCTAGCGATCTCAACAGTTAACGAGTTGATAACTTTGCAAAACAGTGCGTAACTGTGAATTTGTTGCGAAAATATTCGTGATTACTTAATTAAATTCGTGCTTATTTTCAATAAAATCATAACATTTATCATTTTAGAAATTTTTTAAATCGCATAAATATGAATAGTGCTTTTGAAACCATTTAGTACCAGCCATACTCAAAAAAAAGATATAGCAAACGGTTTAACCCAACGATGGAAGCTCGCGGCATACGACTTAAGGAAAAATAAGATTTTCAAAAGAAGAACATCTGGGTGGTGATCGAAGGGACGGACGTGTCTCAGTGGATCTGCAAGTTATGGCTGCGATTAGGTACTGGGGTCGCAATGAGGTAAGGATGCTTTGATATATCTTGCACTAGTTACCAAAATCATTTAATTCAACTGCATATCCAAGATGACGGTGCAGATATTCAAAGCGCAAGCCAACCCCACCCTACGCTTAATTTGCACTCGGGTAGCTAAAGCGTTCGCATTCTATCTATTCTATCTATAGAAATCGAAAGATGTAACTAAAAGCTACTTCTGATCAGACTCTCACAATGAATACATTTAGATAAATACGCGGATTTCCCTATGCAATAGGCGCAATAGACTGTATGCATATAAAAATGCAAAGGCAAGGAGGCGAGTCTGTGCAGTGCTTTTCTATTAGAAAATGCTACTTTTCTAAAACAATACTCTCGGATGTTTGTCAGACGCTCGCGAGAGGTGGGACCGTGAAACTTTTTGGTGTTTTCTGGCATTCGAATTTGGAACCTCATGTGCAGTGATCCGGCACACTGTACTCATTTTTAAAATCTAAAAACAAACGACTCACTCTTAACTCATTTCTTGAAGTAGAAGCATCTGAAATTTTGCTGGTGGTAATTTTATCGATAGCAGCAAACTTTAAGAAACAAGGCACAGAAAAAGTACAGGCAAAGAAAGTATTTTGTTCCGTGAATGTTGCTGTCATAGCTTATTTAAGCGAAGGCTAACAATTTTGTTGAACAAGCCACCTACGATTAAGATTGAAATTGAAATCAATTCGCCGTACTCACTTTCCATAGCCATTTTGTTTACTGACTAAATTATACTCATTTTATATTCATTTTTGTTTTGATTTTGCTTGGCGTGTAAAATAAAAGTGAGCCTATTGTTGCCTACTGGCGGGTAAGTACCCACGACTCCCAAATTTTTAGAGAGAGCAGGATAAGTGATCGCTTATAAAGTGCGGAATTCATATGCCATCTATTACGAGATGTTGGTTATGCATTGTACCAACTACCTTCTTACTCCCTTTTTATATTCTCGAAATTCCAGAGAAGAAAACTATAATATCGCTCCAGCTCCATCTTTTGATTAATGTGCATTTCTTACTTCATAACAAATAGCTATATTGTGTAAGTTGCAGTTCAATCGGATCGTTAGTTTTTGAGTTTAAGATTTCGATGTTTTTCTCACTTCTCACTTCATAACAAATATAATATGTAAGTTGCAGCTTAGGTTTTAAGTGTTTAGCGTTCACACGAACAGGCAATTTTTATATACATATATAGATTTTCTTGGTGCCTGCCCCCCTCTCTTTACCCCCCACTCTTCTTACCAAGAAATCATCGATATAGCAGCGTTATGAGTAACCACTTACGCCACGGCACCCACATTATTATTATTATGAGTAACCACTTAAACACGGTGTTTGACTATTCACCCCTATTATAATATTTTCTTCATTACAGACTTCTCTCTTCTCACCTACAAACCATTAGGCGTTTTTCTTTTTTAGTTCAGTGCAGAGCTTTGTGGGCGCTGTGGCACCGTGGTTAGTGTGTCGGACCACTGCGCGTGAAGTTCGGTGTTGAAGCTTTTCACAGTCCCACCTGTCGCGAAAGTTTGACAAACATGCGAATGTATTGTTGTTATGAGAAAGAACAAAATGAAAATTGCCCTTCGGATACGCAAAAAACTGTAGGTCTCCTCCATTCGTGCGAAAAACATAACGCACTTAGTGGTTGCGAGAAGCTAGGATTAGACCCTTCATGGGCTGTTGCGCCCAATATGTATGTATGTATGTCTGAGTTGCCAACAAAATGTCGTGTTACTTATTCGGCTGAGACGCATCAGAGCTTTGAAGTTCTGCTTCTTATTTTTACTTTTTTTTTTCGTTCAAAGCATAATCAGAGCGTACTTTATTCGCGCAGGATCAATAGACAGCGTAGTCTGAGTAAAAAGCTGAGCACAGGCGTTTTGACTATTAACCATATGACTGCTTATTATATGACAGACAATTGCTCAAGTTTTATGAACCAAGTTTTTATGAACCAATCACAGCGATCTGACCACATTCCGTCTAGAGAATGCCCGACGTGTACGAGCTGTGTTCAGTGCTCCGAAAAACGCTTATTGACATAACAGCGATATGAGTAAAGTGGGAAATACACGATATAACTGTTGTGCCAAGGGTTTGACAGCTTTGGTGTTGTATACGATAGTTGTATCGTGTGTATCCACACAACCAACCATTGTACCGATATCGCATGGTTGTTTGGTCTTGACTCTACAACCGCTGTCACATGCACATATTGTATGAAAATTATATTGTGTGTAGATTGACATACTATATATGGACTGCTAGTGAAATGTTAGTTCCGTACAATCTCTGCCCAGAAAATGACGCCAATAGCCGCGTTTTGTTTTCCCCGTGAACTGGTTCAGTTCATATTTTTACACAGGATGCAAAAACAACAATTGAACCAGCACTTGAGCTGGTTCATTTTTCGTGAACCAGAATTTCTATCCCACACCTCACCACTAGATGGTGAGATGGCTAAAGACACCGTTCGAAATAGAAGAAGAAATCGACAAACTCGTCGAAGCCATTCAGAGCTCGGCATGGAAAAACACTCCTTTGCGGAAGACAGAAGCGCGGAACAATAAAGTCAAATACCAGCCTGAAATCGAAGACCTCATACGAGAAAAGAGGAGAGCGCGCAAGAGATGGCAACAATCCCGCGCGCCACCGGATAAAACTTATCTGAACCACCTTTGTAACAAGCTAAAAAATGTGCTGCAGGACCTAAAAAATCACGAGACTTCTACTTACCTCGAGGGTCTGACCGCTGATAAACATTTAAACTACTCTCTATGGAAAGCCTTGAAGTCCGTAAGGAAACCTGTAATGCACTCGCCGCCAATTAGGAAAGCTAACGGAGAGTAGGCAAAAGAAGACAAAGAGAAAGCAGAATTATTTGCCGATCACTTAGAGGAAACGTTCAAGCCGTTCGATGGACAACCATTGATCGAAGATCCGAATGATAATACGGCACCCGACCACTTTAAAGTAAAAACCGTATCCCTGTCCGAACTTCGAATGATAATAGGAAAATTGAAAAATAACAAGGCTCCTGGATATGATTTAATCACTGGCGAAATTTTGAAAGAGCTACCGAAAAAAGTGCTGGTTAAGTTGCTCTACATTATAAATGCTTCTTAAAGACTGTTATATGTTCCAAGGCAATGGAAAGTCGCCGAAGTTATTATGGTTCCGAAACCGGGGAAATGTGCAAATGACAAGAAATCATATAGACCCATTTCACTTCTGCCAATAATATCTAAGGTCTTCGAGAAACTTCTGCTGAAACGATTGCAGCCAGTAATTGAAGAAAGACACTTGATCCCGGATCATCAATTCGGCTTTCGGGTCAAACATTCCACAATCGATCAGGTGTATCGAATAACGAACGAAATTGAAAAAGCTCTAGAAGGGAAAAAAATATGCTCTAGCGCTTTTCTCGACGTATCGCAAGTCTTCGACAAGGTATGGCACGAAGGACTAAGGTATAAGATAAGGGTAATCTTACCGGAAAAGTTGTACAGAATATTGGAATCTTATCTTGAAAACAGACTTTTCCGTGTTAGACACGGGAGTGAATATCCGGATTTCAAAGATATCTACGCCGGTGTTCCACAAGGAAGTGTTCTCGGCCCAATCCTGTTCTTGCTCTACACAAGAGATATACCACAAGATGAAGGGACCGTTGTAGCAACGTTCGCAGACGACACGGCTATCCTCGTAACGGATGAGTCAGTCGAATCATCAACGGGAAAACTCCAACGAGCTTTGAACAAAGTATGCGAATGGACAAAAACCTGGCGGAGGACTATTCCTCAATGAGACAAAATCAACGCATGTCAATTTTACGTTAAAAAAGATAAACAACTTACCTATATCCATTAACTCGGTGCAAATACCGTACGCAAACGAGGCAAAATATTTAGGAATGACCCTAGACGCAAAATTTAAGTGGAAACCACACGTTAAAAAGAAGCGCGAAGAGCTCGAAATCAGATTTAGAGAAATGTATTGGCTACTCGGAAGATACTCGAAGTTAAGCGTGTACAACAAACTGCTTCTGTATAAGCAAGTGCTAAAACCGTCTTGGACATATGGTATACAACTTTGGGGTTGTACCAAACCAAGCATAATGGCTCTACTGCAAGCATTTCAAAACGAAATACTAAGAGCAATCGTGAATGCTCCTTGGTATATAAGAAATAGTGATATTCACAGAGATCTAGGAACTGGTACCGTGAGGGACGAAGTAACAAACTTTGCTCGCAAACTTCGTACCCGTCTTCATGTTCATTGCAATAATGAAATAATCCGTACTATGGACGTGACAAACCTTGAGCGCCGACTACAAAGAACAAGACTTTTCAACCTAGCGCCGTAAGGAAAAACCGCATGTAATGACGGTATTAGTAGGTGCCTTCACTGGAAAGCTACCTACCTAACGCGATTAACACTATAGAAGCGTAAACTACTCGTTAAGGCAACTTAGTCGTAGTCATCACAAAAATGAAAAAATGAGAGGAACGAATTTCCTACTACTATGAGTACGTGCAGCCGGTTCTCATAGTGCCTCTCTGAGGGGGTGAGGTTTAGCCCGTAGGCATATACTGACTAGCACTGATGGCATTGTCAGATATATGAATCGGGCATAACCAATGGTACGGACCATTGGTATCTTTTGAAGATTCCTGCACCTCCAGGCGCAACCAAAAAAAAAAAATGATATGTAAAGCTTGGCAGCTCTGCTGAATGGCAGAAGTGAATCATAGTTATTTGTTGTATCCTCACTTTCTGACATAAGTATCTAAAAACACTTAATTATTAAACAAATATAAAAATATTAAGCACTTTTCTCACTTCGATTGCTATTTTGCCGCCATTTTTGGTCCATATTAAACGTCAGGGTGTAGCTGCTGCTACCAACTTGGGAAAATGAGATTTCTAGGTGAACCAGGAGCGTTTTTTTATTTTGAAATGAACCAGCCATCTTGGTTTGGAGCGGAAAAATGTGAAAACAAATTGCCAATCATCTTGAATTTCTCCATGGAATGGTAAAGACACCTCTTGAATTTGTTTGGATTTGCTAAGTAAAACGGCTGAAATTCAAATTGTTGAGGCATTGTTTGCAACAGATGTCACCTGCAAAATGTGCTAGTTCAAATAATTACTGATAGATGGAACCAACAAAATTAAAATAAAAATCGTTATCTGTGCACTTGACTGCCCCATAAGTTGCACAATATTCGTATATTTATTACGAATCAATTTTTTATGTCTTTGTACACCCAACTGCATCCAAAGAAATTTCAAACAAACTTTTTTTCGTTCCGAACCAAGAGAGCTAGCGCTAATGTTGGAATCAATGCGAAGTTGGCTACTAACAGTCCATATATAGTATGTCAATTGATAACTGGGGGCAGATCTCTGGCGTCAAAAAAAAGAAGCTATAATGAGACGACACAACCGTCAAACTGGAGAAAATACTGGCGTTTTCTAAGAGGTAAGTACAATTGTTTATATTATAACTAAAATTTTTACTAAAATTTCATTTAAATTACAGGAATACAAAGGCAGAATAGTACTAAGTCTTCCTACTCAGTTGTCGGTCAGCGATGTCGGCACAAATCCACGAAATACACCAGTTTCCAGAGCACCTTCGCCACGCACAGGATAAAATAAAATGTATTCCTTGGTATATCGATTAATCAGTGTTTAAGTAAGTATACAACTAATTGTTACTAATATTATCTGTAATTACAGATATACAACACAACTGCGACAACATTTCCAAGCATTTTCCACCCCAATTGTCGTGATAGGCACCAAAAAAGTTTCATTCCTTGAAACTTCGAGGACGAATGCAAATGATTTGCCCGGAAGACCAAGTAATCAGTGACTATGTTAAGTATTTTAATAGTTTGTGTGTAATTGCCATTAATATACTTCTTAATTACAGGAATACAATACAGCAGCAAAATTTTCCGAAGTTTTCCTCCCCATCTCAGCATACAAAATCTTCCCTGCAGCTAAAAGTGGACTTCAGGGTGAAGATATTTTTTATTTTTTATTTTTAACATGTTCTGTTTTTTGAAACTTAAAATTCGAAATAAAACCTCTTCAGACACTTTTTTGTGATCCTTAAAAGAACCGATTGTGTAAGAAATAACTTTTCTTTAACCTCCGAAACCATAAATATTGCGGCTTTGTCTCCTCAACGCATATACAACATCCATTGCATGTTCGGTGTAGGCAACAGCATCGCGAATAACATTTTCCAATAGCACTTTCAGTACACCACGGATTTCCTCGTATATCAGACTAGAAATACTTTTCACACCACCACGAAATTTCCTCTTGTAACTTTTTTTTTTTTTGAAGAAATATAACGCCCTGTCGATTGCAGCTGATTGAATTATTTTGATGAATGGAATTATTCCTGTGATTAAAAATAATGTTAGTTTCAAATACACATACTAATAAAACACTAAACTCACTAATAGTTCTTACGTGGATAGCCGAAGCTGCAGCTAGTTCAGCCTGGCTGATTGGATGAGAGTTTGATGGTGGTTTGGTGGCGACGACTACGACGACGACTGGGGATGACAATTTGGAGATGCTTTTTTTCTTCTTGTGTTGTTTTCCTGTAATTAAAAACTATATTAGTGACAATAACACATGCACTAGTAATACAATAAACATAATCACTCACTATCTTGTCTTCCGGCAAATTATTTGCTCTTGTCCCCGAAGTTTCAAGTTATGAAACTTTTTTGGCGCCTTTTTTGGGTGAAAAGTACTTGAAAATATTAGAAACTTGGATGCTTTCTTCTTCGTGTGTTCTTTTCCCGTAATTAAAAACTATATTAGTGACAATAACACATGCACTAGTAATGCAATAAATATAATCACTGACTATTTTGTCTTCCCGCAAATTATTTGCTCTTGTACCCGAAGTTTCAAGGAATGAAACTTTTTTGGCGCCTACGACGACAATTGGGGTGGAAAATGCCTAGAAATGTTGTCGCAGTTGTGTTGTATATCTGTAATTACAGATAATATTAGTAACAATTAGTAGTATACTTACTTAAACACTGATTAATCGATATTCCGTGGAGTGAATTTTATTTTGTTGTGCGCGGCGAAGGTGCTCTGGAAACTGGTGTATCTCATGGATTTGTGTCGACATCGATGACCGACAACTAAATAGGACGACTTAGTACTATTCTGCTTTTGTATTCCTGTAATTTAAATGAAATTTTAGTAACAATTTTAGATATAATATAAACAAATGTACTTACCTATTAGAAAACGCGAGTATTTTCTCCAGTTTGACAGTTGTGTCGTCTCATTATAGCTTGCTTAGTTACCCACCAGAGCGGGGTTTTCAACATAACTATTCGTCAATGGGTGTGTATATGTAAAATGACAGGATAAAATGTTTGGTTATACGTAAATCGTAGGCTGATTGTGTAATGTGTATGCTGCATACAACAGTTGGGCCGATGTCGGTACGGCGGTTGTATCGTATATTTCCCGCATTATATTCTAACCAAAACATACTAGCCTGTACAATCCAACTAGAACCCTCTTCAATTGTTCGATCTTCCATCTATGCAATGGAAACGCGCCCAAATTAAGCGCCGTACCAACAAAATGTAGCCGAACCTTAACCCATCCAACTGTCATTCTCCAAATCCAACATTGTTCCATCTTGGAATTCCCTTTTATTCTCACTGGAATACAACAAAAAAATATACGCGCATTTCAATTCTCAAACCGGCGCAATTTTCTTTTCCGTGCCTTCCAATAGAAATTCTACAAGGAGAAAAAAAAATATACCCACTTCAATCTTCATACTTGAGTTGACTTTTCTAGTCTACGCCATTCCTGCTTCAAGTGAAAAATATTATCATGGCAAAGGTGAGTACAATTTATTCTTAATTTTTATGTAAAAATCCAAAACAACACACCAACTATCGATATCGCTTAAAATTTGTGCGGATTTTCAATGATTTTCTAAGGACGGGGGCCAATTGAAAAAGATGAAAAATTTTCCACTACCCCGTGTCGTCCCCGTGTGTAATTTTTTTGCCTGTGCGATTTTTTTTTTCTTTGCTTTTTTAAAGTGCAAAGTGTTTTCCTTGTGAGTGTATACCAGCGGTGGTTAGGGAAAATTTTCAAAATCTTGTCTCAAATTTGAAAGAAAAAAATCCTTAACCTAGTACCTAGGCTCGACATCGACTGTTTTTTTTTCTTTTTTCAAGGACACGAATAGAATTCGATTACGCGCAACTCCCCTTTCGTTCCACCACACACACCATCCACAACTTTGCTTCTTCCTCCGTGAAAATAGTAAAAAAAAAAAAAAAACATTCTTTGCGATTGCGATGTGATGCTATTGCTGGTTGCCCTGCTCAGAACACAGCTGCTGCTCTCATTTCCATTCTTTTTCCCTTTGCCGCTCGCTTGCGCTCCGTGTGGTGTCTCTTTCTCTTTGAATTTGTTGTTGTGTTGACGTAGAGTATCTTCGGTTCGCTAGCTGGGTTGTATGTTTGGAAAGGAAGGGTGCAAAAATTGAGTACGTTTTGGTTATGAATTGGGGAGCATAGTGGAGTGTCTACTATGCAGTGTGACCAGGAGTTTTCAATACAAATAAAATCCTATTTAAAGTTGAGTATTTATTAATTCAACTGGGTCTTGTTACAGGGTAACCACGTGACCATGAGATGTGTGTTGACAATGTGACCGTCAGAAAGGAAGTGATGGAAATGGGTAGTTTGTTCGCTTGTTATCCGACTATCTGCGACGTATAGCAACCAATAGCCTCCCGATCAAAGACGAGAAGCGACTATGTACCATAATATTTTTTCTAGCCACTACACTTATGAAGCTTTTTCTGCCGAAGTATGATGGACTCTACCGAGCCTGAATATTCTGCAACTTGTATCTCTTTTTGTTTTCAAGAACCAAATGATATCACCTTCTGAGAGAACATTCTCAGGGCCAAATTGTTTTCCTGCACTACTTGCATAGTTAAATTGTGTTCATCTACTTCCTACACTGTCGAATCCATTCTATGTTAGGTATACAGAAAATGGATTTTCATTCTAGCTCCGAAATGAGCAAGCAAGTTAGCTTCGGCAAGTGGTTAACGGCTCTTGTTGCCCCATTTTTGACAATATCTTAGTTTTAGGCTGTTTTCAGTCGATTTGTTTGGAAATTAATAGTTATACCAGAAAAGATATGGAACAGCATACATACAGTTCATAAATTGTAACAAAAACAAAAATTGTCTTCAAGTGAATTTTCAAAATTGGCATTTTAGAGAATTTGAATTGCGATCGAACAGCAAGGATTATGTTCAACTCAATTTATCTTCTCATTTATGCCTTAAACACAATAGCGCTTTGACTTCGGTTTCGACTGACGTTTACAAGTTAAACCATAGGAATTCAATGTATCCTATCACAATGTCACTTACGCTTCGACCCCATGTTTGGCATTCATAGAGAACAATGTAATGCTACGTAGCGTGATTAGGATGAGTTGAACTGTTGCCCACATTTAATAGTTAACAGCTGTGTAACAAATGAAAATAATGTAAACAAACAAATTGAAAGCGCATGAAACGTGACGTGACTAAAGCCGAAGCCAAAGTTTGACCAATAGCCATAATTTATGTATAAGAGTTCACTTTATCGAATCATTTGCGGTAATTATTAATTTCTCTTGGAATAAAACCGATTATCAGAAAATGTATAAAGGCTAAACATGAAATAAAACTTGTAGTTCGCTGTTTAAAATTTGAGTTTTATAAAAATGCATATAAAACTCCCTTGCTATGCTATCATCACTTAGTAGAAAAAGTTTGCGGACACTTTGCAATTCGAAATTCGTTCCTAAAAAAAATATTTGTGCTTTCCAAGTAGAATCATAATATATCTCACGTTCATGTCCTGAATTTTGAGAACACTTACATACATCAAGCAAAGAAATCCAAACATAACGGTACTCAAAAACAACACACATGGAAATGAACGATATGAGAAAAATTACACAGAAAAAGTCTGCGTTCATTTTAAAAAAAGATAAAAGGAAGTAAATAAATAAAAATCAATGTCTTGTGGGGTAGCCCTTTTGCTTGATGACTTTTTATGTTCTGATCGGCATCGAATTGACCAAGTTTGAACTTTCTCCAGGGGCGATTCTTTCCCACTTTTCTTTTAAAGACGTTTTGAACATATATATCTTTCGATGCAATAGTTCTCTGTCAAATCATTCTTTCAAGTAAATCCAACAAATGCTCTATAAGATTTAAATTTGGCGATTGGGACGGTGAATATAACAGCTTTGGAACGTTGTATAACAACCAAAGTATGACACTTTCATAGGTTTGTCTGGAAACATAAGTTTTTTTTTGGCATGGTTGTTATACTTTCGGTTTCTTACGAATTCTGTGTCTACTATCATCCAATTTCTGGTATTCTTTCGAATGCTGCTTGCTTTCATTTTCAAATTTTCGGTTTTCCATATTCCGCATTACTTTGATTTTTTACAAAATTGATGTTCTGAAAACGAACCGATGTATGAACATTCATATTTTCACCATTCTCATCTTATCGATTTGCCATACTTTGTTGTACATAAAGAAGAATTATGAGCTTAACAGATAAAAAATAAATAAAAGAAACAGAAAAAAAAGGCTATTTATTAATTCAGTTTACAATTCAAAACAGTTGAAACTTACGCACTGAAAATAACGCAGCTAGGGAAATACCATTCATCTTTTCGAGCATTCAAATTTCGTCGTTTCATCTTTTAGAAGACTGTAACGGTAAAAAATATTTTGTTCATCTTTGTGAGCAGTTCATCTTTCCGAGATCCTAATGCATGTATGTACATACGAGTATATACGTTAAAGGTCTTAGGTTCTAAAAAACGATTTTTGCAGGCCTACTTTGTAATTCCGGTTTGCATTGCAGTTTTCGTTTTCAAATTCGATCAGAAACAAGAACAGATATGCATGTGTGTATAATATGTTTTCATAGGCTATTGTTAAAGCATAGTAATGATAGTTAATAGCTGAGGCTAAGTTTTTTGACGATGTTCTTCATGAGCTATTTATTTCAGTAGAGGGTTTCTGACGATTTCTTGATTCTTAGTGAGTGAATTTATTTTTCTGTGGTTTCCTTGATTATGACTGACATTACAGTTCACGAGCTTTTCGTGTGATAAGCACAATCTGATCAGCTAAACAATGGCCAAGGAAAGCATATAAAAATATCTTAGGTACGAGTATGTAAATCGATTTTCACTGTTTCTCAGAAAACGATTCTAAAAGTTTTGTTTTTCCCGACATCGTATGGGGTCTTGTTTCTTTGCCCATAAATCCGCAACCACTCCAACATATTGGAGCATCTTCTGGCATCCTTAACTAAATTGCGATTAAGGAAACGAGGTATGTCGACCTATTATTTTATTATGTGTGTATCACCTTTAAAATGATCATACCGTTTACCAAGTTTGCCAAGTTTCTTAATCTGCCATAAGCAATTCGCTAGACAGGCAATTAAACGAACAGCTCAATCTAATCAGTATAGGCAACCCTAACAAATATTCTACCTTTCGATTTCGACAGTATCGCTTACTCTGTGCAAATGCTTAAGCTGAAATAAGTATTCAAGGAACTGGAACCCAATTTAGCGGTAGATTTATAAAACAAATGGAATAGTTTCGAATATACATATTTTTTTCTAAATATTGTGTAATATTCCACTTTTATATGCGATCATTTTTTACGGCGAAAACTTTCCGTCTCCTTAACGGCAGAGAAATTGCTCGTATATTCCACTCTGGTCACACTGACTGTAAACGTGTGACATACAGAGAACCACAGCCCAGCCATTCGAAGGGTGGGCAGCAGCAGCATTGAAGCAAATGTGCTTTGCAGTTACAATCCGATAGGTATGGTGTGTGGAGGGATACATAAGGCCTCCCTCATCTGCATTGCGCACATTTTCCATAGTAGGAGAATCCTACAAAGTGAGAATACTAAATAGAAATTTTTAAATTAATAAATATACACATCTGATCGGGAGCGACACACCACCTCGTGTTAGTTCAGAGTTGATAGGTGGTTCTCTTTCTTTTTTTTTGTCCCGGACGAAGGTACGAGAGTATATTGCAAATTTCCTCCCCATTTACATACGTACAAATGGTTGTTTTAATTCAGCCTCAATTATATAATCGTTGTGTTGTTGATTATCACTGATTTTTTAAGAGGGTACTCATGTAGTTGCGCTGCTAAATCGATTTATGAATGAAAGATTCATTTTCTGCTCAGATAGTACACACAGTATACCTACTCCTACCCCTTGGGTTTTGTTTTGTTTAGACAGCAAAAAAAAAAGCACACATTTCAGCCTGAGAAGTGTGTTTGAGCTTAGAATGCATTTTTTTTTTATAACGAGCACATCAATCAATTTCCAACTAAAAAAAAAAATCTTCAAGCATTCCTGTTTTGTCAGCATTGTTGGAGATTTATTTTATTTTTATTTATTTATGTCATTACGTAATTGGTGGTAAACTTATTTTTCATTTATTTTTTCTTATGATGTTCTCTTATCTTGTTCCATTTTGTTTTTAAGGAAGGAGAGGAAAATAACAGTTCTAAACTCATGTCATATCATCTTGCTCAATTATTCTAACTAGATAGTTGATATACTAGAAGTAGATATGTATATACAGACTGTGATTCGTATCACGTTTATGGGATACATCTACTATAAAGCATGCTATATATAGCGTGAAGTATTTTTTCACTTTATTATACATACATTAAGATATTATAAGGCAGTTATTGCATATGAGTGTTTACAATATTATATTTGCAAGGGTAATTGTCTATTCGTTTGCTAAATTAAGTAGAAAAATCTCTGTGCTGTGATGATCCCATCTACAGACGGGTGATTCTACTCAATGTCATAAAAGAGCTGCTGTAGCTGGAAAAAGTGTCACAAATGCTTGTTATTATTATGACTATAATTTATACTTATTTTTCCCTATGCTAGAACTATTATGTGCCTATACATATCCAAATACCAGTCGTAAAATAAATTGTAATAATCATTACTAACCGAAGTTCCAAGTTTCTTAAAATTTCGTAGTATGATATTTAATAGAACTAAAATCAGGATAGATGTGAATCATTCTCCATCATTCTCCAAATGTTGCGAAACAAAAGTGTTTGATTAGATAAGGGTACATATTTTGCATTCTTAGATACGCAGCATTTTATTATTTTTCAATAAAATGTTTAAGAAAGAGTTTTGTGTTTGCTCCATACTTTTTTTTTTTCGTTTGCATTTAATTTATTTTAGAAGTTGGCATGCAAACAAAATAAAGTTCACGACTTCTTGGTACGTATATATGTATATATTTGCACTTACGTACAAACATACATATGCATGTATGTGATTTGGTTTGCAGTCTGGATTTACATTTTTTTTTTTGTAATTTTAAGCAAAATTAGCTCTTTCTACAGACAATCACATTTCTTCGAAATCCTCAAGTATTTTAGGTTTCAAATGAAAATTCCAATTTTGCTTCAAATTGTGACGACACAACGTCTAGATATTACGTTTGAAGCAAATCAATCAAGCCATTTCGGTACATGGTCCAGATTTGGGTGCATGCAGACGGACGGACAGAGAATTGAGATTCTTTGCATTTTTTCTGTAAGTCTATAAAAAGCCCAACATCTGTTAAATTAGCCTTTAGTATATTACGTCTTGTTGGAAATTGAATATTAACTTCATTTGAATCTAGGCTAAATTGACATTTTCGCTACCACCTTAGTTTGGCCTATCTGTCTTACCCAAACCCGTACCAATTTAATATTTTTCCGAGAGGTATGTTCATGTTTTTAGTTACACTGTCAAATAGGCAATATTTTCTGCCTGATTTTACACTCTGCAATTTGCAGTGCTAAATCCAGCAGATTTGATTAAATCATGACAAAATCCCTGGATGCGGGAAGAATTCGGACGAGAACGAATTGCGCCTCAATTTGAGGTGGACTTATGTATGTTTGATTTTTCGATCAACTGGTCGTTTGATTTTGATAGTGGCTTCTCAGACGACGGACTCAAACCGAATTTATACCCAAACGTTAACTTTATAGTGCTGCAAAGCGAAAGGTAAAGCGAACAGTCACTTTGCTGACCAACCTTTGCTATACGTACTCCAATTAGGGGTGGTAATGGTGTAGTGGTAACGTCAAGCTTGGAAAGCTTGTGTGAACACTACTGCGAAGGCATAACACTGGTAGTAGCTTGGTCATATCTTCTTCTTCTTCCTTTTATGGGCGAGGTTATGATTCGAAAATAAGGGAACATAACCCTGCCACTTCATCGCATTTCTACTGATCCGCCTGTGGGGTTCGCCTTTGTAGTCATATGTCCAGTAGCTTGGTCATATGACTGGAAAAATTGTTATCGGGAGAAAAAATACTGTGAATCAGAAGCAATGTAAAAAAAATAACAAAAATCTCGCCAGTTATCTGGACCCCACCTCCGGAGATTCTCTGAAGCATGAACAACTGAGGTTCGAACCACAACACCAATTTTTTTTTTCTCTCTCTCTCTCTCTCTCTCTCTCTCTCTCTATCCCTTCCTACACTCGCACTGTGTGTAAACATGTTAAATGTATTCATAACCCCTTGAGTCAGCGCAAATTATATAAAAAAACAAATTTGGTATGTGCGGTACAGGCCGCCATTGCGCATTGATTTTTTGTGTCGAACCACTGCACGTTGTTGTCATGAGAAAGCTTGGCATATAGCTAGGTCCCTTCCATTCGTGAGGAAAATATAACACACACAACATGAATGGTTGCTGTCCTCTATAGGCTATTTGCGAACGAACACAATATAGGCAAAAGTATGATATTTAGTATTTGCGCGATGATAAGAAATTCAAAATGTCATCATTGTTTATTAGTTCGTGCTCATCTGATATTAATTCGTGAAAAAAATATATGTATTTTGAAAGACTATTATTATTTATACTCTTATTAACAACGCAACCTTAATAAATTGTGAATACAATAATTAGGTTAATTAGGTAAATTAACCTTCTTTTTTTTTTATAAACGGTAAGGCTGGGTCACGTGTACTTGCTATTTTCTGCTCCGTAAAATGTTAAGTAGGCAAAGTCATTTTAGTAGACGAACTAACTTAGGCTTTCCAAAAATCTTTTTCGTCTTAGGCTGTGGTCACGCCTCATGCTTGTAAGAGTGTAAGCTTGTTAACGCGTGTACGCTTGTAAATCAAATGATGGTTAATCCATGCATTGGTCATGTTTCCCGATTGTTGTGTGTACTCTTGTAGGAAGGAACGCTTGTAAGCTTTTGGATCAAATTCATTTGATATTCAAGCTTGCAAGCGCGAACATTATTCTTTGTTTTATTGAAATGGATGCAAATGTGTTGATAAGGCGATGCTTGTGGGACGTGAAGTCAAAAGAGTATAAATACGCGCAATTTCTATAATAGGATCTATTTCATTTAAAATATAAACGAAATGAGTATGAAACCTCTCATTGAGTTTGGTACACTTTGGACTGGATGCACCACGCCGTGTATAAAACATCGGATATGTGTGAAAACTCTAAAAATGCGTGTATCCAGCGCCGTGTATCCGATGCCGGATATGTGTGAAACGGGCCTTACAGCATATAGAGAGAGAGCTTGGGAAGCTGAGAGCTTTCCTGACGAGTGGAAAAAAGGAATTATCGTCAAGCTTCCTAAGAAAGGATCGACCACATCAATACCTTGCGGATTATCATCGAACAGTGCGTTGAATATCGATCGCCACTTCACCTGCTGTTCATCGATTTTGAGAAGGCGTTCGATAGTGTGAACAGGGAGTTTATTTGGCGTGCATTACGCAGGAGAGATATTCCCGGTAAATTAATTGCTATTATCAAAGCTACATATGAAGGTTCAAAATGTCACGTTCTGGCACAGGAGGAGGTTGTCTGAAGAATTTGAGATCCAAAGTGGGGTACGACAAGGCTGTATTCTTTCACTAATACAGGGTGTCCGCCGGGAAGGTATACTACTTTGTTTGTTTATAATTTTTGATTAAATGAAAGAGAATGGATCTTATATTGATAAATGTTTTATTTAATGTCGGCAATTATGTATGGAATACAATACCAGGTAAATGTCCGCCTCTGCTAGTCTCACAAACGCGAGCCCTTTTGAGCACATTTTTCATTACATTCTCACACATTTCACGCGGTATTTCATTAATTTCATCACGAATATTTTGTTTGAGTTGCTCAAGCGTTTCTGGTTTGTTTGCATAAACCTTGCTTTTCAGATATCCCCACAAAAAGAAGTCAGGAGCAGTCAAATCAGGCGACCGTGGAGGCCAATCAACGTCACCATCTTTTGAAATAACTTGTTGTGGAAAGAGGTCTCGCAGTAATTCCATTGTAATCCTGGCTGTATGCGATGTGGCACCGTCTTGTTGATACCACATGTTAATCAAGCCCAAAGCATACAGTTGTGCCGTTAAAAAGTTCTCAATCATGTTCTTTGAAGACCAAGCTCCTGAGCACGGCGTCGAATTGAGGTTGATGGATTGTTTTGAACACTTTCTTGAACAGCAGTAATGTTTTCAGCCGATCTTGCAGTACGTTGTGGCCCATGCTTGGGCCTATCACCTACAGACCCTCTTTCTTCGAAATCATTCACTACACGATAAATAGTGGGTTTTGTTGGCACGTTGTTTCTCCCAAAAATTTCACGTAACTTTCTCATCGTCACAGTAATCGATGATTGATTTTGATAAAATGTTTTAACGATTAAAACACGTTGGTTTATCGAATATTTTTCCATAATAAATTTGCCACGTGTCTTCTTCACGACTGCCAAATATGAACTGTCAAGACTAATGTTTACCAAAATGGCGGCAAAACAAAGTAGTATACGTTCCCGGCGGACACCCTGTACTATTTCTATTGGTGATTAGCGATGTGCTTCGTGCAGCTTTGTTGACGGGAAAGAGAGGAATTCGATGGACTCTTACATCCCAACTGAAACATCTTGACTACGCTGACGATGTATGCTTACTCTCACAGATTTATGGACCTCCACCTAATGACAGCAGATGTGGAGAGGGAGGCTGGCGTCATCGCGTCGGGCTGAAAGTGAATACGGCAAACACTAAAATTGTCAGCCTTGAAACAAACACATCTGCTCAAATATGCATTGTTGGACAACCGGTAGAGAGAGTAGAGGATTTCCAGTATCTTGGGAGTATTCTCTTGACCGATGGTTGAATCGAACTGGATATAGCCAACAGGATCGCCAAAGAAAAGTCCTCATTCGTGATGTTGTCCAAAATAAGGCGAAGCAATCCAATCAGTTTGAACACCAAGCTCAGACTGTTCCGCTCCAATGTTGAATCCGTGGTGTTATACGGATGCAGCACATGGAGAGGGACCACCCTATTTCTATCACCAGAAATCTGCAATCGTTCGTAAATGGATGCCTGCATAATATCTTAAGGATTTTCTGGCCCAATAGTATCTCTAACGAACACCTTTACAAGAGGACGGGTCAGGAACCAATAGGCACAGCCTAAAGCCTGACGGTTCCGTAGCGAACCATGCTATGCAATGGAACCCTTTAACTCAGGATGTCAGAAGACGTGGCGATCCGAGAAGAAGTTGGCGCAGAACTGGCCAGAAGGATGCACGGCAGTTGGGGAGAGCTGAGATGCATTGGCAGAAACCGTACACGATGACGCGTAGGCGTAGTAGAGGCGCTAGGACCCACAAGGGGATACAGGACATAAGTAAGTAAGTACAAGCGTTGGACGTCACCGCAGCCTTATTCACCCCGTTTCCGTATGTAGTTTTCAGTACAGCGATTGTCTTTATATTCATCCCATGGTTACCATTTTCTAAGATGGTCTATATACTTTTTTTTATGGTCTAGGATACAATTATTATACATACAGTAGAATATCTCGAAGTGTTCATTTTATCGAGCCGTCAAAGCGAAATTATGAGCTTAACAAAAAAAAATAAATAACGAAAAAAAAAACTGCATAAATTTACTTTATTTCAATAACGTAAAAAAATGGGTGGCAATGTTGTAGTGGTAACGCCGTCTATTGCCACGCTAATGGTTCATGGCTCGAATCCAGACGTCAGCAAATATTTCACATTTATATATTTAAAAAAAAAAAAAACAAACAAAGGGGAGTCCCGAATAAGCAAAAACAGTTGGGAAAAGTACAGTTCTTCAAACTGGAGATAATCTTTTAGAACACCGCGAATGCAAGCTATCCGATTTTGGTTTGGAACGAGTTGAAGTAAGAACATTTTTAGGCCTGCTATATATGATTCATGTGTAACATTCGGACCACATTATCAACTATTAATATCAGAATTCGCAAAAAAAACTAATTTCGTATTAGTTCTTTATTATATCATGAACACAAATGTTTTTCCTTCGAGCGCTATTTCCCCTTCTTTCTATTTCGGCGAGGCCATCTTCCGAAAACAAGAGATCATAACTCTTCCAACTTCACCGCATCTCTATTGATCCGCCTGTGTGGTTCGCCTATTTGACCTCAGAAAATATCGGCAGGCCTCCCGATTTTGGATCACTCGGTTGGTGGGACCAATGAAATACCGATGTCGTCGCATTAGTGTGATCCAGGCGTTTATAGGCCTGCCTCTCCTGCCTCGCGATCTCTTTGGAACGTTCATTGATATTGCCTTTTTAACAGGGTTCAAATGATCTCTTCTTTGAACGTGGCAATACCAGCTGAGCCGGTCGCGCTCTACCTTTTGTACGATGGTTTCCTTGACGTAAAAGTTTCCACGGATCTTCGAACTACTTATTCGATCAAGCTTTGTCACTCCTGCTGTCATGCGAAGCATCTTCATCTCAGTTGCCGTTAATTTACTCGGATACGTTTTGTAAATCATCCAACATTGTGAACCGTATGTCAGCGCTGCACGCACAAATGCGGTGTAGAGCCTTCCCTTCAACTTAGGTGGCATTTTTCTGTCACAGATGATAGCGGAATTTTCTCGCCACTTCATCCACCCTACGCTTACGCGATGATGTCATCATCACAGATTACTTGGCTGCATAGATCCCAGATATTTGAACTTTTCGCGAATGGGAAGCACTGTTCCATTAAAAAAACAAAAAAGAATTGGTCTAAGTGGATCAGAGAACGGGCAGCACAAGTACTCTGTCTTTTTTGAACTAATGCAATACCCATTTCCCTTCAAAACGTCCACACACACATCAAGTGCTCGTTGCAGGGATTTAGGATCCTCACTATGTCCGAGTGCTATGTCTCCTAAAAGTATTAAAATAAAAAGATTACACGTGCGCGCGAGATACACGCTGAATCAAGCCCCGTATTTAAACCATAAGTTTTGCTTCATATAATTTAGGTCCAAAATACACAACTGTTTGTAGAAAAGTCTTGTAAAAATCTAACAAAAAATAGCGCAATAACAGCAAATCACCTTTAGAATGATTACAAGAGACCTCTACACGCGGTACCTATTATCGGGAAATCAATTTTAAAATTCTAGCATAAAACCACTGTACTCCATAGCTAAATCCAAAAATCACTTTGCAGTTTGAAAAAACTAAATTGCACATACAGATGCCTTGGCAACAAGCGAAACATATTTTTTCGCAATACATAGATAGTTTGAATTTTTCTTTCCGCACAGCTACACAAAAGAATTCATCCCTATAAGAAAATATTTTTTGTTTTTAATTTTCCAGACTTTGGGTGAGACTGTTCAATAGATCCCAAACAAAATAACAACACATCATCAACCAAGGAAAAAGAGGAGGTCGCTGCAATCTTGACAAGTTTACAAAAAAAAAAAAAAAAAAGTTACACCAAGCAACAAAGAATTAAAACGTGATCACATAAATATATAATTAATAAAACCAAAAAATACAACCATAACGAATAACTACAATAATCGGTAACAACAATAATATATCTATATATTTAAACCAATAACAATAAATTTACGAAAACGCAAAAAATCTCTTAACTATTTTTACAAAAAAGATTAAAAAAAAAAAACAAACAAAAAAGTTTTTTTAAACAAAAAAAATATAAACCTGTGTTCGTTTTATCAACAATCCAGTATAATTGACTTATTTAATTTATTTTTTAGTGTTAAATATATTCTTTTTTTTTAATTATTTTTTTATATTATGTAATTGGTTTTCTTATTGTTTTTTGTCGTGTTAAAAACTTAGACATAAAAAAATCTGCCATTTTTTTTGCGGTGTATTCAAGTTTTAAGAGATTCTAAACAAAGTATATTATTTGTAAATTTCCCTCCACGTGTGAGTGTCTCTTAAGTGTTGATATACATATATATATATATAAAAATAAACGGTATAATCGTGATAAACTGCGTTGAAAGTCATATTGAAGAGACTCCTCTTGTAAGAACCCCCCGCACTTGTACGGGGTCAAATCGAGTTCGTTGTTTGATTAAGTATTTTTTTTTCTTGTGCAAAGTTGTATTCAACTTATGGCATCAACCGACGAAATTTCCAATAACTTGCAACAAGCCAACAACGGTATTTTTGGTAAACTTGACAATAATAATAAAACAGAGACGGAAACTGCTGCTCAATTACTGGAAGAGGCTGTTGACAACTTGACTCTCCAAACGGCAACGGCCATGTTTAGCGAAGTCTTTGAGAGCACTGGCAAGGGGGATGAGCTAGAATCATCCCCATTGGAGGATCCTTGTACGTTTGCTGATGGAATGGAGAGAAATTGCAAGATTTGCTCGTAAGTGGTGGAGACATTTACCCCTATTCCGATTTTCGTTTTGGTCCGTAAGGCGATTTCTAAATTTCCATAATTTTTCGAAATAAGACATGGAATTTCGAAAACGGCAATGGAATGGGTTTTTTTTTTTTTAATTTTCCAGAATTTGATAATGTTTTGTTTTTACTAGGTGCCGTTTGGTTTCGCCGAGAGTCCTGTCATGTCTTCATGTGTTTTGTGAAGCTTGCCTGGCAAAGTTGTTTATGGACGAAAACGGATCTGGTGATCATCCATCCTCACCGCCATCCAAGAATTCCATTGAGTGTCCAACTTGCAAGCAAATCACTACGGTAAATCCAATGGATTCCTCGTCCAAACTTTTTTACTAATCTCTCTTTGCTATAGGTTGGTCCAAAAGGAGTTGAATCTCTAACATGTGATTACATCTTAACCAACATTCTGGACCTGTCCTCCATCGAATCTGAGATGTTGTCATGTACCTCATGCAAGAGTAAGGAGAAGGCAATTTCCCGTTGTAACGACTGTGCAAACTTCTTGTGCGGCGGTTGTGACAACGCCCACAAGTATATGCGTTGTTTTGAGAATCACGAAGTAGTCAAGCTGGAGGACTTGCAAAAGACCACCGAAAAGCTGACCATCCACAAGCCCCTATTCTGCAATGTTCACACCAGTGAGAATTTGAAATACTATTGCTTCAACTGCCAAATACCTGTGTGCAATGATTGCTTGATTGCCGATCACAAGGGCTCCGAACATCATTATGAGGTGATTGTAAGCGCCGAGAAATGTGTCCGTGTAGACATTGAAGACCTGATGAAAGAGGCTAAATCCAAGGTTTCGTACTGCGACTCGGCAGCATCGAAACTGTCAAGTGATCTTACTGAGTTGCAATCACAGCATGACACCGCTCGCGATTTGATTGAGGAGTCCTTCCAGAGTTTTAAGGCTGTGTTGGAGAAATGCCGTGATCAGTCGCTGAAGGAGCTCGGCAAGTTGCACTCGGAACGTGAGCTGAAGATTATGGATTTGTTGCAGAACATCGAGAATACGATGGGAAAGATAAATGGGGTGTGCAAATTCACTAAGCGCGTTCTTGAACAGGCTAACGCCGCTGAATTCCTGAGTATGAAGAAGCTAATCGCCAAACAGTTTATTAATTTGATCAACAATACGCCAAAGTGTGATGTAAATTATTCGCTGGAGTTTGACACCAAGTTTGATAAGTTCGAGCAATTGGCACAGGACACTTTTGGTAAATTTCGCACTGAATCGACTCCACCAAGTCCAAAAGAGAGTACCCCACCACCAACTTTGCCCGGCATGCCGCCATCGTTGATGACTCGCAATATAATGGCGAGTAGTTCGCAGAATGCACTGGCTAGCTCAGTGACAGCTAGCAGTCCGATTTCTTTGCCTACTTCGATGCAGTCGTCCTTCGATGGAGACCTCTCAGTGCTGGGCAATGGATTTATGATGCCAAATGTTTTAACTCCAGATTCACCGCCACAGCACCCCATGGGTAATGGTTCTCTCTCGTCTGGCGGTAGTGTGGGTGCCCCACCAGTTGGAGTGGGTAATGGGGGTCCACCACCGGCTTCGATTAGTATGCTTGAGTATAACTTGCAGCGTTTGGCAAATCTAGCTGAGAACACGCCCGATGGACTTTCTGATGCTATGGTAGCGGCTGGCAATCCGTCTCAGTCAAATAATCAATCGATTACACTGGCCGATATCCTTTCCGGGGATCAGAGGGCCTTTAACAATCTTCAGGCATTGGCTAAGCTGGGCTTAAGTGGAAACGGTAAGTTTTCTTTTTATTAGGATACACATACATACGTACACTAAAAGTCGTCGCCAAGCTCGCGTAGTCTTTTTTTCATATTTAGTTTGTAAACAATTTTGATTTTTTTTTTTTGATTTTATATTTTATGTATACTCAAATGAGGTAGATAGATAACATAGTAGAATTGTAGTGTGTAGAGTTGACACTGGCACTTGTTTGGCCATAAGAGGTTACTTTGGCACTTTGTTTGCCATTTGGTTCATGTCTTATCTGTGGCGATAGCATGGCGTGCTGGTAATAGAAGTATGTGTGCCAATACTAGAATTGACTTTTGCGCGCGGCATATGTACGCAGGGGGACACTTTCTCTAGAGTTAAAGATTATCTCGCATTAAAATTGAACTCGTGTTTGCCCTTTTGGGGCTCAAGGCATTCAAAATGCCGCGTGGCAAATGTTATAGGGGTAATTTGTGTATGATATACATATACATTTAGTGAATGTTGATTTCTCGAAACTCTCCGTTCAAGTTCGCAGTGCGATCGATGAGACCCGAAATTAGATTTCTTGATTTGCTTACATGATGCTTTATTATCCTGCGGTTCTCAATCAATAGGTTTCAAACTTCAATTTGGTTAAAGACTTTCTCTAATGAGAAGTATGCTCCCAATGCTTCATATTCGTTATCATATACCATGGTACATATGTAAATGTTTTTCTTGTGTCGTTTAATCTGATTTGAACTTGCCTTACTTGGTTAATTGGTCGATAAGGTCGATAAGATCTAATTAACGAATGAGCGGTTTATGTAATGCAGTAGAAATATTTTTGATAGATAACTGTAGCAGCTAAGCCGTCTTTCCTCATCTCAATTTCAACGTATTGTCATCAATTCGAATGAACATTCTGGTTGTCAGCTGACTGATTATTGCCTATAATCGTCGTTTTAACTTTTCCAGAATCGTTCTTCCCACATTATTAGTACCAATTACTATTGATTGCTACGTTCTGATAGACAAATACTTTAACAATGACTCTGTCGACCGTAATGCTACCAGCCTAATCGTAAGTATGCATGTTGCTTTTGGTCTCCTTTCTCTTAAAGTAACCAAGGGCATCCGACTTCGATAGGGTCCATGCCTCTGCGATATATACCAGAACTGGGATGATTTAGGGTCTTGTACAGGTCTATCTTAGTTCGAGAGAGGGACTTATTACTCACTTGCCTCCTTAACCCAAATTAACAGCGATTGGCAAGATTGATTCTTCTCTATTCCCAATTATGTCAATCTCGTCGGCGTAAGCGAGTAGTTGGTTGTAACAGACTTGAAATATTGTGTCTCTTATGTTGGCTTGTGCTTCGCGCACACTTTCAAGTACGATGTTGAAGAAATCGCATGACAGAGCGTCACCTTGTCTAAATCGTTTTTTGACATCAAATGGGACCGTAAGGTTGTTAGCGACATTGATGGGGCAGCGTGAGTTCTCCACTATCATCCTGCATAGGCGGATCATTTTGACAGGACTGTCAAAACCAGACAGCTCTGTATGGCTCTTCTCGATATATACTATCATAGGCGGCCTTGAAATCGATATCCTGTTTTTTTCTTCTTTTTTTTCAAGATCTTTCGATTTGGGAATATTTGTTCGATGGTGGACTTTCCTGGTCTAAAACCACACTGGCATTGATCAATTAGGTGGTTAACAAATGCTTTAAGACGTTCACAAAACACGCCGGATAAGATCTTGTAAGCGATGTTTAGGAGACTGATGCCCCTGTATTTGGTGGAATTTAGAGGGTTCCCTTTTTTGAGGATCAGGCAAAAAATGCTAAGGTTCCACTCCTCGGTCATACTTTCGTCCAAGGATATTTTACAGATGAGTTGGTGTATGCTCTCTACCAAATCATCTCCCGCTGTTTTAAAGAGTTCGGTGGCTAGGTCGTCCACCCCAGGAGCTTTATTTGACTTCAGCTTGGATATTGCTATCCTCACCTCGTCAAGGTCGGGTGGACGGAAGTGTTGTCCATCATCGTCCAGATTGAACACGTTATTCTATTCTAATTGCGATACAATTTACAATATGTCGACAACTTTTGTGAATCCTCAAATAGTGCGGAAAGGCAGGAGCACTCAAAATAACTTAAATCGAAAGTCAATAGTTTTGTGCTCTTGGTTGATCTTATTCACTCAACCCAGTGACGATAAAATCCTTAGATAGCTCGTCCGCGGTGAATAAAATGTGATTAATATGTGATTGTGATTAATCGCTAGCTGTTCCAATGGCTATGCAGACTGGAAATTTGTATTAATAGCATCGTCAATTATCGAAGGCTGGTAGTAACAAACCGTGAAAACGCTACAAAATATTTCTTGACTGGATATTTAGAATCAGCGACTGAGTACTACACTATGACCTTAACACAATAAATAATGACTGACCACTGATGTGTTGGCACCTCTTTCTCCTGCTTAAACATCGTCCCTTAAATGTTAGCTTAAACAAAAACATATTGAAGACCACGGTTAGTTTTCTTTTTTCCGGTAGAATTTGCAACGTTCTACAATTTGAACCTGAAATGCTGTTCGCTTCATTGCATAATGCAGTTCGACTCAGAAAACCCGTTTCTTTTTACTGTCAGTCTCTCAGAATGTCCATAAAGATTAAAATTATATTTAATTGTAAGAAGTATTCTTGGATAAGGTACTATCTCTCGTTGTAGAGGCCGTAAACTAACTGTCAATAAAGTCCGCCCACATTCGATGGCAAGTTCACCAGCCAAATCCCTTTGTCGGCATTTACCATTTCAATTTTTATTTGTTTCCGAGTCCCATCCCCTGACCAGTATTCAATCTGTTGTATACATACATTCGTGTGGATGTTGAATACTTAGGTTACACACAGCTCGTGAGTACCTATAGGAATGATTAATTTTCCATGTCATTTATTTGATTGTCAGTGATAAAGCATTATGCTCCTCTGGGACATAATGCTATTTTCGTTTTGAAACATTGTTTTCTGTTTTTATTGCTTTCGGAATAGAGCGTAGTGAATGCATCTAAACCAGGTATTTTGAGGTAGGCATATGTTTGACATTTCTATTAGCTAGATTAAGGAATTTACAACCAACTTTAACTAATGAAAGCCTCTTTTCTTTGTTTTCTTTTTTTTTTTTTTTTTTTTTTTTTTTTTATTATTATTTCGTGCTTTAACAACATTTTTTTTATTCGCAATGTTCTCTAATTTGATGAACTCTTGCAAAAAAAAAATAAAAAATCAAAACTAAACGCTGATCTGTTGTTGGCGCTTAATAGTAGATTTTCACACAGACATGACAACCAATCAGCTTTTACCGAGTGGACCTTCACCAGGCATTGATTGTTTATTGCCAGATTTTTGCCTACCTCCGGCTACGTCGCCAAGCCTATCCACTCTTCCTCCACTCTCTGATGATATGAGCATCACAAATTTCCATGCAGGCCTCAATGTGACTGGTCGCAATAAGGCTACACCGATGCAGATCCGTTCTAAATTTGGATCTCTTGGTACTGCTAAAGGGCAGTTTAACTCACCACATGGTTTTTGCTTGGGCGTGGATGAAGAGATTATTGTTGCCGATACAAATAATCATCGTATTGAGGTTTTCGAAAAGAACGGTCAACTGAAGTTCCACTTTGGTGTGCCCGGCAAGGATGAGGGTCAGCTGTGGTATCCGAGGAAGGTTGCTGTAATGCATACAAATGGAAAATTTGTCGTTTGTGATCGTGGCAATGAACGCTCTCGTATGCAGATATTTTCAAAATGTGGACACTTTATGCGAAAGATTGCCATAAGGTGAGGTTTTTTTTTTTTTTTTTGTGGAAATATTTGTGTAAAATTTATTTTTAAATTCTCTTAACTTTTAGGTACATCGATATTGTTGCTGGATTGGCTGTGACTTCAAAGGGACATATTGTTGCTGTGGATAGCGTCTCACCAACTGTTTTTGTTATTTCCGAAGAGGGTGAATTGGTGCGCTGGTTTGATTGTAGTGATTATATGAGGGAGCCATCTGACATTGCAATAAGAGGTAAGAAAAGATTTATCTTAAATGTGTCATTATTAAATGGTAAATACCCATTGCCAACCCGTCCTAAAAATCGCTTAAGACAATGCAAATAGTGAAGTGTAACTAAGATGAACTTATTATATTAATAAGCTTAAGGATGTATTTAATATATTAATCAAATTAATCCGCGACTAAATTTAGACCTAAAGAACATCATAACTATTTCCAGTTAATAACATTACGTAGTGCATTCGTTTTCATTACCATCGTTAATGAGATTATTATTGTTACGATATTGCGTGGTTCGATCTAATATTGTTACATCAGTCGTTCGGATTTACATTGTTGTGGTTAAAATCATAACAATGACAACATTGGAAAACTTGGATTTTTCGTTGTCGCTTGATGTAAACAATTTTAACATTAGCCTTGTTTTGTTATCACCGATGATCCATATAGTAGATTATTGATTTGCATTTATTAGAATAACAATACGAGATTTTATATGGATCAATGAATTGATATTGAGTGAATATACATATGTATTAGCTTGTCCAGAAAGTGCGAGCTTACCTTCAAATCAAAGCAAAAAAGTTTCTGGAGGCGATAAGCTCCTCAAAAGTGTTATGAATATCGACTTGATCGTAGGCTTTCCCATGCAAGAAGTGGTCGAGATGCTTGAAAAAGTGGTAATCGCTTGGCGAAAGGTCCGGTGAATATGGCGGGTACAGCACTGTTTCGTGGCCCAGTTGGTTTAGCTTTTGCAGTGTCTGGTCGAGCATTCTCGTATAGGAGAATTGGACCTTTCCTGTTGACCAATCTCGGATGTTGAACAATCTCGGATGTAGACGTGACAGTTCCTGGTGTATGACATATGTCAAGGTCGGCCTGACGCAGAGATAGCGTTCCAATCAGCAAAAATTAATGTTTCCTGCCTGGGTGCACTTCTCATTAGTTCGTATGACAAGTTTCAACTTATTCTCTCAAGTAGTTTGTTTACAGGAATTTTTGCAGTAGCGTCTTGCATGTTTTTCGTTAAAATGGATAAACTTGAATATCGTGCGGTCATAAAATTCTTCCTTTTGGATGGGTTAACCCCTAATGAAATTCATCCAAAGTTGACAAAAGCTTACGGGGACTCTGCTCCTTCCATGTCAACCGTTAAAAAGTGGGCAGCTGAATTTAAACGTGGTCGTACGTCCCTCGAAGATGATCCACGTGAAGGACGGCCAAAAACCGCAACCACACCCATCGAAAAAGTGCATGATGATATCGTGTTGGACGATAGGCGAGTGAAGGTGAGTGAGATAGATGAGGCTGTGTGTATATCGGAAGATAGAGTGCGAAACATCTTGCACAAAAACTTAGGGATGCGAAAGCTCTGCGCAAGATGGGTGCCGCATTTGCTGAATGCCGATCAAAAGCAAATGCGCAAACGATTTTCCCGGCAATCTTTGGACCGATTCGATAGGGATCCGACCGATTTTATGCGGCGATTTGTCACCATGGATGTGACATGGGTCCACCACTACACGCCAGAAACGAAACAGCAGTCGAAGCAGTGGCTGGAAGCCGGTGGTTTAGCGCCAAAGAAAGCGAAGTCAATCGCATCTGCCGGAAAGGTCATGGCCAGTGTGTTTTGGGATGCGAAAGGGATCCTGTTAATTGATTACCTTGAGAAAGGCAGAACAATTACAGGCGAATATTACTCCAACCTTCTTGACCAGCTGGCTGCCAAAATTCGCGAGAAGAGGCCTGGCTTGAAGAAGAAAAAAATCATCTTTCACCAGGACAATGTACCTGTACTCAAGTGTTCGTTGGCGATGGGAAAACTGCGGGATTTGGGGTACGATTTGCTCGGTCATCCTCCCTATTCACCTGATTTGGCACCCTCAGACTTCCATCTGTTTCCAAACTTAAAGAAATTTGTTTCTGGGAAGCGCTTCGCATCCAATGCAGAAGTTGACAGCCTTCCAGACTCTCATTTCGAGAAGGAATAATACTGCTGTTGGAGAAACGTTGGACTAAGTGTGTTGAAGTCAAGGGAGATTATGTAGAAAAATAAAATAAAAAAAAATAAAATTAATTATCACAGCCTATTGCATCACGTTGCAATTCACAGTACTCTCTGAATTGTTTAAGAACATCTTGCCATCCTCCACTATATTGCCACTCATAGTTATGGCTTCGTTGGAAGCGACAAAACCAAAGATAGCGCCTAAACACCACTTTTTGTCCCTAAACCTCTTTGTGGAGTTAGCATTTTCAAAATTTGCTTCAAAAACTGCGTAAAGAACTTATTTCAAACAGCAGCTACTTCCTTCTTACTCGCATCTGTAATCCAGCTTCCTTTTGAGCCTTGACAGAAACAATCTGAAATCCTGATAGGAGCCATAGCCGGCCATTGTCATACAAAAGAACTCGTCGTATATACATAAGTATATAAGTTTCTCAGTGGATAGGATCTGTAGACTATGGCTCAAGAGCGATAAGTGTAATTCTATGTCCTTTTTCGCCCAGAAAGCATATACCTATTTGGCACAGAAATCGCCGTAAAAGGAAGATCTCGCTGGCATTTGCACACAGAATTCTCAACTTTCTGACAGTTTAGAATAAAAAATCGGCTCTACATTACCTAGAGAGGTGGCGTTGGTGTAGTGGTAACGTCATCGATTGCTTCGCTAATGGTTCATAATTGGAATCTGATGCCGGCAAGCATTTATTTATTTATTTTTCATGAAATAAAGAGTCAGTCCGATCAACTGCGAAAGCTTGTGTGAACACTATTGCGAAGGCATAACCCTGGCAGTAGGCTGGGAAATTCGTACGCTTTGTTGGATGATTGATCCAACATATCTGACAGACTTGGTCGGATGGATGTCGGACAGACCGATGTCGTTAGCGTTCACATTGTGAAACATCTCGTCAGACTTCACTTTTCAAGTGAATTTCAATGATGGTGAACGTACTCGAAGCAGAGCTTGTGATGAAATTTTACTAATAATTGTTCATAGGCACTGTTTTTTTAAATTTCTATTCTTATACGCTTCACTTTATATCTTCCAAGTCTCCGGTATACTTCTTATGTTTAAAAAAAGTTCTTTCCAGATTTGCACATTCTCGCAAACACCAATTTTTTACTTCAGTTTAATTCTCCGCGAAAAAAAAACACAGCTTGAATATCTTTCGGAAATGAAATTTCCACATAATCAGATATGTCTGTCCAGCCACCAAAATATCAAAAAAAAAAAAAAAAAATGAAAATCATCCGACATGTCTGACTGACTATCATTTCTTCCGTTCCCACGATCAGATTTGAGTCTGTCAGACCATGTCTGTTAACTGTTGGACTGTGTGAACACCCCTTATAACATCAGGTGGTCGCGAAAAATACGGTGAATCAGAAGCAAAGACAAAAATAACAAAAATCTCTCCAGCTATCTGAACGCCACACCCGGAGTTTTTCTGAAGTTTTAAACCACCACCAATCTTTCTCTCTCTATCCTTTCCAACGTCCGCACTATGTAAAACATTTTAAAGGTATTCAAAACTCCTTGAGTGCGCGTAAATTATAAAAAAAGGTGATAAATGTTTTCGAAACCATAGTGCTTCAGCTTTGCAAAATCTCTTCCATCTAAATATATATATATATGTATATGTATGTACATACATAATATGTATGTACATAGTGTAATATTATAAAATTAATTGACCGATTCATTTGTCTTGATCATTATTGGCATACTATTTCTTTCCAGACAACGATTTTTATGTTTGTGATTTTAAGGGACACTGTGTAGCAGTATTTAAGGAAGATGGAGTCTTCCAATATCGCATCGGAAATGAGAAAGTGACCTGTTTTCCAAATGGAATTGATATATCAAACGCAGGCGACATTCTAATTGGAGACTCTCACGGTAATCGTTTCCACGTTGCTTGTTACTCTCGAGACGGCATTTTGCAATCGGAATTTGAGTGTCCACATGTTAAGGTAAGCATCATTTCGTAACATTCTCTTACCTTCAGGAAAAAAAAAAAAACCCAAAAAATTTGTATCATTGTCTAGGTTTCTCGCTGCTGTGGTCTGAAAATTACTTCCGAGGGCTATGTTGTTACACTAGCCAAAAATAATCATCATGTTTTAGTGCTTAATACTCTTTATGTTCACTGATTGAAAACAAAAAATCAATCTGCGAACTATTACTTCAAACCAAATCGATAATTTATCAAATTAACAACAAAAAAGAAAGAAACGCTTTAAAATTAATTTTACAAAACAAAAACAACCTATCCATGTACGTGCAACGTCGTGATCCCTGATGAATGAAATGAGAATGAAAAAAAAACAGCAAACGTATCAAGAAATACAAAAAAGAAACAAATATTTTTTTGATCTCCTTAATATTTTTTTTTTATATTTACAATGAACACACGAAACAAACGAAGGCAAAGGAAAGAAAAATCTTTTTTCTTTTTCTCTTCAAAAAGAAAATTTTTATTTTCACATGAAAAAACTAACTCTGAAGTTAACGAAACTTGATATATTATACACATATAGGAGCTGTCAGCTTTGAATGTTCGAAATAAAATTAAAAGGGTTGTTGTCGGAGAAAAAGAAATGGAAAAGTTATCGACGTCAAGTGTACGTTCTTATAAATAACCCTTTTATTTTTCTTTACGTCGAAAGTTCAAAGCAACACTTTCTATTTATGTACATTAAAAAAAAACATACCATTTATAAAATGTTTAAATATTTTACTATATTCCTTTTCCGTTTTAATAAGGCTGGTTATCCAAGACATTATTTACGCGTTACTATTTTAATTATTATTTTTTTTTTTTAATAATTAACTATACATATATTTTTTTCAATACATTTATTTTTTTAGTCAGATTCTGTGTATTTAATTTTTTTAATATTACAAAATGTACAAATGTTTTTTTTTTTTTATTAATTATAAAAAAAAAATCATATAAATCAAAACAAAAAAAAAGCAATTTCTGTTAAAGAAAATTTCTGATACAACAGGAAAAATTGAGATGAAAACAAAATAAGAAAAAGCATACCTTCAAGTCATTTTTTTTTTTCAATTTATTTTAACAGACAATTTAACAACTCTAGTTATTTAATTATTATTATCTTTTTTTTTTTACTATTTTCATTTTAATAATTAAGTTTTTTTTTTAATTGTTCACTAACATTTCTTTTTTGTTATTAACTTTAGTAATAGTGTATTTTAATTGTACCAATTCCACGCGCTTTTATTCTGTAAGTTATGTTTTGTCAAACAAAACTAATTTTAGTCGATATTTTACTTTTTTTTCAACTAAAATACAAAACTACAAGATATTAAAAAAAAAAACAAAAAAAATATATATAAAAAAAAATGAAGTAATGTAATGTAAAACAATTTTCATTTGTTTTTCAAAACATTGTGTTTTTACAAAACAATATTTTTTTTTTTTGCTCTTGAATATTATAAATGTATTTTTGTTTTTATTATTTTTAAAATACTTTTTTTTACTTGTTGTTTTTTTTTTTTTTTCTTTATTTTATTAACTATTTATGCGTTAGAATCTTCATATTATATATGTATACAATTTATAATTGTTAACTGTTCCACCTTTTTTTTTATTATTAATGTATTTACAAATGAAAAATTAAAAAAAAAACAAAAAAAAACCTTTATTTTTTTTATTGCAAATAATTTTATTTTATTTTTTTTTGATTTTATCATCAAAAATGAACAACCTAGTGATAGAATTATTTTTAAGATTTTTTTTTTTTGAAAGTGTTATTTCAATTCTTAGTTTTAATTATACAAAAAATGTTTTATAAATAAAACATATGGGCGTGTTATAAGCAGACTGATTTTAAAAGGGGAAAAAAATAAACAAAAAAAAAATTTTCCAATGTTTGAAGTGCGCGTGCACGTGACGTGGCCAAAAAGCGTCATATATTTCAATTGTGATTTCTGTTTTATATGATGATTAGGACTTAAATTAGTGTGTACCACCAAAGAAATAATAACATCTTTTTTTCCTTTAAATTTGAAATATGTGTTAAGTGCGGTTGCCTTTTTAATACAAAAAAAGGAAATGCAAATAATAATGATCGAAAGAAATTGTATTAGTGTTATATGAGTAACATTTTTTTAACTAATGTACAGGGATTTTACATACAAATTTGTTTTAAAAAGATTATTTCAATTATGTATATTGTTTTTAAGCCGCCACTTTCACGAATAACTTAATATATATTTATTGTCATTAGTTTATTGTTTTAATGCTCTGATGTCTTTGTCTTTTTCTTACCTGTGTAGAACACGCCCAATAATATAATTTTAAAATTACGCGTTACATAGATGCATCTCGTACAGCTATAAAACAAATTTTTACATTATTGCATTTAGAAAAGAATACTTATGCAAGTAGAACGTTCTTTTTGGCAAAATGATGACAGACAATTTGTAGGTATACAATATTAAATTAAAATATAAACGCAAACAAGATGACTTGCTAGAAAAAGCTTCTGCACAGGGAAAGGCGAAGAGTGTGTATGTACTAACGTTATCGGTAAATCTGCTCACAATTTTTACTTGATATGTCCCCATGTCTAAGTTTCGAAAAAGGTTACGATTTAAATTGTAAGATTCTTCTCCAAACACTTTGAAATTACCGATGCACATAGCTAATCACCTCCGACTGGGCAATGACTAATCGAATGGCCGTTGGATTGAGTAAGCAATGATTTTGAGCAAACAATGAACTTAAAGCAAATCGCGACCGCATTACGTCGTGCTCCACATACGTATTCCTATGCAGATGTGTAATTTAATCAACGTGTTCAGCCAGTCGCTGTTGTCGCTTAAATATATTCCGCTAATTTATTTCTCTGAATACTCTGTCGTGATATAAGCCGAAATTAAAAGAGAAAAACGCATCGTTCCTATTAACGTAAAAGTTTATAAGTCTTTTCAAATTGCTGATTAAAACATATCCTTAGCAAAGCATGTCTGCCACAAGCTATATTTTGGATCAATTCAACTTCAGATGTGCAAAACGTTACCACCCGCTATTTTATGGCAGACTGCGATCACAGATTCGTTTAAATTTGAATCAATTTTCGCTATTAATGTATTGCAAACTTGAAACATTCGGATATAAAATTTAAAATTGTCAATCATACATCCCACTTCTACTTGTATCTACGGAAAATTTGACGAAAAGAAAAATGAAGAAACATTTTAAATTTGAAGAAAAGAAAATTATGTAAAACTTACCTCATTTATTTTCTGACCATCGACGAGTATGTATTAGGCAAGTATACACCAATTAAAATCAAAAAATCAACCTCATACCGTGCAAACCAAACAGAAGAAATTTACACTATATGTTCTATTACATATGCATACATATTTGCCTTAGAACTTTTGAAATCATGTTTTATTATTTATTAATATTTTTTTTTATTAATTTTATTAATTTTCTTAATTTATACTGCAAAAAAAAAAAAAAACATTTATTCAATTGTATTTCTTTAAAAATATATATATTTATTTACATAATATATATGTATTTTAAAAGCAATCAAAAATCATTTATATATTTATATGTAACTCAAAATCTAACAAATAATTTTAATTTAAACAAAAAGCATATATTTTAGGATCTAATCCTGTAAAATTAAATACAAAATAAAAGAATATGTCAATAAAACACAATGGGAAAGGAGTAGAAATGTATAACAAAAACCAAGTTATATCTAATTAAAAAAAAAAAAACTACTAATATTACACACAGTATCTACAAAAGTATGTATACTCATATTTCTCTACGTATACATATTTTTTTTTAAATAATTAAATAAAACAAATGAATTGCTTTACCTGTGGTGTATAAGTTCCTCAAATTCTTAAGTATACTTTGTTTATCTTTTTTATTTTTTTTTGTGTAATATGTTATTTTTAATGTTTTACTGTTCTTTTTTTTAAACATTATTATAAATCGAAGATTAAAAAATAAAATAAAAAGTTTTAATTTTAAAATCTTACAAAACCCAATGTATATTTTCATTTTAATCTATGGCATTAGTTTACAAGAAAAAAAAAATCAATGACTTTTTTATTGAGTGCTTCTCATGCCAAAAAAGAAACAAATAATAATCAAAATCAAAGAAATTATTATTGTAAATGTAAAAGGATTATTATTAGACATGTAAATTATTTTTCTCTCGATCTGAAAAAAATTTATTTTATTTTTAAATAAACCTCTCATTCTCGCTCAGCAAAATATCAAAGGTAGCAAAGGCACAACTTAAATTGGTATAAAAATCAAATACTTGTAGTATGAATCACTTTGCACTGGCCACCAAAGAGTCCGGACAAATAAAAGATTCATACTCATAACAGGCGATTACTAACTACTAAATTAGTAAGAGCACTCCAATCACTGTATGTGATTACGATACAGAATCGCTCTAACTATTTTAACAACACTTACTATTTTTCTCTCTTTATTGCACCTTGATCATTTTTTCTTCAGCGAATGTTCAGAAAAGTTCATATTCGCTGAATTCGAAAACACTACTTCCGAATATAACATTGCCAAAATGTATCAATAAATCAATTGTCCGCAATGATTCAATGCAATATATGAGTAAACAGAAAACGGCGCATAGTGGAAAACACTTATGCGTGTTACGATGCATCGAAGTAAATAGTTGTAAGGTTCTTCTCTTTAAATAAACACGTTTTCGAAAACTGGATTAGTTGACAGTCCAATTCACTGTAACACTTTGCAAAGCATACCTGAATTTGGGGTAAAAGTTTAGTATCAATCATGACGCCTAGGTATTTGATGTCAGATTTATGTTGTTGTTTGGGCCCTTGTGGCTTTTTATATCTTCTTGCTTCTAATAAACACTTCCGCAGTTGTTACAATCCCAATAAGGAAGGTAAAGAAAGAAAACTTAATTTGCAATTTTCGTTCTTATGCGCGGATGACGATGATTTTCAGACATCTTTTAAACATCGCACTGTTTTGCTTCCTTATGCATGCTTAATTCCTGTCGCACCACGGACTCTTGCGTGTTTCATCATATAATACATGATTTAGAAAAAGACTTTGACATAGAAAGAAACGTCGAATTTTTTTCTTTTAGTTTGGTTCGTTGCCTTCCATCTTGCGAGCTTACCATCGCTTTGAAGAAAATAATACCTTTGCGCAATCGTCGAAATAGTTTTCCAGCTCTATCGTTTATTCATTTGATAACTGTTCGTGTCTTGAAATCTTGTGAAATCGAATTTGAGGTATCGCACTTGCTGAGCAATAATATGAAAATAATATTTATTTTACTTAAAAAAGTTATATATTTTTTTCAAACAAACACTTTTCAAGCAGTAACCACTCATCTCCGCTTTTATCAAACTAAAAAAAACTAAAAAAATATATCCACTTATATAATTCTTAGACCATTAACATATCAACAACAGGATGTCATTTTTATTTGCCAAATAGATGCCCATCTCTCGCCCTTAATGTTTTTTTTATACTTTCATACATACATTTTTTTTATTATGATTTTATTAAAATTTATTTTTGTTATACAAAAAAAAAATTACAAACTTAATTGAGCAGAAGAAAAAACTAATTAACCGAAACGTATAAATGAAATAGTATATATATTTATTATCAAATAATTGAATAGTGCCATGATTTTTTAATAATTTAGAAAGAAAAAAAAAAAAACAATAATTAAACAAAAAAATCAAACATATAAGCGTTCATATATAAAAAAAATGAACATTTAAACAACAAAAAAGTACATATATAAAGCAATTAGGATGTTTATTTTTCTAGCAATTTAATGCAACATAAACATAATTAGAATTATAACTCATAAGTAAAAAAATAATTAAAAAAAGGTCAATAAACATACATATATGTATTTAAAATATATATATATAAATATATATTATACATTTTAAACGAACGAATTATTATTTAAACAAAAAAGTGAATATTGAAATCATCCTCTTCCTATATTTTCTCAGTGTAAACCTTTGCAAACAAACATACTTACAACATATATATACATATATATATAAATATTTTATTTTTATCTCTTAAAAAAAAAAACAAACAATATACAACATAAAAAAAAGTTTAACTAAAAATAATGAACATTTTCTCTGGGTTGTTATATTATATTACATTATAGATAAAATATTTCTCTTAGTGAACTAGGATAATGAATTATACACATAAAAATATAAACAAATTATAAAAAAAAATAAATGGCAACATTGGTAGAATCAACAATAAAAAAAAAAAAAAACTAATAAAACAACAAAAATTGCAATTAAAAACGAAAAATAAAAAAAATGTAGATAAGATCTGACCAATATTATTCTAAAAGCGAATATATATGAAATAAATTGTGTAGAATTTAATTTTAACACAAATTATTTATATATGTATGTATACACAAAAAACATATGAAATCAATGATGATAACGACGACGATGATGAAGAATTAACTATTCTAATAAGCAATATTGAAAATATATACGTTTAAACAAGTAGAACTGTGTATATGTATATTCATGAATTTTTAAGAATTAATATTTTTTTAAATGCATATTGTATTGATAAGAAAAATAAATATATACACAAAAATATATATACTATTAAATATATATTTTTTGTATATATTTATTCGGAATATGAAAAAAAAAAACAAACAAACGAACAACTCATTAAAAAACCAATAATTCCATACAAAAAAACATGTTTTTCGTTGCTGTTTTTTCTTTTTTTTTGTGAAAACTATTTTAAATTAATGATGAATGACGTGGCAAACTTTTCCCCGTCATAATTATACAGACCCGAACTCAAAATGCATAAAGTTGTTGTATCTGAATGTCAGTTACAAAAGGTTTGAATGTAGTCAAAGAAAAACAATTAATACATGTGTTAAAAATAAAAAAATAAAAATAATAATTATAAACTATTTAAATATTTGGCAATAGCTACTTAAGTGTTATCAGTGATGTTTACCGTTTTTTGTGATTTAAAATAAAATGTTTTTTAATGTTAAAAAATCAAAAAAAAAAAAAAAAAAATATTTTAAAATTGTAGTAGCAACAAAAACAAAAAAAAAATAAAAAATTACAATAATATTTTTTTTTAGGAAAGTATTCTCCCCCTGCTTTATTCTATAATAAGGGAATCATACATTTAATTTTTAAAATTAAGAATTACATTTATCAATGAATTGGTACTGCACAAACTACGAATTCGTATTAGTTTACTTTACGTGCTGTGAAACGGTTCAGATGCGAAATGACTATTGATATATTTTTTTCGTTTATTTTTCTGGTGAATTTGATTTGTGTTAAGAACGCTTAGCTTGGCTGCAAATGCTACTAGATGCTAGAACGCTGCAAAGCATTATCTATACATAGTGCGTATTATTTCAGATTTGTTAAATTCGATCTATATTTGCGGGGCCAATGTTCGGCTTATATTACCTCTTTGAGCTTTAATATTTAAATATTTAATATGCATGAATCTGGTGGATACAATTTAAAGAAAGGGACAGCTAAAAATATATAGACGACTAAAACAGCTCTCATATCGGAATAAAGGCCAACAACTAGCAAAACAGGCAAAAGGTACAAGACAGAATTCGGTCGTCTCACACGATCGAAATAAATAGGTCTGTTCCTTTACGAATTCTTACTCAACAGCGTTCCTTTACTCAAAAAAGTAGTAAACGAGAGAGTAAAAATTTCCCCTCAGTGAAAAATCTTACGAATTCTTACTCAACAAATTTCTGCCGGTAAGAAGTGTACTTTCTGTCAAAGTCAGCTGTTACTTTGTTTGGATGTTTTTCTTTTTCTTTTGTTCTGGGTTATTTTTCATTTTAATTCAATTTGCAGCAAAAGGGCAAATAAAAAATGAAAAAAAAGAGGACCCAAATGAAAGTTGAATATTTTCCTAGGAAATTCCTGCGCATTTAAATATGTAAATTTGTATTTAAAAGCAATAAAAACGAACTTCAAAGTTCAATGAAAATGGTTTACATAGATGTGGAGTACGGAAGAAACAGCTGAAAACGTTGACGTTTAATTATGGGCAAGTTTTTTTTGTCTAACGCGTTCCTTTACTTTTTTGAGACAGAATTTTACTCTTAAGGTTGATAATTTCTCTTTTACTATTTTTTGCCCAAAAAATTAAGGAACAGACCTAATGTCTTGTATACAGGCGGCTTTTAAAGCTGAGCAAAAAGCGACTAGCCATAATCTACCATTACACTGGGTTAATGGGCGACATGTAACTTTTCTGTGGTCGAATGGATACACCTTCAAATTTTATATACGAAAGCAAATCCTTTGACATTTTTACTGGACGTCGCTCTAGAAAAAAGATAATTTTTTTTGATGAACATACGTTCTTACAACATGATATCAAATTTGGAATTTGATAAGAAATATTACTATGAAGCTGAATTAAATGAAAAACTCACAATTTAATGAAACTCACTTTTTATTCGTCGCAAACCCACAATTCAAAAGTCCCTTCTAACTACCCTCGTTCTTTGTTGTCTCCCTTTCTCAAAGGAAAGCACTGGAAGAGTCGTCTTCTGTGGGATACTGGAACTTAGGCTGACGTTACATTAAGTTTTTAAGTACATATGTAGCACATTTTCTAATAAAAAAAATTAAAAATTTAATTAAGAACCACTTAGCAAGGCCTAAATGTACATGTGTCTCTTCCTAAACAGTTTTTAGATCCCTCCAAATCTGCATCGCTGTAAACAAATTTATATTTAAACTTTTTTTTTTTTAAAAGGCATAATTTGGTGTCCCTTCTAAAAACTAAGAATTCTATTCAAAACTATAACATGTCGTTTCTCCATGGATCTACCAAACAGACATCTGATCTGATCTCCGTGTCGAGAACATTAAACTGCAGACTGCGTCACTATAAGGTAAAACTGACAGTTTTAAATTGGGATGTTGTTTCGGTTTTTGCAACATAATTCTGCAAAAAAGTTAGGTCAGAGGAACTAATACTTCCTAAAGATGTGATCGCTATCTTTTTTGTGTGACATGCCTCAAGAGGAGTAAATGTAAAGCTCGAACACGTTGTCAACCCCGGCTTATTATATTTCGTATTTCATGACAGTAATAGTAAGATATAGTTAATGGATGTGTGTACTTGCCCTGACTGATCAAAAATGAGTTATTTGAGACTTTCTAAGTGACCTAGTTTGCAAGAAATTTCCTGTAACAAACAATTTAAATTTTCTTAGAATTAAAAAAAAAAAGTAAATCTAAAGCTTATCGTGTTACTATAACATACAGTACATTTTTTTTCGAATCAAATCCACCATTAAAGTAAATCTCTTGAACTATACCTTACTAAATCTTTCCTTCAACTATGAGGAAGTATTAAAATAAAGCCAAAATAATTATCAAATTTTTGTCTTTCATACTGTCGACGATCATGTTTTTTTTTTTTTTTTGTTCAAACAAAGAAAGACAAAAGGATGATGCCTTCCTATAAAGTAGGTAATTTTATCCACCTTAAAAATACTAACAAATATATGTATGTAAATATTATAACGCACTCAAAATAAGAAAACAAAATCTGGAGTTCAATAGGATTCTTTCTGTACGTGCAATATTTGAAAAAAAAATCTGAACTGTTTTAATATATAATTTATGTACAACATCAATTTTTGCACAGAAAAAAAAATCATAAACTTAGGTTATTTATTAGTCTTTTGACTATTTTACAAAAAAAAAAAAAAAACAATACATATGTATGTATAAATCCCTCTCAAACTACCCCAATTTAGATATTTGCAAAATATTTCTCACATATTTAAGACAAAAAATAGCGAACAAACAAATTCGGGATGAAAATGTATATCTGAACAAAGTATGAAACACATACGTACTTCCAATTCATCCAAAGTGCTTTTTTAGCCAAATGGCATGTCCTACCCATTGCACTAAAGCGATATTTATATGTATATATAAAAAAATCGCAACCTCCACCCACTTTTATGAAAACATAAACTGAGAAAAAAAAATTTAACTATATGTATATTTAAAAAAAAAAGAAAAAAAAATCTACTAAATATAAAAAAAAAATAAATGCTGCCTCATATAAACAAATAAACATGTTTTGACGAAGTTTGTCACTTGGAATGTATATTTTATAATTTAAATTGAAAAATAAAAGAAAAAAACAAAAACAAAAAGAAAAATTATGATTAACAAAAAGACAAAACCAATTTTAAACACCAAATTTTTACAAAACAAGAAATGATAAAAAAAAAACGCTATTTACAAATATAATTACACATCAATATTTTTTCGTATATACGTATATCTACATGTTTCCTTTTAAACATAATTATTATCTTTATATACATATATATATGTATTAAACTATTTATATACAATTGAATTTTTAAATAATTTTTGTATTCACCTTTATTTTACTTTATCGCTTTTCTTCTTTTCTCTATGTTTGTGTGTAAAAGATGTTTTTTTTTTTTTAATTGCCCTGCCTGTGATAATATTTCATTTCCTCCTTTTTATGATTTTGTTCGTCTGGATGAAATGTTTTCTCCCTTCCCACACTTTTCCTGGCTACTGTTTTTATTCTTATTTTTTTACTACAATTGAGGCTCAAAATTTTATTTTTTTTTTTAAGCATGGACCGATTTTTTTATGAAAGTTTATTTTACATAATATACTACTGTATGTGTACCTCATGTGTGGATTTTTTAGAAGAAAACATATTAATGTAGTAGATATAAATGAATGTATATATACTATACATACATGATAATATGATACTCCTTTATACATTTTGTTTATTATTTTTTGCAATCTACGATTTCATTTTGTTTTAAGTTACATTTTTGACTATAAATGTATAATTTTCACGAACGAAGCCAAAAGTTAGAAAATAATTAAATGAAAGTAAAAATATTTGAATGCGGACTATACAAAAAGTAACTCTTATAGAAATTTATGCAAATTACATAAATATAATTCCAATATGTTTTTTTTTTGCCATTGAAAAAAAAAAAAAAACAATTTAAAATCTAAGGTTAATGGAAAACAAATTTATGTTCGAAAAAAAAACGCTTAACACAGTCTACATCTAATATTCTTTGTTATTGTTCATTTATACATAGTTGAGGTGATCAGAGCGTTTTTTTTGTTTATATATATTTACACATACATACATTTACTTATAAATATATTTTTCGGCATTGTGTTACATTTTTTGTTTGCATATTCTTATAATTTTATTTAAAAAATTAAATGCACTCGAAGAATTATATTATAATATAAGTAGTTTAGTTGTGAGTCATTTTGAGAGGTATTTTACTATAACAATAATGTTTACTATAATATCGTAATGCTCATATAAGTAGCACATTTTAAAAAGATATACAATCTATGTTTCTTTGTCATTTTTTTTTTTTTAAACATTTTTAAGTTATACACATATACAAATAATATACATACATATATTTTATATTTAGTAATACATGAATTATATTGAGAACTTATTTGATTGAAATATATATTTTTTATATTTAAAAAAAAAATTATTTGTTTTATTTTCGTAACTTTTTTTTAATTTGTATTTTGTATGTGTTTCCTTAGGTATTGGTTGTCAAAGTCTTGTTATATTTTGCAATTAGCTATCGACTAGTGTTCATATAACGAGTATTTGTCAAAACATTGTTTTTTTGCAGAATATTAGTTAACACTGGTGTAGTATATGTAGTATATGTACGTGTTCTTAAAAATCTTAAAGATAGTTGAAACAAATTTATTCACCTCGATTACTGTCGTCACTTTTTTTTTTAACGATCTTTCGTTTATCGCGTCCTGTCAATTTTTAACGGCCTTATGATCATCAGCGACTCAGAACGTAATGAACGAATTGCTATGTTTGGTGAATTATTTCTTGCGTCTGTCTCGCACAATCGCGAACCACTGAACTGGATGAAAATCGCTAATAGGCAACATTCTCAACAACAATTTTACAGTATAATGTAACCCGAGCGAGTAACGCCCTCATTATTTTTCAGAATAAAACACTGAAAAAATGTCAGTTCATCATCTTTCCTCAGAAAAGAACGAACAAAGTGCGACTTTTTGGATAAAGCAGCTTCAGATCAACCATTTCTCCGGAATAGAAAACGCTATAAGTGTAGTACCGTTACACGAATATACGTACGTCATCTAGTAACATATGTCTAAACTAGACCAAATATGTAAATTGAACAATCCGTTAGTAAATTATCGTTAATTTTGAGGTTGAAATGGAAAATTGAAGTCCACAGACCTCAGATATAAAGTTTGAAGAAAATTTGTGCCGTTTAGGCTACAGACCGAGCTACCTATGGTCAGAATTGCGAGACCTACTTTTTCGATTTTCTCTCTATAATCGTAACACAATTTTTCGATTAAAATCTCCAGACTGATTTTTTTATGAATGCAAGACTTGCCCTATAGCCATAGAACAGTTGACACACGAAACACTTAAAACTCTGTAGAAACTGTAGAGTAACATTTTTTTTTTTTTTTTGTAAGGGAAACCCAAATCCCAGAGCTCTCAGACTCTCTCCATTGTGCTACCAGACAGGAACCTTTGTTTGATGCAGTAGTTGGAAAAACTTTGATGTTATTCGTTTTCCATTTTATACTAGGGTGGCTGACGATTGCTGTTCTCCGCTGGGGCTTGAACTTGCACACATCGATTAACGAGCAAACACACTATCCACTGCATCATTGCCACCCCCGTAGATTAACATAATTCAAAATTTTAAATTGGAAAACTATTCGTAGGTTGCCTTAAAACCAAAAAAAAAAAAATTGATTTTGTTTCCATTGCCGACAAACTGAACCCCTTTTCGTTTCCCGCTACAAATTTCGACATTTCGTATCTTCCCTTATCAATGCATGGAAAAACATAATTTATTGATTTCATAATCATATAAGACGACGTGCAGCAGCCAAGCCAGAAATCCCCAATGATTTTAATGCTTTTTGTTCAGGAAAAATCCGATTCGAAAGTTTTCCACGATATAGTGGAACTGATTCACATTACCCACACGGGGAACTGTTCACTTTGCGGATTTGACGATGCCGAAATATTTTTTCCAGTGAATAATTCCCCTCAGCGGATTTCACGATAGGGGTGATTCTTAAATTTACTGAAACAAGAAGGCTGATAAAGTAGCACTCCGATTTAGAATAGCAGAACTGGAAATAAGCACCATATGATTATGGTTCCATTCTGATTTGGTGAAAGGCTTCAAACAAGCATCATAGATTGAAACTGATTTTAAATTAAGATGCTAATCTTTGAGAAGGAGATTCAATATAAGATCTGACAGAAACAGGCAAACTGGCAGCGATCTCTGTCGATTTTATTAAAATTCTCTCAATTAAGAAGGTAACTCTATGCTGGGTATAGATGTTGTAGGGGTAGATTGTAACGATAAGTGAATAAATCTGTACGAAAGGAGAAATCAAGAACAAATTTATTCACCCCAATTCTTCAACTCGTATACGACAGTCGTATTCGACCATGGTTGGATTCGACTGTCATATACGAGTTGAAGAATTGGACCCATTGTAATAAGCCATCAACATCAGGGTACGAATCACCGTATCCGTACATACAAATTATGTAGCCAGTTATTCGTTCAAAATACTGTGATTCGACCACAGGTACCAACAAAATAAATTTTTATGATTAAACTGATTCTGATAATAGTTTGCAAGTTACACTAAATTTCCTAAGTTAAAAATAGTAGTTGCGATAGTTTAACTGTGTCATTTTTCTTAACTTATTGTAAGTGTATTACCCGGTACAGTTCATTATAAATAATCCGATTCGCAGAAATTTTGTAAGCTTAAAAAAAAAAATAGTTTTTAGTTTTTTAAGGAAAAATTTCGACAGTTCGGTTGAAATTTCGACGTAGTTTATGTTATAGCAGCATTTTAGAGCCTTTTAACTGCTTGTTCCTAGACCGATGTTTTTGTTTGTTTGTGCACGCACAACGCGAAAACTACTGCATGGATTTAAAACTTCACATAGTGATAGCTTATATCCTGGGTCAACAATAAGGTCATATTTTATGCTGGGTCAAAGTCTACATAATAATAAAACTGAGTGCAAAATTGTTTCAACACGTATTACGCAAAAACTCCTGAACGAAATTGAAGGGCGTTTTCACAGTTGCATTGCTTGGAGTCAAACTTTTTAATTCGTCGTATAAAAGCTGAACTCTCTTTAATTTCATAAGGTTACAATAGACTGCGCTAGAAGTAAATAAGGCTACACTATATGTCCGTAGAAGCAAATTAATGTGGTTATTGTAGTATATAGGTATTTACCAGTATGTACTATTGAAAGGTCTTAGAAGAACACTTTTTCTTGTCTTCTAAATAGCAGGCGGGCGAAGCAAGGAGTAAATATAGCAAGCAAGTAAATATAAATGTTGGCAATGGTATCAGTGAACGTTATACTTTACAGATTATGTATATGAAATAGCGTTGACAATTTTGCTTTCTTCTTGAATGAGTCTACTTTTTTTTAAATTGATATCTGACTGCAATCATTACATGTGCATGTACATATGTAGGTGCCACAATATTTTTATATTTTGACTCATTTTTTGTTCTCTATAACGGCTTTATTGTTTATTATTTTGCATACAAAAAAAGAATATTATTCCATCCACTTTAAACATAAAAAATCCTAATATTTTACGATAACCTTTAGTGAACAATAATATATATAGCAATTAACAAAAAAACATAAAAAGTAAACAGTAGTATATAAAAATAATGTTTGTAAATGTAGGAAATATGCAATTAAAACAAAACAATTTCCTCTTATATAATAGAACCTAAGAAAACGTGTGTTATTAAAAAAAAAAAAAACCATACAACCAATGTAATAACTTACCTTTTGTGCTATTGCACACAAGTTATTTTGGAGTTTTATTACAAAAAAAAAAACAAAAATGACTTATAACCAAATTTAATGATTACCATACATTATACAAGTGCACATTTATTTGCAAATGTATTAATATTTAAATTTATTAACAATATTAATAACTATGAATTACAAATATATAAATAAAAAAAGGTTAGAGAAAAAAATGCATAAAAAAGTTTTTATTTAAAAAAAAAAGCTCACTGTTTTACGTCTTCCTAGTGTTACTCTTAATGTCTTATGGAACAACCAAACTAATGCAAAACACGTACATACTTTACCAGTATCAACTTTTACTTCTAATTTTTGTTTTATGGAAAATTTTAAATTTCTTAAATTTTCTTTAAACGTGAGCATATCCTTATAACAAAAAAAAAAAAAAAACACTAACTAGAAATAATTGACGCTTTTACAATATGTCATTAAAGTAACAAGCATCCTTTGCATTTTATATATTTATCACACTGTATTCTTGTATTAGAAAATATTTTTCGTTTCTTTTTATACATATAACTTCTTCGCGAATCTCCAGAAATATACTATATGTCTTAATACATCAAAAAAAAAATAAAAACAAAACGAAAGAAACCAAAACCGCTGTAAAATTAAATGAAACAATATTGAAAAAAAACATGAAAACATGAAAAACAAAGAGAAAAAAAAAATAATAATAATCTCATTTACACCATAATTTTGAAGTGCGTGACTTATTTTATTAGTTAATTTTGAACCTTTTACAAAATCCCTATTTACATACAAAAAAGAAAAAAATATATATACATATACATATATTTATCGTGTAAGTCCATTTTACTAAATTAAATTTTGACAAACAAAATTATAATTAAAAACAAAAATTATGCAAAAAAAACCAACATTTATATTGTAAACAAATAAATGTGTATATATACAAATTTTACGTGTTATACAAACCTGTTCAATTTTGGATGATTGTTTAGACTAAAAAAAAAAAAAAAACCAAAAAAAAATGTAATAATAATAACAATTTGAATTCACAACTTTAGGTGAGACAATACAAATGCAAATAAAACAAATTACACTAATACACACATAAACATACAAAGAACAATTGAAATTTTCAAATCAATTTTTTTTTAAATATGTAGTCTTAAAAAAATACACAAACTCCAAAAATTTAGAACTGTATTTTTAACAATTAAGCAATGAGATCAAATTTTATGCCGCACTAATGCAGTTTTCCGTAAGTACGAGTACATACATACATAATTAAAAACATTATTTTTCGTGTTTATTTAAGTTCTAAGTTTAGCAATTTTTCTATGTTTTCAGATGCGAGACGTTTTAAAATGATATAAAATGATAGGTCGTGGGCAGAGTCGGATTGGGACACACTAAAAGATACATTTAAGATAATAAGGTATGTATATTTCTCAAAATTTCAATATGATTTAACCTTCCGTCCTCACACTGGGGTGTGACATACTTACTTACTTAGATGGCGCTACAGTCCGGGGTGGACCTGGGCCTCTACCAACAAACCTCTCCAGCCAGCACGGTTACGAGCCAGCTGCTTCCAGTTGCGCACGCCAAGTTGGTTGAGGTCCCCCTCCACTTGTTTGTGCCACCTACCGCGAGGTCGTCCTCTACTGCGCCGTCCGTCCGGGGTGGATTCGAAGACTTTCTTGGCGGGAAGGTTGGGCTCCATCCGCTCTAAATGACCCAGCCATCTTAGTCGCTGTATGTGAACTCTTCTGGCTAAGTCGATGTCCTTGTACAGGCAGCATAGTTCGGCATTGTACCTTCTCCTCCACTCACCGTCTATGCAGGCGGGACCAAAGATCGCTCGAAGAACTTTTCTCTCGAAATAACCAAGGGCATCCTCATCCGGTTTTGTCAAAGCCCATGCCCCTGCGCCATACAGCAGGACTGGGATGATTAATGTCTTATAAAGAGTTATCTTAGTAGTTCGAGATAGGGCTTTGCTACTCAATTGCCGTTTTAGCCCATAGAAACAACGATTGGCAAGAGTAATTCTCCGTGTGATCTCCCTACTGATGTCATTTGCGGAGCTGACCATAGAGCCTAGGTAGACAAAATCCTTTACTACCTCAAAATTGTATCTGTCTATTGTGGCGTTCTGTCCAAGACGCCGATGTTGGGTGTCCTTTTTTGTAGACAGCATATATTTTGTTTTGCTTTCATTGACCGCTAGACCCATCTTTGCTGCCTCGATCTCAATACTCGTAAATGCCCCATTGACGGCCCGCTGAGTTCTTCCGATTATGTCAATGTCATCGGCATAAGCGAGTAGTTGTACAGACTTGAAGAAGATTGTACATCCGCGGTTGGCTTGTGAGTTTCGTACAATTCTCTCAAGTACTATGTTAAAGAGATCGCATGATAGCGCGTCACCTGGTTCGGTGATGTTCTTACCGACTTTGATGAAGCACCGAGAGTTCTCCATCGTCATTCTGCACAAACGGACGAGCTTGGCACGGATGCCAAGACTAGACATGGCACTGTATAACTCGTCTCTATACACGCTATCATAGGCAACTTTGAAATCGATGAAGAGGTGGTGCGTATCGATTTTATATTCATGGATTTTTCCAAGATCTGCCGTAGTGTGAATATTTGGTCAATGGTGGACTTTCCAAGCCTGAAACCGCACTGATAAGGACCTATCAGGCTGTTGACAATCGGTTTTAGGCGTTCGCATAGTACGGCAGACAGGATCTTATATGCGATATTTAGGAGACTTATACCTCTGTAGTTGGCGCAGTTCAGAGGGTCTCCTTTCTTCAGGATCGGCAAACGATGCTGAGGTTCCATTCATCGGGCATACTTTCGTCCGACCAGATTTAACAGATGAGCTGGTGCATGCTCCTTACCAACTCATCTCCTCCTGCCTTGAAAAGTTCAGCGGCAAGGCCGTCGGCTCCAGCAGCTTTGTTGGATTTGAGTTTAGATATCGCTATCCTCACTTCATTCTGATCGGGTTGACGGGAATCTTGACTGCCATCGTCACTGTTGAATGGCTCATTCTGCCTGAGAGCGGAATATTGGTCTTCATCGCCGTTTAACAGTCTGCAGAAGTGTTTCTTCCATATCCTCAGCACCAATTGCGATTCTACTACTATATTGCCATTTTCATCCCTGCAGGCTTCTGTCCTGGCTTTGAAGCCCTGGCACGTTCTTTTTAGCTTTTGGTTGGGGTGTGACATACCCCAATTATAAATGTAGAAAAACGATGTGTTTCTGTTGAATTAAATTTTAATTTGTTATTTATTTTTTTAAGACACCCAAATATGGTTCAATAATACACTCATTTAAAATAAAAAATATTAAAAAATCATAAAAAATTAGGTGATTGCACCAAAGGCAATCACAGACGCACTTGCAAATCTGAAGGTGGATACTTCGCTCGGAGTGTTGATCAATCAATTGCTAACACGCAGGATTATCAACACACAGCTGGGTGGAGCATCGGCCAGAAGACTTGCCTGCTGCGGAACCCTCCAAGGTGGTTTTTTGTCCCCCCTCCTGTGGAATCTTGTAGTGAATGAGCTACTAGTATACCTGGACAGGTCAGGCTGTAGAGTGATTGCCTATGCTGATGACATTGCGATTGCTGCGTCTGGCAAGCACCCAGACACTCTCAAGGAAATCCTCCAATATGCTCTCTCTCGGCTCTCTAGGTGGGCCTCCAATTGTGGATTGGGGGTTAACCCTCATAAAACGGAACTTGTTCTCTTCACAAGGAAATATAAAGTTCCCCACGTAGACCCTCCTATGATTAATGGCACCAGTCTCACCTTCACTGTTAATGCAAAATACATGGGTCTTATTCTAGACAGAAAACTGAACTGGAAAGCCAATCTACTAGAACGCGTAAGGAAAGCCAATGTAGCTCTCTATTCCTGTAAAAAGGCTATAGGTAGGAGCTGGGGTATGAAACCTGAAATCACTCGCTGGTTTTACGTGTCTGTTGTCAGGCCCATACTACTCTATGGCGTAATCGTTTGGTGGCCTGCCCTTGACAGAGCTGTTCATCTCTCTCAGGTAGCTAAAGTGCAACGATCCGCTTGCATGTGCATCAGTGGTGCACTAAGAACTAGATCCTTGGCATCACAATGGACCTTTACTGGTCTAAGTGTGTCTGCATCGTGGTGCAGACAGCCAATCTAACCTAACCTAACCTAGGTGTTCAATAAAAGTCAAATTTCTCAAAAGTTATATGTATATAGTATATATAAAAAAAAATACCACAAATGTTGTGCAAAATGATGTTATATAATAATGTAAAATATTACGCATTTTTTGTTGCAAACCATTGTTAGCGGAGTATTGAAATGCATGTACCAAAAACGAAATTTTATTAACTGCATTCGATACAATGCAGCGAGCGATGCTCTTCGTGCATTGGCTTTTGACATGCCACACACCCTTTTTTTGTTTTTCTATCTTTTTTTCTGTCACAGAAGTTGCATCTAACATATTTTTCTAAATTCGTGCTTCAAAATTGGTTGTCGTTTCATTTTGTGATTCACTGTAGAATACTCCTTCGATAATATGTTTCAAACCCCGTCTTAAACTTATTTTTTATGAATAAACAAACCTCACACTTGCAAAAATGAAGTAAAAACACTTAAACACCTTTATTCACAAACTGTAAAAAACACTTACATGAACTGCACACTGAAGTGTATGATACCCAATATAAAATGTTAAAGTAAAATTATATATTAAAAAAAAAATCAAATCGCTCAAAACCACCGCCTACTAATGCAAAAAATGTTGAATTGAATTTACATACGGATGCTATGGCTGACAAGAAAAAGTAATGGTAACGGCATTGTTTGAAATTTTGTGTGGAGTATCTCATACCCCAGTGGGAAGAGGGAAGGTTAAAATTCTAAAAACGTAGATTTTTACATTTATATGTAGTAAACACTTGATATTATAAACAAGGCCCCCCATCGCGTCTGACTGTCTGTCTGTGCGCGATTATATAGATTGATTCACGAGGTTTAGATGTTTAATTGATGAATGTTTTGTATAAGTTAACTAACTTATGACAATGAATATCGGTGAGGTCGAAAAAAAGCATTGTCGATGAGGAAATGTGGGTGCCGTGGCGCAAGTGGTTATTGTGTCGGATCACTGCGCGTAAGGTTCCAAGTTCGAATCCCAGAAAACACAAAACAAAATTTTTTCACGGTCCCACTTCTCGCTAACATCTGACAAACATCCGAGAGAATGTTTGGACTGTAGGTCTCTTCCATTCGTGTGAAAAATATAACGCACACAACACGAGTGGTTACGAGAAGCTAGGCCCAGGTACTTAAAGAGCTGTTGGACCAAATATATGGTATATATATTTTTTAGAACGTTTTTTCTAGAGATATAACGGATAGTGATTTCACTAAATACCGGATATTCGGTATATTCTTTGGCCGGATAGCCCGATATCCGACTGCTGAATATGCTGTCGAGAGCAGAATACATCACTGCATTCTAGTGCAAACACTGACCACGACACAATCAACAATTTGACACCCTACCAGTGGGATATAATCGGACAGTGAATATTATTATTATTATTATATATTTATTAAACATGTAATAAATTACAAGCTTACAATTCATTTAACGAGCTACTAGCTGCAAAGGCCTACCGCTCTATGATACTTAATTTAGCTTAATTTAATTTGGTTAATTATACTAGTATGCCTGTCTCTGTTAGAAACTCATTGATTCTTTCTAAGTTGGATTTGTTTGGGTTTTTTAATATTTCGATGACATCTTCTCCTTCCAGTATTTTGTTGATGAATGGTCTTATTCGGTTGCAGTGTTGTAGCAGGTGATAAAGATTTGCAGGGGTGTGGCAGGTAGCGCAGGTTGGTGGGGGCTCCTTCTTTAAAAGGTGGAGGTAAGTGGCTGAGGTGTGGCCTAGTCGCAGTCGAATGAATTTTCTAATTTTGGCTCTTGGAATGTTTGTGCGATAAGCAGGATGCGTTTTCGTGGGGTTGGTTTTTGTATAGCGGTGTTTGTATAGGCTCCAATCAGTTTGTTCGTCTGTGAAGATTCTGTTTTTAATTTATTTGATAAGATCAGCCTTGGTGTAAACATTGTACATGTACACTGGTGCTTTGTTTGCGAATTTAGCAGCTTCATCAGCCAGCTCGTTGCCTCGTATGCCTACGTGACCAGGAATCCACATCAGTTTTGTGGATTTAGAAGATTTGATCAATAAATTTCGGATGTTACTGATAAGATCTGTGTTGTTATTTGTGTTTGCGATAGCTTTTATAGTGGAGAGGCTATCTGTACATATCACCTGTTTCCTTCCCGATTTAATGGAAATCTGAAGAGCTACTAGGATGGCGAGTGCCTCTGCAGTGAAGATAGATGCGAACTGTGGGAGAATTCCAAGCTTTAGTGTGGTGCCATCGTCCAATGCTACAGCAAATGATAAATTGTCCAGGCTTTTGGATCCATCCGTGAATATAAAATTCCAATTTTTCGTTTTGAGATCAGCTGAAATACTCAAGAATAGCTTTCGGTATTCCTCGTTGTTTGTGTCGTTCTTCCCATATAATGATAGATCCATTATTAAACAATCAGCATCTATAAGCCATGGAGGTTGTGGAGCTATAGGGTTCATAAATATCCGTTTTGGTGGTTCGATGTCTTCATTGGATTTGAGAATGTTATAGATGGCGGAAGGAATTCTATTAATCCTTTTCCGTACCAGCGAGCGGTTAATTTCTTTGTTTATTATTGAATTGCTTGAAAAGATTAGTTTCGGATAGAGTTTCGAATAGCTCTTCAATAGTAGGGAGACCAGCTTCAGCCAAAATGTTTCTTATGGGGGTTGTAGGGAAGGCGCCAACGCTGCATCTTGCTGTCTGATGGTAAATTAGTTTTATGGTTTGAAGAGTTGTTTTTGGAGAGTTGCCATAGATGTAGGTACCGTAATCAATTTTACTTAGGATTATCAATCTAGTAATATTGCAAAGGGTGTTAATATGTACACTACTCTTTCTACACTCTACCAGTTCTGGGATTTCATGTATCTCGAAAGTTATATCATATGTTACCACATTAATAAGGTACATACAACCAAAAGAAACGGTACGAAGAACATCCAATTTATTGAGCATAAGGAATTCATTAACCGCTGAACTAAAGCATCGTTTCGACCTTGATGACAATCCAAACTACATAGTAGCAATTTTTCTAGACCCGAGATTCAAGGGAAGTTTCTTAGGCCCGATTCAAATCGAGAGAGTCCACAAGATACATATGTCAGTCGCTACGACGATGATTCCTCTAGCAGAGGTGAGAATCTCCCAGCAAAAAAAAAATTAAAGCGAAGGTTATATTACTGGCGATACGCATGCATCATTTTGGAAATGTTTTCATGAAGTGGCGAAAGACGGAAATAAGGTTTTCAAAAAAAATGATACTGCGACTAAGTTGGAACATTTTTTAAAAACATTCCGGATTGACCGGAATAGCGACCCTTACGCTTGGTGGTCAGTTACCCAATTTTAGCAAAATTTTTGAAAGGTCTATCAGGTCAAGTAGCAGCTTATATACGTACCGCAAGAGGCTGTTTTCTGAAGCTGGCATGTTATACGAAAATAAACGCAACCGTCTTTTACAGGTTAATGTCGAAAAACTTGTATTTATTCATCATGATCTACCATTAATTAACTATAAGTACTAATTTCGTAACTTATTTAAGTACTGTGAATAAAGAAAAATACCTTTTCAATGGACTTCTTAATTTTATGTTTTATTTTACCTATCCGGTTTTCGTCGAATACTGGTTCTCGGCCGGATAGAAAAAAAAAGTGGTCGGATAACGGATATTAACCATCCCTTTTTCTACAATTGTATCTGGTTCAATTGCCTTTTTCCAGCTGCACTCAAATTCGGATCATTTTTCCCATATTTAAGCACTTCGATTTGGTCAAAATTATGAAAACAATGCCGCGTGAGACAAAAGAAGCTCGCAATTACCCTAACTCACCTAAGTTAATACGTGATAAATTTCGCGTTGTTCCGCCTATATACTTTTTGTAATGTTATTGTATATTATTATCATTAGTATCTATGCAAACCTTAAGTAAATCTCCAAATATACCTATACTGTACTCTAATTGTACACCTTTTTTCTGTACTTTCAGATTTATCACAGTTTAACCCAAATATCGGCACTGATTGCAATTAGATTTGTTCTAATACTTAGATTCTGCTTCCATATACGTATAAGGAATATTATTTAGTTTTTTGACACAACATATATTTATATGATTATAAAATTTCTTAAAACTCATAGAATTCAGGTTTTTAAAGAAGAATGGAAAGATAGAAGAATCACGGGAGACTACATACAAAACCTTCTCCAAGAGGATAGTTTGCAAATAATTTGTGCGTTTTTAAAACACCACTACCTATAGTATAGTAACATTTTTGAATGAAATATTTTTTTTTCTAGTCCATGAACCAAATATACTATATTATATTTAAATGAATATATTCAATAAATACTATCACTACTATATGTATATAGTGTGTTTACATAGCCATGTATGCACTATATACCTATAGGCATATAATGTTTAGTTAAAATTTAAGACAAAAATATTTTGGAGATAAACTTACAATTTTACCAAGGCAATTAGAATTATATGAAGCAGAAGTAAATGTACTCGAATATACAAAAAAATAAAAAATAAAATGAAAATAAAACATGTTTATAAATGCATACATTTATATACATACTTTTGCATGTATATTAATGAATACATAGATAAGTGAATGCTAAATTTTATTATAACGAATTTCATAAATACATACATAATAGTGTTTTAAAATAAATGAATTAAGAAAAAAAAAAAAAAAAAACTAACAACTAATTGAAAGCAATGGTCCTCTACCTAAGTATATAGATATAGATAAATCAATAGTTTATGTTAAATAAACAAAAAAACAAAAACAATTCTATATATATATGTATTACTTAAATGAATTATTATACAATTAAGGCCTAAATTTCAATTAAAGTTTTTTTCTGAACTGTATTAACTATAACTATATAAATATATACAAAGCATATATACATCTGTATATGTTTTTTGACATGTATACACATTATGTTTAATAACTATGAACTATCATATTATTATTGTTTTTTTAAATAATATAATAAAAAAAGAGTAGTAATAGATACAATACAAATCCCTGTTTCAACGAAAGCGCAATGAAAACTACAAACAACATATATACCTACTAATAAAAAAAATTATATACTATATATAGCCATCAAATTAATATTTATAAGGATTGAAAAATAAGAGTAACTAAAACAAAACTGATAACTAAAACACACAAAGTAAAGAAAAAAAAAAAAAAACACTTCAAAATTTTCAAAATTATGAAACCAATTTGATTAGCTTAAGGAAAAAAAAACGTAATTAACACATATTTATCTATATATATATAAAAAACAATTATATACATATTTAAATTTAAAAAAAAAACAAATAAAACAACAAATGAAAGCTTTGAATTTAGAACAGAGGTCACTTATTTTTTATATAAAGATATTTAAATTTTGCCATTTGTTTTTTCATTTAAACTATTTTATTTATTATATTCTTATTACACGACGACAATGTTTTTGCTTTTCTATTGCATACAATATTTATATATATGTGTACACAATGACACAAATTATATAAAAAAAAAGTGAAATATTAATTCTGCAGCAAACTCAACACTGTTTCAATTAGAAAAGAGAACAAGGAATAAATAAATTTAAAAAAAAAAATAACAAAAAATCGAGAAATGAATAGAGAGAAAACCGTAAATGACAAAAGCAATAATATATATACAACATATAATTTTATTATTTTTATTTTTAACCTTCGTTGAGTATAATTTTTTTTACTGAAAGAAAGAAACTGTATTATAAATTGTTACAAATGTGTATAAAAAAAAATAATGTTGAGAAAAAATGAGATAATACAATCATTGTAGGTGAATTAATTTTTAATTAAATGGTTGTGAGATATTTTCTAATTTTATTTCTATATAAGTGAAACTTTGTTAGATTTGAATATCCCTGTCATTTATTAAATGGAAAAAATAAATAATTTGTAATTGTATAATGCATTAGACGTGTTAAGCAGATTTAGATAGGTGCTTTTTACATGTGCGTATGTTTTTTTTAAAGAAACAAAATTTTGTATTTTTTGTGTAAGGTTATATTTTCGTAAGTTTTCTCTTGTTTTCGAGTTAGATTGTCAATCATGAACTATCGTCGTATATTAAGGAAACAAAGATATGAGAATAAGAATATAAACGGATTCTTTGAAATTGATTCTAGGGAAAATATATATTTTTTTTTTAATTTATAAATCGTGCTGTTACTTTATATTTAAGCAAGCATTAATTTTTTGTTGTATAATTAGCTAACCTGTTGGAAGGTAGGTGGCAGATACAAGTTCTCTGCCGTTAAACTCAATATAACGCGTATGTTTTTTTTGTAAGCTCATATGCTTCTGTAGAAGTACATGGATTCTGGCACTTCTCCTACAACGAACGTCTTGAGCTTAGGGTGGTCCGCAAAATCTGGCTGCTCGTCCGCCAGTCCGACTGTATATATAGCTGACTGGAACCTAAAAGACTAAGCAGATTTACTTCAAACTTGAATCTATACCATATGTATTTTAGATCTATGGGGTTGCAATTCGAGGATAAATCGAAATTTTCATTATAACCTCAAAATTAACGGGACTTCACTAAAGCTGATTTTGAAAAATTGCAATTTTCTTGAAAACGATTCTAACGATTTTATTCAAATTGCATGTTTGGTTTTTGCCAAAAAGGATACATGACAGTACTTTACTTTTGATCATTTTCTTTTTTGTAAACCTTTCAAAGCCTTTTTCTGAGTTGATTTGGGTCCAAAATAGTATCTAGTCTCTAGTCTAGTATATGGAGGATGGATGTGGTCTTTTTTTTTTAACAATTCGGAAGATAATGTCAGCAGAAAAGAAAAACAGACCAGGTTTCTATGGTGCACTGACTGTATAGGATGGAGGGATTGATAGAAACTTGACTGGAAGGCTGCTTGTCGACGCGATGTGAATTACGGTCATTTCGAGCAGAAAGGAGCTTATTAATTATATTTCTATTTCGTAGAATTTTGTTTGTGAAAAAGGAACGAAAGGGTTAACTCTTTGCAGTCGATAGGGCTGTATTTATGTTTTCTCGGCACTATTAGAATCAAAGTAATATTGTAACGTTAATATTATGCCTCTTTTGATAAGGTGGCCGTTATTTTCATTGTGTTATAACTAATACATATATTCTTTATTGTAATGACAACCGTTATTTGGCAATATCTTCCTGAAGAGTGGTTTGAAAGACTCCTTTATGGCAAAAGCCTTTCTTAGACACGTGACAGTAAAAAGACATTGTAGAGTTGGCTAGGAATGTTGTTATGTACTCAATGGTGTAGATTAAGCGCTTGACGTTGTGATGATTTTCGCATTTACACTGCCGATTTCATTGCCATGTTAAAATTAAAAAAAAAATATCCAGAAAGAGGATGCGTTGTATATTGCTGATGCGTTATGTAGAATCCTATGTGTTTTGCAAAAAGGCTCGTTCACTTTCGATGGATTTCCACTTTACTATTAGCGATAAACGCCATAACGCCATTGTCGGGATAGGAAACACTTCACTGGAGTACTCAGACGCAACTGATTCTTTGTTTTACCAGACAGCAAAACCCCGGTATACTATTTTTTTTATAGAATTTCCTTGTCTTCTAAAAGAGCCAAGCAGCACTTCAATGATGAGGAACTTACAATACCAGCACAGCACTCACCACATCGGCACCGAAAATCTGCTACCTGATACGAGCAAAGGCGGGACACTTGCAGAGAAAATGTTCCCCAGTGTCACCGTCTTTGCCACAACCGTCGCAGACTGTAGTGTCACTTAAGCCTAGCACATTAAGATGCTAGGCGAAAGCGAAATGGTCTGTCAAAACACCAATAAGTTGTCTTTTCTGCTGAGAGGCAGCAAGAATGCCACTGATTTCTTACAGACGTCCGGGGCATTCACACGATCGTGTGTGCTCGTGAGAAACCCAATCGTCTATGGAAGCCCTAACCGAGGACACAGTGAGAACCAATCCAATTGTTCAGGTTCTGAGAAAACCTCTAAAATGATAACATAATAAACCATAACTGAGATGATAATACCCCTTTTTGTAACTCCAAGTTCTGAGTTGGTCGCCCTCTTTAGCAGCATCTGGTTGATCCAGTGACTTGGGCCGAATTTATTGAGCGGTTGTTATGCTTCCGATTTGATGTGCCTTCTAGTACATGAAGATGAACTCACAGTTATACTGATGCGTTCGGTATAGAGTATATTCTATAGTCCAAGGCGACTACTTTATTTCCTCATAAGACAACCTAAAGAGTTCACCTTCCTTTTGCAATTGTTAAACATAGTCGCAGATGGCATTAAATGGAGATGAGAGCGGACTTAACAAGATGTTTGACTATAGATTTTCTTCCAAGACAATTACTTAGATATTTATTCTTTTGAATTAAGTCTAATAAAAAAGAAGGATGTGTTCCCTTTAATTCAGTGTAAAATGTAATCAATGAGTAACAGCACTTTTTGCAACATAATTCTCTTCTTTTATGGACAAAGGTATATATTTTTATTTGAATAATACAACACAATTTAATAAATATGTATATAAATATGCGTGTACCTATGATTTTTGTAGGTATTAAAAAACAAAAAAAAAGTATTTATATTTAATATTTGCATTTATTGAATATTGAATATTTATGTATATTCATGCGTGTGCCCTCCTATATATTTTGCTCATATATTTGTATACCTTTAATAAAAAAAATAAAAAAAATATATATATATACATATATATAAAAATCATGAAAAAAAAACATTTCTAAACGTTGCCTATATATTTAATCATAGTGAAAAAAGAAAAATAAATTAAACAAATTTTTTTTGAAGAATAGAAGAGAAAAAATTTAACCAAACAAAAGGAATATTTATATACAATCAGGTATAAGTAAATCAAAATTTTCATATTATCTTTTATTTAAAAAAAAAATTATACACATGTTTACACACATACATCTTTTTAAACACACAAATTAAACAACAACACACTCTTAGCATAGCTTGTTTTTGTTTAACTCTTAAACATTGTTACGTTATTAAAATAAATAAACATTTTTTTTATATATACAATAACGTAAGTTAAACAATTCATAATTATATGTGTATATCGCTTCTGACAATAAGCTTTGGCCACTTAACTTTTTTCTTTTAGTTTATAGTTAAAATTTTTAATTTTTACAAAGTTTAAGAAAAACAAAACACATCACGTGCAATAATTTTGTTTTTTTTTCAAAACTTTTTAGGCTGTATACAAAATGAACCAATAATATAAAAAGAAAAACAACAACAAGCAAATATCTTTACCGCCACATATAGCTAACATTTGTTTATATACATATATATATTTTTAAATTGTATAAAAAAAATTACATAAAGTATTAGAGACTTTTTCCAACGCTGCAACCAAACTTGTTTCATTTTATAAAAAAAGCAAATATATGTATACATATAAATACAAATTACGTGAAGCATTTTTTGGTGAGCAACAGTGTACGATAAACTGCGTTCAATATTAAATATATAAAAAAAAATAAAAAATTACTGTCTTTACAAATAACAGGATTAACGCGTTTTTAACATATCAATACTAATAGTAGTATTCTGAGTATTTTTAGTCCCTGATCAAAACAAAAAAAAAAAAAAAAAAATTAAATAAAAAAAACAAAAAAAAAAAAAAATAGGTATTTTATTCTATATTTTTAAGACAATTTTAATGCTTGACGTTTTCAAGGCATTAACAAAATTTTAACTGAACATGAAAACCAACTGATTAAATGGAAAATTTTATTGATTATATATAATATACAATAAAAAAATTGCATATATACATTTAGAAAGACATATGTATATTTACATGTACATGTATATTTAAGTATTGATCAATATATATACATATAAAACTATACAAAATGATGTTCTTGAGCTGTTGCATATAAATGTAGTTGTTTATTGTATTTGTAAAGAAAAAAAAAAAAAAAAAACTTAAAACTTAACAACATCCAGAACTATATATAAAACAAAACATTTGCTAAAAGTAATAATAAAAATAAAAACAAGTAAAATTTATATTGTCTTAATAAATTCAACAAAAAAAAAAAAAGTAAAGAAAACGAAATAAAAATTTTACTGTGTCTTAGTCCATGTTGTAACGAATTTAATAAGAAAAAAATAAAAATAAAAAAGTTTTATTTATAAATTATTTACATGAATATTTTCAAAATGCTTATTAGTTTCCCCATTTAATAAAAAAAAAAAAAAAATATAAATATATATATTTTATGAAAACACAACATCCTATGGTTTCCAATCAAAGAAATGAATTTACAGAAAAAACTAAAGTGAACATGTATAGCAATTCAGGATACTTATTCGTATTCATTTAAATAAAATACACGAGTTGAAAGCTATTCAAAACTTTGGATGCACTAAATTTAATTTTTATTTTATAGTTCGTACTTGTTTTGATTTATTGACCTTTATTATTTCGTTAACGATAGCATTAATGTTGGTAAAAAAAAAAATAATGTAAAAGTAAATTGTATATTGTTCCATATGATGATAATAAAATGGCATTAATCAAATAAATTATTCTGGCGGTTTTTATGTACAAGTACTTTTTGATTTGAAACTAAGTATTTACTTTACTTTTACTTTAGATTGAGCAAGAGTTTTGGTTGGATCAAGAAACTACGAACATTCGTTTGCAGTCAGCCCAAGTTGTCTCTTTTCACACCACGGTACACGTACGGATCGAGTAGAGTTCATCATTGTATCTCCTCCAGATCAGTTATTCATTTTACTATCTAATTTGTACAAAATTTCATGCCTCTGTGCCATGGAGTAGGTCTGTGATGATCAGGGTCATATACAGAATAACCTTAGTTCACCCCGATTACCGTTGACGTTATTTGCCTTTTGCCGATTGTCGTCTTATTCCTCAGGTGTACCACGAATTCATTTTCATGACTTTCAATGTGAAAGAGTTGAAATATTATTCTACACGACAAACAAAATTGCTAAGTAACATTTAATGGTCAGCAAATCGTAGCTATGAATAAAACGACAATCTTCGAAAAGCGAAAAACGACAACGGTAATCGGGGTGATTGTATCCGATTCCTGAATAAGACCCAAGAAGAGCTATCACCTGTTTATGGATTTCAGGGGCCTTATTTTGTATTGCGTTTCTATAGCAAATGTATACAAACTCAATTTGCAAGTAATTTAAGTGACGTTTGATAGATGTTTTGACAATCTAACTTTCGGAAATTTTTGATTTTGAGTTGGATGCACTTACACCCAATCCGAGAACTATACAAAATACCAATTCATTTTAGAATCGGATTGCATTTCCGAATGGCAATCCGAATCCGAAAGCAGTACAAAATAAGGCCCCAGAACTGCATGGATAGGGATGTTCTCTTACTTACTTACTTACTTAGGTGGCGCTACAGTTCGGAGTGAACCTGGGTCTCAACCAACAAGCTCGGTCTTTAACTAATTGCCTCCAGTTGCGCACTCCAAGTTGGTCGAGGTCCTTTTGAACTTGTGCGCGCCACCTATGGTGAGGAGGTCCACTACTGTCGTCCATCGGTGTTAGATTCGAAAACTCTTAAGGCCGGAGCGTTGGTGTCCATTCGCTCTACATGCCCTAGCCATCTCAGACGTCCAATACGTTTTTTTGACTAGGTCGATGTCGCTGTACAGCTCGTATAGTTCGTTATTGAATCTTCTCCTCCAAAACCCATCAACGCAAACGGGACCGAAAATCTTACGAAGAATTTTTCTCTCGAAGCGACCAAGGATATCTTCATCCTATATTAATAAAGTCCATATTTCAGCGCCGTAAAGCAGGACTGGGATGATCAGAGTCTTGTACAGTTTTCTTAATTGTTCGAGATAGGGCTTTACTGTTGAATTGTATTATAAGAATTGTATCTTCGCTTGATTCCTGGGCTGATGTTGTTTTTAGAGTTTATAGCAGAGCTAAGGTAGACAAAGTCCCTTACTACCTCAAAGTTATAGCTGCCCACTATGACGTTCTGTCCAATTCGTCGGTGTTGATTGTCCCTTCTTCTTGACAGCATATACTTGGTTTTGCCTCGTTTATCGCTAAACCCATTTTGGTCGCTTCTGCTTCAATGCTTGCAAACGCATCGGTGACAGCCCGCTAAGTTCTTGCAATTATGTCAATATCGTCGGCGTATGCAAGCTGTTGTACAGACTTTCGATAGATTGTACCTCTGGTGTTGGCTTGTGAGCTCCGCAAAATCTATTCAAGTGCAATATTAAAGAAGCCACGTGACAGAGCGTCACTTTGTTTAAAACCATTTTTGACATCAAAGGTCTCGGTGAGGTTATTATCGACTTTGATGGAGCAGAGAGCGTTCTTCGCCGTCATCCTGCACAGATGGACAGGCTTGGCAGGGATGTCAAATCTAGACATGGCTCTAAAAAGCTCTTCTCTATAGATGCTGACATAGGCGGCCTTGAAATCGATAAAGATTGTGAGTATCGATTTGGAATTCTTGGGTTTTCTCCCGAATCTGCCGAAGTGAAAAGATATGATCGATGATGGACTTTCCTGGCCTGAAACCGCAATCAGGCTGTTGATGATAGGTTTCAGGCGTTCACAGAATATCGCAGAAAAGATTTTGTATGCGATGGGTCTCCATTCTTGTGGATCGGGCAAACGATGCTGAGATTCCATTCAACAGGCATACCACCTTGATCAAAAAGTTCCCGGAATAAAAACCGTGTGGCGCTCCCATCGTTCCGATTTGAGTTCTGTTTTCTTTGTTAAGTTGGTACATCTGTTGTTAATATTCCCTCTATCTTAGCGTCATAGCTTGACATTTGCAAAAGTTACGTAGCCAAGAGTACATCTATCTCTGTGTGTGTTGGCGATTTTTTACCAGACCCGAATTGTGGGCAGAAGACTCGTGGATTTTGCACCATGATAACGCACCGTCGCACAGTGCCATCATTATTCCTAATTTTTTGACGAGAAATGCAACAAATACCATCCAGAATTCACCTGATTTGGCTCCCTGTGACTTCTTTCTGTTCAATCGAGTTAAAAAACCATTACGGGGAACGCGTTTCAGCAGCCGAGAGGAAGTAATGGAAAAATCGCAGGAAGCACTGATGGACATACCGAAAACCGAATATAAAAAATGTTTCGAAGATTGGATCAAGCGCTGGCATAAGGGTGTTGCAGTCGATGGGGATTACTTTGAAGGGGACAATATAGATTTAGATGAATAAACTTGTATTTTTAATTTTCTGAATAAATTCCGGGAACTTTTTGATCAAGGTACACTCGTCTGACCAAATCTTAGAGATGAGTTGGTGTATGCACTTTACCAATTCATCACCAGCCGCCTTGAATAGTTTGGCCGGCAAGGCGTCAGGTCCAGCAGCCTTATTGGATTTTAGCTTGGAAATTGCTATCTCACTTCGTTTGGGTCAGGTGGGCGGAAATTTTGACTATCATCGTCTATGTTGAATGGTTCATTCTGCCTGCCAGCGGGATGTTGGTCTTCGTTGCCGTTATATAATCTGCAGAAGTAGTTTTTTCCATATTCTCAGCACTGACGGTAATTCTAGTACGAGGTTTCCATTTTCATCTCTACAGGTTTCAATACGGGTATTACTTCTACTCGTGGGACCAAAATTTATTTTCCAAATAAAAAACCAGATCTTGAGGCCGGACCTCAACAAAAAAAAAACCGGAAACAGCCGACATCGTCGGCAGCTCAAAAAGCACTACACGTGTGGAAGAGCATTTGCAGAATCTCTGCATCGACGATTCCGTCAGCGAGTGCTCCGTGCTGTCGGATGAACTGAGCAGCGCCACACCCACGTGCAGTTCAGCTCCTCCATCTCTTCCCAAGCTCACTGACCAAGAGAGGAAGTCGCTAAGTCGTGAGACTAAAGCGGCTTTCCGCATCCTTGACCGACTAGGCAAAAAGACGGAAAAGGAGTGGAGTCAGCAGGAGCGGGAATCCCACGTCTGGGCAACTGACATTGCCCGACAGTTCAGCGAGCTAATGAAGCTAAAGCCTCTGCGGCACTTCGCTACCCGTGGGCAACGCCACCCAACCACCCGTGGCACACGCCACCCTTCCACCCGTGGCTCACGCCAGTCCTCCACCCGGGGCACTCGCCAACCCACGAATCAGAGAGTGAATCCCTCTCCTCGAAAGTATCGCTCCCACGCTAACGACACACCGAGTCGATCTGGTTTACCAAACCAAGCTGGGGGCCAGTCCGTAGTCGCGATAGACTCTGCGCCCAAGAGACGCAGGTCTGTAGACGAGGAGTCCAACGCCTCGAAGAAGACAAAGAGCTCAGTGAGCTCCAAACCCTTCTCCGAGACGGTCAAGGACAGCCTCGTCGTCGCGATAGTGGACCTGTCTGACGAAGAAGGGAGGATCTCCTACAACAAGTGGAGGCTCATTGAAGGCAGAGTGATGAACTGCCTTTACGAGCGTATTTTGACTCATCCCAACTCTCCACCCACCTTTCAAGACGCTGGCTGGCATCAAGGCTTTGTCAAGCTGATCGCATGCGACGATCAGAACTCGGTCGACTTCATCGCCGCTGCCATTAGCAGCATAGGTGAAATCTGGCCAGGAGCCAAGCTCAAGGCGGTGGAACGGAGCCAAATCCCCCACAGGCCGAAAGCAAGGATCTGGGTTCCGCTCGAACCGCCCGAGCCAGCAAAAGTCCTTAGCCTGATTGCCTATCAGAATCCGGACCTACTAGTCAAAGACTGGAAGGCATTTGAGGAGCCATCGAGCTCTAAAAAGACGGATAATGACACCAAGAGATCTGGCCGCTCGCTAGTCATCTCTCTAACTGCCGAATCAGTACCTCTACTCCGCGCGAAGGAGTTCAAGATCCGTTGTGGTCTGAAGGTAATTGAAGTAAGGCTTTTCACGGCGGACCGAAATAGCATCGCAGGTCCCTCTAACTTGGCGACTTCCGCCCTCCCCCGCGTTGTAGTCCCTGATGATGAACCATCATCCCCCGATGACCTAAACGCTACCGTCGTGGAGAGGTCCGTATCAGCTCATAATGATGCTAAAACTGATACAGATTAATCTCCACCATTCTCCTTAGCATCCGCTAACCTGCTACTTCGCCTCAGTGAACGAGGCTTCGACATTGCCCTGATCCAAGAACCTTGGATAAAGATGACACCGTCATAGGATTGGGGGCCCCAGGATATACGCTGTACCACGCGAAGGATGTAGGTAGAACCCGAGCTTGCATTCTCGCTAAAAATTCCTTAAACTTAACTTTTCTTCCCTACCATAGCACAAGAGACCTAGCAGTAACACTGCTCAAATCAAAAAACACCACCATCTGGCTGGCATCAGGATACCTACCCTACGAAGACCCCGAGTCTGCTCCATCCAAGGAAGTGGAAGAAGTGGTAGATGAAGCAAGGAGGAGAAGAGAAGCCATCATATTGGGGTGCGATACCAACGCGCACCGTGATCTATGGGGAAGTACCGACACTAACCCTCGAGGTAGGTCTATTTTCGAGTATTTAGTAGGCACCGACCTAGTAGTTTGCAACAGAGGAAATAGTCCCACTTTTATTACTAAGACCCGGCAAGAGGTGCTTGACGTCACCTTTGCTTCCCAATGTATCTACCCTGCAATTTCCAACTGGACTGTATCTGACAGTCATTCGTTTTCCGATCACCGCTATCTGGAGTACGAACTGGAAATTTGTCATAGTACCGCATCCTTGGTATTCCGCAATCGACGGAAAACCGACTGGTGCTTTCACAATAAATCCCTCTCTGCTAAACTATCCAATCAAGTGTACACTACACCAACAGACGAGCTAAACACCGTTCTAACGTCTGCACTTAATACAGCTTTCATCGAATCCTGTCCAATCACAAGAAGAAAGGTGGGCAATCGTCCCCCATGGTGGAATGCAGAACTTAACAGTCTTCGCTGCATAAGCAGGAAGCAATTCAATAAAGCCAAACGAACAAGGCTACCACTGGACTGGGAGATCTACAAAGAAAGTCTGAAGAACTTCAAAATAGAGGTTCGGAAAGCTAGACGCAGATCCTGGCGCGGTTTTTGTCAGAGTATTGACAACACGTCTCAATCCTCTAGACTGCGAAAAGTCCTCTCCAAAACACCAACTATACCTAGTGTCCTCATGAATCCCAATGGATCCTGGGCGGAATCGGACGAAGCATCGCTCAACCTGCTCATGGACACTCACTTCCCCGGCTGCACGCCTACCCCCAACGATGATCGCGCCCTGGTAAATGCTGCACGCCCACAGGCACCTCCTCATCTTATCAGCGAAGATAAGCTGAAATGGGCAGTAAACAGTTTCGAACCATTCAATGTATGGCAGTATCTCTCCTGTATACTGAAAGCTTGTCTTGAGCTCGGAACAACACCAACTGCCTGGACCGAGGTAAGAGTGGTCTTTATACCTAAAGCAGGCAAGACATCGCACACCCTCCCAAAGGACCTTAGACCTATTAGTCTAACATCCTTCCTTCTCAAGATTCTAGAAAGAATCCTGGATCTACACATCAAGGCCACTATTGATAGCACCCTGCTATCCACGTCACAGCACGCCTACCAAAAAGGTAAGTCTGTCGAAAAGGCTTTGCACTCCATCATTCACCCTATCGAAAAATCACTCTCAACCAAAGAGTTCACCCTAGTGTCATTTCTAGACATAGAGGGCGCCTTCAACAACGTTGAAACAAATTCGATTACCAGTGCCTTACGTGGGCTCAACATCTGCGAACACATCTGTTGTCTCATTGAACACTTTCCAAAGAACAGGGTAATAACAGCATCCTTCGGAAGTAGTACTGTCAAGCGTCATGCACATCGAGGCACCCCTCAAGGGGGTGTACTGTCCCCACTATTGTGGAACTTGGTGCTCAACGAGGCCCTTCTAAAGATCGAAAAAACTGGATGCAATGTTATTGCCTATGCAGATGATGTAGCCATTCTCACAACAGGCAAATACCCGCAGACGCTGGCCGATGTCATGCAGTCTGCTCTCAATGAACTGCTCAGATGGACCGATAAATGCGGCCTCTCCGTTAACTCGACGAAGACCGAGCTGGTTCTATTCACAAGAAAACACAATCTACCTGACTTCACTCCGCCCAAGATAAGGGGATCCACCCTCAAGCTTTCAAATAGTGCTAGCTATTTAGGCCTAAAGCTTGACCGCAAGCTAATTTGGAAGGAGAATGTCGTCGAACGGGCCAGGAAATCGCTGGCCGCTCTATACATCTGCAAGAAAGCAGTAGGTTCCACCTGTGGCCTTAAACCAAGCATCATGCACTGGCTATACACGTCGGTCATTAAACCGATTCTCATGTACGGAGTATTGGTATGGTGGCCCGCCTTGGAGAAGAAATCCAACCTATCCATAATGGAAAAAACTCAGCGAGTTGCATGTCTCAGTATTACCGGTGCACTGAGAACTTCTCCCACAGCGGCGCTCCAAACCATGCTCCACCTGCTTCCGATTGACATCGTCAGTAAACAATTGGCTGTCAGCTCGGCAATAAGACTGAGAGGCTCCAGGCAGTGGAAGGAGCAACACACGGGACATGCCAATATACTTTCGATGCACCGTCATCTTCCCAATTCCACTGACCATCTGCCCACTGAATATGATTTTGACAAGTGCTACACGCACTCGATACCGGACAGAAGTGAGTGGACGCAAAGCTATGTCCTTTACAACGAATCGCTGTCAATCTTCACGGATGGGTCCAAAACCAAGGACGGAGTCGGTGCCGGAATTTTCTCGGAAGATCTGGACATACACCTCTCCTTTAACCTTCCAGACTACTGCAGCGTTTTTCAAGCCGAAATCACCGCAGTTCGCAAAGCTGCTGACTGGCTGGCGGCTAGAACACTATCAACACCTGATATTGTTATTTATGTCGACAGTCAGGCAGCCATCAAATCCCTCGCATCCAGCACTACGAGATCTAAGGCAGTGAAAGACTGTCGCATATCTCTTAACGAGATAGCTGGTCAGTACAACCTCACCCTTTGCTGGGTACCAGGTCACTGTGACAAACCGGGGAATTGTGCAGCCGACGAACTAGCACGACAAGGCTCCTCTGGTACATATAGCATAAGCATCACCGACATCGAAGCGCCAGCGTCTTATGTTAAGTACCTCATTCAAATTGATGCCGAGAAAGTAGCCAATCATCGATGGCAACATCTAGACCAATGTCATACCGCCAGACAGCTCTGGCCGATACTCAATAAATCCAGGTCCATCGGACTCTTGAAGCACAAGAGAGGAACCCTCTCAAAAATAACAAATGTCCTCACTGGACACTGCGTCATAGGAAGACATGCCCAGAGATTAGGTATCCCTCATAACGACTTCTGCAGAAGCTGCAGAGATGAAGAGGAAGAAGAGACCATCAGTCATCTCCTGTGCGCCTGTCCTGCGCTCGCCAACATCAGGAAGGCCACTCTGGGTGAATACTTCTACAATGATCTTAATGATCTCGGCAACGCCTGCACGGCTAAAATTCTCGACTTCATTCAACGAAGCAGATGGTTCCAAGAGTAAGAGGGTGACCCATCCGCCTTACACATCGGCAGTACAATGGACCTACTTTCTGGTTTAAGTACATCCTCATCGAGGGCCGATCCTAACCTAACCTAACCTATTACTTCTTTGACACGTTCTTTTTACATTTTGGTAAAACTTCCGTACAATGTTCCTGGAGTATAAGCTCTCAATATTCTCGATCGCGCGCTTCTCGTGAGCTCGCTTTATATGCCTCTTGTTTTGCTGCATGCGCTCGCCGACATTCTCCACTCCGCCGCGGTGGTGGGCGGGCGAGACCCAGCTCATCTATCGCGGCGTTTCTGATGGCATGTTGGCATCATTGCCACTGGTCTTCGGCACTTGATGCTGGCGGCATAGTGGTGATTGAGAGATTTCGGGATACGCGTTCAGCGAAAACTCCAGAGGTTTCTTGCTATTGTAGCTTTTCGACGTTAATTTTTCTCACAGTGATTCTTCTTTGTTGCTCAGCTTGTAATATCCGCATTCGTACCTTGGCTATAACGAGGTAATGATTCGAGTCTATGTTGGCTGCTCGGAAGGTCCGGATATCCAGAATACTGGAGGCATGTCTTGCATCGATCGCAATATGATCAACTTGGTTGATCGTTACATGGTCATTGGACCGCCATGTCTGTTTATGAATATTGAGATGAGGAATGCTTGCTATGGTAACATTTCGCTCCACAGCGAAACCAATTAGCCTTAGTCTGCTATCAGACGTGTTGTCGCGTAAGCTATGCTTACCGACTGCCCTACCAAAGACGTCTTGTTTTCCTATTTTGGCGTTAAAATCACCCAATACGATTTTAACGTCGTATTTAGGACATTGTTCGTATGTTTTGTCCAGGAGCTCGTAGAAACAATCTCTGGTGGCAGAGTCCTTTTCTTCCATGGTGGCATGAACACACATTAGGCTTATGTTAGCGAATTTAGCCTTGATCCGGATAGTCATAATACGCTGGCTTACGTGTCGGAAACTTAAGACTTCTTGCCTAAGTCTGCCGCGTATAACAAATCCGCATCCGAATAAGCGTCGCCTGTTGCCTCTGCAGCAATAACCGTAGTAGATGTCACAGTTTTTCATCCTCTTTTTGCCCGGCCCATCCCATCGCACTTCCTGGATGGCGGTAATATCTGCTTCATAGCAGTCTAGGGCCTCTGATAATTGTTTGGCTGCACGTGGTTTGTAAAGGGACAGAACAAAACATACACAAGCCTGTTTTTGATCTACATTCAAAATTCTTGGACCCATTAAGCTGATTTCTCCAAATACTCCAGGTGATGATTTAATATTCGTGATACATCCATGCCATTCAAGCCCAGTTCATCAGCTATCATTTCTTATGTCGTTCTGGGATCTTCGTCAATTTTGGCCTTCATCAGAGCCACATTTGTATCGTCGGTCGAGGATTTGGGCCGACCTTCACGAGATTTGCCCTCTACACAAAAATGGCCAGTCTGGAATCGTCGAAACCACTTTGAAACAGTAACAAGAAATAGAGAGTTATTTCATTTGTATTTTGGCATTCGTGCAAAATTTTCATTGATGTGAGTTGACGTCGAAATCCGATCCGAAGAAATTAGCAAAACGAATTTATTCTTGTGTTGGCGGTGGACCTTCAGCGGGTCTTACGTCACTTGTTTTACGTTTTTGCCTCTCCATTTCTACCTATTAATCCGAAATTTAGAAATAAATCGTTGGATTATAACAATTTTAGATTAGGAACTTAGTTTTTCCAAAAACCAATAAATTGACATCAATTAAGCGTACTTTTGTTAGTTCCTACGCAGATTTGGAATTAGAAAAATATTCGCGTATATATGCGCCTCACGTCAGTTATTTCAGCGGCTAACGAAGACTGAAAAGGTGATTGAAGGCCAAAGCTGCACCTAGAAGTTTATCATAAAACCAACCTGTCCTTTGATCAAGACCCCGTTGAGTGTAACAACAAAAAACATGCTTAAATTTATTACTAATGGCTGATATACATTTATATATAAAAGAAACTTAAGCTAGACTTCCATATTTATACACTGATATTAGAGACTGACGATATTCTAAGCATATGTCTCCCATTGTGCGCTTGCTTAGTTTGCCTCATAATTATAAGCATCATCAGAGTCATCATCGCTAGAGAAATCTCTTCTTCGTTTCCGTTCTTTTCGCTTGTTCCTTCGTTTGCCCTTGACCTTAATTGATTCTACTTCAACTTCATTTTGTTCGTCTTCTTCATCTTCGTCAACATCAGCTTGGGCGTCATCACCGTCCTCAAGCTCCTCTATACGCTGGCTTGCTGCAACTGGTAACTCAGCAACTTCTTCTTCATTATTCTTTTCATCATCACTGCCAGCGGTTGTCTTATTCTTTTGTGATTTAACTAAGTCGCATAGATATTTATATCGAAGAAGGCATTCTTCTTTGGTTTTTTCAGGCACACAATTGGCTATTTTCTGCCAACGATCCGAGTTAGCCGCCTTACGATACTTGACTATGGCAGATTCTAAGGCGCGCTGTTGTTCCTGTGACCAGTTGGTTTCGGGAATAAGAATTGTTTTGTCTACTACTTTCTTGACCTTCTCCTTTTTCACTGCCGAATCTTGGATAATAGTTTCGGCTACACTGTCTGTTTGCCCAGGAATTCGATAACCGTTTTCCTTCATTTTAGCTGCCATGAAGGTGACTTCTTGCACTGAACGATTCATTGTCTCTGCGATGGTTTCCCATCGACTGCTGGCACCACCAGGGTACTTTTTAACGAGACGGATCAACTCAGCTAGATCTTCGTCTGTCCAGAAGCCACCACTAAGAGGTGTCGACTACAAGAGAGAAAGTGTTAGTCTAATGATCTAAAGCTTTGAGGGTGTAGTTACCTTCTGTGAAACCGGTTTCATGGCATCGGTTTCATTAAATTCTTTTGCTTGAATCTGGGAATAGCCAGCTAGCTCGGCATCGGTTTTTTCCGGAGCCTTTGTGGCCTGTCTACGCTTACGGATGTTCTCCTTCTTCTCCTTGCGAGCTCGGGCCATCTCCTCGATTTCCTCTTCGATCTCTTGTTGCCGTTTAATTTCTTCAGCTTCCCTAGAATGAAACGTAACACATTACGATTCTTTGAGATTGATTTAATTATTTATGCACTGCTTAATGCAGAAATCTTGGATTTTAACCAAGTTAGGCAAATGCGAAATGACTCGTTAATAAAACGTCTTTCATTTGGCAACCAAACAAAGAAAATTTTATCCTCCGCCTATAAACACAGTTGATAACTACAAGTTAAGGAGTTTACCCATTTTGAAATACAGGAATACCTTGATTTATGTCGTTTTCAGGACCGAGAAAATGCGACGTAAATCGAAAATAAAATTATCCAATACGCGTACAGTCCATATGGATTGAAAAATACTTACTCCGAATGATACTGTGCACGAAATCGGTGAGATGTGCATCTCGGTTAAATAAGAATGACGAAAGAGCGAATTCTATGAGAAAATTATGTGCCAAGGAACGACGTAAATTGAAATTGTAGCGACGTTAATCGAAACTGGGAAGTAAAAAACCGGACAACGTAAATCTAGACGACGTAAATCGAGGTATCTCTGTAAATATAATCATACTACTAGATGACATCTTGCTGGGTATCCGCCGAAGATCAACAAAAAAAATTTCAAACTCTAATTTGAGAGACAAATTGCCGCTCCAAAAATCTTCCATCGAATAAGCGGGAACTGCTGTTTTTTTTTAAATATATTTGCAAGATGTGAATTCTTAAGAAGCTAAGTGTCGATGACTACATTGGCTCGGACACAGACTAAGTAGTGCTTGAAACGACAAGAAAAGTATGTAAAAGCGTCGTTTTAAGGACCAGATTATTCTATATATTATTAGTATTAGGACCGACGACGATGGAGACTGCGATGCCCAAAATGTAAGAAAGTATTTGAACTAAGATTTTCGACAGCAAGCGATAACATTTGGAGAGAAGATTACACATGATCTGGAGTGTATAATCACTCCCTTACAGCACGAAATTTAAGAGATACTTTTCCTTACTCTGATTTAGGCCACGTAATGAGTTGTTGTTTTGGGCCATCTGTACTTTTTAGCGGAACTGAACTTCCGGTAGGTTAAGGGACCATCGATGGGCAGACTCTAGCAATCTTTTGCAATTGTAGCCTCTGGGTGTTAAATTTTATCACAGTGCTTGTTTGATGTTGCAGTTTAGTTTTTGACAGCAGTACGGTAGTTGTACGAGTCAATGTTGGTCGCTCGGAAATTGCGATACTAAAGAAATACCTTGCACCCATCGCAATGTGATCAATCTGTTTGGCATGTATAGCGCCAGGTCCATTTACGAAAATCCTGATGCGAGAATAGTTTGCTATCTACAGGGATCATATGCCCGATGCAAAGTGCAAAGTGTTTTCAATTTGTTGCAGATAAAAAAAAAAGAAAAAAAAAAACACCGGCTGACGCTGCTGTCAAAGCCCTAGATTCGACGATCGCATCCTACTGGTAAGACAATTCCGGGACGAACTCAACTGCTTAGTAAGGTTTGCGTCGCACTCCCCTGGGTCTCAGGACACAGCGACATACCTACATAGATGCATCCGAACCAGCTGATTAGCTGACCAAGAGTGGATTAACCCTTGACAAACCACTGATAAAACAAGTCCATATTCTTATAGAATATATTCTCACTTCTTAGAATTGACCAGTGGACGATGAATGGGCAAACTAATCGCCTCATATCTCGGAAGACAATACAACTAAAACAAACGAGTTTCTAAACAGAGCTACTAATAACATCGCCAGAATAGTAGCCATTACTCTTTTATTGAAATTATTTTCCCTGACTTTCCATAACCAAATTGGTAGTTTTCCTTGCCCTAATAACCCCAGAAATATTGAGTGTTGCAAATCGGGGGGAATGATCGAAATAATATTCACAAAAACAGTGGATTCTTTCAAAATCTGTTTTTGCCCAAGGAGGTGAACACCTTGAACTCTTCCGGGCTCCTCCACAAAAAAAAGAGAACGACTCAGGTACGCCAACGCAGAGCTTACAAAATCTGGAATACTGTAATATGTTTGCGCCTAAAAAGAGGATCTGAGACAGGTTACCGAGGTTTACCGAGACAGAGTTAAGAACAACCGCTGTCCCTGCCGTCTCAGAAGTGAATTGAATACGATAAGATGCAGCCAAATTCTCTTTTTCGGTCATGCATTAGTTTTTTTCTTATAATGTACGCGTACTACATTTAAGATGTTTTACACAGTGCGGAAAGGATAAAGACAGAAACAAAGATTGGTGTAGTAGTTTAAAACTCATATATTATGTTTTAGAACAACTCCGGTGGTGGGGTCCAAATAACTGGGGAGATTTGTTTTGTTTTTATCTTTGCTTCAAATTCATGATGAAGTGCTAGCTTTACCTCCTAGTGGTGGTCCTCGGGCAACTATACAGATAAACGTGTAAGCTGAAATTGCAAATGCGAGTTGTCAAGGACCTTAATTCCAGACTAGGTAGTAACATGCGATACTGAAAATCGCCCGCTACAGAAACCGACATTACGCCTCGAATAAGGAATGATCACATGTTGACGACTTTTGGCTATTGTACCCGGACAAAGATAGGTTGATGGAATGTAAAGACGCTCCTCGACTCGGGAAAGAAGGACCTCACAATGCCAGATTCTTCCAACTGGAATAATTTAAGTTTGAAAACCAAACTAAGACTGTTCCGCTCCAACGTGCTATTATATGAATGCATCACGCGGAGCATTACTATCACGGGAAAGCTGCAAATGTTTGTTAACAGGTGCCTGCGCAATATCTTAAGGATTTTTTGGCCCAACTGTATCTCTAACGAATACCTCCACCAGAGAACGAGTTAGGAAGCCATAGGCAAAACCATCCAACAACGGAAGTGTCAATGGAATGGTCACACGCTTCTAAAAGGCTCAGTTATATAGCTAACTATGCTATGCAATGGAATCATTTAACTCAGGATGGCTAAATACGAAGCGGAGAACTTGGCGCAGAACATTCGAGGAGGCACGGCAGTTTGAAAAAAAGTTGACAAGAGCTGAGACTCATAGCCAGAAACCGCACATGATGACGCGTAGGCGTAGTAGATGCCCTAAGGCCCAAAATGGTATACAGGACATAAGTAAACTTAAGCAAGCCATTGATTGAATAACTGATCATTTTCTTAAACTTCACAGAGGAGCTGAGACATATAGCCAGTAGCCACACACAATGGCGCATACGAGTGGTAGATGCCCCAAGATTCACAAGGAGACATAAGACCTAAGTAGCACAAAACTAAACGCACAATACAATATACAACTATCGGGTTGATTGTCATTCAGCGACTGGGGAGGTTCTCGAAGATATACTCACATCCTTCGCTTCTCTTGAGCTGCTTTCTTTAGTTCGTTTGCCTTCAAGAAGCCCGACTTTATTGTCGACGGTAGATTCCAGAAAAACATCGGTATTTGAAAAGGCAGTGTGTTCTATGGAAAGAAGGGATTGTAAGACGACATTGACGAACGACTTCACCTTACCAGTATAGATGGGGCAGGTATTTCATTTAGAATAGCATCCAGGTCCAGATTCTTGTTTTTCTTTTGTAGCTTCTTCAGCTTGGACCCTATCACCTGCTCCGCTGTATATTTCTTCTCCAGATACGCCGCCCATGAGAACAAGTACTGTCCAATGGAAATGATGACGAAAATGATCAGCGAACCCTCGTAAAGTCCCACTTTGCGCATTCGCCGGTAGTAGTACAGCGCAGACTTCCAGTTTGGCAGGCCTTCCTTCAAGACTTTATCGTACTTTTCCCTCTTGGAGGGATCCTTCAGCACTTCATATACCGATACCAGGTTCCTGAATTGAATGTTAGCGTCTTCGGCATCACTCTTGTCGGGATGAATCACAATTGAGAGGTTCCGGAAGGCACGTTTTATTTCTTGACCTGTTGCGTCCTAAGAGAGACGGCAAATTGGTTGAATCGTTTGGTATGTCTATCGTGATCAGTGTCAAGACAAAGGCATACCTGGGAGATTCCCATGAGCTCGTAGAAGTTTCGATTTATCTCCTCGACCAAATCGAAGATCTCCAGCTCCTCTTTGTCCCATGCATGCGCACTGGAGAGGAGACTCAAGAGCAAGAGGTATTTAATGTTGAATTTCATTTCTATTTTCCTAGACTCACATGGGCACCGAGGTCGAGCAAGAAGTTTTTAAGTGGAAAATCCACGGATGGACACGAAAAGAATGGCAAACTGTCAACGTCACATCGCCGACAACAAAAAACTTGACGTTTATCTTTTGGCGTTGCCAGATCGAATTGGTACTGCTTCAGAATAGCGCATGCTTCAGCGAAGAAAATTGACTCGTCCAGTAGAGTAAACTGTTCAAATTCTAACCAAGCTCTAGGCATGTTTTATTGGAAAGTGTATAGCCAGCTCTCAAACGCCCATACTCACTTTTCATTCTTAATATCAAAGTCAGTAGTGGTTACATTCAATGACAATGGATGTCAAAAAACTCATCTGTTTCCTCTTACGTCCAACATTTCGATGACCTATGGTGCGCAAATATTGTATTATAAAAAAATATTAAATAAATACTGTTCATATTTGATATATTTGCCATTCTCGACATCCTTAGTTCTGAATTTGGAAATAAGAAAAAAAAAATATAACCAGTTTGACGTTTTGAAGAAGTTCATGACATGCTTGCATTTTTTTTTTTTACTCTTTTTTTAAATGGTAGCCATGTTTTTTTTTTAGAGATTTACTGTACTCGCTCTTAAAATCTCCAAAAAGTGCATGTACTCACTTTTAACTTACTTCTTGAAGTAGAAGCATCTGAACTTTAGGTGGTGCTAAATTTTATCCATGGCAACAACCTTTAAGAAACAAAGCGGAGAAAAAGTATAGTCAAAAAAACTATTTTGTTGCGTCAAGGTTGTTATCATATGTAGTTTAACCGAAGGCAATCAATTTTGATGAACAAAGCACCTACGACTGAGATTGAGATTGAAATTAATTCGCCGTACTCATGGGGTAAGTTACAGGTATTTTATGTATGAATGAATGATGAACAAACCATCGATGGTAGCCAACCAATCCAATAGAAAAGTCCGATTGGGGCTGATGATTGTTATATTGAACCATTCAGAATCATTTTTGAAACCAATATTTGAACGATTTGGTTTTCAAATTTGACAAACATTTTCAACTCTATCGTATTAGGTAGGCAAATAGGCGCGTAGTTGTTCTCATATATATATATAATAAACAATTAAATAAAATTACAAACAATGTATTTCAACCAATCAGCTAATTCAAAGGCTTTTTTTGAAAATGGGAAATATCAACGAACATATCCTACTATCAGTGCAAATCATTGGCGGTTACCAACCTTTTAATCGAATAGTTGTCAACAACCCGATTCAGCACCATCTAAGATTCGAGTTTCTCAAAACCTTATGTTCACTTTTGAATACTGATAATTATTTCCACTTTTTGTTTTGTTGTTGCTTTGTGTGGAAAATTTTACTGAACTGACTATACGCTTTCCAGTAAAACACGCCTTAAATTACTTTTAATTGGTGTGTTTTCGTGAGAACTATGCAAAGCAAAGTGAAAGCTTCTCCGTGAACGATTCTAAGTCAATCTGGTTAAAAACTTTTTTAATTGTTTGAAGATTGGTGATTGAATTGAAATTGAAGTAAAAAGTATGAAAAAGTTGTGCTTAAATGTATGAAATACTACCGAATCATTCCAGTTGAATGAAAAAGCTTTTCTCAGGGAAAAAGCTCTTCCCATCCATCCCAACTCATTTTCGACTGAGAAAAAAAATTTAAAGTCGTTCCAAGTCACTTTGTGTTGTTGTACTCCGTATTGAATCTTACTTCACTGAGAAGCGACGTTTCCCCAAAACGCACCAATTGTTACAACAATAAACTAAATGATTCGTTAAAGGTGTATTCCCAAAAAAATTAAAAGAATCAGTTATAATTCATATACTTAAAGAAAACAAAAACAAAAACTATGATAAATCCAGGGGGCTAACTATGCACTTCGCCGCGAATCGCATAATTTGCTATTCATTCCGTTCGCCTTGCGGCGTTGATGGCAACTATGCACAACGATCGCTTGGAATATCGACTTTCCAAAAGATTTCCATATTTCTTGTCATATTTTCACAAACATTTTCATTCATCTGTCAAAGTGTCATGGAAAGAATATACTTTGTTTCAAAATTTTGCTAAAACACCAGTGGGTAATTAAAACAATATTTTCATAAGTGCTTACTTAAATAAATATTTATTTTTCTGCCCTAAATGCAATAAAAGTATCAGAAATCTTTCTTTTTCGCTGTTTTTTTTTTTATATATTTCCACTTTCAGTTAAAAATCCACCGCCAACAACCCTTGCGCCATCAACATATCTATCGCATATGAGGTCGATCGAATGACGTTCGCATTTACATAGTTGCGCGAATGTAGTAGAGAGAAGTGCGATAGTGTTCGCCATTGAATCGCGTAGTACCAAAATGCGATTTCGCATGAAAATGCGCTTCGCGGCGAAGTGCATAATTAGCCTCCAGGCTACCGTTTGTTGAAAAAATACTTGAAAAAGTCGCTTACGACCAATGGCATAGATATTTATTAAATATTGTGTTATTAACTCATTAGCCGTGTTTTATTATCTGATCTGATCCAGATCAGATCACACGAGGAAAATAAAACGACCTGGATCTGGATCAACGAACAATTTTTGTTGTATCTTGTGGTGTAGTTATAGTTTCCGCATAGAACTTCTTTCAAAATAGGGTTTATTTCGTGCTGAAATTGTGCTTAACTCTTGTCATATGCATCCGGAACAACGTTTATTTCTTCCGGCGTACAACTTGTTATTGTTTTCGTTCAATTAGTTATTTAAAAGTAGGAATTATTTTTTCCCCTCCTTTCCATTAGAATTTCACAGCTGAGTTCATTTAAGCGGAGTTGCCATGCGATTTATTTTCTCTTATAAAATTCAGAAAATATGCGATCTTTTTCTTTTACTTTATGTTTTGTCGATCCTAATTAATTCAAATGGTATATATTCACTTAATTATTATTAATTTGAAATCATTAGGAGTAACTGGGATAAGAATTTACTTTCAGATACGCTTTTATGTGCATAATTCCAATGCAAAGAAAACATAGAAATCATAGAATAATATTAAGGCCGGTGATTACCAAGCGCTCTTAAATCGATTTTAATTTTATGAAGCTCTTAAGGTCCATTCACAGCTCAGCGAACTGCGAATGCCCAAACTGCGAATAAACTGTTTTTAGCTTATTTATAAGCCCGCCATGGGCTATTTTACTATTCCAAAAGAACGAACCTTAATTTATCTATCGATTAATATAAAAAAGTTAAATTGTAATTAGTTTCTGCGAAGAAATTAACAATTCGCCGATTTTTCCGCGAATAAGCGAATGATGTTTGCGAACTGTCAACTTTTATTCACATTCCACACATGTAGGACGCAATCCACATTCCCGCGACCAAAACATTCGCGAGAGTTTAACCTCGCAATTCTTTTGTATTGTTCTTGGTGGGTTAGATGGTGGTTGAATTTATTGAAAGAATGTAAGATATTATCCTCTGAATAAAACCTGCGCTATGTATTTATGCATTTTTCACGTTTAGGCAATTAGTTACAAAATGAATGACAACTGAAATTCGCGAATTAGCGCGACCAGATAAAAAAGTAGCTGTGAAAGAAATGTCAAAATTTGGGAATATTCGCTTATTCGCATTCGCAGGTCGCTGAGCTGTGAATCAACCTTTAGTTTTAAATTTTTGATACGTATTCACCAAGCACTAATAGGATTGTGTCCATGCTAATTCGAATATGCGAAAAATTAGTTTTCGGATTTCCAAAAGCGTTCTAAAATGAGCTTCCGAACTCTCTTTCGAACTGGGAGAAATGCCAATGAAAAAGAAAACATTGTATTTTCCTGATTTTAGTCAGAATTAATCACGGCACATTTTATTTTTTATTTGGTTGGCAGTTCTTTTGACGGAAATGCTAGAGGCATTAAATTCGTCGGCATTTCTTCTTTTGCATTTCGCCAATGCAGCTTGTCCTTTGTTTGGTCTGAGTGACAGTTCACAGCTGATTTCGAAAGCTTTCGAAATTCCTAAGTTATGAGCACTAATAACTTAAGAGTGGTTGGGACCACTCATAAGTCTTATGAGCGCTAATAAATCTGCCCTATTATTGGTTGGTGAATAGGTTTATGAAGCTCTTAGTTTAAGATTGGTCGATGAATACCGGCCTAAGAGTGCAGAAAGTATTTCATATTTTAATCTGGGAACATGGGTTTTGACAATTGTCGACAAAAGTGCAGCCTAACAAGGAATAGGTGAACTAAATTTCAGATCACGAAAATAGATCCAAATGAAAAGCAAGATTTCGTATTGTTATTGTAATGCATACATACCAATGATCTGATCTGGATCATGGGTGATAATAAAACACGGCTATTATTTAATTAGTCTGGCTGCGGCACAGAGCATTTTTGTGAAAAGTCTTTGAATTGGTTGGTTGTGACTTTAGAAGAAGAAAGGCACGCGAGGGATCAAATAATTGCAGCATTATTAGATTTCCAAACGGCTTTTGAGATGGTTGATAGGAAACTGCTTGTAGAAAAACTAAGCGAGTATGGTATTATGGACAATGAACTTAATTGGTTTCGGTCCTATTCGAATTAAAGGTCTCAATGGACTTAAATCAATAACTCTATGTCTGAAAGCGAAGAAACCACTCTCGGTGTACCACAGGGTACAATACCTGGTCCACTTTTACTTCATTTCACTACGCCCTTTTGTTTGTGTGTGGTAAGGATCTAGAATTGATAAGTCAATATACAGTGAATGACCTAAGTGAACTTTGTAAATGGTTGGACAAAAAAAAAAAAAAACAAAACATTCAGCGCTTGCAGAATTCACTGCAAATTTGAAAATGAATAATGAACAAATTAAACAACTACAAACAATGAATATCTTGGTGTGGTTCTATATTGGGAATAAATATCTAAAATTATCCGGTTTTTAAGAAGACTACGTAAAAATGTATCTATCATTTGCGCTAAAAACATTTTTTTGATACATATTGTACATGCATACATTTTAAATGGCCTGCTAATCCTTCCTCCTAACCCACAATCGGACCCTCCATCCTTCTCGATCCTTCGCCATTGACTCCAACTCATCAGGAGAAATACCTAGACGGCTCCGGGAGAGATGTCGGACTTGATCCAACCATTTATTTCTAGGTCTACCGGAGAGTCGCCTACCTGATGGCGCGGCGATCATAGCATGTCTTGGAAGCCGGTCTGGGTAGCTGGGTACCTGCTCGACATTGAGCGCCTCGCGTACTCTGATAGTGTTGCGCACTCGATCCCTACAAGTTATTCCAGCAATACAGCGAAGGAACCTCATTTTGGCAGCTTATATCCGCGATCGACAGAATAACTTTCGGTCACTACCCAAATTTCATGACCATAGGTAAGAGATGGAAAATACACCGAGTTGAAAACCGATAATTTAGCTTGAACACTAAGTTCTTTTCCAGGGCGACTTAAAAGAGATATACCCCTGTAGTTGGCGCAATCTCTTTTGATTTGATCCCTTATTTAGCATTTCGCTATTTGTTAAGAAATAACTACATATATTATTATAACTATTATTACTTATCTTGTTAATTGTAGTTTTTCTAATGAAAGGAACTAACATTCTCTTAAATACATTAAAGTTTCGTTTATTTTTTAATTCATTTGCTAGTGTATTAAAGAGGTTCAACTCCTTGTATTATTACAATATTTTGAGATCAAGTGTGAATATAATTGGTGTGAATCTATTGCACCTTAGAATACACCTCATACCTCTATTTTAAAATGTCTGCAGTCTATCCTTCAACTGATTCGGGCTCAAGAACAAAATTGTTGAGCAATATTGGAAATGAGGCTTTATCATCACATTATATTGTTACGCGAGCGCACAAGCCGACGAAGAAACATAAACCACCGAGAAGCCCTGAGAAACATCTCGTAGCTGTCAACCTGAAGGTACCAGAACTTTCCAGATTCTTGGCGGATGGAATTCCAGCGGCGAATTGGAAAGTTGGTAATTTGTCGGGAAAGCCAGAGCCAAATATAAAAGGAGGTTATCAAAAGCCCAGCGACGAGTTTTGTTTTGGTCAGCGTTGACAGCCGACATTAGAGACGCGCAGATTATAAGCCTAAAGAAAAAAAATGTACTAGATTTTATTTTTTTTGTTAAAGTAAATTTAGTTAAAAAAAACATTTTATTGAAATAAATAAGAAATTAAAAAAACCCTCTCGGGAACCAGAATAATTCTGTTCTTTTTGTCACCACCGTCCGTCGCAGCTTTGGAAGTGTTCGGCTTGATCGGCGAATTTTGTAACAATATATTTTTATAGCACTATTTATCGATAATATACCTCTAATTCTTCCAAAAAAAAGAAAAAATTTGTTTGCTATTTGTTTTGCAAATATAGTTTATATACACATCAAATTGTAATTGTTGATCAATAATAATAATCACTCCTAAATAATATTTAATTTCATTCACTTTTTCAATAACTTCCCGATTTATAACAATGTGTTTTTTTGAAGCTCCAAGAACTGATTCTTGCGGTACCCCCAATTTAGCTGGCAAAAGGCTTGACGTGTACCCAGCGATTTTCGTTCTTTGTGATCTGTTCGAAAGATAACTTCTAAACCACTCCAGCTCCACCCCTTTTACTCCGTATTTCAATAGTTTTTTTTATAAAAATTCCTCTATCTATCGCCTCGGACACCCTACATATACAGCACCATTATAAAACCCCATTTCGAGTTTTACTCAACTATCTCACATACAGGCAACCGTCATCAGGTACATAATTCAAAACAAGGCAATGAGAATCATCCGGAGGCGCTGTTTCTATACGCCAGTTCAATGGATGCTTTCGCGATGGCTATATATCAAGCAGAGGATCACCTACAACGTTACATTTTCGTTTTTAAATTGAAACATGCGTGGGCCTGAGCATCTTTTCACAAATTTAAGTTATGTAGAAGATTTTCAGATTTGAGATCGAACACTAATTTCAGATTTCAATTGTACAGAGACGTAAGAACACTCTACATGGCTATATTGAAGGAACTAAAATTTTTTTACGAATTGCCAAATAAAATAAAAAATGAACCTGATTTTCGAATTAAAAAAAAAAACTTATTAACTATATTAAATCAAATGTTGAAGTTTTATTATTAGAGACCGCCAGAGTCTTTGCTGAACGCATATCTGCCAACATGGTATCAGAACGCCGCAACTGATGTGCTAGGGTTCGCCCGACCAACACCGCGAAACCCCTGGTTTGACAATAAAAGCCGGCAAGTGTTTGTAGCAAAACAAGAGGCATATAAAGCGACTCTGCAATGGAAGATGAGAGCTGCTCGTGAGCTATACGAGCAAAAGAGACAGGAAGAACATCCGCTCCTCCAAAAGAAAAAGAAAGAGCATGAAAAGCGCGCGATTGAGAATATTAAGAGATTATACTCCAGGAACAATGTACGGAAGTTTTGCCAAAAGATAAAATGAATGTGTCAGAGAAGCAAAAGCCGTACAGAAACGTGTAGATATGAAAATGGAAACATTGAATTAGTATAACAGTCCGTGCTAAGAATATGCAAGAACTACTTCTGCAGACTGCATAACGGCGACGAAGACCAACATCGCGCTGTCAGACAGAATGAACCATTCAACATACACGACGATAGTCAACATTTCTATCCAGCTGACTGACCAAAGCGAAGTGAAGAAACCAATATCCAAGCTGAAATCCAACAAGGCTTCTGGACCTGACGGCTTGCCAGTCGAACTTTTCAAGACAGCTGCTGATGAAAGCATACACCAACTGATCTCTATGATTTGGTCAGACGAGTGTATGCCTGAGAAATGGAATCTCAGCATTATTTGCCCGATCCAAAATAAAGAAGACCCCCTCAACTGCGCCAATTATAGAGGCATCAGTCTCCTCAACATAGCATACAAGATCTTTTCCGCGATATTGTGTGAACGCCTGAAACCTTTTATCAGCAGCCCGATTGGCTCCTATCAGTGCGGTTTCAGGCCAGGAAAGTCCCCCATCGATCAAATCTTCACACTTCGACAGATCCTGGAGAAAACTCAAGAAGTTCAAATCGATACTCATCATCTCTTTATCGAGTTCAATGCCACCTATGACAGCATCTATAGGGAAGAGCTATGTAGAGTCATGTCTAGTTTTGACATCGTCTGTGCAGGGTGACGACGAAGAACGCTCGCTGCTCTATCAAAGTTGATAATGACATCACTAATATCGTAATTGAATGGATTGTATGGAACTCACAAGCCAACACCAGAGGCACACTCTTTCAAAAGTCCGTACAACTGCCTGCATACTCCGACGATATTGACATTATTAGAAGAATGCAACGGACTGTCACTGGTGCATTTCCAAGCATTGAAGTAGGTAGAAGCATCCAAAATGGGTTTAGCGATAAACGAGGGCAAAATCAAGTATATGTTGTCAGCAAGAACAATCAACAGAAACCAATTGGACATAACGTCACAGTTGGTAGCTACAACCTCGAGGGACTTTGTCTACCTTGGCTCTGCTATAAATTCTGAAAACGACATTAGCACAAAAATCAAGCGAATAATAATTCTTGCCAATCTCTGTTTTTTTTTCGGGCTAATAAGGTAATTCAGCAGTAACGCCCTATCTCGAACAACTAAGGAGACTCTATATAAGACCCTGATCATCCCAGTCCTGCTATACGGCGCTGAAATATGGAATTTATGGAAAGCGGGACAAGATATCCTTGGCCACTTCGGGAGAAAAATTGTTCGTAAGATATTTAGTTCCGTTCGCGTTGACAGGTTTTGGAGGAAAAGATTCAATGACGAACTATACGAGCTGTACAGCGTCATCTACCTAGTCAAAAAAATTACATATTGGACGTCTGAGATAGCTGGGACATATAGAGCGAATAGCTATTAACGCTCCGGCCCTCAGAGTCTTCACATCTACCCCAGAAGGACGACGCAGTTGAGCTCCTTCTCGCCGTAGGTGATGCGCACAAATTCAAGGGGACATTTACCAACTTTGAGTGTGCAACTGGAGGCAATTAGCTAAAGACCGAGTTAAATGGAGAGGCTTCTTGGTTGAGGCACAGGTTCACCCGGAACTGTAGCACCATCTAAGTAATTGATAATAGAAAAATGATAGCGATTCCATTACCAATTATCTAAATAAAAATGGTAAACCAGTACTTTTATATGTTACAATATACCTACAAGTAAATCTTGAATGTGGTATACGTATGACAGTGAAGTGATGTCGTCATATTATGAGTTAAAAAAAAAGTTTCTATTCCCCCTCAAAAGAAACACTTAATGCGAACATTTACCTTAAAAGCCCTCATTTCATTCATCTTTCATAAGCACGCAACACATAAGGCCTTGTGCTCATTGAAGACCTTGACCACCCATCAAACACATTTTTGAGAATCATCAGTGTTTCAAAGGATGCATACGCCAGTGTAAAGCATCATTTGAATTGGACGTCTAGGACGATGTGTGCGTCAGATCTTTTTGTTATGAGAGCAACATTCGTAATAATATTATAAATACGACAGAGAGACAGGATGTAGAGCATGCTCTCAATAAGGTTAGGGCATGCGCTTTTCAATAGGAGGGGTATATCTTAACGAACCATGCCTCTGTGTTATAAATTGACACTCTTTGTTGTTATTTAAAGTAGCTCTATAATTGAAAGATGACACATTACAATGTGAAAGTGCGCAGGACTTTTACCTGAGAGTTGGAAGAACACGAAATAAAGAAAGGTCTTGAACTGAAAATTATTCGTCGAGTCTTTGAACAGTGTTACCTATTGTGATTAGTTAAATGCTCATACTCGTAAGATTTATGGCAGCAGCAGATGATGTCGTTTGAAATAATTTTTGAGAATAGTTATGTATACATACTACATAGATTCAGAGTGCATAGTAAGGGTAAGGTAGTTCCAAGGAATGTAACTTAAACCCTTTGGTTTCGAATACTCAGCGTGTTTCAGAATAAGAAATGCTTATGCACACTAGGTGGTCAAACGGTTCTTCATCCGATTATATGAAAACATAAAGCCTTAACTTAGCCTAGGCCTACCAATTCGTACTCTCTATCTCCACATTGGTGACCGCTGGGTGTCTAGTATCTTGTTCAGAGATTAATCAAGCAACCCCTTTGGAAGATCTAGGGGGCAGCAGGCGAGAGGGAGAAGAATGCTTTCTCACTAGAGCACTTCTTCTTGTTTCAGGCGGCAACGGACAAACTCCCTACATCTACAGTTCCAGTTAGGTTGGTAGTGAACACCTTGCGCGAGCTGCTTCGACATATTCGGACCACAGGTCGGTAATGAGAAGAAGCCCTTAATGGGCCAGCGAAAAGATAATTCTTTTTCCAGCTGATGTCTTTACAAAGTGCTGACGTGATTGTAAATCAGTAAGTGGTAGTAGTAGTAGTAGTAGTAGTAGCAGTAAAGTAAATTTTATTAGTAAACTTCATATTCAATTTTTTTACAATAATTTACAATAAAAGACTTTGGCCATTGCCGTCAGCCGAAGAAAAGGGAGAACTAGACTAAAGTTATATACATATGTAGTGATTTAAAAAGCTTCGTTCATTATTTGCTGCCGGTGTTTTAATGCAGCTTTAAGATAGCTAGCCAGCACGCTCCATTCCTCACCATCTAGAGTTCTGATGAATTCAGCCATTGATAGCCCCTCTTTACCCCATTAAGCTCATCTGATCTCTTTCAGTATTGGGTAAGCTCCAATAAAATGGAAAACGTCTTCTATTGTTCGAAGGTTGCATAGGCTGCATTCATCATTCTCGTCGCTTATATGAGGCCTGAAGTTCAGCCGAAGTAGTTCGCCTCTCGCCTGAAAGATATTAGAGATTACATCCACGTTGAACCGATCGTGAAAATAATTGTTCGCAACCAGATCATGGTTGAGTAAAGGATACGTACACCTGGTCTCACTTTGTTGCGGCTTCCAATCTAAACTTCGCACGCGTTGACTCTTCAATATTGGATAACAGCTCGTTCAGAGAACGTCGCCAAGTTTCTGCTTATAGTTCGTTATTATATAATATTATGCATATTATGTTCGCTGCATAGCCTCGACCATTCGTTAAAGAATTGCAGCTTCCGCTGTACCAAATATTTTGCGGTAGTTTGGGAGAAAATGCGATCTTAATGTAAAGATATAGAGAGGAGATAAATCAGTTTCAAGGTGCAACATGTATGTCTGTGTGTTTTCGGGTAATCTAAAGATTTTTTTAAAGAAATATCTTAAAGTTTTTCAACCTCTTCGTACTCGAATATACCCCAAACTTGTGCAGCATAGCACATGATTGACCTCATAGCCGCTTCGAAAACCTTAAATTTGCTGCTCGATAGAACGTTTTTCCTACCAAGGAATCTCCGCCGACTGCAATATATTGCCTTTTTCGCCTCCTTTAGTTTTTCTCCCAGGTGAGCCTTGAATAATTGAACCGAATAATATTCGGTGGTAAATTTTATTCGCAATAATATCTCGAAATTTTTGAGTAACTTAATCTTTACTTTAAATAGTATCACAGTTTGGGAACGGCCAGGGCTAGGGTCACAATCAACATTCTTCTCAAGCCAAAGTGATCCTTCTTTAGTTTTCAGTTTTGTACACCAATTTGGTTGATGTCTCATTTCAGCTGCGCGCAGAACCTTGGAGTGACCTTCCTTTGCCGCCCTCTAATGTGAATTGGCAAGCTTTCTGGGCTGAAGCGGGTTAGGTGGCAGATTCAAACTTTTTTGACTAAGTCGCGTGCCAAATAATTCATTCAAAACACCCAAAACAACTTCACTCGCCTTTGATAAAGTTCATGTTTCTGCGACATAGAGCAGAACTGAAAGATTGAAAGTCTTATATAAAATCTAAATAGCTGTTCGTGTGAAGGCTTTGCCTTTTTAACACACTGATCTCTGCACTGGTGCCGTTTTGGTAGCTTACAGCCTTTCCTATATGGAAGAAGACGTGAGCTACTTCAAAATGTTAGCTGTTTATTGGGATATTTAGTCCTTGTCCTTGATATTGATTGTCATTTCTTGATGATAACCACTAAACCCTTTAACATCGCTTTCATCTCTTGGATTTAAAGTAACGTGAGAAATTCGTAGAGGAGGTATCAAATTCGTTACATAGAACAGTCTACGGGTGCTTAAGTCAGAATCTAGGAAATCTTAATTATTTTCGGGACGAGCATAAAGTTAAGAAAATATCGACGATAATTAAATTGAGCGGAGATTTGCTAAATTTGAACTACTAGTATGTACCTCACAAAGAAGACCTTCCTGCCATATGTGGCATACGTAATGTAAATGAACGGGAGGATATGCTACATTTTGACGGAAAGCACCCAACTCTAAGGGTATCTCGGCGAAGTGTCTTCCGTACCAATTATCTATCGGACAAACAAGTAATCAATGTACATAGTTATTGAGCTGAATGTTCCACAATTATTCGAGATTATCGAGAGAGAATAATCCAAGAAAATGTTTAAAGAAAATACCTGTATTACGTTCTGGTCTTTGTTTTCTTTTTAGACAAATTACAGATCCCAAAGTGCACCAATTATTTTTTGGTGACAATGAGGCCATCATAAAAGAGGATCCTATGTTCCTGCATCGAGCACTTGACGTTTGGGTGGACGTTTTGGAGGCAAATGTGTGGCGCATTAGTTAAAAAAAGATCGAGTGCTGTCCGCATTTACAATATTTGAATGGAACAGTGCTTCTGAAGTGTGAAATGTTCAAATATCTGGGATCTATCAATCGCGAAGCAATCTGTCATCGCGTAATCGCAGGGTGGATGAAGTTGTGGGAAAACGCCACAATCTTCTGTGGCTCTACATGGCAGTTGTGCATCCAGCACTCACATACGGTTTACAATGTTGGTCAATGTACAAAAAGTATGAGAGTAAATTAATAGCAGCTGGTATGAATATGCTTCGCATGACAAAAGAAGTGACAAAGTTCTTCGGAGATCGGAAGAAGTTTTCACAAAACACCAGCATTTGTGTTGCCTCATTGACGAAGTGCTCCAAAACGGGGAGGCCTGTCGATATTTCCTGAACTCAAACAGGCGGATCAGTAGAAATGCAGTGAAGGGGGGCTATCACCCATTAAATTCAGATCATAACCTCGCCGAAAAAAAAGATATATGCACAGTGACGACCGACTAGCAGTTTTCATAATTTATCCTTATTTGTTGAACAAATTTCTTTTCAGACCGTAGAAAGCTGGAAATGTTGCCGATCATTGGTATCAGCCTATGCGTCTATCTTCCTTTCTGGAAGATTCGTCCCACTGCTGTTGCCAGGCTTTTCTTTTATGGGTGTCTAACCGACCATTTTGTACTCGCCCGCTGTATAGCTTTTACATTTCTTCGGCGAGAATGTCGATGGGCAGCACTGAAGATACCATGAGAATTAAGGTCGACACCGTTCGAAACCCACTTCCGGCCCTTAGATGGCTAAGGCCATAAACGGACTTGATTACGCTCGCATTCGATTTTACTTTTGCTGCGCCATATATGTATATCTCAGCGCCATACGTATCCGCAAAACCGGTAATTGATGCTTAACGTAAGATTGGTAGACGTAAGATATCGTTATACATCACGTTCCACAGCAGAGAGCCTAAGACCGATCATTGTGGCACACCGCCGGTTATTTGGTACTTCTTGATTTCGTCGTCGTAGTTAGTACACGTAGGTGTGTATTGTACATACATACGTATGTTTTTGCACATCTCACTTTTACTAATGGCAATGCTGACTTTAACTCCCCTTCACAAAATATTTGACGATACTCAACCCCACTCGGAGAGGCCCCATAACAAAAAAAGAAACTTTTTTTGGGGGTGGTTTCCACCAGTTCTTTCATCACCACTGAGAGTGTAGTTACCCAGTGTGCTTTTCTGCTTTTCTATGTTTTCGTGAGATTTTCAAGTGTTTTCATTCTCGAATTCCGTTCTAAGCTAAAAAGCAAAAAAAAAGAAGAATGTTTCCTCTGCATGTCCTTACATTGTTTAAGTGAATTACTAAGTAAATATCCTTCGTTTGCCAATTAATCTAGTGCTGTGATGTGATGAAGTGAAAAGTGTATGTGTTGTGCACAAAAAAAGGACCGAGTGAGCAAAAAAAAAAAAAAAATATTCAATCAAATGGAATCCTTTGTACAAAAATAGAATACAGTGTAGGCACAAAAATGTTGCTCTCATGAAGAGCAAAACAAATACAAGAAAAAAGAGTGTAGTAGATAGATAGATAGATAAAATATTAAGAAGCAGCAAGCACATAGTTCATACCCCAAAGGAGACTCAAACCAATTAATTAGCAGCAGCAGCAGTAGCAGTAGGAGCAGCAGCAGCAGCAGAAAACGAGAGACGACAATGCAAAAATTGCATTGTCTTCCCAAGGACATTCTGCAAAATAATAGAAAAAAATGTTTCATACTGGATACTTGATTGCAACCTTGCTATTTGTTGGATCCGTTCTCCTCTCTTCACCGACTAGCGTGAGTGACTCCTAAATACACATATACATAGCGCCTATGTACATATATGTGCTGCATGCTCTTTTGCTATACATATAAACAAGACGACACACTGCACCAGCACCAGCCACCTTGAGCAGAAGCTGCAGCAGTAGCAGTAGAACACAAATTTTGCATGTGTGATGTGCAAAAGGCATGCAATGTCCTTGCTATTGTTGTGTGTCCTTTGTTCTTCCGCGTCAATGTAATGTGTACTGTTCGGTTCTGTTTTGTGTGCCGTTTTGCACTAGCTTCGCTTGACCGTTCCGAAACGTTTTGGTTTATGTTGCTTTCGTAGCTCTGTACGACAGAATGCTGCTGGTCCATGACGAGACTCCTTCGCGGTACTGTCATCATCTTCGTCTCGTTTGAATTATCAATGTGATATTGTGGTGCCCCCAGAAGTGTACAAGACTAGTGCGTAGATGAGTGCGACCACGATTATAAATAAATTCTCGAACAAAAGTATTCAGTACTTTTTAAGGGTGCGCCAATCGATTTTGGATACAAAAGACCAGAATTATAATCAAATTATGAGTGTTTGCAGTTTTCAACTACTACTATTACTACCACTACTGTTTGCCTTAAGATACTTGCTTATGTTGTTGCTTTTTGGCTTTTTTCTTCAAACATCCTTAGACGAGTGAAAGAGTGTGATTTCATAGAAAAAATAAAAAAAAAATTAAACTAGAACAATGACGAAGAATTTCGGGGATGTGTGCATTACGAAAGGTCCAAAGAGAGAGATACCTACTACTTTTTTTATCATTTGCACCTTGTTTGCATGCGATCACGTTTCTGCTAGGTTGTTACGAATTCTTTTTTTATACTTTGACCGTAATAAAAATGAGAAGACATATCTATGTACACATATCCATTTGAAATCAATTATAGGTAGCTGCACGTTTCTGCGAAGGCGGACATATATGCTCATTGCCAAGGGAGTGTTGTACCCAAGGATGTTGTCCTCCCTATCAGAGTGGACCTAGACAATTGCCTCCGGCCACAGATCATGTCCTTAATTTATTTTTCATAAGTCATTGGTATTTTTGGTAAGTACAAGCACTAGTTCTTATAATACGTGTACGTGTTTAATGGGTTGTATGGTTGAAAATGTTTTTAGGTACATATGTCATCGTTGAGGGTGGGAGGCTGTAAATATGTATTATATGTATGTTTGGAGAGGCCAATGTGGGTTGCTTCAATTTAATTTTATTGATTCTGGGCTTTGTGGCCTTAAAAAGTTGGGCGAAACGAGGGGAGGGTAACCCCGTTTATCTTGTTTTGTGTGCGCATACATTTGCTTTTTGGTGTTTTGGTGAATCAAAAGAAAAATCTTTTTTTATTTTTCAAACCAAGAAATTGAACTTGAGTGTGAGATTATTTCTTTGAAATTTAAGATGAAGACTTTTGCTGTTTCTTTGAAAGAATGTTTGAAGAGTTAAGCTTGTTGATGTCGATTTGATTTTTCATAATTTTTCTTTTCTTTTCATGAGTCTCATCATTAAGGAGACTTGAATATACGTTATAGGGGTTTTGGAAGTATACTGGTATGTATGCTTTCTTCAGATAAAATCTCAGATTTTATGCCACTTGATTCAGTTTCATAAAGATCAAAGTTCGGTAATTTTTTTTGTAATATAATACATTTGGTATGGACAAGAGCTGTAAGTGGACAAAGAGTGCAAGAAAAGGTCACCGTATGCATTCAGACTTAACTAATATTTTGGTGTTTACTGGCGCTATTGTAAATAATGTACACTTTGTACTTTATATTAAAACTTTCGACTGCAAAGTGAAATATCATCGATTAACTCTTTAGAATTTGATTCATCATCAGTATGTTCGTTTAGTAGGTATACTTTTCTATCTCGTCGATGGATGTCAACTTAGTCCTTTTTGGGCTAAGCTTAGCTCTGGAATTTTTTTTTATTGCTTTTAGCTTCCAATGCAGACCTCAACGATGAGATATTCAATACTTACGAGTACATTGTACATAAATAAAGTTATTCCATTTTGAATTCGAAGTATCGGTTATATAGGGATTTTTCATCATTTATTCGGAGGCTCCAATTTAATTTTCCTTATAGTTCTAAGCTATGTAAGTAAAAGTGCATTGTAAGTGCTAGGTTTATCAGTCTGACACCTTCAAACTATGTTTTGAGGACACCGAAACTGCCGAGCATATTAGGTGCAAATGTTCCGCCATTGCCTGAGCCGAAATTAAACATTTTCAGACGAGATTTACCTCCCCATCTGATAAAAGAACGTAAGCATCCTTCAAAAACTTTATTTCAGCTAGGATTCAAAAACACGCAAAGTGTATAGCACAATCTCTTTCGCCATATTGGCCCAATTTACCCTTAAAAAAAGGGCTAGGTTGTTGACACTCTTCACGCCCAAACACTTTGTACAGACAGTTGTTGCTTCTAGCCCTAGCTCGAGTAGCTACAGTCACTATACTAGCTAAACGTAGTTCAATTCTCTGGTACAAACTCCAAACTCTTTCTTCTTCTTCTTTTTTGCTTTTTCGTAAAATTGTTTCCTGATAAAAGGTTGCAGGCATTAACGGCGTGCTACTCTTCATTCTGGCTCCCGATGGAGTTTGGAGATCAGTGCTCATAGGAAGCAATGATATCCAGTGTACCACCTTCTAACAACTCGAAGACGTAGAATACGCAGACGATGTCTTTCTCGCTACTCATAAACTATCTAAGTTCCAAACTAATATACTATAGCATGATAAGCAGGATTAAAAATAACCCAGAACAAAATCAAACTTATGTGCTGAGGGTATGGCGCAGCCGCTTAGCCCTTAGTAACATTGGCGGGGAAATAAGTAGAATGCGTAGAAAGTTTCACATATTAGGGAATTATAGCTACAGGCAAATGTGTTATTGAGCTAGATGTAGCGTCAAGGCAAAATCAGTTCTTGGCCAACTTAGCAACATCTGGAAGCCGAGCCAAATAACAACAAATACGACAGGGGTATCCTTAATTACTTACTTACTTAGGTGGCGCTACAGTTCGGGGTGTACCTGGGGGTCAACAAACAAGCCTCTCCATTTAGGTCGGTCTTTAGCTAACTGCCTCCAGTTGCGCACTCCAAGTTGGTTGAGGTCCCATTGAACTTGTGTGTGACACCTACAACGTGAAAATATTCTTGATTAATTAAAAACCAAATACGAGCTAAAGATGGTGGTTGGAACGTATATTTTAGGAAAGTATTCGTAGGTACACGAAGTAAAGAAAAGCTGTTGGGGCAGTTAAGAAGCTTAAGTAAAACTGGATTATGCACATTATCCGTCATTTCCGGAACAATATCGCCAAACAACCTCTTCGTAGGAACACACAAGGCAGCCGCAGACCGAGTGCTCCCATTAAAACTTAGCGCAGGCCTATAAAGGACGAGCTACTTAAATGGCGATATTTCTGAGAAGTACAGAAACTCAAAATGGAGTGAGGCTCAGACGCATAAGCTCCAATGAGCAGAAGATGACAGCGCTTGGTAGCTGTAGTGTAGACTTTTTTGGCATTCGTAGTAAATGTCTTAAATACGTAATGAAAGACATCATTCCTTACAACTCGTTTACAATCCTGGGGCACATGGCTTATTAAAAGAATGCTCTAAACATCAAAACTTGCTATGAATTTATTATATCTTTTAATTGCGACATTTCTGGCAATATTTTCGAAAAATTATCAGCCATATTGATTCGAAAATACTCCTACTTGACATTAATGTTAAGAAAAAGCACTCGTTTTGTATCCTTTTTACTTATTTATTGAAAGAAAAAAGTTTTATCGCGTTTTTTCTCTTCAGCAACCTTTTTTCGTAATTAACAACTGATATTTTTTGGGTCAAGAATATTCAGGTCAAGATGTACGATAAACAGCATCCAGAAGTGTATCCAGTTTTGTTTCTAACTCGTTAACCATCCCTTTTGTATAATTTAATGTTAAAACTTTAAGGAAATTTTCCAGAAAGGAAGCTCTTGTTTACGTTTAGATTTCTTCTTTTCTACCCACTCTATTTACATTCTATCTTTTTAGGACACAACGATGTGTCATCAAATAAAATTACTTCCCCAATCTATATTTACATTTTTAACTAATCCATCCGCCCACACACGCAGCTTCCACCAGTGGAAGACCTCATTTCCTATTGTGGAATTACTGAACTGATGGTAGTGGTGGTGGTGAGTTGTGTGACCTCGCTTTGTGCAAACCACACTCTACCCCCGTAAAACCATCATTTTAATTGGACTATAGCACAGTTCCCTTGCCATCCATCTTTATGTCAATCTGTTTATTGAGCTTTAGATAGTAAAAAGACAAAAAAAAACAAAATCCAACGGCGACGACGGAAAATAAAGGACGACAGTGAAATGGATTACATTTCTATTGATTTCTCTATTCCATAGCTAACTGAAAGTACAAAGGAGTGTTGCGGTGGTAAACATCTCCTTTGGCCGAACACGTGTTCTATTTCACATTCTAGTCCTGCCTGACATTATAACCAAAAGGATCGATTAAACCCACTGTGTGTACTTGGCCTTATTGATGAAACGGCAGAAAAACTCCAGTGTGCTTTACACGAGAGACATAGAGCATCCATCTCCCTTATAATTCAACGGTACTGTACGATAGATATTTCCCCCATCCATTCAAAGCCCTATAGTCCAGATAGTGATCTCAAAAATGGTCTAAGCAAGGCTACTCTGAGTTGAAATAGCTGCACCTTACTGCATACTTTCATTGAAAAATTGATTTCTGACCTTTATATTTGTTGTTGCTTTTGTTTATGTATGTAATGCGACTAATGAAGGAGTGATTGAGTATTTATAAATACTCAACTAGGGCATAGGGATGTGGCTACATCCGAATAAGGAATCTCACTGTTAGTTGTAAGGTGTCGCGCTTTAATGGAGGATAGGTACAATAAGCTAAAGAAGACGCTCATCGACGTCTATTTGAAAAAGTAAAGTTATTTGTGAAATTGTACTTGTTTGTAGATAAGACCAGTGTTTAAAAAAAATGTTAAGTCTACCGCCAAATAGTTGTTAGTATAAAAATAGTGATACCAAAATAAATATTTTGCAGTTATTTGTTACTTGAATTTTCTTAGACTTATCTTCACCTTCACCTTCACCTATAGTAAAAGTCAACTTTAACGTATATCAAATTTTAGATCCCACAGTAGTCGATTTTAGTGTAAATTTAAAAAATGACTTCATACAGCTAACCCATCTCTACGTCTTGAGTTTGTTTTACGAGTAAATGTTTTATTTAAGATGACACTTATTAGCCTTGAGGATCCACAGTATATTTATCTGCTGTCACAAAGGTTTTACTTGCGTTAAAAAGCCCAGTTCTTTTACTAATTGGCAACTAGAACTAAAAAGTAAAATAACACCCAAAAAAAGGATGTCCTTAATACTTTTTAACATTTTGGCTCCACGAGGATAGTATATTGCATAAACTTCAGTACATTGTTGTTCGACATTTATTCAGTTCGTTAATCTTAATGATCATTTCATTTTAAATTATATAATAAAAAACATTTAAGAGACAGTTAATAAAATTAAGGGACTTAAGATGTCCCTTCTTTTATAAAATAATTACAGAGGATACCAACTTGAAATGGAGGACATTTCATCGAATAAAAAGGGTGTAATGCTTACAATGGACATACCCTAAATAACTTTATAACCCTTGTTGGAATTTCTGTTGTTCAATCTGACTTGGATGGGATTTAAATTTGGTTATTCGTGTTTTAAAAGAGTTCTTAGTGAATCCAGTTGAGTTAAATGTACTAGGATTGAAAGGAATTAAGGATGGGATGGCTGTGTCCTGAATAAATTTTGTGGATTCAACGTCACTCTGCTATGCTATGCTAGCTTTAATTTCCATACGAATTTTGTGCAATTTGTGTAATTTTTTTCTGGACGTGGATTGATTTCCCAGAAATTCTCTTGTCAGTTAGAATTCAAATTCGATAATCGCTTTCACGTTCCTCGGTCAGTCATCTGCAATTGTTATAGAAAGGACATAACAAGGACAAGGGATAAACATAAAACCATACGCTTTGCTTTGCTAGCCAACTGCAATGATGTTTTTTTCCCTTGCCTTATGAATTACGGCTTTCACACAGTTTCTGTCCTTCTTGTGAAGTGGGCAGGATGAACTTCTATAGTGTATAATCAAAAGGGTTGGCAGAAATATTTGACACACCTCACCATTCTCCAGACTAAGAAATGTTCTAGCCAACAATCCTAAGAGCACAACTTGAGACCAAGTGGTATATTTCAGCTTAACTTTGGACAGCTTTTCAAATAATATGACAGAAACTGCTTACATATTTGGGCCAAGGTGGGGTTGGTTTAAATAAGGCAGATCAATTTCATGCACAGTCTCAAAGATCTCAGTATTTACTTACTTAAGTGGCACTACAATTCGGGGTGAACCTGGGTCTCAACCTACAAGTCTCTCCATTTAGCTCGATCCTTAGCTAATGGCTTCCAATTGCGCACTCCAAGTTGGTAGAGGTCCCCTTGAACTTATACCTTGTAGTCATCACCGACAGCGAGAAGAAGCTCTACTGCGTCGTCCCTCTGGGTTAGACTTAAAGACTCTGTGGGGCGGGGAGATTTTTTTTTTTTTTGTTTTTTTTCTTTAAGGTAAATGGGGAAGGCAGAGCACTGCGACCCCTAGAGCACTGCGACCTAAACAGATTTTTGGATTTGTCAACTAGCTGAAATCAAGTTCATTAATGAAGCTAAGAATAGTTCGAGCTGAAGAAGAGGTGACGTCAGAAGGTGATGTGACGCCTTTATTAAAGTGCTTTAGCCTAAGTCTGGCTATAGCCGGGTGTATGTGATGGGCTGTTTCGGTGTCTTCAGGACAGATACGGCACGTTTCCGCTTGAACACGGCCCATTTTCTTGAGATGGTAGTTGAGGGAGCAATGTCCAGTTACGAAGTCAGTAAGGATCTTAGCATTCTGTTTGCTCATTGATAGAATGTCTATAGTTCTATTTTTTGAGAAGTTAATAAATTTCTTGAAATGCCTTAGGCCGGGTTGAGCATTCCAGTGAGAGAGCATTTGTTCGCATTCTCAGCGGAGTAGCTCTATTTTAATCTGGCTGGTGGGTAAACCGCAGAAGGGTTCAGGTCCAATGTAAGGAGATTGGGCACCTAGTCTGGCAAGTTTAATAGCCGCTTCAAAACCAGAGATGCTTTTGTGACCGGGGACCCACATTAGTGTGATTTTATTGTGTGCAGCAAGCTGCAAAAGCGTCTGGAGACAATTCCAAACCAACTTAGACTTATAGTCAAAGGGCGTGAGGTCCTTGAGTGCTGCTTGGCTATCTGACATTATATTAATATGGGATCTTCGGAGGTTTCGTCTAATGCATTCTCTGGCGCAGAGCTCGATGGTATAGACCTCTGCTTGGAAGATAGTAGTGGATTGACCTAATGGTGTAAAGAGTTTGTAGTTAGGGCCAAAGATACCAGCTCCAACCCCATTTGACATTTTTGAACCATCAGTGTACCAATTGATTTGAGATCTTGATTGAGGGATTTGAGGATAGTTCCAGTAGGTGCGGTCAGGTATGCTATGTAACTGTGAAGGTGTGATTGAGGTGGATTCTTTTAGGCGGATGGTTAATAGCCATTCGCTCTATATGTCCTAGCCGGGTGCCTACCTATTCGTCAAAATTTATTTCGCAAATCTTACTTCGCATTTATTCAAATAAATTGTATTTGTCTCGCAATAGTTGTTTCGCAAATTTCATTCGGTCTTTTATTTATATCGCAACGTAATCACTTCGCAATTCTTTTCCTGCGCTTTTCCGTTTCGTTTATGATTAGGCAGCAATTCGTTGCTTTGAAAGAATTTATTTCGCTAACTGTTAGTTCCCGTTTTACTATGTCGTCGTTTATGAAATTGGCAAAATTTCGAGCGAAATTTATTGACATATAATAGATTGCAAGGCAAAACAATTTAAAAGCTTAATAATACCATGCAAAATAATAAAAAGCGAAATAATACAATGCAAAATGCAAATAAATCATAACGCAAGATGAAAATTGCGAGATGACTATTGCGAAATGATATTCTTGCGGTACGATAACATTGTGAAAAAAGAACTTGCTGAACAAAAATTGTGAATAAATCAAATGCGAAATAATTAGAATGCAAGACAACATATTGCGAAATGATCGCAGCGATATAACAAAATGCGTGAAAAAAGCAGCGATTTGTACCATCTCAAACGTTCAATATGCAGTTTTTTGACTAGGTCGATGTCACTGTACGTTCGTATAGTTCGTCACTGAATCTTCTCCTCCAAAACCCGTCAACGCAAACGGGATCGAACATCTTGCCAAGAATTTTTCTCTCGAAAAAATAAATAAATAAATAAATAAATAAAGTAGAATACTCGTATTAAAGAAGTCATATGACAGCGCGTCACCTTGTCTAAAACCTTTTTCGACATCAACAGTTTCGGTGAGATCATTACCGACCTTGATGGAGCAGCGAGCGTTCTCCATCGTCATCCTGCACAGACGAACAACTTTGGCAGGGATGTCAAAACTAGACATGGCTCTATAAGGCTCTTCTCTATAGGTGCTGTCATAGGCGGCCTTGAAATCGATAAAGATATGGTGAGTATCGACTTGGACTTCTTGGATTTTCTCCAGGATCTGCGGAAGTGTGAAGATTTGATTTGATCGTCCAATCAGGCTGTTGATAAAAGGTTTCAGGCGTTCACACAATATCGCAGAAAAGATCTTATATGCGATGTTGGGGAGACTGATGCCTCTATAATTGGCGCAGTTGGGAGGATCTCCTTTCTTGTGGATCGGGCAAACGATGCTGAGATTCCATCCATCAGGCATACAATTATCTGACCAAATCTTAGAGATGAGTTGGTGTATGCTCTCTACCAATTCATCATCAGCTGTCTTGGAAGTTCGGCCGGTAAGCCGTCAGGTGCAGCAGCCTTGTTGGATCTCAGCTTGGATATTGGTTTCCTCACTTCTTTTTGGTCAGGTGGATGGAAATTTTGACTATCACCGCCTATGTTGAATGGTTCGTTCTACCTGACAGCGGGCTGTTGGTCTTCGTCGCCTTTAAACAGTCTACAGAAGTAGTTTTTCCATATTCTCAGCATCTCTTAAGGTTTTCTTTACATTCGTGTCCTCTGATGTGGTCTTTTTACCTTTTGGTTAAATTTTCATAGAGCTCAAGAGCAGTTCTCGTCTTGCTTTGCAGCTCCGCTTTATATGCATCTTGTTTTGCTGCATGTACTCGCCGGTATTTTTCGTCAAACCAGGGGATTCGAGGTGTTGGTCGGGCGAAGCCTAGCACATCAGTTGCGGTGTTTCTGATTGTGTGTTCGCAGCGGTGTCACTAGTTTTCGCCACTTCAGATTCAGAAACTTCTGGATACACGTTCGGCGAAGACTCTGACTCCGACGGTTTCTTACGATTATAGCTTTAAATTTCCGACGTTAAATTTTCTCACAGTGATTCTGCTTTGTTTTGTCGTTTGTGAAATCCGCTTTCGTACCTTGACTACAGCAAGGTAATGACAGATAGAATACAGAGAAAATCATAGAGCTCTACTCAGCCCTCTGAGGAACTTCTCAAGGTTGCTGGCTTTTTGCTTTGGAATCCATTTTTGCATTGACTTCTTCTAGCCACATGTCACCGGGCTTAGTGAGGTGTCCTACTCGGCCAATCCAACAAAATCTCCTGCTACATGCGCTTTCTTGCCTCTTAGATGAGCCTAAAATCAAAGCTGAAAGCTGTGTTGTAGTCATCTTTCAAACCTTCCCAACTATTGTAGTATTTTTTTAAGCCAAAGTTGACCTGAGTTTTCAAAGCCGCTACCTGTCTTAAGCTTAGGGTTGCATATGCATTTACTTTCAAACATATCATTTCTCGAAACATGAGTGATATGAGTATTTTATTATTACAAACGGCTAAGGTAATTGCGTATTGTTTCGTTACTTCTTAACGTTGCAAAACAAACATTTCACTTACATTTTTAAGTGATAGAAGCACTCGTTGAACCATGCTAATAGCCTTAATGTGTAAATAGTTTCCACGTTTTCGTAACATTGTTTGATCGATTCCAAACATTTAGATTGTTGTATTCCTAGAACGTTTTCAGTACGCAATTGCTATAATTATGTAAATTACCTTCACGAATAAGGACGTTTATACATATTTAGACACATATTTGCATGTTTGTATGTACATATATACCTATATATGAATGTATGCATATAGGCACATACTCCTATTATTGTTTTGTGCTTTCATTGTGTTATCCCCTTAAATTCATTAGACTAATGAATTCTTAATACGGGGTGTTACTTGCAAATATTGAAACTAGATGCTGTTTTTACTAAATTAAAATTTCCATAAGGAACATTGTTTAGTGCAGTTTCGCAGTAAAAAATAAATTAAGTGCATGACTAGGTCGCACGTACTTGCACCCATGTAGAGTCTTTGTCTTAGGCATAGCACCCCTCCACCCTCGTCGATCGGTGGTTTTCCTCGTCTCAAACTTGGGGGCTGTTATTCGAAGATTCTCTTGGTTGGAGCAATGTTGTCCATTTGCTCGATGTGGCCGAGCCAACGTAGTTGATATATCTTAGCTCTTAGGACTACATCTACCTCTTGGTACAGCTCATAGAGTTCACAGTTAAATCTCTTCCTCCACTCGCTCTCCTCGCGCACGGGACCTAATATCTAACGAAGTATTTTTCCCTCGAAAGAGTTCAATATTAGCTCAGCCTTCTTACTTATAGTCCAGCACTCGGCGCCATATTGCACATCTGGTAAGATAAGTGTTCTGTAGAGCATTAATTTAGTTCGTCGAGTTAGGAGTTTTGAACCCAGTTATTTTGCTAAATCGAAATAGCAGCGGCTTCCTAGGGCTACTTCACGAAGGTGTCGTTTGTGGAACCAAGGTAGGTGAACTCCTTGATCACCTCGAAGTTAAGGTCATCAACAGTGACATTCTTTCCCACGTTCCGGATAGATATGTTTTTGTTTTCTCATAACATACTTCGTTTTGTCCTCATTTTTCTTAAGACTAACAGTTTCCAAATTGCACAGGTCACCGCGTACTTTCCAGCGTTACACCACACAACTGGATCAGTTTTGATGGTATGCTGAATTCAGCGAACGCATTGTAGAGCTCAAGACAATGAATTCGTTGGTGTGAAAATGTAGTCTATCGCCGATCTGCCGGGAAAGCCATACTGGTATGTTCTAAAATAGCTTAAGATGCTCACACAGTACGTTGGATAAGATCTTGTATGCGACAAATAGCAAGGATATGCCTTGGCAATTTTTGCAAGACGTGGGATCGTCTTTTTGCATCTTTGCACTTTTATGTCAAATGCTGATCCGTTGCTATTTACTCAGATTTTAGAGACATGACAATTTTTTTTAAATATAATATTTTAATGCAAATCGACAAATTGACAGAAAAGGCTTTGTAACATGCGATTTTCAAGAGCTAAGTTACCTTTATACGAATAGTGTGGTTAAAACCCATTACTAAACTAATCTAAATATGAAATTGAAAATTGAAACAAAATAGTTGTAATCGTTTTCGAGAAAATCGATTTTTCTAAAATCGGCCTTAAGTACAACTAGTTTTGAGGTTGACATAAGAATTCCTATTCGGCCTCGAATTGTGACACCATAGACTTCAGGTATAAAGTTTGAAGTAAATCTGTTCAATCAGCTATACATACAGACGGACCGACAGAATTGGCGGACCCACTTTTTTAGTTTCTCCATAATAATACCATATAATGGGCCGGCTCTGTGGTTAGTCATACCATTTCAATGTTTGAATCCGAGAAAATACCAAAACGTTTTTTTTTACGGTCCTACCTCTCGCGAACGTCTGACAAACACCTGAGAGTATTGGTGATTTCTCAAAAAAAAAATTTTTCGAATAAGGCATAAAACTGTAGGTCCCTTCCACGAGTGGTTACGAGACGCTAGGTGTAGCCCTCCATGGACTAATGGATTAATATACTCGGTTGTTGGTATTGATCCTTTAAAAATATATACACAGGGTGGGTTCAAATAAGGTCCCTGATGTAAATTGCCCTTAACTTTTGTAAATGAATTTATCTCTCGAATTTTGAAAGCTTTTTGACTGATTTGGATTAGTAGAGTTGGAAATTAGTCATAAAGCAATATGTACATCAAGAACGTACGGATGGTGGTAGATCGCGAAAAAACCATTCCGTGAAAAATATGATTGCTATTCACGAAAGTATGGAGCAACAACCAGGAACATAAGCAAGACGACGCACGCCCTACGCAGATTAGTAGTATTTGAGGCGAATTTCGGATCAAGATTTGCATATGTTCCAATATAAAGTATAAGTCGATCATCAGCTTTTGTCTAAAGACCAACGACAATGACAACAGTATGTCTAGACCATCCTAAATCTCAAAGGCGAACTGATTTGCTTCAAACTTTATATCAGATCTGTGCGATCACTGTTCAATGCAAATTTGAAATGTAAATTCTAATCTGAAAAATATTGGTATTTTACCTAATGGTGTACCAGGCTGCTGCAAAATAATTCATATAACGGTATTGTACGCTGTGCTTGGTAAGCAATGGTGCAGTGCCCAGTAATTATGCCAGCGACGACCCTTGTGGATTGCGAATAAACTTAACCAGAGACGAGTAGACCAGCCATAAGGATTTAGCCTTACGCATGTATCTAGATGAATCCAGCTCCTCTTGGCTTAACTAAAGAGTGCATCTTCATCAATTAACTTCTTTACATAGCTGATATGGATCTTCACTGAATGTGCGAAGTGTGCACTGCTGGGTTCTTTCCTACTAGTCCATTTCTTTGCAGAGCAACGGCCTCTTATCTGTCCTGGAAAAATCTTATTCTTCCCCTCCTTCTGAGATAGTTCTGCAAGCAGGGAATTCTCCATTACCTTCGAGATCTCCTCATCCGTGGTGCTGGGAAATAGTTCCAACTGAAAACGTTGATATTGGGTGTGGCGCGCCCAAATGAGCAACAATTACTGCCAAAGTAATTCGAAATTTCAACAACTCGTCTAAAAGTTGACATGGCGCCGCTATCTTGGTCTCGTTTTAAAGAGTAAGGATGAAAGTTTATTTATTTATATTTTGTGGGCGCCGTGGCGTGTGTCGGATTACTACGCATGAGGTTCCAAGTTCGAATCCCGGAAAACACCAAAAAGTTTTTTCACTGTACCATTTCTCGCGAGCGTCTGACAAATATCCTAGAGTATTGTTGTCTCGAAAAAGCTTCCCAAATCGCCGTTCGGATAAGGCACTAAACTGTAGGTGCCTTCCATTCGTGTGAAAAATATAACGCACACAACATGAGTGGTTGCGAGAAGCTAGGCCCTGGCACTTTTAAAGAGCTGTTGCGCCAAGTATTTATTTATTTATTTTTGATGAAAGTTTATACCAGTACCACTCCAACATTCGTGACTGCCAGATGGTGCGAATTTCGTGCGCAAGGTAAACCCACGATTTTAGACTTTCCGGATTCGAAACGTCTCCATAAACAGGTTCATAATCGCAGAAACTAATTGCCCGATCTGAGTGAAGCAAGTATTGTTTTAAAGAGGCGTGTACGAGTATGTAATAACTCATCCTAGGCTCCAAGTCTGGATCTCAAGAACTCAAAAGGATTCGAGTCTGTCAATTTGAAAAAGTTTAAAAATTTCCTTAATTTCTTAAAATGTTGCGATATATCATATGCGGCAAACCATAAACAAAATTACAAAATTCGAGTGCGAATGTGTAGGGCATACAATTTTAAAGAGAATGACATTGACATAAACAACGTAAGCGCGCTCGGACAACTCAGGCGACATTTGCCGAGCCTGGCTTAAGTATGAATGTGGATTTCATTGCTAATGGAGTGCAATGGAGATCGACCCAAGCCCATCGAATCCAGCTGCATACCCAATATGACAGCGGGGGTCCCGAGATTGGACTTGCACCGGAACCGACAACTCCTTTAAAAAAACATTCTTAAGCTTTGGCGGCCATAAAAGTGACATTTGCAATCGCCTGTAGTTCAAAAATAATATATAGCATAACACTGGCATTTTACTATATAGGATTGACGTTTTCACGAAATTAACAGCGGAAATGTCTGACACTGCCTTTATTATCTTTTTGGTGTAATTTTGATACCACGAGTGAGCTCGTAAAACAGGTCGTACGTTTTTGGGTTAATACAGTACACTCCACAGATCACGTTAACAGTTGGTTTGTCCTCAAATTTTCATTCGGAGACAGGGTTTTAAAATTGCTCATACCACTATCGAATTACCGTGACTACCTCTCGGCTTTCGGAACATAAACTAGGACCTGTTTGACCACACCCATCGACATAAATTAATAAATATTTGGCGCAACAGCTCGTCAAGTGCCTGTGCTTTTCGCAACCACTCGTATTGTGTGCGTTATATTTTTCACACGAATGGAATGGACGTACAGTTTACTGCCGTATCCGAAGGGCAATTTGTTTTGAGAAGTGTTCTCGTGACAACAATACTCTCGATATTCCTTCTGATTGTAAATCATACAATAAATATGGTTTCGCATAATATCGTGGGCAAGAAGATCCTGTAATTCGTTCTTAGTGGATAAATTTCAGTGAGTTAACTTTTCTAGTCTGCACATCCTATTTAGTCACAACTAAGGTCAATAAAGCGCGTCACACATCACTCATCAATCACGATATGATTAATTTGAATTACTTCATTAAGAGATATTCATGTCCTTCTGCGAAGTTATTGCCAATAAAGAAAGTACGTGTTTCATGTGAACAAATTCCTTGTGACTCCAGACAACCGACCCTATACACTGAGTAGACTATATTCGTAGACCGTGACCATGATGGTATGCAAATATTCATTCCACATGTTTCGTATTTGTACATAAATGTGAGTCTCCCCATTAGATTCAACGAATTTGAAATTTGTATTTAAGGTTGGGGTTTATGGAGCGCGTTCTCCATAAACAGAAGCTAAGTGTAAACATTTAGAACATCTCAACCCACCCACGACCAAACCTAATTTCATTCGGTAAGTTTTAATTTTAATTTACATTTCCTCTTTGTGGGTCAACCCTTATTATGTGGGATTATTTATCTTAGAAGAATAACCCTTTAAACATTACGTAAGATTTATTGTATTTACGTAAACAATAACAGTGGGAGTTGAATGTGGTTCTACTCTTGGTTTTTAATTATTAAGAGTCGAATTTAATGCTTTTCTAGTTGATTGTAGTAAATTCTTTAAAAATACCGCAGTAGATCTTGCGCTAACACATTTTGAACTCTCATTACAGGTGTGTTGTTGTAGCAATTATACTAGCTATATTATGTGCTTATTCGTTGTGGAGGAAACGTCGAACACTCTGCGGATGGGGATTTAATGAACACCATACACAGTCTGAAGGTGATTCTGCTGGTTCCTGCTATGCGCCACCTCAGTATAGCCGATGCAGTTCCTTCCACCATCCCCCGCCACCATACACAGAGGTAAGCACACATAATATGCCTCATATTATATTCACAATCGACTTGTTTGTAGGTGACTTCCAAACCCGATCTCTATCCACTGGTATTCACTTGCAACAGCGACAACGGCAAGAACGGTGCCAGCTACCTAATGGTACAGTATTTTAGAAACTACATAGTTAGACCGGCTGGATCGCTTTCTGCCACTAGTACCGTAGACTCGCTTAGTTCCAGTTTCATTTGCAATGCAAATGAGGCCAATACCCTAGTACCACCGCCATATTCCCGTGCCGCCAGTCCTGAGATCGGAATCAACTCACATTTCCAGCAGCACTTTATGATCCCCCGATCGGCGTCACAGGTTGTGTGTGCCACTGAAAATACCAGCCAGCAGCTTCGCAGTATGCAGCATAGTGGCACGCCCAATAATTGTCCTGCGCAGCAGCAAATTATGGAATCGACTATCGGTGGCAGTGGGATCACGGTCCATCATCAGCAGCAATCCAATCAAATGCGTTCCTCGGAGAGCGTCAACTTCCGGCACATGAACTCCCATGCGGATCGACCAAACAGTGTAGGTGGTTGTGGTACTGGTGGAGGTGGAGGCTTTATTACCTCCCAAAGTGACCAGCACTTCCATTACATTGCGAATAGTAATAGTAGCTTAAGCGATATATTTGTGAATAATAGTTGCAGCGCTGGCATTGGCGGTAAAACACCCGACGCGGTCATTAGCAATAATTCCACAGCACCGCAGCAAGCACAAACAACGACGACCAGTCCTACCACCCTGCATAGGACCAGCACAAATCCCAACCAATTCGTTGAGCAGAGTAGTCCGATTTACAATTCCTGCGGTTCGATAGGTGGAATCTCAATTACAGTTCCTGTTGCTAGAGATGGTGAGAGTGAGTACCGCGATCTGGACATGTTGCGGCGCAGTCTCGAGACCTGCTGCCAAATCCTTCAGAAGCAGCAGCAGATGCCCTCGGCTACGAGCTTTAACAATGCCGATTCGCCGATAGCCATTGAGTTAGCCAAAAAGTTCGAAGATGGTCTGCGTAGTTATGTAACCTCGACCACATGCTCGGCTGTGAGTAGTTTAGCGAATATTGGTACCCCAACGTCCCCACCCCAGGCCACGAGTCCAACAGATGAAGTTAAAGAGATCCTCGATCAGATTCGTCAATTACAGATGGGTGCTAGTTTAGATGAAAATGCCTTAACAATTCACATTCCACACCCAGCGCCGCCGCCGCAACAGCAGCTTGTAGCCGACTATTGTAGCGCCTCGTCGTCCGTGTCCTCTACACATGTTACCGCTCATCCCCTGTCAAAGCGCCCTTCAACACTGGCGCAGAGCAAGAAAAAGTTATTTTCGTCGAAACCCAACAAGGCTATGTACATCCCGATGATGTCCAGTAACTCGACAGCCCGGTGTTCCATCAAAAGTCCGGTCAGTGGGACAAGCTTTCTTGGTCGTGGACGCGGTCGAAAGGGTTGGATATCAAGATCGGCACCAACAACTCCCGGTACGGGATTGCCGCCAAATCGTTTGGGTGATGACAGCCCACTTCTGAACGAGCACGATGAGGACCAAGAAGCCGAACAGAATGTTTAAGTGAGAATATTTAATTTAAATTTTATTTGTTGGAAAGAATAAAAAAAAAAACCGTTGTAACCTTAAGCGCAAAAATATAGTTTTGTAATAGACATGTAGGGCTTTTATAGCGTGACGTGACGAAGCGAACATAGAAATAAAAACTATATTTATTGTATTAAATAAAAAAAAAAATAATTTGTAATAACAGCTATATTGTACACACTCGCGGAAATTTATAACAAATTCTAGTAGCGAAGAATAAATTCCACAAAATTGTACAGTCAGAGGCGTTAGTTAGATGTACTTTAACCAATCAAACACACTTTGATTTTGGTAAAACTGGCTTCCTCGTTTTTAGAACAATAAAAAAAAAATAAAAAATTGCTTTAATTGTAGGCTATTGGCAAAACAAGAAATGCTCAATATTTTTATTTTGCAATAAACTTTGGGTATGGGAACACTGTAGAAATTTATGTTTTGTGGGTATTTTTATTAAAATTTTACATATGCCTTAAGAAGAGAAAAACCAGTCGAAGATGCTTTCAATTCCTTGCCGAAAACAGTAAAGACAGCGTTGGCCAACTAAGCATGCTGTTTTTGCATGACCAAGCTCTTGCGAGCAGTGTTGCCAGTCATTTTTGGCAGCGACAATCCGTTCGCAAAAAAAAAATTCAAATAGAAAGTACTTAGTTAGATTGAACAGTACTCCCAGGTGATCCTGTGTTCAACGAACGAACCCCTCCATCCAGCTCCCTTATTAGCAAACATTTGCACCAAGTTGACGTACATATGTATATACTAGTAGGTCTCTTTCAATTAGTGTGAGTCACCTAAGATGCCACCTTACTCTATCGATAAATTCGATGTGGTTGTCCTTTCTTGTTGACAGTTAATTAATTAAGTTAATATTGTTAGCGCAGCCGGGTAATTGTGCAGACTTTTGAAAACTATGTCTCTGTGGTTTTTGAATAACACTTTCAAGAACAATGTTGATCATTTCTCATAACAGTGCGTGTCTAGGTCTAAACCCTTAATCAGACATAAACTTAGGAGACTGATGTCCTTGCAATTGACGTAACTTCAAGGCTCTCTCTTTTGATGAATCGGAAATCGAAAACGACGTTAAGAGTCCATTCATTTGACATACTTTCGGTTGATCAAGCTGTTACCAAACCATCTCGGCATATACGTCGTCAGCTCCAGCAGCTTTATTGAAAATGTTGGATACTCGTATCATCGTCTATGTTGAATAGTTCATTCAACAGTCTGGTTCATTTTCTTTTTCTTTAAGTCTGCTTCAACAGTTTTCCTCCAGTTTCCTCTTAGCATCTGCACTTCTGTTTTGGATTTATAGTCCTGCAACATTCTTTCTATAGTCGAGAGCACGACACTGAGTATCTAAGTAGATGGCATCGAATTTTCTGAACCATGCTCTAGCTGTTAATATTCTGGAAGAGCATTAAAATAGCTAAAGTCTATGGTGTTGGTCACACAATTTGAATCAGTTGCAGTTTGGGTTCGACGGCAAGTTGCTCATCTGCGTTGTCTGGAAATCCATTCTGCTGTTCACACAGGTAGCGGATGGCGGCGGCGACGGCGTCAATGAGATAATATGTGTAACATCTGTTCCTTTTGGGAATCGTGCACTCATCTCAGCACACTACCGAAAGCAATGGCGATCCAAGTTGACAGTACTACTTACTTAGGTGGCGCTACAGTTCGGGGTGAACCTGGGCCGTAACCAGCAAGCCTCTCCATTTAGCTAATTGCCTCCAGTTGCGCACTTCAAGTTGATCGAGGTCCCCTTGAACTTGCGCGAGTTAAAGGAATTGATCTTTAGATCAATCTCTGGGTAATTAAACAAACACAAAACTTCGGTCTTACTCTTCAGAGCGTTGCTTTATTACTCAATTATTATTTCTTAAATCTAATCGAAGAAGTGCCGTCCACCGAACATTTCTCCAGTCAGCACTTCCTGTTATTAAATTCGCACTGTTCGGGCATTAAACTATTGACTGCAGCGGAAATGCTAGCCTTAGCATTTCCTGTTTTTATTTGCAATACTTTGCTTTGATTAGGTCAATGTTGCAATGCTCGACCATTGAACTATTTCGCGAATCGGAAATGCTAGCGTTAGCACTTCCGATTGATGGGGTAATGTTCGGTGCTGACGTAACTCGCGCGCCACCTACGGCGAGGAGGTCCACTACTGCGTCGTCCCTCGGGGTTAGATTCGGAGACTCTGCGTTCCGGAGCGTTGGTGTCCATTCGCTATACATGTCCTAGCCATCTCAGACAAGTTGACAGTGTCGAACTAAATACACATTTATAGGTCTGTTCGCGTACCCTGCCAAAACAGCGAATTTTTACGAAAAAAAATAAAAATTAAATAAATAAATGTTGTGTGCATTGACATGAGACGTTACCCAACAGTCTATATGTAACACCAGAAAGAGTAATAGTTTTGTAGGCTTAATTTTATTGTCTTGTACCAAATATAGTTTGATTTAAATGGGCAGAAGGCTTTAAAACGTGATGGTTGATGTAAGTGTCTGTTCACATTAGCTTTCCCATGAACGTCATGTCCATGAACACCTTGTTCCCCATAAAAAAAGGCGTCATTGGAATTAAAACAATTATTAACGGATGGGGAACGCTGGAATTTAAAACATAACGAACCTTTGAAGGAAATTTTCTGTAGTTTTAAAAATTTTCTGCAGTGGGTGCCGTGGCGTAAGTGGTTAGTGTGTCGGATCACTGCGTCGCTGCGCGTGAGGTTCCAAGTTCGAGTCCCAGAACACAAAAAAAGTTTTTTCACGGTCCCACCTCTCGCGAACGTCTGACAAACATCCGAGAGTATTGTTGTCTCGAAAAAGCTTCTCAAGACAAATTGCTCTTCGGATACAGCACTAAACTGTAGGTCCATTGCATTGGTGTGAAAAATATAACGCACACAACATGGTTGCGAGAAGCTAGGCCCTGGCACTTGACGAGCTGTTGCGCCAAATATTTATTTTTTATTTTTTATTTATTTTTTTAAATAGAAGACATCCACTTTTCCTTTTTAATTCGACAGGAATCTTTATTTGGTGATTGACCATCGAACAGTGAACCACTAACTGCCGGAACACAATGCGCTGTCCAAGGTCCACAAGGCCTGCCTCTCGTGCCTCGGGATGTCTTTCGAACATTCATTGATATTGCCTTTTTAACTGGGTTCAAATAATCTCTTCTTTGAACGTGGCAATACCAACTGAGCCGGTCGCGCTCTATTTTTCGTAAGATGGTTTCTATGATGTCCAGGCTTCCACGGATCTTCGAACTTCTTATCCGATCAAGCTTTGTTACTCCTGTTGTCATGCGAAGCATCTTCATCTCAGCTGCCATTAATTGAAGCACCCTCATATTTTTTGTACATTGTCCAACATTGTGAACCGTATGAGAGCGCCGGACGCACAACTGCGGTGTAGAGCCTTCTTTTCAACTTAAAAAGAAGCATTTTTTAGTCAGTGAAGATAGCGCAGTTTTCTCGCCACTTTATCCACCCTAGGCTTGCACGTTGAAATTTCAGCGTCCCTCATCAGTCAAAATTGCTTTCATTCTAATGACCCCATTCTTTGAGTGTGAACATGACCTTCATGAGTGCGACGTTCATTCCTGTGCTAATGTGAACAGGCACATAAGGAGATAGTCGACTTACAATCCCTTGCTTAATAATACCCAAAAATGGGCGGGGCCTAGTTCTTTTATAGTTTATCTTGCTTTTCCTACCAAATTGGCAAATGTTTTCATCAGTATGAAGTTGGGAGTGAAATGTACAAGATGGCGCTGCGAACGTGTAAATAAAGTGAGGCAGAAACTAGAAGTCATAGGTCTTTGACAACTTTCAGATGTGTTAAAAAATCTTTTTTTTTTATTCCCAAAAACACATTGGGGCTTTTATGCAGACATTTTGCATTTACAATTACACTCTAAACTTAATTTCCATACTTGCAGTGTTAGTTTATTACTATTTTCAACATACCATAATTCAAACTAAGACTTTGACAGCTCCACTTTCCTTACCCAAGAAAATCCTGAGTATGTTAGACTTAAGAGCGATTTCAAAGCCACTCTACGAGTATGTTTTTCAAAAAACAGAGATTTGTATTTGAGAGTGACGCCAGTTTTCTCAAAAAAAAAAAAAATAGTAATAATGCTTTAGGGCGATATTAAAGCAAAACCCGACTGACCTGAGTCCTCAAAAAACAGATCTAATGACTAGTCTAAGTTCTCTGCTCTTAATATTTTAGGAACCTATTCAGATTTCAGCTGTTACTTGACAGCTGCTGAATACGTTGTTGTGATGTCTAAAGTCATGAAGTGTCTCGACATATACATACGTAGATTTTTTTTATAAACTTCTCTCGGAAAAGGCGAACGTATAACATTAGGCCAGCGCCCGAAATGCTTGCAGATGTCTGTTGATTCTGCTTTTAAATTGTTGTAGATGACAGCTTTCTGGAAATATTGGTGGGTTTCAAAGATTGCTTGCCCTGTAACAAAATTAATTTTGGTATAATGATGTTCTTGCGGTTGCCAGGTGAATATTAAAGTTGTGTGCTCTAGTGGCCTGTCGATTTTCTAGCGATCGTTCTGTTGAGATCTTCCGAACATCTGCCGTGGTAATATCTGTAGAATAGGCATAAATCTGCCACTTGCCTTCGATGAGCGAACGAGTGACGTAAGTGCTGGGTCTTCTATTAAGCGAACACCTTGCCTCTGGATGCTGTCAAATAGATTTAGATTGGGGCCGAGCTGCAAATATGAAAATATGAGAGCAGTACTCAAGCACCGGTCTTACTTGTGCTTTGTATATAATAAAATAAGAAGTTGCGGCTTTGCTCTGAAAAGATAACTCAAGTTCATGGAAGCTGATGTTGAATATACGTATATGGTCGTGCCATGTTACTCCAGAGCTTACTGTGACACCCAGTAAATGCGTGGTCTCCTTGGGATCGATTGTTTCGCTATTCGAAGCTAGGGAAGGGAACAGTTAATGTATTATGTTTTCTTCGCGTTCAGATTCACACGGTTTACTTTCCTCATCGTAAGATTTTCTGCAGATCTTCGTTAGTTGGGAGAATTTGTTCGCATCTCTGACTATATGAGGCATGTTGTTTGAGCAAGAGGCTATTAGAGTGCTGCCATCGGCGAAATTAAAAATCCTAGTACAACCGTAATAGTAAGAGTAAAAATATAAATATAAGTTGGAGAAAGAATGGATCCTTGAGGTACACCAGCATTAATAGAAAATGTGTCGGAAGACACACTGTCGACAACAACCTGAATTGATCTTGATCTGTCCTAAAGAAAATTTAGTTTGCTTAGTAAAGCACTATGCCAGACTCGATCAAGTGCTTTTGAGATGTCTAGTGGAACCACTTTTGATTCGCCATGCTGTTCAAAAGCTGGCGCTTGTAGATGGGTTACGTAACTCAGTAGATCTCCTGTTGAACGGCATCTACGAAAACCATAATCCGGTCACTTATAAGTCCATGGTCGTCTATATATTTGATAATATCGGCGTTTATGGCCATTTTCATGAATTTAGAAAGCATAGATAGCAGGGGTATGATGAACTATCGGTGCTAGCTTCGGTGCATAGTTTTTGATGACTATGACTAGCTTTATAACGATGCCCCGAATCATGTTAAACAAAAATCTACTCATCTAGTTCACATTTTTTATGTACAGTTTCATTTAAATCTGACACTTAATCCGTACCAGCAACTTACTATTTACTTAACACTCATACTAAGATATAACAGAATGCAAACTTTAACAAGCTTATGTATATAATTTTATTTGAAAGAAATATAATGTTTTCCATTTTTGCTTGATTACAGTAGGATTTTTGTTTGTGTGCTTACTTATGAGAACTGTTCGATAAGTAGTGTTTTAAACATTAGATAGAAAACGAATTAAAAATGCCGATAACTGCAATACAACTAATTAATAATTTATCTTATTAATTTATTTTTATTATAAACAAAGATTCCTCTCAAAGATAATCATAAACTTTGTTAATTAAATAAATAGAAGCATTGGGCACCAATGAATCAAAAGAAAATTTAAAATCTAACTACAGCTAGAGTAACAACAGTGGGCATAATGTATAAAAATAAATATTTTTTTAATTTTGTAAAATAAAAAAAATAAAAAAACAACGTTTTCACCGACAACGATTGACTAACAGAACCTCAGGAGTGGTTAAAAGCTAATTTAAAAAATAAAATATAAAAATATTTAAATTTAATTATGTGACACACATTTTTAAATAACATTAAGTATGATTAAGTTTTGTTATACTCCTTATAAAGTTAATAGATGTTTTAAGTCAATATTTTTAAAAGTCGATCTCTTTTTGTTGTTGCTCTGTCAATGCTAATAAAGAAAATTTCAGTAAAACAAAAAAAAAAAATAAAAAATAATAAATAAAAATAAAAAAAACTGCACAAAAGATTGTTAAGAATTTCTTAAGCATACATATAAAAAAAAAAAAACCGATCGATGGTGTTTTTTATTTCAAAAACTAAATTTTACTAAATGGAATTTAAATTTTTAAATTTCTTGATTGATACAACAAAAATAAAAATAATGTTAAGCCCAATAATTGCTTGAATTGTAATTCATTTATGAGTTCTACAACAAAAACTAAACAAAAAACAAATAGTGATACTGAAAAAGAGTTATATATTTGGAACAAAAACAAAAAAAGAAAATAAGAAAAATAAATTTTAAATGAAAATATTGCTAACGAAATTTATTGTTATTATTATTATTACACTTTCAAAGAATGCAGAAAGCTTATAGTTCATTTTGTCTGAATTATAGTTAATTGACTTGCATGACAACCTAAAGCTATTTCATAACATTGCATAATCGTGAGCTTGAAATTGCTAAAAATATGAGTGTTAATATTATTTTGAGTTCGAAATGCTTTCTTGAATTAAAAAGGATGACAAGGTAAGACAAATTAGCAAGGTCCCAAAAAGCATCGATGGCTAATATTAGTATCCGGTATCAAGTCCAAAAGGTACAAAGCATAGCGAAAGTTATTTAGTAACAATTAACCAAATTTGCAATGATCTGGTCGCATATTAACAAATCAATATAAGACGTGCTAACTAAAATTTGTTCCATGACGATAAAGTGTTCTACGTACGGGGTTTCATTTGAGTTAATACACCCTTTGAGATTTGGAGTTACCTGATTTGTTTTTCTTACTATTAAGCGATGAGAAGATTACAGAAGGTGCTTTACAAATACGCCAACTTCACTAAAGGGAATTTTAGAACAAATCTCTAAATCGGCATTCTCTGCCAGCCTGTGGCTATCGTAATCTGTTTCTTGCTTAAACCGACAGCCGCGTTGTTTCTGCGCTGTTCTACATATTTCTTTGGCGTGCCAACAGAGTGTTCAGCTGCTTTAGGCAAAACGCGCGTTTTGGACATGTGTATTGTGCAATTGTGCAAAGAGCGCGATAACCGGCGGCTGTCTGTACACAATATATTTTTCTGCGGTTGAAACGCGTGGTTTCTGCCGTGTTGTGATTTGTGATTGTTCTCACTAGGGTATTGAAAAGCTCGCTTATGAGCTGCTCATTCATAGATACACTAGCGGGTACCTGGCGTGCGTTGCTGCGCCTAACAGAAAAAAACAAAAATTCAACTGTCAGACAGGTGCCTGGGGCTAAGTCTACTAGAGAACAGTTTTGTACCAGGGAATAGTGGGTATGTGGTCCAACCTTAAATATATATATCAACATTTTTTTAGTACTTAGGTACTATAATATACGAAAGTAGTGGGTAGACTGCTGGACCAAGGGTACCCGGCGGCGTATGTTGCTGCACCTAACCAAAAAAATAATAAATTTGTAGTACTAAAGTACAAACAATCATCCAAACATACATTGTATTTTATATATAAGATATAGCTTATTTACGTTCTTCCTCTATTTTCCTTTAAATTTCATCAACGATAAACTTGGGGGCCCCTTGCGAGCCGTAAAAATGCTCGCGAGCAAAATAAACACGGCTGGGGTCGCGATTACAAATTTTCTTATCGCCCGTTTCTCGGGAGAAAAAGAAGTTGTTTTATTTTTACACGTATTTGATGTGAGATATATGTATTTGCATGCCAAATGTTCATACTCTCTCCCGATTCCATTTGATATTGATAGGTTCCAGACAAGTCAATTGTATTCCCTGGTTCAATCACTCATATCCAAAGTCCATAGTACAATATAATAATCCATAGAACAAGGACGAAAAAGAATGGACGCCTGAACCCCGCACTGTCTATATCGCATTAATGGAAGACTTTTCACAGTCTTCCATTAATGAAATGACAGTTCACTATGTATGTACGTAAAAGAAGACTAAAGCGGTGATAGAATCTACCTATTGCAGCAGAAGCTCCAATTCAGACTATTTAGGCAAAAGGGGCACTCCCTACCCCTGATATTTCGAATGATTGCAACTCTGTACGTGCTTATACTCGTAACCAAAAGGACTTCAATTTACAATACTTGTATAAAAGATCTTCGGCAGTTGCATGTTTTCACGCCTCATTTGCATATACCATTGATTGGGAAATAAATATAAAGAACCCGATAACAATTGCTTCTTTAATATAAGGCCTTCATAATATATTTTCTATTTTTATGCCACAGTGATTAATAGTATAGATATAAATAGAAAGATAGGTGTTACACTCAGAAGAAAGTAGTTTTCTTAGAGAGTAACAGCTCGCTTTTGAAAGTCGTTCTAAGCTAAACAGGCTTATTTTTCTCCCAGAATGGCAGGTCTTTCGATAGTGAAATCTATAATACTATACCTAGCCGAAGATCTGTTATCTGTTACGCTGAAAATATTCCGATGGAAAGAATCATCAACTCCTGTTCGTATTTAGTATACAAGGTCTTAGTTCGATGGATTATAATTTTAGTCAAGTCTGAAAGTACAAACCTGCAAACTGACTAACAACCCGGTTAACATTAAGTCTGCTTTTTGAAATTTTCACCACAATCAACCCAGGTTTTTTTTTTTTGCCAACTCTCGGATGTGTCAAAAAAAACCGAAGTTTTCTATTTTTCAAAAAACGCATTGCAGCTGTCATGTGGACATTTTGCCAACATGAATTTATTTTTCGCTCTAAACAATATTTGCATCGCTAGTCTATTGGACAACAAATACATTTTTATGAATTTAAACATAATTCTGGCCTAAAAATGATTTATTATTTCCCCGATATGCAAAATAAATGATAACCACAAATGGCACATATGGTTTTGACAGCTCCACTTTCCTTACCCAAGAAAAACTTTGAGTTGACTTTAGAGTGATTTCAGACCGACACCCCACTTTTCCTAAAAAAAAAACACGGAGTATATGTAATCATACCTATTCCAAAAAGAAAACTATTCAAAGAATACTGGATCCGATCCGAAATCAGTTTTCCGTAAAGTTTGTCGCGAAAATTGGATCGGAATAAATGAATTAAAATTTATAATTGTGTTGATTTCCTACCAATTAATAAGACCATTCTTATGAAAAGGCAAAGGCAAAAAATAATAAAGTACAACCACACAAAAGTTTGCAGTAAATTCGAGACCTCTCGATCAATCAGAGACCATTGACCAGCGATACGGCCAAGTGGCATTGACAGTTCGGAATTGAAAGCGTTTAAAGTCTTTTCTTGGGTTTACTACTATTTCAGGACGAATATGTCCATACATATACATACATATATGTATGTATGTATATATGTATATAATAAGGTATAAAATATATAGTAAAATGTATCACTACATATTTTACCGAGCGATCTGAGTAAAAAGCTGAGCACAGGGAATGTCACATTTGACATGAGGGAAAATAAATGAAAAAAATTGCAGAACAATTAAAATGATGGACGACGCTTGTGGCTTCCGGTGTGGAAGGCAGTATAATTAAAAGAAAATAGTCATTCTCATATTTTGACAACTATCCAAATGCGTTTCATAAACATATCAAAGCACTTTGAGCACTTTCGGCTCAGAGCATGCTCCACGAGCTCGAGCTCTATTCAGTGCTCTGCTCTGAATGAAAAAGGAGGGTAAGGCTACTCGTAGGTATATGGGTGCCTTGTGACAAGAGTTACTGCTCATTTAGACGACCAAGGGTCCATTGTGTCCATTTTTGTCTTTTACCCTTGGAATCTAAGAGAAACCCGCTGAATTTATACCCATCTAGATAGGAACATGGATCTCAGAGGCCTAGTCAGCTCGGGAAGTGGGACCGCTGGATAGGGATATAAATCTCGAGAGGTCGTTAAGCTCAATGTGACGTACGTACACAGATACTCCAACTCATTGAAGAAGTAACCATCGGGAGTCCTGATTCTCCTGACGGCAAGGGCAGGGCATTCGAAGAGTTTTATATGAACATTTCTTTATATATATTGAGTTTAAAAAAAAGGATGTTATGTGGGTGGTGCTTAAACGGATTGTACTGTATACGAAACATAGTTTCCCCAGTTGCATTGCTTAGGGTTTAGCTTTCAAAATGGTGTATCTCGTAACGTAATCCGCCATCTAGGAGCTGACTTTTAATCCTAAAAATACTTTTAGCCTTTTCTTGATCATGATCTCAAATCTGCACTCAGTAGAGGTTATAATTTTTTATTTTTTTTATTTCCAATGAGGAGGAAATCTTACGCAGATGGGGCGAACAATTTTCAGAATTGCTCAATTCAGAACAGAGCACCGAAGATGACATACCTATGGTCGAGAGTAGGGCGAAAAGTTGGCCTACGGTAGGGGAAGTAACTTTGACGATAAAATCGCTAAAAGTTGACAGATCTGCCGGTGTGGATGAAATCTGACCAGCAATGCTCAAGGATTTAGGCAAAGAGGGAGTGCAATGGCTCTCGTGTGTCATTAAAGTGGCCTGGGAATGCGGAGAAACACTTGGTGAGTGGCAAATGGGTGCGATTGTTCCTCATTTTGAAAAAGGTGACAAAAGAGACCTATATTTGCTAAGGTGTTAGAAACACGTTCCAGAGCTATGGCTGAGGATAGTTTGGGGGATGCGCAATGCGGGTTTTGTCCGGGTAGAATCACAACCGACCGGTTATTCACTTTTAGGATGGTTCTTGAGAGGCCTGGGAGTATGCTAAACCTGTCTACAGCTGCTTTATGGATTTGGAAAAACCATATGATAGGTTTCCTCGAGGCAAACTGTTTAGTGTTCTGCAGGAGTATTGGATTGATGGTTCTCTGTTAAGGGCGGACTGCAGAAGCTGTGTTCGGATAAACGGCGTTAAATCAAGCTTTCACTGTGGGCGTTGGACTACGCCAAGGGTGTTTTGTCACCTCTCCTCTTTATTGCATGTATAGACTAGGTGTTGCAGGGCCGCCGGTGCGGAGAATGTTTAATGTGGGAGACTTTAGGATTAGTCATCTGCTCATCTGCGGATGATTTGGTTATCCCTGGGTCCTCTTAAACCGAACTCCAGCATGCACTCGAAAGTTTTGTAGCCGTTTGTGATGACGCTGGAATGAAGGTAAACGTGAACACATCGGAAGTTATGGTCGTTTCTAGAACGCCCATTCTGTGCAGTCTGTATATTAGTGGAGTCCCACTGAAGCAGGTGGATAAGTTTAAGTACCCCATGGCGATGGAAAGAGCAATGCCAAGTTATCCTGTAGAATTGGTCAGGTTGAATCAATTTTGAGAGAGCTTGGTCAATCTATTATAAGGAAGACCGAACTTAGTATGCAAGCTAAATTATCGGTTTTTACCTTGGTACGAGTATATGTTCCAACTCTCACCTATGGTCATGAAATTTAAGAAATGACCGAAAGAATAAAATCGCGGATACAAGCTACCGAAATGAGGTTCCTTTGTGGTGTTGTTTGAATAACTTGTAGGGATCGAGTGCGCTATACCAGAGTATGCGAGGCGCTCAATGTTGAGCAGCGGCTTCTTCGACTGGAACGATCTATTCTTCGATGGTTTGGTCACGCAGTCTGTATGCCCCAAACCGGTTTCCAAGACGTATCATGATTGCCGTGCCTTCAGGTAAGCGACCCCTTGGTAGGCCTAGAAATAGATGGTTGGATATTGTCCGACATGTCTCCTGTAGCCATCTAGGGATTCCTCCTGAAGAGTTGGAACCAGTGGCGGAGGAATCGAAAAGGATAGAAAGTCCACCTGAACGTGCTACCCCCGCGACTCTTATATAGGACTAGCGGCCCACTGAAAATGTATGTATATATGTATTTCTTTTATTCTCCTTTCGCTGTTTTTTTTGCAATATTTTTTGTTATACCTGCTTGTCGGCTTGTGTGTTGTGTGCGTGTTTTTATGTGCTCTGGTGGGGATTCCCATTGAGGAGTTAAGTGGAAAATACACAATAAAACCGTCGTACCGACTTATGTTGTACCGACATCGGTCCAACTGTTGTATGCAGCACACACATTATACAATCTGCGTACGATTTACGTACAACGACACATTTTATTCAGTCATTTTGCACATATGTTATGCACCATATACACCCTTATCGTGGAATCCGCCGGGGGGAATTATTCACCGAAAAAAATATTTCGGTATCGTCAAATCCGCAAAGCGAACAGTTCCCCGTGTCGGTAATGTGAACGAGTTCCACTGCATCGTGGAAAACGTTCGGATCGAATCTCCCCATACATTTCACACCCGCAGCTATTTCATTGCGGATTTGGTTGTTAGTGTATGAAATCTTACGTTGCTTCTGGTAGTTCCATTATATTTTCCGTGTTTGCTCTTAATTGAGAGTGCCTCCTCCTGTGTGAAGATGATCTTTCATGAAAAACCAATGAAACGCTATCTATTTTCGCACAAAATTAATGTTTTGTTTCCCAATTGGATTTTCACAAAGCACACATGTGTTTCAAACGAGCTGTCACAACAGAACTTCCTAATCGACAACAGTGGTCGGTAAGGAAGATTATCCGACGGATTCCACGATAGTGTTTTTATGTTCGCGTGAAACGAATAGGTGAAGTGAAACTCAGATCCGTCGGATTCCACGATAGGGGTGATAATTTCCATACAATCTGTTCATGTGACAGCGGTTGTACACATGTACAGTCAAGACCAACTAAAATACGGGCGAAACAAGGCGAGCGCGGGTTAGCTAGTATAAAATAATACTGTAAATACTGCTGCTTATTACTTGCATACATACCTCCAGATAGTAATATCAAAATTATCGATAGTTTTAGAAATCACAATCGAAACTATGGATATTATAAACTATCGATAACTGTCATCTTAAATTTGAGTTTTTTGGTGCTATTTTGTTAAACAGCACATCCCTGGTGTGTATGAACCCTTGTATGCACGAATTCAAATTAACATTCGCTCCAAATCTACTTGTACCGTTTTCAAGGCAAATTGAAATACCCGAAAGCTTCAAATGATCGTCAAAACGCCTTTGATAACGGATATTTCAAAGTTACATGCTAATTTTCGCTTCTTGTCCGCATCCAGAAATAAGATATGAAGGCTGGTATGATAAACAAACGATCCTGTACATAGCTGCGTATGTCATGCCATTCTCTTCAAAAATTTATGAAAACTAAATTCAAAAATAAACATAACTTCATATGTAAATAATCATATTATTGTATTGATCGCTAGACATACACTTATCACAAAAAGTTAATGTAGTAACAAAAACATTATACATATTTTGCATAAAATAATAACTTAACCAAATCAACTTCAACAGTATTTATATCAAATAATAATAATATTTTATCCAATTACTATTGGACCACTAATAGCTAAGTAAGTAATTATTGTTTCATTGAAACTGCTTCATCGTTAGCCTCGACGGCTTTGAGTTTATGCTCAAAATCTTCGTGAACTTCTTTATAGAACGGTCCCAGTTCCTCTCGAACAACTTCGTACCATTGTGCCAGTTTCGTCCTGTTCTTAAACGGGTTGTAACCAACAATTTCTAAGACGAAAAGAAAATATGATTTTGTAATACATACTGTGTACTAAATAAGACTTGTAATTTGTGAAACTTACTTGGTTGATCAATTTCACAAATGGCTAGCAGATCTGCAAACGATATATTACGACCGGCCATAAACTTCTGTGAATGAAGGAATCCATCTTCGAAATCACTTAATGTTTGATCAAGTCGTTTTTCTGCCATGTTTATCTGATAATATTTCGGTAAAAAATACATTTTTGTTTGTAAAAAAAGTACAACTTACAGCTTCCTCATTAGGGCGGGTTTTGTTTAGAATTGGCAACAACCATTTGGTTTGGAAGTAATTAGCACATGCTGGACGCATATTGCCATGCTGCCACTCCATATACTCATCGATACGACTGCGGGCTAAATTCCGCCGAGGATACCAGTGTTCTGGTACTATTTTCTCACGATTGAGGTGACGAAAAATGGCAACACTTTCTGTTAATTGGAAGCCATGGTCATTGATAGCGGGGACCTTTTTAAAACGATTCCCTTTTTCTTGAAACTCTTCGGTTAGATGCTCTCCTGTGGAATAGAAAAACATTTTATTGGACTAATACATCAATAATGCTCCTTTCGTATCATATAATATTATTCTGTTTGATATAAGCAATAAGTCTGAAATATTTCTTATGTAAGCGAGCAACTGATGCGGTCTGTATTAACGAAAATCCCTGCTTTCATTCGTGCGGCCTTTAATAGGCGAAAGTCGATGTAATCGCAGATGTCTCTAACAGTCTTTCTTCAAGATCAATGAAAGAGTATTCTTTCAGAATATAACGTCAAAATCGAATAGAAAGCTCACCAGAAAGCACAGTCCACCCGATATGAAGTACAGTCAAAATCATTTACAACGACATCGGTTATAACGATGGATCGGTTATAACGACCAAACTCTTAGGTCCGGCTGAGCTCATTTATAATCTCATTAAAGAACAACGACATATCGCTTACAACACCTGTTTTTTGCCTTTTTTTGAAATAAAATATTGGTTACAAGAACTAAAAGCAACGCAGCTGTTAGTTCGACTAGTTTTTTTTTTTAATTTTATTTGCGTACATTATTTCAGTTTAAAAATGTTTCAAAAGCGCAAAATTTTTAGAATTGAGGAGAAAGTAGGTATCATTTTTAGATTGGATGCTGGAGAGCAAAATAAAGGCCTGGCCAAGGAGTATTCCGTTTCACACTCCACTATAGCTACAATTTTACCGGAATAAGACAAAATTAAAAAGCAATTTGAGGAAGTACAGCTTATCGTGAAAGAAGTGAAAAGTTCATTGTACACTGATGTTGAATAGCTCTTGCTAATATGGCTTAAATCACAGAGAAGTTCCGGCATACCCATAAGTGGACCCATTTTGCAAAAAATTATGAAAAAATAAATAAAAAGAGTCTCTATTTAGAAGCAGATTAATTAACCTTGATATCGGTTACAGCGACCTATCGCGGTCCCTAGAAGATCGTTATAACTGATTTTGACTGTATATTGCATAAATAATACTAGCTTCCAAGCCTTAGAATATATTGGACGACATGGCATTAATGCCAATACTCTAGTGTACCGGGAGTTAATACGTTTCGGTAGTTTATATTGGTTATAACAGAGTTACATGCGTCGATCAAACGTTACGAATATCAAAGAGCCCTTATTTTATGGAAAATCCCTGACATTACTGGCTTGATGTCGAGTGCGAGTAACAAAAAGACAAGATCACGCAAAAGAGTTCGAAACATGTATAGCATTTACCATGCTAGTCCAGTAGTCCAGAATATTCTTTTCCCCATAAAGAGTTCGTAAAGACAAAAGTGGGAGCACCGTAGACAAACATAGGGCTTTGAAAGTCCCGAAAATACGTATCTATGAAGAATCAACTGGCGACTCAAAGTAATCCAAATCAAGCACTCCACGTCAACTGAGAGGCTGTACTAATATTAGTTCTACTATTAATTTTAGCTGAGTCCTATTTGTCATTTATTATACATTTATAGGAGCTGTCTTAAGAAAATTTTAATTCGCCGCCATTGCTTTCAGCGATCACACTGCTTCAGTCTGGCAACAATATCTGCAAGGTACGTCCGCATAATCATGACCAAGGACACCGAACTGCATAACGTTTGTGACATGTACTATTTAGAATTAATGGTTTAAGATGTCAACTTTATTGACTGGTTTTCGGACCTTGAGTAGATCGTGAACTTATTATTTTCTAAGATTGCTGGTGTCTTCCTGGAGGACGGCAACATTAACTTTTTTTCTCGTTAGGCAAACACTTGTATGCTAATGCTAATGGCCATGAACTATGTTATGAAGAACAGGTGGAATTGTCGTTGTACTCGCGTCTGTAGTGACAGTCAGGCTGTGCTTAAGACCTTACTTAACCCTTTAACCACTTCCAAAATAGTTCGTGAAACTAAAAATTCTTTGAACTCGGTCGCAAGGCTGAATTCTCTGTCTCTTATCTGGGCCCCATGTCACACTGTCATCCTGGGAAACGAGGCCTCCGATCAGATTGCTAGACAACGCTCAGAGAAGGCTTTCTCAGGCCCCGAACCAGAGTTGGCTCTCCCTGCGCCCTCGGCTAGGGCTTCCATTGACGATTGGGTTTCTCACGAACACACACAATTTTGTGTGGCATGAGTTTCCAGGATGAAGTGTGACTAAACGAATGCTCTCGGACGTTTGTAAGAAATCAGCTGCATTCTTGCTGTCTCTTAGCAGAAATGATTGCAGATAACTTATTGGTGTCCTGGCAGACCGCTTCGCTTTCGTCAAGCATCTTAATGTGCTAGGCTTAAGTGACACTACAGTGGCGAGGGCGACCACACTGGGGAACATTTTCTCCGCGCGTGTCCTGCCTTTGCTTGTATCAGGTGGCAGATTTTCGGTGCCGATGTGGTGAGTGCTTGTATTGTAAACTGGGGTTTTGCTGCCTGGTAGTAAAATGGACCAGTTGCGTCTGAGTGCACCAGTCGAGCGTTTCCTATCCCGACAAAAAAGAAAAAAAATAAATAAAATTGCTGTTTCAAGTTAAAATTTTCGAGAACGGTATTAATTATAACATATTTTCTTCGCTAAGTTGTGACGGGGTCCCGTACTTGCCGTCAACTAATGAGGGACATCATCTTACTATGTACATATAGTATGTTATGTAGTCTAATTGATTAATATGTTGTTCCTGAATTTCCATACTACATTATAACACATGTTTGTGAATGCCCTTCCTCTACCTATTCTTTAATATTTGTGGGACAATCTGTTTAATAGCACTTTTGGAATAATGCGAGAGATATACAGGGTGATTTGCATAAGATGCGACAAAAGCCTAGAGCGGATTTGCTTTTTAAATCAAGTTGTTTCAGTGAATAGTTTTTGAAAAATTAAATTACAAAGTCAACATTTTTAAAAAATATTTTGAATTTTTTTTTTTAAGTTGATTTTTTTCAAAATTTTGCGTTATTAACTGCCACTGATATTTTTATTTTTCAATGCTCTTATAAATTCTTAATTAAATACCGAAAACCCGATGTAAAGATCTTTCTTGCTTTTTGAGATATTAAAAAAAATGTAAAGGCTATAGCACATTATTATACGTGTTTCCGTTGATTTTTAAATTTTTTTTTTTATTTAAAGTCAATTTTTTACAAAATTGCACCTCTCGCCTAAACGGGTGGAGATAGTCCCCCCCTCCCATACGATTTTTTTCTTGTCTCGATCCAACCTATCCGCTCTAGGCTCTTGTCGCATCTTATGCAAATCACCCTGTATATAGGGTATATTTGAGTTTTTGAGTGCATCAGCCTGAAGATATTTATAGCATCCAGATCAGTATTGAATCAGCAAACTATGCCAATTGAATATGTAAAATTGACAAACACAATTTTCAGACTGGCAGTATTGGACTTTTGAATTCGAATGAAATATGGAGAAAGTAAATATATTTTCTAGTAAATACATATGTTCTAGTCCTCATCTTTATTTTTGATAACTAGGGTCTGATTGAATTTAAGTTTCCTGTTTAAACAAATTTCAGTAAATTGAATATTTGAATTCTTAAATTTAAAGTGAAAGTATCAATAGTAAACATGTTTTCAAGTTCCTCTCAAATATTTACTACTTATGCATTAAAAAGATACACACCACTTAGAAACCACATATATCGATTTGCCATTTGCAAGACATTGTAGGATGAACCAATATCTTTGCAATCAAAGCCACTTATAACGTGTAAATTAATTGACCTGATCAATTCACAAGATACACGATAGCACGAACAGGTGCTTCATGTATAACATTCTTGATACCGGCAAAACAAGCTTCACTATCACTTGCAAATATTTGCTTTAGGTGCTCTTTCTACCATCTAATGTTTGGACAGCTGATTATCACGTGTGATTCAGTTGGAAAACGTAAGTGCTGACTATTTCTGCCGGTATAACTTATAAGTTAATTGGAACATATTGACATTAGTATTAGCTGAGGCGATAATGATTTATAATGTTGTACTAATTGAAGTGGACTCGCAAGACTTGTGCAAAAGGTATGCGTGAGCACATCGGACACCAGAGAGAGGTGTAAGACTAGCAAACTCGAAACCATCTCGAAACATTAACCAACAAATTTCAAAGACATGAGCCCCTTGCATGTCTCTTCTCAATAAAATCTTTCAACAGGTGTTTACGGCTTGACCAATTGCAATCCATAAATTACAGCAACTATGTTAATTTAATAAGAGTGTCATATCATAAACAACTAGATTGTAAATCAGTTAATCCAGGATTTCTAAAGGAATTATTATTTTTTAAATAGCTTGTAAAATTGGCGTGAAAATGTAATGAGACAATGGAACGTACATAAAAATAAAGATAATGGGGTAGTAAACTTAAATGAGTTTATAACACACTAAAAACTGGTATTGAGTCTTGTCATGTTTTTACAATGCTCGTACGTTGCCTTATTGGACATGTGATTAGTTTGAGACTATTTCTACGCCGGATGTATGTACGTCTGCATGGAGTTATCCACCAGCCATAAAGTCCTCACATTTAGCGCGTTTTTACTTCAGTTGTACAGGGTGCGGCAATATGATCTAACACATTTGTAGGTTTAATAAAACCCAAATAGAGTAAAGAACAAAAAAATTGTTTTTATTTGCGAAATGTACATACATATGTACATTCTGTGTAAACAATTCCGGGTACGAATTGTTTAATAGAAAACAAACAAACAAATTTTGTTCAGGCAAATTTATTTTCCCGTCTTTAAAGTAGGCCACATCAATACCAATACAATGACGTCAGCGCTTGACCCAATCCTCCATACATTTTTCGTAGACTGATTGAGTTATAGCATCCAGCTCCTTCAGCTATTTTTTATGGCCTCAATTGCCTCAAAACGTTTTCCTCGAAGCGGTAATGTTAGCTTTGGGAACAGAAAAGTCACCCGGGGCCATATCAGGCTTGGTCAAAGGCCTTCGTTGGGTCTTTGCCAAAAACTTTTATATAACAATAGCTTTATGCGATGGTGTATTATAGTTTTGCAAAATCTATAATCTAGATTCGGCTCGTTTTTGAGGCGCTGCGCCATTCGGAATACCGTTGGCTTGTTTGCGTATCGTACTAGTAAACCAATTTGTCGTCACCAGTTATGATGCGTTTCATGAAGGAGGGGTGCATAGAAGATCAGAAAATCACGTCTTTCAAATGATAAATTACGGATACATTTACACATAATGTGTAATGCCACTTTGTTTCATTTGGTTTTAAAAGATAAATAAGTTAAGTGGGTCCCTTAGTGTCCACACACTAATGAAGCCGTTCACGATAGCTGTTCATAACTCGACGGATCATTTCGTGTGGAATGGCATCCGAGGTCGGTCGGTTGATTTTCGTTTCAATGCTGATTCACTAGCTCTAAAGTTGGTAACCCGTAGTAAAATCGTGTATCGTGAAGTACGGGATCACGTCCACCAAACTTGAAGTGCACTTGAAACACTGTTTGCGTTGCATCTACAGATTCGTTGTTCTTGATAAACGTTATTCTCACCCGTCCAATTCAAGCTGGCAACTAAAAACGGCATTAATATAATAGAAAAAGAAACCGAAGAATAAGAATACACGAAGAGTACCATCTCCCTATCAAGTTGAACCAAGATTTTGTTGATCAGTATTAACCATAGCAGCGGAGAGATAATACCATCATGTGGGGTTTCTCTGTTTACCGTCTTAGTTGTACTACTGTTGCCGGAATATAGTAATTCGACTACTTTGTATTGATACTATTCATTGACTTAGGAAACCCTTTACACCAAAGTAGCTCGGTGAGAGATTCCTGAATAGAATCCATAAGGATGTTGTTAAAGGCTCCTTCTATATCAAGAAAGGTAGTAAGAGCGTATTCTTTGTAGTGAAGAGTTTTTTTTAATTGTGCGCACGACCTCATGAAAAGCCGTTTCTGTGGACTGTCCTTTGAGATAAGCGTGTTTGGATTTTGACAGTGAAGAACTTTTCAGGTTATCGCGGATGTAAAAGTCAAGGAAACGTTCTAGAGTTTTCAGACCGAAAGAGGATAGGCCTAAAGTCCTTAGCGGATTCATATCCTCACCGGCCTACCAACGGGATGGAAACAACTTTGACACGTCTCCAGGTTGGGGCAACATGAGAACTAGCCAGGGAATTGATATGTTCTGCAAGTTCTGCAGCATAATAGGCATAATACTGTCAATGCCAGGTGACTTATATGGAGAGAAGGTATTCATGGCACAGGAGATTTTATCCTCCGTATCTCATGTTGACAGTGGTACGCGATCGAAACTAGCCTGTCCTGATTCTGCAGTAGTAAACTTACAATCCGTCTCTTTAGAAAAGACTAATTATTATGCTCTTTGGTGAAATTTTTGAACAAAGGAGATTTAATTTTCTCTCTCAGTTTCGCTAAACAACGCGGATAGACAATAGAAAATCATCTGCTCACCCTAGGTTAAAGTATAATATGCACTGTGCGTATTTATTTTTCATATAAAAATGAGCTAACACTTAAATACACTTGAGTAAAAATACACAAAGTGGGCGGCGTGGCGTAAGGGGTTAGTGTGTCGGACCACTGCGCGTGGGGTTCCAAGTTCGAATCCTAGAAAACATCAACAAGATTTTTGAAGGTCTCAATTCTCGCGAACGTCTGACAAACAGAGAGTATATGTTGTCAAGCTTCTGAAACCAAATTGCCCTTCGGATACGGTACTAAACTGTAGGTCCCTTCCATTCGTGTGAAAAATATAACGCACACAACATGAGTGGTTGCGAGAAGCTAGGCCCTGACACTTAAAGAGCTGTTGCGCCAAATATTATATTATATAATACGAGTACTTTTCCTGAGGAGGTTACGAGATAAATAAATCTAACAATCTATCAGTTTCAAACAAATTCAACTCAATATACTAAAATATTTAGGTTGAAGTTTTAGCCTGCATATGAACAGGGTAATTAATGTACCAGCGGCAGTGCTCGAATCCCCGAGCCCTTTGCTCTAGGGGTGGAATTAAGAATATACTCGTAGCTCCGCATTTTGAATTTGTCGTCAAACGAATGAGAATACGCATTAAGACTAAGCTGATCAACATCAACCTAAGGTATACCTTAGGTATGCATACATTGACTTCGGTTATTTGGTACAACAAGGCAAATATAATAGTTGAGGCAACTTTTATTAATGAAACCGAAGAAGCAAAGGAAATCTTTTTTTTTCACTGGCGACTGTCTAAACACAAATTCAACTGATCTGATGCCCTGGTCCATGGTGGTCCACCATAAACCATGACTGGGAATTTCTAGGTTACGTATAGCTGGGGAAGTTTCCGATTCGTGGGTTTCAGCAACAGCACTGAGGAGAAATGTGTTCTCTGCGTCTATGCCAACAAAGCATTTCGCTGGATAAATCCGGCATGGCGTTGGCGACAGCAGTAGAAGTGAAATGAATCCGCTTAAGGCGAAGGTTAAAATTTGTCGCAAGCAGAAAAAAATGACTTTCAGTCCCAGTTGTGAAAATGGAGAGAGGAGAACGAAGAAATATGCGCGTTATATAGCGACAAAATAAGAAAGATTCACAGCCAGCACCTGAGATGACAAGGACACAACTTTATACGGATTTTATAAAATGTTGCTTATTAGCCTTTCTTTTTACGATGCTTCCCAGCTTTTAGCTGAACATAGTTTAAGTTTCCGCAGTCAGTAGAGCCTGTGTTTTCTGCCTTTGTCTCCCTCATTTCCATTTTAGCGACTTCCCCTATATACCAAGGTGACTTTCGATTGTTACCATAAATAAATTTTAAGCAACCTTACCGCCAAAAGAGATGACGTGAAAAATCTTTCTAGAAAAATACTGCAGATACTTTCAGATAGGAACAAAATAGTTTTCTTGTCAATACCACAATAGAAACCAATCAGAACGTAAAAAATAACTTCATAATTCTATTTGATTGTAAAAAGTTGCTAAAAGTTCTTCTGTTTCGTCCATTTTTGGGTCCCGTTTAGAAAAAAAAAAAAAAAAAAGAACGAACAGTATATTAATTTTAGTATTTTAATGATTAATTCGCAATTCAAAAGAATAAAATCTTAACTTAAGATACACATGTGTAACTACTTTGTAGCAAACCGCTGAATCTTCTTGTTCTTCCTTCATCGGCGCGGTTATGATCCGAACTCAAGGAATCAAAACCCCCCACTTCACTGCATTTCTACTGATCCACCCGTGAGATTCACCTGTTTGACTTCAAAATATCGCCAAGCCTACCGATTTTGGATCACTTCCTTACTGAGGCAAACCAAATGCTCGTGTCGTTGCATTTGTGTGATCCAGGAGTTTTAAGGCCTGCCTTTCTTTCGCGATATCTTTAGAACGTTCATTGATATTGTCTTTTTAACGGGGTTCAAATGATCTCTTCTTTGAGCACGACAACACTAGCTGAGCTGGTCGTGATCTATTTTTCGTGAGATGTTTTCTTTGGTGTAAATGTTTCCATGGATCTTCGAACTTCTTATTCGATCAAGCTTTGTGATGTCATGCGAAGCATCTTCATCTCAGCTGCCGTTAATTTACCCTAATACGTTTTGTATATTGTCCAAAATTGTGAACCGTATGTGAGTGGTGGAGGTACAATTGCGGAGCATTTAAGGAGCATTTTTCGGCCACAGAAAATAGCGCAGTTTCCTGACACTTCATCCACCGTACGCTTACGCGATGACTTATGTCGTCATTACAGGTTGCTACCAAACCACTGAATTTCCCAATGAAATCTACACATTGGTTTTAAGCTACCTTGTTACAAAAGAACATCCATTGCAACATACCACCAGTTTTAATGCCTGTTTCAATCATTCAGATAGGTGGATAATCTCCCAAATGTTGACCATGGTGGTCGGCATGATATACAGCTGTTGGCTGAATTTTCTTCACGCAATCCAACTGTCTAGATCCCAAAAAGAGCTAATAAAACTCCTACATATTACCACTTAAGCTGACAAGATAAAAGAAAAGAATATAACTTCTTATAAAATAGTAGTAACCTACAACACCTATAAAATATTTCTGAATATCTTCATTCACCAACAGAAAATAACAAGTAAAACCTATTTTTATTTTTGAATGCCTATACTTTGTGCATATACATAAGTACCTTTTTTTAATCTTAAAGCCCAAAAAGTACGAGTATCAGCCATAACCACCCGAATGCCAGCAACCTTAAAAGTAGGTTCGGCACTAGTGAATACCAAGGCCAAAGGCCTAAAGTCTGACTTATAAAAAAAATTAAAAAAAACTTGATCGTTGCACTTACATATCATGATTATTGCGCACTCACACGGTTGACACCGGTTAAATAATAATTTAAAAATTTTATTACTTCACAATTTTAAAATTGTCGTGTGGATATACTCGTATGTATGTAAATGCAATTATAGATTTGATTTCACTCACGCCCGTCGTCGATTTGTATCTTTTTTTGTGGCATGTTACGAAAAAAAAATTGTACAAAATAAAAAATTAATAATATTTCGCTTCGCGTTTTTGCCGGTTTCTTTTCTGTTTTTGTTGTTAAGCTTTTGATTACGTGGTCGGCGGTTGTTGAGGAGGGGCAGGTGTACAAGTTTTTATTTTTGTGATAACTACTTTGGCTTGGGTTTATTTTTTTATTTTTCATTTTTTTATTCTTTCGCTTTTGTTCGGTAATGACCTTAGCTTGGATTTTATTTATAACGATAAACAAGAGGAGCGGGTATCTGTGCTTTTTTGGAGCTCCCTCAATATCTATCTATACAACGTGATTTATATAATCAGATGCATTAAAATTAATTTTTTTTTTGCCATATACGAGTATGTATTTTTGACGCAGATTTTTATTATTAATTTTAATGATGCACGTTTATTCAATTAGGTACGGCTGGGCTTTGCTTGGGATGTCTACTTTTTGCATGGTCACTTATCTGGGACGCTATCTGATATTCACACAGCGGAAAAGGTGTGAGAGTAGGTGCAATTATATATACATATCTACACGAATTTTCGTTGATATTATAATCTATTCAAGAGAAAGATAGAAGAACTAGTTTTAAAACTGGATGTATGAGTTTTTAATTTTTGGAACCTCCCTGTACATTGATTCCATTTAATGGAGAAGATATCTGCACGTGCTAAAATCGTGCGCAATGTTCGCGAATAGATATCAGAAAACTGTTTTTAGCTCGGCGTGTTTATTCTTATCGTTCAGCTGTATAGTCTGGCAAGCATAATCGGTTTTGTTTTTCATTCGCCGGTACAATATAAAGCTGATTAAGTGGTTGAGTTTATGATGACAATGAAATGATAAAACTATTAATAACTCCGCACTGATATCTCGCCACTAAGGGAGATCATATGTGCATGCAACAGCAATATCGATATCCGAAGTCGATTTATTTTTCCCACGGCGGCATAAAAGAAACCTTTAATAATGTACACACTGAAGCGATTCTTGAGTCCCTTAAGGAGCTATGGATAGAAAACTACTTAAGACATAGATTGTTTCTATGTTTAGGAGACGTACTAGAATTATTCAGGCAACACTGGGAAATAGCAATATAACTAAATTAACTACCATGGAAATACCTAAGGGTGGTGTCATTTCGACTCTACTATGGGTTATAGTCATAAATAAAGAGAAAGAATCAAGGTAGTCGGGTATGCAGATGACATGGTGATACACCGTTTGTCGACCCTCCTTCTCTTAATGGTACAAGCCTAACTTTGGATATGAAATTAAGCTGGAAATCTAACATTCAAGAAAGAGTCAAGAAAGCTACAGTAGTACTTTTCTCTTGCAAGAAAGCTATCGGAAATATCATATATGGGGGTTGCAACCTCGCATAACTCGCTGGCTCTACATCACGGTTATCAGGCCGATACTCACATACGGTGTAGTTGTCTGGTGAACTGTCTTAGAAAGAGCCATAAACCGTGACAATCTAAGTAAAGTCTAACGAGCAGCTTGCTGAATATCCGCATAAGCGGAGCATTGCACACAACCCCCTCTGCAGCACTGTACATTCTGTTTCATTTGATACCCCTCAATATCTACAGTAGGGAAATGGCAGCCAATACTGTTCGTCTTGAAGCATCATTACGTTGGTCAAGAAAAGAACTCGGCCACGCATCCATTTTGAACAACTTCAAAATCTCTCCCGTAAACACGGACTACACACCATCTCTCTTTCTTTTCTCTTTTTTTGTTTTTCTTTTTTTTGGCAAACATTTTAACGTCACCATACCTTCCAGGACATACTGGAAGGAAAAAAAATTCCTTAACTTGAGAAAAAAGCAACAGATTGAAAAAATAAACCATTTCTTATATGTATTAAAGGACAAAAATAAAATATGTATGAATGTCTAAAAAAGAAATTCACTCTGTAGAAGATAAATCGATTTAATTTTACACAAATGGTTCAAAAACCAAAGACAGGGTGGTATCTTCTCTGATAGACTTAAGTTTAACCTCTCCTTCCGTCTTCCAAATCATTGTAGCGTGTTCCATGCGGAAATAATGTCGATTAAGGAAGTCCTATTTTGGCTAAAGAAAAACGTGATATCCGCCAAGGATATTCGCATCTTTTCAGACAGTCTAGTAGCAACCAAATCCTTGGAATCGGCCTCTATAAATTCATGAGTAGCCCTAGACTGCCGATCGTCTCTCAAGGAGTTTAACATTCAACTCTGTTGGGTGCCGGGCATAGGGATATTCTGGGGAATTGTAAGGCTGATGAACTCGCCAGAATAGGAACAATTGTACCCATTTTTCAAGACAAGGGTACTCTACGTATACCAATCGCCACTTGCAAATCTTAGGTGGACAAGTGTTACATGTGTAACTACTAAACAGATTGTCTCAAGTTGCATCTGAAACGCTCTAGGAACTTGATTTCTCTCAACCGATTTCATATTGGCACTAAGAAGGGTGTGATCACAGGACACTGTCTAATAGGCAAGCATACAACAAGGCTTGGCGTACATTCGAATGATTTTTGCAGAAGCTGCATGGACGAAGAAGAGGAAGAAACCATTCCTCACCTTCTTTGCGCGTGTCCAGCTCTCTGCCATAGACGGAAGTTTCACTCAAGAGCTTTATGTTACAACGATTTAGGCGATCTGATAGACTTAGACATCAGGAGCCTCCTACGCTTCATTAGAAGCTCCAAATGGTTCTAACAAGTAGTCGGAGATTACATGATCCTTTGTAGTACCACAACGGACTTTCCTTGGCATATGTGTCGTCGCTGGCAGCCACTTCAACCTAACCCTAACCTGACTTTTATTTACAGCGGCGACATTCTCTTCAGAAATAATGTGGTACGAAATCTATCCACAGTTTGATGGATAGCTTGCTCAGATGAACAATTACGTGCAACATAAATTAATTCGTCTATAAGTTTCGCGAATCGACTACCAAGTTTCAACGTAAATTTGGATAATTTGCTAGCGTTGCTCTAGCGCGAGTCTATACGTGACGATTTGCCAGACTATACTAAACATAATGTCAAAAAGAGGTTTGACAGTTATTCCTACCATAAACTCTATTTAAACGAAAAAGAACGCTTTATATAGGACTAGTTCTAGAATTATTTCGACAATGGCGGCCAGATAAAGACCTTATAAATTTAGTTCAGAGAAGGGATGTCAATGGTGCAGTAGGTAGTGTGTTTGCTCGTTAACCAATATGTGCAAGTTCAACCCCTAGCGGGGAACAGCAATTATTAGGCTCCCGCGCTTAAAAAGGAAAATGAATAACAATCAAAGTTTTCCAACCAGAAAACCAAAGAAAGGTTCTTGCCTGGTAGTACTCGTACAATGGAGTCTGAGTGCTTCGGGATTTGGGTTTCCTTTATCGTAAAAAAATAAAATAAATTTAATATAAATTACCATAGATTAGTCATATTAGCTCAAATTAGGAAGCCAAATCCTAGACATTTGAAATAATAACCGTTGCTGGTTTTCCACTGTTTTGAATATAAAATCCTATGTTGTATACTTTTGACTGATGCTGGATTGGCATGTTTAGTACGTCGAAATATTTCCTTTAATGGAGCTTCTAAGCTTCATTCGCATTTATTAGTTCTGAGCCACAATTAGGGTGCCCAAATCACTTAAGAAAGGAACAAAACAGATAAAAAGGCTATAGTTCAGTATCTGTCAATGATATGAATATATCCATCATGCAAAGCTTTGAAATCTCTGTAGTTATCTTGTAACCAACATTGTCATTCCGATGTTTAAACTTCGTGTTAAAATGGCTAGATCAGCATCGGCACGAGGCACAAGTGCAATTTTGTATACAGCGAGGTCGTTACAAAAAAATTAGAAACATAACTATGCGGCGGCCTGCTCTATGGTCCGTGCTAACATTGTGCAAAGTTCCACGTTTCTTTCTAGTTCAGTGATCATTCCGTGAGTGTATTCCACATAAAATAGCCTGATATTACCTGCAGTTATTGATGATTTGAATGCGTCTCACATGAGCAGCTGATGTGGCATAAGCAAGTAAGTAATATTTCGAAATTAATGAAACTACCAACTGCTTACACATAAAACATGGACACAGTGGTTAACTGATATCCATTTGTACATTAATTATAAGCCCAAGGCGATTAAATATTATAGCTGGCCACTTTTCTGTGCTCTGTTTCTACAATCTAATCATATATAGCTAAAAAAAAATTCAAACATTCCAAAAACGATAAGTAAGTTTTAACAAGCAAAAACAAATTAAAATTTAGAACTTTGCACATCGCCGGTACTTTGAAAAGTAAAGTAAAGGACTTCAAGTTCTAAAGGTTAATACTGGCAAACAAATTTGAAAAGTCAAAATTGCTGCATGACTCGTCTAAAAGCTGAGTACCTATATTAAGAACGATAAGACTATTGCAAAAGCAGAAATGAAATATATACTCACATGTAGGCGTAGCTGTTTGTTGATCACAAATTAAAAACTTATGGAAACGTCTTTCTATCTAATGCGTTTAGCTTGGTGACCACAAAACTTAAAACCAGAATGTAAACACTGATAGGAGGACAGATGTGTTTACAATTCCTTGAGAACAATTCGCAAACAATTGAACAAATGATTTAATTAATTTTATTGATATTTTATATTCTACAGCAATTTAAGTAGGTACATACATACGTCAACTTTGGTATTGATCTCATCATCGAATAATTATTGACTTACAAAGTAGTAATTTATCTGAGTGTGAGTGGGAATAATAGCGCTTCATCTGGTGGTGATCATTCGATTAATTTAACCATAAAAATGAGTGTATTGAAAGTACATTAGGAAACACATCAGAGTATGTATCTGGTTACACTCGTGACAAATATCTTTGTGCGCAAATCCGCGCACTATAATTTATTCGATTTAATACATTTGCATTTACTTTCGTTGAAATGCAATGCAACACATCATCAGTAAAGTCACAAAGTGGCAGCAAACAAGAGCGCTGTGGTTACGACTCTTGTGGAAATGCAATGTATTAATGAATGGAAAATTTCAGAATACTAAATCAGTACACAACAACCAACAGGGTCATTAATTTGGGTACATTAATATAAAGGTAGGTCTACTCCATCGAATATGTTAAGACTATGTAAGTCAATGTGAATTTTAGTTTTAAGCTTTAGTTTTAGTACCTAGCGTGGGAACGAGTGGTGGTTTCAGCCTAAAATTGACTGGCATGATTGCGCTTTAAAATTGTCTTTAGATTTAGTTTGATCATAACGATAGAGCTTGTGTTTTGCACAAAATATATCTAAAAGTCTAGATGCCGCGGATTTGAGAAGTTCGCTTGGTATAAGCTTATGCTCTAAGGAGTTGAAGTGAGTTCTTATTACCCACTGGCAAATCGTTTGGAGAAGCTTCTGAATGTGAACCAACGTGTTGTATGACGGGGCTCTTGTCTAGTGGCTGAGGTAAGCTCGCCGGGTCCAGGGTCGGCCCAAAGAAACACCCTTAAACTTTGGGAAAAGAGGAAGTTTTATTTATTTAAGATTAACTTTACAATAGATCTGTTAACAATGCAAACGTTCTGGTAACTTAAGGGTTTTTTATGCTTAACAGGAAGTCAATTTAGCTGTACTGCTTTGAATCGTCCGACTTTTGACTGGTCTCTGAGTGCGGTTATTCTTGGGGAACCTTGTTTTACTCGTACTGGAACTGGAACGACTTTGCATGTCCAGGTGGATTACAATTACGTTTCCGCCTTTTGAGGATCGGTTCTTACGGACACGATGGTTGACTTTTGAAGGTCGGCTATGGATCATGCCAATTTTCGAGCGCCGGGAACGGTTCACGATCGCTGACTTTTGAGAGTTGGTTACGGCTCACAATCGCCGCAGAAGGCAGTGCAGAGGAGGCAAATCCGCTTTAACTCTGACCAACAAAGCTTCTCACAAAAGGGAAGAAACTATGCGGATCGTCGCATCAGCTGCGTTCACTAGTAGACCCGAACTAATTTGCCCAATCAGCGCATTGAAGAACTTTCGTGAGGATGAAACCTCACGGAGAGTGTGATCATGTACACTAGTTTGTTGCATACATCCAACGACACAGCGGAGCAGGTACCGCCTTCCTCAGTCCTTGCTCTGCTACTTCAAATTTTTCTTGAAAGGGGGAAGTGTGAATTATACGCTTGTCCGAATTATGAGACGAAGCAAAAACACAAAGGCAGAGTCCGCCTGGTACATCGACGAAATACTCTGCCGGTCGGTGGTTGCGTCAGCAAGGAGTGAGATATGGATTCTTTTCACACCATATCCCAGGCACACAAAAAAAAAAAAAAGCAGCAAGGCAAAGTCCCCTTAGCGCATCGACGAAATAATCCGCCCCGCCGGTCAGTTATGGTGGTTATATGATGGCTCGAAGCAGATGTTATTGCTTACGTTACGGCTGGAATAGCCGAACGCACTGATGGCACTACAAAGAGGACACCCCGGATCCACAGTAGCGGTGTAACTTCGTACCAATGTCTATATGATCTCAGTCGTTTACTAAACTGGGGAGAATTAAAATATTACCACCACTTAAAAAAAAGAATGATTCTGTAATCGGCATAACACTGGCAGTGGGTTGATCATATGTCTCGAAAAACTGTTCGCACTGTTTGATGATTGATGTAAATGATATCAGGTGGTCGAGGACAAATACCGCCAATCATACACAAGGGAAAAATAACCCGAGTTTCAAACCGCTGCACCAATATTTCTCTCTTTTGGATCCCTTTCAACTCACATCGTGCAATCATGTAATTGTATTCCAGGGGTTGCCCTCATGATGTATAGATGATAAGGAGAGAAATATTAATAGCTGTTTAATAACTATATGGGGGCGCCGTGGCGTAAGTGGTTAGTGTGTCGGATCACTACGCATGAGGTTCTCAGTTCGAATCCCAGAAAAACACCAAAAAGTCTTTTCATGGTCCCACCTCTCGCGAGAGTCTGACAAACATCCGAGAGTATTGTTGTCACGAAAAAGCTTCTCAAATCGCCGTTCGGATGCGGCACTAAACTGTAGGTCCCTTCCATTCGTGTGAAAAATATAACGCACACAACATGAGTGGTTGCGAGAAGCTAGGCTCTGCCACTTAAAGAGCTGTTGCGCCAAATATTTATTTATTTATTTATTTTAATAACTATATACAATGTTCTGTTCATATTTGCAAACATTGCATGTAATATTTGCGGATATTTTCCAAGAATATCTGCACAGCGGTGCGGGGCATTGAGTTTTTTTTATACTTCATTTCACTAAGGATCTAAAAGTTATGATGGGCAGAGAAAAAATAGACAGAAAAATGGAAATGGATGACGATGTACCCTAACTTTGAAACTTAGCAAATTATAAGTGTCTAGTGAATATATTACTTTGGGGATGAGAAGACATTTCACATCCGTGTCACCAAGCAAAAACCGAAATTCTGAATTTCATCGTGCTCGCGAAAGCAGGCTGTAAGATACAATAGCCGTGTTTTTTTTTAAACCTAGCCAGCCAGTAGTTGCTAGTAAAGTAAAATTTTACACATAAAACAAATACAACAACCGGCTGGCTACTACTCTTGACTTTATCCCCAGCAAAATGTTACGAGCTGGGAATTTCGTGATGCCTAATTTCAGGCGGCGCAAAAACGAATGTTTTTTAGTTATTTGTTGTTGCTGTCACTGCGAGGTTGCTCGGTTCCTAGAGATATGTTCGCATAAAATCGGCTGGCTTTGGCTGGCTGGCAAATCGTTTAAATGAACAACTGGCTGGCTAGGTTTCAAAAAAACACGGCAAATGGGAGTGGAATACAACTACAGATTTCCTTCAAGCAATTCTGGAAGAAGTACTGGTGCATGAGATTTCAAATGGTATTATGACGAAGTAATGTGGCTAAAAATTTGCTGACCATCAATCCATTCGCAAGCTTTTCGCCGAAACAATAGGAGTACATCCCCAAACATGCCAATGATGATCAAGTTTCAAACGAATTTACAGAGGTTTTATATATAAGTATATACATACTTACACATAACCATACATAGTTTATTGCAGTCAGATCTGCACTAGTGAAAAAAGTTTGCAGTTTTTGAGCAAAAAATTTAGTATCACTTTTTGCAGCATCAATGATGTGCCGATTCAGAGAAGGTCTGGGCTAATGCATATATATACCTATACATGCCAAGCATGGACAAACCAGTGGATTCCTGGTCAACTCATTTTAAGTTTGGCCCGTTAGCATCCCTCATAAGAGATAGGGTACACATTGAACTCAGTTTGCAGCACTCCAATTGATGACATCATTATATCAGAATTAAATATGATCAACATTTGTTGTCACTGTGACACTGATGACGTTACCGAACAATTATGTCGTGAGCGAAGGAGTGAATTCGATTACTAGTATCAAAGAGAATTCTATACAAGCTAATAAGAAACGGGGTTGGAGACAAGGAAGAGCCGTGGGGAACAACACCATTGATGAAAAACGGTGTAGAATGATAAACTTGAAATCGATTACGAAAATATGTCACCCATGCCATGAGCATGAAGTTTGTTTATTTGCTTGTTATTGAAAGCTTTGAAAATGTTAAGAGCAACTATTCTGCGCTCTAGTGAATACACCTGCTTCAATTTACAGACAAATAAGTTAATAAAACCCATATAGAACGCTGTTGTCCGAAACCATATTGACAATTTTAAAGACGATAGTTTTTGTCGAGATAACTCAACTATGACTTTGGAAATCACTCGCTTTGAAGTCATAAACATCTTCTCAAAACAAGGGTTGAGATCTACTTAACGACTTCAGGGAAATATTTGCCCTAAAGAATGTTGAAGTAAACTTAGTGTAGGCGTAGAAGTTTAATGTGAAGTGTCCGGTGATTGAGTGGTAGATTGTCGGCTCAAATACTAACCTTAATCACTGAATAAAATGAAATCATGAAACAAACAACACTTAGGGTAATCAAATAAGTAATAAAAAAATGTTTTTCTGTGAATCGTAAATGAATGCAATAAATCGCATCCACACTGACGAAAGAGCATGCAATTAAACTTAATACCACTTGAGTTTTAAAAACCACAACACCTGAAAATAAGCCTCTTTCCTATCGTAGTGCAAAACCTATAGAAGGGTCAAACTCTTAGACGCAGGATAATATTGAAGGAAGAAATTTGATGTATTTAGGGAATGACGCTTTTCAATTCCAAGTTCCCGAATACCGGAGTTTGAAAAGCAGTATTTCATTGCATTCAGGCATCAAATTGCCTGAGCCGTACTTCACAAAAGTTCTTTATATCGAAGTGACTACCTTCATCTAATCAATGAATTCCAGATCAATCTGTTGCTCGAAAACACAGTAAAATATCCTCTCACAATGTAAATTTTTGCTATAAATTTGTTCATTAAAATTTAAGTGAGGTTCAGTATTTAATGATTATAATCATGCCAAATTGAAAATAAAAGCTTGCACAAGAAATTTAAGTTTGCCTTTTAAATTTGTAATATGTATTTGCGCCATGCGAAACTTAAACGCCTTAACTTGCCACATATCCTCATAAGAGTCGTCCACTTGTACAGCTGATTGCTTATTCAGAAAAGCTAATAATACTCAAAACACCAGGAACCCATTTGATATTGCAGTCACGTTGACAAGTTTCAAAATAGGAATTCATTACCTAAGATTGAAATAAAACTTTAGTAAGCCTGTGTTAAACCCAAGCCGCACCCTGAAATAAGCTGATACTCTTGTGAGTGTTTTCGAAATGTAAACAATCACTTTTTAACTTCTACAAACACAGACAATAATCCGTGTCAAAACAGATCTCAGTAATTCACATAATTACTATAAGAAATTTGTTATTAAAAGTTCTACAATAACTACGCGTTAGGAATACCAAAATAGAACTGTAGATGATGTTACGAATTATATCGTGAAAGCATTAGCATTTGTTTTCATTTTTAATACTCTTCCAGACCGGAGCAAAAAAATTAAAAAAATTATTTATAGAACTTTGGGTAAACAAAAAAAATATCCAGTTTGGGTCTGAGACTCAAATTCCTAATCGCCTTATCCCACGCAATGACTGTCAATTTTTTAAAAATCTATTTGCTTGCACATACCTTTGAGTAAATTTACTGGAATAGCTTCATAGGGAATCTTTGCAGCTTCCAAGAGAATATACAAAGCCCTGCACGGCTGTGATAAGACGTCAAAGTAAAACTTAACGGGTTGCATTTTCGTAATTAATTTAAAAAAAAAATGTCTCCAAAAATTTTCCACACTTTCTTCGAATGAGAAGCGAAATAATGAAAATCAGAAAAAAACAAAACAAAAAGCCTACTAACTACGTGAGATTTATAACGTACAAGACGTTCGACTCGATCACGGCTAAATTTTGATTGAAACTAAACTGAAATTGTTATCGTCGAACGCTTAAAACCCCACTCGACTAAGACTACGACAACAACTGTATTGGCTGGCGCTAGCAATCAGCGTCGAAGTAAATCCTACGAAGCAGAGAAATATAGACACGAAGATGAAAACAAAAACAAAAAAACGAATCAAAACAAGTCAATAAATCGTTGGGGTGTAGGGGCAAATGTTTGCTCAACGAACCCACATATGAGGTCATATCATGTTGACTGTGTCCACGTCTCGCTGCCCCGACTAGCTAGCTCACCCGAAGAACTTTCGCTGATATGAGGAGGCGCATTGTATCCGAACCTGTGGCTGTGCACAAACAACATATCGTTTACCATAACTTGGATGATTTTACACTCAAGCCGCCTCAAGGTATTCGCGCAGGTCATACTACCAGTACTACAAGCTGGAAGCGCATCAAGTGATACATACTAAGTTAAGTAGTAGAATAAACAAAGTGTTTGTTGTAAGGTACGAGTAGGTAAGCTGCTACATAGTGACGGCTCGGCGGTTGTACGTGGTTATTCTCGAAACTTGTTAGCGCGGGGCGAACGGGCAGGGTATCCAAGTCGCCACTTTATTGGCGAACAAAACAGCCGAAGATACCATAATTATTATTAAATTGTTGTGCTACGTGAAAACACTCAGAACTGGAATTGGGTGTTGTTTTGGTCCAAAGTCCAAAAAAAAGCCGCGGCGGTGTAAACAAATTATGAATAGCAATTGGATTCGTACATGGATAGAACTCCAGAGATCGGCAGCAAAAATATGCCTAGAAATAGGCAAGTATTTGTTCGGTTTTAATTCATGCTTAGACATATGCAACAAGAGTGCTATCTCATAGCAACATATGTATACATTGTACATATACACCATCTACATGTATCTGTTCCCAAAGAGCTTGTTTCGAATTGTGAGAACATAGACATGTCGCAGGAAATCCCCGGAAACAGCGTTTACTCCAATTGAAGTAGATTTAAACTGTTGCTAAACAAAGATGTTAAAACAAAGATGCGGCTTAAACAAGAACATTAACTACTATGCTAATAAAAAATAAAAAAAACCGGCAAGGAGAAATACAGGGTGTTTCCGGAATACGTGTCAACCTTGATACCACGAATAGTATAGGTCATTTTAAGCAAAAAATAAATCCTAATAAACATATATATGTACTTACTTACATACATTCATATGTCCTGTCTTACATATATAAGTATTATTACAAAACTCATATCAGTATACAGACTTTGTGCTCTAAGAACCATAAATGGATTTAGAACAATCTTGGATGAAGCAGCATTTGTCATAGCCGGAATGGTCCCCATCGATATTTTCGCAGATGAGATGCTGCGAATTTATATAAGGAGACTCCTCCATCCGCAGATGCGGCTGCAGCAAGAACAATAAAAGAAGGTGAAAGGTCAACATCACTAGCAAGCTGGCAGAACAGGTGGGGCAGTGCCACAAAAGGGAGATAGACCTACAGCAACAGTTCATGCAAGAGGAATAGCATGATGTGGTAATCAGCCCGGCGATGTAATACTTAACGGCAGCCCCGTGGGGGAGTGGTAGAAGTGTGCAGGGTGTGGATTAGTACGTAGGTGCATTCCTGACATTTATTATTCGGGTTCGCGAATCGTGCATGCTAGAAACCCAGGTTACTAGTATCTTTAGAAAATTACCACTTCCCTTGGCACAACCAAAAAAAAAAAACGTGTGTCCTGTTACACCTCGGTGGGCATAGGGCGTCAACAACGCCTGTGCGCTATCGTGTTCGGAGTTCTTCGATGCGTTTCAAAACTCTACAGCTCATCCCCAAAGTTCGAGATTCCTTCTCAACTGTTCTGCGCTACGTGTCTCCTGGATGTCCCTCTGTTCTGCTTAATTGGGTAATCGGATTCCATTGTACATATATACGTATATATATTGTATGATATATAATATATTTGGCAATCGAACTTTCTCCACGCCGCAAGGTGTGATCAATTCACTGCCATTTTCTTCGTCGTATGGTGATGCGTATTGGTTACTGGCCCATTCTCGTAGATTGCGTTTATAGTACCTATAGACTTCTCGGGGATGCCTCTCCTGCGCAAGGCACACCAGATGAAATCTGGATTTATAGCGTTGGGATGCCTTTTCGAAGTCAATAAATAGCAGATAAAAAGGAGAACTATACTCGATGCATTTCTCTATAATGATCCGTAGGATGTTAATGCGATCGACGCAGGAGGGTCCCAACCGGAAACCTGGTTGTTCGACATTGAGAGTTGCGTCAAAGTGCTCTTTGATTCTATCCATCACTTTTCACCTTTGCTATTATTTTGAAGACCACAGGAATAACGCAAATATCTCTCCAGCATCCACACTCTGTTAAGTTCCCTCTCTTTGGGAGCTTGACGACCATTCTCCTATTTCATTCTTCTGGGAAGCTGTCACTTTCCCAATCCCTGCAACAACTGGTAGTATTTGGGTCGCTGATATATGTACTTGGCTCTACTTGGAAAAGCTCTGCGGTGATGCCTCTAGTCCCACTGCTTTAGCTTTTGTTGAATTGTTTGATCGCCGCTATGATTTCTGTCTTAATGGAGGACCGATACGAATTCTGGTATTTGTTGCCGCAAATAACTCATCCGGATATGAGGTAGCAATATTGTCGTCTGAATGGTTTAGATCCGCAGCGAAATGCTCCTTCCACTTTATTAGTAGATCCTAATCAGAAGCCAGTAGCGAACAGTTTAAATTCTTCGCCAGGTATCGCTCGGTGCTCTGACCACCTATTAGCTCCTTCGTGACCTTATTAACGGTCCTACTGTCGCATCTACTTGACGCTTAAACAGCTAGTGCTGCAAGCGCCTTAACGCGATTGCGTTTGTCACATCTCGCACTACGCTGAACTCCTCTTCCTCTTCATGCGATATTGGAATTCTAGGTCAACTTTCTCTGCGTTTTGAGCCTTAAGTGAAATACGCTCTTCGATCCGTTTCCAGGTCTTTGTGGATAACCATGTGTGGCATTTTTCACAGCTTTCCAATGTTCGTCTATGTTCGTCTGAGCTGTGCTGCTGATCGTTTCTGCTCCTTCGGCGAGATGGTCGCTAAATTGTTGACACATTAGGTGCGTTTTGGTGAAAATTATGCAAAGCAAGTGAAAGCTTCTCCACAAAACGATCGCCAGTCAATCTGGTTTAAAACTTTTTTTTATTGTTTGAAGATTGGCGATTGAATTGAAATTGAATTAAATAGTATAAAAAAGTTGTGCTTAAATTTGTGAAATACTACTGAAATTTAATGAAAAAGCTCTTTTCAGCGCCCTCTGATATTGAGTAGCGCAAACTAAACATCCCAAATCAGTTTTGACTGGGAAAAAAGCTAAAGTGGTTCCCAGTCACTTTTTGTTGTTGTACCCCGTGCTCAATCTTACTTCATTGAGAAGCGACGACGTCTCACCAAAACGCACCTACTGTGTGATCCCGAAGTACGAGCACATCGATATTGTACCTTGGCGATACGTGTTAGTGGAGTTATTTCAGACGGATGCAATACGAAGGCGAAAATGAGCGATCATAAGATGATGATTACGTGTATTACTGATATCAGCCACATGCTTATTTCGGATATCTAAAAGGCAACTCTTAAGGCGCCTGCTTATCGCCAAATGGCCAATCTGGTTAGATGTTCGTCGCCTGTAGTTTAGTTCCATAGTTCTATCTTCACCAAATCTGTACCGATTTTACTGATTTTTCCTTTGGTGGAATACAAATTGCAAGGTGCCTGAGTTCTTTGAATATTATGCATCAGCGTTGCCACTTCTTTCAGGGCAAATGTAACGTACTGACAATAAAAATGTAGCATTTTCAAAGAAAATTTAGCAAAATAGATTTTTTTGTAAATTTTCTTTATATCTGCGCTATAACTTATAGCATTCAGTTTCAACAATACAAAAACATAAAAAATATTAATTCAACAACTAAGGTCAGGTGAGATTAGGTAAATGTCCTTTGTGTTACCATGGATCAACTACTAGGACACTCAGGGACGAACAAAACTAACCGGAGTGATGGATGCTCATGATGCCTAAGGACGCCAGATTGACGAGGTCTTCAAAGAAGGGGGCTTCTAGATAGACCATTCTTTTATGCGATAAGGCTGGACAAGTGCATAGGAGAATGATGGTGTCTTCCTCCTCCTCGTCCCTACAGCTCCTGTAGAAGTCATTGGAGAAGAGGCCAAGTTTTTCGGCATGTTGGTCTATAAGACAGTGTCACAGACACCGAGAACGAAGCTGATCTGTGATGGCTTTAGCTTGACCAACTAGGTACTACGTTTGTGGTCCAGCTAAGGCCAGATTTGTCCGGAAATGTGACACGTTGAGCCGTTTACCCACCTGTTGGTTGGTCTTGCTAATAGTGTTCAGCTTTAGTAGATGCTTACATGTAGCGAGGGGCATACCTAAGACTTGCCTATCAGGCAGAATCCTTAGAGTTGTACCCTTTCTGGCGAGCCTTGCCGCCCTGCATTTTCCTGGAATATCCCTGTGGCCTGGCTTTCAGCATCAGTCATATCTGTAAGAGATAAACGACAGTTTAAGGCGACCTCTGAAGTGATGGAGCACGATTCCAGGGACTTGATTGCTGCTTGACTGTCAGTGAAAATTCTAATATCCCTGACAGATGGTACATTACACTTCAACCAGGACAGGGCTTCCTTTATGGTTGAAGTGTAATGTACCATCTGTCAGGGACCAGGACAGGGCTTCCTTTATGGTTGAAGTGTAATGTACCATCTGTCAGGGATATTAGATTACACTTCAGGGCTTCTTTTATGACAACCATCATCGTATCGCCCAATATGCCTGCTCGATACGCTGGGAAAGATCCTAGAGCGTATCATCTATAACAGACTGCTTGCGGTGGCGAAGGAAAACGGAGCCTTGTCAGACTGTCAGTACGGCTTCAGAAAATCACGCTCTACCGTCGATGCCATAAAGGCGGTAGTGGATATAGCAACTGAAGCAATACAAGGGAAAAGGTGGAAATGGGGGACGAAGAAATACTGCGCAGTAGTAACGCTCGACGTCAAAAATGCGTTCAACTCGGCAAGCTGGTCATTCATTAGGAGATCCCTGGCCAGGATGGATACACCATACTACCTGCTGAGGATAGTCACGGACTACTTCAGCAATAGGAAGCTAAGATACCATACTGACGATGGCGTTAAGCACTACAGTGTTTCCGCGGGAGTCCCGCAAGGGTTGGTTCTGGGACCTCTCCTATGGCACATTATGTACGACGGAGTTCTGCGACTAACATTACCCGTAGGGAGTCAAAGTAATTGGCTTCGCTGACGATATCGCAGTAGTTACAGTAGCCAAGCACGTACACGAGGTGGAGTCTGCCACGGATGAGGCAGTTATAAGAATAAAGAAATGGCTGGAGTCTACCGGTCTGGAACTAGCTGCCCACAAGACCGAAGCTGTCCTAATAACCAGTAGCAAAAAGGTGGAATACGCCAGCTTCCGGGTCGGAAACCAGACAATTAGGTCCAAAGAATCCTTGAGGTACCTTGGAGTCATGCTCGACAACAGGCTGCGCTTCAAAGCCCACGTCGAGTATTCTAGTAAGAAAGCATCGCTGATGCTGGCAGCACTCTCCCGAATGCTCCCGAACATCGGCGGGCCTGGATACGCCCGCAGGATCCTGCTGTCCAGAGTGGTCAGCTCGGTACTTCTATACGCTGCCCCGATATGGGCAGGTGCACTGGCGACAAATGAGTGCAGGAAGAAGCTATCATCAGCTCACAGGCTCTGCGCAATCAGAGTGATCAGCGGCTTCCGAACTATCTCCGACGATGCAGCCTGCGTTTTAGCTGGGATGGTCCCAATCGACATCCTCGCTGAAGAGATGCAGACGTCCCTCGAACCGGCAAGAGGCAAAAAGGATTAAGGAGGAGGAAAGGGCAGCATCAGCAACGCTGTGGCAAACCAGGTGGGACAGCTCTACCAAAGGCAGGTGGACCCACAAGCTCATTCCCACTATAAAATCATGGACAGAGAGATCGAGGGGGAACTGTAACTACCACCTCACACAGTTCCTGTCCGGATACGGTGGCTACCGGAAATACCTCCATAGATTTGGACACGATAGTTCGCCCCCGTGTCCAATATGTCCAAACCAAGAGGAGAACGCGGAGCATGCAGTGTTCTACTGCAGACACTTTGCAGAAGACAGAGCAAACCTGCCAAGTCCAGAAAATCTTGTTAGTCACATGACACGATCAGAGGGCGAGTGGATGGAGATCTGCTCATTCATAGTATGTGTGCAGAATGCGCTGCGAAGAGCAGAAGCCCTAAGAAGAGCCCAAGAGGCGGCCTCGGAGAATAGAGCATAATTGCTAACCAGCCCCGCGAAGAAATACCTAACGGCAGTACCGCGGTGAGAGTGGTTGAAGTGTGAAGGGTGTGTGTTTAGTACGTAGGCGTATTCCTGGAATCGATTACTCAGGTTTGCGAATCATGCATGCTAGTAGCACTCGGGCTATTAGTATCTATGAAGATTATACATCCTTGGCGCAACCTAAAAAAACAAAAAAGGGCTTCCTTTATCTCCATGATTTCCGCCTGAAAAATGCTGCAATGATCAGGGAGGCGGAACGAGATGATCAGGTTAAGATGACCGAGATGATCTTCGGTCTCAGTGCCATCTGTGAAGAAGTGAACTGAACTACCATCGACAGGGGGAGAGTTGCCCCACTCATCCTGTACAGTGATGCTCGTACGGATATTTCGGTCAAATCTAAGTTTCGGTGGGGTGTAGTGTGACGGTGTTTTTGGTCGAAGGCTGAGGTAAACTCGCCGGGTCCGGGCTTTACCCAAAGAACCGCCCTAAAACTTCGGGAAAGAGTTGTCTCTATTGAGCGAGACTGATTTTATACAATAATTACAATATACGTATAAAATATAATTTATTGGCGGGTTGATCGGCTCGCTGAATGTTGCTTCTTATGGCTCCTGGACCGCTAGGTCCGCTGAAGGTCGGCTTCCGTTCGGCGAACTTGTTCTGGGGTTGATTCGTCGGTTGTCCTAGCTCACTTTAAGGGCGGGCGTGAAGATCTCGTCCCACTTTAAGGGCGGGCGTGAATGTCTCGGCCCATGCGGGCGGACGAGAGTGTCTCATCCCACTTTAAGGGCGGGCGAAATTGTCTCGTCCCACTTTAAGGGCAGGCGTGAATGTCTCGGCCCACTTTAAGGCCGGGCGAGAGTGTCTCGTCCCACTTTAAGGGCGGGCGAGATTGTCGCGTCCCACTTTAAGGACGGGCGAGAATTTCAAGTCTAGCTTGAGAAGGGTTGTACCTACTGCAGAGGGTACGGACGGTCGTGGTGCACCCCTTTTCCCGGAGGGTCGTGTTTACTTTTCCAAATAATTCAAAAATTGACCACAAGCGTTTTCCCAGACGGGGAGAAACCTAATCGGGACGTCAGGTCAGCTATGGTCAGTAGCGGGCCTGAAATTGGTTGCCCAATCACCGAGGTGAAGGCTTTCAAAATTTGGAGCCGAAGCTCCTATGAAAGAATGCTCGCAGTACACAAGCTTGGTACCCAACCAGAGCTGAACAGACTCTGCTGACCACTTCTCTCAATCTCCCTCTTATATAAATTCCTGCAACAAGCAGGTAACGATGAATTCAATTTATTGTCACACACAGCTTGGTTTGAGAGATTGAGAGAGATGGTCATGCTCTGACGGCGTGATCATCGCCAGATGTTGTTCTATTGCAGGTACAGTAGTGGGCGGAGGTTTTCATCGACGAAGTAAACTCCTCGTTGGTCGGAGGTATGCATCGACGAAGTAAGCCAGTCGTTGGTCGGAGGTATATATCGACGAAGTAAACACTTTGTCGATAGGAGGAATACGTCGACGAAGTAAACACTTCGTCGGTTGGATGTAGGCGTCGACGAAGTAAACCATTCGTCGGTCGAGGGTATGCATTGGCATCATGCTCTGGCGGAGTGATCATCGCCAGATGTGCTATTGGGGGTACAGTGGTGGTAGGGAAATATGAAACACTTCGTTACATTCCCCTCCTTCTTTGTCAGACGAGAACCCTCTCGTCATTTCTTAGCTTCCTGCTAGAGCGGCAGAAAATGATGCAACTCTTTACCAGCATGGTTTTTGTTTTTTTTTTTTTTTATTAACAACTCAAACTTCATTTATTTATATTTCAATATTTTAACACAATAAAAAAAATTCTTAACTTCTATAAAGTAATTAACAAACTAAAAATTTAAGCGCAAAAATAAAGAGAGAAAAGAAAAGTATAAATAATTACATAACAAAGAAAGAAGAAGAGAAAGAAAGAAGAAAAAAAAATTATTTAATTTCAAAACCCAAACAAAAAATTACCAAAGAGAGGAAAAAAACTGTTACTGTTAATCTACATGTTAATCTACATATATATTAGTGAACCATAGATTGTTCGGTTATCGGAGGGGGTTAGGTGAGGATAAAATGTGCGTTAAGCCTGGTTTGATAGGAGTGTGGGTGGGAGGGGATTGGGATTGGATCTTTAGGGAGTTGGCTTCACTATCTTGATGCGGTTTCCGCTGCACAAAATAACTTTCCCATTACTTCGATGTATCACCTTTACAGTTTCTCCTCCAGGTCGGTGGATAACCTGGTGTGCTGTTTCGCCGGAAGTGTTGGTGGTCACATCGATACCTGCGAAACGGTCCCGTAATCCTTGTTGTTGCCTCTTGCGCTTCCGTCGTGCACTTCTCTTCTGGTTCAGCTGACTTTTGATAAGAGCTGGCGGGTTGGCAGGTGCGACGGCGGCCCATGGGGTGTTCGGTGCCTCCGTGTTCTTGTTTTGTAACGCGGCCAGGACGGCCCGGGAGGTTGTTGGAATCTCGCTGCCGTGAGCGCCCTGATATAATACATATGGCTTGTGATCGTACCGTGTCCTGTCCTTGGGGCACTTGCTCGTGGGTGTCCATGATCGATGCTCGTCTCGGTGGAGCTCTGACTTTCCCAGGGGCGGTTGGCTGACGGGTGTACGGGTGTGCATCCTTTGCGTTGCGATTCTCTGGTCTGGTCCGTGACGCGGCTAGTGTGTCTCGTGACTGGTTTGGCACCTTCGTGTTGTGGTTTTCGTCCTTTTGGTCCATGGACACTACGCATGAGGTTCCAAGTTCGAATCCCAGATAATACCAAAAAAGTTTTTTTACGGTCCCACCTCTCGCGAGCGTCTGACAAACATCCGAGAGTATTGTTGTCACGAAAAAGCTTCTCATATCGCTGTTCGGATTCGGCATTAAACTGTAGGTCCCTTCCATTCGTGTGAAAAATATAACGCACACAACATGAGTGGTTACGAGAAGCTAGGCCTAGGCACTTTAAAGAGCTGTTGCGCCAAATATTTGTATTTTTTTCCATTGTGTTCCCTTTTGCGGATGTGTCTTCTCCAAAAATTGCTGCCGAACTGATGACGAGTGGATCGGAGTCTCTATATTTATACCCTCTCAAGTCCAGAATGTGCGCACGGTACTGTAAGTTGGCTTTCTCTCCTTTTTTTCTCAGCAGTACTATAACGGGGGAGAGGAATTTAATAACTTCGTACGGTCCTACGTAACAGGGTGCTAGTTTCTCTGTGAAATGTTTAGCACTTGAAGTGATCTCTCGGTTTTTCTTATACACCCAGTCTCCAATACTGGGGCGGCACGCTAGTCGGCGACGATTATAATACTTGGTTTGTGTGTTGGTGGGTTTCTGGGGGCTGGTTCTTCCTAGTCGAAGAATGGTTCTCATGTGCCAAGAATGTCTTAAGCCGCTGTGGTTCTGGTTCCCGAAGATGTTCTTCGCGGAAGCAGTGCATAGATTCCGCCTTCTGTGATGGGGGGACGGCGTAATGAGCGAGGGGTTGTCCGGCTATGGTTATCTGGAAGTTGGCTTGCCACAGGAAGTCCATTCCGAGGATGGCGTCTTAGACAAGCTCCTTCATATAAGCCGTCTCTATTGTAATTTCTCTGTCGCCGTAACCGAAGACCACTGTGAGGTACTCTCGTGTGGTAACTGAATGACCGTTGGCCAACTTTACACGTTGCCTCGCTAGCCGAATTGGCGCTCGTATCTGGCGGAGCTTCTGCCTCATAGCCGTGCCTATAAAGGATTAGGTTGCTCCGGCATCCAGTAAGGCATGGAATACCTGCCCTTGCACCGTGACGGGGATGAAGTATCGCGGGTCGTTTCACGCGGGATCAGAGAGGATGGCTATCCTACTCTGGCGACAGGGACAGTCTTCAGCCAATCTACCGTCTTTACCACACTCGGTGCAGAAAAGGCGGAACGGCCGGCGGCACTCTTGCTGGCGATGGCCCCTTTGCTTGCAATTCCAGCAATGGGTATTACGATTGTATGTGGTTTGCGGGCACTGACCTACCAGCCGGTGGTCTCGCAGCGGGAGTCGGACCACCGGCTGGTGGTCCCACGTGTTATCGTGGAAAAAGTTGAGAAGATCACGGATCGAGAAGTGGCCAATGTGATAATTGGACCACTGAGATGAGGCTTTTAGACGGATGGCCCCATTGGCTGCAATCTGTTTGCCGAAAATATTCATTCATTACAACAACTTAAACATGAAAGAAAGTAATAAATTAATTGATAAAGCGTTCATAGCATTAAATAAACATATAGGAATTCATTGGTAAAACAAGATTAAATAAATAAATATAAAGTTAACACTGTTAATTTATAATATACATTAAACTGCACAGTATCTCTTGTAGTAAACAAACTGAGAAATGCTTCTTAAGAGGAGCAGAAATCGTTACTGATTTTTAGTTTATTTTATGTATCTATAAACTTAAAACTCAAGCAAAACTTTACCAATTCGTCAGAAGGCTCAAATATTGCTCAAATATACACCTTTCAATTGCGGCTTATCCAGTAAAATTAATTCCACAGTATCTGAACTTAACCGTCTTTTATTATGTTTAACATATGAAAGTTAATAATATGAATTAGGAAGACTGTTTTGAGAAATGTAGCATAATGAAGGAAAGATGTAGTATGTAGCATGGCATGACTACTTGATGGATACTTTGAGCTCACGTTTTTCTTGTAAACAATGTTGTAATTTTCAAACTTTTTTCTCACTTTAATGCCAGTTTTTCATAAAAAAATGTGTAGCTAACAAAGATATTTTAAATAATAATCTCATGAGCAGCTATCTCCAGTTGCGCACGCTATGACGACATTGTACCCAACACGCCGATGTTGGGTGTTCTTTTTTATAGACAGCATATATTTTGTTTTGCTTTCATTGACCGCAAAACCCATCTTTCCCGTGTCTGTATCAATGTTCGCAAACGCCCCACTGATAGCCCGCTGAGTTCTTCCGAATACGTCAATGTCATCGGTGTAAGCGAGTGGTTGCACAGACTTGTAAAAGATTGTACCTCCGGTGCTGGCTTATGTGTTTCGTACAATTCTTTCAAGTACATATTATGTTAAAGATATCTCATGAGATATCACCTTGGCTAAAACCCTTCGTGACATAGAACGGTTCGGTGGTGTTCTTATCGACTTTGATGGAGCTGCGAGATTTCTCCAATGTCATCCTGCACAGAATTGTGAGCTTGGCACGGATGCTAAAATGAAATATGGCTCTATATAACTCGTCTCTATATAAGCTATCATAGGTAACTTTGATTTTAAATTAGTGGGTTTTTTCAAGTGAAACTTCTTAAGAGAGACTAGTAAATCGGAATGACCCTAACACAAAACCCAACATGAAAAGATCAACCACGCTCGACCGATCACCGAAATCAAGCAGCGTCGGGTCCGCTTTGTACTCAGATGGAGGACCCCTTGGCAACACCGCGTTTTGTTGGAATTTTTTATTTTTTTTTGTTTTATTAGTTGATGAACGTACTCTACACAGATTTTACAAAAGCTTTTGATCGCTTAATCATTGGGTTTTCAGGCTACAATGCTGAGGTGGTCTTCCAATTATTTAAGTGATAGAAGGCAATTGGTAAAGGTGGAAAGTTTTACATCTCGCGTAATAAAAGTAACTTCTGGCGCCCCACAAGGTAGTTATCCCGACCATCATCTGGAAAGTGCGAGGCCAGAGCCAGTGCGTAAGTCTGAATGTATGTTTGCATGTGCGTGAGCGATTAGTAGATTTATAGGAGATTAGTAGATAGATGATTATGGGCGCGTGCCCATAAGTCAACTACGAGTTTAGGTCGGTGTCGATTACTACGTTCACATGTCGGGTTAAATCCGGATTCAATTCGGTTCGAGTACCATATAAACGCAGATCAAAATGAAATGGGGTTGACTCGATCCGATCACAGAGTTTTCTTGGGTCAAAGGAGATTTTGCGTAGAAACACGGATCAAAAGAACGAGTTTGACAGATAGAGAAAGAAAAGGAACTTCAAGTACAGGGGAAGAAGTGTCAAACACAATTCTCTTTCGTTTACATTCTAAGCGAAAATGCGAATCGAAAAACAATCTTGTGCCAATCCGATCTCTCAATCCGGTTCATCTCCTGCTCACTTCATTCCGAACGGGTTGATTGGAATCTTGGCTGTTATCGTCACTGTTTAATGGCCCGGAATATTGGCCATCATCGTCGTCGTTTAGCAGTCTGCAGAAGTGTTCCTTCCATATTCTCAGCACCGAGTGCGATTTTGCTACTATATTACCATTTTCGTCTCTGCAGGTTTCTGTTCTGGCTTTGTAGCCCTGGCATGTTCTCTTTACCTTTTGGTAAAATTTCTGAATATAATTTCTGCAATAAAGTCCTCAATCTTGTCGATCGAGCGCTTCTTATGCTCTAATTTTCTTTTTTCCTGAGAAGTCGATGCTCTTCTTTCTCCTCCGCTCGTAGAGTTTCTAAGTAGGTCTAGTCCTTATATGCAGCGCAATTTTGTACACCTCTTGTGATGCTCCTTTTTCTAGGATTGGGCAAACGATACTGACGTTCTATATTGCTCGGAAAATTCTTCGCTTTGTTGGGTGATTGATATGCCTACGGCAACAGGTGGCCGGAAAAAAAATTCTGTGAATCAAAAGCTAAGACATATATAACAAAAATCAACCCAAATATCAAAATCTCTATCCTGGAGTTTTTTTCATAAACATCTGAGTTTCAAACCACTACACCAATCTAACCACACAGAGTGCTCCAGGCAAGTTCTTCCAAAGTCGACCGCGCGCACTGTGCAGTATTTACACGAACCATTTCGAGCCATTTTCAACCCCCCTCTATTTCCTATGATATTTGTGTTACAGGACTGAATTTGTTCAGGGGGATTAGGTTGACCAACAAAAGCAGTATTCCAAATTATATGGGTCTAGGTGAAAGAGTTTCCAAGATACGGGTGTCCAAAAATTGTGAGCACTCACTGCCTGACTGAGTGATAGACAATCATACTATATATCTAGAGTACTTCCAAAGCTAGAGCTTTGAAGTTTGGAACATACTCGTAGATGGTACTTAATAAGCTAATTACGAGAAAAATCAATAGAAATCCTATGTTTGCACTATATATTGGGTATTGTGTATTTGCGGACACTTCACTCACTCATCTATAATATTATAATAACAACAACGCACCCTGGAGAGAATTTCAGCCCGTATTGGATTGATTTCCTCCTGTTAGAAATACCTTGTGCTAATTAATTGAGTCGGTTGCTTGCTTTTTTTTTTTACTCCATCTTTTTCTTTTTATATTGATTATTAATATTATGCAATTGTTTTCTATAGGGTCACAGCACCCATATTTCATTTTTAAATTGTAAAGCGCTTGACATTCAAAGCAATTTTTAATGTTGTAATGAATGTCACCAATTTTCTAACTTTTCATGAATTTATAGAAAATAAAATTATATCTATCTATCTGTCTATCTAATATCTATCTACAAATTGTATAACTAAGCTAAACAAATTACTGTTATAAATTGCGAAACTAAGCTACGAGGGCAAGGTGAAAAGTTCTCGGCCTGACAATGAAAGACTGCGATTTTCAGTTAAAAAAATTATTTTATTTCTCTACATAATCTGCCTTGACTTCAACACACTTAGTCCAGCGTTTCTCCAACATCAGTATTATTTCTCGGAAGTGAGAGTCTGGAAGGCTGTGAAAATATTCATCTACGGCCCTCTCAACTTCTGCATTGGATGCGAAGCGCTTCCCAGAAACAAATTTTTGAAGTCTGAGGGTGCCATATCAGGTGAATAGGGGGGATGACCGAGTAAATCGTACCCCAAATCCCGCAGTTTTCCCATCGTCAACGCACACTTGTGTATAGGTGCATTGTCGTGGTGAAAGATGATTTTTTTCTTCTTCAAGCCAGGCCTCTCCTCGCGAATTTTGGCATCCAGCTGGTCAAGAAGGTTGGAGTAATATTCGCCTGTAATTGTTCTCCCTTTCTCAAGGTAATCAATTAACAGGATCCCTTTCTCATCCCAAAACATACTGGCCATGACCTTTCCGGCAGATGCGATCGACTTCGCTTTCTTTGGCGCTGAACCACCGGCTTCCACCCACTGCTTCGACTGCTGTTTCGTTTCTAGCGCGTAGTGGTGGACCCATGTCTCATCCTTGGTGAGAAATCGCCGCACAAAATCGGTCGGATCCCTGTTGAATCAGCCCAAAGATTGCCGCGAAAATCGTTTGCGCATTTGCTTTTGATCGGCTTTCAGCAAATGCGGAACCCATCTCGCGCAGAGCTTTCGCATCCCTAAGTTTTTGTGCACGACGTTTCGCATCCTCTCTTCCATATACACAGCTATCTCACTCACCTTCACTCGCCTATAGTCCAACACAATCCAAAACGAAGAATTTTATGACCGCACGATATTCAAGTCTATCCATTTTAACGAAAAACTCGCAAGACGTCTACTGCAAAAATTCGTGTAAACAAACTACTTGAGAGAACAAGTTGAAACTTGTCATACGAACTTATGAGAAGTGCACCCAGGCAGGAAACATAAATTTTTGCTGATTGGAACGCTATCTCTGCGTCAGGCCGAGAACTTTTCACCTTGCCCTCGTAAGTTAAACCCATGCAGTTATTATGTGTATGTATAATAGGTACATACATATGTGTATGTAAAGAAAAAAGTATTTTCTTATAAATCATTTCTATAGTTCACAGATACAGATACGTATTGCTAGGAATTAGCCAGTTATTAAAACATCCCCAGTGGGAATCATACATTAATGAAATGTAATTGCCAACTGCATACATATGTATGTACAATACTAAAAATGTGTAAACCAGTGGGAATCCCCACCAGAGCAGACAGAAACCTGTACACAACCCGTCAAGTAGATACATATAAGAGAAAAGGAAATCGAAGAATATAAGAAACGTCGATCACTTTAAAGCGGGCACATATTGCACTCTAAGATGACAAGTGTCGTAACTTCCAAATTTGAGATTTTGATTGGTTCTCATGTAGTATTGTATTATTAACTGTCTTTTCATTGGAACCTAGTTGTAGCTTCATTTCTTCTACCGTTTCGGCGCTATTCAGCCAACAACAGCTTAACAGTTTACAAAAAATGCACAGCCTCTGAGAGAAATACTGTTGTATGTTACATGCCACGAAGACCTGGGGGCAAATCACGTAACTTTTCAGACGACGTTTGAACGATAGCAACCGATGAATGGAAAAAATGGTTGCATATTTATGGTGTTAACATTTCTCTACTACTGTTGTTTGCGCACTGTTGGCTGTGTAACGCCTAAATGCATGTTTGAACGATAGCAAAAACCGCAGTCGTCTGTAGCTTACATGCATTTAGGCGTTATACAACCAACAGTGCACAACCAACGCTAGTAGAGAAATGTTAACCCCTATAAATATGCAACAATTCTTCCATCAGGCGGTTGCTATCGTCCAAACGATGATCGTCTGAAAAGTTACGTGATTTGCCTCCTGCTTTTGAAAGTTACGACACTTGTCATCTCAGGGTTCGATATACTCACTCATACACTATTGCAACGGTACCCACGGCTGCATGGCTGCTGACAGTAGTCTCTACTGAAGGAAGATGGTGGGCGATGATTTGAAAAATTGTTTTGAACATTGCTGAGCTTCAGGATGCTTTTTATCTTGAATAAATCAAGAGGAAATTTACTAAATTCACAATTTTTTTTTTTTTTTTTCAATCCGATAAGCCATTTGAGTTAGGGCTAATTAATTATCTTTTAGTGACCTAAAATTCAACTCTTTTTGTAATTTTGTTCGCATATCTCTTAAATGAGTAGGCCGATTGCAATAAAACAAAGCTGGTCCTAGTCAAGCCCGACCTTTTTCTGAAAAATCCATACAGATTGAGTTAGTAGTTTTAACGAGATGCGCGTTCAAATAAACAGACAAAATGTATAGTTTTATTGTATGTACTGATATAAAACCTGACCATAAATTGTGCAAACCTCGCCATGTTGCGAAAATTTGCATGAACTTTTTTTCCTCCACCGATATTTTTCGTAAAATTCACAGTAGCATCGATAATGCAGCCTTACTCAATTTGTGGTCGGACTTTAAGAAGTAAGCATGAGAGCCTAGGGCCTCCACAAGAAATAAAGAGAGAAAATCAAACTAACAGATATCTTTAACTTAAGATTGAAAAATCTAATTAACTGTATTTATTATAGGCATTCGTGCCAATACAATACTTAAATAATGATAAGCTATAGTAACTTCATGGCTTTAGCTATTTTATTATTATTGGATAGATTTAATAAATTTTTTTATGGTACCATCATGTCTGAAGAGAATGGTTTGTAATGTTTGCGTATTGAGAGGGGCCGAAATGTGATGATACTGGAATAAAAGTAAACATGAACCTATCGGAAGTAATGTTCGTTTCCCGAACGCCCATTCTGTGCACTCTGCATGTGCGTTGAGTCCCACTGAAGCAGGTGGATAAGTTTAAGTACCTCGGGGTATTGTTCACGAGTGATGGAAAGAGCAATGGCGAGTTATCCTGTAGAATTTGTCAGGCGGGATAAGTTTTGAGGGAGCTTGGTCGATCCGTTATAGGTCTTAAGTAAACGGTGCATGTCGCAACCCCAAAGGTATTTAAACGAGCACTGCAGCTGGATTCGGGGTCAATCACTAACAGTTCACAACAGTGGTAATGTTTGTCGCAGAGCAAATCAATAAAGAGAACGCCTGCATAATTAAATTGCTGTGTGTTGTTCTTATTTTGCTGTCGATTTCTTTTCGCTTTCGTTTCTCTCTCGTTTCACATAAGGAAGGTCGAACTTAGTATTCAAGCTAAACTATTGGATTTTAACTTGGTGTATGTTCCAACTCTCACCTATGGTCATGACATTTGGATGGTGGCCAAAGGAATAAGATCGCGGATAGAAGCTGCTGGAATGAGGTTCCTTCGCGGTGTTGCTGGAATAACTCATAGGGGTCGAGAGCGGAACACCAGAGTACGCGAGGCGCATACAAAATTGGCTACGAAACGAAAGTTAGTTTCTAAAAGTTATCAAAGAAAAACGGGAAATGTCAGTAACAGGCATTTTAGATGCTGTAACTAAGTATCATTTGGTTTTATAAGTATCTGATCAAAAAGTTATGAAATCCCACCACAAACATGTATGGAAAGAAATAGGCTGACTTCTCCTCAGCATTTTGTGTTTTGTTATTTGAAACAAATATCTGAATTGAAGAAATTATGCCAAGTTCCTTATCAAGTTATTAGCAGTGTTTTAATAAGCACAGAAAAATATAGTGTGAATTGATAAATTTACAGACTAAACTTGGCAAGTTTTCATGAAAGAACTAAGCAATACTGAGACACTTGAAAACTCCCCAAACTCTGTAAATTTACTAATTCACTCAATATTTGTCTGTGCTTATCAGAACACTGCTAATAACAGTCACAGTCCTGACGAGAAGTTGGCCTGCATTTTTAACATGTACATATGTTTTCGGTGGGATAATAAACTGTTAATAGAACCAAAACGATATAACCATAATCTTCCCAGTCGGTGGTACGACTTTAAATTTCTTGGGGGCAAGATCACCGCTTTTATGGCACAGATTATGACCCTGTGATGAATGCAAGATTCATCTCCAGCAACAATGCTGTTGATAACTTCTGCTGGATTGTAGCCACAAGGCTTCGACAACTGCTTACAACGTTCCACAGGACTTTCTTATGCGGTCGCCGTAAGCATTATGGACACCCATTTTGTGCTGATTTTTGACGTCATAAGATGATAGAACAGAATTTCAAAACTCATTGGTTCGGGTATTTTGAACATTTCTGCAATTTCTTTTGGTTTGAGTCGACTACCATCATTATTATTATTAGCCTATGAGTTTATAATTTATTACATTAGAATGAAAAAGAAAAAAAAAAAACAAAAATGGACTCCGAGTATCTTTCATGAAACATTTCATTATGTGATTAATTTGCCATTGCATTTGGATGCTATGTGAATTTTTTTTGGTAGTATTACCTTATATGGGCATTATGACGCTTTTCGATTTTAACATTGAAATTTTGGGCGTTAATACTTCCCGCGAAAACACACCGACATAATGTCATAACGCACAAACTCAATGTAATATTGCCCAAATTGACGCCATTTTTAGGACAACAAGTGGTTTATGGATTTTCTGGGCGTTATGGTCTTTTTGTTTTGAGCGTTAAGACATAACGCTAATGCCTATGTTATATAAGGAATCTCTTTGCAAAATTTCAACTTTCTAGACCCGAATGTTTGAGCTGTACGTTGATATGTCCGCTAGGCAGTCAGTTTTCTTTTTGTTACAGATATTATTTTTAGGATATATTTTTTTAGAATAAAAAGCACATATATAATAATAATAATAATAATAATAATAATAATAATAATAATAATAATAATAATAATAATAATAATAATAATAATAATAATAACTTTATTAGTATTAATTCAATACTTTACAAATCCATATTTACAATTTATATATACATATTAACAAATTTGTTTAATTTCATCGAATTCTTCTTATATGTTTCTTTTTACAAACTCTATACATTTACTTTTAAATATTTTGAAATTTTGTTCATCCTTTATGTGAGTTGGTAGCGTATTAAATAAACTAAAACCTTTATAAGTAATCGTATTTTCAGCAAATGATGAAAGGTGATTCCGTAGTCTAAAATCATTCACATTTCGTAACTTGTACGGCTGCGCATCTCCCACACGTCTGACTTCGGTCGTTAAATACTTGGGTGCAGCACCATATTTGATTTTATGAACAACCAATAATGTGTTGTACTCCAGCCTTTTCTTGACGTTCAGCCACCTTAGCGCGTTCCAACATAGAAGCTATTGGAGTAAACCATTTCATCTCAGGATACTCCTCATAGCTTTGTTTTGCAGCTTCTGAAACATTTCTACTTGACCTTGGTTGCAGCATGAAAAAAGTATTGAAGCACAAAACTCAAAGTGAGGTTTCACTATGTTGTATAAACCAATACAGCTGTCATGTCTTCCTTTTGTTTTCTAAACCTTTTAAAGAAACCAATTTTTTGGCTATTTTCTTGCATATGTAGTCCACATGTTCGTGCATATTTAACTCCTTGTCGATGATCATTCCCAGATATTTGATACTGTTTACGTTTTCAATTTGTTTACCATTTATCTCGATGCTTGCCTCGCTCTTTAGATTTATTTCCGTCAATTAAGTTTTATTCTCGTTCAATTTTAATTTGTTCATTTTTAGCCACAGTATTAATCGATTTATATCGCACTTAATTTTGTTTGTGCACTCATCAGCGTCCTTTTCCTCAGCATAAATCAACGTATCATCGGCATATAAAAGAATCTTACAAACTTTATTGTTATTGGCATGTCGTTGATGTATATTATAAATAAAAGGGCGCACAGAATTGAACCTTGCGGCCCTCCTTCTTTAACCTCAATGAAATCGGACACCCTATTATTTACCTTAGTCCGTTGTACTCTATTTGTCAAAAATGATCTGAACCATTCAAACTCTTTACCCTGTATTCCGTACTTATACAATTTTCTCAGAAGTATTTCTTTGTTGATTGTTTTAAAAGCACGTGGGAAATCCAAGAAAAGTGCTATTATTTTATTTTTCTTTCCGCTGCCTTTCCATTAGTTTATTATGTAGTTAACCGCTGCCTCACAGGAATAATGTTTTTTAAACCCAGATTGATACATCGATAGGATATTGTTGGTTTCGAGATATTCCACCAATTGTTGTTTTATCACCATTTCAATAATTTTTTCAGTTGTTCTTAGCGTGTTAATGGGTCGAAATTCTTCACATTTGTTTGCACATATTTGCCACTTTTTACACCGCCCGGCGTAACCATCGAATCCTTCCATGAGCTTGGGAATTCGCCCGTTGAGAGTAATTTAGTTATTATCATAAGCAATGTCTGTCCTAAAATATTCCAATTATTTGTTATTACGTTTGGGCTTATTTTTTTGATGTTTTTTACAAACATTTTCAAGTTCATGTAGCGTCAATTCACGAAATTTAGACCTGTTCTCCGTTTCGTTTATGCTGTTCACGTATTCGACATCTTCAATTGATTTAACGATTTGTTTCACACTATTTAGGAAATAGTCGTTAAATCTGTTTGCAATTTTGGACTCATCTCTATACGCTTTGCCTTCGAAGTGTACATATTTTATTTCATTTTGTTGCTGTCCGATAACCATTTTTTTATTGTACTCCACATCTCTTTCTGTACATTTGCATGCCTTATCCTGTTCTTATGTATCGATTTTTTGCATTTTGGATGGCAAGTTTATAGCGGTTCCTTATTCTTTTGTACTCGTTCCAGTTCTCGTTGCTGTTGTAGTGTTTAGCCAATTCATATTTTTCAATTTGTATAGCTTTCAATGCTTTCAGTTCGTTAGTGTACCATCTGCTCGTATTTGTTTTATTATCTGTTTTGATGTTTTTCTTACTTTGCGGTATTCCTAAGGCTGATATTAATATTTTTCGCATTTTCGTCTACGAACGCTTTGCTTAAAATAGTAACATGGAATGCAAATGGACTCTTACAAAAATCTAACGAATTAGAAATGTTTCTAAACAGAGAAAATATCGACATATGTTAGATCTCCGAGACCCATCTTACAAGGGAGTCGCAAATAAAGATAAGAGGCTACGCTGGTTATCACGCCTACCATCCTTCTGATAGAGCGCGGGGCCGTTCGTCCTTATTCATTAAAACTAACATCGAACATTCGGCCGATATAAGCATAGAGCTGGAAACACTGCAGTTGTGCGCGGTAAGGGTTAAAAATAAACACCTGAGCTGCAATATAGCGTCTGTTTACTGTCCGCCGCTATGCTTACTAGAAAAAGATGACTACTTTCGTGTCTTCAATGACCTTGGTTCAAATTTCCATATTGGTGGAGATTTCAACGCGAAGCACACCTTCTGGGGTTCAAGATGTACATCTTCTGAAGGAAAAATTCTCTACGAAGTGGCATATGAATTCGGTTGTTGTTTTTATTCGACAGGAAAACCGACCTATTGGCCAACTGACTCACAAAAAAATCCCGATCTTAACGATTTTTTTTTGTTACAAAAGGCATTTACGAGAAGTTTATTACAGTCAAATAATGTTTTGATCTCTCTTCTGTCCACTCGCCGGTAAATTTATTACTTAGAGAAGCGCTGAACAAGAAAAAAGGACCTCCAAGACTCACTAGCAATAGAACAAACTGGGAGGGCTTTAGAAATGATTGCGAAACAAATATCGCCTTAAATGTATCACTTAGAACACATTGTGAACTAGAGGACGAAATTGATTGTTTCGTAGAAGCAATTCAAAGAGCGGCATGGAGAAACACTCCTTCTAGAAGCTATAAGATCAACCGCAACGAAAAGTATCCCAGAGAAATCATTGAACTGGTGAGGGAGAAACGAAAAGCACGAAAGAAGTGGCAAATCACTCGTGCACCGTGGCATAAAACGGTCCTTAACCGACTATGCAATCGGCTTAGAGATAGTATTCGCGAATTTAAAAACAAAAAGATAGCGACCTACCTTGAAAATCTCTCCGGTGAAAGAGAATCAAATTTTTCGCTTTGGAAAGCGCTAAAAGGCATCCGGAAACCTCAAATGCAAGCACCACCAATTCGGAAAATCGATGGAAACTGGGCCAAGAGCGACAAAGAAAGGGCAGAACTTTTTGCTTTGCACTCAGAAGAAACATTTAAGCCGTTCGACGGCCCTTCGCTAACGCCCGACTCCCCAGTCACGACATCTGACAACTTTAAAGTAAAAAAAGTTGCATTGATTGAACTGAGGGAAGTGATTAAAAATTAAAGACAAAAAAAGCTTCGGGTTACGACTTGATAACGGCGCAGGTAGTCAAGGAATTGCCGAATAAAGCTATTATCAAACTGCTCTATTTGATCAACGCTTCGTTCAGATTGCTTTATGTTCCGAGGCAACGGAAAGTCGCCGAGATTATGGTCCCGAAACCAGGCAAACCGCTAAATGATAAGAAATCGTATCGGCCTATTTCCTTATTGCCGGTTATCTCAAAAATATTTGAAAAACTTCTTTCAAAACGTCTACAGCCCGTAATCGACAAAAGACGTCTCATTCCTGACCATCAGTTTGGATTTAGAATTAAACATTCTACAATTGACCAAGTCCACAAAATAACTGACGTGATTGAGAAAGCTCTGGAAGAAAAAAAGATTTGTTGTGGTGTATTTCTTGACGTCTCACAAGCTTTCGATAAGGTTTGGCACGAAAGCTTGGAGTATAAATTGCAACGACTACTGCCACGGCAACTCTTTTTAATCTTATGATCGTACCTCACCGACAGACTCTTTCGTGTTAAGCACGGAAATGATTACTCTGACTTCAAGGAGATTGCGGCCGGAGTTCCACAAGGAAGTGTCCTTGGCCCGCTTCTATATGTACTGTACACGCGTGATATCCCGCAGGTAAGAAACTGCGTCGTCGCCACGTTTGCGGACGATGGGCGATACCATTGGAGTAGCTTCAACTTGCTATTAATAAAGTCCACGCTTGGACGAATTCTTGGCGTATTGTGCTGAACGAAAGCAAATCTACTCACGTCAACTTTACCTATAAAAAAGTGGATAGATTACCTCTATATCTTAACTCGGCTCAAATACCGTACGCGAACGAAGCAAAATATCTAGGAATGACTCTAGATGTTAAGCTTAAATGGAAATCACACATAAAAAAGAAACGCGACGAGCTAGAAAACAAATACCGGTAAATGTACTGGCTACTCGGAAAACATTCGAAGTTGAGCCTACATAACAAACTGCTTATCTATAAGCAAGTCCTAAAGCCTGTGTGGTCGTATGGTATACAACTATGGGGTTGTACCAAGAAAAGCAATAGAAACATCATACAAACTATTGAAAATAAAGTTCTTAGAACGTTCGTCAACGCACCATGGTATGTACGTAACGAAGATATTCATCGAGATCTGGGAATTCCCAGCGTCGTCGAAGAGATAACAAAATTTGCGCGTAAACACAAAGATCGTGTTCACGGCCATTGTAACCGTACCGTCATTCAACTACTTGACGCGAATAATTCAATTCGTCGTCTGCAAAGGATAAAACCTTTTGACCTCGCGTCATAGTATATGCCGGTCGCGAAAAAGGCAGGAACTTTCATTGGAATTTAACCTGCCTAAAGTTTTACATTTCTTTTAACTTCGTACGAACATTTTTTTTTTCTCCCAAAAATCACGTGTATCGTAAGCGAAAATAAAACTGCTGGATAAGCGTCAGCTTAGTTATAGTATTACTTTTGAAGATATGTGTTTTTTTAGTGAGTAAAAATCTCACATTACCATAAGCAGGCTCGGTCGGGCCTTATGGTCTCTTTAGAAGATTTTTCACCTACTCTCGGCAAAAAAAAAAAAAAAAAACTTTTCGTGTAGGCTAGCTGCCATATTAGGTCTGTTCCTTTACTTTTTGGGAAAAAAATAGTAAAAGAGAAATTATAAACCTTAAGAGTCTCTCAAAGAGAGAAGCTATAAAAAAGTAAAGGAACGCGTTAGACAAAAAAACGTGCCCATAATTAAACGTCAACGTTCACAGCTGTTTCTTCGGTACTCCACATCTATGTAAAACATTTTCAATGAACTTTAAACTTCGTTGTTATTGCTTTTAAAAATAAATTTACATAATTAAATGCGCAGGAATGTTCAAGGAAAATATTCAAATTTCATTTGGGTCCCTTTTTTTCATTTTGTATTTACCCTTTTGCAGCAAATTGAATTAAAATGAAAAATAACCTAAAACAGAAGAAAAATGAAAACATTCAAACAAAGTAACAGCCGACTTTGACAGAAAGTACACTTCTTACCGACAGAAATTTGTTGGTAAGAATTCGTAAGATTGAGGGTAAATTTTTACTCACTCGTTGGCTCTCTTTTTTACTACTTTTTTGAGTAAAGGAATGCTATTGAGTAAGAATTCGTACAAATTTATACGAATTTGCAAGTAAAGGAACAGACATATTGTATGATGTGTCGAATTCACTCAGTTTACGTGTAAAGAGATCCTTCCTGTATCTATAGACTTCTATCTTGTTCTGGTCAATATTTCCATTTTTAATTTCGTTTATAAGTAACATATATCAATACTTTCATGATCCGAAATCTGAACGATAGGTACGTATATGGTATGATCTACCAGACTCTGTATTTCCTCATCATTACGACCTTCAAACATCTATCTCCTCTAAAATATATAAAACAAAAATTTCGAAGCACCTATTGAGTTTTGTTAGATTGGGTATAGAGATGTATAAATATACACATACGAGTATGTAGGTATTCGTACGTATGAGTACTTTTGTTAAAATCAAAACTAACCAACCTTTCGCATGAAAAACTAAAATAAATAATGACAGTAATAAACGAATGCGAATCAATTAAATAAAAAATCAGATTCCCAAATGAAGATAACAATTAAAGCAAGCAACTGAAAAATTCTAAATTGTACCAATTTCAATTGAAATATTTTTTTATATTCAGAATTCCAAGACCAACAGACCAAAATGTTATTGGTCCTGATTCTATTCAGTTTTTGCCCATTGGTAGTCCCTCAGAGGGAAATTCAGGTTTGACGGGTCATTAGAAAAAAAGCAGTTGCCACAGATATAAAATTTATTTTTCTAGAAAATTCCTCGATATTACTTCAAATTTACCAAGTTCGAGTGTGATATAAGTTCGGAATGGGTGGTGAATGTATCCTGCAAATTAAAGCCAATTAATTGGGAGAAGACTCTTTTGAATGCATCCCTTGATATGATCAAGCCTTTGAGAAATATTACGGTAAGAACTCATTTGACCAATGTTCTGTGATAAAATAGTATTATATGATTATATGATTTTTTCACAGATAAGTATGCAGGCTTTTCGGCGTGAAACTCGTTACGTACCATTTCTGATAAACGTCACAATAAATGGCTGCGATCTCCTTAATTATAAGAGAGATAATTTTTTTACAACGGTTCTACTAAAAATGATTAACACGTTTTCAAATCTCAAGAACTTGACTTGTCCAATAATGGTAAATATAACATTTTGCTTACATATAAGAAAACGATTGATTATAATTAAATATACTAACCACTTATAGAGCCACTTAGAGCTGACAAATGTTGTCGTTGATGCAAAATATTTTAAATCACAAATTCTTCCAACTGGAGTCTATAAAATGGTTTTTAAAGGATCAGAAGGCTATCCGCCACAGTCAGTAGGCTCTATTGAACTGTCCTTTATCTTAGGTGAAAAATCTGGAAAGTTTGATTAAAATCGGAGTATTCTAAGCAAATAAACAACTATTATTGTATAGCCCTTCATATGCACAGTATTGTACATAACTATGCTTACAAATTTTTGTGTTTATATGTGAAATATCATATCAATAGCAAAACTTGTGTAAGTTCGGCTCTACAGCCAGAGACGATCTGATCCATGACTCTCACTACTGTTTTCTTTGGTTATATATCCACTTACACACTTTTGCATATTTTATTGTTTACATAAACTTAAAAACTACAGCAATAATTATAAAATAATGTAATTGACCTGAAGGTTTCTCAATACATATTCTATGATTCTTATATGCAGTTTAGTTCTATGGTCATTCATTTCTTATGTTTTTTTTTTTTTTTTATAAATATATTGTTATATTTTGTTTTAAGAATAAATGCTTCATACGTATATTTATGTTTTCTTAAAATTAAACTATGTAGAACTATGTAGGACGACAGCAACTAGAACTAACTTAATCTAACTTAACCCAGCCCAGCGAATCATAAATGAGTTATTCACTCTTTTATCGGCCGACCAAAAATCACATACCAGGGCCCAGTCCTGCTTAACCTAAACGTTAGCTTCAACATAGTTGAGTCACTAATATTTCTTCAGATTAAACTGGTCGGCGTTATTTATATTCGTGTCAGGTATGCTTTCGCAGTATTCCATCACACGAGTTCATACCTTTTTAATATAGTATTTGAACAGATTGCGGAAGCCAACACTGGAGGCACAATCTATCAAAAGTCCTGCTTGTATACGCCGACGATATACATAATTGGAAGAACTCAGCGGGGTGTCACCGATGCGTTTGCAAGCATTAAAGCAGAAGCGGCCAAAATGAGTTTAGCGATAAACGAGGGCAAAACTAAGTATACCATATGCTGTCAACAAGAAGGGACAATCAACACCGACAAATTGGACAGAACGTCACAGTGGGCAGCTATAACTTCGAGATAGTAAGGGACTTTGTCTATCTTGGCTCTGCTATAAATTCTCAAAACGACATCAGCGCAGAAATCAAGCGAAGAATAACTCTTGCCAATCGCTGTTTTTTTTTTTTGGGGGGGGGGGCTTATAAGGCAATTCAACAACTAAGAAGACTCTGTATAAAACTCTAATCATCCCAGTCTTGCTTAAGCCTGGATGGTTATGCTTCGTCGAATCGACGAACACCTCTTTTATTTTGTACAATTTCTCTTAAAAATATCAGAATTTTTAATAAATCTAATTTATTCTATTAAAAATACGTCTTCGAGTTTTGTTTACCTTGACGAAGCATAAATTTAGTGTACGTAAAATATGGTATGCATAACCATCCAGGGTTAACGACGCTGAAACATGAACTTTACTGAAAGTGGATGAAGATATCATTGGTCGCTTTGAGAAAAATTCTTCGTAAGATATTCGGTCCCGTTTGCAGTGACTGGTTTTGGAGGAGAAGATTCAATAACGCACTATACGAGCTATACAGCGATATCGACTTAGTCAAAAAACTGCGTATTGGACGTCTGAGATGGCTAGGACATGTAGAGCGAATGGACACCAACGCTTCGGCCCGCAGATTCTTTGAATTTAACCCAGAGAGACGACGCAGTAGAGGACCTCCTCGCCATAGGTGACGCGCACAAGTTCAAAGGGACCTCGATCAACTTGGAGTGCGCAACTGAAGGCAATTAGCTAAAGACCGAGCTAAATAGAGAGGCTTGTTGGTTGAGGCACAGGTACACCCCGAACTTGTAGTGCTACCTAAGTAATTTAGAGTCAATAGTGCTATAAGGAATACGTTTATCTGTCGCCCTTCTATCAAGATGATATCCGTAGATATTCGAATAATTGGCACATTCGTTGACTCCGATAAATAGCCGTGTGGATCCAGATACAAGAATGCCTTAGGTGGTATATATCTAATCTTACATTTTGAGTGAATGATAAATAGAAGTGAAAGTTTCAGCTAATAATCGACCTTTATGGCTACATGTTAAGTTTTTTGTTTCACCTTAGACTATATACTACGGTGAATTAACGATTGCTCTTACCACTTCATTTTCAAAACGTTTGAAAATCCTTAAAATTGTTTTTTTTTTTTGTTCGATTCCAGAGTTGCATTCCACATGTCCATACCGGTTTCAGCACTTGCTTGTATAAAAGCAATTTTTTTTCTATTTTAAGCTTGGAGTGTTCTCTAAGTATTCAGTACATTTTTCTATATTTATTTATTTATTTATTTTTTTTTTTTTTTTCCGAGGGTAGGTGAAAATCTTCAACAAGACACTATAAGGATCGACAGCGCGTGCTCATAGTAGTGTGGGATTCTTACCCAATAAAAAACCTCCCTTCAAAACAGACTTGTTTTCATTTTTTACTACAACTAAGTATTCGACTTATCAAGTAGTTTTCATTTCACGAAATAATGACGTTTTGTAGGTGCCTCCCCATTAGAAGTTCCTGCTAGTTCCGCAGTTTGGACGCGGTTACTTATCGCGCTAAGTCTAAAGGTTTGGTTCTTTGTAGACGGCGCAGTAAATTTCTTTCTTCCACAACTTGGAGGACTGTAATATTTACGTGACTTTCTAGTCGACTTTTATGCTTTCTCGCGTGGTTTTTGATTTCGCCTGCGGAGATGGTCTTGGTAATACTTAATTACAATTCTATTTTTTTTTGTTTTTTTTCACGTGCAGTTTCGATTTCCACTTGGCGTTAAGTGTCATCCGAAATATTTAGTCTCGTTTGCAAATAGAATTCGAACAGAGTTTATAAACATAGGCACATTACATACTTACTTACCTAGATGACGCTACAGTTCGGGGTGGACCTGGGCCTCAGCCAATAAACCTCTCCAGCCAGCACGGTGACGAGCCAGCTGCCTCCAGTTGCACAACCCAAGTTGGTTGAGGTCCCCCTCCACTTGTTTGCGCCACCTACCGCGAGGTCGTTCTCTACTACGTCGTCCATCCGGGTTTGATTCGAAGACTTTCTTGGCGGGAACGTTGGGCTCGATCCGCTCTAAATGACCCAGCCATCTAAGTCGCTGTATGTGAACTCTTTTGGCTAAGTCGAAGTCCTTATATAGGCCGTATAGTTCAGCATTGTATCTTCTCCTCCACTCGCCGTCTATGCAGACGGGACCAAAGATCACTCGAAGAACTTTTCTCTCAAAATAACAAAGGGCGTCCTCATCCGGTTTTGTGAACGCACATGCATCTGCGCTATACAGCAGGACTGGGATGATTAGTGTCTTATAAAGAGTTATCTTAGTAGTTCGAGATAGGGCTTTGCTACTCAATTGCCGTTTTAGCCCATAGAAACAACGATTGGCAAGAGTAATTCTTCGTGTGGTCTCCCTACTGATGTCATTTGCGGAGCTCACCATAGAGCCTATGTAGACAAAATCCTTTATTTCCTCAAAATTGTATCTGTCTATTGTGGTGTTCTGTCCAAGACGCCGATGTTGGGTGTCCTTTTTTGTAGACAGCATATATTTTGTTTTGCTTTCATTGACCGCTAGACCTATCTTTGCTGCCTCGATCTCAATACTCGTAAATGCCCCATTGACTGCCCGCTGAGTTCTTCCGATTATGTCAATGTCATCGGCATAAGCGAGTAGTTGTACAGACTTGTAAAAGATTATACATCCGGTTCTGGCTTGTGAGTTTCGTACAATTCTCTCAAGTATTATGTTAAAGAGATCGCATGATAGCGCGTCACCTTGTCTAAGACCTTACCTGACATCGAACAGTGCGGTGATGTTCTTACCGACTTTGATGGAGCAGCGAGAGTTCTCCATCGTCATTCTGCACAAATGGACGAGCTTGGCAGGGATGCCAAGACTAGACATGGTTCTGAAAAATTCGTCTCTATATACGCTGTCATAGGCAACTTTGAAATCGATGAAGAGGTGGTGCGTATCGATTTTATATTCATGGGTTTTTTCCAAGATCTGCCGTAGTGTGAATATTTGGTTTCAATGGTGGACTTTTCAGAGCTGAAACCGCACTGAAAAGGACCTATCAGGTTGCTGACGATTGGTTTTAGGCGTTCACATCATACGGCAGACAGGATCTTATGTGCTTATAATAGCTGTCTACAATTTACCATACCGGCATTAAAGTCTGGTTTGTACTTGGAACTGTGTCAAAAAATACTTTAAGATACATTTATGCAATTTATTACAGATTAGGAGCCATATTTTGCGCTGCACTACCAGGCTTTCACAGCTTCATTGGATGTTATTATACCACATCTTACTTCAAAAAAGGAAAAATTAAGCCTTTTCAAATTTTAAAAAGCAGGCCAGACTTTCAGTCCATTTTTTTCCAAATTTGGAAATGTAATAAATGCCTGCGAAGAGGATATGGAAAGAAACAGGCCGACTGGACTGTGTGTTTTGTTATTTGACAAAAATATCTGAATTGAAGAAATTATGCCAAGTTCCTTGTCAAGTTATTAGCAGTGTTTTAATAAGCACAGAAAAATATTGTGTGAATTAATAAATATGAGGCTACTACGTGCTGAGTTAACATGAGTCCTACGCCAGAACTCAATGTACTTCCAGCTGGTTTACCAGAGTAGAGCATCACAGTGCTTTTTGTTGGGGAGATGTATTCCCCAGCATCGCTCAGCCCTAAGATGTCGATTTTATACCGTGCGAATTCGCGCTCCAATTGGAGGAATCTGGCGTTATAAGGCCCTTCCTTGAGTGAGTCCAGGAGGGTCTTAACGTTCCAGAATCCGATCGTTGTCCGTGTTCGATAGCCAAAGGGCGTCAACAAATTATCCGTCCTTATCGGAGACGATTGTTTTCGTGTCGGAGCAATAGTTTGTTTTACGGTTGCGGCTCGCTGGGCCACAGACCAACCGACACTTATTCTGTTTTTTGACGCAGGAAGCTCGCCATTCGTCCTCTCCCGTTAGCAATTTCCGAAGAAATTCCCAGATGACACCACGAGGAGGTGGGAGTAGGGCTTACTAACAGAGCTGATAGGTTTTCGGCTGCAGTGGCTCCTTCTCGTTACTTAGCGGACCAGCACCTATCGGGAGATGCTGCCCCGACGAGGCCTTTGTTAGTCGTTTGGCATCCAAAATATAAATTTTCAAATTACAAATATTTATAGCATAAGATCAACACTGAAAACAGTGAAAAGTGCGATTGCCACGGTTTTTCTCTTACAACGCGGAAAGGTCACACATTGACGAAATGTTAGGTTTGTAAACGAGTTTGCATTTATATACATATGTGTCAATAGAAAAATTCAAATTCAAGAGTCATTCTATTAACACGGAAGAGAACCATAATGGTAACAGTCTTATTGTTTTTACTCTAAAGCAAATCGATGTTTCACATATAAAGCTTGCATATAGATCACAAAAAATGTTATTGTTTTATATCATAAACTTCGAAACACCATGCCTATTGCGCTTTGTTAGATTGAAAGGCGATTATAGATATAGCTATGCACATATGTAGGTATTTGTACGTATGAGTACTTAGGTTAAAATCAAAATTAACCACCTTTGAACGCATGAAAACATAAAATAAATAATGACAGTAATAAACAAATGCGAATCAATTAAATAAAAAAAATAGTTTCCCAGATGAAGATAACAATTAGAGTACGTAACTGAAAAATTCTAAATTGTAAAAATTTCAATTGAAGTATTTTTTTTTTATATTCAGAATACCAAAAGCAACCCAGCAAAATGTTATTGGTTTTGATTTTATTCAGTTTCTGCCAATTGGTAATACCTCAGAGGGAAATTCAGGTTTGACGGGTCATTAGAAAAAAGCAGTTGCCACAGATATAAAATTTATTTTTCTAGAAAATCCCTCAATATTACTTTAAATTTACCAAGTTCGAGTGTAATATAAGTCCGGAATGGGTGGTGAATGTATCCTGCAAATTAAAGCCAATTAATTGGGAGAAGACTCTTCTGAGCGCATCCGTTGATATGATTAAACCTTTTAGAAATATTACGGTAAGAACTCATTTGACCAATATTCTGTGATTACGTATTTTATTTCACAGGTAAGTGTTCAGGCTTTTCGGCGTGAAACTCGTTACGTACCATTTCTGATAAATATCACAAGAAATGCCTGCGATGTCCTTAAGTATAAGACACATAATTTTTATACAAGGTTTGTACTTAAAATGATTAACACATTTTCAAATCTCAAAGACCCGACTTGTCCAATAATGGTAAATATAATATTTTGCTTACATATAAGAAAACGAATGATTAATTACATACCATATACCTACCACTTATAGAGCCACATAGAGATGACAAATGCTTTCTTGGATGGAAAATATTTTAAATCACTATTTCTGCCAACTGGAGTCTATAAAGCGGTTACGAAAGCAACAGAAGGTTATCCGCCACAGTCGATTGGCTCTATTGAACTGTACTTTGTCATAGGTGAACAATCTGGAAAGTTTAATTAGAATCGGAGTATTCTAAGCAAATAAACAAATATTATAGTATAGGCATATATATAGGGTGACAAGACATGTTTTTATAGTGCTCCGTAAATTTTATAATAATAAAAAAATAAATATAATAATAACAAATAATTTCGTGTTAAATATTGGATTTTCATTGCGAAATAAGTATATTTCCTCATTATAAAGTGGAGATGAGTGCAAGTAATTGTGGGAAGTACGATAAGGCCCTCAGAAGTGAAAAGTTTGTTGCTTGCAATGGTATATGGTAGGTATGTGGTAAATTTTATGACTTTAAAGCCTTCGCCAAACAGAACGCGATCCAGCGACGCGATCCAGTTATTCTGATCACCGCGATCGCTGTACTGCGTAGAATTAAATCCTTTTGTTCAAACAGAATGCGAGCGAGCGGCGCGATCCAGTCGAGATCGCGGCGTGCCGATATCTGGTTGTAAATTTTTACAAAGATCGCGGCGTGAAAGCAGAAATAATGACGGATGAAGTGGAGAAATTAATAGATTTGGTGCGCCCAAATGAGTTTCTTTATGATACACCACATCCCGATTGCAAAGATATTCAAAAAAAATTGAGAATTTGGAATGAAATAGGTACCATTCTGAACCAAACGGTTATATATGAATTACTTTATTGATTTTCACGTATTAATATATTATTAGTATGTATTTATTATTTCTATAAAAATTAGTACTTAAATGCTATTAACAAAGTAATTCATAAACTGATCTCGCACATCATATGCGGAACCACTTGGCCTCTCCCTCAGTGGTTGTGCGTTTGAGAATGCACCGGCTGGATTATTTTCAAACTCTCCTTCGAGTGGTTCAGCAGTCAAGTCGTTTGATGAGGCACTGCGAAGAAAATTGTGCAAGCAACATGCAGCTTTGACAATAATTTCGGCTGTACAGCTACCGATGTGTTCTGGAGAAAATCACTTTAATAAATGAATCGCTGAAAACTGCCCGCTTTATGTTTGACATCACAGATCTCGGTGAGCAACAGCGCAATCTGCCCGCGTCGCTGGATCGCGTTCTGTTTGGCGAAGCCTTAAGTGTGCGGGTCAACTAGTAGACTATGATGCAATGTTGGTCAATAGAAAACCAGGGATTCTTTTCATGTGCGTGAAGTGTAGAGATTTCGTCCATTTAATGACATAAAACATAGTAGTTATCACAAAAAAAAAGTGAATTCTAATAACGAGAATATTGAAAAACAATCAGGATTATCGGCAATTCCGGGGGAAAAAAGTTCCCCTGTAATTTTTTTGTTCCCTCGAAATTATTCCTCCTATCGTGAATTTCCATCGGAATTTATTTCCCGCGGAATCTAAAAATGGTTTTCGAAATTATGTTCGAATATCTTGACAGTTATCATTCGCAGATTTTTGGTTGTAATCACAGCTAATATTGAGGAGATTTTTTAATTTATCTGCTTTAAAGCAAAAAATAATAAAATTTATTGCCTAGATCTACATTGCTAGCCGGGGAGTAAGACCGATGAGATCAAAATTAACAAAGATTCATAACTAGAAGTGAAATAGATAAGTCCAACCCTTTGAAGTTATCACAGTCGCTGCAAGTACATGGTGAGCCAAGGAGCTGTGACGTTATTGCAACGTCTGTAGCTACACCCCTGGGCGAGATTATACTTTAAAATGGTTGGTATACACTCCTTATTATGTGCACTTTCAGTTGGGATGGATCGGCAGGTTCAATATCGCTTCATTTCACTACCAGAAAACGATAAGTGAACCCTCGATCATCGGAGCATCTATCGTGACCTATTTTATTCGGTAAACGTTTCACTGATTTACTCTTTCAACACATGTATCCCATCCAAAAAGGAAATTCTGTATTCCTTGAAATAGCCAGTGCCATTTTAGTGTTTTCTATTTTCGGGCCGTTTTAGAAATAGTTAAGTTAGACTTAATTCAAATAAGTAAATGTTTATTTTAGTATTTTTAAATAAAAGCAATCAAATTTTTTACTTTTGAAATGGCACGTCCTTTGCGGTTGGTGCACATCAAACCCGCGACGTCTCTATTTTCATTTTTCGCTTGAAAAACAACACAATTGACAAAAAAAAGGTAACGCTATTCATGAATTGCTGCTTTTGTTTTTAATTCCTCCAGCAAATTAATGAGGGAATATTCCGGGGGAAATCGCGTTGAAATTCCGGGAGAAACTTTTTTCACGATACCAATTTTTTCCGGGGGAAATTTTTTCCCTCGTTCCAAATTCATTGCCTATACATATTTTTCGAAAATGGGAAACATTTCGGGGGAATTTTATTCACGATAGCCCTGAATGTGTTAATATTGAAAAACAAAGTGCGAACAGAGAGGATCCTCAAACGGGTAGACAAATTAAGTGAAGACAAGTCAAACAAAGAATACAAATCATACGGATATGGCCAGAAAAGAGCCACCAGTAATAATAAAACCAAACTAGAAACAAGAAAACAAAACAACAAAGTGTTAGAGTTATTTATTTCTTTAAGATTTTATTACATTATAAACTCAAGTAGCTTAACATAATTAAAATACAACATATTGTAATATTCTTGCTGGGGTAAAATAAAACCGTCTTTTGTGTATTTTAATTGTTTATTTATTATCAAACACCAACTTTACTTCACACAATATTCAATCACTTTATTATTTATTTATTTCAAATCAAACGGTCGCTACAGACTTATTTTGACAATGTTGCTTGTTTTCACCACTGGTCTAATGTCCCTCTTGTAATCGCTGCATTCACTTATAAACAACTGTGTCCACGGTGGTTGTGGTATGGGTATTTATATGAAATTGCAAGGGGTTCTAGAACCTGCTAGATGTTTCTCCGGGTGAATCGAGGATCCTGGAATATTGGGTTATTGTGTGGAACAATTGTGGAACGTAAGCACATCAGGTTGGAATATTTTCTGCTAACAGGTTTGCAATAGATGTCGTGGCTACAGTTTGAGATACAGTGTTTTAGTTTTTGGTACACAAACCATCCTGTAGTCAATGCTACAATATAAAGGATTCTACAAAAAATTAGGAAATTGTTCTTCTCGAAACGTCTTAAGACACCGCACTTTTTGATCTGACTGATCGACCAATCTAGCGGGAACAGTTAAGTGTCTTCAATTTAACAGGGTGGATCAAAATTCAAAATTGTTTAGCGATAGTGGAAGTTGATGGTACCATTTTAAAAAATTATGGAGTGTGGTAAAATGAATGTAGGCTGGAATAAATGTTCATTGTATGAATATGTAGCTGTATTAGCCCCATTTAGGATGCTAATATAACAAAAAACAAACAAAATATCAAAAAGATAACTTTATTTCTAAATAATTACACATAATGCAGTTCTAAATTATGTTTTAAAAATTACGTCACTCAATTGGCGGCCTCCATTATCGATACACTGAGTAACCCTCTCTCGGAAGTTTTTCATTACGTGGCGAAACATTTCAGACGGAATGTTAGCGACCTCCTGTGTTTTTGCATTCTTTGGATCTGCACCAAACTGAAACATTGGGACTATGAAGTGGTTGTTGGTGAAGTTCCCTGGGATTATTTTGAGACCAACACCGAAAATTTTGCTTACTGACTGTGGGTGAGAGATAGAAATGAGCTTCGTCGGTACACATTAAAACATCTGTGCGGTGAATGTTCAGAAGGAGGTCTCGACTCGCAACTATATTAGTTTCCCAATCTCGTTCATTCAGTTCTTGTGAAACCATAATTTTGTAATGATGCATTTTCAGCTCACGGTGAGAATTCTGTGAATACCTCGATTTGATAATCTCAATGGCGCCGCGTGCAGAACGCCGTGGAGATTGCTAAATCGAAGCGACCCGCCATTTTTGATGAATTCTTCGACAACAAAAGCACGGTGTACTTCCGTCCAAACCATTATGACAACTGAAAACCGCATGATTGCCGCTGTCTTTCGCCACCTCCCGCGCTTTGCTATCCCCACCCTAACCTTATCTATGTTCTCTTTAAATCGGGGAGTTCTTTCTGCTCCGCCCTGTACTATCCACCCCCTGAACATATCTGGAGGCTCTATATTAGTCAGTTAGGTTTGCAAATGACTTTGCATTTATGTACATAAGTACGTATCAATAAAAAAGCTTAAATTCAAGGTTTATTTTGTTAATGCGGAAGAGAACCAGAATGGTTAGAGTCTTATTGTTTTCACTCTAAAGCAAATCGATGATTAACATATGGTATTAAGCTTGCATATAGATCACAAAAAATATATAACACTTAAAGTTCGAAACACCATGCCTATTGCGCTTTATTAGATTGAAAGGCGAGTATAGATATAGATATACACATATGTAGGTATTTGTACGTATGAGTACTTTTGTTAAAATCAAAATTAACCAACTTTTCGCATGAAAACCTAAAATAAATAATGACAGTAATAAACAAGTGCGAATCAATTATATAAAAAAGACGGTTTCCCAGATGAAGATAACAATTAGAGCACGCAACTGAAAAATTCTAAATTGTAAATTGTAATTGTAATTGTAATTTCAATCGAAGTATTTTTTTTTTATATTCAGAATTCCAAGAGCAACCCAGCAAAATGTTATTGGTCCTGATTCTATTTAGTTTCTACCCATTGGTAATCCCTCAGAGGGAAATTCAGGTTTGATGTGTTACAAATTTATTTTTCTAGAAAATTCCTCGATATTACGTTAAATTTACCAAGTTCGAGTGTAATATAAGCCCGGAATGGATGGTGAATGTATCCTGCAAATTAAAGCCAATTAATTGGGAGAAGACTCTTCTGAGCGCATCCGTTGATATGATTAAACCTTTGAGAAATATTACGGTAAGAACTCATTTGACCAATATGGTATTCTGTGATTACGTATTTTATCTCAAAGATAAGTATTCAGGTTTTTCGGCGTGAAACTCGTTACTTACGATTTCTGATCAATTTTACAAGAAATGCTTGCGATCTCCTTAATTATAAGAGACATCATTTTATACAATGGTACTAAAATTTATTAACACATTTTCAAATCTCAAGAACGCGACTTGTCCAATAATGGTAAATATAATATTTTGCTTACATATAAGAAAACGATTGATTATAATTACATATACTTACCACTTATAGGGCCACATAGAGATGACAAATGCTTTCTTGGGTGCAAACTATTTTAAATCACTAATTCTTCCAACTGGAGTCTATAAAGCGGTTTCGAAAGCAACAGAAGGCTATCCGCCACAGTCGGTAGGCTCTATTGAACTGATCTTTATCTTAGGTGAAAAATCTGAAAAGTTTAACTAGAATCGGAGTATTGCAAGCAAATAAATAAATATTATTGTATAGGCCTTCATATGCACAATATTGTAAATATGCTTACAGTTTTATTGTGTTTATATGTGAAATATAAATCATTAGTAAAGTTTGTGTAAGTTCTTTGGCTCTACTGCAAAGACACGATCTGATCCATGTCTCTAACTACTTTTTTTTTTGTTTGTTTATCCACTTGCACACTTCTACATGTTCTATTGTTTAAATAAACTTAAAAACTACAGCAATAATTATAACGTAATATAACTGATCTGAAGGTTTCTCAATACGTATACTATGATTCTTATATGCACTTTAGGTCTATTATTTTCATTAATTTCTTATGCCTTTATATTTTTTTTTATAAACGTGTTGTTATATTTTGTTTTAAGGATAAATGCTTCATATATTTATATTTCTTAAAAAGAAACTAGAGGGTAACGCAACTAGAACTAACTTAGTCTAACTTAATCTACGATAGAACTGGGCACGTTGATACAAAAGCCCAGCGAATGTTACGAGTAAATGAGTTATTTACTCTTTTATCGACCGACTAAAAATCACATACCAGGGCCCAGTTTTACTTAAACTAAACGTTAGCTTCAACCCAGTTGAGCCACTAATATTTCTTCAGATTAAACTGGTCGGCGTTATTTATATTTCTGCCAAGTATGCTTTCGCAGTATTCCATCACCCGAGTCAATACTTTTTTAATATTGTGCGGAACTCAAAAGCCAACACCAGAGGCACAAACTATCGAAAGTCTGTACAACTGCTTGCATGCGCCGAAGATATTGACATAATTGGAAGAACTCAGCGGGTTGTCTGTCACCGATGCGTTTGCGAGCATTGAAGCAGAAGCGGTAAAAATGGGTTTAGCGATAAACGAGGGCAAAACCAAGTACGAGTATATGCTGTCAACAAGAAGAGACAATCAACACCGACGAATTGGACAGAACGTCACAGTGGGCAGCTTTAAATTCGAGGATGTAAATGACTTTGTCTATCTTGGCTCTGCTATTAACTCTGAAAACGACATCGGGCAGAAATCAAGCGAAGAATAACTCTTTCCAATCGCTATTTTTTGCGCTTATAAGACAATTCAACAGTAAAGCCCTATCTCGAACAACTAAGAAGACTCTGTATAAAATTGTGATCATCTCAGTCCTGCTTTACGGTGCTGAAACATGGACTTTATTGAAAGCTGATGAAACTATCCATGGTCGCTTCGAGAGAAAAATTCTTCGTAAGATATTCGGTCCCGTTTGCATTGACGAGTTTTGGAGGAGAAGGTTCAATAACGAACTAAAAAAAACTAAACAGATATTGGACGTTTGAGATGGCTAGGACATGTAGAGCGAATGGGCACCAACGCTCCCTTCTGCAGAATCTTTGAATCTAGCCCAGAGGGACGACGCAGTGGAGGGCCTCCTCGCCATAGGTGGCGCGCACAAGTTCAAGGGGACCTCGTCCAACTTGGTGTGCAACTGAAGGCAATTAGCTAAAGACCGAGCTAAATGGAGAGGCTTGTTGGTTGAGGGCCAGGTTCACCCCGAACTGTAGCGCCACCTAAGTAATTCAGAGTCAATACTGCTATAAAGAATACGTTTATCTGTCGCCCTTCTAGCAAGATGATAGATATTCGAATAATTGGCACATTCGTTGACTCCGATAAATAGCCGTGTGGATCCAGATACAAGAATGCCTTAGGTGGTATATATCCAACCTCACATTTTGATTGCATGATTAATAGAAGAAAGTAGTGAAAGCTTGAGCTCCTGGTCGATCTTTATGGCTACACGCAAAGTTTTTTATTTCAACTTAGACTACTACAAATCCAAGCTCTTTGTGGATACATGGCTTCGTATAACTCGTTTTTATACATGCTATCATAGGCAGCTTTAAATCGATAAAAGGTTATGCATATCGATTTTATATTCGTGGGTTTTTTCCAAGATCTGGCATAGTCAGTTATGCGCACCATAAGTAGGCAAGGAAATTTTTACTTTACGTTTTCCGTAACTTCTCAAACTTGCCTTCTGTGCAGTTTTATAATGCCTGGTTTTGCCTGTGTTTATTTATTTTTAATGTCTGAATCCCCTTGAGGAATAAAGTGATAATTCTAATTGGAGATAAAGCCTCTAGAACTGGCAGAGATAGATAAAAAGCATTGCTTTATGGAAGTCTTTGCAAGTAGCTTTTTCTTCACTTCTTAAATTCTTCTTTGCACATCTACTCCCTCCTAAATTTTTATAGGTAGTAGCTGGCGCCAAAAATCTGAATTGGTTGCTCACCCATTTCTCGGATTAGAAGAGTTTTAATACAATCGCATGCACTATAGTTTGACCAACACCCTATCTAATGCTTCTTTTAATTTTTCAGTAGTTTCTCACACCGTTTTACCTATTGGTGTCGTCGGCAAGTCTAGCTAATATGGTGACTTCTTCTTGAGGATCGTATATCAAGAGTATAAAATAGATACGAAGCCGGACCAAAGACGCTTCCTGAAGGTTAGATTGAAATCTTGACTTGACTACAGCGCCACCTATTGGATCCTAGGATAGCTATGAACCATCGCATCGTCTCGGCAAAACAAATATATTGTGGAATATGATCTAAATTCGTCAAGTCGTTCAGAAGTGACACGATCACTAACAGACGCCCCAATGATTTATTATATATTAAGATATTAAATATTGACATTGTTAAGGTCGCTCTTAATGTGATGTGTAGTGAACATAATGGGCTTAATTTTTGTTTAGGAATGATCGTGCTAATCGGATAGGAGGTGGCGTTTGTATGTACTTTAGGGAATATATCCACAGAAATTATTTACTCTTCAATTATGTAGGTCTTATATTTAGTTTTTATGCGTAGAGATCAGTAACGGGAACAATGAAATGCGCTTATTGGTTGTCCTATATTCCTTTAGGAGGAATCTATATTCCTATCTATCTATAAAAAACTAACTAACTATATAAAACTTTTTAAACCAATTCACCTAAATATTATGTATTTTTGGGTGCTGAAACCGTATTTGGTATCAGTTTTTTTTTTATTACCCACAATTCTCTCACAATATGACATCGATTGTATATTCCAAAATATTGAAAATTTGTTAGGTACATACAAATTAAGAAACCATAGTTTTTTTTATTAGGTTACAACTTTTACTTACGATAATATTAAATTACTACAATACGAATATTTTAGGTGCTTATTTTTTTTATATGTCCACCCCTTTTCTCTGTAAAGTTTCTTGTATAGCTTTTTCTCCGATGTGATGCATTTTGTTATTCTCTGTGAAGTGACCAACAGTAATCACCCATCATGTTGATATTGTACCGTCGCTGGAATCGTTTCTCCATTTCTTTATGTCCTGATGAAACCGTTCCCTTTGCCCTTCACTCACATCAACCAAGTTTTTAGGAAAAAAGTCAAGATGGTTGTGCAAGAAGTGGACTTTAAGGCCCATCAGACAACCAAGAGTTTTGAACTTATCTATCATATTGGCTACGATTAGTTCATAGTTAGGAGCTTTCACATTGCCCAAAAATTTCGTCACAACTTCTTTAAATAATATCCAAGCCTCCATTTCCTTCGTACTCATCGTTGCTTCGAAGCTGGAATCGAACATCATTTTACGACTATTCTCGAAATTTTCTACACAAATATTTAAAATAATCACTATCTTTAGGCAAAGCTTTTACAAATTGTTTCATTAAGCCCAACTTTATGTGTATTTGTGGTAGAAGTGTCTTTTTTGGGTCAACTAAAGTGTTATGCAAAATGTTGTTCTCGCCAGGTGTCAACATTTTTTTTACGCGCCATTGTTTTTTGGACCGATGTTGACCCCTTGCTTTGCTGTCCCACTCACATATAAAACACAGAAACTTTGTAAAGCCCTTTTGTTGACCAAGGAGCATGGAGACAACTTTAAAATCTTTACGTAGCATCCAATCGTGAGCTGTATAGTTAATTTTCTGTAAAATTGTGTTAAGATTTTCGAAAATTTCCTTCATATGGGCTGAATGAGCAATAGGCAATGAAGCATAAGTATTTCCATTGTGGAACAGAACACCTATTAAACTAGTTTTTGATGAGCATATAGAAATTCTCCAATCTTCCTTCTTGTAGTCAATGCCAAATTCATTAATTAGACTGTCAATATCATGGCAGTAAACCACATCCTATTCCTGCTTGAAAAATTGAGCAAATTGTTCATCTCCTGTTCTATAAATAGTAAATAGATAAATAGATGTTCCCGATTCCAATAAATGCTTTTCTTTCAGTCTAAAACCAAGCAATTCTGCTTTTTCCTTAGTCAAACTCAAATCTCTCACTAAATCATTCAACTCAGCTTGTGTAAATAACTAACTTTTCTGGAGAACATTGGAACTCATCAGTACTCGGTTGACTTTCACTAAATTCGGGACTGGGCTGTAAAACGTCATCAATAGACTGAGGTGGGTCAGGGACAGGAAGTCCTAGTCCATGTTTTACCGCCCGATCAGCTTAAGTCAGGTTAGGATAGAAAATTACTTCCTTATTTTAGAAGTTATATGCAGAAACATCAATGCTGCAAAAATGACAATCGTTTAAATGATTTTTTCTTGCTCTCTCCAAACATTGGGTACTGCAAATTTCCCATTTTGAATAATACATTTTTTTTACATTAAAATGTATTATTCAAAATAACCAATTGTGGGTGATACGACTTTTTTATTAATATTTTCGGAATCAGCACACCAAACAACACAGGAATTAGGTAAAATGATTGAAACTGTGTAATTTAAATAAACCATGGTATTTCTGAAATACCGAGGGTTAGGGTAAGCGGCACAAGTTCGGTCTCTGTATCGTTTGTTGGCAGAGCGTAAGGATTGCTTGGAAGATCCAGAATGACATTGTTGATTCGAGGTACACCGAAAGCATCCAATAGTCTCTTGTTAGAGCCATAATGCTGTCAGTCGAAATGTGCACATTTGTACATCTGCAAGTATGCCGGCAGACATTTGGCATATGCTTCGGTATTTTAGGGTGGCAGTTGGAGATTTTTTTTAAATGATGCATTCATTTTTTTTAAATATATTTTAGAAGAACATATCCAACACTAACTTTTGAAATACAAAAATTACACAGTTGAGGGTGAAAATTGCTTCTGGTATTCTATTGACCTAGGATTGCAGTTAAGTTGCATATGTTTCTGAAAATTGTAGGTTATTATGGGAGATTTAGTTAGTACGCCTGAATGCCATTACGCATTTCAATTTGTTGGTATTCATATTTTGATGTCTGAAGCAGTTAAATTGAAGGTACTAAGCCTAACAGCTAAATTGGTATGTAAAATATCTTCATCATATCCGACAGCATTTATTTTAGAGTTCGGCTAAGTCGTGAATTTATGTTCACAGCTATAGCTGTGAACGTGATTTCTTACTCACTGTGAATATAACCTGTGAATCCGATGGTATGGGAGTAATTTTTTTTACGAATAAAGATTCTTCATCCACAGTGTGCGAAGCGGCAAATTACAATAAGCAGCTGAGCAGTTGTTCTGAGACCAATCACAACTTTTCCAGCTCAGTTAGAGAATCAGAGTGATGGTTAGCAGTGATCACAATCACAGTTTCATCTCTGAAGGTATTGCATTGTTGCGAATCCATTCGTGCTAAATATTGTACATTGGGCTAAGGTTTCATTTTGTGGCGAGAAATCTACGCTGTTGTCGGTGCCATTTTTATTTCAAATTGCAGTGTAACTTTCCATATGTGAAGCACAAAAGACACGAAAAAATATTCCAGTTACAGGAAATTCGAGCTAAAGTGATAAAAATACACGAAAAAGTGAACGAAACAACGGTTGATTTCATAAAAGAAATCGATTTGAATAAAAATTTGACTTATATAATTTTGAGTTAGGGAAGTTTCACTGTATATGTACTAATGGGAAGCTGTTGGAAAATTAAGTAAACTGTTCTTTCTTGGTTTTCCAAAAAAAACGTCGGCTATACAGTACAGCATAAAAAAAACATCTTTTACCAATAACATTGCTTTTTATCCTCTCAAAGCTCGATTGTCTGAAAACGAATAATCCTGTATATTGCGGTAGTTAAGAAGCGATAACTTATGTTAAATAGAGTTTATACCAAAACTGATAAGCTTACTCCATAATTTCGTTGCATTCTTTCAAAAATTACTAATCATTTAAAAATAAAACCTTACTAGGACATAAGTACAATATTTTTTGTATTGTCTTTAATTTATTAACTTTTACATTATTTCTTTACATGTGTATACAAATTTTCTTTTATCTATTCGTTTTTAATTGTTTGTGGTTTGATGTGACGAGTACATTCAACTCTTAAATTTTGAATTAAAGAAATTAGGTTTCGATACATCAAGTGCATACATATACGTATACAATACATATATTATGTGTATGATCTTCACATTCATTTACTCACAACATAAACGCTACGTAGACACTTATACATACATATTTACGTATTTTGACGCAACTTGCGAGGTTTTTCACTAATAATCCAACACACTTCAAAAGAGCCGACTGATTGTTGTGGATATCTTTCGATTAAGGTCGCGACCCCTTTATATTCTCCAGTTGGTAAGCGTAATATAAAATACTTTGGATCGAGAACAGCATTTTTCACCTCAATATGGCCCTATAAGCAGTTACTATGTGGATTATAACCAATTGCGTTTGCTATTTGCAAACATCATAATTACGTTTATTGGACAAGTAGAGTTCTCGAGGTTTGTAAATTTCATTACCAAACTAGAAAAAACTCTTGTGAAAAAATTCCCTCCCTTGTAATTCAAGAAATCGCAGACATTTCTCGTTACATTTACTAAAAAAGGTAAATAACGAGTTTCACGGCGAAACACTTGGATATTAGCCTGAAAAATTGTAACATAAAAAGATAGAGTGATTACATTAATGCCAAATAAATTTCTTACCGAAAAGTTGTTTAGAGGTTTAACTATATCAAGTGCTCCGTTTGCATAAGTTGTCTCCCAATTCACTGCCTTCAATTTACAGGACACATTCACGATCCATTCGGAGTTGAAATTGCACTCTATCTTGGTCAATTTAACAAAATGCTCAGGAAGTTCCTTAAAAAAGATTTGAAAACTGATATTTTTTCTTAATTTTTTGGTATAAAACCTTCAAACCATATGTAGCCTCTGAGTGAATGCCAAATGATATAAAAAAAATAAAATCAGGACCAATGACATTATACTACTGTCCACATACTCGTAGAATAGCAATTGTATAATAAGTATGTTACATATGAGCAAGTATGATACTCTGAATTTTTGAGTTATTTTCTTAAATTGTTATCATTATTTAGTAATCCGTTTGCTATATAATTGATTTGCAATTATTGATTACAATCAATATGTAATTGCCGTTTTTAGGCTTAAATGGCATGGAAATAATCGTAGTTATGTGCGTATATATATTTTGTAGATTCTTAACTACTTTTCATTAATTCTATTATATACTGCTATACTTAACTTTATGTTCCGCTAAAGTTTTTATTGTTTGAAAGCCACCTAATCGTCTATGGTAAGCATTGTAATGCTGAAAAACTCGGTTTTGAGATTTTGTTTAAGATTGATATTACGATTACACAGAAACTGTAAAAGCGACTTTTGGACGGATAGACTGTATTCTGCGATTATTTGTATGTCTGTCTGTACGGGTCTGTAGTCAAAACGGCTGGACAATTAGAAGCCCTATACACGGAAGTGTAATTGGAAAAGTTCCACTCTAGCCTCGAAATTGATGATGCTATGCTTAGGCCTGTTTTGAAATAAATTCTTGAAGACGGCTTAAACGATTTTGTTCGAATTTCACATTTATCCTAGTATGTTCATAAGATAGTGTGTCCGATTCTTAGAAACAATTTTATTAATAGTTCTTCAGTATGGGTACTTACCTTATTCACAAAATGGGCCAGCATGTGACCTGAGTGAAAAGGATAATTCATCAAAATTTCTCGGCTATTTTTCAGTCATTTTGACTCGAAACTAATATCTGTGAAACATATTGTCTTATATGCTCGCAGGTCTTCTTCTTTACCCTGGTTTAGCATACCGCGGCAGTGCTGCCAGGCTTTTGTCATAAAAATTCCCATGCTAACGGCAAAAAATCAATTTTACCCTCGAAATTTTCCACACAGAATTTATAAAAATAGATCGGAAAATTAATGAAACGAAAAACGGTTTTATTCTAATATATAAAAATCACGTGACACTATGTTTGTACAATTTTGTGAATGTGTATGGTTGGTCTCAGATTGACATATAGGATAGTTTTGGACCCGATAGGTGGCGCTGTTGTCGAGATCTAACATTTTTGTTAAACTTTTTCAACGAACAATTTTTATTTTTTATTTTTTTTGGATTTCTCATCCAAAAATACATACAACCACATATTTTAACTTCTCTTAACTTATTAATAACCATTTAATATTTTTAAATGCAGTTTCATGGATTTTTTGTAGGAAAAATGGGTTATAACTCATTTTGTTTAAGTTGCATAATTCAAGTTTTGTAAGCTTTCAAGAAATGGCGGTGTAAACAAATTTATTGACATCTGTATTACGCCTCTAAAGAAAATACCACACTTAAACATTGTTTCATTTTCTGCGCTGATTTAAACTTTTCCCTGATGCTACAAATTATCTGAAGTTTTAACATTATTTAAACTTAAGAATCAACCTTTATTTACCTCATTTATAACATTTTTATCCATTATCAATAAACAATTTTCAATTTAATAATTACACTTGAACATGAGATGAAAAAAAAAAAAAAAAAAAAATGCAATAAGAAATGTATAGAACAGTGCCGGTCGGATAAAGATAAAAGGCGGTCTTCATAGAAGGCAGTCTGTGGCAGGACAACGTCTGCCCGGGACGAGACATAAAAAAAATGTTTTATAAATAAAAATAAGCATTAAAACTAAATATGTAGCTAAGGTGGGTGACGAATGCGCAGTGGATTTGCTTGTAACCGGATGAGTGCAAGCTCAAGCCCCAACGGGAAACAGCAATCTTCAGCCAACCGAGCGGAGTGGAGCGTCTGGTTGCTCTGGGGTTTGGATTTTCTTTTTGTATTATATATAAGAAAAAAGAAAGAATAAAATTTAATAAAAAATAAAAAAATGTTTAAATACAGCAGCAGCAATAATACGTTTTATAGTTTTATATGGAGACATTTCGTCCTGCCTAGTGCAGGGTTTACAATCTTTTTGAGTCCGGAAAGACATCTTTCAATAGCGGAATCAAATGTTCTATTACATCAAAGGGAACGTTATTCTTCGCAAAAAAAGCAGCTAACTCTTACGCTCTAGTTTTATCTGCACCAGAGCTCAGACTAAGGAAAAGTTTGTCGATTCCTTGCGTTTTTAGATTGTTTTTAAATCATTTACATATGTATATGTTTTGACAACAATCACAGTGGTGCCACATGATTTGCAGATAGCATTGATCTTAACTAAGCGGTGTGTTCCCTGTGGGCAAAACTTTACTGGCTTCAACAGTTTCCACAATCACACAAAGCTGAGCAAGAAAATTAAAGCTGAGTTTTCAAAGAACAACAGCATCAAGTTTCCCTTTTTCCCTTCTGGCTCATACGGAGGTAGAAATTCGCCTCTAAAAAAATTTTCCACATACTGGCAGCACTGACTGCGGGATTACATCAAACAAGGGCCGATTTGGCAGATAGGAGTAAAGAACAGCTTTTGGAGCCCAGAAAGTAAAGAAAATAATATCATATATACAATAACAAGGCTTGATCTGTTCTGGAAAATCGTTTGGGCGATTATTTCACATTAAACGTGAAACTAATTCCATATCTTTCTTCTATGACACCGGTGATCTCCAGTCAGGTCAACCCACGGACTCGCATGCACACTTGTGGGAGGGTTTTTAAAGTAGTATATGTGTCGCTAAGATCACTTGGGTGTTAGTCGTATATTGCCTAGATCTGATTTATCCCCTTAGTCGCCTTTTACGACAAGCGCTAGTTGTTGGGGGGCGCTGCAGTGATATTCTTAACCCGTCCCTGCATTCAAAGTAACAAATATTTGGCGCAACAGCTCTTTAAAGTGCCAGGGCCTAGCTTCTCGCAACCACTCATGTTGTGTGCGTTATATTTTTCACACGAATGGAAGGGACCTACAGTTTAATGCCGAATCCGAACGGCGATTTGAGAAGCTTTTTCATGACAACAATACTCTTGGATGTTTGTCAGACGCTCGCGAGAGGTGGGACCGTGAAAAAACTTTTTGGTGTTTTCTGGGATTCGAACTTGGAACCTCATGTGTAGTGATCCGACATACTAACCACTTACGTCACGGCGCCCTGCACTCACATGAGTGAAAATAAAAGGAAAATCTATCAAACGTCACCTGAACAGGAAGTGCTATTAGCAGAGCAAAATTATTTAAGCAGCAACCTATAATGCTTATCTCTGATTCGGATGTACAGAAAATGAAAGCAATTATCGACGATTCGCTCGATTTAAAGCTTGAAAGGACAACTGCAAATTTAGCTGCGAAGGACGATCCTATTAAGTTGACTTCTGAACTAAACTCCTTAAAAATGCAGAACGAGGCCTTGTCAAATAAAGTCCAAAAATTTGAGGTGCGTTGCCACGTTTTGGAAGAGGACCTCGAGTCATAAAGGCGGGAACTAAAAGGGGGGAACATAATCCTTACTATCCCTAAAGACGATGCGAGGCCCAATCTACAAAAACGAATTCATGCTGTAACCCAACTCTTGCTTGAGCATTCGTATGAAATGCCACCAGCCATTAAAATAAGTGAAAACAACACTATAATCAAGCTGAAACTAAATACTGGCTCAAGTGAATTGGCAGCAAAAATGCTGAAGAACTCATCCAAGCTGAAAAACACTGGTGTATTTTTTCAACGCGGTCTGTCAAAACATATAGTATGCAACACAAACGCCGAATCTTGCTCAGCTACAGAAAGTTAATAAAATCTAAGATACCAGGCGAAGCCGTATTAATAAAAAACAATGCACTGGTTATTCGTAACAAATAATTTTATCTGACAAACAACTACGATTTAAAATTCGACAACAACGATGGTGAAATAACTACACGAAATGTTTGGGGATCTCAACTTCGAAGCTGTCCGAATGATTAAGTTGTCTTATGGGCGTTACCCCAAAAACCCACTCCCAAGCGTCACTACTGGACCAGGGATGGCATTTCCATATGAGAGTTCGAGTCAAAGATTAAGTTGTATACAACTATCTCTATGCAAGTAAACAATTGCCGCATTACCCCTACCAGCAGAACCTCGAAAGATTCGAAATCTTCCACCTCTACGATATTTTTGTTCTAAACGGTTCTACTGCAGATGATACTGAATGACACTACATATTCGTTGGGGTCAAGGTTAATCTGTAAATGACTATTGCGCTGTGAAGAATGATTGGATAACGCTAATACAAAAAAATTGAACTTCAATGTGAAACATTTTTGGACCATCTGCCAATATAACCCACCAAAGAAATCTTAACCTACTTTCGAAATTAAAATGGAGATAGGAAGACACGATTACTTACCAACAAACTTTGGATGCTTTGCCGATGCGGTTTAATGCAAATATGGAGTCAGTAGAGACACTTTCAACTCAATTAGTTTCTTGTATTAGGAACTCATCTACAAATATTATATTACCAAACCATAAGGCTTTTAAGCAGAAGTGGTTTGACCATGAATGTATGAGTACCTAGACGCCAATAATTAATTGAAGAGTATCTGTCGTAAAATAAATAAATAAATAAATATTTGGCGCAACAGCTCCTTAAGTGCCAGGGCCTAGCTTTCGCAACCACTCATGTTGTGTGCGTTATATATTTCACACGAATGGAAGGGACCTACGGTTTAGCGCCGTATCTGACGGGCAATTTGTTTTGAGAAACTTTTTTGAGACAACAATACTCTCGGATGTTTGTCAGACGCTCACGAGAGGTGGGACCGTGAAAAAAACTTTTTGGTGCTTTGTGGTATGCGAACTTGGAACCTCACGCGCAGTGATCCGACGCACTAACCACTTACGCCACGGCGCCCACAGTATCTGTCGTAATATAAAGAATAATTTCGAAAATAGTCAAGCTTATCAACTATGTAGGAGTTAATAAAAGTTCAAAGGAGTTCTGGAAATTGGCAAACGAGATAAACGGTTCTTACTTTGTAATTGGCGCAGGAGTTTCCGCTAAGGAGCTGGATGATCACTTCAGAAATTATTTAATGAACAAGTCTAATCTTTCATTTACTTATGCCGAACCCCCAATCTTTAGCAATACATTGGATTCTGAAATTACTTCTTTAGAAATAGATGCAGTTCTCTTAAAAGCAAGAAATGGAAAAGCTCCTGGTGAAAATGGGATATCTTATGAATTTCTTAAAAATGCACCTGTAACGCTTATCCGCTATGGTTCCGAAACAACCAAAAGCCTCGGATAAGGATGACTCAACTAATAACGACCCCAGCAAACGAAATAAGGTCAACGACCTTCGGATCTGTACGTGGAATGTTCTGTCCCTTTACAGACCACGTGCAGCCGAACAACTAGCAGAGGCCATAGACTGTTATAAAGCAGATATTACCGCCATCCAGGAAGTACGATGGGATGGGCCGGGCAAAAAGAGGATGAAAAACTGTGACATCCACTACGGTTATTGCTACAGAGGCAACAGGCAACGCTTATTTGCAAGCGGATTTGTCACACGCAGCAGACTTAGGCAAGAAGTCTTAAGCTTCCGACACGTGAGCGAGCGTATTATGACTATCCGGATCAAGGCTAAATTCGCTAACATAAGGCTACTATGTGTTCATGCCCCCACAGAAGAAAAGGACTCTGCCACCAAAGAGTGTTTCTAAGAGCTCCTCGACAAAACATACGAGCAATGTCCTAAATACGACGTTAAAATCATATTGAGCGATTTTAACGCCAAAATAGGAAAGCAGGACAGTCGGTACGCATAGCCTACACGACAACACGTCTGATAACGGACTAAGGCTAATTAATTTCGCTCTGGAGCGAAATGTCACCATAGCAAGCACATGGTTTCCTCATCTCGATATTCATAAGCAGACATGGCGGTCCAATGATCTTGTAACGATCAACCAAATTGATCCTATTGCGATCGACGCAAGGCATGCCTCCAGTATTCTGGATGTCCGGACCTTCCGTGCGGCCAACATAGACTCGGATCATTACCTTGTTGTAGCCAAGGTACGAATGCGGATATCCCAATCTGAGCAACAAAGAAGAATCACTATGAGAAAATTTAACGTCGAAAAGCTACAATCGCAAGAGACCGCCAGTCTCTTCGCTGAACGCGTATCCCGAAATCTCTCAATCACCCCTATGCCGCCAGCATCAGAACATCGGCTTCTTCAAAAGAAGAAGAAAGAGCAAAAGAAGAAGAAAGAGCATGAGAAGCGCGCGTTCGAGAATATCGAGAGTTTATACTCCAGGAACAATGTACGGAAGTTTTACCAAAAGGTAAAAAGAACGTGTCAGAGAAGCAATACCCGCACAGAAACCTGTAGAGATGAAAATGGAAACCTCGTAGTAGAATCACAGTCGGTGCTGAGAATATGGAAAAACTACTTCTGCAGACTGTATAACGGCGACGAAGATCAACATCCCGCTGTCTGGCAGAATGAACCATTCAACATGGACGATGATAGTCAACATTTCCGTCCACCTGACCAAAACGAAGTGAGGATAGCAATATCCAAGCTTAAATCCAACAAGGCTGCTGGACCTGACGGCTTACCGGCCGAACTTTTCAAGGCAGCTGGGGATGAATTGGTAGAGTGCATACACCAACTCATCTCTAAGATTTGGTCAGACGAGTGTATGCCTCGTTTGCCTGATCCACAAGAAAGGAGACCCCCTCAACTGCGCCAATTATAGAGGTATCAGTCTCCTCAACATCGCGTACAAGATCTTTCTGCGATATTGTGTGAACGCCTGAAACCTTTTATCAACAGCCTGATTGGACCCTATCAGTGCGGTTTCAGGCCAGGAAAGTCCACCATCGATCAAATCTTCACACTTCGGCAGATCCTGGAGAAAACCCAAGAATTCCAAATCGATACTCACCACCGCTTTATCGATTTCAAGGCCGCCTATGACAGCATCTATAGAGAAGAGCTTTATAGAGCCATGTATAGTTTTTACATACCTGCCAAACTTGTCCGTCTGTGCAGGCTGACGATGAAGAACGCTCGCTGCTCCATCAAGGTCGGTAATGACCTCACCGAGACCTTTGATGTCAAAAAAGGTTTTAGACAAGGTGACGCGCTGTCATGTGACTTCTTTAATATTGTACTTGAACGGATTGTGCGGAACTCACAAGCCAACACCGGAGGCACAATCTATTACAAGTCTGTACAACTGCTTGCATACGCCGACGATATAGACATTATCGGAAGAACTCAGCGGGCTGTCACCGGTGCGTTTGCAAGCATTGAGGCGGAAGCGGCCAAAATGGGTTTAGCGATAAACGAGGGCAAAACCAAGTATATGCTGTCAACGAGAAGGGAAAGTCAACACCGACGAATTGGACAAAACGTCACCGTGGGCAGCTATAACTTCGAAGTAGTAAGAGACTTTGTCTACCTTGGCTCTGCTATAAACTCTGAGAACGACATCAGCGCAGAAATCATTCGAAGAATAACTCTTGCCAATCGCTGTTTTTTGGGCTAATAAGGCAATTCAACAGTAAAACCCTATGTCGGACAAGTAAGAAGACTCGTTTCGTTACCGTAAATGAGACATGGATCCATCATGCCACACCAGAGACCAAGCAACAATCGAAACAGTGGGCTTCTACGGGTGAACGTGCACCGAAGAAGGCTAAGATGGGTCTATCGGCTAACAAAGTCATAGCCACAGTTTTCTCGGATTCACGCGGTGTAATTTATATCGACTACCTGGAAAAGGGTAAAACGATCAACGGCAAATATTATTGAGAACTGCTGGACAGATTTGACACTGCTTTGAAGCAGAAACGACCGCATTTAGCGAAGAAAGTGTTGTTCCATCAGGTCAATGCATGGGTGCATACGTGTGTAGTCACCATGGCAAAATTTCATCAATTGGGCTACGAACTGCTATGCTATCCACCTTAGTCTCCGGATTTAGCCCCCTCCGAGTATTTCCTGTTTCCAAACCTGAAGAAATTGCTGGGCGGTAAAAGATTTAGGTCGAATAAAGAGGTCATCTTGGAAACAAACGCTTCTTTTGAGGGCCTTGAGAAATCTTATTATTTAGAAGGAATAACAAAATTAGAAACACGATGGACTAAAGGTATCGAGCTAAAAGGAAATTATGTAGAAAAATAAAATTATTTTTTGCCGAAAAACTGATGTTTTCCTTTAAATGTCACGGACTTATCAAACCACCCTCGTATATCTTTTGAAATGATTTTCACAATGGTAGATGGCAGCGTTAGTAATACTACAAGTAGTAATAATTCATCTCAAGACTGTTACATATGCGGCGCTACGCTAAAAATGATGATTCTTGAAAATGTTTCGAGTCGTACACCAAATGCAGATGCATATAAGTATGGATTATCTACACTACATAATTGGATTCGAAGTTTCGAGTGTATTATACATATTGCTTATAGACTACTCCTTAAATGTTGGCAAGTACGAGAAGATAGTAATAAACAAATATTTGACGAAAATAAAAACAGAATACAGAGGGAGTTTAAAGGAAAACTGGGTCTCCATGTTGATAAACCCAAGCCAGGATATGGATCATCAAATGATGGAAATACTTCTCGAATATTCTTTAGACACACAAAACTCTGTGCACAAATTACAGGTGTAGATGAGCGCTTAATAACAACATTTTCTGTTATTAATCGAGTATTATCAAGTGGGATCAAAATAAATGTAGAAAAATTCAAAGAGTTATTGAACGAAACTAAGAATTTATACCTAAGTTTATATTCTTGGTATACTGCATGCCGACATCTATTCACAAAATACTTATTCACGGAGCAGAAGTCTGTACAACTGCTTGCATACGCCGACGATATAGACATTATCGGAAGATCTCAGCGGGCTGTCACCGGTGCTTTTGCAAGCATTGAGGCGGAAGCGACCAAAATGGGTTTAGCGATAAACGAGGGCAAAACAAAGTATATGCTGTCAACTAGAAGGGAAAACCAACACCGACGAATTGGACAAAACGTCACCGTGGGCAGCTATAACTTCGAGGTAGTAAGGGACTTTGTCTACCTTGGCTCTGCTATAAACTCGAAAAACAAAATCAGTGCAGAAATCAATCGAAGAATAACTCTTGCCAATCGCTGTTTTTTTGGGCTTATAAGGCAATTCAACAGTAAAGCCCTATCTCGAACAACTAAGGAGACTCTTTATAAGACCCTGATCATCCCAGTCCTACTTTACGGCGCTGAAACATGGACTTTATTAAAAGAGGATGAAGATATCCTTGGTCGCTTCGAGAGAAAAATTCTTCGTAAGATTTTCGGTCCTGTTTGCGTTGACGGGTTTTGGAGGAGAAGATTCAATTACGAACTATACGAGCTGTACAGCGACATCGACCTAGTCAAAAAACTGCGTATTGGACGTCTGAGATGGCTAGGACATGTAGAGCGAATGGACACCAACGCTCCGGCCCGCAGAGTCTTCGAATCTAATCCCGAGGGACGACGCAGTAGAGGGAATCATCGCCGTAGTGGCGCGCACAAGTTCAAGGGGACCTCGACCAACTTGGAGTGCGCAACTGGAAGCAATTAGCTAAAGACCGAGCTAAATGGAGAGGCTTGTTGGTAGAGGCCCAGGTTCACCCCGAACTGTAGCGCCACCTAAGTAAGTAAGTATTAGACAATTATCTGAGGATGCTTTAGAAAGTAGAGATAAGGATGCAAGGAATTTGAGAGAACATCACACAAGGAAATCTTCTCGATCCAACACAAATCATGATCTCATAACTATGATGCTGTTAACGTCCGATCCCTTCATTTCCTCATTAAGAATTCAAATGAGATCCGCACATCTGAAGCCATTAGATTCTGATATCACAGAATACTTAGATCTAAGTGGAATCTAGTTCATTATAATATAAAATCCGGTTATAAACATATAAACACCTAACAAATAAAAAAAAAAGTATTATTTTTGTGATCTTTTGTAACAATAAATAAAATAGTTCGAAAACATGTAAAAAAGTATTCATGATAAACATTTGTATGGACTCGCGACACTGTCCGACGGTGGAATATTGCGATGACGATTAGTTCCGGGTACCAATGAGCTACGACCTTAACACGAGAAGACAAGCCAATGGGATGTACCAGCTTTCATATTACAAGAATGTTTGTGGCAGAAGATTATTAATATATACTGTGCCAAACATCTTAAATTACCTTCCGTAAAACTTAAGAAACCTATCGTATTTCAAAATAAGATACAAGTAAAGAAAACTGAAAGAACATTACTTAGAAGAACTAACTAAATTTTCATTCAAATAAAAAAAAAATAAAAAAACTCTAAACTCTAAAAGGCTTTTCTATATTTCTGTAATACATATATTTATTATATTATATTTATTTTATGTAATCTATAATTTGTATGTTTATCATCTGTTCATACATTTTCTTTTAACTTGAACGTTTATTTTGATAACATTTAATAAATAATTTGTAAATACATTATACTGCATATAAGTCACGAGGCTTCGCAGGTAATAAATAATGTTAAAGAAAAATCGATATGAAATAAATAAATAATATGAAATTCTTTGGCTCTTAGATTTTGGCATTGTGATTTTGGGTGCTAGTAAAGCTCACCGAAATAATGTTATAACGCCCAAACTCACTGTAATATCAAAAAATATCCCAAACTGACGGCATTTTTAAGACAACAAGTTGTTCAGGGGTTTTCTGGGCATTATGACATTTTTGTTTTGGGCGTTATTGTCTTGAGCTCTAAGACCTAATGCCGATGCTTACGTTGGCGTTGGGTTCTAACACAGAAGTAAATAACGTCCAGATCAAAAAATGTCATACACTATGATAAAATGTGTTAGAAAAAAGCCCGACTCTCACCTTGGAGAAACGTTGGATGAACGCGTTGATTGGAAATCTAAAGACTTGGGAATACAAGATGGTAACCTACAATCAGCTCCCTAGAACTCATCTGCAGGCTCTGCAATAGGAAGTGTAATAATAGGCATCCACGCAGTTAGCTTTGCAAACGACTTTGCATTTATGTTTCAATTGTATGATAATAGTCTTATTGTTTTGACTCTAAAGCAAAACGATAATTAACATAATAAAGCTTGCATATATAGTAGATCACCTAAAACAAAACAATAAGTTCGAACCACCATGACTAATGAGCTTTGTTAGATTGAAACTTATGTTAAGATCAAAACCCAAAATAAACAGTGACAGTAATAAATAAATGCCGTTCAATCAAATCAAATTAACAGATTTTCAGATGAAGATAAAAATTGTAAATACGCAACAGAAAGATTTTAAATTGTATAAATTTCAACTGAAGTATTTTTTGTTATTCCGACTTCCAAGCTTTAACCAGTAAAATGTTATTGGTTCTGATTTTATTCAATTTCTGCCCATTAGTAATCCCTCAGAGGGAAATTCAGGTTTGACGGGTCATTAGAAATAAACTATTTTCTTTAATAAATTTCTTTTTCTAGAAAATTCCTCAATATTACTTTAAGTTTATCAAGCTTGAGTACAATGCAAACCCGGAATGGATAGTGAATGTATCCGCCAATTTAAAGCCAATTAATTGGGAGAAATCTGTTGTGAATGGAGCCCTTGATATAGTAAAACCTTTAAAAAATATTACGGTAAGAACTCATTCGACCAATATTTCGTAATTATTTATTTTATTTCACAGGTACACTTTCAACTTTTTCGGCGTGAAACTCGTTACGTACCATTTCTGATTAATATAACGAAAAATGTTTGCGATGTCCTTAAATATAATAGACATAATTTTTATACAAGAATTTTGCTCAAAGTTACTAACCAATATACAAATCTCAAAGACCCGAATTGCCCAATAATGGTAAGTATAATATGTGTCGTTCATTGTAAAAGTAGTGTAACTCCATATTTTTAAGATACATCTTTTTTCGCTTAATGGTATCACATTTAGTCATACCATATCTTTCATTATAGAAGTGAGGAAACTCCAATAATTCAAATTTTGAATTGCACAGAAAACACTAAATGAATACTTGTACTTTTTTTCCTAAACATAAATTTGCAAAAAGCTCGTTATTTCAAAATGCAATTAAATGGAGATAATTTCTTTTTACATTGAACGACACATATATTGCTTGCACATAAGAAAGACGAGTGACTATCATTGCATATACTAACCACATATAGGGCCACTTAGAAATGAAAAATGGTTTCTTGGATGGAAAATATTCTAAGTCTCTAATTATGCCAACTGGAGTTTACAAAGGTGTTGCGGAAATAACAGAAGGCTATCCGGCAGAGTTAATCGGCTCTATTGAACTGACCTGCATCCTAGGGGAAAAATCTGGAAAGTTCGAATAGAATCGGGCTATTCTAGATAAATCAACAAATATTATTATAATAATAATATTAGATATTTTTTAATATTTAAAAGATTTGCTACTTTAAAATTCAAATTAACAAAAATACTACAATGATTTTTTCTCATCTGTCGGTTGGTGATGGTTACCTAGTTCCTGATAACATATATATATATAATTTACCGTTTTAATATAAAATGTCATAATGTAAATTGCGTAATAAATTTAATTAAATTTATTCATAAATTTATGAATCACATTCTCCAAATAAGCTTCTTCTATAAAACACGCTTCTTCGACATATGATGATGCATCCATTCGATACTTCGTTGTTTAAAATTGAACTTATTTCATTTAACTGCAATGTAGGTTTCTTAAAGTATTTCCCCTTTAGGTCTTCCAATATTGAACAAATTTCCACGAAGTGTATCATTTTGTATCTTTTGTATTAGATTGCACATTGTGCACTGCCTTCTCGTTTCTCTCGTTGATATGATGAGTTTAGGCTTATTAGGTATTTTGTAGAGTGATAATGTGCAAAACTGCTGAGTAGACGTGTTCTTTTGGGCTGCAGTTTTATTTAAGTCTTACAAACCATAAAGAATTCAAAATCGCTTCTAAATAGTATCGAAAGATTAAGATCTGTGACTCTCACTTAAAACAAAAAAAAAAAGTGAAAGTGAACCTCTTCGAGAATTAAATAAAAAACTAATAATTAATTTTCACTTAAGTGGCAACATTTTTTTTTTTCTGTAAATGTCGCATAAACTTCCGAAACCAACGTTAAGCACACATACACTTGCAAATATGTCCAGTAGTGGTAAACGAACCAGAGCGAACTCCTCTCTGGAAATTGAGATAAAGTCACCTCAAACTCTTGCTCAGAGAATCGCCGTGCCAATGGACGACAGTAAAATGTGGGAGAAAATGGACGAAAGACTGGCAAAACAGAGTGAGTTCATTATATCCTTACTTACTACTCAAATAAGAGAATCACAGCAGAAACTATTTACAAATGTCCAAGATCAAATCGCCGAAGTAAACACAAACATAAAAGACATAAGCAAACGCGCCACACAGCTCGAAACTACAAATGTAGCAACCAACCTGAACTGAAACTTTAGCTAGAATATTATCAAAAATCTTAGAACATTTTGTTCTTCCTAAAGTAATGTCGACCGCAACATGGTATTTGAATCAGGAAAAAATATTTTTCAACAAATTATGTTATTAATCATTAGTATGCAATGGCACATTATGTTCCGCAAAGAATGCACATAATGTAAATTCAGCTGTTTTAACATTTCTTTCATGGTGACTAGCATCAGGGCTGACTTTGCTGAAGATTGAAGTAACTGATGGCAATAAGCCAATTGCTTTTGTATTGGCTACACACATGTTTCGACATTTTAGAGTGCTTGATTAATTCGCTCTTACCGGCTATCATCGTTGAATTACACGCATGGCAGTACGATTTTAAAGGATTATCCTTAATCGTACATGACCTGCTAACTGTTTACTCCCCGTGCAGGGACGGGTTAAGAATATCACTGCAGCGCCCCCCAACAACTAGCGCTTGTCGTAAAAGGCGACTAAGGGGACAAATCAGATCTAGGCAATAAAACACCCAAGTGGGCCTAGCGACAAATATACTACCTTAAAAACCCTCCCACAAGTGTGTATGCGAGTCTGTGGGTTGACACGACTGGAGATCACCGGTGTCATAGAAGAAAGATCAAACAATACTAGGTTAGGTTAGGTATGTGGGCTGGCAGGGAGCGACGCTCTCTGCCACACTCAGGTCAGCGATGACCCATTGTGGTACCCATGGGGGAAAAGTGATCCCTTACCCAATGAAACTAAAAACTTTTTTTTTTTTTTTTTTTTTATTCAATTAATTCATATTAACAATATTAACTACAATAAAGTAAAATGCACAAGAAAACTTATCTTATAAAAAGCTAAAAAAATATTGCTTAACAATGTCATTGAGGAATATTTTAGATCCATCCTTTAGTTACGAAAACTAGTGGCGGATGAATCGAGTAAAACAAATTAAAAAACAAAACTAATTCAAATAAAATGATTGAGGGGTGGTGATAGTGTAAATTCCAAGTGTACAATAAAAAAGTATTATAAAAATAAAAATAAAAAAAAATTTATGATTTCAAAGATATAAAGACTATAAGAAAACTACAAGATCCTTTAAATAATTACCCTTATTAGGTTATTGATTTCAAGAAAGTCGAAGTTGAACAGCCATGATTTGATTTTCTTATTGAAAGCAAAAGAGTTACGAATACTACGAAGTTCAATAGGTAGTCGATTGAAAAGCCTAGGTGCTACTGAGCTATAAAAGTTTAAGAAGGTATGGTTATTATGCGACGGAATTGAAGCCAGAAAACGTTCATTACTACGAAGACTATAAGCGGTTACATTTTGATTGAGAAAATTACCACTTCTTAAGTAAAAAATTTTTAAGACTTTATAAAAGTATAGATGCTTTAGTGGAAGTATCTTAGAATTTACAAATAGATAAAAGCTATGTTCGCGCCGCCTTTTTTTCCACATAATTCGTAGGATATGTTTTTGGACAATAATTAAGGGTTGTAAGTTGTAGCTAAATGTACTACCCCAGCATACGAGCCCGTACTGCAATTTAGACTGCACTAAGCCGTAGTAAATAGTTTCAAGGAGTTTCCGAGAACAGAACTGTTTTAGATGATACATAATGTAAGTAGTTGACAGAAGATACTTTTTTAATTGGGAGGTGTGAACGCTCCAGTTAAGGTTGCTGTCTAAAAACAAGCCCAAGTACTTAAAAACAGAAACGTTTTCGATTACAAAACATTTTGAAGAGCAGCTTAGGCTATCATCAAATGTTGAAGTGGAACTGCTCGCAGTGCAAGTAGCAGCATTAACACACATTTTTTTGCAATCAAAACTGTGGTAGATGATGTTCGGAGAGTGCAGATAAAATGTTGGTAAATTAAAAAACATAAGTTTGGTTTTGCCACTTATGACTAGTTTATGCATACCAAACCAGTGTCTCAGGATTTCCAAATCGTGGTTGATGTCCGCTACCAAGTCCAGTGCCGAATTATTTGAGTATGAACATGCTATGTCATCTGCAAAACCAGTTTTTTGCCCCTTTAGATCAAGGTTAAAAATAGAATTAATAAAGATTAGAAATAAAAGGGGACCAAGTACCGAACCCTGTGGAACACCGATTTGAATATCCAGACACACACTGAACACGTTACCAATCTTCACCCTTTGTTTTCTATCCTTAAGGTAGGAAGCGAACCATTTAAGAATAAAACCGCTAAAGCCAGCCTTTTCTAGTTTCATCATTAGGAGTTTGTGGTCCACTGTATCAAAAGCCTTGGTAATGTCAATAAAAAGTGCAGCAGTCATTTGTCTTTTATTTAAACTATCGTAGATCTGACTACACAAATTTAAAAGCGCATCTTCCGTTGATTTGCCAGCTCTAAAACCGTGTTGATTAACGCTTAAAAACGAACATCTCTCAAGAAATGTAATAATTCTAACTTTGATCACTTTTTCGAAAAGCTTAGAAAAAACCGGTAGAAGGGATATTGGCCTATAATTATTTAATTTTTTGGGGTCATCTTTTTTGAATATGGGTATTACCTCAGCAATCTTTAAACTGCTAGGAAAAATACCACCATAAACGCTTTTGTTGAAAATATGTGCTAAGACATCCACAACGTTCAAAGAAATGTTTTTTAGGAAAGCATTTGAGAAGCTGTTCTGTGTAAACGAATTAGAATTGTTAAGTAGCAAGATATTCCTATACAGTTCGAAAGACGAGATAGGTTCGAAGAAAAAGCTATTTGGCGAGGCACTTTCCTTAATAAAACATTGTTCAGTACAAACGTTTTGAGATAAGGATGTAAAACCTGCATTTGAAAGGGTATCAGTGGCAACACTAGTGAAAAACTTATTAAAAATATTGGCCATTTCAATTGGAGAATGGATTTCCTTGTCCTTGTAGGAGATACAAGATGGACCATGAGAAGAGTTACTTCTAGAAAACATCTCATTAACGATTCCCCATTCTTTTTTGAGATTGCCTTTTGCTCTATGAAATTTTCCAATATAGAAATTATCCTTACAAATAGGAACATCCGCGGCAACTTCTTTGCAAATTCTTTCATAGGCCTTGCGAATTCGTTCATTATTTGGCTGTTTATTGGATTTAGAACGCAGTACATTTTTTTTATGAATTTTATGTAATAAATAGTCAGACATCCACGGCTGCAGTTTCTTCAATTTACTTCTCTTGTTAACAGAGGGTGCCGAGCAATTCCTAACGTGGTCATTTAAGACCCTACAAAACATATCAAAAGCCAGAGAAGGATCATTTTGGTTGTAGATATCTGACCAGTCTTCCAAGAACAAGCTTGAGTTCAAGCTCTCAAAGTTAATTTTATTTGCTGTTTGAAAAGCACCAGAATTTTTATTTTTTGTAGGATACTGTTGTTGAAAAACGAGACAAGTCATGCAATGATCAGAAATTTTAAAATCAGATATTGCACTGGTGAGAGAAATGTCAACCTTCCTATCAAGCCTAGCAAAAATATGGTCAATGCATGTTTCAGACGTATCAGAAATTCTGGTTGGGTTATTTATGCACGACTCAAAACCATTAGCAGACATTAGGGTAATGTATCTTTCAGTGACCAAAGATGTAACTAGAATATCCAGATTCATATCACCTAGTAAAACCACATTTCTCGAATGTTCATCCCTCAAGAGGAAAGATAAATCATCAACAAAAACATCTTTACTTTTATCATGAAGCCTATAAAAACACATAAAAATAAATCTATTAGCATTTATGGTGCAAGTGACCTTAACCATATCAGAACTTGAAAGCTGAGGGCATAAAACAACACAATTTTCAAAAATGCTATCGCTTATATACACCGCAGTACCACCCGCCGCATAAGAATTATTACAATTAGCATAAAATTTGTACCCAGGTATTATAAAAAAATCTTTCTCATGATCGTAGATCCAAATTTCAGTCAAGAAAATTAAAACAGGCTTATTCAAGAATGATTCCAAGTGGACCAGTAGTAAATCAAAATTTTTTCTCAAGCTTCTAATGTTTAGATGAATAATGATGAAATTATGTTTAAATTCATCACTATAAAATAAACTTTTAGAATCTTCTTTATCATAAAAATTACAAAAGGGTATATTAACTAAACTATTTAAAGGAACTTCAGTTAACCTATTAAGCGAATTGTTCATGTTAATATTATACAGGACAAAAAATATATTAAATTAATTTATCTAAATCCTCAAAACAAGAAATGCGTAAAACTTTATCACCTTCATTTTTTCTCATCAAAACTACTCCATTATGAACCCAAACAAAAGAATATTTTTTTTCAACTTTAAGTTTTCTTGCTTTGTTATAAAGAGATCTATTGAACATAGATAGACTTTCGTTTATAAAAATAGGCTTATTGCCAAAGTTTTGACCGAATATACCCGTTGTCAGCTTCTTCTTACGTTTCTTGCTAATTATACTCAGCTTGCATTCCATGGACTTAAACTTCATCCGCACAATTTTCGTAGCTACCTCCGATGATGCGTCGGAATGTTTGTAGTTCTTCTTATCAGCTGACTTGCTTGCGACAGTTTTAACATAGCACGACTTGACATCATCCACAGTCACATCTTCACCTAGGCCTTCTGAAAGAAGCTGAACAGCACAACTCAAAGCATTTTCATTGTTTACATTTGGGATTCCAACAATATCAATGCAATTACGAAACGGTTTTTGCTGAAGTACGTTGACTGCTTTCTGCAAGTCATTAACCTTGTTCTCAAGCGCTTTATTTACACTTTGAAGTGAGTTGATACGCAATAGTGCATCGGAGTAAATTCGCTTGAGAGAGATGATCTCGCTGTATAACACTTCTAGAGTCACGACTGGGGGAGAAGAACAACTGGTTTCTGCTCTAACGGCGACGATTGAAGGCGAATTGAGTAGCTCGTAGTTGGAAGTTGACAGAGGAGCCTCCTCAGCAGCTGGCGATGGCGACGACGGTTTTGATGATAAAGTGATAGCATAAGAGTCATTGGCGCAGTGCCCTAGCAGGTTGGGTGGAGGAGAGCGAATGGATTTGCGTCTGATTTTAGTGCATGAGCCACAAAAAAAGGGAAAATTGTTCTTTTTCATATAGTCACAATCACTTGGCGTAAGGTTAGCGCAGCCTAAGTGAAATAGCACTTGACACCCGGCACATTGGATTTTGGCATCAGAGCGAACCACTTTTTGACCGCACAAGCACTGCATTCTTAAATGGAAATAAATGCACTATGCTTCTAACTTTAGATATTTTATTTTTTGTTTTTTGATTTATTTCTTTATTTAGTTTTTATTATTATCATAATTTTTTTTTTTTTTTTGATTAAGATGTAAGTAAACTTTTACGAAAATCAAAATTAGATATAGAACTCTTAGAGAAATTCACTATGTTTGTGCACCCCACAACGCAACAAAGTAAACTGAACTACTCAGTCGCTTACTTCATATCTGCATACAAACCACCCTAATGATTTGATGAAGTTCAACATCTTTTCCGTTGAAACGCCGGAGAGTTCCTCGAGATCCTGGAAGAAGAATTTACCAAGGAACTTTTTCCTGGAATGTTGAAGACTCGGGCAGTGGCACAGGAAGTGGGTTGTGTCCTCAAAAACTTCCTCGTCACCACAGCCTCTGCAGAGTTCCTCCTCCGTCAGGCGTAGTTTCTTCAAGTGGTACCGCAGAGTGTTGTGTCCCGTGATGATGCCCACGAGGGTGGAAAGGGATTTCCTATCTTTGCGGATGATTCTCTCGGTCTTTGCTTTGTCGAAAGATGGCCATAGCTTCCTAGTGATGGCGCAAGTTTCCATGGAGTTCCCTCTTGTGTTCGCCTCTTCAGTGGCTTTATTCCCTGCAGCGAGCTTGAGTGTGCAAGGCGGGATACACACAGGGGGGTCAACTTGTTCTGTTGGGGCTGCTGAGCCGATTCTCGCCAGCTCGTCGGCTTTCTCATTGCCTGGGATACCCTCGTGTCCAGGGACCCAACAGAGCGATACCTTGTGCTGTGTTCCAAGAACCCTGAGCTCTTCTCGACAACACTTCACAAGCTTCGATTTAATTTCTATGGCAGTAATCGCTCTTATAGCTGCCTGGCTGTCGATAAAGATGGTGATACATTCTGGCGGTATTGCCCTTATCGCAGACTCACGGGCGGCTGTTGCCACTGCTAAGACCTCTGCTTGGAAAACACTGCTGTGGTCTTGAAGTCGTATGGATATTGATACACCTAGAGGGTCGGAGAAGATACCTGATCCTACACCAGTGCTCATTTTTGAACCATCCGTGTAGATGGCTATAGATTCGGCATTAGGTATATGACCGCTTTTCCAATCATCCCTGCTAGGGTAGGCGGTAGAGAAAGGCCTTGTAAAGTCTAAATATGGCGTCATGTAATCCGTTACGGGCATGAGGCCAAAGTAATCGAGTAGGATCATCGAGTGACCTGTTCTGCTTGGTTTCCTGTTCGCTGACTGACTTATTCTCATAGCATTAATGGCTGCTGATTTTCGTGTAAAGATGTCTAGCGGCAGCAGGTTGAGGATAGCCTCGAATCCTGCGGTTGGGGTTGTCCTCATTGCACTGGTGATGCCAATGCACGCTAGTCTTTGAACTTTGGTGATTGCCTTTAAGTTGGTGGATTTGTTGACAGCTGGCCACCATACTAGATTGCCGTAAGTCAGTATGGGTCTAACTATAGCCGTATACATCCATAGTATGATTTTGGGGGAGGGTCCCCAGGTTCTACAGAAAATTCTACTACATGAGTAAAAGGCTATTGTTGCTTTCTTGATTCTTTCCTCTATATTTAATCTCCAGTTGAGCTTTTTGTCAAGTACAAGGCCCAGGTATTTTGCGCTGTCGGACAATCTGAGTGGGATACCATCAACAGAAGGTGTACTGAACTCCGGTTTTTTCCTCTTGTTCGTAAAAAGAACGAGTTCGGTTTTTTGGGGATTAACCTTTAGACCGCAGCTCCTGGCCCATATGCTAAGAGTATTAAGGGCTCCGTCAAGTTGTTCGCTGAGGGTAGGCAGGAATTTACCTGTAGCAAGCAGAACAACGTCATCCGCGTACGCTGTAGCTCTGACCCCGCTGTACCTTAGTTGTTGTAGTACCTCATTAAGAACAATGACCCAGAGCAGTGGGGAGATTGCCCCGCCTTGAGGGGTACCCCTCGAGGCGTATGCTTCGAGCTTTGAACCCTTAAGTTCGGTGGTTATATGTCGTTCCTCGAGCATGCTAACAATCCAGTTAATTAGACTAATGTCGATGTCTAGGTTTCTTAGGGTTCTTTTAACCGCTTCGGTATTTACATTATTGAAGGCTCCTTCAATGTCCAAGAAAGCAGCTAGTGTGAACTCTTTATCCTTAAGTGATTTTTCTATAGAGCCGACAACATGATGTAGGGCAGTTTCCACACATTTACCCTTCGTGTATGCGTGTTGGGCTGGGGATAAGTCCCCCGGGCGTATTCTGCTACGTATGTAGATGTCGAGCAATCTTTCAAAAGTTTTCAGGATGAAAGAGGTAAGGCTAATTGGTCTGAAGTCCTTCGCGGTCGTGTGACTAGCCTTGCCCGCCTTGGGTATAAAAACCACCTTTACCTCCCTCCATGTTCTTGGTATGTAACATTGTTTAAGACTACTGGCAAATAGCTTTTTGAGAATTGGGGTAATGATTGGTGCAGTTTTTTGCAGCATGATCGGTATAATCCCATCAAGTCCTGGGGATTTAAAGGGGGAGAACGATCTTATTGCCCACTCTATTCTGTCCTCTGTTACCAGATCCGCAGGGGGTTCCGATTCGCTGTGATTGTTATTAGTCCTGCTACATGGTACGGTAGTACACCCTGGGAAGTGCGTTTTAATAAGCAATTCAAGGGATTCCGAAAAGGGCTCGGTCCAGTTGCCTTCAGTGTTCTTTAGGGAACCTAGAGTCTTCGACTCTCTGGAGAGGATTTTCCTCAATCTGGCCGTTTCTGTTGTACCCTTAATCTCGTCGCAGAAGCGTTGCCACGACTGTCTTCTGGCTTTTTGCGTTGCGCTCTTGAAGTTCCTTTGACTGGCTTTGTATATCTCCCAGTCAGAGTCAGCTCCCGTTGATTTCGCCAGGTTCAAGAGTTTCCTTGTTTCTCTCTTTATTCTGGCTAGTTCTTTGGTCCACCATGGGGGGGAGACTTTTGTCTTAGGTCTAGATACGGGACATGCCTTCTGGAAAGCCTCTTTGAAGACAGCAGTGATTTCCTCGGCTTTTCGGTCAATGTCCGCTGGCTCATGTAGGTAACATTCTTGTAGTAGATTCGCCTTCCTCCGCACCTCGTAACTGAAGGTAGTCCAGTCGGTCTTCCTTGGGTTTCTATGGGGTTTGGGAAAGTCGCATCTATCAATGAGATTAAATTCAATAAATCTGTGAACGGAATAGGATTCTATCTCCAAAGTATTCCAATTGTCTATAGAGAGGGTATTTGAGTTACTCGCTAGTGTAATGTCAATAACCTCCTGCCTGTTTCTAACTACGAAAGTGGGTTCAGAACCCCTATTGGCTACTAAAAGATTATGTTCGATAATAAATTCGAAAATCAACTCACCGCGTGGGTTTGTATCACCACTGCCCCATTGCGCGTGGTTTGCGTTCGCATCGCAGCCTAGTAGTAGGTCCCATCTCTCGATTTCCGCTTTCCTGGTGAAGGCGCGGGTGAGTTCGGATGGCGGTCCATCATTTCCGTCGTAAGGCATGTACACGGCTGAGATGATCAGTGGGGGGAGCCCCCTCCGGTCAAGCCTTACTACCGTCTGGTCTGAATTGCTGTAGGTAGATAGAAGAAATAAGTTAATGTGTTTCCTAGCTACGATACAAGTTCTGTTCTTACGGTCCGCGTTTAGCGGTTCGCTGCTGTACAGTGCTAAATCTTTATGATTTAGCCCACTAATTTTGTCACGGGAGATCCATGGCTCTTGTACGAGAGCTATGTCTATGTTCCTTTCGCCTAGAAGATATATAAGATTGGCGCTAGCAGATATGCTGTGGTGCAGGTTTATTTGAATGAATTTCATGTTCTTCTTACCTTGTCACCCGCCCCCCTTTCCTTCCTCTCTGTCCTATCCGTAAAGGGTCGGACTTTACACCGGGTGATACCAGTGCGAACTTTATTGTTGAACCTTCTTAGCATAGGCATTGATCTATGGTTGAGCAGGACCACGATCTCTGTGCCCTTTTCTGAGTGCTCGCCCATTTCAAGCACCTCCCAGTCGTCGCTAAGGAGCTCCGGGTTAAGGTGCCGTAGGTTCCTTTCAATACGCTCCTTGGGAATATGAGGGCCAGGTATCAGGATGCGCACTTTTGGCCTAGTAAATTCTAGCAGGTCCTTCTTTTCGATGAGTCGAATGTCGGCATTAGCCCATGGAGCCGGCGTGCTAGCCACGAAAGTTTGGAGCCACTTAAGCGTGAATTCATTGTCGTATGAAAGGAGCTTAAAACCTCTGAAGGTGGTCAGTTGCTCAAAGAAAGGGGATTGTCCCTCCTTCTCGACAATGGTGGAATTGATGGCTTCGAGTATGCGCAACTCGATGAGCCTCCACTGATCTTTGCTGAGTCTTTTCTCTGGGCTGTTATGGTCTACAATCGCCACCTGTAGACCAGCACTAGCAGATGCGGCCAGCCTGGCCTTCTTGCTGGTACTGTTCGTAGGCGGCGAGATCGTGTCGTCGTGTCTACCTCGTTTGGAACTGCTCGCAATCGGCTCGGATGAGGTCTTGACGACTGACTCCGGCTCGGTTGACAAGGGCCTCAGCCTGCCCGTGACCGGGGAGGTTGGCAAGAGGCTTACCTTTCCTCTCGCGAGTAGGCCTCCGTCCGTTCCCCTAGTCTGCCCTGCGCTGCGTTCTCTAGCGTCTGCGTAAGCCCTAGAACTTCTCACGATGGGGACGGGTTGTATCCCTTTACCCCGAACAGTCGAGAGCGGCGTAGGTTTGTTTGCAGCAGAGGAGGGTGGCAAACGGCATTCCCCCCTCAACGCAATCTGACCCTTGCCCGTTCGTAGTGCTGTGTCGTAGTCCTTTCTGCAGGTTGCCTTCTTGGAGCAGTCTGCAGCCGGCCCTGCCACAGATGGGTTAGGGTCGGTTGCTGACCGAAGACCAGCTACGATCGAGATGGGGAGCTGACGGCTTCCCGCTCCCACCGTAGGCGATCTTCTTACCTTCCGGTCCTGTTGATCAGTGCACCTAGTCGACCCTGCAAGCTTGAGCGTGTTGTCGGCCCTGTCCAGAGCCTCCCTTTCCTTGTCCGTGAAGGACTTCGGATCACGCTTTTTAGGCCGCCGAATTAGCCTAATGGCATTACGCTTCCTATTTCTGAGCGTTGTTGTCCTCTTCTGTGCCCTAATCTCCCTAGTCTTTTCGGACGTGGATGATGGTCGGGCTAGTCCCAGGCCAAGTCCACCCGCACTGACTACTGTCGCGAAGCTACAGGTAGTAGAGTTTCCATTGTCAGCAGGGCTACATTCACCATCCGGCATGGGCGCTGACCGATTTTCCTCACGAGGCTGGCTGCGGCTTGCCCCGTTCGGATCGTCCGTCTTCGCCACCCCGACATCTAAATTGCTGCCCTCGGACGGTTTCTGTGGCTCTGCTGCAATGGGAGGCTGCTCCGAGATTGCCAATGTGATCGCCTCAGGTCTAGACTGGCTACGGCTTATCGTAGACTTTGGCGGTCCCATCGGTTCTCTCACGCTCGGGATAGCTGCAGGGGTCTTCCCCATCGGTGAGCCCGTCACTGACGAGCGCTCTGATAAGGCCAACTCCTGCAGGTAGGCCCGTGCGTTGTGGAGTCTCTTCTTATCTGGCTCTGAGAGTTCTTCCCACCTCTTAGTTCCTAGTCTCTTGACCGTCAGCTTGCAGTTTTTTGCTCGTCGGGAGCTAGTTGACGCATTAGAGAGGGATGAGCTAGCGATGGAGCAAGCGTCATCTAGAAAGAGCCTTTCCAGGTTCAAGTCGATTGCTCCAACGCTTTCTTCATCCGAAGTACGAAGCAGAGCATCCTCCGTATCTCCTATCGTCCGGTCGGTTTTTATAGAGCTAGGAGTGCCCGACCGGTTTACACTCTTCGCTTTTTGAGTTATATTATTGTTTTTAAGATTTGACATGTAGGGTCCCACGAGTAAGGGGGAAGAAGATGTCCGCCTGTACTCACCCCCTGTATACAGGTAAGGGGAATTAATTGAAACTGGAGGACCCCAAGGTATCCAGAGTTCACCGTTAGAAGACACCGTAACGTGGTGCCATTCATCCCATAGGCACGGTAGTTTACACCTGGGATTCCGGGTTTTTTCAAGTTTTCCTCTTTAGATCCGCCATATTCCGTTAACAACAGCGGCACCTCGTGTAGGGTGTGGCTCTTCACCACGTATGGACGGTCTTAGGGAAGAGAAACAACTTATTCCTAACCCTCTGGCCCGTTTGCCTGGAGACCATACCGCCAAAAAAAAAAAAAAAACAATACTAAAATAGGAGCATGTATCAAACAACAAACACCATCGCAATATGGTAATATTGCAAAACTGTATCATTATGGTAATACTTGCAAAAAGGAAAGGCACTACCACTGCTGTGCATGGTACTGATCCTGGACCGAGCAGAAATGTTCGGGTCAGAGCTATACGGATTCCGGGGGGTAGCAAAATAATGAAACAGTTTGGAAGAAATTTGAGGGTCGCGAGGTGGAACGTTGGAAGCATGACCGGTTGAAGTTACGAGCTGGAAGAGATGATGAATAGAAGGCGGGTGGATATCTTGTATGTCCAAGAGACGAAATGGGAAAAACACCGGAAATCGAGTGCGTTTCTTGGACGTTAGGACAAAAGATTACAAGATGTTCTACTACGGAACGGAAAAAGCTAAGAACGGAATCGGTATCATCCTTGCGGCAGAGCTACTTGGTAACGTCTTGAGCATTTCGAAGTCCAGCGACCGTTTGACGTCTCTCAAACTAGTAATACAAGGAGAGGTATGGAATATTGTCAGTGCATATGCTCCGCAAAATGAGTGCAATCAGGGAGATAAAGATGCATTCTGGGTAGATTTCCACAATCTCCTTAAGAAGATCCCAAAGGACGTGTTTCTGTTTGTTGGAGGAGATTTGAATGGACATGTCGGGAAGTCAAACGGACACTATAAAGACTGCCATGGAGGAGTAGGATATGGCACCAGAAACCTCCCTGGTGAAGACATCCTAAGCATGTGCAAATCACACGGTCTTACCGTGTTAAATAACATGTTCATCAAACAAAGCCGACACCTGATCACTTACAGTAGTGGTGGAGATGAAACTCAGATTGTCATCTATTTGGTAGCCAGTTTCATGAAGCCTCGGGTAAAAGATTGCAAAGTGATCCTGGGAGAGGCAATCGCTCGGCAACACCGTCTCCTGCTAACAGAAATTTTTATGAAAACACCGAAGAAAAGCAAACAAACAAGGGTCTCTGAGAAAATCAAGTGGTACAATCTGGACAAAGAAAAAGGAGAGGCTTTTGTTTTCGTAATGAAAAATTACCTCTTCCATACCATCAACGGAGCTGAGGATGAAGAGTGCAAAGCACAAAATATGTGGGATTCCCTACAGCGAACATGCTTAAAGAAGGCCAAATCACTGCTAGAAGCTTCAAAAGGCCACCATCAACACGCCAAAGAAACATGGTGGTGGAGTTATAAAGCTAAGAAGGTGATAAATGAGAAGAAAGCGGCTTTCAAAGCTTGGTCAAGGTGCCTCTAATAATACTGACGAAAAAGTTCGCTTCGAAATGGAATACAGATACAAAACAAATATTTGGCGCAACAGCTCTTTAAAGTGCCAGGGCCTAGCTTCTCGCAACCACTCATGTTGTGTGCGTTATATTTTTCACACGAATGGAAGGGACCTGCAGTTTAATGCCGAATCCGAACGGCGATTTGAGAAGCTTTTTCGTGACAACAATACTCTCGGATGTTTGTCAGACGCTCGCGAGAGGTGGGACCGTGAAAAAACTTTATGGTATTTTCTGGGATTCGAACTTGGAACCTCATGCGTAGTGATCCGACACACTAACCACTTACGCCACGGCGCCCACATGGAATACAGATGTTGCAAGAAAAAAGCGAAGAAGTGCGCCCAGCTTCAACCAGAGAGTACGGAGGGCATGTATCGGGAGCTGGAGAAATATCTTCCCCGGTTGTTGATGCAAACCAGGCTATCCAGGAGCTGCGAAGACACAATATGAACAAGAGCGCAACCATCTCCAAAATAGCCGCCCAAAGAAGGAGGAATGCTGAGGAGATTCGTTCGCTAAAGTTCATTAAAAATGCTCATGGCCAGCTTCTTGTGGATGACGACAAAATTCTGCAGAGGTGGCGGCAGTATTGTGAAGAACTTTTAAATGAACAGTTTCCCCGGCTATACTTTCCAAGAGCCACACCTAACTGTGAAGAAATACCCGACATCACAGTCGAAGAAGTTAGTGAGGCGGTCAAATACTCCAAGAAACGAAAAGCGGTTGGGCCAGACGAGATGGCCTCTGAGTTCTGGCAAAAGATGGGAGACATTGGATTCAGATGGCTCAGAATTCTCATCTCCAAATGTGTGAGAGGTGACCCAATGCCGAATCAATGGAGGGAAAGTTACCTTCTCCCTGTATACAAAGGGAAGGGTGATACGCGAAACTGTGATAACTACCGTTCGACCGAACTGATGTCACACACCATGAAGATCGTTGAGCGATCACACCATGATTCCTTTCACACCAAGGAAACCATCGTACAAAAAATAGAGCGCGACCGGCTCAGCTGGTTTTGCCACGTTCAAGGAAGAGATCATTTGAACCCGGTTAAAAAGGCAATATTAATGCACGTTCGAAAGACATCGCGATGTAGGGAAGGCAGGCCTATAAACGCCTGGTTCAAACAAATGCGACGACATTGGCATTTCATTAGCCTCAGTAACCGAGTGATCCAAAATCGGCAGGCCTGCCGATATTTTCTGAGGTGAAATAGGCGAACCCCACAGGCGGATCAGTATAAATACGGTGAAGTGGGAGGGTTGTGATCTCTTGTTTTCGGAGTATAGCCTCGCTGATAAAAGGAAGAAGAAGAAGAAGACCTGCTGACTGTTTACGAAGAGTGCATGCGTGTGAATTACGTTTACGCGTAGCTGTTAACACGGCATGCTCTTTTGTTATTGCTTTGTAACTCAATTAAGAGTTATTGAAATTTTTTTTTTTTTATTTTCCCCACACTTCGTTCTAGAAGAGAGAAGTTTCCCCCTTTCCTTCTTCATCAAATTTGGTACTGAAATTCCCCCCGAAAAGGGGAGTTCCCAACGAACTGGCAAAACTGCCCCAGCGCTGAAGGCAGTGTTCTCAGATTTCCTAAATGAATTTTCCCTTTTTTTTTTTTGTTGCATTTGCCTTTTCCCCCTCCTTTTTTTACAGTCTATTTTCCCCGCAATATTCCCTTTTTTTTTAAACAAAGGAAAAAATACTTATTACTGAAAAGAAATACAAATTTGTCGTTTTAATAACCGTGCTTTAATAAAAACGTTTAATTCAAGAAAAAAACAAAAACCAAAAACAAAAATTTCCTTTAGAACTTAAAATATTATACGAAACTAACTCAAAACTAATAACAAAAGAAAAAATAAGTCAAGGCTTAATAAAACAAATCAACACAATGTCAATAAGACCACGAATATTCATTAAACGTTAAAAAAAAAAAATGAGTGTCCGTTCGGAATAAATTCTAAAGCGTTAAAAAAATCGGATCGAAACGTGTATGACCTTCTTAGTATCCGTCTTTGAACAGAAATTGTCAATGTATATTAACAAATGGACTTGAATTTAGGTACATGAAATTCAAAATTTACAATTCGAAAAACATTTACTTTACCCTTTATATCGAACACCATTTCTGCAATTCCGTTCCGATCGGATATCTCGATAAGGCTAATATTCTACTTTTATAGGTACATCTTGGAATTGTAAAGCTTAAGGCATCCCTTCTCAACTTCAAATTCAACGCAATTCGATTTTTTTGCAGTCTTTGAATATAGAATTCGGCACAGTGTAGAATTCTGAAGTATGTTTCTTTTTAGTTCTATTTAAATTAACAACAGAGAAAGTATGTTACGTCCAAATCATGCTCCACTGTGTGGAGAATAGAAAATAAATTTTACAGTTTTCAAGTTTTGGAAATATATCCTTTTCATCTGCCAATTTTGTTGATAAAACATTCTTCTTGCAAATTTACGGAACTAATGTTAGGTATGTTAAAATTTTTAAGAGATCACTGCCAAGAAACATATTTAAAAACATATTTGTATAAAGGTGCAAGAAAAGGAAAGTTTTATTTTTGAGCACGGTCGGACTTATAATTCGAAGCCAAGAACACAAAAAAAGAATTACAATGTCACATGAGCTATTGGATAGGTTCAGTGCATAATTATACTTTCGTACGTTGTTCGGTAAAACAAATCATTCATTGACCACGAAGATATATGCATGTTAGTGTCTTTATAATATAACATTCTCTGATTTCGGAAATAAAATTTCGAATACGCGTTTTACCCTTTTTTTGTGACAGTTTCCCCTTTTCCACTCAAAACGCTCCAAAGGTGGCGCTTTTGCCCTCAATCTGAGAACACTGACTGAAGGGCATTTTTCGCACTCACCCGGTAAACAAAAACACTAATAGCTCCGCCATACTCATCAAATTTCCATCGCCGTACGATAAAAATTACGTCTTGAAATCGATAGCTAAATACCACACCGAGTAGAACAAAAAACCACTGTATCTGCGCGACGTGGGACTAGTTCAACTACAGGATCAAGAAACCCCAATTTTTCTTCGCGAGTGTTTGACACGGTGCCTCCACGAGCCATGAGTTATGATTGCGCATATGCCGGCCATCTGTCAGACGATGCCCCGGCAGCTGCCATATTTTAATGGGTGGGCAGTTCATTTCTGAACTTTTCATTGAAAATGGCGCTCATTCTTGCACTCAAAGCTTTAGAGCAACTGCGAAACAAAGAAGAAAAAGAACAAAAACAAATAAAACGTCGATTCTGGGTAAAACCTTGCGTTTTCCAGTCGGTGAATGAATGAATTTTGTTCAAAGTTACAGCTCATGCAAACATGAAGACATAATGCGGTCTCCATGAGACATTTTTAAGACAAGACATATGTTCGAGTACGAGTCATGGCTCGTGGAGACACCATGTGACTAAGAAAAATCATCTGTTGCTACAGAATACACTTCGTCTAAAAAAAACCAAACAATTGTCATCAGTCTATACGAGGCGCGGATTTGTTTGCATAAAATTTCATTCAGATGAAGTCGGCATCTTCATGATCGAAATGAATGATCGAAACTGTCTAAGACTTGAATGGAGTTGCCATGCCTACGCACACATTTAGTTTTCTTCTCTTTTTTTTTTCTTTTTTCATTTGTCCTTTTTCTTTTTCTTTCTTTATCTATATCCTGTTCTGGATAAAAAATAAAAATTGTTAATAGTAATGAATACCGAACATGTAAATGGTGGTACCATTAACGAGTTTAGTGTCGATATTCTGCGTGCAATGGTTAATGTTTTAGCTCACAAAGAAACGGCCTTAAAATGTGTCACATAAATGCACAAAGTTTGTTTCCAAAAATTGATGAGTTCAGGTGTATATTTGTGTGATCCAAGGTTGATTTAATTTGCGTTTCTGAAACGTGGTTGAACAATAGTCATAATAACGAATCATGTGGGCTGGGGGGATATAGGTTTTTCCGTGGAGATAGACAAGGATGTATTTGTGGCGGTGTGGCTGTTTGGTATATGTATAGGGGAGAGGGGGGCACCTTTGAACGTGGGGTACCTTTGAACAGCACTAATAAAATCGTATTAAAAAAATGTTTGAGAGCGAAAACCAAATTTGTATCCTGGCAATACTGTTTTCTTTAAACGTCAACGGCTTTTGGTCATCTTTTCAGTAGTCGCTTGAAAGTAACTCGGGGTGAATGTTTTTATGCTGCATTTCTAACTTTTTTTTTTTTTCTTTGTAAGAGTATAAAAGTTTTTTGGTGAACTTTTTTATTTGTGAAAAATATTTTTTGAAGGCGAAGGTTCATTTAGAGCCATATTAAGGTAAGTTTTTTTTATATATAAATACAAACAAATTATTAAAGCTAAATTATTCGTGACAAGACACGTTGGGGCAGGTTTGAACAAAACGGTCGGGGCAGATTTGAACATGTTCAAAGGTGCCCCTACGGTTTTTTTTTTTGTATCTGCTTTCTCATGTGCGGCAGCATTTGAATTTGTATTTAAAACAATATGTGTAGTGTATGTACATAGTAAGTTGATGTTGTTTACATTAAGTTTTAAATAATTTTCAGGTGAATACAATGGTGCGTAACTATAAGAAGAAAAGAACTACAGAAATTAACGAAGATGACGTAAAGAGTGCCATCACGGCAGTAATAAATAAAACAATGACGCTTAGAGGTGCTGCCAGTACCTACGGTATTCTGCCGAATACATTGTTTTATAGAATTAAGAACTATAAACAAAACAAAGCTCTCCAAGGTCAAGATTATTCGAGCAATTTTTCTACAAGACACGTTTTTACCACCGCTGAAGAAGACATGCTGGAGAAATATTTAATTCGAAGCTCAAGAATGAGTTATGGATTTACATACGTTCAAGCTCGAATATTAGCATTTCAATATGCCACCCTTCTAAAAAAATGTCCCGATATTTGGACTGATAACAAACAAGCTGGGAGGGAGTGGATGAAAAGCTTCATGAAGAGACACACCACCCTTTCTTTACGGAAGCCTGAAAACACGAGCTTATCACGATCAACAAGCTTCAACAAGCACAATGTCGAAGAATTTCAAACCAATTACCAGAGAGCACTTGGCACGTTTAATTTTACCCCCGACCGAATATTGAATCTAGATGAAACAGTGGTGACTACGGTGGTCCAAGCCCCAAACGTAATTGCACAAAAAGGGCAAAAACAAGTTGGACAGTGTGTTTCTGCTGAATGAGGCCAGTTGATAACTATGTGCGCTATTGTCAATGCAGTTGGTAATACAATTCCACCAGTATTTATTTTCCCGCGAGCTAGATATCATGATAGTATGCTTACTGGAGCCCCAGCTGGTAGCGTAGGTTATGTAAACAGCCCCACAAGTGGTTGGATGACGGGAGTGCTTTTTATCAAAGTTCTAGAACACATTCAAAAACAAACAAGATGCACAAAGAACGATATGATATTACTTCTAATGGACAATCACGAAAGCCATTGTACAATAGAAGCAATAAACTTTTGCCGAGAACATGGTATCGTCCTAGTCACATTCCCCCCTCACTGCACTCATCGACTGCAGCCCCTCGATGTCGCAGTACTGAGACCATTCAAACACAAGTTATTCGTGGCGCAAAATGACTGGCTCTTAAATAATCCTGCAAAAACTATAAGAATATATGATCTTCCGGGTATTGCTAATACCGCTTATATTGCTGCATTTACACCTAAAACTATAGTTTCATGGTTTGCGAAGCCAGGCATTTACCCTTTTTCAAGAACTGCATTCACGGACGAAGATTTTGAGTGCGCGGAGGTCACAAATAGAGAACTAAAAGTTCCAGTTGAGCCAAATATAAATACCGAAGCAGGTGAAGCACCACAAGATGTTGAACCCTTATTATGTTCAGAATCAGATGTTCAGTATTCAAATATAGGTGATCACGATACTTTCAAAAAAAAAGTTGCTTCACCTGAAATCGCTAGGCCTTTCCCGAAAGCTGGTCCAAGACAAAACGCAAATCGAGGAAGAAAGAAAGGAAAATCACGGATTTTGACAGAAACACCAGAAAAAAATGAACTTGATACTGCCCACAAAAAAAAAAAAAAAAATTGTTAAGCTTAGAGTTAAGGTCCCTCGTTGTTAGTTCTTAAGTTTAGATTTTAAGCTTGCTTGTATTAAGCTAAATAAATAAATAAATAAATAAACATGTATTGATTTAAGTTACGACCATTTAAATCCAGGCGATTATGTATTGGTGGAATGTTCCAATAAAAACAATAATAAGATATTAGGTTTTGTTGGCCAAATAAATGAGAAAGATGGCAATATGTACAACGTCAGCTTTTTAAAGAAGAAACCAGGTTCCTATAGGTTTTTCTATCCTAACATAGAAGACAAGTGGTCTGTTAGTGGCATAGAAATAAAAGCTAAGCTGCCACCACCAATTAATCCTCCAGGAACATCGAGGACAGCTGCGATGATGACTTTTGCTTTTGACTTTTCTAAATTTCAGTTAGGTTAATGAGGCTCCTTGTTTATGTAAAAAATTGTTTGTTTCGTTATATGTTATATTTATATGTTTTAAATAATTTTATCTGTGAATTATACCTAGTTTGTGTACGTATTTTAAGTCTTTTGTTTATGTTATATGTTCTTACCTTATTAAAGTGAATTCTAGTTTATTTATGTTAAATTTTGTTATCTCTTTTTTAAAAAATAAAACCAATTTATTTGTTTTTAAAGAAACCAAAGCGTGTAAAGTCTTATTTCAGGTAAAAATTTTATTATAAAAACTGCCGTTCAAAGGTGCCCCAGCCTAGTTCAAAGCTGCCCCACATGGGGGGCACCTTTGAACATAAGGACCTGATTCATTCAAAAAATAATAATAAATCGAAATCTCCGTAATACGAATAGAATTATGAGTTTAACCTAAAACCTATTTCCATTTCTAAAAGTGAAAATAAGTTAGAACTCAATAATTCAAAAACATAGGTTTTTATGAGACTTGGAAGCAAAAAGTGTTCAAAGGTGCCCCCCTCTCCCCTATACGTGAAGGTATTACATGCAAACTTAAAAACGTATCTTGTGCATGATCTTTTTGGATGTTTTTTTCGTAATCGATGCTACATAGTAAGATACTTTTTACAAATCATCTTTCAGTACCAGGCTTTTCGAAGCATTACCTTATTTACAAGACATTCAACTTTTATATTCAATGTTCAGATATTTCATTCAAGTATGGAGATTTTAAGCGAATTGATTACTTTGCCTTAGAACAACATGTCCGAAACATCGATTGGAACAATGTATAATACTTGCCTTCCTCGGGTGATCAAATCAGCTTTATAAATTATATATATATATATATATATATATATATATATATATTTTAACACTCACGTTCCTGTACGTACAAAAACTAGTAGACATAACCGACCCTCATGGCTCAAGCCTGAAATTCGTCAACTTATTCATCAACGCGATCAAATATTTCATTGCTGAAAACGTTATAGACTGGATGAATTTCAACGAAGCTATCGAAGCCTACTAACCTAGTTGTCAGCAAAGTATTATCTGCAAAAAAAGTTTTTTATACTAACCACTAGTTAGCCTATTCTTGTGTGGCAGGCAATTGTGGAATAACCTACGTGAGATAGGAGTCGTAAAAAAAAGTTCTTAGAAAGTTCGGACGATGCAGATGATGACGCTCTTAATCAGAAATTTGTCACCCTACCTTTCCCTCCGCTCTATGATACGTCGCCATGTCGAAATGATGATGACTCTGACTCTGATTCTCAACATGACTTGGTAAACTCGTTTTGCTTCTATAGAGTACAGAGCACAGATTTTGCGGAAAGTTCATCAAGGTCATCTTACCTATTTTATTGCCACATATAACCCACATCTTTAATACAATTTTGACGACAGGTGTTTTTCTCGATCAGTGGAAAATGGTTAAGATATCACCAATTGCAAAAAGTCCACGTAGTAATGAATTCAGACCCATTTCAATATTACATTTCTTATCAGAGGTGTTTGAAAAAATTTTTCAAAAGCAGGTCAACTGTTTCCTTCGAAAACATAATATTTTATCTCCGAAGCTATCTGGTTCTAGGGAAAAACATAGTTGCTCTACAGCACTTACAAACGTCATTGAAGATATAAGAGGGGCCTTAGATGACAGAAATATTAAATTTCTGGTACTGTTGGACTTTTCAAAAGCCTTCGACGTGGTCAATGATAGTTAAATATATTTAATAATTTTTTTTCGGCAGAAAGCAAGTTGTAATGGTGAATGGCAATCTTTCCAATTTCCTTCCAACCTTAAGAGGCGTTCCACAGGGTTCAACTCTTGGTCCTCTTTTATTTTCCCTGCACAAAAATGAACTTCCGCAATCCGTAGCTGAATGCTCTATTCTGTGTATGCAGATTGCGCCCAAATGTACAAAAGTTACCCTCTTGGACTAATCGAAGATTACGTCTATGTTATTAATGGGGACTTAGAGAAAATCGTTTCTTTCTCTGAAAGAAATGGTATCTTTTTGAACCCAAGTAGGTCGAAATGTATTATTATTTCCAAGAAACTTGTAGATTCTTCAAACTATTTACAAATTTAACTTTACGGTGCCGCAATAGAGTATGTTGAAACTGCAAAAAACTTAGGAATGATGTTTAATGGGACCTTAACTTGGGACACGCACAGCAACGTAGCTATAGGGAAAACTTATGGAGTGCTCCAGTCGTCGAGGCCCACGTAATACTATACTCCTCTAAAAACCAGATTAATGCTTGCCAAAACACTCATAATACCAATATTGATTGATAACTGTGAGGTGTATTGCAATTGCGACTACAATAGCAGGAGAAAGCTGAACGCAGCATACAACAGTATTGCTAGATACATATACGGTCTGAAAAGATATGATCGGATATCATCTTTCTCAAAAGCGAAATATAATCTTTCCTTTGAAAACCTCATTCGATAAAGAACTTTAGTCTTATTGTTTACGATAATGCATACTCATCAGCCCTGTTATCTCTTTGCCAGACTGCAAATATCCTCATCAATTAGATCACAACAGCGTATACATTTTCGGCCTTCGCGCTTAACCTCTGAGCGCCAGATTTTCGTCAATGCCACTCGGTTATGGAACTGTCTACCGCGCAATATTAGGCGAATTGGCGACCTCCGGTGTTTTAGGACGGTGTCCTTGCATGAGTAGTCTTTTTACTCTATCCTCTATTCTTTTTTGTTGTTTTTCCTTTTCTCTCTTTTCTTTATTTTTTGGATAACCGTCATTTTAACCAGAACAGAATATAAATATAAGACAAATGTAATATAAATGTAAACGCATGTAAGATGAATTGGTTTTTATAAATAAAAGGCAAATGAATTAGAATCAAACCTTACCAAAGTTAATGAATCGTATAAATTATGTATTTGATTAGCTCAGTATGTACTATGTAAATGTATATATAAACTTGTATTAGTTTATAAGATATTGTATCTTAAAATGCAAGCATACAAATAAAATAAAACAAAAAAATAATAGGCCACATCTTTCTTTAAAGATCCATCCTATTTCACTTTTGGGAAATCCATCTGCGACGAATTTAAAGCCAATGACACAGTTAACTGTAATTCCCATGCGAATTATTTACTGCTTTATGCTTGTCCTGTAATATTTGAGGGTTCTGTAGCCCATCCAGAACTCTGATTTTTAAACCCGTCGAATATGTTTCACTTATAGGATCGTTTCTTATAGCAATATCTAGTTCTTCGGCCAAATTTATCAATTCTGCAAAGCAAAGGGTGAGACAACATTTTGACACAGCTAATCACATCAAAATCGCACTTACTAAATTTATCATAGAGTTGAGGAAATTCGAAACATTGAATCCCTTTCAGTCGCAGCTAGTCTCCAAAAGGCTCTTGCTTATCAAACCTGATGGAACCTATACATCCAGTCGAAGGGAAACCCTGGAGACTCTGCTCGAAGTTCACTTGCCAGGTCCGACAATCTTAAACGATTGCACACTTGTTGCTTCTGAAGGCACCACCTGTGGCACCTCCAGAAGAGTCAACAGCTTGTCTCTATATCTGCTCAGTCAAGAAAAAATTTATCATTTAAACTTTTTGAGGCACCACGCAGATATGGTGTTTTCCCTGCCTTTATCCAGAAAGGTCTTGACTACATCCTGCCTGTCATGGTAGCTATATTCAGAACAAACCTCAACCTGAGATACATGCCACTAACTTGTTTATCCCTAAGCTAGGTAATAAATCCAGTGAGCTTCCCAAATCCTGCCGTCCAATAGGTTTTTCTTGAAAACCGTGGAAAGACTGCTAGACATTCATATTAGAGTCATTCTTGAAAGGACAATACCTCTGCACTCTAGTTATTATGCCAAGAGGAAAGGTCGATCCTTGGACGGCGCTATTCACTATCTCGCCACATAGATGAAATCTGCCTACTGCTTTAAGGCAACTCTTTGAAGGTGCTTTTGATAATACAGGTTATGACTCCATTACTATGAAATGCCATGAAACGCAGGGGAATCGATCAACATATAACCAGATGAATTAGGACTGATCGACAGCTGCATGATAACTTCTACATCAGCAGAGGTTTCTGTAACAGTCTCCGTAGCAAAAGGCTGCCCTAATGTGACGTCCTCGCTCACCTCTCTTATGGTCGCTCGTGGTGGATGACTTATTGAGTAAACCTAACAACTTATGCATTAAGCTATAGGGTATGCAGATAATCGAGTGACCGTAATCGAGGACGAACATGAAGACAATGTGTGTCAACTCATGCAAGATGCACTCCTTGTAATGTCGGACTGGTGTGCTGGTGAGGGCCTAACCATCAACCCCAGCAAGGCAATCGTTGTACCATTCACAAGAAGAAGAACGCTTAACATTGGTTTAGTGAATCTAAATGTGATAGCTAAATTAGTTAACTTTTTACAGCATTCTTCGATAAATCATAGCTATAGTTACATCTATATATTTGCTGCAATAGCATCGCTTTGTTTGGCGGCAAAAGACTTTCTTTAAAACATACGGTAGCCAAATCAATTTTACTATGAACCCAACTGCTTGGAATCGATTTTTAAAAGTGTAACTTACTTTTGATATTTTTGAAAATTTTATTTGGATATAGGTTTGCAGACTTTGTAAAATATATCGTACCTAGCTTCGTTCACATTCAAAGCCCTTGTTTGGTAAATACTACAGATACAATTTTCAATGCGGTCAAAATCCTCTTCGCAGGCATTTATTTCATTTCCAAATTTGCAAAAAAATGGACTGAAAGTCTGGCCTGCTTTTTAAAATTTGAAAAGGCTTAATTTTTCCTTTTTCGAAGTAAGATATGGTATAATCACATCCAATGAAGCTGTGAAAGCTTGGTAGTGCAGCGCAAAGTAAAGCTCCTAATCTGTAATAAATTGCATTTGCATAAATGTATCTTAAAGTGTTTTTTGACACTGTTCCAACTACAAGCCAGACTTTAATGCCGTTTGTCAGGTATCTTAAATTGTAGACAGCTATTATAATCACATAAGATCCTGTCTGCCGTATGATGTGAACGCCTAAAACCGATAGTCAACAACCTGATAGGTCTTTATCAGTGCGGTTTCAGGCCTGGAAAGCCCACCATTGACCAAATATTCACACTACGGCAGATCTTGGAAAAGACCCATGAATGTAAAATCGATACGCACCACCTCTTCATCGATTTCAAAGTTGCCTATGATAGCGTATATAGAGACTAGTTATGCAGAACCATGTCTAGTCTTGGCATCCCTGCCAAACTCGTCCATTTGTGCAGAATGACGATGGAGAACTCTCGCTGCTCCATCAAAGTCGGTAATTACATCACCGAACTGTTCGATGTCAGGTAAGGTCTTAGACAAGGTGACGCTCTATCATGCAATCTCTTTAACATAATACTTGAGAGAATTGTACGAAACTCACAAGCTAGAGCCGGATGTATAATCTTTTACAAGTCTGTACAACTACTCGCTTATGCCGATGACATTGACATAATCGCAGGAACTCAGTTGGCAGTAAGATGGGTCTAGCGGTCAATGAAAGCAAAACAAAATATATGCTGTCTACAAAAAAGGACACCCAACATCGGCGTCTTGGACAGAACGCCACAATAGATAGATATAATTTTGAGGTAGTAAAGGATTTTGTCTACCTAGGCTCTATGGTGAACTGACATCAGTAGGGAGATCACACGAAGAATTACTCTTGCCAATTGTTGTTTCTATGGGCTAAAACGGCAATTGAGTAGCAAAGCCCTATCTCGAACTACTAAGGTAACTCTTTATAAGACACTAATCATCCCAGTCCTGCTGTATAGCGTAGAGGCATGGGCTTTGACAAAACCGGATGAGGATGCCCTTGGTTATTTCGAGAGAAAAGTTCTTCGAGCGATCTTTGGTCCCGTCTGCATAGACGGTGAGTGGAGGAGAAGCTACAATGCCGAACTATACGGCCTGTACAAGGACATCGACTTAGCCAGAAGTTCACATACAACGACTAAGATGGCTGGGTCATTTAGAGCGGATGGAGCCCAACTTTTCCGCTAAAAAAGTTTTCGAATCCACCCCGGATGGTCGACCTCGCGGTAGAGGTCGTCAAGTGGAGGGGGACCTCAACCAACTTGGCGTGTGCAACTGGAGGCAGCTGGTTCGTAACCGTGCTGGCTGGAGAGGTTTGTTGGTTGAGGTCCAGGTACACCCCGGACTGTAGCGCCATCTAAGTAAGTAAGTATTATAAGCACATCTGTATCTGAAGGCTTTATGACCGCAGAAAAGTCCGTTGGCAAAAAAGACAAATGCAGCATCATACGAGTATCGGCCTCTTCTTGAAAGCTCTTCAACTCATTCACATTTTCTGGAAGAACGGTGGCGTTTTTGGCTTTAAAGTGAAAACATTTCTCATTGCACGTAACAAAAAGTTTTTTTTCTCCAATAACAGACCAATACTCATTTTCACGCCATTCACACTCAATGTGTTGCATTCACTCTGCACGAAACGAAAAAAACATAAAAATACAAAAAAAATTATAGAAATAATATCTGGCAAAGTACTCTCTGAGCCGACGGCGCAGCGATGGAGCTGGGAGTCGTTGACATAGTGTCATCTTTACAGCTTTTCACCTCTGGGCTAGAGAAGACACTAGAGGACATTTTACTGGTTAGCGACAGTGAGGATGTGGACAGCCGCTGCATAAAAAGGCGAGGCCAAAAAAAAGGAGTTGGGGGCATTTACTATCGAAGAGAAGTTTTAAGATGCTCTGTGGAAGAAGAGTGACCTTCAATGCGACGGTACTGGCTGGGAGGGGGGTCGGAAGAATGTTGCCTGTGCTTAACTACATTATCAAGCATGACGTCTCAGCCATATATCAGCGACAACAATCGAATTCAAGGGCTCAAAAATAGGAATTACACGATGTTCTACAAAGCTGACGAAGGTAAAATCAGAGTTGGTATAGTACTAAAAAACAACATAAAGGCATTTCTTTTGAATAATTTCAGCGACGGCGATGTAGTAGCAGTCTCCTGCGAAAGAGAGGAAAAAAACCTCTGTGCCTGGTCTCTGCATATCTCCCATACGAGCTGACGGAGATTCCATCTGTCAAGATGAAGCAGTTGGTAATGAAGGACAAATGGCTCTTCATCGGGGGTTGCGATGCTAATGCTCATCACTCGCAATGGAGAAGCAAGTATCACTGTGTATCATACGAAGTGATTGTCTTTTTGTTTTTATTTTATTTACAAAACTTACCATATGCAACAAGGCATTCACTCCAACTTTCGTAGTAAGGAACAGACAAGAAGTGCTTGAAAAGATAAAACCAAAAAACTGCATGAGAAGAGTACTTTCTCACTAGAGCACTTCTTTTTGTTCCAGATGGCAGCGGATGATTTCCCTAGATGGAGTCAGCGGTGGCGCCTACGGTTAGAATGAAGTTAGTGAACACCTTCTGCGAGATGCTTCGACATATGTGGATCCCATACCGGTAAGGAATTTCCAAGGTTAGTAAGGACGCTTCTTCAAATAAAAAAAACGATTCACAGGTCTAGAATTTGTTTTTCTATTTGAAGATTGGTGATTGAATTGAAAGTATGAAAAAGTGTTGGGTTAAAGTTGTGAAGTTTAACAGAACCATTATCAGATGGAAACCTCAAGACCTCAAAGAGCAACAGCTCTTTAAAGTGCCAGGGCCTAGCTTCTCGCAACCACTCATGTTGTGTGCGTTATATTTTTCACACGAATGGAAGGGACCTACAGTTTAATGCCGAATCCGAACGGCGATTTGAGAAGCTTCTTCGTGACAACAATACTCTCGGATGTTTGTCAGACGCTCGCGAGAGGTGCGACCGTGAAAAAACTTTTTGGTGTTTTCTGGGATTCGAACTTGGAATCTCATGCGTAGTGATCCGACACATCTGCAGTCTCTAAATTCGACACTCTAATGGAAATATGTACGTACATAGTTGGCAAACGGCTTTGCACTTTTCTGTTAATGTGATAGTATTAGTCTTATTTTTATTCTAAAGCAAAAATAATTAACATATAAGGCTTGCTATAGATCATTTAAAATATACAAAAGAAAGAGTTCAAAGCGCCATGACTAATAATTTTGGTCATATTGAAACGCCAGTATATATACAAATATTCACAAATGTAACTTTTATTAAAATCGAAATTAAGTGACCTTTTAAATAAAACCCCAACATAAATGATGACAGTAATAAATAAATGAGAGTCATATAAACAAAAACACAGATTCACAGATGAAGATATCAATTAGACGCACACAACTGAACAAATTGTATTTGTATAAATTTCAATTCAAGTAATTTTTACATTCAGAATTCCAAAAGCGAACCAGCAGAATGTTATTGGTCCTGATTCTATTCAGTTTCTGCCCGTTGGTAATCCTTCAGAGTGAAATTCAGGTTTGACGGGTCATTAAAAAGAAAACTATTACCAGAAATATCAAATTCCTTTTTTTAGAAAATTCCTCAATATTACTTTAAATTTATCAAGCTCGAGTACAATTTAAAACCAGAATGGATCGTGAATGTATCCTGCAAATTAAACCCAATTAATTGGGAGAAATCTGTTCTGAATGGAGCACTTGATATAATTAAACCTTTGAGAAATATTACGGTAAGAACTCATTTGACAAATGTTTCGTGATTATGTATTTTATTTCACAGGTACACATTCAACTTTTTCGGCGTGAATCTCGTTACCTATCATTTCCTTAAACATAATGCACATACTTTTTATACAAGAATTTTGCTGAAAGTTACTAACAAATTTACAAATCTCAAAAACCCAACTTGCCCAATAATGGTAAATATAATATAATATAATATATTGCTTGCATATAGGAAAAACGATTGATTATAATTCCATACGCTAACCACTTGTAGGGCCACTTAGAGTTGAAAAATGGTTTTTTGGATGGAAAATATTTTAAGTTTTTAATTCTGCCAACTGGAGTCTACAAAGGTGTTGCGAAAATAACAGAAGGCTATCCGCCACAGTCAATCGGCTCTATTGAATTGACCTGTATCCTAGGTGAAAAATCTGGAAAGTTCGAATAGAATCCAAATATTCTAATCATATAAATAAATATTATTTTATAGGCATGCATTCGCACTATATTGTACACGTGCACTATACTAAAATATATGCTTATTCGTTGCTTTTAAATGTGAAGCATATTACACATCATTTGTTTAGTGTGTGAAAGTTCTTCCGCTCTACAATAAAGACATGATCTAATCCATAACCCCAGCTACTTTTTTTTTTGTACCCACGTTCATTGAGCTCTATATTATAAATAGCTATATCCATCCAGATGCAAGAATGCCCCAGATGATATATATTCAATCTCCATGGATATTTCTGAGACACCTAAGGTCCTAAGGCCCGAAACAAGTAGTAAAGTAAAGTACCTAAGTAAAAGTGTGATTTTAAATATTTATACCGTAATATTAATTTGTTACAAAAAAGTTCACAACAGAAAGCGAAACAAGTTCGTTCCGTAACACCTAGTGATGAGGATTACGTGGCAGACTTCAGGAAAAGATTGGATTACATCGGAGGACCAGGACGAAGATAAGGGTATCTACACACATATCTGTGAATTGATGATTACGAGAGAGTAGTGATTGTTATAGCTCCGCAACAAATTCAGTATTTTCCATTTATAACCAGTAATTTGGCAGTAAAAAACATTCGTTGTGGTTCTAAAACAAAATATCTTTTTTTTGCTTTACCAGTTCGGGCTTTAAATTAACATCATCAATTAATTGAACAATTATTTCCTTTTCTTGATACTGTGAGTACATATAACAGAATGTCCAATTTAAACGACCAACAAAGAAAGCTGACATCGACAGATAAAAGTGTTGTCTCTGTCCCTCCATTATCCGGTTCTCTAGTTACACACCTGTCTTCTGCCAAACTATGGGACAAAATAGAAGCACGATTGGAAGCGTTGACGAAAATCTTACTAACGCGATCGTTCACAGTTGAAAGTCGAGATCAACACAATGTTCAACTCTCTGTCTGAACGTATTAATAAAATTGAAAGTGACTTCAATGCAAAGGTAATGTCGCTTGAACACGAAAGTAATGAGGGATACAGCTCCATTAGCAACTCAGTGCTTGACTGTAAGACAGTTGACAATGCAATTAGTCATTGTTCTGGCGTTGGTGCTCTCCAGGATGAGATATCAATTATCAAAGCGCGAATGCTTGAAAATGATAATACCCAACTTAAACTTCAACTCGATGATCTCGCCCGAAGGGATATTGCAGGAGATATTGTTTTACATGGAATACCAACGACAGCAAACGAAAATCTCACGGATATATTTCAGCAGCTTTGCACTAAAATTAACTTGTCGGCATTAACGCCGATTGACATTTTTCGCACAGAACCCGTGAGAAATTCTCCCAATAGTGCAGTAATTGTGAAACTTCCACACGACCGAAGCAAAATAAACCTGCTGAAGAAGGTCGCAGTGTACTATAAAACAAACGCCAAATTAATCACTCTGAATGATCTTGGTTTCGCCAGCAACAAGTTTGCGCGTGTGTATGAAAGCCTCACTAAGCATGATCATGCACTTTTCCGGAGGGCCAATGAACTTCGCCGCAACAAATGCATACACTCTGTTTTTACGAGAGGTGGGAGGGTTTTCATCGAAGAGACTGCGCAAAAAAGACCTATCTGCATTGTCAACTCGCTCTTGCTAGAATCTCTATGCTCTGGAAGAAGTAACTGACCTTCACCACTGTTGCTGCTGATGCTGTTCTAAGAAGATTTGTGTATAACTCTGTCATTTTTCGCTTTTCTTATCTATTAGTTAACAAATAACTGAATTTTTGCTTTCGGCCAGTGATGCTATTTTTATATTACTTTTTTAAATTTATATTTAGTATGAGATTATGAATTTATTGCGTAGTTTGGCTAAATGAATTATTATTTTCTAATGTCTGAAATCTTTATATTTTCATTAACTTTTGTTTGTTTTGGATATATAAGTCTGATTATTGTTGAGATGTCTTTTTCTGGCTGGATATTTCACTTAACGTTAAACTATTATTATGGTTTTCGGTCTAGATCATGACAATGTAAGCAGAAGCAAAGATTAAAAATAACAAAAATTTCCCCAGTTATCTGGACGTGAGCCCCGGGGTTTCTCTGGAACCTAACACCTGAGTTTGAAAACCACTACACCAATCTTTTTCTCTTTCTCTCTCTTTCTTTCTATCTTTTCCAATTTCCGCACCGTGTGTAAACATATTAAGTGTATTCATAGCCCATTGAGTGCGCGGAAATTATAAATAAAAAGCAGGACTGAGAGGCTCATATAATGTGGGAACCCGTATCAATGATGTTGTCTATCGAGTTCACCGTGGAAAGAGGGATCTACAGTATTTCCATGCCAATAACGCAGATGAGCTTATTCGAGACGTTTTTTTTTAGGAGGGGCAGTATTGCATCCGCAGAATCACTTTTCGCATTGTATTCACCCTTATTCTGAGTGGCGTTAACAACGATTTAAAACACACCAATTTAAATTTACCATTACGAGTGACGTTTTTGCGTCGTTAAACGCCATTTGTCGTTGAACGCCCCGTGGAACCCATTAGTGTACGACGAACGTCATGTGAGAAATTTCACTGTCATTCTTTAAGGCATTGAACGCCACAAAACGACAGAGAAAACGGCGGTATTTGTCGTCAACAAATAAGTGATCGCCAAGTAGTAAAAAACGACTGAAAATGGAAGTTTTCTTAGATTTGTAATTGATTCAAATAACTAAATTGAATTATCTTACTTTCTGCGGTCAAAATAGCGCACCCGAAGCAATTTAAGACTTTGGTGGAGTTGATGAGTTGGATAGTGCCAACAACATGCGGTGTTGCCAAGCGGTCCACCATCTGAGTACTAACCATACACAATGCTGTTTGATTTCGGTGATCGAACGAGAACCGATATTATCAGTGTGTACGGTCGATGGCATAGCATATGGAAACTACTTACCGACGACATTTTACCCTGTCCACGAAGTTATAGAATAACTTTTGTAAAACGAAACGCCTCAAATAACGACAAACGTCGTGTAAGTAAAACGCCACTCAGAATAAGGGTGATTATCAACGAATCAATTGTGGATTTGGCAGCACTTCAACTGTCATCATCATCAGCAGAAAGCTCCAGAGTTCATCCCCAGAGTTCTCTCTGTTGGTCTGGAGGTTCGTCGGAAATCTATTACTTCGAAAATATTCTGAATTTGCTTATATTTGATATACATACAATTGTACCCACAAATATGTATAAGCGCCAGCATACAATTCAACCAAACAGACGACAGCACAACAATCTGATTTCACAATAATATTCAAGGCTGCATTTCGCTGGCTAGCATACTTATTGTGATGTAATGTTAAACAATTAGTCCAATAAATTCCAATTACCTCAGTGCGAGCATCAAATACATGCATATCGGCAGCGGCATTAGCGTGTAACCGGTGTCATTGCCCAGCATGTTGTTGTTTTTATATATGTTCTTCTTTTATACATATGTACGTAGTTTCGTATCGTAATTGAATCATTCATTTGATTGTTGTTTATTTCTTTATTCATCAATTAGAGTGCATATATACATATGTATATCTCTTATAGACTCTAAGTATAATAAAAATGATAATACAACTAAATATAAACATTTACTCGTTTAATTAATATAAATAAAATGTTATTATCGGTAAAGAATAAGCAAAAAAAAATACGTATAAAAAGTTAATGAAATACAATTTGCCACCCATAAATATGTATATATACATATATCATAGCTTATACTGTTTCATTGGCAAGCAAACAAAGAATTTTAGATTTGAAAGTGTCACGCGTACAATTACTGAAAAGTCTACTTCAGAATAAATTGAATTATAGCTTCTCTGATGCAACGCGATAATATTTCGTTACGATTATAGTTAGTGCGATGAAGTTGCTCGTAGAATAATAACTGTTCGCACAACGTTCTAGATGGAGAATGCAAATCAATAAGTTGGAGTAACGAAGGGCATTTAATATGATAAGTTAAAAGATCACGGATAAGCATAATGGAAAAGTATTTACGTCTTTTCTCAAGAGACACTAGTCCAATTAATAAACATCTAGCGCTATAGGCAGGCATCTCTATAGACAAGTTTAATTTATAAACAGCATATCTGGTGAACTTTCTTTGAATCCTTTCTATCCTTTCTGATGCAACAATATAATATGGACACCACACAGAACTTCGTTTACGTATGTCATGTAACCCTTTGTGGGTCGTAGGGCCTCTACTACGCCTACGCGCCGTCGTGTACGGTTTCTGGCAATGTGTCTGATTTCTCCCAAACTCTTTCGCCATGTTCTCCTTGGACCGCCAGGTCTTCTGCCATCCTGAGTTAAAGGGTTCCATTGCATAGCATGGTTCGCAATGGAACTGTCACCCCTTCGGAACGCGTGACCAATCCACTGCCACTTCCATCGTTGGATGGTTGTGCCTATTGGTTTCTGACCCGTTCTCTCGTAAAGGTGTTCGTTAGAGATACGATTGGGCCAGAAAATCCTTAAGATATTGCGCAGGCACCTATTAACGAACGTTTGCAGCTTTCTGGTGATAGTAGTGGTCACTCTACATGTGCTGCATCCATATAACAGCACGGATTCAACATTTGAGCGGAATAGTTTTAGCTTGGTGTTCAAACTGATTGCATTGTTTCGTCATATTTTGGACAACATCCCAAACGCGGACTTTGCTTTGGCGATCCTGTTGGCTACATCCAGTTCGGTTCCACCATCGGTCGAGACAATATTCCCAAGAAACTGGAAATCCTCTACCGGTTGTCCGGCAATGCATATTTGAGCCGATGAGTTTGTTCCAAGGCTGATAATTTTAGTTTTTACGTATTCATTTTCAGCCCGACGACGCATGTCTCCCTCTCCACATCTTCTGTCATTTGGTTGAGGACAATAATTCTGTAAGAGAGTAAGCATACATCGTCAGCGTAGTCAAGACGTTTCAGTTTCGATGTAAGAGTCCATCGAATTCCTCCGTTTCCCATCGACAAAGCTGCACGAAGCACATCGCTAATCACCAATAGGAATAGTATTGGTGAAAGGATACAGCCTTGTCTTACCCCAGTCTGAATCCCAAATTCCGCAGAGGACCTTCCCCTGTGCAGAACGTGAGATTTTGAGCTTTCATATGTAGCTTTGATAATATCAATTAGTTTATGGGGAATACCTCTCCTGCGTAAGGCACGCCAAATAAACTCCCTGTTGACACTATCGATGAACAGCAGGTGCAGTGGTGATCGATATTAAACACACTGTTCGATGATAATCCGCAGGGTGTTGATGTGGTCGGCACAGGAGGATCCAGAGCGGAAACCTGCTTGTTCGGCATCGAGTGTGTCTTTGAGATGTTGTTAGATTCGCTCCAGCATGATTTTAGCTATTATATTAGCTACAGCAGGCAGCGCGCAGATACCCCTCCAGTTTCTGCAGTTCATTAAATTTCCTTTCTTAGGAAGCTTGACGATCATTCCCTTTTTCCACCCGCTAGGAAAGCTTTCAGTTTCCCAAGCTCTCTTTATAGGTGGAGGCAGAAGCCCAGCCAATGCTGTTGGTGCTGCTCGTAAGGGCTCTGTCAAGTCCTACCGCCTTGTTGGTTTTGAGTGCCTTGATCGCGGTAATGGTCTCATTTGGGAGCACATCGCTAGCGAATACACGGTTTAAAACTGTAGCAAAATGCTCTTTCCATCTCTTGAGCTGGTCCTCATCCGAAATGAGCAAGGAACCGTCTAGGCTTTTCACTGGGTGTTGGCTGGAGCTGCGACCACCTGTTAGCTCTTTGGTGATTCTGTAGACAGTTCTGCTGTCGCACCACCGTGGTGCTTCTTCTGCTTCTGTAGCCAGCGCCTGTCACGTCGCACGCTACGGTAAACTACTCTCATCTTCATGCGATATAGGGACTCTAGCTCGCTTCTCCCTGCTGCTGGGGTAGCTGCAACGCGAGCTTTCAGTTGTTTTCGTTCGTCAATCCGTCTCCAGGTATCCTCGGAAAGCCACGCCCTATGTCTTCCCTGCGATCGACCGACAATTCTTTCAGCACCAGATGTAAAAACATTTTTCACAGCACACCAATGGTCTTGGATGGTTGCGCGCATTGAGCTGCTGATTGCTTCCACACCTTGCGAAAGGTGCTCCCGAAAGGACGTCCAGGAGACTACTTCTAAATTGGCGGCTGATAGCAAAATGATCAATTTGATTGGAGGTTGCTTGCCTGTCGTTGGAAACCCAGCTGACTTTGTGGCAGGTCTTGTGCTCAAACATGGTGCCACCTATCACAAGGCGGTTGGTATTGCAGAAATCCACAAACCTTTCGCCGTTGTCATTGCGGTTGCCTAGTCCATGCTTCCCGATTACATGTTTGAGCCCTTCGTTGTCGCTGCCTACCTTGGCATTCAAATCCCCCATCACTATGACAATGTCTCCATTTGGTGTAGTGTTGAAGACGGCACTTAAGAGGTTGTAGAAGCTCTCCTTTTCGTCCTCAGACAAACTATTCGTTGGGGCGTAACACTGTATGATGGTGACGCGTCGTACTCTAGTCCGGAATCTGGCCGTCAAAATCCTATCACCATGGGGCTGCCAGGAAATTAGGCCCTTGCGTGCTGTTGTTGTTAGCAGTAGTCCGACTCCATATTCCCGCGGACTTCCGGATGGTCTTCCAGAATAGAGTAGTACAGTGTTATGCGTTGGGGACTGGTACTCGCCTGTTTCTAACCATCTTACTTCACTTACCCCCAAAATGTCCAGTTTATATCGCGTGAATTCCTTTTCCAGTTGAAGGAATCTGGCATTGTAAGGACCTTCGCTTCCTGAGTCGAGGAGCGTCTTTACATTCCAGAAACCTATCTTTGTCCGGGTACAATAGCCAAAAGTCGTCAACATGTGATCAGTCCTTATCCGAGGCATAGTGTCGGTTTCTGTAGCGAGCTGGTTTCAGTAACGCAGGTTGCTGGCCCACGTTACCCAGCCTAGAATCAAGGCCCTAGACAACCCGCACTTACAATTTTAGCCTACACGTATAAGGGTTTATACGTATAGTTGCCCGGGGACCACCACTAGGAGGTAAAGTAAGCACTTAATCACGAACTTGATTGTTGCGCTACTGGCCCAAGCCAAGTTTTGAGCAGTCAGTAGTTTCCCGATCAATCGCAATGCAGGTCCCCAGGTGCTAAATACATTGGGCTAAGGTGTCATCTTGTGGCGAGAAATCTACGCTGTTCCTTGCTGTCATTTGTATTTCAAATTGCAGTGTACCTTTCCATAGTCGAAGCACAAAAGACACGAAAAAATATTCCAGTTACAGGAAATTCGAGCTAGAGTGAGAAAAATACACGAAAAACTGAACGAAACAACAGTTGATTTCAAAAATAAATTCAATTTGAATAAAAATTCGACTTATAGAATTTTGAGTTAGGGAAGTTTCACTGTATGTATATGTTGGAAAAATTGTTGGAAAATTAAGTTAACTGTTCTTTCTTGGCTTTCCAAAAAAAACTTCGGCCATACAGCCCAGCATAAAAAAACATCTATTACCAATAACATTGCTTTTTATCCTCTCAAAGCTCGATTGTCTGAAAACAAATAATCCTGTATATTGCGGTAGTTAAGAAGAGATAACTTACAAAGAGTTTATACCAAAACTGATAAGCTTACTCCATAATTTCGTTGCATTCTTTTCAAAACTTACTAATCATTTAAAAATAAAATGACGATTTGTATCAGTTCCTGTGACGGTCCACACCTTACTAGGATATAAGTACAATATTTCTTGTATTGTCTTTAATTTATTAACTTTTATTATTATTTCTTTATATATGTATACATATTTTCTTTTTTCTATTCCTTTTTAGTTTCGATACTCTGCATACTCTGCATATCAAGTGCATACATATACATATACAATACATATATTATGGGTATGATCTTCATATTTATTTATTCACAACATAAACGGTACCTAGGCACTTATACATACATATTTAATTATTTTGACGCAACTTGCGAGATTTTTCACTAATAATCCAACACACTTGAAAAGAGCCGACTGATTGTGGTGGATATCCTTCGACTAAGGTCGCAACCGCTTTATATTCTCCAGTTGGTAGGCGTAATATAAAATACTTTGGATCGAGGACAGCATTTTTCACCTCAATATGGCCCTATAAGCAGTTACTATGTGGATTATAACCAATTGCGTTTGTTATATGCAAACATCATAATTACGTTTATTGGACAAGTAGAGTTCTCGAGGTTTATAAATTTCATTACCAAACTAGAAAAAACTCTTGTGAAAAAGTCCCCTCCTTTGTAATTCAAGAAATCGCAGACATTTCTCGTTACATTTACTAGAAAAAGTAAATAACGAGTTTCACGGCGAAACACTTGGATATTAACCTGAGATTTTGAGATAATCATATAAATTGTTTGCATTAATCTCTACATCTATAAAACAGAACGCATTTTTTCTGTTTGTCCGCGAATAGGGAGTAAGTACGTAACGGTACCTCAACAATATATATATCAATCGATTTGTCGTAAGAAGAGGAATAACTTAGGATAATTTTAGTATCCTGAATCCGTTATTGGGCTCTTAAACCCATTTTATATGTTTTTTTCACTGACAAAAATAATTTTTCTAAGGCTTACACACATATGACTACGAAATGGCTGAACTGATTTGAATATGACTTAATTCCTCGATTAGTACATTTTCTACTGAAGAGATTGAGGTATAAATCATTATTCTATGATTCTTATAACAGAAATGATGAACAAAAATATAATTATTTGAGATATAAAAATATCACAGATATGCGTGGGTCATTGCAATCAATGGCCCACCAGTGGAATGCACGCATAATCATGTTTATCAAACAAACTACATCGTATAAAAGGAAGTCCCCAAAACGGGAATGACTGCGATAATCTCGAGAACCACTGACGGGATTTGGATGCGGTTTTCACTGTTATGATCTGCATTTGCCGGTGAAGATTCTACTAGAAATTGCTCTACCACTTACTTACAACTTTTGTGTGTGATCTCTTCTGGAGTAAACATTAAAAAAAAAATTATTATCAGTGCCAATGTCAAATCTAAGACATTTTAAATTTTATTAATTAGGATATGTCAAACCTTCTTGCAATTAAGAGATTTGGCAATATACGCGACCATATGTACATATAATACATGTAGGAATGTTAAGGAAAATCACAGTTCAAACAAACCGTTTTATAATACAATGATTTTATTGATTTAATAACTATTAGGGATTTAAAAGGGGTTACAAACTTGATGAATCTACTTTTTGAACAACTTTAACTACGGGACCACTCGAGCAAAGAAAATACAGAACGACCGCACTCCTCAAGATGTAGACGACGACTGATCACCCACGCCAGACACCCCAGGTCAGCCACCTCCGCCTTTTCCTATCCCAGCCATTCCCACACATCCAGCCGACTCAGCAGTCTGTACCAGTCATTCTGATGACCCATGTCATCAGGTATCCCATTCCGCATACGCCGACAACGATCAGTCCGATTCGTGTGGGTGTCATTGCTCTTCGGTGAATTCTTCGTTGCTATGCCCCAGCGCGTTTGGCTTTTATGCACAAACAACTGGGTCATATTCGAGTCAGGGTGATCGGCTGGCGAAATGCGGCACCACCGCATGCAGGCGGTGAATCACTTGCGTTGGTTGCGGTGGCTATGACCTGGGGGGAGACCAAATTGCATTTAAGGAAATACAAGTACTTGAAAATAAACTTATCTTTTGAGGAATGCGGTCAACTTTCCTACATACATATGCATGTACAGAGAGAAAAATTGCAATATTTTTCCATTTTATTAGATGAGATGTTGTTGATCATTGGATTTGTGTACATTTTAGAATGTTTTAATAGATTTAAAATAAATTATTAACAGGGTGGCGTAGGCAGTATATTGCAAGTTGAATACTCATACTTCAAGTTTATTTTCCTACCTTTTAGAAGGTGTTTTTCGAGAAATACTTCAGGTAATTATACGTGTTTTTCAAATGTAATAAACTGTTTCATTGAAACTTGACTGTAAATAAAATATTCTGTCCGCCGAATCAGAAGAAGATAGTTGAATATCGTGAAAAGAGTCAAAACCAAAGACGGTACACTGCTTTCCAATGAGCGATGTAGGTGGAGCAAGCACTTTTCAGAATTGCTTAATCCCAAACAATCCATGTCATCAGGAAGATGACAGAGCTATGCTCGAGACTTTAGCGATCAAGTCGCTACAAGTTGGCGAATCTACCGATGTTTATGAAATCGGGCCAGAAATGCTAAATTCTTTGAGTGAGTGCAATGGCTCTCACGTGTCATTAAAGTGGCATAGGAATGCGGTGAAACACCTGATGACTGTCCCTCTTTGTAAAAGGGGGGACAAAAGAGATTGAATCAACTAAAGGTGGTATCTATTTTAAGTCCCCGTGGCAACGTCTTTGCTAAGGTGCTAGAAATGCGTTTCAGAGCTCTGGTTGAGGATAGTTTGGGGGATGAGCAATGGTTTCGGTTTTCGGCCAGACAGAAGCACAACCGACAAGTTATTCACTCTCAGAATGGTTCTTGGGAAGACCTGGGAGTATGCTGAACCTGTATACACCTGTTTTGTGTATTTGGCGAAAGCATGTATTAGGGTTCCTCGAGGCAAATTCTGGAGTTCCTTATTAAGGGCGACGCAATATTTATATACAAACTATAGAAGCTGTGTTCAGGTAAATGGCGGTAAATCAATACTCTTCACTGTGGGAGTTAGACTCTGCTAAGGGTGCCTTTCGTCACGTCGCCTCTTCATTGCATATATGGACTGGATGCTGCAGTGCAGCTGTGGCAGAGAATGTTGCAAAGTGGGGGACTTAAGGATTAGTCATCCTCTCTTTGGGGTTGATTTGGTCATCCTTGGTCGTTTGTCGGAAGTATTGATTGTTTCCATAACGCCTATTCAGTACACTCTGCATGTTTGTAGAGTCTCAATGAAGCAGCTTGATACGTTTAAGTATCTCGAGGTCTTATTGACGAGTAATCAAAAAAGCAATGTCGAGTTATTCTGTAGAAATGGTCAATTTGGATCAATTTTGAGAGAGTTTGGTCAATCTGTTATAAGGACGGCCGAACTTACCTATAGTGCTCAAACATAATCATCGGTTTTTAACTTGGTATATGTTTCAACTCTCACCTACAGTCGCGGATACAAGCTGCTGAAAGAGGTTCCTTCGCGGTGTTGCGTAACACTAGAGTACGCGAGGCACTCAATGTAGAGTAGCTACTTTTTCGAACGGAAGGATTTATGCTTTGACGGTTTCATCGCGCAGAGCGTGTCCCCAGCTAGTTTCCAAGACGTGTCATGATTGCCGCACCATCAAGTTAGCGACCCCTCGGTAGGCCTAAAAATATATGGTTGGATCAAGTCCGACATCTCTCTTGGAGCCGTCTAGGGATTTCTCCAGATGAGTTGGAGTCGACGGCGGAAGTTCAAAAATGATGGAAAGTGCACCTAATTATCCTACCCTCGCGAACCTCATAAAGGATTAGCGGGTGAACTATTTTAATGACAAAACGGAGAGTGCTCTAAAGAAGTGTACTTGAAATCGCACATTTAAAGACCCAGCGAAGCGGGTACAACCAGCTAGTGTCAAATAAAGTTCTTACCGAAATATTTCTCAATGGTTTTACTAAGTCAAGTACTGCGTTTATATAAGTTGTCTCCCAATTTACTGCCTTCAATTTACAGGACACATTTACTATCCATTCGGGTTTAAAATTGCACTCTATCTTGGTTAATCTAACACAAAGCTTAGGAACCTCCTTAAAAAAATTAAATATTTATATATTTTTTTAATTTTTTGGTATAAAACCTTCAAACCATTTGTAGCCTCTGAGTGAATGCCAAAGGATATACAAAAAATAAAATCAGAACCAATGACATTGTACTACTGTCCACATACTCGTAGAATAGTATAATAAGTACCTATGAGCAAGTATGATATTCTGAATTTTGAGTTATTTTCTCAAATTATTATCATTATTTAGTAATCTGTTTGCTATATAATTGATTTGCAATTATTGATTACAATCAATATGTAATTGCAGTTTTTAGGCCTAAATGGCATTCAAATAATCGTAGTTACTTCTGTCTCTTAACAACTTTCCATTAATTCTATTATACACTGCTACCTATACTTAACTTTATGTTCCGCTAAAGTTTTTATTGTTAGGAAACCACATAATCTTATATGGTAAGCATTGTAATGCTGAAAAACTCGGTTTTGAGATTTTGTTTAAGATTGATATTACGATTACAGAGAAACTGCCACTTTTGGCTTTCGGACAGATAGACTGTACTTTGGGATTATTTGTATGTCCGTCTGCACGGGTCTGTAGTCTAAACGGCTGGACAATCAGAAGCCCTACATACCGAAGTGTAATTGGAACTTTTACTCTAGCCTCGAAATTGATGATGCTTTGCTTATGGCCTGTTTTGAAATAAATTCTTCAAGACGGCCCAAACGATTTTGTTCGAATTTCACATTTGTCCTAGTTTGGTCATAAGATAGTGTGTCTGATTTTTAGAAACAATTTTATTAATAGATCTTTACTAAAGGTACTTACCTTATTCACAAAGTGGGCCAGCATGTGACCTAAGTGAAAAGGATAATTCATCAAAATTTCTCGGCTATTTTAAAGTCATTTTGACTCGAAACTAATATCTGTGCAACATATTGTCATATATGCTCCCAGGTTTTCTTCTATACCCTGGTTTAGTATACCGCGGGCAATGCTGCCATGCTTTTGTCATGAAAATTCCCATGCTAACGGCAAAAAATCCATTTTCCCCTCGCTAGGCTCGAAAGAGTACCTCAAAGGTTTCCACACAGAATTTATAAAAACAGATCGGAAAATTAATGAAACGAAAAACGGTTTTATTTAAAATAATAATCAGAGACACGCAGATGGAGCGAACACTTTTCAGAATTGCTCAATCCCGAACAGGGCACCGAAGATGACAGACCTATGGTCGAGAGTTGGGCGGAAAGTAGTCCTACGGTAGAGGATGTAACTTTGGCGATCAAAGCGCTAAAAGTTGGCAAATCTGCTGGTGTGGATGAAATTCGGCCAGAAATGCTCAAGGCTTTAGATAAAGAGGGAGTGCAATGGCTCTCGCGTGTCATTAAAGTGGCCTGGGAATGTTGTGAAACACCTGGTGATTGGCAAATGGGGGTGATAGTTCCTCTTTTTAAGAAAGGGGACAAAAGAAATTCCGCCAACTATAGGGGTATATCCCTTTTAAGTCTCCCTGGAAAAGTCTTCGCTAAGATGCTAGAAACGCGTTCCAGAGCTGTGGTTGAGGACAGTTTGGGGATGAGCAGTGCGGTTTTCGTCCCGGTAGAAGTACAACTGACCAGTTGTTCACTCTCAGAATGAATCTGGAGAAGCCCTGGGAGTATGCTAAACCTGTCTACACTTGTTTGTGGATTTGGAAAACTCATATGATAGGGTTCCTCGAGGCAAACTCTGGAGTGTTCTGCAGGAGTATGGGATTGGTGGTTCCCTGTTTAGGGCGATTCAGTCTTTATATACAAACTGTAGAAGCTGTGTTCGGATAAACGGTGTTAAATCAATACCTTTCACTGTGGGCGTTGGACTCTGCCAAGGGTGCGTTTTGTCACATCTCCTCTTCATTGTATATGGTATATGGATTGGATCTTGAAGCGCAGCCGTGGCGGGGAATGTTTCAAAGTGGGAGACCTAAGGATTAGTCGTCTGCTCTTTGCGGATGATTTGGTCATCCTTGGGTCCTCTCAAACCGAACTTCAGCGCGCACTCGAAAGGTTTGTAGCCGTTTGTGATGATGCTGGAATAAAGATCAACGTGAACAAATCAGAAGTAATGGTCGTATCCAAAAAACCCATTCAGTGCACTCTGCATGTTAGTGGAGTCCCACTGAAGCAGGTGGATAAGTTTAAGTACTTCGGGGTCTTATTCACGAGTGATGGGAGGAGCAATGCCTAGTTATCCTGTAGCATTGGTCAGGCTGGATCAATTTTGAGAGAGCTTGGCCAATCTGTTATAAGGAAGGCCGAACTTAGTGTTCAAGCTAAGCTATCGGTTTTTAACTCGGTGTATGTTCCAACTCTCACCTATGGTCATGAAGTTTGGGTAGTAACCGAAAGAATAAGATCGCGGATACAAGCTGCCGAAATGAGGTTCCTTCGCGGTGTTGCTGGAATAACTCGTAGGGACCGAGTGCGCAACACCGGAGTACGCAAGGCGCTCAATGTTGAGCAGCTACTTCTCCGAACGGAACGATCTATGCTTCGATGATTTGCTCACGTACTGCGTATGCCCCCAGACCGGCTTCCAAGACGCGCCATGGTTGCCGTGCCATCAGGTAGGCGACTCCGCGGAAGGCCTAGAAATAGATGGTTGGACCAAGTCCGACATCTCTCCTGGAGCCGCCTAGGGATTCCTACTGATGAATTGGAGTCAATGGCGGAGGATCGAGAAGGATGGAGAGTCCATCTGAGCATCCTACCCCCGCGACCCTCATGAAGGATTAGCGGGCCATTGAAAATGTATGTATGTATGTATCAGAGACACAAAAAAAATATTTTATAAATAAAAAAAAACATTCAAACTAAGTATGTAGCTAAGGTGGGTGACGATGGTGCAGTGAATAGTGTTTTTGCTTGTAAGCAGATAAGTGCAAGCTTGAGCCCCAGCGGGAAATAGCAATCTTCAGCCACCCGAGCGGAGCGGAGAGTCTGGTTGCTCTGGGATTTGGGTTTTCTTTTTCTATATAAAGAAAAAAAAAAAAAAAAAAATTGAACAAAAAATAACAATGGAGATTTATACCACCGTCTGCCCCGCATTTTGGAGGTTTATGGGAGTTAAATCGGTTAAGCTGCACCTTAAAAGAGTGATTGGTGACACCCGGCTTACCTACGAGGATATGTATACCTTACTCAAGAAAATTGAAGCTCTTCTTAACTCTCGACCTATGTGGCAGACCTCTGATTCTGATCATATCGCTCTTTCTCCCTCGACAGCTACCAAAATCGCTGAAGTCACAACCCAATCTAAAGGTTGACGATGTCATTCTACTGAAGGAACTGAATTTAGCACCATCTAAATGGATTATTGGCCGCGTCATCAAGATTCATCCTGGATCTGACAACGTATGCAGGGTTGTAACCGTTCGCACCAAATTTTGGGACTACACTCGACCACTAAATAAGATGGCACCATTGCCTACTTCTGAAAGCCCATAGGCTTCTTAAATAAATAATATTTTCATAGTTTTTTTCTCTATACGCTTTTCTCTTATATACCTACTCGCGGTACATACATAACTTTTATTAACATTTTCTCGGGGTATCGGTTCTTTCTTTCTCTTTGGGTGTTGATAAGTATTTAAAATTTATTAAATAAAATTAATAATTTCTTTTCGGCAGCTGTTCTCTTAAATTCCATTCTCTACATTTCATAAACGCATCGCGTAATATATACATACAGAACATAAGTACAAGCTAAAATACATAAAGTGCGCTTTACGTACATGTAGCCTTACGCAAATTCTCCCTTCTCTTTTATTTAATTCAAAGTGCAAATATATCTATGATTTCTCATGATTTGATATCCTATATTTAATAATATTTAGTGGTATACTAGAATAATTGATTTTTTTCTACACAATTTTTTGATTTTTTTGTTATTACTCTTTACCGAATAACCCGCAATCTTGTGGAAAGTTAATAGGTAGTTAGTAGAAAACGTATATATAGAAAACAAGTCAGATCATTTGCGGTTATCCAAACAAATTCCTTAAATGTCATTTTGTGTCATTTGTTGTCTGGACAAAAAAAAAGTAAATACATACCGATAGTGTTAGTGTTTTTAGTAAAAGTAAGGTGTAAGAACTATCATAATACAGTTAGAAAACAAAGAGGTATATATTTTTGTTGAAATATAGTTAAATTGAAGATTTACAGATTTCCTCCATAGAAGGAAATGGGACGAAAGAAGCATTGTTCGGATGAGACGACGAAATTTGAAAATCGAAGGTTATAGTTACGGGGATATAACGCAAAATATTGGACTGGTGCAAAATGCATTCAAAATGAAACCATTGCAAAATCATAGAGGACGTCCACGAAAAACAACCAGAAAAAGACGACCATTTAATCACTTTGGAAGCAAAAAAAGATTCCTTCATTTCTTCTAAAATTTTTTTAAAAGAAACTAACCTCAACGTCAGTGCAAGGATTGTCAGGAGACGACTAATTGAGTCCAAGCTTTCATATAGCTCACCCAGGAAGGTGCCACTACTTAGCAAACAAAATATTAAGCAAGGAAGGGTTTTTGCTTCTAAATATAAAACTTGGTCCGGTAATCAGGGCACCAAAAATTGCCGAAATATCGTTTGGAGTGATGAGTGCAAATTTAATTTGTTTGGATCGGATAGCAGACATAATGTGAGATGTCTACCCAACACAGAATTCAATCCACGGTACACCAAAAAGACCGTCAAACATGGTGGTGGAAACATTATGGTATGGGCATGTTTCTCTTGGTATGGAGTTGGTCCCATACACCTTATAGATGGTATTATGCCAAAGGAAACATACAAAAACGTACTCCAGACCATAATGTTACCATATGACGAGGTAATTGCCACCTAGTTGCTCGAGATTTCGTCTTAGTTATGCCTGTTCCCATGATCAGTGTTTTACCACTTTTGATGATAATGTGCGTTGTTCAGATCATTGCTTCGTCGTTGAACGTATTGAGAGTTTCAAGTACTTGGGCATTATTTTGGATAACAAGCTGAGTTGGAAAGATCACACGACCCACTTGAAACGATATCTTAATGCAGTAGTTAGGCATATTTATCATCTTAGCCTTTACTGCGATTCGGCAATTCTTAGATTGGTGTATAATGGTCTGTTCAAATTTAAACTTCAGTACGGAATATCGTGTTGGGGTGGTACACACTTGGTTAAAATAAAACCTTTGCTTTTAAAACAAAACATGCAGTCCGTATTAAATATAGAGGTAATCGCAGAACTCCTAGCTTTGAGTTGTTCAGGAATCTTAAAATTCTTCCGCTAAGGCACCTATGCTGTTATAAGGTTCTTAAAATATTTTTTCAAAAATCTGGGTATTCAGCTGCCAGATTATATGGCAGCAAAAATCTACGTGTCAATACCCTTAATTTTGTTTCTGTACCTATTATAAATAAAACACTTTTTTCTATATTTTATAAAGTTACTTCTTGCCGTTTATTTAATAAACTTACAGAAATACTCAGATGTCAGCGAAACGAATCAATCTTTTTAAACCATGTTCGAATATGGCTCTTCTCTTCTCATCATAATATAGAACACCTTTTTAATTCACCACTCTAATGTCTATTTTTCTGTATTATACTTACCTTCATTTGTTTTAATTTTATTGCAAACATTTGCATTTACACTTCTTTTTAAGTGAATAATACAAATCCCCATCAACAAATTAAATTTTGAATTTATTTCTTTTTTTCTATCATGATGGTGCATTCGCCTCTTGTCCCTCTGACAAAAGAATGCTCTTAACTATTTCATATGAAGAATATCTAGTATTATACTTAATTTTTTGTAACCCTCTACATTGTAAATTGTATCCTTTTATATGAAATAAAGCAATTTAATAATAATAATAATAATAACGAAATGGCGTTGGTTTGGACGTTCCAACAAGAAAACGATCCGAAGCACACCGCCAAAATGACGAAGGACTGGTAAACGACTAATAAAGTTGCCCTTTTGGAGTGGCCTGCTCAATTCTTCTTCTTCCTTTTATCAGCGAGGCTATGATCCGAAAACAAGGGTTCACAACCCTCCCACTTCACCGCATTTCTACTGATCCGCCTATGGGGTTCGCCTATTTGACCTCAGAAAATATCGGCAGGCCTGCCGATTTTGGATCACTCGGTTACTGACGCCAATGAAATGCCGATGTCGTCGCATTTGTCTGATCCAGGCATTTATAGGCCTGCCTTTCCTACATCGCGATGTCTTTGAAACGTGCATTGATATTGCCTTTTTAACAGGGTTCAAATGATTTCTTCTTTGAACGTGGCAATACCAACTGAGCCGGTCACGCTCTATTTTTTGTACGATGGTTTCCTTGATGTGAAAGCTTCCACGGATCTTCGAACTTCTTATTCGATCAAGCTTTGTCACTCCTGCTGTCATGCGAAGCATCTTCATCTCAGCTGCCGTTAATTTACTCTCATACTTTTTGTACATCGTCCAACATTGTGAACCGTATGTGAGCGCTGGACGTACAACTGCGGTGTAGAGCCTTCCTTTCAACTTAGGGGGCATTTTTCTGTCACAGAAGATAGCGGAATTTTCTCGCCACTTCATCCACCCTACGGTTACACGATGATTGATGTCGTCATCACAAGTTGCTTTGCTATTGATCATAGATCCCAGATATTTGAACTTTTCGCACTTGGGAAGCACTGTTCCATTCAAATAAATGTCTGGAATAGGCCTGAGTGGATCAGAGAACGGGCAGCACAAGTACTCTGTCTTTTTTGAACTAATGCGATACCCATTTCCCTCCAAAACGTCCACCCACACATCAAGTGCTCGTTGCAGGGATGTAGGATCCTCACTTATGATGGCTCCATCGTCAGCAAAGAATAACTGATGTACCTTGGGGTCCATCACTTTACCTTCAAGCAGAAAATCAAGGACTGTAATAAAGAGCATAGGACCTAAAACGCTTCCCTGGTGCACCCCGACTTTGATTGGGAACTCTTCGGTTACTCCAGCGGGGCATCCTACTCTTGTCTTTGCTCCTTCGTACATGTCCATGATCATCTGTAGATAGGTTTCTGGAACCCCTCGATGTCTTAGCGCCACCCATATCAGATCTCGTGGTTGTCTGTCGAATGCCTTTTCAAAGTCAACCAATACAATATGCAAATCCCTTAAGGAATCACGATGTTTTTCCATTATGATCCTTGTACTTTGGATTGCATCTGTGGTTGATTTACCCGAGACAAACCCGCACTGATCATCAGATAGCCGTATTATTTTTTGCAGTCGGCCACCTAATACCCGCTCAACGATCTTCATGGTGTGTGACATCAGCTTGATCGAACGGTAGTTATCACAGTTTCGTGTATCACCCTTCCCTTTGTATACAGGGAGAAGGTAACTTTCCCTCCATTCATTCGGCATTGGATCACCTCTCACGAATTTGGAGATGAGAATTCTGAGCCATCTGAACCCGATGTCTCCCATCTTTTTCCAGAACTCAGAGGGTATCTCGTCTGGCCCAACCGCTTTTCGTTTTTTGGAGTATTTGACCGCCTCACTAACTTCTTCGACTGTAATGTCGGGTATTTCTTCACAGTTAGGGGTGGCTCTTGGAAAGTATAGCCGGGGAAGCTGTTCATTCAAAAGCTCTTCACAATACTGCCGCCACCTCTGCAGAATTTTGTCGTCATCCACAAGAAGCTAGCCATGAGCATTACTAATGAACTTTGACGAACGAATCTCCTGAGCATTCTTCCTTCTTTGGGCGGCTATTTTGAAGATAGTGGCACTCTTGTTCATATTGTGTCTTCGCAGCTCCTGGATAGCCTGGTTTGCATCAGCAACCGGGGAAAATATTTTCTCCAGCTCCCGATACAGGCCCTCCGTACTCTCTGCTTGAAGCTGGGCGCACTTCTTCTTCGCTTTTTTCTTGCAGCATCTGTATTCAATTTCGAGGCGAGCTTTTTCGTCACTATTATTAGAGGGGCACTTTGACCAAGCTTTGAAAGCCGCTTTCTTCTCATTTATCACTTTCTTAGCTTCATCACTCCACCACCATGTTTCTTTGGCGTGTTGATGGTGGCCTTTTGAAGCTCCTAGCAATGATTTGGCCTTCTTTAAGCAAGTTCGCTGTAGGGAATCCCACATATTTTGTGCTCTGCACTCTTCATCCTCAGCTCCGTTGATGGTGTGGGAGAGGTAATTTTTCATTACGAAAACAAAAGCCTCGCCTTTTTCTTTGTCCAGATTGTACCACTTGATTTTCTCAGAGACCCTTGTTTGTTTGCTTTTCTTCGGTGTTTTCATAAAAATTTCTGTTAGCAGGACACGGTGTTGACGAGCGATTGCCTCTCCCAGGATCACTTTGCAATCTTTTACCCGAGGCTTCATGAAACTGCCTACCAAATGGTAGTCAATCTGAGTTTCATCTCCACCACTGCTGTAAGTGATCAGGTGTCGGCTTTGTTTGGTGAACATGGTATTTAACACGATAAGACCGTGTGATTTGCACATGCTTAGGATGTCTTCACCAGGAAGGTTCCTGGTGCCATATCCTAGTCCTCCATGGCAGTCTTCATAGTCTTCGTTTGATTTCCCGACATGTCCATTCAAATCTCCTCCAACAAACAGAAATTCTTCCTTTGGGATGGATTCCATTGTGCGGAGCATATGCACTGACAATATTCCACACCTCTCCTTGTATTACTAGTTTGAGAGACATCAAACGGTCGCTGGACTTCGAAATGCTTAAGAAGTTTCCAAGCAGCTCTGTCGCAAGGATGATACCGATTCCGTTCCTAGCCTTTTCCGTTCCGTAGTAGAACATCTTGTAATCTTTTGTCCTAACGTCCAAGAAACGCGCCCGATTCCCGGTGTTTTTCCCATTTCGTCTCTTGGACACACAAGATGTCCACCCGCCTTCTATTCATCATCTCTTCCAGCTCGTAACTTCGACCGGTCATGCTTCCAACGTTCCAACTCGCGACCCTTAAATTGCGTCCAAACTGTTTCATTATGTTGCTAGCCCCCGGAATCCGTATAGCTCTGACCCGAACATTTCTGCTCGGTCCAGGATCAGTACCATGCACAGCAGTGGTAGTGCCTGGCGGGGTAGTGCCTTTCCTTTTTGCAAGTATTATCATAATGATACAGTTTTGCAATACAATTTTTGCACCATATTGCGATGGTGTTTGTTGTTTGACACGTGCATGCTCCTGTTTTAGTATTGTTTGATCTTTCTAGTTTGAGTGGCCTGCTCAATTGCCGGATCTAAATCCAATAGAAAATCTATAAAAGCAAGTCAAAGACAAAAGAGAATTGTGGCAGTCAGTGCGAACGGCTTAGGAATCAATCTCCTTGAAGACATGCCAGAACCTTGTGGATTCCATGCCAAGAAAAATCAAACAAATTATACAGAAAGAGGCCCAATCAATAAAGTACTAACGTCCTAAACAAAATATTTTTTTATATTGCTATATTACATTAAACTTTAATAAATTTAATGAAGGAACAGTGAGTTGTATTTATTATTTTGTCCACTTTAAAATACGTCTTTCTAAATTATTTAGCAATCTTTCCAAAAATAGCATACCGCCGTATATTTTTGTTTATGCAGATTAAATGTCTTTTCTCTGTAAGAGTACTTTGTTGAAAAAAATTGTTTAGGAACATATTTAATTTAGTTAAAATAGTGCCTTGTATTCAATGGCTTCAAGTGTATATATTTTTTTGTCCATCACTGATGCTCAACGAGGCCTTTCTAAAGATCGAAAAAACTGGATGCAATGTTATTGCCTATATAGTCGCTATTCTAACAACAGGCAAATACCCGCAGACGCTGGCCGATGTCATGCAGTCTGCTCTTAATGAACTGCTCAGATGGACCGATAAATGCGGCCTCCCCGTTAACTCGACGAAGACCGAGCTAGTTCTATTCACAAGAAAACACAAGCTACCTGACTTCACTCCGCCCAACATAAGGGGAACCACCCTCAAGCTTTCAAATAGTGTTAGCTATTTAGGCTTAAAGCTTGACCGCAATCTAATTCGGAAGGAGAATGTCGTCGAACGGGCCAGGAAATCACTGGCCGCTGTATACATCTGCAAGAAAGCAGTAGGCTCCACCTGGTGTCTTAAACCAAGCATCATGCACTGGCTATACACATCGGTCATTAAACCGATTCTCATGTATGGAGTATTGGTATGGTGGCCCGCCTTGGAGAAGAAATCCAACCTATCCATAATGGAAAAAACTCAGCGAGTTGCATGTCTCAGTATTACCGGTGCACTGAGAACTTCTCCCACAGCGGCGCTCCAAACCATGCTCCATCTGCTTCCGATTGACATCGTCAGTAAGCAATTGGCTGTCAGCTCGGCAATAAGACTGAGAGGCTCCAGGCAGTGGAAGGAGCAACACACGGGACATGCCAATATACTTTCGATGCACCGTCATCTTCCCAATTCCACTGACCATCTGCCCACTGAATATGATTTTGTCAAGGGCTACACGCACTCGATACCGGACAGAAGTGAGTGGACGCAACGCAATGTCCTTTACAACGAATCGCTGTCAATCTTCACGGACGGGTCCAAAACCAAGGACGGAGTCGGTGCCGGAATTTTCTCCGAAGATCTGGACATACACCTCTCCTTTAACCTTCCAGACTACTGCATCGTTTTTCAAGCCGAAATCACCGCAGTTCGCAAAGCTGCTGACTGGTTGGCGGCTAGCATACTATCAACACCTGATATTGTTATTTATGTCGACAGTCAGGCAGCCATCAGATCCCTCGCATCCAGCACTACGAGATCTAAGGCAGTGAAAGACTGTCGCATATCTCTTAACGAGATAGCTGGTCAGTACAACCTCACCCTTTGCTGGGTACCAGGTCACTGTGACATACCGGGGAATTGTGCAGCCGACGAACTAGCACGACAAGGCTCCTCTGGTACAGATAGCATAAGCATCACCGACATCGAAGCGCCAGCGTCTTATGTTAAGTACTTTATTCAAATTGATGCCGAGAAAGTAGCCAATCATCGATGGCAACATCTAGACCAATGTCATACCGCCAGACAGCTCTGGCCGATACTCAATAAATCCAGGTCCATCGGACTCTTGAAGCACAAGAGAGGAACCCTCGCAAAAATAACAAATGTCCTCACCGGACACTGCGTCATAGGAAGACATGCCCAGAGACTAGGTATCCCTCATAACGACTTCTGCAGAAGCTGCAGAGATGAAGAGGAAGAAGAGACCATCAGTCATCTCCTGTGCGCCTGTCCTGCGCTCGCCAACATCAGGAAGGCCACTCTGGGTGAATACTTCTACAATGATCTTAATGATCTCGGCAACGCCTACACGGCTAAAATTCTTGACTTCATTCAACGAAGCAAATGGTTTCAAGAGTAAGAGGGTGATCCACCCGCCTTACACATCGGCAGCACAATGGACCTACTATCTGGTCTAAGTACATCCTCATCGAGGGCCGATCCTAACCTAACCTAACCTGTCACTGTATGTACATGCTCTGTGCGTTGAAGTTGAACCTCAGTTAATCCAATCCCTTAATTATTATCTCCTAATTATTTAACAGAGGTGCATTATTATAATTACTTCAATTTAGATCTTTATCACTACATATTATTTGATAATTATCAAAGTATTTTTCTCAGTGTAGTGCATTGAAATTCTTATATATGTACTTCGAATAGCTGGTGTTGGGTGAAATATTATCTGCCAAGCGAACAGGATGAATTGCCAAAACTTGTTGATTTCTATACCTTTTTAGAGGATTCCTTTCGATCTTTAGAAGCTTTAGAAAATAAAGTAAACTTATTCGCTAGAAAAAAGAGTGCAACATAACATAAATGTCCATTTCGTACTCGTTCCTTTCATACAGCAAGACAAAACAATAACAACCTATTGTAAGGAACCGCATTATTTATACGCATGCACACAGTTCAAAGCTTTAACACCTGACAGGAGAAATGAACTTGCAAGGAATAAGAACCTTTGCCTCAACTGCCTTGTTCTGGGACATGTTGTTTTACAATGCAGAAGTAAATCAAAATGTTTTAAATGTAACAAACGCCACCATACTCTTATGCATATTGAGAATACACCCAATATGAATTTTCAAAATTATGCTTCTGCATCTATACTCTGTTTCATTACAATTGTCAGTACAGCCAGGCCTTATGGGGGAGCTTTTTTTTAAACACTGGTGCCTCTACATGTTTTCATGGCCAAAAAACCAAACCACTGACTTACACACAAATTGTTTTTGTAATTTTTCTAAAATTCGCATACACCACCCCATAATTAGCCTGCCACACAGCCGATGGCAGAATGATCATGCGGCCGCCATCAATCCCCGCCAGCGTTGCCACTTCTATCCAGAGCAATGTAGCTTACTGACAATAAAAATGTAGAATTTAAAAAAAAATGTAGCATGAGAAAATTTTTTGTTAATTTTCTTTATTTTTGCGTTATTACAGATAGCATTCAGTTTACACATTAAATTACAAATAACATAAGAAAAGCCATTAACATAAAGAAGTTAACATAAAAGAAAAATAATAAATTCATTTATAAATCACAAATCTATAACATGAATAAATAATACTAGGAATTCATTAATTAAACGAAAACTTAAGTGAAAAAAAATTGGAACTTAATTTGAATGTATTTGCAATCGAGAAATTTTAAATTTAAACAAAACCTTGACAACTCCTCAGAAGAATCAAATATTGCCTCACCTTTTAAAAGGTCTTTAGCCAGTAAAATTGAGTCCACAGTTTCTGAACTTAGCCAATTTCTCAGATCGTCTTTTATTATGTTTAATTCAGAAAACTTTTGTTCAGCGCAAGCATTGCTGTGGGGAAGTCAACAAAAATTTAGCATATAATTAGCCAAGGATCTAATTACCTAACTATTTGTGTCTAAGAGTTTTGTAAATCAAATCTTTGATGTAGCAGCTTGCATAATTCAATATAAACTTTTATTGCATTTGACTTTACAATATCTATTAAGTTTGAGTTTATTTTAGATGATTGTACATATACTTCAGTCCGAGGAGAACATGGCGCAGAACAGTCGAGAAGGAGGCACGGCAGTAAGGGAAAAGTTGGGGAGAACTCAGACACATTGCCAGAAACCGTACACGATGGCGCGTAGGCGTAGTAGAGGCCCTAGGATCCACAAGGGGATACAGGACATAAGAAGAGAAGAAAGAAAGAAGAACATATACTTCAAATTGCATACCGGTATAGCAATTACCGATTGTAAATGGTAAAAATTATTTTAAAATCGATATCTATATTTGAATATTGAGGCTTAATACAATTTTTATATATTTCGATTAATAAATTTGTTACTTCTTTATTTAATAAATGCATTTGTACCTTTTCTGTTTGAAAACATTTATTCAAATCCTTAAGTTTTTTTAATAAATTAATAAAAAAAAATCGTTAATAAGCTTTTCATTTTCGTCCTCAAATGATGCTAATGTGAAATAGTGAAACAAGGAACTCCATTGTTCTTAAACTCTATTTATTACGGCTTCCAAAAACAGCTAATGTATTGTTACATGCCGCAATAATGTATGCCCCTGACAATTCAAATGTTCTTGAAAGTCTTTGAACTGGCCTTGTCGCTTGGGGCTATGTGCAAATGGGCATACGCAGCTTTGATGCAATTTAAGGAGGCCTATAAACTTCTGGATAACACAAGTGCGACGACATCGACATTTCATTGGCCTCAGTAACCGAGTGATCCGAAATCGACAGGTCTGCCGATATTTTCTGAGGTCAAATAGGCGAACCCCACAGACGGATCAGTAGAAATGTGGTGAAGTGGAAGGGTTATGATCCCTTGTTTTCGGACCATAACCTCGCTGAAAAAGGAAAAAGAAGAAGTGTTAAGTGCTTATCTTCTTCTCCTCTCTTTTTCGGGAATGCTATGATCTATGACCATAGGTCATAACCTTCCCACTTTATTGCATTTCTAAAAACACTATGGGGTTCGTCTGTTTGACCTGAGGAAATAAGGGTAGGCTTCCCGATTTTGGAATGCTTTGTCACTTATGTAAAGGGAGAGGCAATCGCTCGGCAACACCGTCTCCTGCTAACAGAAATTTTTATGAAAACACCGAAGAAAAGCAAACAAACAAGGGTCTCTGAGAAAATCAAGTGGTACAATCTTTACAAAGAAAAAGGCGAGGCTTTTGTTTTCGTAATGAAAAATTACCTCTCTCACACCATCAACGGAGCTGAGGATGAAGAGTGCAGAGCACAAACTATATGGGATTCCCTACAGCGAACTTGCTTAAAGAAGGCCAAATCACTGCTAGGAGCTTCAAAAGACCACCATCAACACGCCAAAGAAACATGGTGGTGGAGTGATGAAGCTAACAAAGTGATAAATGAGAAGAAAGCGGCTTTCAAAGCATGGTCAAAGTGCCCCTCTAATAATAGTGACGAAAAAGCTCGCCTCGAAATGGAGTACGGCTATCTGATGATCAGTGCGGGTTTGTCTCGGGTAAATGAACCACAGATGTAATCCAAAGTATAAGGATCATAATGGAAAAACATCGTGATTCCTTAAGGGATTTGCATATTGTATTGGTTGACTTTGAAAAGGCATGCGACAGACAACCACGAGATCTGATATGGGTGGCGCTAAGACATCGAGTGGTTCCAGAAACCTATCTACAGATGATCATGGACATGTACGAAGGAGCAAAGACAAGAGTAGGATGCCCCGCTGGAGTAACCGAAGAGTTCCCAATCAAAGTCGGGAAGCACCAGGGAAGCGTTTTAGGTCCTATGCTCTTTATTACAGTCCTTGATTTTCTGCTTGAAGGTAAAGTGATGGACCCCAAGGTACATCAGTTATTCTTTGCTGACGATGGAGCCATCATAAGTGAGGATCCCACATCCCTGCAACGAGCACTTGATGTGTGCGTGGACGCTCTGGAGGGAAATGGGTATCGCATTAGTTCAAAAAAGACAGAGTACTTGTGCTGCCCGTTCTCTGATCCACTCAGGCCTATTCCAGACATTTATTTCAATGGAACAGTGCTTCCCAAGTGCGAAAAGTTCAAATATCTGGGATCTATGATCAATAGCAAGGCAACTTGTGATGACGACATCAATCATCGTGTAAGCGTAGGGTGGATGAAGTGGCGAGAAAATTCCGCTATCTTCTGTGACAGAAAAATGTCCCCTAAGTTTAAAGGAAGGCTCTACACCACAGTTGCGCGTCCAGCGCTCACATACGGTTCACAATGTTGGACGATGTACAAAAAGTATGAGAGTAAATTAACGGCAGCTGAGATGAAGATGCTTCGCATGACAGCAGGAGTAACAAAGCTTGATCGAATAAGAAGGTCGAAGATCCGTGGAAGTTTTCACATCAAGGAAACCATCGTACAAAAAATAGAGCGCGACCGGCTCAGTTGGTATTGCCACCTTCAAAGAAGAGATCATTTGAACCCTGTTAAAAAGGCAATATCAATGCACGTTCGAAAGACATCGCGATGTAGGAAAGGCAGGCCTATAAACGCCTGGATCAGACAAATGCGACGACATCGGCATTTCATTGGCCTCAGTAACCGAGTGATCCAAAATTGACAGGCCTGCCGATATTTTCTGAGGTCAAATAGGCGAACCCCATAGGCGGATCAGTAGAAATGCGGTGAAGTGGGAGGGTTGTGATCCCTTGTTTTCGGATCATAGCCTCGCTGATAAAAGGAAGAAGAAGAAGGAATCTAAGCTCGCCTCTCTTTCTAGACGGGTTTCAAATGATCTTAAATTCAACTCAATTCATTAAAAAGTAATCAGTAATCTACAAAAGTAAGACTTTCGCCTTTTGTAGTACTTAAATATGTGGATGCATTTATATAAATTCAAGTGATAATAATAAACAGAAATAATATTAAATAGATAGAAAACTTTGGTTGGATAAAGGGAGGACAACTAACAAATTGTGATTTACAAGCGTTTTTTCACAAAATTTGTAGAAAAAGTGGCAAATTTGGTTTTACCAAATTTATGCTTCACAAATTTTTAATTGTGTTCCCCAAGGAAAAATTTATGAACATTTTTCGCGTTTTGTTTCACCGAAAACAATTTATTGATGTAGTTTGCAAGCCACACATTTGTGAATTTTCAAGTTTCTTGTATGTTTTTGTTTAACCAAAAAAATTTAATTCACAAGTTTTGTGTCTTTTGTGAAAATTGTTCACATGAGCAAAGACGTCTGTAATTTTTGCTTCAAGTTTTTCTTTGCATCAAAAAGTGATCCGAAAATGGCTTTGCGACGTTGGCAGAGTGTAAGTGATAATAGTGATAATGATGATATTCGTCTAAAAGCCAAAAGAAAAGTTTACTGCCCGCGTATAAACTATAATACTTGCATATCCCAGTGTTTCGATTGTAATGAGCGTTTTCGTCTCAGCCACTGCAAGGCGGAAGAAATAAAATGCAAACATACCACCTTGATCAAAAAGTTCCCGGAATTTATTCAGAAAATTAAAAATACAAGTTTATTCATCTAAATCTATATTGTCCCCTTCAAAGTAATCCCCATCGACTGCAACACACTTATGACAGCGCTTGTCCCAATCTTCGAAACATTTTTTATATTCGGTTTCGGTATGTCCATCAGTGCTTCCTGCGATTTTTCCATTACTTCCTCTCGGCTGCTGAAACGCGTTCCCCGTAATGGTTTTTTAACTCGATTGAACAGAAAGAAGTCACAGGGAGCCAAATCAGGTCAATTCGGTGGCTGTTGGATGGTACTTGTTGCATTTCTCGTCAAAAAATCATGTCTTTTGCGACGTCAACACGGCCTCTTTTTTGCATGAAATTGAGGTCTTCTGGCACCAGTTTTGCTGCTACACGACGGAAACCCAAATCATTAACCAAAATGTCTTGGACGGATCCATAGGCAATGTTCAAGTCCTCCGCTATCTCTCTGATGGTTAATTTGCGGTTATTGACCAACATTTCTTTTACTTTATCAATGTTTTCGTCGGTTTTCGATGTCGATGGTCTGCCACTGCGTTCATCATCTTCGATTGACTCACGACCACTTTTGAACCGCTCGTGCCACTGGTAAACAACCGTTTTCTTTAGAGAATCGTTTCCGAAACACTTTTCCAACATTTCCAACGTTCGCGCACTATTAAATCCGTTTTTTACGCAAAATTTAATACAAGTTCGTTGTTGCGATTGATTGTTCGATTTTAAAAAATCGCCAACACACACACAGATAGATGTACTCTTGGCTACGTAACTTTTGCAAATGCAAGCTATGACGCTAAGATTTAGATGGAATATCAACAACAGATGTACCAACTTAACAAAGAAAACAGAACTCAAATAGGAACGATGGGAGCGCCACAAGGTTTTTATTCGGCGAACTTTTTGATCAAGGTGGTATGTTGCATTACCCGCAAGGCAGCAATTACTTACAGCCTTACACTGGATTGGTAAAGGTGGATAGTATCACGGAATTGCGGACATTCATGGAATCTCAAAAGCTACAGTAACTTACTTACTTACTTAGGTGGCGCTACAGTTCGGGGTGAATCTGGGCCTCAACCAACAAGCCTCTCCATTTAGCTCGGTCTTTAGCTAATTGCCTCCAGTTGCACACTCCAAGTTGGTCGAGGTCCCCTTGAACTTGAGCGCCCCACCTACGGCGATGATTCCCTCTACTGCGTCATCCCTCGGGATTAGATTCGAAGACTCTGCGGCCCGGAGCGTTGGTGTCCATTCGCTCTACATGTCCTAGCCATCAAAGACGTCTAATACGCAGTTTTTTGACTAGGTCGATATCGCTGTACAGCTCGTATAGTTCGTGATTGAATCTTCTCCTCCAAAACCCGTCAACGCAAACGGGACCGAAAATCTTACGAAGAATTTTTCTCTCGAAGCAACCAAGGATGTCTTCATCCTCTTTTAATAAAGTCCATGTTTCAGCACCGTAACGCAGGACTGGGATGATCAGGGTCTTATACAGAGTCTCCTTAGTGGTTCGAGATAGGGCTTTACTTGCCTTATAAGCTTTAATTGCCTTATAAGCCCAAAAAAACAGCGATTGGCAAGAGTTATTCTTCGATTGATTTCTGCGCTGATGTTGTTCTCAGAGTTTATAGAAGAGCCAAGGTAGACAAAGTCCCTTACTACCTCGAAGTTATAGCTGCCCACTGTGACGTTTTGTTCAATTCGTCGGTGTTGGTTTTCCCTTCTTGTTGACAGCATATACTTGGTTTTGCCCTCGTTTATCGCTAAACCCATTTTGGCCGCTTCCGCCTCAATGCCTACAAACGCACCGGTGACAGCCCGCTGAGTTCTTCCGATAATGTCTATATCGTCGGCGTATGCAAGCAGTTGTACAGACTTGTAATAGATTGTGCTTTCGGTGTTGGCTTGTGAATTCCGCACAATCCGTTCAAGTACAATATTAAAGAAGTCACATGACAGCGCGTCACCTTGTCTAAAACCTTTTTTGACATCAAAGGTCTCGGTGAGGTCATTACCGACCTTGATGGAGCAGCGAGCGTTCTCCATCGTCAGCCTGCAAGACGGGGAAGTTTGGCAGGGATGTCAAAACTAGAGATGGCTCTATAAAGCTCTTCTCTATAGATGCTGTCATAGGCGACCTTGAAATCGATAAAGAGATGGTGAGTATCGATCGGGAGTTCTTAGGTATTCTCCAGGATCTGTCAAAGTGTGAAGATTTGATCGATGGTGGACTTTTCTGGCCTGAAACCGCACTGATAGGGTCCAATCAGGCTGTTAATAAAAGGTTTCAGGCGTTCAAACAATATCGCAGAAAAGATCTTATATGCGATGTTGAGGAGACTGATGCCTCTATAATTGGCACAGTTGAGGGGGTCTCCTTTCTTGTGGATCGGGCAAACGATGCTGAGGTTCCGTTCATCAGGCAAACATTCGTCTGACCAAATCTTAGAGATGAGTTGGTGTATGCACTCTGCCAATTCATCCCCAGCTGCCTTGAAAAGTTCGGCCGGTAAGCCGTCAGGTCCATCAGCCTTGTTGGATTTAAGCTTGGATATTGCTATCCTCACTTCGTTTTGGTCAGGTGGACGGAAATGTTGACTATCATCGTCCATGTTGAATGGTTCATTCTGCCTGACAGCGGGATGTTGGTCTTCGTCGCCGTTATACAGTCTGCACAAGTAGTTTTTCCATATTCTCAGCACCGACTGTGATTCTACTACGAGGTTTCCATTTTCATCTCTACAGGTTTCTGTACGGGTATTGCTCCTCTGACACGTTCTTTTTACCTTTTGGTAAAACTTCCGTACATTGTTCCTGGAGTATAAACTCTCGATATTCTCAAACGCGCGCTTCTCATGCTCTTTCTTCTTCTTTTGGAGAAGCCGATGTTCTTCATGTCCCTTTTGCTCGTAGAGCTCACGAGCAGCTCTCGTTTTCCGCTACAGCGCCGCTTTGTAACCTCTTGTTTTGCTGCATGCACTCGCCGGCATTTTCGTCAAACCAGGGGTTTCGCGGTGGTAGGCGAGCAAGACCCAGCACATCAGTTGCGGCGTTTCAAATGGCATGTTGGCAGCGTTGCCACTGGTCTTCGGCACTTGATGCTGGTGGCATAGGTGTGATTGAGAGATTTCGGGATACGCGTTCAGCGAAGAGTCTGGCGGTCTCTTGCGATTGTAGCTTTTCGGCGTTAAATTTTCTCACAGTGATTCTTCTTTGTTGCTCAGATTGGGATATCCGCATTCGTACCTTGGCTACAGCAAGGTAATGATCCGAGTCTATGTTGGCCGCTCGGAAGGTCCGGACATCCAGAACACTGGAGGCATGCCTTGCGTCCATCGCAATATGATCAATTTTGTTGATCGTTACATGATCATTGGACCGCCATGTCTGCTTATGAATATCGAGATGAGGAAACCATGTGCTTGCTATGATAACATTTCGCTCCACAGCGAAATCAATTAGCCATAGTCCGTTATCCGACGTGGTGTCGTGTAGGCTATGCTTACCGACTGCCCTTCCAAAGACGTCCTCTTTTTCTATTTTGGCGTTAAAATCGCCCAATACGATTTTAACGTCGTATTTAGGACATTGCTCGTATGTTTTGTCGAGGAGCTCGTAGAAACACTCTTTGTTGGCAGGGTCTTTTTCTTCCGTGGGGGCATGAATACATATTAGGCTTATGTGAGCGAATTTAGCCTTGATCCGGATAGTCATAATACGCTCGCTTACGTGTCGGAAGCTTAAGACTTCTTGCCTAAGTCTGCCGCGTATGACAAATCCGCATCCGAATAAGCGTTGCCTGTTGCCTCTGTAGCAATCACCGTAGTAGATGTCACAGTTTTTCATCCTCTTTTTGCCCGGCCCATCCCATCGCACTTCCTGGATGGCGGTAATATATGCTTTATAGTAGTCTAAGGCCTCTGCTAGTTGTTCGGCTGCACGTGGTCTGTAAAGGGACAGAACATTCCACGTACAGATCCGAAGGTCGTTGTCCTTATTTCGTTTGCTGGGGTCGTCATTAGTTGAGTCATCCTTATCCGAGGCTTTTGGTTGTTTCGGAACCCTAGAGTTTTTACGTGGTAGGGAAGTTACCCCGACGGCACAACCCCAACCTGGAGGGCCTGTTCCTTAATTATTCCCCTAGGACGAGGGGCCGGGTATACGGTGCCAGTAGTCCACTATGGGAGTGTGAGCGCTGCCGTTGGCCTATTAAGGGCTCCTCCGCCACCATCTCTATTCTATTGTCCTGACCAACATTGGAAATTCCTTACCGACCTGTGATTCGAAAATACGTCGAAGCAGCTCGCGCAAGGTATTCACTAAGTTCAACCTAACTGGAACTATAGACGTCACCGTTGACTCCGTCTTGGGAATTCGTCTGCTGCCGCCTGGAACAGGAAGAAGTGCTCTAGTGAGAAAACACTTTCCTCCAAACGGGGTTGGTTACCCATTTCTTGGATTAAAGTACTAGTCACCCGGCTGTCACCGCGTGGAGGTTGAGAGTAGGAGTTGTGTTTTCATATGATCGCATGCACTACCGTTTGACCAGCCAGCTACAGTAAGCGGATCTGTAAAATGCGTTTGCACAGCAGTTGTTGATACATAATTCGTTTTTACTTACCATTATCCCACGATTTATAATTTGCCGAGCTATATACCGTGAGATGCGAAGATATTTGAAATCATTTTTCCATTAGCGACAAATAGCGCTTGTCCTAAGAGTCGACTAAGAGGAGAAATCAGATCTAGGTAATATAACACCAAAGTGAGCCCAGCGACACCTACCTTACCTTCAAAACTCTCCAACAAATGTGCATGCGAGTTCATGGTTTAACACGACTGAAGATTACCGGTGTCAAGGAAGAAAGATCAAACAATAATGAAACAGAAGCATGCACGTGTCAAAGACCATCGCAATAAAATTCCAAAAACTGTAACATTATGAGGCGAACAACACAGGTGGATCAGTAGAAATGCAGTGAAGTGGGGGCTTATGATCGCTTGTTTTGAGATCAGAACCTCGCCGAAATAGGAAGAAGAATATTTTTCCATTTTTCTGTTTTGTCATCGTGCGTCTACTTGTCACTAAATTTTTCAAATAAAAGTAATATTTTGCTTGGTTTGCTATGATTTATTTCCACGAGCTGTAAAAATCTTGTGAGAAAACACTTGTGGTTTACAAGTTAAGAAAAAACTTAGTGAAACAGTATATTGCAGCACTTGTTATTCACACAAGTTTTGTCTCACATTTTCTTGTACTGACAATAACAAATTTGTGAAACAGGTACTTGTGCTTTGTGAACCCAAAATCAGTATTACAAATTTGCAATCGCGAATTACAACTATAAATTTGTGGTTGTAATTTATAGTTGGTGAAATAGGTCCCAGATATTGACGACTTTTTGCTGTTGTTACAAAGATAGGATTCTGGAATATGTAGACGCTCCTCGATTGGGGAAGTAAAGGACTTCACCATTCCAAATTCCTTCAATTGGAAAAAGAATTCATGTGACATTTTAGGGGTTAGTGAAATAAGATGGTTTATTCCGGAGGACCATTCGGAAGTCCACGGGAATATGGAGTCAGACTGCTGCTGACACCAACAGCACGTAAAGGATAATTTCCTGGCAGCCTCATGGTGATAAGATTATGATGGCCAGATTCCGGACTAGAGAACGATGTGTCACCATTTTATAGGTACATTGTTACGTCCCAATGGATGGCAACTGTTATACCTAGTTTCCGTAAATGCTCCATGAGTTTGTAGTGCTCTGTTAGGTATCCTGTTAGGATTCGTAGGTTAATCTTGTTAACACAGATGCAGGCATCGAATCTTTTCCGGTTGTAACATTCCAGACATTTTCTTAGCTTGTCTCAGACCTGTAGTATTATTCCAGGTTTTTTCCCTGTCTTCTTTCTCCATTTGCCTGAATTTCTCGTGTATGGTATGCTCTCCTATTCCGCAGAATGGTTCATGTCCAATAAAGGGCTCTACAGCATTACGTGGGAAGGAGTCTGCTGCTTCAATACCTTTTGTCCCGACATGACCGGATATCCAGTAGAGTGTTACTTTCCTTTTTCTACCCAATTCTTTAAGTTTGTGTAGACATTTTCACACAAGTTTCGACTTACTGACATAGCAGACATGTGCTTTGATAGCTGCTTGACTGTCTGACAGTATTGCTATGTCGCAGTTACTGTATTTTCTTTCGAGATTGAGTTGGATGAATCTGTCTATAGCACATATTTTAGATTAAAAGATGCTGATAATCTTGCCCATGAGTTCCGAGTGCTTTAGAACTATGCCATACGAAGTGAGATAAATACGGCGTGCGATACGATACACGAGCTTGGTCATGTTGGCAGCGTTCATATTAATAAGTAAGTGATTGGCGTAAAAGTGAAAGCAACGATTGCTTTACATGAAGCCTAGTTACAGTTTGTTAGGAAATATACTCGTATATGCCTGGTCGACGTTACTGAAAAATAATGAGTTTGTGTTATTTGCATTCGTCCACAGTGTGCGAAGCAGCAAATTACACTAAACAGCTGAGACCAATCACAACTTTTCTCTGCTCAGTTAGAGAATCAGAGTGATGGTTAGTAGTGATCACAATCACAGTCTCATCTCTGAAGGTATTGTATTGTTGTGAATATATTCGTGCTAAATAAATTGGGCTAAGGTGTCATCTTGTGGCGAGAAATCTACGCTGTTCCTTAAAATAAATAAATAAATATTTGGCGCAACAGCTCTCTAAGTGCCTGGGCCTAGCTTCTCGCAACCACTCATGTTGTGTGTGTTATATTTGGAATGGAAGGGACCTACAGTTTAGTGCCGTATCCAAATAGCTTTTTCGAGACAACAATACTCTCGGATGTTTGTCAGACGCTCGCGAAGGGGGGGTACGGGCAAAAACTTTTTGGTGTTTCGAACTTGGAACCTCACGCGTAGTTATCCGACACACTAACCACTTACGCCACGGAGCCTACGCTGTTCCTTGGTGCCATTTTTAATTCAAATTGCAGTGTAACTTTCCATAGACGAAGCACAAAATACACGAAAAAATATTCCAGTTACAGGAAATTCGAGCTAGAGTGATAAAAATACACGAAAAAGTGAACGAAACACCAGTTGATTTCATAAAAAAATTCGATTTGAATAAAAATTTGACTTATAGAATTTTGAGTTAAGGAAGTTTCACTGTATATGTACTAATGGGAAGTTGCTGGAAAATTAATTAAACGGTTCTTCCTTGGCTCCCAAAAAAAACTTCGGCTATACAGCCCAGCATGAAAAAAACATTTATTACCAATAACATTGCTTTTTATCCTCTCAAAGCTCGATTGTCTGAAAACAAATAATCCTGTAACATAGTTAAGGAGCGATAACTTAAATAGAGTTTATACCAAAACAGATAAGCTTACTGCATAACTTCGTTGCATTCTTTTCAAAACTTACTAATCATTTAAAAATAAAATGACGATTTGTATCAGTTCCTGTGACGGATATAAGTACAATACTTACTAGGATATAAGTACAATATTTCTTGTATTGTCTTTAATTTATTAACTTTTATTATTATTTATTTACATATGTATACATATTTTCTTTTTTCTATTCCTTTTTAGTTTCGATAGATCAAGTGCATACATATACGTATACAATACATATATTATGGGTATGATCTTCATATTTATTTACTCACAACATAAACGGTACCTAGGCACTTATACATATTTAAGTATTTTGACGCAATTTGCGAGATTTTTCACTAATAATCCAACACACTTGAAAAGAGCCGACTGATTGTGGTGGGTATCCTTCGATTAAGGCCGCGATCCCTTTATATTCTCCTGTTGGTAGGCGTAATATAAAATACTTTGGATCGAGGACAGCATTTTTCACCTCAATATGGCCCTGTAAGCAGATACTATGTGGATTATAACCAATTGCGTTTGCTACATGCAAACATCATAATTACGTTTATTGGACAAGTAGAGTTCTCGAGGTTTGTAAATTTCATTACCAAACCAGACCCAATTCTTGCGAAAAAATCCCCTCCTTTGTAATTCAAGAAATCGCAGACATTTCTCGTTACATTTACTAGAAAAGGTAAATAACGAGTTTCACGGCGAAACACTTGGATATTAACCTGAGATTTTGGGATAATCATATAAATTGTTTGCATTAATGTCAAATAAAGTTCTTACCGAAATGTTCCTCAAAGGTTTTACTAAGTCAGCTACTGCGTTTACATAAGTTGTCTCCCAATTTACTGCCTTCAATTTACATGACACATTTACTATCCATTCGGGTTTAAAATTGCACTCTATCTTGGTTAGTTTAACAAAATGCTCAGGTAGTTCCTTAAAAAAGTTGAGAACTGATATTTTTTCTTAATTTTTTGGTATAAAACCGTCAAACCATATGTAGCCTCTGAGTGAATGCCAAAGGATATAAAAAAAATAAAATCAGGACCAATGACATTGTACTACTGTCCACATACTCGTAGAATAGTATAATAAGTACCTATGAGCAAGTATGATATTCTGAATTTTGAGTTATTTTCTCAAATTATTATCATTATTTAGTAATCTGTTTGCTATATAATTGATTTGCAATTATTGATTACAATCAATATGTAATTGCAGTTTTTAGGCTTAAATGGCATGAAAATAATCGTAGTTATGTGCGTATATATATTGTGTAGATTCTTAACTTATTTTCATTAATTCTATTATATACTGCTATACTTAACTTTGTGTTCCGCTAAAGTTTTTATTGCTAGGAAGCCACCTTTTTTTTTTTTTTTGGTTAGCATTGTAATGCTGAAAAACTCGGTCTTGAGATTTTGTTTAAGATTGATATTAGGGTTACAGATAGACTGTATTCTGCAATTATTTGTATGTCTGTCTGTACGGGTCTGTAGTCAAAGCGACTGGACAATCAGAAGCCCTATATACCGAATTGTAATTGGAACTTTTACTCTAGCCTCGAAATTGATGATGCTTTGCTTAGGGCCTGTTTTGAAATGAATTCTTGATTTTGTTCGAATTTCACATTTGTCCAATTTTTAGAAACAATTTTATTAATAGTATTTTTGTATAGATAGTAGGCGCCATGTCGTAAGTGGTCGGACCACTGCGTGTGAGGTTCCAAGTTCGAGGCTATGCCCTGGTACTTAAAGAGCTGGTGCCCCAAATATTTTTTTTTTTTTAGTGTAGGTAAACACCTTAATCACAAAATGGGCCAGCATATGACCTGAGTGAAAAGGATGATTCATCACAATTTCTCCGCTTTTTCTCAGTCATTTTGTGTCGAAACTAATATCTGTGCAACATATTGTCATATATGCTCCCATGTCTTCTTCTATACCCTGGTTTAGCAGACCGCGGGCAGTGCTGCCAGGCTTTTGTCATAAAAATTGCCATGCTAACGGCAAAATCGCATCATCACCTCCACGCGGTGCCCGCTGGATAGCTATCTGATAGTAAACTAACGATGAGCGTATGCTGAGTCTGATGATATATGTGCAGCTGAACACTCAGACCTGCGTAAGCACATCTGGGTGAACTTCAGCGCGCATATGTCTAACCGGACGAGGCATCTCTTGTTGACCTGATCGGCTGAAATATGTGTCTCAGAAGTCTAGCAAGAGGTCCTCAGAAGGAGGACGTGCGGCGGATGAATTCTCTCGATGGAATCAACAGTGACGTCTACAGACGAGCGGATACCTTACCGGAGCTACTTCAACATATTTGGAGCTGAGGTCTGTAAGGATTTTCAATACTACGTCAGGGTATTGAAAAAGAGATGGAAGCGGATGAACCCTTAATGGGCCAACGGCAGCGCTTATATCCCCGAAGTGGCTTACTGACATCGGTGTATCCGGCCTCTTGTCCTAGGGGTACAAAAAAAAAGGATCTGGCCCTCCAGGTTGGGGGTTGTGCCGTCGGGTTAACTTCCCTACCACGTAAAAAACCTTTGGTTACGAAGCAACCAACAGCCTCGGATACGGATGATCTTACTGTTGACGACCCATGCAACCGTAAAAAGGACAACGGTCTTCGTGTCTGCACGTAGAATGCTAGGTCCCTCTACAAACCACGTGCAGCCGAACAACTTGCGGAGGCCCTAGAGTGTCTCAAAGCAGACATAACCGCCATCCAAGAAGTGCGATGGGATGGGCCGGGCAAAAGGAGTATGAGAAACTGCGACATCTACTACGGCGATTGCTACAGACAAAAAGGACAGCGTCTATTCGGGTGCGGATTAGTCATTGGAGGCAGACTTAGGCAAGAAGTCTTGAGTTTCCGGCATGTGAACGAGCGCCTCATGACTATCCGTATCAAGGCTAAATTTGCCAACATAAGCCTAATATGCATTCACGCCCCTCATGAGGAGAAGGACGACGCGACAAAGGACGACTTCTACCAGCTCTTGGACAAGACGTATGAGCAATGCCCTAGCCACGACGTTAAAATTATCCTAGGCGACTTTAACGCAAAGCTAGGAAGAGAGGAAGTCTTTAGTAGCACTTCCGGCAACGGACTCAGGCTAATCGACTTTGCGGCGGGGCGAAACTTTGTTGTAGCTAGTACGCGGTTCCCACGTCTCGACATTCACAAAGGAACATGGCTCTCCTTTGATCGAAAAATCGTCAACCAAATCGATCACATTGCGATCGACGCAAGGCACTCTTCCAGTATTCTGGGCGTCCGGACTTTCCGAGGAGCCAACGTGGACTCGGATCACTACCTAATTGTAGCCAAGGTACGGATGCGGACATCCACAACGGAGCGAAATCAACGAAATGCTGTGAGGAAATTTGATGTCGAAAAGCTACAATCGCAAGTGACCGCCAGAACCTTTGCCGATCGTGTTTCTTCTAATCTCAATTTAAGTCCTATGCCGCCAGCAGCAAATGCGGAAGACCAGTGGCAGCGTTGCCAACAAGCCATAAGAGATGCCGCCTCTGATGTACTGGGTTTCTCTTGCCCACCACAACGAAACCCCTGGTTTGATGAGGAATGCCGGCAAGCACATGCAGCAAAACAAGAGGCGTACAAAGCGGCGCTGCATAGAAGGACTAGAGCTGCTTACGAGCTCTACGTGCGCAGTAGAAAAGAGGAACATCGACTTCTCAGAAAGAAGAAAAAAGAGCATGAGAAGCGCTCGATCGAGGAGATTGAGAGACTTTATTGCAGGAATAATGTTCGAAAATTTTACCAAAGGGTAAAAAGAACATGCCAGGGTTTCAAAGCCAGAACAGAAACCTGCAGGGATGAAAATGGCAACATAGTAGTTAGAATCGCAGTCGGTGCTGAGGATATGGAAGGAACACTTCTGCAGACTGTTAAACGGCGATGATGATCAATATTCCGCTGTCAGGCACAATGAGCCATTCAACAGTGACGATGGCAGTCAAAATTCCCGTCAACCCGATCAGAATGAAGTGAGGATAGCGATATCTAAACTCAAATCCAACAAAGCTGCTGGAGCCGACGGCCTTGCCGCTGAACTTTTCAAGGCAGGAGGAGATGAGTTGGTAAGGAGCATGCACCAGCTCATCTGTAAAATCTGGTCGGACGAAAGTATGCCCGATGAATGGAACCTCAGCATCGTTTGCCCGATCCTGAAGAAAGGAGACCCTCTGAACTGCGCCAACTGCAGATGTATAAGTCTCCTAAATATCACATATAAGATCCTGTCTGCCGTACTATGTGAACGCCTAAAACCGATCGTCAGCAACCTGATAGGTCCTTATCAGTGCGGTTTCAGGCCGGGAAAGTCCACCATTGACCAAATATTCACACTACGGCAGATCTTGGAAAAAACCCATGAATATAAAATCGATACGCACCACCTTCTCATCGATTTCAAAGTTGCCTATGATAGCATGTATATAGAGACGAGTTATACAGTGCCATGTCTAGTCTTGGCATCCCTGCCAAGCTCTTCCGTTTGTGCAGAATGACGATGGAGAACTCTCGCTGTTCCATCAAAGTCGGTAAGAACATCACCGAACCGTTCGATGTCAGGAAAAGTCTTAGACAAGGCGACGCGCTGTCATGCGATCTCTTTAACATAGTACTTGAGAGAATTGTACGAAACTCACAAGCCAACCCCGGAGGTACAATCTTCTTCAAGTCTGTACAACTACTCGCTTATGCCGATGACATTGACATAATTGGAAGAACTCAGCGGACAGTCAATGGGGCATTTACGAGTATTGAGAACGAGGCAGCAAAGATGGGTCTAGCGGTCAGAAAAGTTCTTCGAGCGATCTTTGGTCCCGTCTGCATAGACGGTGAGTGGAGGAGAAGGTACAATGCCGAGCTATACGGCCTGTACAAGGACATCGACTTAGCCAGAAGAGTTCACATACAGCGACTAAGATGGCTGGGTCATTTAGAGCATGGAGCCCAACCTTCCCGCTAAGAAAGTCTTCGAATCCAACCCGGACGGACGGCGCAGTAGAGGACGACCTCGCGGTAGGTGGCGCAAACAAGTGGAGGGGGACCTCAACCAACTTGGCGTGCGCAACTGGAGCCAGCTGGCTCTTAACCGTGCAGGCTGGAGAGGTTTGTTGGTTGAGGCCCAGGTCCACCCCGGACTGTAGCGCCATCTAAGTAAGTAAGTAAGTAACGGCAAAAAGTAAAATTTTCCTCGTGGAATTCATAAAAACAGATCGGAAAATGCATGAAACGAGAAACGGTTTTATCCTAATATATAAAAATAATGTGCCACTATGTTCGTACACTCTAATATCCGAATCCACTCAACCGATTTCAATGAAATTCTGTGAGTGTTTATGGTTGGTCCCAGCTTGAAAGATAGGATAGTTGTGGACACGATGAGTGGCGCTGTTGTCGAGATCTAAAATTTTTTTTAAATTTTTTCAAGGAAAAATTTTTATTTTTTATTTTTTTCGGATTTCTCATCCAAAAATACATATATAACTACCAATTTGAACTTCCCTAAGTCCCCACCCTTCAATAATTTTGATAGGGGAGAGCTTCCTACCATATGCGGCACATGTAATGTAGGTGAACGGTAGGATACGATATATTTTGTTGGAAAGTGCCCAACTCTAAGGGAAATTCGGCGTAGTGTATTCGGTACCGATTATCTATCGGACGAACAAGTTATCGATATACTTAATGAAGTGAATGTTCCTCAATTATTCGAATACTGCAAAATCGCCTTGGCCTATCGTGCGAGAATAATTCAAGGAAATTTTTGAAGAAAAAGCATGTATTGGTATATTGATGTATTTCGTTCTGGTCACTATTTTTATTTTTATTAAATGAGAATCTAAATATTAACTACTAAAATCTTTGTTGTCAAACGGCAAAGCCATGCTATCTTGATTTGTTTTTATAAGTTAATGATGAATCAAATGAAAAATAAAAATCAATCAAATTCAAATTCAAATTCAATTCAACATTTTTGAATGCGGTTTCAAGGATTTTTTGTAGGAAAAAGGGTTATAATTCATTTTGTTTAAGTTGCATTATCAAAGTTTTGTAAGCTTTCAAGAAATGGCGGTTTAAACAAATCTATTGACATCTGTATTACGCATCTAAAGAAAATACCACACTTATACACACTTATGTTTCATTTTCTGTGGTGAATTAAACGTTTCCCTGATGCTACAATTTCTCTGAAGTTTAAACATTGTTTAAACTAAAGAATCAACCTTTATTTCCTCATTTATAACATTTTTATCCATTATCAGTAAACAATTTTCAATTTAATAATTACACTTGAATATGAGATGAAAAAAAAAAAAATGCAGTAAGAAATGTATAGAACAGTGCCGATCGGATTTTTACTTTTTCCTATCTTATAAATGCATAAAATATCCGACATCAGCGCCAAAAGATAAAAGGCTGTTTTCGTTATGGTCGTTAAAATTCAGCCGCTACGTGTCAACACTAAGACAATCCCTCAATGCAAGCGTTGCCAAGAGTTTAATCACACACAGATGTACTGTCGGAAAGAGCGCTGCGTTAAGTGCACTGGAAAACACTCTTCAGAAAATTGCAGTTTTCGCAAAAATGAAAAAGCAACTTGCGTTAACTGCAAAGGAAGACACCCAGCAAATTATCGCGGTTCCGAGGCCACAAAGGAATTACAGATGCGACGGAGAAAATCTACAACGCCGTTTGTACGGGGAAAGAAATCAGTCGATCGGACTCCTAAGTCGGTAGAACGTGTTGCTAAGCAGACTGAGCGGGCTCGTAAGCCAGTTGTACAGGCTCCTGGGCCGACTGAAAGGACGCTCGAGTCAGCAGTGCAGACTCTTGAACCAGTCAAGCAGCCTTCTAGGCTGAACGAAAAATAACATCGGAAAAGCCAGCGAACCCTAGTTATCTAAATCTAAGTAGATATGGACTCTTTGCTTAAAATACTAACATGGAATGCAAAAGGACTCTTACAAAAATTTAAGGAATTAGAAATATTCCTAATGAGAGAAAATATCGACATATGTTTGATCTCCGAAAACCATCTAACAAGGGAATCGCAAATAAAGATAAGAGGCTACGCTAGTTATCACGCGGGGCGGTTCGTCCTTACGCATTAAAATTAACATCGAATATTCGGTCGATATAAGCATAGAGCTGGAAAAACTTCAGTTGTGTGTGCTAAGGGTTAAAAATAAACACCTGAGCTACAATATAGCATGTGTTTACTGTCCGCCGCGATGCTCGCTAGAAAAAGACGACTACTTTCGTGTCTTCAATACCCTCCGTTCAAATTTCCATATTGGTGGAGATTTCAACGCGAAGCACACCTTCTGGGGTTCAAGTTGTACATCTTTTAAAGGAAAAATTCTCTACGAAGTGGCAAATGAATTCGGTTGTTGTTTTTATTCGATAGGAAAACCGACCTATTGGCCAACTGACTCACAAAAAATTCCCGATCTTATCGCTTTTTCCGTCACAAAAGGTATTTACGAGAAGTTTATTACAGTCGAAGAATGTTTTGATCTCTCTTCCGACCACTCTCCGGTAATTTTATTACTTGGAGAAGCTTTGATCCAGAAAAAAGGATATCCAAGACTTACTAGCAATAGAACAAACTGGGAGGGCTTTAGACATGATTGCGAAACAAATATATCCTTAAATCTATTACTTAAGACACCTTGTGAACTAGACGACGAAGTTGATTGTTTCGTGGAAGCAATCCAAAGAGCGGCATGGAGAAACACTAGAAGCTATAAGATCAACCGCAACGAAAAGTATCCAAGAGAAATCATTGAACTGCTGAGGGAGAAAAAAAAAGCACGAAAGAAATAGCAAATCACTCGTGCACCGCAGCATAAAACGGTCCTTAACCGACTATGCAATCGCCTTAAAGATAGTATTCGGGAATTTAAAAGCAAAAAGACAGCGACCTACCTTAAAAATCTCTCCGGTGAAACAGAATTAAATTATTCGCTTTGGAAAGCGCTAAAAGGCATCCGAAAACCTCAAATGCAAGCGCCACCATTTCGGAAAAACGATGGAAACTGATCCAAGAGCGACAAAGAAAAGGCAGAACTTTTTACCTTGCACTTAGAAGAAAGTTTAAGCCATTCCGGGTTGCGACTTGATAACGCTGCCGGTAGTCAAGGAATTGCCGAATAAAGCTCTTATAAAACTGCTCTATTTGATCAACACTTCGTTCTGATTGCTCTACGTTCCAAGACAATGGAAAATCGCCGAGATCAGGCAAACCTCCGAATGAGAAGAAATCTTCTCGGCCTATTTCCCTATTGCCGGTTATCTCAAAAATATTCGAAAAACTACTTTCAAAACATCTACAACCCGTAATCGACGAAAGACGTATCATTCCTGACCATCAATTTGGATTTAAAATCAAACATTCTACAATCGACCAAGTCCACAAAATAACTGATGTGGTTGAGAAAGTTCTCGAACAAAAAAAGATTTGTTGTGGTGCATTTCTTGACGTCTCACAAGCTTTCGATAAGGTTTGGCACGAAGGCTTGGAGTATAAATTTCAACTACTACTGCCACGGCAACTCTTTCTAATTTTATGATCGTATTTCACCGACAGACTCTTTTGTGTTCAGCACGGAAATGATTACTCTGACTTCAAGGAGATTGTGGCTGGAGTCCCACAAGGAAGCGTCCTTGGCCCACTTCTATATGTATTCTACACGCATGATATCCCGCAGGAAAGAAACTGTGTCGTCGCCACTTTTCCGGACGATACGACGATATTGACAACGGGCGATACCATTGAAGCAGCCCCTGGAAAGCTTCAACATGCTATTAATAATGTCCACGCTTGGATGCATCTTGGCGTATTGTGCTGAACGAAAGCAAATCTACTCACGTCAACTTTACCTACAAGAAAGTGGACAGATTACCTGTATATCTAAACTCGGCTCAAATACCGTACGCGACCGAAGCAAAATATCTAGGAATGACTCTAGATGTTAAGCTTAAATGGAAATCACACGTAAAAAAGAAGCGCGAAGAGCTCGAAAACAAATACCGACAAATGTACTGGGGGCCAATCACGTAACTTTTCAGACGATCATCGTTTGAACGATAGCAACCCACGAATGGAAAAAATAGTTGCATATTATAGAGGTTAATAATTTCCCTACCACAGTTGGTTGCGCACTGTTGGCTGTATATCGCCTAAATGTATGCTTGAACTATAGCAAAAACCGCAATCGTCAAAAGTTTACATGCATTTAGGCGTTATACAGCCAACAGTGGGCAACCAACTGTGGTAGAGAAATGTTAACTCCTAGCGTCGTCGAAAAGATAACAAAATTTGCGCGTAAGCACAAAGATCGTGTTCACGGTCATTGTAGCCGTACCATCACTCAACTACTTGACGCGAACAATTCAATTCGTGGTCTGCAAAGGACAAAACCTTTGACCTCGCGTCATAGTATATGCCGGTCATGAAAAACGCAGGAACTTTTATTGGAATTTAACCTATCTAAACTGCTACAATTCTTCTTAATTACATACGAACCTCTTTTTCCAAAAATCACGAGTCTCGTAAGCGAAAATAAAACTGCTGGATAAGCGTCGGCTTAGTTGTAGTATTAATTTTGAAGAGAGGTGTTTTTTTAGTGAGTAAAAATCTCACACTACCATTAGCACGCCGCGTTCGTTTTAAGGACTTAAATGAGGTGAAAGTCAGCATAGTGGATAAAAGACACTTCCCAAACATTCTTTGAAGATGGGTTAAAGAAGCCTGTACACCGTTGGGAAAAATGTATTCAGTTGAATGGAAATTATATTGAAAAACTAAAATGTAATATCGAAAAAAATAAGTAAAATAAAGCTTTTATAAATGAATTCCTAGAACTTTGGAAACACCCCCCGTACATAGCACTATATACGAAATCTTTGATGCGTGCTCCAATGAAAATGACCCACCTTTGCGCTCAGTCATAAGCACTAGCCAAGTAAATCAGCTGATAAAAGCCACAGATTGGACCCCAATACTGGAACAAAACGACGTCGACACACTTTTAAATGCTCTAACTGATAAAATGGGAAAAGTTTACGAAAAGTCAACAACCGTCCGCAAAGCGAGAGCTCCCAGAAAAAATGGCGCATGGGTTACCGAGACATCATAAAGAGTTGTAAAGAAAGAGATATTCTGTACCGAAAATGGAGAAACAACCCAAATAATTTGGCATATGAAACGGAATACAAACTATTTCGTAATCAGATCAATAAACAAATATCAAGGAGTACCAATCTATACTATAAAGAAAAGTTTGAGCAAACAAAATGTAACAAAAGAAAAAAAAAAAAAACATGCTAGGACATAAAAAACCATCGCCGGATGCAGTGATTGTGAAAAACTTCTCACTAAGTACGAGCATAGTTGCACTACCAAATGCATTTGGTGACCTATTTTCGCGACAAGCAGCTTCTATCATCCATAAATGTAACAATCGCATCCAATCATGAAAGCACGTCAGTACGGAACTCTATTTACTTGGGAGAAGCAAACATGGTAGAGATAGTAAATTTACTAAATAGATTCTTCTTCTTCCTATTTTGGCGAGGTTATGATCCGAAAACAAAGGATCATAACCCTCTCACTTCAACGCATTTCTACTGATCCACCTGTGGGTTTCCCCTAACTAAATAGATAGTTCGTTTACTAAATAGATTGAATATTCAAAAAGCCCCAGGAACAGATTGTGTTCGAGCAATCGATTTAAAAGAACATACCGATATTTTTGCGCCAATCATCACCACGCTCATTAACTTAAGTCTTGAGACTTCAGCAGTACGAAAAAAGCTCATAGAGACACTTGTTAGAAAAATATACAAGTGAGGAAAGAAACGAGAAAAGCCTTTTTCAACATAAATGAGATGCAACCGCACGCGCTGATCGACATACTCAATGGACGCTATGGCTGGAAAATCTTTTCTTGTCCTGAAAACAGTAATTGCTTATATAATAGAAGACAAACTATTGATGAATACTTCTGATTTGTATCCTTGTAAATCTCTTACTGTTTGAATTTTCTTTAAATAACTCTTTTATTCTACGTAATTATATTAAATCTTCATTTCTCTATATTAATATTATTATTATTATTTTTTATACGTTTAAATTGAATATCTTTCTACAATTAAATTAATTATGAAATTTGAAATTTGAAAATGGCGCTGTCATGTCCTGAAACATATTTTATCACCAGCCTTTATAATACTTTTACTGTGTAATTTCTTTGTAAATCTAGAATTATGTTTAATAAAATCCAATCTAATCTCATCTGTATGGAATCCCCCGCTACATAACTCCGAAACATCTTTTTACGATATCTCCCATCGGGGGTCGCACAGTTTGAGAATAGGTAGTTGTATTTTATGGGGTGCAGTGCCAAGATGTTGAGTGCTTAGAACTGGGAGCAGTTCGAAACCTGAGGTGAGATCGGTTGGGGTGCTATAAACTCCTACATGTTGATTGGTTTCCAGGATGGGTGCTACATATGATAAGCCAAGATTGCCACCGCATACGATGTGGGACCTGCACGTACGAGATAACCTGTGACGAAGCTACGTACAACAGATCCACCACCATCGAGACATACCATAAGTTTAATCCAGTGGAACAGTGCACGCGCCTTAAACTCAATTGTGGTGACTAGTAACAAAACCCTCCCTCGCGCAGTCTGTACCCACGGCAAAAAAAAAATAACAAAATAATAACCAGTAACATCCCCTGCAGCATCCAACCATTCACCACCTCAACCAGGCAGCTGAGCACCTGATCGGAAGAGCAGTAGCCCTCAACCCCCCGCACTCTATTACCTAGTTTATCCATTGTATTGTCCGATAAAAGAAAAAAAAAAAAAAGAACTGAGTAGAATAACAAAAGTAAAATTTAATTGAATAAAAGAAAAAAAGTCCAATGGTGTAGTGAATAATTAAGAGTATATATTTATTGTTAACCTGTAGTTACTTATAGTTTAATTATGCCCAGGCCTAAAAGGTCCTAAAGTTCGTTTACATTCATTGCGTCGCGATATTTATATTTACCTTCCTTTAGGATTTCAATCTCCTGAGATGCTGTGCACATCATCCGGGCAACAACGAAAACGGGGTAGGTGATTGTGAATTGTTTATACTATGAATGGAATTTGAACGAGCGTACCTACTATTAGTGTATTTAATTGAATAGACAGCTTCTGTAGATATTGTAGTATCAAGTACATCGTCAGGTACTTTGTGCAACGACATCTATTGCCTACTAGTAGTAAATATTCCAACCTGATGTGCTTACGTTCCAACCTGGTGTGCTTACGTTCCACAATTGTTCCACACAATATCCCAATATTCCAGGATCCTCGATTCACCCGGAGAAACATCTAGCATGTTCTAGAACCCCTTACAATTTCCTATAAATACCCATACCACAACCACCGTGGACACAGTTGGTTATAAGTGCATACAGTGATTACAAGAGGGAGATTCGACCAGTGGTGAAAACAAGCGACGTATTGAAAGTAAATCTGTAGCGACAATTAAAATAAAGTGATTGAATACTGAGTTGAAATAAAGTTAGTGTTTGATAATAAATAAACGATTAAAATACACAAAAGACGGTTTTATTTAAACGAACCCCAGCAAGAATATTACAATATGATTTTTTTTTTTTTTATTTCCATCATTTTTCGTTTGTTTTTGATTTATAGGGGTGCGCCTGGAGGTATGCAACAGTTTCCATTTGTGAACGTATCCCGAATTTTGCTTCCCACCGGCCTGCTGCCACATTTACTAGCATTCGTTTTTTTTAATGTACATATTGTAGCATTGACTACAGGATGGTTTGTGTACCAAAAACTAAAACACTGTATCTCAAACTGTGCAACGACATCTATTGCCTACTAGTAGTAAATATTCCAACCTGATGTGCTTACGTTCCAACCTGGTGTGCTTACGTTCCACAATTGTTCCACACAATATCCCAATATTCCAGGATCCTCGATTCACCCGGAGAAACATCTAGCATGTTCTAGAACCCCTTACAATTTCCTATAAATACCCATACCACAACCACCGTGGACACAGTTGGTTATAAGTGCATACAGTGATTACAAGAGGGAGATTCGACCAGTGGTGAAAACAAGCGACGTATTGAAAGTAAATCTGTAGCGACAATTAAAATAAAGTGATTGAATACTGAGTTGAAATAAAGTTAGTGTTTGATAATAAATAAACGATTAAAATACACAAAAGACGGTTTTATTTAAACGAACCCCAGCAAGAATATTACATTGGTGTTAAAGTGGAATAAAACAAATTTTGTGTATTGCTTATTGTGTAAGTGAAAAGAAAATGGTTCGGAAATTGCTAGAAGATTTGTCATTGGTGCAACTAAAGGAAGCACTGAGCCAGCGGGATCAGACTACGGCTGGTACGAAGAGAGAATTGATCATCAAGTTGCGGAAAATAATGACGGACGAGGGTACAGATCCTGAAACAGCTTTGTTTGACGTCGAAGAAGAACAAGTAAGTACGACGAGTGACATGTCGGCTTTAATGAAATTGTTATCTGAAAAATTCGAGAAGATAGATAATTCTTTCGATGAGCAAAAGAATTCTCAAAATGAAAAATTCGAGAAGCTAGAAAATTCCTTGACTGAACAAAAGAATTCTCTAGACGCTAAGCTAGATGTGCAAAACAAGAAGTTCGAGATGCTAGAAAATTCTTTGGCTGAGCAGAAGAATTCTCTAGATGCTAAGCTCGACGAACAAAAGAACTCTCTGGAACATCAGCTATTCGATCAAAGGAGTGTTCTCGAAAGCAAATTCGATGAACAAAATAAAAGTTTGGAAACAAGATTTGGAACAATTGATGAGAAGTTTGAAAACGTAGAGGCAAAAATTGAGACATTTGAAACAGCCATTGAAGGAAGATTCGAGAGTGTTGAAACGAAGTTCGAGGCTGTTGAAGGAAGATTCGAGAATTTGGCAAAGGAACTCGAATGCGTGAAGAAACAGAAAGTTCGGGAGTATTCAACCGACTGCCCGAGAAGGAAAGAGATGCAGCCTCCCGTCTTCGATGGACAGACATCATGGCCAATATATAAGAGGCAGTTCGAAGCTGCGGCAATGACGAACAACTAGGACGATGAAGAGAGGTCCATTGCCCTCACGCTTGCGCTTAGAGGATCAGCTGCAGAGTTACTACAAACTATTCCCGAGGACAAACAACGCAACTACGACAGTCTGGTGAAAGCCATTGAGATGCGATTTGGGGACGACCACATGCAGCAAGTATATAGGGTCCAGTTGCGCAGAAGGTCCCAGATGAAGGGTGAGACACTCCAGCAGTTACAAGCAGACATCGAGCGGCTGGCACATTTGTCCTATCCAAACGCCGGTGAGGAGATCATTAACGAGATGGCAACCGAAGCGTTCACCCATGCCATAGCTGATGCGAAACTACAAATGGCGGTAAGAATGGCTGGAAAGAAAACGCTCGCCGAAGCTTTGGCGTTTGCTCTGACAATGGAGGCCGCAGACCAGGCCTGTCAGGGAATCCACCGTGTGAGGGAAGTAGCCGCCATCGAATGCTCTTGCCAGAGGATGGACGTCGAAGACCGAAACAACGCTCGTGGAGGACAAATTCGTTGCTGGAACTGCAACAAGATAGGACACCTACAACGGCAATGCAGAAATCCACCCAGACGCGGAAACTGTCCACATTGTGCGAATAGGCGACGCAACGAAGAACCATCCCACAGGGACAACATCCATCCTGTTGGCCAGGCTTCTCGAAACCAGGAGTCGGGAAACGCCTAAGAGTCAGCTTCGCGGGGCAGAAGTTGGCTAATGGAATCGACGCCCCCAAGACCACCATTCAGGTCTCCCAAACCAAACGATGCAACAAGAGTCTAACAGTGGAAGCATTCATCGGCAAAAACAAGTGCGTGGCTACTATCGATACCGGCGCCACGGCTTCCATTGTAAGAAGAGATCTCGTCCAGAAGTCGTGGCTGCACAACACCAGCTGCTACTGTCTTAGAACTGCGACAGGGGAATCGGCGAAGGTATACGGAGAAGTTCGCCTCACGTTACAACTAGCATGCGTTCCTGGTGGCCGACATATGTGATGAATGCATCATCGGAGTGGACTTTATGAAAGAACACGACGTAATCATCGACATCGGGATGCAAGTTCTGCGGTACAGGAACGTAGAGATTCCAATGGTGTACGGGAACGAGAATGCAGCACATTTAAGGACAATACTCAGCAAGGACGAAGTCTTACCACCATCTTCCGAGACTATCATTTGGACAAAACTAGAGGGTGATCCTGGGAGCCACCGATTCTATCTATTGGAGCCGGATTCAGGAAGGATATCCCCAAACTACATCGTGGGAAAAGTTTTAGTGGAGCCAAAGAATAGCCTGGTCCCAGTAAGGCTCATGAACTTAAAGAGCCACAGCGCCTAATGGAACATGTCCTGCGTGGATTGACCTGGAAAACTTGCTTAGTGTATCTGGACGATGTGATCGTGATAGGAAAAACATTCGAGGAACATCGCGACAACCTGAAGAATGTGCTAGAACGGCTTCGAAGCGCTCACCTGAAGCTGAACCCAAAGAAATGTGACCTCTTCAGATCCGAAGTCAAGTACCTGGGCCACGTTATCTCATCAGAAGGAGTGCGAACAGATCCAGACAAGGTGGAAGCTGTGAAAAACTGGCCGGTTCCAAAAGACAAGCACCAACTCAGGAGCTTTTTGGGTCTCGCCACGTACTACCGACGATTCGTGAAGGACTTTGCCGGAACCGCGAAGAGCCTGCACCAACTGACAGAAAAAGGAAGGCAATTCAAGTGGTCAGGTGAGTGCGACAAAAGCTTCAAGAACCTTAAGCAACAACTATGCGAAGCACCAACACTAGCATATCCCATTCCCGGAGAAATGTTCATCGTGGATGCAGATGCAAGTAACGTTGGTGTCGGAGCGGTTCTTTCGCAGGTACATAACGGCCAAGAGAAGGTAGTCGCATACTTCAGCAAAGTGCTCTCCAAGCCCGAAAGGAACTACTGCGTGACCAGGCGAGAACTTCTGGCGCTGCTTCTGGCGACAAAACACTTCCATAAATACCTCTACGGCCAAAAGTTCCTTTTGCGCACAGACCACGCGGCTCTAAAATGGCTGCTGCAGTTCAAGAATCCGGAGGGCCAGGTCGCAAGATGGATTGAACGGCTGCAGATGTACGATTATGAAATACAGCATCGTAAAGGGAAACTTCATTCTAATGCGGATGCCTTATCCCGGCGACCATGTAAGAGCGACTGCAAGCATTGTGTGCGGCAGGAAGAGAAGAACCTTCTTTCCATCCAAAGGGTAAGAGCTGAGCCCATCGCCGGCTGGAGTGCAGAGGAAATCCGCAACGCTCAAAAAGAAGACCCAGACATCGAGCCGATATTAGCGTGGAAAGAGTTTATGGAAAAGCCAAATGGACAAGATATCTCGGACAGGAGCCCTACTCTCAAGGCATACTGGGCTCAGTGGGACTCACTTCAAGTGCAAGATGGTGTGCTGAAAAGGAAATGGGAGAGGCCGGATGGGAAAGATTTCATAATGCAGCTTGTCTTGCCGCGATCAAAAGTTCACGAGGTGCTGCGGGAGATGCATGATGGAGCATCCGGAGGTCATTTGGGTGCAAACAAGACGCTGGAGAAAGTGCGAGAACGTTTCTATTGGCTCAGCGCAAGGGACGACGAAGAAAGTTGGTGCCGAAATGCGTCGTGTGTGCCGCCAGCAAGGGACCCAGAACGAAAACGATGCACCAGTACAACGTAGGCGCACCCTTTGAACGGATTGCCGCTGACATCGCTGGTCCATTTCCAGAAACCGACAAAGGTAACCGTTATATCCTAGTCGTCATGGACTACTTCAGCAAATGGCCGGAAGCGTTCGCCATCCCTAACCAGGAAGCGAAGACCATCGTGGAACAGATCGTCAACAACTGGGTGAGCAGATTTGGCGTGCCCATGGAACTGCATTCCGACCAGGGACGAAACTTTGAATCGAAGATATTCCAAGAGGTTTGTCAACAACTAGGAATCAAAAAGACGAGGACGACCCCACTTCATCCACAATCCGACGGGATGGTAGAGCGCTTCAACAGAACCTTAAACGAACATCTCTCCAAGGTCGTAGAAGACCACCAGCGCGATTGGGATCGACAAATTCCTCTATTCTTGATGGCCTACCGAAATGCTGTGCACAGTACGACTGGACATACTCCATCCGAAGTCTTGTTTGGTCGAGCAGTTCGGCTACCCAGTGAGGTGAAGTTTGGATCCCCTAACGATGAGGCCAAATGTGAAGAGGACTATGTGGCAGACCTCAGGGAAAGGATCCGAGACATACATCAGAGGACCAGGACGAGGATAAGGATAGCGAGTGACCGCATGAAAACCAGGTACGACACAAAGGCAACAACGTCCAGCTTCCACGAGGGAGACCTAGTATGGTTGTACAACCCACACCGGCAAAAGGGGAGGTCACCTAAGCTGCAGCAAGACTGGGAGGGCCCTTATAAAGTGGTCACACGCATCAATGACGTTGTCTTCCGGATCCAGCGTGGAGTAAGAGGCAAGATGAAAATTGTCCACCTGGATCGTCTTCATCGTTACCATGGCAGTAATCCAGATGATCTTGTTCGGGACGAACAAGTTTAAGAGGGGGGCAGTGTAGTATCAAGTACATCGTCAGGTACTTTGTGCAACGACATCTATTGCCTACTAGTAGTAAATATTCCAACCTGATGTGCTTACGTTCCAACCTGGTGTGCTTACGTTCCACAATTGTTCCACACAATATCCCAATATTCCAGGATCCTCGATTCACCCGGAGAAACATCTAGCATGTTCTAGAACCCCTTACAATTTCCTATAAATACCCATACCACAACCACCGTGGACACAGTTGGTTATAAGTGCATACAGTGATTACAAGAGGGAGATTCGACCAGTGGTGAAAACAAGCGACGTATTGAAAGTAAATCTGTAGCGACAATTAAAATAAAGTGATTGAATACTGAGTTGAAATAAAGTTAGTGTTTGATAATAAATAAACGATTAAAATACACAAAAGACGGTTTTATTTAAACGAACCCCAGCAAGAATATTACAATATGATTTTTTTTTTTTTTATTTCCATCATTTTTCGTTTGTTTTTGATTTATAGGGGTGCGCCTGGAGGTATGCAACAGTTTCCATTTGTGAACGTATCCCGAATTTTGCTTCCCACCGGCCTGCTGCCACATTTACTAGCATTCGTTTTTTTTAATGTACATATTGTAGCATTGACTACAGGATGGTTTGTGTACCAAAAACTAAAACACTGTATCTCAAACTGTGCAACGACATCTATTGCCTACTAGTAGTAAATATTCCAACCTGATGTGCTTACGTTCCAACCTGGTGTGCTTACGTTCCACAATTGTTCCACACAATATCCCAATATTCCAGGATCCTCGATTCACCCGGAGAAACATCTAGCATGTTCTAGAACCCCTTACAATTTCCTATAAATACCCATACCACAACCACCGTGGACACAGTTGGTTATAAGTGCATACAGTGATTACAAGAGGGAGATTCGACCAGTGGTGAAAACAAGCGACGTATTGAAAGTAAATCTGTAGCGACAATTAAAATAAAGTGATTGAATACTGAGTTGAAATAAAGTTAGTGTTTGATAATAAATAAACGATTAAAATACACAAAAGACGGTTTTATTTAAACGAACCCCAGCAAGAATATTACATTGGTGTTAAAGTGGAATAAAACAAATTTTGTGTATTGCTTATTGTGTAAGTGAAAAGAAAATGGTTCGGAAATTGCTAGAAGATTTGTCATTGGTGCAACTAAAGGAAGCACTGAGCCAGCGGGATCAGACTACGGCTGGTACGAAGAGAGAATTGATCATCAAGTTGCGGAAAATAATGACGGACGAGGGTACAGATCCTGAAACAGCTTTGTTTGACGTCGAAGAAGAACAAGTAAGTACGACGAGTGACATGTCGGCTTTAATGAAATTGTTATCTGAAAAATTCGAGAAGATAGATAATTCTTTCGATGAGCAAAAGAATTCTCAAAATGAAAAATTCGAGAAGCTAGAAAATTCCTTGACTGAACAAAAGAATTCTCTAGACGCTAAGCTAGATGTGCAAAACAAGAAGTTCGAGATGCTAGAAAATTCTTTGGCTGAGCAGAAGAATTCTCTAGATGCTAAGCTCGACGAACAAAAGAACTCTCTGGAACATCAGCTATTCGATCAAAGGAGTGTTCTCGAAAGCAAATTCGATGAACAAAATAAAAGTTTGGAAACAAGATTTGGAACAATTGATGAGAAGTTTGAAAACGTAGAGGCAAAAATTGAGACATTTGAAACAGCCATTGAAGGAAGATTCGAGAGTGTTGAAACGAAGTTCGAGGCTGTTGAAGGAAGATTCGAGAATTTGGCAAAGGAACTCGAATGCGTGAAGAAACAGAAAGTTCGGGAGTATTCAACCGACTGCCCGAGAAGGAAAGAGATGCAGCCTCCCGTCTTCGATGGACAGACATCATGGCCAATATATAAGAGGCAGTTCGAAGCTGCGGCAATGACGAACAACTAGGACGATGAAGAGAGGTCCATTGCCCTCACGCTTGCGCTTAGAGGATCAGCTGCAGAGTTACTACAAACTATTCCCGAGGACAAACAACGCAACTACGACAGTCTGGTGAAAGCCATTGAGATGCGATTTGGGGACGACCACATGCAGCAAGTATATAGGGTCCAGTTGCGCAGAAGGTCCCAGATGAAGGGTGAGACACTCCAGCAGTTACAAGCAGACATCGAGCGGCTGGCACATTTGTCCTATCCAAACGCCGGTGAGGAGATCATTAACGAGATGGCAACCGAAGCGTTCACCCATGCCATAGCTGATGCGAAACTACAAATGGCGGTAAGAATGGCTGGAAAGAAAACGCTCGCCGAAGCTTTGGCGTTTGCTCTGACAATGGAGGCCGCAGACCAGGCCTGTCAGGGAATCCACCGTGTGAGGGAAGTAGCCGCCATCGAATGCTCTTGCCAGAGGATGGACGTCGAAGACCGAAACAACGCTCGTGGAGGACAAATTCGTTGCTGGAACTGCAACAAGATAGGACACCTACAACGGCAATGCAGAAATCCACCCAGACGCGGAAACTGTCCACATTGTGCGAATAGGCGACGCAACGAAGAACCATCCCACAGGGACAACATCCATCCTGTTGGCCAGGCTTCTCGAAACCAGGAGTCGGGAAACGCCTAAGAGTCAGCTTCGCGGGGCAGAAGTTGGCTAATGGAATCGACGCCCCCAAGACCACCATTCAGGTCTCCCAAACCAAACGATGCAACAAGAGTCTAACAGTGGAAGCATTCATCGGCAAAAACAAGTGCGTGGCTACTATCGATACCGGCGCCACGGCTTCCATTGTAAGAAGAGATCTCGTCCAGAAGTCGTGGCTGCACAACACCAGCTGCTACTGTCTTAGAACTGCGACAGGGGAATCGGCGAAGGTATACGGAGAAGTTCGCCTCACGTTACAACTAGCATGCGTTCCTGGTGGCCGACATATGTGATGAATGCATCATCGGAGTGGACTTTATGAAAGAACACGACGTAATCATCGACATCGGGATGCAAGTTCTGCGGTACAGGAACGTAGAGATTCCAATGGTGTACGGGAACGAGAATGCAGCACATTTAAGGACAATACTCAGCAAGGACGAAGTCTTACCACCATCTTCCGAGACTATCATTTGGACAAAACTAGAGGGTGATCCTGGGAGCCACCGATTCTATCTATTGGAGCCGGATTCAGGAAGGATATCCCCAAACTACATCGTGGGAAAAGTTTTAGTGGAGCCAAAGAATAGCCTGGTCCCAGTAAGGCTCATGAACTTAAAGAGCCACAGCGCCTAATGGAACATGTCCTGCGTGGATTGACCTGGAAAACTTGCTTAGTGTATCTGGACGATGTGATCGTGATAGGAAAAACATTCGAGGAACATCGCGACAACCTGAAGAATGTGCTAGAACGGCTTCGAAGCGCTCACCTGAAGCTGAACCCAAAGAAATGTGACCTCTTCAGATCCGAAGTCAAGTACCTGGGCCACGTTATCTCATCAGAAGGAGTGCGAACAGATCCAGACAAGGTGGAAGCTGTGAAAAACTGGCCGGTTCCAAAAGACAAGCACCAACTCAGGAGCTTTTTGGGTCTCGCCACGTACTACCGACGATTCGTGAAGGACTTTGCCGGAACCGCGAAGAGCCTGCACCAACTGACAGAAAAAGGAAGGCAATTCAAGTGGTCAGGTGAGTGCGACAAAAGCTTCAAGAACCTTAAGCAACAACTATGCGAAGCACCAACACTAGCATATCCCATTCCCGGAGAAATGTTCATCGTGGATGCAGATGCAAGTAACGTTGGTGTCGGAGCGGTTCTTTCGCAGGTACATAACGGCCAAGAGAAGGTAGTCGCATACTTCAGCAAAGTGCTCTCCAAGCCCGAAAGGAACTACTGCGTGACCAGGCGAGAACTTCTGGCGCTGCTTCTGGCGACAAAACACTTCCATAAATACCTCTACGGCCAAAAGTTCCTTTTGCGCACAGACCACGCGGCTCTAAAATGGCTGCTGCAGTTCAAGAATCCGGAGGGCCAGGTCGCAAGATGGATTGAACGGCTGCAGATGTACGATTATGAAATACAGCATCGTAAAGGGAAACTTCATTCTAATGCGGATGCCTTATCCCGGCGACCATGTAAGAGCGACTGCAAGCATTGTGTGCGGCAGGAAGAGAAGAACCTTCTTTCCATCCAAAGGGTAAGAGCTGAGCCCATCGCCGGCTGGAGTGCAGAGGAAATCCGCAACGCTCAAAAAGAAGACCCAGACATCGAGCCGATATTAGCGTGGAAAGAGTTTATGGAAAAGCCAAATGGACAAGATATCTCGGACAGGAGCCCTACTCTCAAGGCATACTGGGCTCAGTGGGACTCACTTCAAGTGCAAGATGGTGTGCTGAAAAGGAAATGGGAGAGGCCGGATGGGAAAGATTTCATAATGCAGCTTGTCTTGCCGCGATCAAAAGTTCACGAGGTGCTGCGGGAGATGCATGATGGAGCATCCGGAGGTCATTTGGGTGCAAACAAGACGCTGGAGAAAGTGCGAGAACGTTTCTATTGGCTCAGCGCAAGGGACGACGAAGAAAGTTGGTGCCGAAATGCGTCGTGTGTGCCGCCAGCAAGGGACCCAGAACGAAAACGATGCACCAGTACAACGTAGGCGCACCCTTTGAACGGATTGCCGCTGACATCGCTGGTCCATTTCCAGAAACCGACAAAGGTAACCGTTATATCCTAGTCGTCATGGACTACTTCAGCAAATGGCCGGAAGCGTTCGCCATCCCTAACCAGGAAGCGAAGACCATCGTGGAACAGATCGTCAACAACTGGGTGAGCAGATTTGGCGTGCCCATGGAACTGCATTCCGACCAGGGACGAAACTTTGAATCGAAGATATTCCAAGAGGTTTGTCAACAACTAGGAATCAAAAAGACGAGGACGACCCCACTTCATCCACAATCCGACGGGATGGTAGAGCGCTTCAACAGAACCTTAAACGAACATCTCTCCAAGGTCGTAGAAGACCACCAGCGCGATTGGGATCGACAAATTCCTCTATTCTTGATGGCCTACCGAAATGCTGTGCACAGTACGACTGGACATACTCCATCCGAAGTCTTGTTTGGTCGAGCAGTTCGGCTACCCAGTGAGGTGAAGTTTGGATCCCCTAACGATGAGGCCAAATGTGAAGAGGACTATGTGGCAGACCTCAGGGAAAGGATCCGAGACATACATCAGAGGACCAGGACGAGGATAAGGATAGCGAGTGACCGCATGAAAACCAGGTACGACACAAAGGCAACAACGTCCAGCTTCCACGAGGGAGACCTAGTATGGTTGTACAACCCACACCGGCAAAAGGGGAGGTCACCTAAGCTGCAGCAAGACTGGGAGGGCCCTTATAAAGTGGTCACACGCATCAATGACGTTGTCTTCCGGATCCAGCGTGGAGTAAGAGGCAAGATGAAAATTGTCCACCTGGATCGTCTTCATCGTTACCATGGCAGTAATCCAGATGATCTTGTTCGGGACGAACAAGTTTAAGAGGGGGGCAGTGTAGTATCAAGTACATCGTCAGGTACTTTGTGCAACGACATCTATTGCCTACTAGTAGTAAATATTCCAACCTGATGTGCTTACGTTCCAACCTGGTGTGCTTACGTTCCACAATTGTTCCACACAATATCCCAATATTCCAGGATCCTCGATTCACCCGGAGAAACATCTAGCATGTTCTAGAACCCCTTACAATTTCCTATAAATACCCATACCACAACCACCGTGGACACAGTTGGTTATAAGTGCATACAGTGATTACAAGAGGGAGATTCGACCAGTGGTGAAAACAAGCGACGTATTGAAAGTAAATCTGTAGCGACAATTAAAATAAAGTGATTGAATACTGAGTTGAAATAAAGTTAGTGTTTGATAATAAATAAACGATTAAAATACACAAAAGACGGTTTTATTTAAACGAACCCCAGCAAGAATATTACAATATGATTTTTTTTTTTTTTATTTCCATCATTTTTCGTTTGTTTTTGATTTATAGGGGTGCGCCTGGAGGTATGCAACAGTTTCCATTTGTGAACGTATCCCGAATTTTGCTTCCCACCGGCCTGCTGCCACATTTACTAGCATTCGTTTTTTTTAATGTACATATTGTAGCATTGACTACAGGATGGTTTGTGTACCAAAAACTAAAACACTGTATCTCAAACTGTGCAACGACATCTATTGCCTACTAGTAGTAAATATTCCAACCTGATGTGCTTACGTTCCAACCTGGTGTGCTTACGTTCCACAATTGTTCCACACAATATCCCAATATTCCATGATCCTCAATTCACCCGGAGAAACATCTAGCATGTTCTAGAACCCCTTGCAATTTCCCATAAATACCCGTACCACAACCAACGTCGACACAGTTGTAATAGGGTGAATACAGCGATTACAAGAGATATTCGACTAGTGGTGAAAACAAGCGACATTGTGAAAGTAAATCTGTAGCGACAATTTAATTTGAAATAAATAAGAATAAAGTGATTGAATGTTGTGTTAAAGTAAAGTTGGTGTTTGATAAATAAATAAACGATTAAAATACACAAAAGACAGTTTTATTTAACCGAACCCTAGCAAGAATATTACATTGGTGTCAGAAAAGTGGAATAAAACAAATTTTGTGTATTGTTTTTTTTTTTGTGTAAGTGAAAAATAAAAATGGTTCGGAAATTGCTAGAAGATTTGTCATTAGTACAACTAAAGGAAGTACTGAGCCAGCGGGAGCAACCTACGACTGGTACGAAAAGAGAATTGATTATTAAGTTGCGGAAAATAATGAAGGACGAGGGTACAGATCCTGAAACAGCTTTGTTTGACGTCGAAGAAGAACAAGTTAGTACGACGAATGGTATGTCGGCCTTAATGAAACTGCTTTCCGAAAAGTTCGAGAAGATGGAAAATGACCAAAATGAAAAATTCGAGAAGCTGGATAATTCTTTGGTTAAACAATTTGAGAATTCTCTAGATGCCAAGCTCGATAAACAAAAGAATTCTCTAGAGCAACAGCTACTCGATCAAAGGAGTGTTCTCGAAAGCAAATTTGATGAACAAAATAGAAGTTTGGAAACAAGATTCGGGACAATCGACGAGAAAATTGGAAATGTAGAGACCAAAATTGAAACATTTGAAACAAAATTCGAGAATGTTCAAACAAAAATCGAGATTGTTGAAGGAAGATTCGAGAATTTGGCAAAGGAACTCGAATACGTGAAGAAACAGAAAGTTCGGGAGTATTCAACTGACTGCCCGAGAAGGAAAGAGATGCAGCCTCCCGTCCTCGACGGACAGACATCATGGGCGATATGTAAGAGACAGTTCAAAGCTGCGGCAATGACGAACAACTGGGACGACGAAGAGAAGTCCATTGCCCTCACGCTTGCGCTTAGAGGATCAGCTGCAGAGCTACTACAAACTATTCCCGAGGACAAACAACGCAACTACGACAGTCTGGTGAAAGCCATTGAGATGCGATTTGGGGACGACCACATGCAGCAAGTATATAGGGTCCAGTTGCGCAGAAGGTCCCAGATAAAGGGTGAGACGCTCCAGCAGTTACAAGCGGACATCGAGCGGCTGGCACATTTGTCCTATCCAAACGCCGGTGAGGAGATCATTAACGAGATGGCAACAGAAGCATTTACCCATGCCATAGCTGATGCAAAATTGCAAATGGCTGTAAGAATGGCTGGAAAGAAAACCCTCGCCGAAGCTTTGGCGTTTGCTCTGACAATGGAGGCCGCAGACCAGGCCTGTCAGGGAATCCACCGTGTGAGGGAAGTAGCCGCCATCGAATGCTCTTGCCAGAGGATGGACGTCGAAGACCGAAACAACGCTCGCGGAGGACAAATTCGTTGCTAGAACTGCAACAAAATAGGACACTTACAACGGCAATGCAGAAATCCACCCAGACGTGGAAACTGTCCACATTGTGCGAACAGGCGACGCAACGAAGAACCATCCCACAGGGACAACATCCATCCTGTTGGCCAGGCTCCTCGAAACCAGGAGTCGGGAAACGCCTAAGAGCCAGCTTTGCGGGGCAAAAGTTGGCTATTGGAATCGACGCCCCCAAGACCACCATTCAGGTCTCCCAAACGAAACGATGCAACAAGAGTCTAACAGTGGAAGCATTCATCGGCAAAAACAAGTGCGTGGCTACTATCGATACCGGCGCCACGGCTTCCATTGTAAGAAGAGATCTTGTCCGGAAGTCTTGGCTGCACAACACCAGCTGCTACTGTCTTAGAACTGCGACAGGGGAATCGGCGAAAGTATACGGAGAAGTTCGCCTCACGTTACAACTAGCAGGGTTGGCCTTTTCTCATGCGTTCCTGGTGGCCGACATATGTGATGAATGCATCATCGGAGTGGACTTTATGAAAGAACATGACGTAATCATCGACATCGGGATGCGAACGTACAGGAACGTAGAGATTCCAATGGTGTACGGGAACGAGAATGCAGCACATTTAAGGACAATACTCAGCAAGGACGAAGTCTTACCACCATCTTCCGAGACTATCATTTGGACAAAACTAGAGGGTGATCCTGGAAGCCACCGATTCTACCTATTGGAGCCAGATTTAGGAAGGAATTCCCCAAACTACATCGTGGGAAAAGTTTTAGTGGAGCCAAAGAACAGCCTGGTCCCAGTAAGGCTCATGAACTTAAAGAGCCATAGCGTCAAACTAAAACAAGGGGAGGTTATTGGTAAATGTGCGCCGATATGTTCAATTTCAACAATAACCGAAAAGGAATCTGCGAGGCCCGTTTCATCAACCAGGTTGGCCGAAGTAAGGGACATGATCCTCAAGCACTGCGAACTGGATCAGGATCAGCAAGCCATGGCAGAAAAGCTAATCCGTGAGTACGCTGATATATTTGCCTCACAGGATGGAGAGTATGGCCGAACACATCTGGTGCATCATCGCATAGACACTGGGGATGCCAGACCAATTCGCCAGCCTGCTAGACGACTACCACTGGCAAAGCAGACGGAGGTTGCGGATATGGTGTCAACGATGGAGAAGGAAGGGCTCATCGAAAGTTCTAAGAGTCCGTGGGCCTCACCTGTTGTACTGGTTAAGAAGAAAGACGGCAGCACACGATTCTGCGTGGACTATCGCAGACTTAATGATGTCACGAAAAAGTATAGCTACCCTCTGCCACGGATCGATGACACATTGGACACACTCTCAGGAGCTCGATGGTTTTCCACCCTTGACTTAAAGAGCGGTTACTGGCAGGTACAGATCGATCCAAAGGACCGAGAGAAAACTGCGTTCACTGCAGGAAATGGGCTGTGGCAGTTTACAGTAATGCCATTTGGATTGTGCAACGCTCCGGCAACTTTTGAGCGCCTAATGGAACACGTCCTACGTGGATTGACCTGGAAAACTTGCTTGGTGTATCTGGACGATGTGATCGTGATAGGAAAAACATTCGAGGAACATCGCGACAACCTAAAGAATGTGCTAGAACGGCTACGAAGCGCTCACCTGAAGCTGAACCCAAAGAAATGTCACCTCTTCAGATCCGAAGTCAAGTACCTGGGCCACGTTATCTCGTCAGAAGGACTGCGAACCGATCCAGACAAGGTGGAAGCTGTGAAAAACTGGCCAGTTCCAAAAGACAAACACGAACTCAGGAGCTTTTTGGGCCTCGCCACGTACTACCGACGATTCGTAAAGGACTTTGCCGGAATCGCGAAGAGCTTGCACCAGCTGACGGAAAAAGGAAGGCAATTCAAGTGGTCAGGTGAGTGCGACAATAGCTTCAAGAACCTTAAGCAACAACTATGCGAAGCACCAACACTAGCATATCCCATTCCCGGAGAAATGTTCATCGTGGATGCAGATGCAAGTAACGTCGGCGTCGGAGCGGTTCTTTCGCAAGTACACAATGGCCAAGAGAAGGTAGTAGCATACTTCAGCAAAGTGCTCTCCAAGCCCGAAAGGAACTACTGCGTGACCAGGCGAGAACTTTTGGCACTGCTTCTGGCGACAAAACACTTCCATAAATACCTCTACGGCCAAAAGTTACTTTTGCGCACAGACCACGCGGCTCTAAAATGGCTGCTGCAGTTCAAGAATCCGGAGGGCCAGGTCGCAAGATGGATTGAACGGCTGCAGATGTACGACTATGAAATACAGCATCGTAAAGGGAAACTTCATTCTAATGCGGATGCCTTGTCTCGGCGACCATGTAAGAGCGACTGCAAGCATTGTGTGCGGCAGGAAGAGAAGAACCTTCTTTCCATCCAAAGGGTAAGAGCTGAGCCTATCGCTGGTTGGAGTACAGAAGAAATCCACAACGCTCAGAAAGAAGACCCAGACATCGAGCCGATTATAGCATGGAAGGAGTTTATGGAAAAGCCAAATGGACAAGATATCTCGGACAGGAGCCCCACTCTCAAGGCATACTGGGCTCAGTGGGACTCCCTTCATGTGCAAGATGGTGTACTGAAAAGGAAATGGGAAAGGCCGGACGGGAAAGATTTCATAATGCAGCTTGTCTTGCCGCGATCAAAAGTACACGAGGTGCTACGGGAGATGCATGATGGAGCATCCGGAGGACATTTGGGTGCAAATAAGACGCTGGAGAAGGTGCGAGAACGTTTCTATTGGCTCAGCGCAAGGGTAGACGTAGAGAGTTGGTGCCGAAAATGCGTCGTGTGTGCCGCCAGCAAGGGACCCAGATCGAAAACGCGAGGCAAGATGCACCAGTACAACGTGGGCGCACCCTTTGAACGGATTGCCGCTGACATCGCTGGTCCATTTCCAGAAACCGACAATGGTAACCGTTACATCCTAGTCGTCATGGACTACTTCAGCAAATGGCCGGAAGCGTTCGCCATCCCTAACCAGGAAGCGAAGACCATCGTGGAACAGATCGTCAACAACTGGGTGAGCAGATTCGGCGTGCCCATGGAACTGCATTCTGACCAGGGACGAAACTTTGAATCGAAGATATTCCAAGAGGTATGTCAACAACTAGGAATCAAAAAGACGAGAGCTACCCCGCTTCATCCACAATCCGACGGGATGGTAGAGCGCTTCAACAGAACCTTAAACGAACATCTCTCCAAGGTCGTAGAAGACCACCAGCGCGATTGGGATCGACAAATTCCTCTTTTCTTGATGGCCTACCGAAATGCAGTGCACAGTACTACTGGACATACTCCATCCGAAGTCTTGTTTGGTCGAGCAGTTCGGCTACCTAGTGAGGTGAAGTTTGGATCCCCTAACGATGAGCCCAAATGTGGAGAGGACTATGTGGCAGACCTCAGGGAAAGGATCCGAGACATACATCAGAGGACCAGGACGAGGATAAGGATAGCGAGTGACCGCATGAAAACGAGGTACGACACAAAGGCAACAACGTCCAGCTTCCACGAGGGAGACCTAGTATGGCTGTACAACCCACACCGGCAAAAGGGGAGGTCACCCAAGCTGCAGCAAGACTGGGAGGGCCCTTATAAAGTGGTCACACGCATCAATGACGTTGTCTTCCGGATCCAGCGTGGAGTAAGAGGCAAGATGAAAATTGTCCACCTGGATCGTCTTCATCGTTACCATGGCAGTAATCCAGATGATCTTGTTCGGGACGAACAAGTTTAAGAGGGGGGCAGTGTAGCATTGACTACAGGATGGTTTGTGTACCAAAAACTAAAACACTGTATCTCAAACTGTGCAACGACATCTATTGCCTACTAGTAGTAAATATTCCAACCTGATGTGCTTACGTTCCAACCTGGTGTGCTTACGTTCCACAATTGTTCCACACAATATCCCAATATTCCATGATCCTCAATTCACCCGGAGAAATATCTAGCATGTTCTAGAACCCCTTGCAATTTCCTATAAATACCCGTACCACAACCAACGTCGACACAGTTGTAATAAGGTGAATACAGCGATTACAAGAGATATTCGACTAGTGGTGAAAACAAGCGACATTGTGAAAGTAAATCTGTAGCGACAATTTAATTTGAAATAAATAAGAATAAAGTGATTGAATGTTGTGTTAAAGTAAAGTTGGTGTTTGATAAATAAATAAACGATTAAAATACATAAAAGACGATTTTATTTAACCGAACCCTAGCAAGAATATTACAATATTTTCCTTTGGAATTTTGATTATGCTTTAACTAAGCGACGCATTTTCATAATTATATCAAATTTTATATATGTATGTACATATTTTCTTATGGATGTTAGTTAAGTGATTTTATTATGCTCTTTGGAACATCATTCCGTACCTAACTGCACACCTCGCCGTGGTGTAGGGGCCTAGTAAAGGTCAAGGATTCTCGGGAACTTATCCCCAGATGAGACATGAAGCTAAGTTGCAGTCCCCCTCCCCCCCTGTCATTTCCTATCCATTCCCCTCTCTCCTCCGATGGGCCGGATCAAGGGGTTACACGACCCGTGCCGAGGATCAGCCTAGCTGGAGCCCGCTCTAAATAATAGCCCATTCTCCGCCACTCGTAGGTCCTAATATGAACAAAAATAAACATACAACCAAACAACCAAAGCAATTTAAAAAACAACAAAAAAATCTTCAAAGAGGGCGGTCCTCTTGAAAAAACGTCTTCCAGCCTTCTGGAAAGCACGCCTGCAAACTCTGCTATTGCAACTTCTGCTAGCGCATCGGCTTTGAAGCCTAGCACTAGCTATGCAAGCAAGTGGTCGCTCACAGGATTGCTGAATGCGCGTCTGGTACCCAGGCGGATAGGACAGTGGTTTCAACACCTGGTCCCATCGTAAAGCCAGACCATGAAACGCGAGGGGTCAATCCCCATAATATCTCTACACCTTCAGGGACAGCTAACTGTTCGGCCTCGAGCTTAGAGCAGGCTGCTCCCTCCTCCTCGAAGGATCCACATCCCCTTCTTAAATCTCTCTCAGAGACGGCGGACAGCTCAGCTTCGAGATTGCGGAACGTCGCTCCCTCCAAGATCTCTTACCAAGATCGACGGCTAGCCTACAAGCTAATTCGTCGCATTCAGGCTATCCCTGCACGAGAGAGAACTCAAAAACACAAAACCTCCTTAAGCCGGGCAACTAAATCTATCCAGCTCCCCTCCGACTCATCCAACAAGGACTTATCGTCCAAACGTCAAAGATCTCAGGATGAGTCTCATACTTTAGCAAAGAAAACCAAGGTAGTACTTTCCAACACTACCTCCAAGCCTTTCAACCAAGTGCTTAAAGCACACTTGGAGATCGCGGTCCTTGACCACAGCGACCCGGATGGCAGCATCACAGCTGACAAATGGAGGAAGGTGGAGATAAAGCTCGCCACCAATTGTCTCCAAGTCTTACGTGACCATCCCGGCCCTGATGTTTCTTGCAGATATGCTGGCTGGTATCAGGGCTACGTAAAAATCATTGCCTGTGCTGACCAAAGATCTAAGTATCTATACAAAATTGCTGTTTCCAGATTGGAGCAGATTTGGCCAGGTGCACAGTTGGAGCTCGTGGAAAAAGATCAAATTCCTAACCGACCTAGGGTGATCATGGATATCCTCAGGAGCAGTAACAGCTCCCTTCCTACCCACAACTAGAAGATTGCCAAAGTGGACGAGCCGAGAGGTGACACTAGAAGCGTCATCATTGTCATCAATGAAGAGTCTCTGGCCCCCTTGACATCTTCAAAAGGAGTGATAAATTACGGCTTCAGCTCTATCACTCTGAAAATCTATAAATGCGACGAGAAAGAGCCCGAGAGAGTACCTCCCAAACTGGACGCCTCTTCCGAACCAGTCGCGAGTTTCTCTCCTTCCGAGCCCATTCCCTCGCTCCCTTCCGCTGCTCCACCCCTCTTGGGGGTCAACTCCTCGTCGATGGACACGCAAATGGTCGACGCTCTTCTTAAACTGGACTTTTCCAGTCCCCCTCACCATCTATCCGTAGGTCCGACTTCGGTTTGACGGGCACGGAGATGGACAGTGTTCCTAATGGCCTTTCTCTTGAGGATGACCACCTGTCATTAGATTCAGAGGTCGCCAACAATACCGTAATAATGGTATTTGAACAGAGAAGTAGCTCCAATGCTGCGGATCCCTCAGATTAACCTGCATCACTCCATCTCGGCTTCGGTCTCCCTTATTCTCCGGCTTACTAAAAACGGGAAAGACTTAGTGTTGATCCAGGAACCATGGGTTGTTGGAAACCGGGTTTGTGGCCTCAAGACTCTAAACTACAAACTAATCTACGCAAGCATGGAAGGTAAACCGAGATCTTGTATCCTTGCGAAGACCCATCTTAACATCTTTTTATTCTCTAAATTTAACAATCAAGACATAGTCGCTACCAACATGAAATTGCATTCAAAAAATTACTGGCTAGTTTTGGCCTATTTGGGTCACGATCAAGTGGGTCTCATCATTGGTTGCGATGTGAACGCTCATCACTCAATCTGGGGCAGTTCCGACATAAATGAAAGGGGTGAGGAACTTTTTGATTTTATCCTCAGTACTAATCTTCTAATTTGTAACCGAGGGTCTAAACCGACCTTTATTACTCGTAACCGACAAGAAGTTCTGAACATTACCTTTGTCTCTGATCATATACATATATAACTTGGTAAAGGACTGGAAAGTCTCTGAAAAGCACTCTTTCTCAGACCATCGGTACCTCCAATTTAGTCTTGACGACCATCTACCTCATCAGAAGGTTTTTAGAAATTATAAAAAAACCAATTGGTCTCTATACAGGAAGCGCTAATTGACGCTTATTCCCTCCCTTGTGCCTACTGAACCTACTAGTACCGATGATCTTGACAGGTTGGTCAACACCTTAACATCGGCACTTAATGGTGCCTTGTCTGTGGCGTGCCCTAACCGCACTCCTCGAGGTAAGAAGAAACCACTTTGGTGAAATGCAAATCTTAGTACTCTTAGGAAAGACAGCAGACTCCTATTTAATATTGCTAAAAGCTCCCGCGAGACGGCCGATTAGGACACCTACAAACTGTCTCTTAGGAAATATAAAATCTCACTGAGGAAAGAGCAACGACGCTCCTGGAGACTTTTCTGCGATAGTATTGATGAATCCTCGGAAGCTTCTAGGTAGCCGAAAATCCTCTCTAAAAGCCCTTCAACACCTAGCTACCTCTTACATCCAGACGGTCACTGGACCACCTCTGCTACGGAATCCATTGACATCCTACTGGATACTCACTTTCTTGGTAGTTCCCCTGTTGCTGTTTCGCTATCAGGTATTACCCGTACTTGCTATCTACCGTGCAGCAACTCCCTGGTTATAGTAACTACAGAAAAGATCTGCTGGGCTATGCGGAGTTTCAAGCCCTTCAAGTCCCCAGGACCTGAAGGTATCATTCCTGCTGAATTTCAAAAATGTGAGGACATTGTGCTTCCATGGCTCAAGATCAGCTTATCGAGCTGTCTAAATCTGGTCTACATCCCCAAGACGTGGACCGAGCTTGATCTTGTCTTTATTCCTAAGGCAGGTAAGAGCTCCCATGTGGAACTAAAGGATCTCCGACCTATCAGTCTATCGTCCTTTCTACTGAAAACGCTGGAAAGGCTGAGCTCCGTCAGAGCATTAGCCCGTCTTTGCTCTCGCCGTCCCAACATGCGTACTACAAAGGCAAATCCGTTGAGACAGCCTTACACTCGCTTGTGCGCATCATTGAAAAATCTCAGAGCATTAAAGAATATACCATGCATTCCAACATTCTCCGACAGCACTTCGAAAGTGTACTGAACCCGGTTGCGTAGAGTGAAAGCTTCCAATATGCTACACCAGGCTTCGCGAATGACATTCTGGACAATCCGATAACACATGCTGAGGTTACAAAAGCACTGTGTGATCTGAAGGATGGCAAAGCAGCAGGCTCGGTTGGGATCCCTTCGGAGTCTTACAAGTATGGCACCAATGAGCTTCACGGTAGACTGACCGGCTTGTTTAATAATATTTTGGAGTTCGGATGTGTCCCGCAGCGATTTAAGGAGGCATTCATTTTCCCTATTCACCAAAAGGGCTGTACATTGGATTCAGGGAATTATCGGGGTATTTCCTTTCTGAATGCATCCTACAAAATTTTTACGGCGCTACTTCAAAAACGATTAAATGCGTGGATAGGAGCCAATAACCTACTGAATGAGTTCCAGGCGGGTTTCAGATCAGGGTACTCTACAATCGACCATATATGGTATTTGTACTAAGCAGCATTACAAAGTCATTTCTTTCGCAAGGCAAGAAGCTCTACGCCTTCTTTATTGATTTTAAGGCAGCCTTCGACGGTGGACAGAACTGCCCTATTATATAAGCTCTACTCTTTGGGAATGTCGCTGAAATTTGGAAGGCTAATAGGAAATCTATATGCTGATACTAAAGCTGCTGTTTGAGATGGAGATGTTCCATCGGCATGGTTCCAAACGCACTCAGGAGTACGACAGGGATGCGCGCTGAGCCCAAATTTATTTGCTCTGTTCATTCATGACCTGACTGACTGTTTGCCAGGAGGTGTGGAATACGCGGGTGTGCTCGTCAAAGCCCTTTTGTTTGCGGACGATGTTGTTCTGTTGGCATACTCCCCGGATTCCTTACAACTCATGATCAATCGTTTGCATGAGTACACCAAAGTATGGTGTACAAGTTAACAAGTCCAAAATTATGATTTTCAAGGAAGGTGGTGGCCGAAATTGTACCAACGAAAAATGGCACTTTGATGAGGGAGCAATCGCAATTGTTAAAGAGTACAAGTATCTCGGAGTTTACATAACTAAAAATATGAGCATGGAACGGCATCTCAAGGAAAAATTAATCTCTACATCTTAAAAGAGAACGCATTTTTTCTGTTTGTCCGCGAATAGGGAGTAAGTACGTAACGGTACATCAACAATATATATATCAATCGATTTGTCGTAAGAAGAGGAATAACTTAGGATACATTTTAGTATCCTGAATCCGTTATTGGGCTCTTAAACCCATTTTATATGTTTTTTTTTACTGGCAAAAATTATTTTTCTATGCTTTACACACATATGACTACGAAATGGCTGAACTGATTTGAATACGACTTAATTCCTCGATTAGTACATTTCCTACTGAAGAGATTGAGGTATAAATCATTATTCTATGATTCTTATAACAGAAATAATAAGCAAACATTTAATTATTTGAGATATAAAAATATCACAGATATGCGTGGGTCATTGCAATCAATGGCCCACCAGTGGAGTGCACGCATATTCATGTTCATCAAACAAACTACATCGTATAAAAGGAAGTCCTCAAAAAATGAATGACTGCGATAATCTCGGGAACCACTGAAGGGATTTGGATGCGGTTTTCACTGTTATGATCTGTATTCCCGGGGAAGATTCTATTAAAAATTGCCCTACCACTTACAGGAACCGAGCATTCGAGTTCTAAGTGGCAGAAAGGGGGTTAAAATTAAATTCACACTGTCCTGACTTAACAATGGCTTATTGACTTTAGAAACAAAAGAAATTTTACTAAATTCGTCTATGATTCATTTGAGCTATATTTCCTTTAGTGGAGACCACTGCCAGCAGCCATGCAGCAGAGGCTTTTTTTTTTCTTTTTTAGGTTGCGCCAGGGATGTGTAATCTTCATAGATACTAATAGCCCGAGTGCTACTAGCATGCACGATTCGCAAACCTGAGTAATCGATTTCAGGAATACGCCTACGCACTAAACACACACCCTACACACTTCAACCACTATGCAGCAGAGGCTATCGCTGCAATAGTGTGTGTATGTGAGTATATGGGCGCGCTGTTTTGTATTTTGTGTGTGATCTCTTCTGAAATAAACATTGAAAAAAATGATTATCAGTCCCAATGTCAAATCTAAGACATTTTAAATTTTATTAATTAGGATATGTCAAACCTTCTTGCAATTAAGAGATTTGGCAATATACGCGACCATATGTGGATATAATACATATGCATGTACAGACAGAAAAATTGCAATATTTTTCCATTCTATTAGATGAGATGTTGTTTATCGTGGGATTTGTCCACATTTTGGAATGTTTTAATAAATTTAAAATAAATTATTAACACGGTGGCGTAGGCAGTATATTGCAAGTTGAAAACTCATACTTCAAGTTTATTTTCCTACCTTTTAGAAGGTGTTTTTCGAGAAATACTTCAGGTAATTGTACGTGTTTTTCGAATGTAATAAACTATTTCATTAAAACGTGACTGCATATCTATAAATAAAATATTCCGTCCGCCGAATCAGAAGAAGATAGTTGAATATCGTGAAAAGAGTTAAAACCAAAGACGGTACACTGCTTTCCAATGAGCGATGGAGATGGAGCAAGCACTTTTCAGAATTGCTCAATCCTAAACAAGCCATGCCATCAGGAAGATGACAGAGCTATGCTCGAGACTTTGGCAATCAAATCGCTACAAGTTGGCGAATCTACCGATGCCGATGAAATCGGGCCAGAAATGCTAAATGCTTTGAGTGAGTGAGTGAGTGCAATGGCTCTCACGTCTCATTAAAGTGGCATAGGAATGCGGTGAAACACCCGATGATTGTCCCTCTTTGTAAAAGGGGGGACAAAAGAGATTGAATCAACTAAAGGTGGTATCTCTTTTAAGTCCCCGTGGAAACGTCTTTTCTAAGGTGCTAGAAATGTGTTCCAGAGCTCTGGTTGAGGAAAGTTTGGCGGATGAGCAATGGTTTCGGTTTTCGACACGGCAGAAGCACAACCGACCAGTTATTCACTCTCAGAATGGTTCTTGAGAAGACCTGGGAGTATGCTAAACCTGTATACACCTGTTTTGTGTATTTGGCGAAAGTATGTGTTAGGGTTCCCCGGGGCAAACTCTGGAGTTCCTTATTAAGGGCGACGCAATATTTATATACAAACTATAGGAGCTGTGTTCGGGTAAATGGCGGTAAATCAATACTCTTCACTGTGGGGGTTGGACTCTGCCAATGGTGCCTTTCGTCACCTCGTCTCTTCATTGCAAATATGGACTGGATGCTGCAGTGCAGCTGTGGCAGAGAATGTTGCAAAGTGGGGACTTAAGGATTAGTCATCCTCTCTTTGGGGATGATTTGGTCATCCTTGGTCGTTTGTCGGAAGTATTGATTGTTTCCATAACGCCTATTCAGTACATGCATGTTTGTAGAGTCTCAATAAAGCAGCTGGATACGTTTAAGTATCTCGGGATCTTATTCACGAGTGATGGAAAAAGCAATGTCGAGTTATTCTGTAGAAATGGTCAAGTTGGATCAATTTTGAGAGAGTTTGGTCAATCTGTTATAAGGAAGGCCGAACTTACCTATAGTGTTCAAACCTAATTATAGGTTTTTAACTTGGTATATGTTCCAACTCTCACCTACAGTCGCGGATACAAGCTGCTGAAAGCGGTTCCTTCGCGGTGTTGCGTAACACCAGAGTACCCGAGGCACTCAATGTGGAGCAGCTACTTTTTCGTACGGAAGGATTTATGCTTTGACGGTTTCGTCGCGCAGAGCGTGTCCCCAGCTGGTTTCCAAGACGTGGCATGAATGTCGCACCATCAAGTTAGCGACCCCTCGGTAGGCCTATAAATAGATGGTTGGATCAAGTCCGACATTTCTCTTGGAGCCGTCTAGGGATTTCTCCAGATGAGTTGGAGTCGACGGCGGAGGTTCAAAAATGATGGAGAGTGCACCTTATTATCCTACCCTCGCGACCCTCATAAAGGATTAGCGGGTGAACTATTTTAATGACAAAACGGAGAGTGCTCTAAAGAAGTGTACATGAAATCGCACATTTAAAGACCCAGCGAAGCGGGTACAACCACCTAGTAAAATCTAAAATGGCCATCAATGTAGCTTGGAAAATTGTTTCAACAGCAATTATATTAATCATAGTAGCAAATTCAGGGTTTTTAAAGCTGTTTCCGAGTCGATTATATGCGGCGCAAGTATGGGGCGGAAGGCAGTACGAAACGGTGGAGAAGCTACTACGGTTTTATATGAAAAGAATATTCCGCCTTCCACCGAATACACCTAACTACATGCTTATGCTTGAAACAGGCTTATCGTCTTTATTTATTAAGACATTCAAGCTGGTAGATTATATATTAAAAGCTCTAAATATGCCAGCCCACCGTCTCCCGGGAAAAGCAGTTCTGAATGCTGTGCAAACAAAAACTGGTTGGTACAGGGAATGTCTGGATCTGGCTGATGGATGTGGGATCGAACTGAGGGAGGACAACATGCGAAACTGGGACACCAAATTGTACGAGCTCATTATAAAGTTAGACGAGCAGGCTAGAGCGAGATATGCTGAAGAGGCAACTAGATCAGTACATAGGGCAATCTACAGTAAGCTCAACCACAACTTGCAGAGTAACAATTATTTCCATGATAATTAGAAGATAGAAGAAATAACGACGGTACTGAGACTGCGTGGTGAACTCCTGAACCTAAACTACGTACCACACAGAGAGAACTTGCCTATTTTATGCAAGATGTATTCCATTTTATGGGAAGATGCCCAATCCTACGAGAAACAAGAAGGCATGTATTTGGATATGACGTATTAACGGAGATGCAAGTGGTTTCCCTTCTTAATGAAGCGGATGTAAGCACACTTTACCGGTATTGCAAAATTGCTCTAACGTATCGACAGCAAATTATAAATGAAAGTTTTTAACAAACTAAAATTACTATTTTATGTTTACTTGTGAATATTAATAAATCAACCAGGCAAAGCCATGCTAAGTTTTGATTTTGTACTGTATTAGAGAATATTATATGAATAAATAAAATCTTTTAATCTAATCTAATCTAATCATTAAAGAATATACCATGGTGGCTTTCCTTGACATTGAGGGAGCTGTTAACAATGCCAAACCAAAAACAATCACAGACGCACTTGCAAATCTGAAAGTGGATACTTCGCTCGGAGTGTTGATCAATCAATTGCTAACACGCAGGATTATCAACACACATCTGGGCGGAGCATCGGCGAGAAGACTTGCCTGCTGCGAAACACCCCAAGGTGGAGTGTTATCCCCTCTTCTGTGGAATCTGGTAGTGAATGAGCTACTAGTGGAGCTGGACTGGTCAGGCTGTAGAGTGATTACCTATGCTGATGACATTGCGATTGCTGCGTCTGGCAAGCACCCAGACGCTCTCAAGGAAATCGTCCAATATGCTCTCTCTCGGCTCACTAGGTGGGTCTCCAAATGTGGATTGGCTGTTAACCCTCATAAAATAGAACTTGTCCTTTTCACAAGGAAATATAAAGTTCCCTCGTAGACACTCCTATGAATAATGGCACCAGTCTCACCTTCACTGTTAATGCAAAATACCTGGGTCTTGTTCTGGACAGAAAACTGAACTGGAAAGCCAATCTACTAGAATGCGTAAGGAAAGCCAATGTAGCTCTCTATTCCTGTAAATAGGCTATAGGTAGGAGCTGGGGTATGAAACCTGAAATCACTCGCCTAAACCCTATACTATTCTATGGCGTGATCGTTTGGTGGCCTGTTCTCGACAGGACTGTTCACCTCTCTCAGGTAGCGAAAGTGCAAAGATCCGCTTGCATGTACATCAGTGGTGCACTAAGAACTACCCCCTCTGCGGCATTGAACATTTTGTTCAATCTGCTACCCCTGGATATGCTTGGCAGACAGACTGCTGCCAGTGCGGCTATCCGTCTTAAAGCCTTCTCTCAGTGGTATAGTTATCACATTGGCCACTCCTCGATCCTTGATCTTCTCAACTTCACACATGAAAACACGGACTACACCCCACCGAAACTGAGATTTGAACGGGATGAGTGGGATGGCTCTCCCCCTGATGATAGAAATTCGGTGCACTTCTACACAGATGGCTCTAAGACCGAAGGTGGGGTGGGCTGTGGTGTTTTCTCCGAAAAGCTCAACCTGAGCATCTCGTTCCGCCTCCCTGATCATTGTAGCATTTTTCAGGCGGAAATCATGGCTATTAAGGAAGCCCTGACCTGGCTGAAATGTAATGTATTATCTGTCAGGGATATTAGCATTTTCACTGGCAGTCAAGCGGCTATCAAGTCCCTGGAATCGTGCTCTTTTAGTTCAAAGATCGTCTTAGACTACCGTTTGTCTCTTACGGAGATGACAGAGCAGTTCAACATTCACCTATGCTGGGTGCCAGGTCACAGAGACATTCCAGGAAACTGTAGGGCGGACGAACTCGCCAGACAGGGTACTACTCTAAGGATTCTGCCAGATAGGCAAGTCCATGTAAGCATCTACTGAAGCTGAACGCTATTAGCAAGACCAACCTTAGGTGGGATATTGGCTCAACGTGTCATATTTTGAGGCAGATCTGGCCTAAGCTGGACCAGAAACGTAGTGCCGAGTTGGTTAAACTAAAGCGATTACAGATCAACTGTGTTATCGGTGTCATCGCCGGACACTGTCTAATCGGCCAACATGCCAAAAGACTTGGCCTCTTTTCCAATGACTTCTGCAGGAGCTGTAGGGACGAGGAGGAGCAGGAAACCATCCTTCACTTCCCATACACATGTCCTGCTCTATCACGCAAAAGAATGCTCCATCAAGGAGCTCCCTTCCTTGATGACCTCAGCGATTTGGCGTCCTTAGACGTCATGAGCATCCATCGCTTCATCAAAAGCTCCGGTTGGTTTTATTAGTCCCTGAGTGGTCTAATGGTCGATCCTTGGCATCACAATGGACCTTTACTGGTTTAAGTGTGTCTGCATCGTCGTGAAGACAGCCAATCTAACCTAACCTAACCTTGGCACACCATCTATGACTGTAAGTGAAATGCAACTAGAATGTAAGCCAGATTTGAAAAGAGCAAGTGTATGCCGACTATTAGAAATTGTGTCAAATGTCGTTTGTAAGACCCCTCAGATTCGAAAATCTAAATTAGAGGTGCATTTCCGTGGATCATACGAGGTCATGGGGATAGTTTAGAACGATCGATATAAACTAAAACGAAAATGGGGTAGATCAGTTATAATAGTTAACAGAGAAGCAATTCGTCTAGTTTCTGAGGAAAATGGTGCTGCGGTCGATGCAACAACAGGTTAGGACTGCAAACGAAAACAGTTTGTTTAATATATTGATTTCCTAGTTGAGCTTAGTATATATTCTGAACTATGGTGTTTGTGTTTTGTGGGAACAGTTTGTTCGATGTATGGATTTCATAGACAAGCTTAGTATAGCCTCTGAATTGTGGTGTTTGTGTTTTGTCGGAACAATTTGTTCAACGAATTGATTTCATAGACAATCCCAATTTAACCTCTGAACTATGGCGGTTGTATTCTGTTCAAAGAGCCTGTTGAATGTATTAGTCTGGTAGACAAGCTGGCTTCAGATCTTGGTCCTGTGTTGTGCCTACATTCACTCACAGTTAATGCGGACAAGTTTTGGATTTCTTCTAAGCTGCAATTTTCTGAGGGTGTGGTTAAGGTTGCAAACAAGTTGTGCCCTCAAATTGACCCTCTGAGCTGCTGGTGCTAGAATTAGATTACTTGTCATCTTTGAGCTGCTTCCCATTAGGATTATTCTGAGGAGAGTAGACAAGTTTAAGACCGCCTCTGAGCTACAGCGTCCTGGAATCAATCAGGGAAAGTGGACAAATACAGCATTCCTATTGCCGAATTTACAGCAATTTGGTTGATGTGTTAAGATTAATGGGATCTGTGTTTACAGGTTCCGAAAATTGGTAAAACGAACTCCAAACCTAATAGAAGATGTACTGAACTAAAGGAAGCTGATTGTCTGAAGATTTCTGTACTGGTTAATATACAAAGTCATATATTGAATAAATTCAATAATTTGTCTTTATTATAAGCGATGTCACGTTTTATTTCATCCAGAGCAATTAGTGCCCAGGATGGCCGTGTTAGTGGCTTTAAATAAAAGGAAGTCCTTTGCTAGGTCAATAACTGTGCTTCCTAAAGGAGTAATTTGCTAGAGCACTGACTGTGCTTACTGACAACACATAAAGGCCAGTCTTAATTTACTCTCTTAAAGAAATGGTGTACGTGACACGATATAATGAGAATCTGTGTGTGCTGTAGAAGGGCAGACACCCCGCGGCAGCAGACGTGATAGGACAATGCCACCGATTTGTAATAACCGCACATTCTGGATTCTTCTATTATATGCAGGTTAAACTACTCATAACACCAAGTTTATTTTCTTAGTTTCTAGCCAAAAAAGGTGAAAAATTGTTATCATCCCTCTGTAGCGCTTTCCGTTGACCTTTATTGTCGTTTCAATCTTAATCTTCGAAGAAAAATGGGACAATAATGTTCTCATTCCACGAATAACATCTAACAGTCGCACGCTGAGGAATCTTGGCTGAGCCTACAGGACAAACACGAGGATAATTTCCGTTATCAATTAACGTGCCAATCTATTAAACTTTTTTTTAACAAACTCGCGTACAGCAGGCACGGTTGATGCATTATTTCTTTTCAAAATTGGCACTGCTTTAGCAATTCAGCACTCACTTTGAAAATAAGTTTTCAATATATTTCAACGTTGTTCAAGTGTAAATCGATCAATTTCGTACAGCGGAGATATAATACTGAGTTTGTGATAATTTTTTGAGCGCGAGAGAGAGATAGGTTCAGTGATGCCACCTTTTATAGCGCCGATATGCAATCTGTTGATAGAAATCAAATTCTTAGAACGTTTTAGATCCAGCTTCGGCCAAATCTGTTTTATCGCTAGACATGTGAGTCCACTTGTCCACATAAGATTCGCGCTCTTATAGCATCCAGCGTAAATTTGAGTTTGCAAGTAGCGATTGGTATACCTAAGGAGCCTTTGTCCGGCAGGATGGGTATAGTTGTTCCTATTCCGGCGAGTTCATCGGCTGCATTCGCTGCCATTTCCTTGCTTAATATATCGAGGGGTATCAGATGAAACAAAATGTCCAGTGCCACTGAGGGAGTTGTACGTAGTGCTCCGCCTATGCACAGACAAGCTGTGCGCTGGACCTTACTTATATAACCACGATTTATAGCTTTTTCTAAGGCCGTTCACCAGACAATCACCCCGTATGTGAGTATCGGTCTAATGACCGAGATGTAGAGCCAGCAAGTGATTCCGGATAGAGGGAGATAGAAAGAGAGAGGGAGAGATAGAGAACGAGAGAGAGAGATAGAGAACGAGAGAGAGAGAGAGAGAGAGAACGAGAGAGAGAGAGAGAGAAAGAGAGAGAGAGATAGAGAACGTTCATTCGTCTGTAGGATTTCTGTTACAGAGTACCGCATTTTCATTGTTATAATACAGGGTGTCCGCCGGGAAGGTATACTACTTTGTTTGTTTATAATTTTTGATTAAATGAAAGAGAATGGATCTTATATGGATAAATGTTTTATTTAATGTCGGCAATTATGTATGGAATACAATATCAGGTAAATGTCCGCCTCTGCTAGTCTCACAAATGCGAGCCCTTTTGAGCACATTTTTCATTACATTCTCACACATTTCACGCGGTATTTCATTAATTTCATCACGAATATTTTGTTTGAGTTACTCAAGCGTTTCTGGTTTGTTTGCATAAACCTTGCTTTTCAGATATCCCCACAAAAAGAAGTCAGGAGCAGTCAAATCAGGCGACCGTGGAGGCCAATCAACATCACCATTTTTTGAAATAACTTGTTGTGGAAAGAGGTCTCGCAGTAATTCCATTGTAATCCTGGCTGTATGCGATGTGGCACCGTCTTGTTGATACCACATGTTAATCAAGCCCAAACTGAATCTTAAATGGAAACAAATGCAAATCCTTGTGCAAAATTGTGGCCAAAGTTGTTCTTTGAAGACCAAGCTCCTGAGCACGGCGTCGAATTGAGGTTGATGGATTGTTTTGAACACTTCCTTGAACAGCAGTAATGCCTTCAGCCGATCTTGCAGTACGTTGTGGCCCATGCTTGGGCCTATCACCTACAGACCCTCTTTCTTCGAAATCATTCACTACACGATAAATAGTGCGTTTTGTTGGCACGTTGTTTCTCCCAAAAATTTCACGTAACTTTCTCATCGTCACAGTAATCGATGATTGATTTTGATAAAATGTTTTAACGATTAAAACACGTTGGTTTATCGAATATTTTTCCATAATAAATTTGCCACGTGTTTACTTCACGACTGCCAAATATGAACTGTCAAGACTAATGTTTACCAAAATGGCGGCAAAACAAAGTAGTATACGTTCCCGGCGGACACCCTGTACATGTTGCATCGTATTCCAATGCAATGGAACCCTTCAACTCAGGTCGGCCGAAGCCCCACACCAAAACACTTCCATCGCCAAGTTTTTCTTCTAGCCCCGTATTTTTTTTTTTTTTTTTTGAAATGCGAAAAATTTAAAAAAATTATGAATTGTAATAAAAAATAAATAAGACTAATATGGCATATAATTTTGGGGGAGAGTACGATAACTTTGGCGCCAAAAATTGATAACGGTTTTTTGTAGAGGGGTCAAAAACAAGCATTTTTTACTAACGGACAGGGCGGTCTGTCTCGCCCCGTTTACGAGGTAGGGACAATTTTGGAAAGAAATGACTTAAAATAAAAAAAAAAAAAATTAAAAAACAACGGCAACACTTACAATGAAGCACTATACCGGCTTTGAAAGCCAGGAACCTGTTCTTTAATCCTAAATTTAAATTAAATTATTTATGTAATAAGTTTTTGGAAAATTCGCATGCAAACTCATAATTTTGATAAAACAAAAAAAAAAGCGGGAAACCCGCTTTTTCAAGAACACTGTTGATATAGGCGCCTACCTGACGAAAAGCACCTACACCGAGCGGAGCAACGAAGTTGCGTGAGCGGGACCTGCCGCATGCGAAAAGACAGTTTAAATCCCTTAATCCCGCGAAGCGGCCCACCGGAGTTCTGTTAATTAAGAAAACTGTTGATATAGGCGCCTGCCTGATGAAAAGCACCTACCCCGAGCGGAGCAACGAGGTTGTGTGAGCGGGACCTGCCGCATGCGGAAAGAGAGTTTAAATTCCTTAATCCCGCGAAGGCAGCCACCCGGATACTTGTTATTAAGAAAACTGTTGATATAGGCGCCTGCCTGACGAAAAGCACCTACCTCGAGCGGAGCAACGAAGTTGCGTGAGCGGGACCTGCCGCATGCGGAAAGAGAGTTTAAATCCCTTAATCCCGCGAAGCGGGCCACCCGAGTACTGTTAATTAAGAAAACTGTTGATATAGGCGCCTGCCTGATGAAAAGCACCTACCCCGAGCGGAGCAACGAAGTTGTGTGAGCGGGACCTGCCGCATGCGGAAAGAGAGTTTAAATCCCTTAATCTCGCGAAGCGTGCCACCCGAGTACTGTTAATTAAGAATACTGTTGATATAGGCGCCTGCCAGACGTTTAATCTATTATTCATTCATTTACCTCAAAGGAAGACCACGTAAATGCCAAAAAACAAAACAAAAATAGTAATTTTCAATTTTCTCAAAAACTAGAAGACATAAAACCATTTGGTTTTTTGTGTTCGATTCAGAATTGACAAAGGCATTGACCACAAAATGCCAATTTAGCACTTCACAATTTTGAACAAAATTGGTCTAAACTTTCTTTTTTCATTTTTTTTATCAAAATTTTGAGTTTGCATGCGAATTTTTCAAAAACTATTGACATAAGTAATTTAATTTAATATTTAATTAAAATACGGTTTCTGGCTTTCAAAACCGGTGTAGTAATTTATTGTAAGTGTTGCCGTTGTTTTTTAATAATTTTGTTTTTTCATTTTAAGTCATTTTTTCCTAAAATTGCCCCTACCTTCTAAACGAGGCGAGATAGATCCCCCGCTCCCATGGTAAAAAATGCTTGTTTTTGACCCCTCTATAAAAAACCGTTATCAATTTTTATCGCCAAAGTTATCGTAGGTACTCGTGCCTAATTTTGGTTTAAACAAATAGAATTTTTATTTTTTTTATACACCTTTTATTGGATTTTTGGAAAGGTACCCTTACGTCGAGTACTCTTTTTGATCACTGTATAATCATATAAATATACGAATATGTATTCGTACGTATGCGTACTTTTGTTAAGGTTGAAATTTCATAGCCTTTTGCATGAAAAGCTAAAATAAATAATGACATTAACAAATAAATGAAAATCCAGATAAATGAAAACAGATTCCCAAATGAAGATAACAGTTAGACGGACGCTATTAAAAAACTTCAAAATGTATAAATTTCGATTTATGTAAATATTTTTCGTATTTACAATTCCAAAAGCGAACGGGTAGAATGTTGGTGGTCCTAATTTTACTCAATTTCTGCCCATCAGTAATCGCTCAAAGGGAAATTCAGGTTTGACATGTTATTAGAAAGAAAACTATTGCCACAGATATTAAATTTATTTTTCTAGGCAATTTCTCGACATTACTTTAAATTTACCAGGCTCGAGTGTAATATAAGCCCGGAATGGGTGGTGAATGTATCCTGCAAATTAAAGCCAGTAAACTGGGAGCAAACTCTTGTCAATTGTGCCGGTGATATAATAAAGCCTGTGAGAAATGTTACGGTAATAAGTCATTTGGCCAATTACTGTGATTACGTATTTTATTTCATAGGTAAATTTTCAACTTTTTCGGCGTGAAACTCGTTACTTACCATTTCTTATAAATGTGACAAAAAATGTCTGCGATATTTTTAATCATAAGGGACATAATTTTTATACAAGGATTGCACTGGAATTGTTTAACAATTTTTCAAACCTCAGGAATCCGACTTGCCCAATAATGGTAGATATAATATTTTTTAACATACCTATAAGAAAAGGGATTGATTATAATTACATATATTATAACTAACTACTTTTAGGGTCACATAGAGGTGAAAAATGGTTTCTTGGATGAAACATATTTGAAATTATTAATCCTGCCAACCGGAGTCTATAAAGGGGTTGTGAAAATAACAGATGGCTATCCGCCCCAGTCAATCGGCTCTATTGAACTATCTTGTAGCATAGGTGAAAGATTTCGGAAGTTCGAATAGAATTGGAGTAAGGAAATGAGCAAATATTAGTATATGGGCAAGTATATGCACTATATTGTATTGTACATATGTATGTATACAATAATATTAAATTTTTATTTAGGTTTTTAAATGTGAAATATACATCATTAGTGTGGTTTTAATCTATGACTCCAACTACTGTTTTTTTTTTTTGGGTTTATTTATCTACCTGCACATTTAATAATAGAGCAATTAATGACCTTGACATTGATTGAACACCTGTGGCTCAAAAGTAGTGATGGAGTTATAATGAATAAAATTTGTTTGTAATGAAGGTACGGGTAATGACATTATAATTAATCGTGGAAGTGTCGCTTTTCTTTGTTATTATACAGGTTCCTGAAGTAATGCACTACTCTTCAGTAGAACTACATACATATATCCTATTTCATGTGTAAAGATCTGAAGTTGAAATTTTGTTATCGAAAACACAGATTGTTCGGGGCCTAGTACAGCGAAACCGTTGCAACCCACCAGAGCTTAACGTTGTATTACGCAACAGCACCATGAACCTGTAACTCCTCTCTACAGTTACAATCAGTCTTCACACAAAATGGCCACGAAACATTTTCGTAAAACAACTGCTTACTTACTTACTTAGGTGGTGCTACAGTTCGGGGTGAACCTGGGCCTTAACCAACAAGCCTCTCCATTTAGCTCGGTTTTTAGTTAATTGCTTCCAGTTGCGCACTCTAAGTTAGTTAAGGTCCCTTTGAACTTGTGCGTGCCACCTACGGCGAGGAGGTCCTCTACTGCGTCGTCCCTCCAGGCTTGATTCGAGGACTCTGTGGGCCGGAACGTTGGTGTCCATTTGCTCTATATGTACTAGGTCGATGTCACTGTACAGCTCGTATAGTTCGTTATTGAATCTTCTCCTCCAAAACCCGTCAACGCAAACGGGACCGAATTTTTCTCTCGAAGCGACCAAGGATATCTTCATCCTCTTTTAATAAAGTCCATGTTTCAGCACCGTAAAGCAGGACAGGGATGATCAGGGTCTTATACAGAGTCTCTTTAGTTGTTCGAGACACGGCTTTACTGTTGAATTGCCTTATAAGCCCAAAAAAACAGAGATTGGCAAGTGTTATTCTTCGTTTGATTCCTGCACTTTTTTTTCGTGTGTAGGTGAAAATCTTCATGAGACACTATGAGACCGTGTACTCATAGCAGTGTCCGATTTCTACTGACTCAAAACACCCTTCCCTTCGTTTTGTTTACTACGACTAAGTTAGACCTTATCAAGTAGTTTAAGCTTCAGAAGAGAATATTCGCGTGAGGCAGGTAGATTTTCAATAAAAGCACCTGCTGAAACCGTCATGACATGCGGCTTTTTGTCTTATTGCGCTAATTCGAACGGTTTCGATATTTGAAGTCGGCGCGTAAGATTTGTCACATCCAAAGTTTGGAGTATGGCACAGTTGCAATGGCCATGAAGACGAATACGAAGCTTGCGAGCGAAGTTTTTTATTTCGTCCTCCACGGTAGCTATCCCTAAGTCTCTGTGGATATCATTGTTTCTGATATACCAGGGAGCGTTCACGATTATTCTTATAATTTTATTTTGGAGTGATTGTATGAGATTCCTATTGCTTGGTTTGGTACAACCCCAGAGTTGTATACCGTACGTCCACACGGGTTTAAGCACTTGCTTATACAGAAGTAGTTTGTTATATACGCTTAGTTTGGAATATCTTCCAATCAGCCAATACATTTCTCTTAGTCGATTTTCGACTTCGTCACGTTTCTTTTTAACGTGGGGTTTCCATTTAAGTTTCGCGTCTAGTGTCATTCCCAGATATTTAGCTTCGTTTGCATGCGGTATTTGTACCGAGTTAATGAAAACGGGAAGGTTGATTATTTTCTTGTAGGTGAAGTTAACATGCGTCGATTTGGTCTCGTTAAGAACAATGCGCCAAGTTTTTGTCCACTCACAGATTTTATCCAAGGCTCGTTGGAGTTTTATGGTTGCTGACTCGATTGAATTTTCCGTTGCCAGAATAGCCGTATCGACCGCGAACGTAGCTACAATAGTGCCTTCAGTTTGTGGTATGTCCCGAGTGTACAGCAAGAATAAGATAGGCCCAAGGACACTTCCTTGCGGAACTCCGGCGGCGATTTCTTTAAAATCAGAATATTCAGTTCCGTGCTTGACACGAAAAAGTCTGTATTTAAGGTATGATTCTAAGATCTTATGAAGTTGCTCCGGAAGGATTCGTCTTAGCTTATAATTCAATCCATCGTGCCAAACCCTGTCGAAGGCTTGAGATACGTCAAGAAAAGCGCTAGAACAAATCTTTTTCTCCTCAAGGGCTTTTTCAATTTCGTCGGTTATTCTATAAACCTGGTCAATTGTGGAATGCTTGATTCTGAATCCGAATTGGTGGTCAGGTATTAGGCGTCTCTCTTCAATGACCGGAAGAATCCGTTTCAGAAGGAGTTTTTCAAATACCTTCGATATTATTGGTAGTAGCGATATCGGTCTATACGATTTTTTGTCATTTAGAGATTTCCCCGGCTTCGGAACCATTATGACTTCTGCGACTTTCCATTGATTTGGAACGTATAATAATCTAATGGAAGCATTTATTAAATAAAGCAATTTTAATAGTGCCTTTTTTGGTAATTCCTTGAGGATTTGTCCGGTTATTAAATCATAGCCAGGAGCTTTATTATTTTTCAGGTTTTTTATTGCCTGGCAAAGTTCTATCAGTGACACACTTTTTATTCTAAGGTTGTCAGATGTCGTAGTCGTACCGGTAAAATCGTCTACCAATGTTTCTCCATCAAATGGCTTAAAAGTCTCTTCTAAGTGCTCGGCAAATAGATCCGCTTTTTCTTTGTCACCTTTTGCCCATTCGTCGTTGTTTTTCTTATCGGTGGCGAATGTACATATTTGGGGTTTTTTAATTCTTTTGACAGCTTTCCAGAGCGAGTAATTAGTGGTTTTTTCGGCGGTTAAACCTTCAAGATAAGCTGAAGTCTCTCAATTTTTAGGTCTTGGATCGCTTTTTTAAGCTTATTGCATAGGAAATTCGAGTGGGTTTTATGCTGGGGAGCGCGAGTTTATTGCCATATTTTGCGTGCTCTCCTCTTTTCTCGAATAAGTTTTTTTATTTCCGGCGGATAATTAGCTTCATTGCATGGGACTTCTTTCCTCCTTAAAGGTGTATTTTTCCACGCGGCATTCTGCACTGATGTTGTTTTTATAACCGAGCCAAGGTAGATAAAGTCCCTTACTACCTCGAAGTTATAGCTGCCCACGGTGACGTTCTGTCCAATTCGTCGGTGTTGATTGTCCCTTCTTGTTGACAGCAAGTACAATACTTAGTTTTGTCCTCGTTTATCGCTAAACCCACTTTGGTCGCTTCTGCTTCAATGCTTGCAAATGTATCGGTGACAGCACGCTGAGTTCTTCCAATTATGTCAATATCGTCGGCGCATGCAAGCAGGTGTACGGACTTGTGATAAATTGTACCTTTGGTGATGGCTTGTGAGTTCCGCATAATCCGTTCAAGTACAATATTAAAGAAGTCACATGACAGCGCGTCATCTTGTTTAAAATCTTTTTTGGCATCAAAGGTCTCGGTGAGGTCAATACTGACCAGCGAGCGTTTTCCGTCTCATCTCATCGTCATCCTGCACAGCTGAACAAGTTTGGCAGGGATGTCAAAACTAGACATGGGTCTACAAAGCTCTTCTCTATAGATGCTGTCATAGGCGGCCTTGAAATCGATAAAGAGATAGGAGCATCGATTTGGGCTTCTTGTGTTTCTTCAGAATCTGCCGAAGTGCGAAGATTTGATCGATGGTGACTTTCCTGGCCTGAAACCGCACTGATAGGGTCCAATCAGGTTGTTGATAAAAGGTTTCAGGCGTTCACACAATATCGCAGATAAGATCTTATATACAATGTAGAGGAGACTGATGCCTCTATAATTGGCGCATTTGAAGGGGTTTCCTTTTGGATCTCCTTTTGCGGATCGGGCAAATGATGCTGAGATTCCATTCATCAGGCATACACACATACACACTTACACTCGTCTGACCGAATGTTAGAGATGAGTTGATGTATGCACTCTACGAAAAAATTGCCAAGGCGACTACTGCCTTGTGGTCCTGTCGCCGTATGTACGGCAAGACCTGGGGCCTGTCTCCAAAGGTCATTTTCTGGTTATATACCACGGTTGTAAGACCCATTCTGACATACGCGTCCGTAGTCTGGTGGACGAAAACCAAAGAGGTCACAACCATAAATAAACTCACAAAACTCCAAAGACTGGCTTGCCTCGGCATCACAGGTACTATGCACACTTGTCCCACAACAGCCATTGAAGCCATAATCGAACTTACTTCGTTACATATATTTATAAAAAAAGTGGCAATCCGCAGTGTAGTTAGTCTTAGAAAATCAGATGCTAATAGTACACGGGATCACGTGGATCTCATGGAGCTATTGTCCGACTTCCCCGAGCTAGACATGCTCAGCACGGTCTCCGACTTTACGCCTAAATCACTCTACTTTGGTAGAAGGTTTGAGATTGTGATCCCAAGCCGTGATATATGGAATAATGGAACGCAACATGTGCATCTCCCACTGGAATAACTCCCAAGGTCTCAGGCAGGCTAAAAGAGCTGTCCAACCCTTCCAAAGACAGGCAGTTGATATCCTAAAATACGGCAGAAATGACATAAGAAGGCTTGTGAGCTTCCTTACCGGTCACTGCCAACTTCTCTACCACCTTAACAAAATGAGAATTTCGGAGGATATCACTTGCCGCCTCTGCCTAGAAGAGGACGAAACCGCAGAACACATACTATGTGAGTGTGTAGCTCTGTGTAGAACTAGGAGAAGCTTTTTCCTTAAAGAGATCATATCTCCAAAAGATCTTAGGAACTCCTCCGCAGCCGTAATTATAGCTTTCATAAGGAGAGTAGAAGTACTGCTGCCCTAAAAAGTGGCCTATGGCACAATAGATCTCCTTGGTCGCAGTGCCTACACGCCATTTGGGCGTGGCCGCACACCTGTTTAAAAAAAAAAAAAAAAAAATGCACTCTACGAATTCATTACCAGCTGCCTTGAAAAGTGCGGCCGGTAAGCCGTCAGGTCCAGAAGCCGTCAGGCCTTGTTCGATTTCAGCTTGGATATTGCTATCCTCACTTCGTTTTAGTCAGGTGGACGGAAATTTTGACTGTAATCGTCTATGTTGGGTGGTTCATACTGCGTTGTGTATATTTAGGTCTGGTGTGCTCCTCCGCCCCTTTTTTGGGGCAGGTGAAATATTACGACTTCTTCCTTTGGGGTATGCTAAGTTTTCCCTCTACGCCAATAAACAAAGTACAATTGGAAGCAATATAATTGTTAAGCGCATTGTACACTTAATGGCATGCAAGGACACGTACTTACCCGTGTGGGCTAATGCATCGTATTTTTTAATTTTTTTTTTTTATAATTTACTTGCGTTAAGGAGCGTTTTCGGTGGAAATATCGATAAAACAAGGATAGGCAGGAGACATTACGACGGTGTTCGAGCGAAGCAAAATTGTTCGTAATACTCGTGTCTCCTATAAGTTTTATCGCCCGTTTTTGTATCCTATCTAGCAAGTGCAATATGGTGCACCAGACCAGATGTGAACGTTATACTCTAACTTAGGGCGAATGTACGCCTTATAAATTGAAGCGAAATCAGAAGGGGTGAAATATTTCTTACACCACTTTCGGATACCTAAATATTATTAACAATTATTCGACCTTGAGATAGATGCTCAGATTTCAGTCGTTGCGCTGAATTCTTATCCCGAATTTTTGTTTTGTTTTTATTATTATGGGCAAAAACCCTCTTCTTTAGTCTTACCCGTGGGCGCCCGCTGGAAATGGCTAATCCTAGTTCGCTAGATTAGTGTGAGCTAAGACTAATGCGCATGTATTCAATCGTGCACAGTGATCATCGAGAATGAGGTTGCAACAGATTTTTTTTTTTTTTTTTATAATTTGCGCGCACTCAAAGGGTTATGAATACCTTTAACATGTTTACACACAGTGCTTGCGTTGGAAAGGATGGATAGAGAGAGAGAGAAAGATTTTGGTGTAGTGGCTATTGAAGCTCAGTTGTTTATGCTTCAGCTATTCTCCGGGGGTGGCGTCCAGATAACTGGGGAGATTTTTGTTATTATTGTCATTGCTTCTGATTCACAGTACTTTTTTCCCGATAATCGATGTCAAGGGTAAATCATCATCAACAGAACGAACAATTTTTCCAGCCACATGAACAAGCTACTGCCAGTGTTATGCCTTCGCAGTAGTGTTCACAGAAGCTTTTTGGAATTGATCGGACTGACTTTATTTATTTCGTGAGAAATAAATAAATGCTTGCTGACATCAGGATTTGAACCATGAACCATTAGCGTGGCAATTGACGATATTACCACTACACCATTGCCACCCCCAACAGATACCTAACTCCCAGGCGGTGTGAGCTTTAGAACCGTGCCGAGGGTTGGAAGACTGTGGGTTAAGCCAGTCCTAGCGAGCTCCTGTGGGCGCCCTGGCAGTGCTCACAGTAAGTTGTGCCTTGTCTTACCATGCCGGCAAACTAAGATCGACAGCTGTTCAGTGCTTACTCGTGCGAACCAAAATGGATACCTTCAAAAAAACATAGAAACGAAAAAAACATAAAAACATAGAAATACAAAAAAATTTATAGAAATAATATCTGGGGAAGTACTCTCTTAACCGACGGCGCGGCGATGGAACTGGGAGTCGTTGACGTAGTGTCATCTTTCCTACTTTCCACCTCTGGGCTAGAGAAGACACTAGAGTACGTTTTACTGGTTAGCGACAGTGAGGTGCGGACAGCCGCTGCACAAAAAGGCGAGGCCAAAAAAATGAGCTGGGGGCATTTACTGACGAGGAGAAGTTTTAAGATGCTCTGTGGAAGAAGATGTCTACCACAGAGAATAGTGACCTTCAATTCGACGGTACTGGCTGGGAAGGGGGTCGGAAAGTTGTTGCCTGAGGGAACAAAGCCTCTGCTGACATCCTCAGGCAGTTCATTTCGGACGTTGTTGAAGTATGAAGCGGGTCTTAGCTCAAATGCGTAACTACGGGGGTGTTGGCTACATACGCTCCGCCCAAAGCTTGAGTCTGGGTTCCGCTACTGTACACCTACCCAGAAAAACTGCTCGGTTTCCTCCACGTGCAGAATAAGGAAAGCCGATATTTGGAGGGTTCTTAAAACAGGGCCCAGGAAACCGTTTGGTCCTAAATAGGGAGTCGCTGCCATTCCTTGAAAAGACCAAAGGAATGGTGCGACATAGCAAGGGAAAGGTCATGTTAAAGCTCACGACCAAGGGTGTAGAGGAGCCCAAAGATGATGGAAGTGATGCAAATAAACTTGTATCACAGTAAGGCTGCGAAAACATGCTTGCTTAACTACATTATCAAGCATGACGTCTCAGCCATACTGGTACAGGAGCCATATATCAGCGACAACGATCGAATTCAAGGGCTCAAAAATAGGAACTACACCATGTTCTACAAAGCTGACGAAGGTAAAATCAGAGTTTCTATAGTACTAAAAAACAACATAAAGGCATTTCTTTTGAATAATTTCAGCGACGGCGATGTAGTAGCAGTCTCCTACGAAAAAGAGGGAAGAAAACCGCTGTGCCTGGTCTCTACATATCTCCCATACGAACTGACGGAGATTCCATTTGTCAAGATGAAGCAGTTGGTAATGAAGGACAAATGGCTCTTCATTGGGGGTTGCGATGCTAATGCTCATCACTCGCAATGGAGAAGCAAGTATCACTGTGTATCATACGAAGTGAGTGTCTTTTTGCTTTTATTTTATTTACAAAACATACCATATGCAACAAGGCATTTACTTCAACTTTCGTAGTAAGGAACGGACAAGAAGTGCTTGAAAAGCTAAAACCAAAAACTGCACGGGAAGAGTACTTTCTCACTAGAGCACTTCTTTTTGTTCCAGATGGCAGCGGATGAATTCCCTAGATGGAGTCAGCGGTGGCGTCTACAGTTAGATTGAAGTTAGTGAACACCTTGTGCGAGATGCTTCGACATATTCGGATCACATGCCGGTAAGGAATTTCCAAGGTTATTAAGGACGCTTCTTCAAATAAAAAAAAACGATTCACAGGTCTAGAATTTGTTTTTCTATTTGAAGATTGGTGATTGAATTAAAAAGTATGAAAAAGTGTTGGGTTAAAGTTGTGAAGCTTAACAGAACCATTATCAGATGGAAACCTCAAGACTTAGGAACATAAGGTGGTAACCCACCATCTACTCCCCAAAACTTATCTGCAGACTCTAAATTCGGCACTCTGATGGAAATATGTACGTACATATTTGGCAAACGGTTTTGCACTTATGTGTTAATAGGGTAGTAATAGTCTTATTTTTATTCTTAAGCAAAAATAATTAACATATAAAGCTTGCTATAGACCACTTAAAATATACAAAACAAAGAGTTCAAAGCGCCATGACTAATGATTTTGGTCATATTGAAACGCAAGTATATATATAAATATTCACAAATGTAACTTTTATTAAAATCGAAATTAAGTGACCTTTCAAATAAAACCCCAACCTAAATAATGACAGTAATAAATAAATGAGAGTCATTTAAACAAAAACACAGATTCACAGATGAAGATATCAATTAGACGCACACAACTGAACAAATTGTATTTGTATAAATTTCAATTCAAGTAATTCTTACATTCAGAATTCCAAAAGCGAACCAGCAGAATGTTATTGGTCCTGATTCTATTCAGTTTCTGCCCGTTGGTAATCCTTCAGAGGGAAATTCAGGTTTGACGGGTCATTAGAAACAAAACTATTACCAGAAATATCAAATTCCTTTTTTAGAAAATTCCTCAATATTACTTTAAATTTATCAAGCTCGAGTACAATTTAAACCCAGAATGGATCGTGAATGTATCCTGCAAATTAAAGCCAATTAATTGGGAGAAATCTGTTCTGAATGGAGCACTTGATATAATTAAACCTTTGAGAAATATTACGGTAAGAACTCATTTGACAAATGTTTCGTGCTTATGTATTTTATTTTACAGGTACACTTTCAACTTTTTCGGCGTGAATCTCGTTACCTACCATTTCTGATAAATATGACTACAAATGCCTGCGACATCCTTAAACATAATGCACATACTTTTTATACAAGAATTTTGCTGAAAGTTACTAACAAATTTACAAATCTCAAAAACCCAACTTGCCCAATAATGGTAAATATAATATAATATATTGCTTGCATATAGGAAAAACAATTGATTATAATTCCATACGCTAACCACTTGCAGGGCCACTTAGAGTTGAAAAATGGTTTTTTGGATGGAAAATATTTTAAGTTTTTAATTCTGCCAACTGGAGTCTACAAAGGTGTTGCGAAAATAACAGAAGGCTATCCGCCACAGTCAATCGGCTCTATTGCATTGACCTGTATCCTAGGTGAAAAATCTGGAAAGTTCGAATAGAATCCAAATATTCTATTCATATAAATAAATATTATTTTATAGGCATGCATTAGTACTATATTGTACACATGCACTATACTATAATATATGCTTATTCGTTGTTTTTAAATGTGAAGAATATTGCACATCATTTGTTTAGTGTGTGAAAGTTCTTCCGCTCTACAATAAAGACATGATCTAATCCATAACCCCAGCTACTTTTTTTTTTTTTTACCCACGTTCATTGAGCTCTATATTATAAATAGCTATATCCATCCAGATGCAAGAATGCCCCAGATGACATATATTCAATCTCCGTGGATATTTCTGAGACACCTAAGGTCCTAAGGCCCGAAACAAGTAGTAAAGTAAAGTACCTAAGTAAAAGTGTGATTTTAAATATTTATACCGTAATATTAATTTGTTGCAAAAAAGTTCACAACAGCAAGCGAAACAAGTTCGTTCCGTAACGCCTAGTGATGAGGATTACGTGGCAGACTTCAGGAAAAGATTGGATTACATCGGAGGACCAGGACGAAGATAAGGATATCTACACACTTATCTGTGAACTGATGAATACGAGAGAGTAGTGATTGTTATAGCTCTGCAATAAATTCAGTATTTTCCATTTATAACCAGTAATTTGGCAGTAAAAAAACATTCGTTGTGGTTCTAAAACAAAATATCTTTTTTTTTGCTTTACCAGTTCGGGCTTTAAATTAACATCATCAATTAATTGAACAATTATTTCCTTTTCTTGATACTGTGAGTACATATAACAGAATGTCCAATTTAAACGACCAACAAAGAAAGCTGACATCGACAGATAAAAGTGTTGTCTCTGTCCCTCCATTATCCGGTTCTCTAGTTACACACCTGTCTTCTGCCAAACTATGGGACAAAATAGAAGCACGATTGGAAGCGTTGACAAAAATCTTACTAACGCGATCGTTTCACAGTTGAAAGTCGAGATCAACACAATGTTCAACTCTCTGTCTGAACGTATTAATAAAATTGAAAGTAACTTCAATGCAAAGGTAATGTCGCTTGAACACAAAAGTAATGAGAGATACAAATCCATTAACAACACAGTGCTTGACTGCAAGATCAGTGTTGACAATGCAATTAGTCATTGTTCTGGCGTTGGTGCTCTCCAGGATGAGCTATCAATTATCAAAGTGCAAATGCTTGAAAATGATAACAATATTGCAGGAGATATTGTTTTACATGGAATACCAACGACAGCAAACGAAAATCTCACGGATATATTTCAGCAGCTTTGCACTAAAATTTACTTGTCGCCATTAACGCCGATTGACATTTTTCGCACAGAACCCGTGAGAAATTCTCCCAATAGTGCAGTAATTGTGAAACTTCCACACGCCCGAAGCAAAATAACCTGCTGAAGAAGGTCGCAGAGTACTATAAAACAAAAGCCAAATTAATCACTCTGAATGATCTTGGTTTCGCCAGCAACAAGTTTGTGCGTGTGTATGAAAGCCTCACCAAGCATGATCATGCACTTTTTCGGAGGGCCAATGAACTTCGCCGCAACAAATGCATACACTCTGTTTTTACGAGAAGTGGGAGGGTTTTCATCAAAGAGACTGCGGAAAAAAGACCTACCTGCATTGTCAACTCGCTCTTGCTAGAATCCCTATCTCTGGAAGAAGTAACTGACCTTCACCACTGTTGCTGCTGATGCTGTTCTAAGAAGATTTCTGTATAACTATGTCATTGTTCACTTTTCTTATCTATTCGTTAACAAATAACTGAATTTTTGCTTTCGGACAGTGATGCCATTTTTACTTTTTTATATTACTTTTTTAAATTTATATTTAGTAGGTATGAGATTATGAATTTATTGCGTAGTTTGGTTAAATGAATTATTGTTTTCTAACGTCTGAAATCTTTATATTTTCATTAACTTTTGTTTTGGATATATAAGTCTGATTATTGTCTTCTGGCTGGGTATTTCACTTAACGTTAGACTATTATTATGGTTTTCGGTCTAGATCATGACAGTGTAAGCAGAAGGGGACCTGCATTGCGATTGATCGGGAAACTACTGACTGCTCAAAACTTGGCTTGGGCCAGTAGCGCAACAATCAAGTTCGTGATGAAGTGCTTACTTTACCTCCTAGTGGTGGTCCCCGGGCAACTATACGTATAAAGCCTTATACGTATAGGCCAAAATTGTAAGTGCGGGTTGTATAGGGCCTTGATTCTAGGCTAGGTAACGTGGGCCAGCAACCTGCGTTACCGAATATTGCCCGCTACAGAAACCGACACTATGCCTCGGATAAGGAATGATCACATGTTGACGACTTTTGGCTATTGTACCCGGACAAAGATAGGTTTATGGAATGTAAAGACGCTCCTCGACTCGGGAAGCGAAGGTCCTTACAATGCCATATATAAACTGGACATTTTGGGGGTAAGTGAAGTAAGATGGTTAGAAACGGGCGAGTACCAGTCTCCAACGCGTAACACTGTACTACTCTATTCTGGAAGACCATCCGGAAGTCCGCGGGAATATGGAGTCGGACTACTGCTAACAACAACAGCACGCAAGGGCCTTATTTCCTGGCAGCCCCATGGTGATAGGATTTTGACGGCCAGATTCCGGACTAGAGTACGACGCGTCACCATCATACAGTGTTACGCCCCAACGAATAGTTCATCTGAGGACGAAAAGGAGAGCTTCTACAACCTCTTAAGTGCCGTCTTCAACACAACACCAAACGGAGACATTGTCATAGCGATGGGGGATTTGAATGCCAAGGTAGGCAACGACAACGAAGGGCTCAAACATGTAATCGGGAAGCATGGACTAGGCAACCGCAATGACAACGGCGAAAGGTTTGTGGATTTTTGCAATGCCAACCGCCTTGTGATAGGTGGCACCATGTTTGAGCACAAGACCTGCCACAAAGTCAGCTGGGTTTCCAACGACAGGCAAGCAACCTCCAACCAAATTGACCATTTTGCTATCAGCCGCCGCTTTAGAAGTAGTCTCCTGGACGTCCGAAACAGGTGACGGGTAGATGTGGGGATAGTACGTGATCACCATCTTATGATAGCTACTCTCCAACTACGCATTGCTGCAGTTCGAAGATCCCACGACAACACAAGAATGCCCAGATTCAACATCGATAGACTTAGTGATCCCTCAGTGCGCCAACAATTAAGGGAGCACTTTTCGCAAGGTGTGGAAGCAATCAGCAGCTCAATGCCCGCAACCATCCAAGACCAATAGTGTGCTGTGAAAAATGTTTTTACATCTGGTGCTGAAATAATTGTCGGTCGATCGCAGGGAAGACATAGGGCGTGGCTTTCCGAGGATACCTGGAGAAGGATTGACGAACGAAAACAGCTGAAAGCTCGCATTGCAGCTACCCCAGCAGCAGGGAGAAGCGAGCTAGAGTCCCTATATCGCATGAAGATGAGAGAAGTTCAGCGTAGCGTGCGACGTGATAAGCGCAACTACATCAACGCGCTGGCTACAGAAGCAGAAGAAGCTGCACGGAGGTGCGACAGCAGGACCGTCTACAGAATCACGAAAGAGCTGACAGGTGGTCGCAGTTCCAGCCAACACCCAGTGAAAAGCCTAGACGGTTCCTTGCTCATTTCGGATGAGGACCAGCTCAAGAGATGGAAAGAGCATTTTGCTACGGTTTTGAACCATGTATTCGCTAGCGATATGCTCCCAAATCAGACTGAGATGCCCGAGGTGAGAAGCTCCCGAATACGCACCACGACTCCCAGTAAAGATGAGATTATTACCGCGATCAAGGCACTCATAACCAACCAGGCGGTAGGACTTGACGGTATTCCAGCAGAGCTCTTACGAGCAGCGCCAACAACATCGGCTGAGCTTCTGCTTCCACTTATAAAGAGAGCTTGGGAAGCTGAGAGCTTTCCTAACGAGTGGAAAAAGGGAATGATCATCAAGCTTCCTAAAAAAGGAAATTTAATGGAGTGCGGAAACTGGAGGGGTATCTGCGTGCTGCCTGCTGTAGCTAATATAATAGCTAAAATCATCCTGGAGCGAATCAAACAACATCTCGAAGACACACTCGATGCCGAACAAGCAGGTTTCCGCTCTGGGTCCTCCTGTGCCGACCACATCAACACCCTGCGAATTATCATCGAACAGTGTGTTGAATATCGATCGCCTTTGCACCTGGTGTTCATCGATTTTGAGAAGGCGTTCGATAGTGTCAATAGGGAGTTTATTTGGTGTGCCTTACGCAGGAGAGGCAGTCCCGATAAACTAATTGCTATTATCAAAGCTACATATGGAGGCTCCAAATCTCACGTTCTGCACAGGGGAAGGTTGTCTGAGGAATTTGAGATCCAAAGTGGGGTAAGACAAGGCTGTATCCTTTCACCAATATTAGCGATGTGCTTCATGCAGCTTTGTCGACGGGAAACGGAGGAATTCGATGGACTCTTACATCTCAACTGAAACATCTTGACTACGCAGACGATGTATGCTTACTCTCCCACAGAATTATGGACCTCCACCAAATGACAGCAGATGTGGAGAGGGAGGCAGGTGACGTCGGGCTGAAAATTAATACGGCAAAAACTAAAATTATCAGCCTTGGAACAAACTCATCGGCTCAAATATGCATTGCTGGACAACGGGTAGAGAGAGTAGAAGATTTCCAGTATCTTGGGAGTATTGTCTCGACCGATGGTGGAACCGAACTGGATATAGCCAACAGGATCGCCAAAGCAAAGTCCCCGTTCGGGATGTTGTCCAAAATATGGCGAAGCAATGCAATCAGTTTGAGCACGAAAATAAGACTGTTCCGCTCCAACGTTGAATCCGTGCTGCTATATGGTTGCAGCACGCGGAGAGTGACCACTACTATCACCAGAAAGGTGCAAACGTTTGTTAATAGGTGCCTGCGCAATATCTTACGGATTTTCTGGCCCAATCGTATCTCTAACGAACACCTTTACGAGAGAACGGGTCAGGAACCAATAGGCACAACTATCCAACGGCGGAAGTGACAGTGGATTGGTCACACGTTCCGAAAGGGTGACAGCTCCATAGCGAACCCTCTAACCCAGGATGGCAGAAGACCTGGCGGTCCGAGGAGAACAATACGCAGAACAGTCGAGAAGGAGGCACGGCAGTTAGGGAAAAGTTGGAGAGAATTCAGACACATTGGCGGAAACCGTACACGATGGCGCGTAGGCGTAGTAGAGGCCCTAGGACCTACAAGGGGATACAGGACATAAAGTAAGTAAGCAGAAGCAAAGATTAAAAATAGCAAAAATTTCCCCAGTTATCTGGACGTGAACCCCGGAGTTTTTCTGGAACCTAAGGCGCCTGCCTGATGAAAAGCACCTATCCCGAGCGGAGCAACGAAGTTGCGTGAGCGGGACCTGCCGCACGCAAAAAGAGAGCTAAAATCCCTTAATCCCGCGAAGCGGTCCACCCGAGTATTGTTAATTAAGAAAACTGTTGATATAGGCGCCTGCCTGACGAAAAGCACCTACCCCGAGCGGAACAACGAAGTTGCGTGAGTGGGACCTGCCGCATGCGGAAAGAAAGTTTAGATCCCGCGAAGCGTGCCACCCGGGGACTGTTAATTAAGAAAACTGTTGATATAGGCGCCTGCCTGACGAAAAGCACTTATCTCGAGCGGAGCAACGAAGTTGCGTGAGCGGGACCTGCCGCATGCGGAAAGAGAGTTTAAATCCCGCGAAGCATGCCACCCGGGCACTGTTAATTAAGAAAACTGTTGTTATAGGCGCCTGCCTGATGAAAAGCACCTATCTCGAGCGGAGCAACGAAGTTGCGTGAGCGGGACCTGCCGCATGCGGAAAGAGAGTTTAAATCCCTTAATCCCGCGAAGCGAGCCACCAGGGTACTATTAATTAAGAAAACTGTTGATATAGGCGCTGCCTGATGAAAAGCACCTACCCCTACCTATAGCGGAGCAACGAAGTTGCGTGAGCGGGACCTGCCGCACGCGGAAAGAGAGTTTAAATCCCTTAATCCCGCGAAGCGGGCCACCCGAGTACTGTTAATTAAAAAAACTGTTGATATAGGCGCCTCCCAGACGTTTAAGCTATTATTTATTCATTTACCTCAAAGGAAGACCACGTAAATGCCAAAAAACAAAACAAAAATAGTAATTTTCAATTTTCTCAAAAACTAGAAGACATAAAACCATTTGGTTTTTTGTGTTCGATTCAGAATTGATATAGGCATTGACCACGAGAAGCCAATTTAGCACTTCACTTCACAATTTAAAAGAAAATTGGTCTAAACTTTTTTTTTTTAATTTTTTTTACCAAAATTTTTAGTTTGCATGCGAATTCTTCAAAAACTATTGACGTAAATAATTTAATTTAAATACAGGATTAAAGAACAGGTTTCTGGCTTTCAAAATCAGTATAGTACTTCATTGTAAGTCTTGCCGTTGTTTTTCAATATATATTTTTTTTCCTTAAATTGCCCCTACCTCCTAAACGAGGCGAGATAGACGCCCCCTCCGATAGTAAAAAATGCTTGTTTTTGACCCCTCTATAAAAAACCGTTATAAATTTTTATCGCCAGAGTTATCGTAGGTACTCAGCCTAATTTTGGTTTAAACAAATAGAATTTTTATTTTTTTTATACACCTTTTATTGGATTTTGGAAAGGTACCCTTATGTCGAGTACTTTTTTTGATCACTGTATAAGCATATTAATATACGAATATGTATTCGTACGTATGCGTACTTTTGTTAAGGTTGAAATTTCATAGCCTTTTGCATGAAAAGCTAAAATAAATAATGACATTAACAAATAAATGAAAATCCAGATAAATGAAAACAGATTCCCAAATGAAGATAACAGTTAGACGGACGCTATTAAAAAACTTCAAAATGTATAAATATCGATTTATGTAAATATTTTTCGTATTTACAATTCCAAAAGCGAACGGGTACAATGTTCCTGGTCCTAATTTTACTCAATTTCTGCCCATCAGTAATCGCTCAAAGGGAAATTCAGGTTTGACATGTTATTAGAAAGAAAACTATTGCCACAGATATTAAATTTATTTTTCTAGGCAATTCCTCGACATTACTTTAAATTTACAAACTTCGAGTGCAATATAAGCCGGAAATGGGTGGTGAATGTATCCTGCAAATTAAAGCCAGTAAACTGGGAGCAAACTCTTGTCAATGGTGCTGGTGATATAATAAAGCCTGTGAGAAATGTTACGGTAATAAGTCATTTGGCCAATTACTGTGATTACGTATTTTATTTCATAGGTAAATTTTCAACTTTTTCGGCGTGAAACTCGTTACTTACCATTTCTTATAAATGTGACGAAAAATGCCTGCGATATTCTTAATAATAAGGGACATAATTTTTATACAAGGATTGCACTGGAATTGTTTAACAATTTTTCAAACCTCAGGAATTCGACTTGCCCAATAACGGTGGATATAACATTTGTTAACATACCTATAAGAAAAGGTTTTGATTATAATTACATATATTATAACTAACTACTTTTAGGGTCACATAGAGGTAAAAAATGGTTTCTTGGATGAAAAATATTTGAAATTATTAACTCTGCCAACCGGACACTATAAAGGGGTTGCGAAAGTAACAGATGGCTATCCGCCCCAGTCAATCGGCTCTATTGAACTATCTTGTAGCATAGGTGAACGATCTCGAAAGTTCGAAAAGAATTGGAGTAATTTAAGGAAATGAACAGATATGCACTATATTTGTACTATATTGTACATATGTATACAATAATATTAAATGTTTATTTAGGTTTTTAAATGTGAAATATACATCATTAGTGTGGTTTTAATCCATGACTCCAACTACTGTTTTTTTTTTTTTGGGTTTATTTATCTACCTGCACATTTAATTATAAAGTAATTAATGACCTTAATATTGATTGATCGCATGTGGCTCAAAAGTAGTGATGGAGTTATAATGAATAAAATTTGTTTGTAATGACGGTACTGGCAATGGCATTATAATTAATCGTGGAAGTGTCGCTTTTCTCTGTTATTATACAGGTTCCTAAAGTACTGCACTACTCTTCGGTAAAACTACATATATCCTATACTATGTGTTAAGATCTAAAGTTGATTTTTTTTTTATAGAAAAGATAGGCTGTTCGGGGCCTAATACCGCGAAACCGTTGTAACTCAGCAGAGCTTTACGCTGTATTACGCAACAGCACCATGAACCTGTAACTCCTCTCTACAGTTACAATCCGTCTTCACACAAAATGGCCACGAAACATTTTCGTAAAACAACTGCTTACTTACTTACTTAGGTGGCGCTACAGTTCGGGGTGAACCTGGGTCTTAACCAACAAGCCTCTCCATTTAGCTCGGTTTTTAGTTAATTGCCTCCAGTTGCGCACTCCAAGTTGGTCAAGGTCCCCTTGAACTTGTGCGCGCCAGCTACGGCGAGAAGGTCCTTTACTGCGTCGTCCCTCGGGGTTAGTATTGTATATTGTATATTACATTTACATTACATTTTATTTACATTCTTATAGAATTGAAAGAGTACAGGGACGCTTTACTAGATTCATCAGTTTACGATTGAATTGGCAAATTAAGTTGCCTTCTTATAAAACCAGGCATTCTTTAATAAATATTTACTCTATTCTATGCCATAGAAAATACTTTTTTGTAATTTTTGTAAGAGACCTAATTCAGAGTCACATTCAATGTCCTACATTACTCTCAATGCTAGATTTCTACTCACCACCCCGAAATCTACGTATTCAATTTAATTTTCGGGAAAGAGTTTATAGAATTAATTACGCCCAAAATGGGGCATCGATGATTACAATCTATTGACTTGTTTCTTGATTGCTCGAGATATTGTTTCAAAAGTAAACTTATTGTAATATTCTTGCTGGGGTTCGTTTAGATAAAACTGTCCTTTGTGTATTTTAATCGTTTATTTATTATCAAACACCAACTTTACTTTAACACAATATTCAATCACTTTATTCTTTATTTATTTCAAACTAGCGAGAACCACACAGCGTACCCTAGGTAAATCCTTCTACGACGACCTGGGAGATATATCTGACAAAAGGATTGGAGCTCTCATTCTTTACCTAAACTCGACAGGCTGGGTCTAACATATCCATCTTCTTGAACCGAATTCTCCATCATACAACCAGGTGTGCACGAGCTTTGTGATATCCAAATGGCGCAATAGAGTTAATTGAGCTCTTTTTGAAGCACTACCAACCAACCAACCAACCAACCAACCAACCAACCAACCAACCAACCAACCAAACAACCAACCAACCAACCAACCAACCAACCAACAACCAACGAACAACCAACCAACCAACAACCAATAAACCAACAACCAACCAACCAACAACCAACCAACAACCAACCAACCAACCAACAACTAACCAACAACCAACCAACAACCAACCAACATCCAACCAACATCCAACCAACCAACATCCGACCAACAACCAACCAACAACCAACCAACAACCAACCAACATCCAACCAACATCCAACCAACCAACATCCAACCAACAACCAACCAACAACCAACCAACAACCAACCAACATCCAACCAACATCCAACCAACCAACAACCAATCAACCAACAACCAACCAACCAACAACCAACCAACAACCAACCAACAATCAATCAACCAACCAACAACCAACCAACAACCAACCAACCAACCAACCAACCAACCAACCAACCAACCAACCAACCAACCAAACAACCAACCAACCAACCAACCAACCAACAACCAACGAACAACCAACCAACCAACAACCAATAAACCAACAACCAACCAACCAACAACCAACCAACCAACAACCAACCAACAACCAACCAACAATCAATCAACCAACCAACAACCAACCAACAACCAACCAACCAACCAACCAACAACCAACATCCAACCAACAACCAACCAACAACCAACAAACAACCAACAACCAACCAACAACCAACCAACAACCAACCAACAACCAACCAACAACCAACCAACAACCAACCAACAACCAACCAACAACCAACAACCAACCAACAACCAACCAACAACCAACCAACATCCAACCAACAACCAACCAACAACCAACCAACAACCAACCAACATCCAACCAACATCGAACCGACATCCAACCAACATCCAACCAACATCGAACCGACATAAAACCAACATCCAACCAACATCCAACCAACAACCAACCAACAATCCTTGAGTTGGCGCAATCTTTTGCCACCTTGTTTACAAAGTGGGACAATCACTCCCATTTGCCAATCACCAGGTGTTTCACCGCATTCCCATGCCACTTTAATAACACGTGAGAGTCATTGCACTCACTCTTTACCAAAAGCCTTTAGCATTTCTGGCCGGATTTCATCCAAACCGGTAGATTCGCCAACTTCTAGCGATTTAATTACCTGAAGTATTTCTCGAAACACACCTTCTAAAAGGTAGGAAAATAGACTTAAAGTATGAGTATTCAATTTGCAATATACTACCTACCCCACTCTGTTAAGGGTTTATTTTAAATCTATGAAAACCTTCTAAAATGTGGACAAATAAACAACGATCAACAAAATCTCATTTAATAAAATGGAAAAATATTACAATGTTTCTATGCCTGTATGTACGTATGTATTATGTGTACATATGGTCGCGTATATTGCCAAATCTCTTAATAGCATGAAGGTTTGAAAATGTCTTAGATTTGGCATTGGCAATTTTTACTCCAGAAGAGATCACACACTAAAGTTCAAAAAAGCGCGCCCATATACTCACATACACACGCTATTGCAGCGATAGCCTCTGCCTGGGCCAGTCTGTTTAATTCGGCAGACTGGCCCACTATAAGAAGATCTCTTGCTAGGATGGATACACCATCTTACTTTCTGCAGAGATAATGGCGAGCTACTTTACCAACAGGAAACTGAGGTATGATACCGACGAAGGAGTGAAGTACTACGATGTTACAGCTGGGGTCCCGCAAGGGTCGGTGCTGGGCCCATTACTACGGAACATAATGTACGACGGAGTTTTACGACTACCACTGCCACCTAAAGTGAATATAATTGGATTTGCTGACGACATCGCTGTTGTTACAGTAGCAAAACAAATCAGTGAAGTAGAATCAGCTACAAATGTGGCAATCAGTCAAATCAAAAGCTGGCTAGGATCCGCCGGTTTAGAATTAGCTGACCACAAAACTGAAGCTGTTCTAATAACCAGTCGGAAATCTGTGGAATATATGAATGTACAGGTTGGAACCCAAATCATCAAATCCAAAGAAGCAATCAAATACCTGGGAGTAATGCTCGACAATAGACTGCCGTTTAAACGGCATGTTGATTATTCGAGCAAAAAAGCGTCACGACTTCAAGCAGCACTCTCAAGGATAATGCCCAACATTGGAGGACCTGGATACGCTAGGAGGATCCTACTATCCAGAGTTGTCAGCTCAGTCCTTCTTTATGCGGTTCCGGTTTGGGCGGGGGCTCTCGCGACCAATGAAACAAGGAGGAAACTTACATCAGCCTACAGACTCTGCGCTATAAGGACCATCAGTGGTTTTAAAACTATCTCTGACGAAGCAGCCTTTGTCATAGCAGGAATAGTTGCTATCGACATCCTCGCGAACGAGATGCAGAGAATCTACAATCGGAGAGGCTCGAGCCATCAAGAGGCTAGCGAAAGAAGAAGGGTTATAGAAGAAGAAAAGCAGCTTCAAGAGCTGTGTGGCAAGATCGATGGGATAATGCGGTTAAAGGCAGATGGACCTATAATTTAATCCCCACCATCGACATTTGGATAAACCGAGCACATGGGAACTGCACCTACCACCTCACGCAGTTCCTGTCTGGCCATGGAGGTTACCGCAAATATCTTTACCGGTTTGAACACGGTCGTTGTGTCCAGAATGTCCAGCCCAGGAGGAAAATACGGAGTATGCAGTCTTCTACTGTAGGCGATTTGAAAACTGGAGAAACGAACTTCCCTGTCCCCCATTCCTCATAGATCATATGGTACAATATGAGGAAAAATGGATGGAAATTTGCGCGTTTATTACGCACGTGCAAATGCAGCTTCGAATTCAAGAAAGAATACGTCGAGAAGCAGAAAGTACAGCATAAATTGCTAACCAGCCCCGCGAAGTAATACCTAACGGCAGTCCCGCGGGGAGAGTGGTTGAAGTGTGTAGGGTGTGTGTTTAGTACGTAGACGTATTCCTGAAATCGATTACTCAGGTTTGCGAATCGTGCATGCTAGTAGCACTCGGGCTATTAGTATCTATGAAGATTACACACCCCCGGGCCAACCTAAAAAAAAAAAAAAGCCTCTGCTGCATGGCTGCTGACAGTAGTCTTCATTAAAGGAAAATTCGAGCAATTTTTAATACAATCTTCCCCGGGAAATGCAGATCATAACAGTGAAAACTGCATCCAAATCCCTTTAGTGGGCGCCGTGGCGTAAGTGGTTAGTGTGTCGGGTCACTACGCATGAGGTTCCAAGTTCGAATCCCAGAAAATACCAAAAAGTTTTTTCACGGTCCCACCTCCCGCGAGCGTCTAAAAAATATCCGAGAGTATTGTTGTCTCGAAAAAGCTTCTCAAATCGCCGTTCGGATTCGGCATTAAACTGTAGGTCCCTTCCATTCGTGTAAAAAATATAACGCACACAACATGAGTGGTTGCGAGAAGCTAGGCCCTGGCACTTTAAAGAGCTGTTGCGCCAAATATTTGTTTATTTTTTGGTTCCCGAGATTATCCCAGTCATTCACGTTTTGGGGACTTCCTTCTATACGATGTAGTTTGTTTGATGAACATGAACATGTGCACTCCACTGGTGTGCCATTGATTGCAATGACCCACGCATATCTGTGATATTTTTATATCTCAAATAATTATATTTTTGCTTATTATTTCTGTTATAAGAATCATGGAATAATGATTTATACCTCAATCTCTTCAGTAGGAAATGTACTAATCGAGGAATTAAGTCGTATTCAAATCAGTTCAGCCATTTCGTAGTCATATGTGTGTAAAGCATAGAAAAATTATTTTTGTCAGTAAAAAAAACATATAAAATGGGTTTAAGAGCTCAATAACGGATTCAGGATACTAAAATGTATCCTAAGTTATTCCTCTTCTTACGACAAATCGATTGATATATATATTGTTAAGGTACCGTTACGTACTTACTCCCTATTCGCGGACAAACAGAAAAAATGAGTTCTCTTTTATAGATGTAGAGATTAAACTGTCGCTACAGATTTACTTTTGCAATGTCGCTTGTTTACACCACTGGTCGAATATCTCTTGTAATCGCTGTATTCACCTTATTACAACAGCACCGACGATGGTTGTGGTATGGGTATTTATAAAAATTGCAAGGGGTTCTAGAACATGCTAGATGTTTCTCGGGGTGAATTGGTGATCCTGGAATAATTGGGATATTGCGTGGAACAATTGTGGAACATCCGGTTAGGTGGGAATATTTGCTGCTAGCAGGCTACAGTTTGGAACACAGTGTTTTAGTTTTTGGTACACAAACCATGCAGTAGTGTGCGTCTATGCTACACTGCCCCCCTCTTAAACTTGTTCGTCCCGAACAAGATCATCTGGATTACTGCCATGATAACGATGAAGACGATCCAGGTGGGCAATTTTCATCTTGCCTTTTACTCCACGCTGGCTTCGGAAGAGGACGTCATTGATGCGTGTGACTACCTCATAAGGCCCCTCCCAGTCTTGCTGCAGCTAGGTGACCTCCTCTTTTGCCGGTGTGGGTTGTACAACCATGTCTCCCTCATAGAAGTTGGGCGTTGTTGCCTTTGTGTCGTACCTGGTTTCATGCGGTCACTCGCTATCCTTATCCTCGTCCTGCTCCTCTGATGTATGTCTCGGATCCTTTCCCTGAGGTCTGCCACGTAGTCCTCTTCACTCTTGGGCTCATCGTTAGGGGTTCCAAACTTCATCTCACTAGGTAGCCGGACTGCTCGACCAAACAAGACTTCAGATGGAGTATGTCCAGTAGTACTGTGCACTGCATTTTGGTAGACCATCAAGAAAAGAGGAATTTGTCGATCCCAATCGCGCGGGTGGTCTTCTACGACCTTGGAGAGATGTTCGTTTAACGTTCTGCTGAAGCGCTCTACCATCCCGTCGGATTGCGGATGAAGCGGGGTCGTCCTCGTCTTTTTGATTCCTAGCTGTTGACATACCTTTTGGAATATCTTCGATCCAAAGTTTCGCTTCCTGGTTAGGGATGGCGAACGCTTCCGGCCATTTGCTGAAGTAGTCCATGACAACTAGGATGTAACGGTGTCCATTGTCGGTTTCTGGAAATGGACCAGCGATGTCAGCCGCAATCCGTTCAAAGGGTGCGCTTGGAGCATCTTGCCTCGCGTTTTCGTTCTTGGTCCCTTGCTGGCTGCACACACGACGCATTTTCGGCACCAACTTTCTACGTCGTCCCTTGCGCTGAGCCAATAGAAACGTTCTCGCACTTCCTTCAGCGTCTTGTTTGCACCCAAATGACCTCCGGATGCTCCATCATGCATCTCTCGCAGCACCTCGTGAACTTTTGATCGCGGCAAGACAAGCTGCATTTCGTTTGGCTTTACCATAAACTCCTTCCACGCTAATATCGGCTCGATGTCCGGGTCTTCTTTTTGAGCGTTGCGGATTTCTTCTGCACTCCAACCGGCGATAGGCTCAGCTCATACCCTTTGGATGGAAAGAAGGTTCTTCTCTTCCTGTCACACACAATGCTTGCAGTCGATCTTACATGGTCGCCGGGATAAGGCATCCGCATTAGAATGAAGTTTCCCTTTACCATGCTGTATTTCGTAATCGTACATCTGCAGTCGTTCAATCCATCTTGCGACCTGGCCCTCTGGATTCTTGAACTGCAACAGCCATTTTAGAGCCGCGTGGTCTGTGTGCAAAAGGAACCTTTGACCGTGTTTTGTCGCCAGAAGCAGCGCCAGAAGTTCTCGCCTGGTCACGCAGTAGTTCCTTTCCGGCTTGGAGAGCACTTTGCTGAAGTATGCGACTACCTTCTCTTGGCCGTTGTGTACCTGCGAAAGAATCGCTCCGACACCGATGTTACTTGCATCTGCATCCACGATGCTTCACATAGTTGTTGCTTAAGGTTCTTGAAGCTATTGTCGCACTCACCTGACCACTTGAATTGCCTTCCTTTTCCGTCAGCTGGTGCAATCTCTTCGCGATTCCGGCAAAGTCCTTTACGAATCGTCGGTAGTACGTGGCGAGGCCCAAAAAGCTCCTGAGTTGGTTTTTCACAGCTTCCACCGATTGTGTCATCGATTCGTGGCAGAGGGTAGCTATCCTTTTTGGTGACGTCATTAAGTCTCCGATAGTCCACACAGAATCGAGTGCTGCCGTCTTTCTTCTTGACCAGTACAACAGGTGAGGCCCAAGATTTCTTAGAACTTTCGATGAGCCCTTCCTTCTCCATCGTCGACACCATATGCGCAACCTCTGTCTGCTTTGCCAATGGTAGTCGTCTGGCAGGCTGGCGAATTGGTCTGGCATCCCCAGTGTCTATGCGATGTTGCACCAGATGTGTTCGGCCGTACTCTCCATCCTGTGAGGCAAATATATCAGCGTACTCACCGATTAGACTTTCTGCCATGGCTCGCTGATCCTGATCCAGTTCGCAGTGCTTGAGGATCCTGTCCCTTACTTCGGCCAACCTGACTGATGAAACGGGACTCGCAGATTCCTTTTCGGTTATTGTTGAAATTGAACATATCGGCGCGCATTTACCAATAACCTCTCCTTGTTTTAGTTTGACGCTGTGGCTCTTTAAGTTCATGAGCCTTACTGGGACCAGGCTGTTCTTTGGCTCCACTAAAACTTTTCCCACGATGTAGTTTGGGGAATTCCTTCCTAAATCTGACTCCAATAGGTAGAATCGGTGACTCCCAGGATCACCCTCTAGTTTTGTCCAAATGATAGTCTGGGGAGATGGTGGTAAGACTTCGTCCTTGCTGAGTATTGTCCTTAAATGTGCTGCATTCTCGTTCCCGTACACCATTGGAATCTCTACGTTCCTGTACCGCAGAACTTGCATCCCGATGTCGATGACTACGCCATGTTCTTTCATAAAGTCCACTCCGATGATGCATTCATCACATATGTCGGCCACCAGGAACGCATGAGAAAAGGCCAACCCTGCTAGTTGTAACGTGAGGCGAACTTCTCCGTATACTTTCGTCGCTTCCCCTGTCGCAGTCCTAAGACAGTAGCAACTGGTGTTGTGTAGCCAAGACCTCCGGACGAGATCTCTTCTTACAATGGAAGCCGTGGCGCCGGTATCGATAGTAGCCACGCACTTATTTTTGCCGATGAATGCTTCCACTGTGAGACTCTTCTTGCATCGTTTGGTTTGGGAGACCTGGATGGTGGTCTTGGGGGCGTCGATTCCATTAGCCAACTTCTGCCCCGCGAAGCTGGCTCTTAGGCGTTTCCCGACTCCTGGTTTCGAGGAGCCTGGCCAACAGGATGGATGTTGTCCCTGTAGGATGGTTCTTCGTAGCGTCGTCTATTCGCACAATGTGGACAGTTTCCACGTCTGGGTAGATTTCTGCATTGCCGTTGTAGGTGTCCTATTTTGTTGCAGTTCCAGCAACGAATTTGTCCTCCGCGAGCGTTGTTTCGGTCTTCGACGTCCATCCTCTGGCAAGAGCATTCGATGGCGGCTACTTCCCTCACACGGTGGATTCCCTGACAGGCCTGGTCTGCGGCCTCCATTGTCAGAGCAAACGCCACAGCTTCGGCGAGCGTTTTCTTTCCAGCCATTCTTACCGCCATTTGTAGATTCGCATCAGCTATGGCATGGGTGAACGCTTCGGTTGCCATCTCGTTAATGATCTCCTCGCCGGCGTTTGGATAGGACAAATGTGCCAGCCGCTCGATGACTGCTTGTAACTGCTGGAGCGTCTCACCCTTCATCTGTGACCTTCTGCGCAACTGGACCCTATATACTTGCTGCATGTGGTCGTCCCCAAATCGCATCTCAATGGCATTCACCAGACTATCGTAGTTGCGTTGTTTGTTCTCGGGAATGGTTTGTAGTAGCTCTGCAGCTGATCCTCTAACCGCAAGCGTGAGGGCCATGGACCTCTCTTCATCGTCCCAGTTGTTCGTCATTGCCGCAGCTTCTTATATATTGGCCATGATGTCTGTCCATCGAAGACGGGAGGCTGCATCTCTTTCCTTCTCAGGCAGTCGGTTGAATACTCCCGAACTTTCTGTTTCTTCACGCATTCGAGTTCCTTTGCCAAATTCTCGAATCTTCCTTCAACAGCCTCGAATTTTGTTTCAACACTCTCGAATCTTCCTTCAATGGCTGTTTCAAATGTCTCAATTTTAGCCTCAACGTTTTCAAACTTCTCATCAATTGTTCCAAATCTTGTTTCCAAACTTTTATTTTGTTCATCGAATTTGCTTTCGAGAACACTCCTTTGATCGAATAGCTGATGTTCCACAGAGTTCTTTTGTTCGTCGAGCTTAGCATCTAGAGAATTCTTTTGCTCATCGAGCTTAGCTTCTAGAGAATTGTCAAATAGTTTGTTCTGTTCATCGAGCTTGGCGTCTAGAGAATTCTTTTGTTCGTCGATCTTAGCTTCTAGAGAATTCTTTTGCTGCTCTAAAGAATTGTCTAGCTTCTCGAATTTTCTATTCTGATCGTCGAATTTTTCAGATAGCAATTTCATTAAAGCCGACATGTCACTCGTAGTACTTACTTGTTCTTCTTCGACGTCAAACAAAGCTGTTTCAGGATCTGCACCCTCGTCCGTCACTATTTTCCGCAACTTAATAATCAATTCTCTTTTCGTACCAGTCGTAGGTTGCTCCCGCTGGCTCAGTACTTCCTTTAGTTGCGGCAATGACAAATCTTCTAGCAATTTCCGAACCATTTTTTTTCTTTTTTTGCACAATAAGCAATACACAAAATTTGTTTTATCCCACTTCTGACACCAACGTAATATTCTTGCTAGGGTTCGTTTAAATAAAACCGTCTTTTGTGTATTTTAATCGTTTATTTATTATCAACTACTAACTTTACTTCAACACAATATTCAATCACTTTATTCTTTATTTATTTCAAATTAAACTGTCGCTACACTGATCTAGTCTCCCTCTTGTAGTCGCTGTATGCACTTATAAACAACTGTGTTGTTGTGGTGGTTGTGGTATGGGTATTTATATGAAATTGCAAGGGGTTCTAGAATATACTAGATATTTCTCCGAGTGAATCGAGGATCCTGGAATATTGGGATATTGTGTGGAACAATTGTGGAACGTAAGCACATCAGGTTGGAATATTTACTGCCAACAGGTTTTGCAATAGATGTCGTTGCTACAGTTTGAGATACAGTGTTTTAGTTGTTGGTACACAAACCATCCTGTAGTCAATGCTACAATACATACATACATACATTTTCAATGTACCGCTAATCCTTCATAACGGTCGCGGGGGTAGGATGCTCAGGTGGACTCTCCATTATTCTCGATCCTCCGCCATTGACTTCAACTCATCAGAAGGAATCCCTAGACGGCTCTAGGAGAGATGTCGGACTTGGTCCAACCATCTATTTCTAGGCCTACTGCGGAATCGCCTACCTGATGGCACGGCAACCATGGCACGTCTTGGAAGCCGGTCTGGGAGCATACGCACTACGTGACCAAACCATCGAAGCATAGATCGTTCCGTTCGGAGAAGTATCTGCTCAACATTGAGCGCCTCGCGTACTCTGATGTTGCGCACTCGATCCCTACGAGGTATTCCAGCAACACCGCGAAGGAACCTCAATTCGGCAGCTTGTATCCACGATCTTATTCGTTCGGTCGCTACCCAAATTTCATGACCATAGGTGAGAGTTGGAACATACACCGAGTTAAAAACCGATAGCTTAGCTTCAACACTAAGTTCGTCCTTCCTTATAACATATTCGCCAAGCTCTCTCAAAATTGATCCAGCCTGACCAATTCTACAGGACAACTCGGCATTGCTCCTCCCATCACTCGTAAATAAGAGCCCGAGGTACTTAAACTTATCCACCTGCTTCAGTGGAACTCCACTAACATGCAGAGAGCACTGAATGGTTTTTTTTGGGAACGACCATTACTTCTGACTTGTTCACGTTGATCTCCATTCCAGCATCATCACAAACGGCTACAAACCTTTCAAGTGCGCGCTGAAGTTCAGTTTGAGAGGACCCAAGGATGACCAAATCATTCGCAAAGTGCAGTGACTTATCCTTAGGTCTCCCACTTTGAAACATTCTCCGCCACGGCTACGCAGAAACATCCGACCCATATATACAATGAAGAGGAGAGCTAACAAAGCGCACCCCTGGCGGAGTCCAACGCCCACAGTGAAAGGTATTGATTTAGCACCGTTTATCCGAACACAGCTTCTACAGTTTTTATATAAAGACTGAATTGCCCTTAACAGGGAACCATTAATCCCATACTCCTGCAGAACACTCCAGAGTTTGCCTTGAGGAACCATATCATATGCTTTTTCCAAATCCACAAAACAAGTGTAGACAGGTTTAGCATAGTCCCAGGCCTTTTTAAGAACCATTCTGGTCGGTTGTGCTTCTACCAGGACGAAAACCGCATTGCTCATCCCCCAAACTGTCCTCAACCACAGCTCTGGAATGCGATTCTAACACCGTACCGAAGGCTTTTCCAGGGAGACTTAAAAGGGTATACTATATACCCCTCTTTTGTCCCCTTTTTTTAAAATGAGGAACTATCACCCCCATTTGCCATTCACCAGGTGTTTTACCGCATTCCCAGGCCACTTTAATGACACGCGAGAGCCATTGCAGTCCCTCTTTACCTAAAGCCTTGAGCAGATTTCATTTAGATAATACAATAAATAAAAAATAACACAAAATGGAGGTATTTTTTTTATTATTTGTCATCCATTCAAATTTTGTATGTAATTTCAAACATCTTCTATAATTGAACAAAACCGATAGACAAAAACAAAGTTAACCACAGATTAATTTGACAAACGATACCATATGACAGATAAACTGGAAAATAGAACGAATTTCCACAAGGCTATGGTTTGGTGACCAAATTGAAAAATATTGTGAACAAGCACTCTTTGGTTACCATAGATTTATAACCATGGGCTAAGCTAAATCTGTGATAACCTAACCAGAGATTTAACCAACTGTGAACAGACCGGCCCTAAACTAACTAGATTATGTTTGAATTTTTTTTTTGTTAATCTTTGAAGAATTATATCTAATTGAATTGTTATTTTCTACTACTTTATATGTTAAATTAGTTAGTCTGTAAGAGGTCTTATACTCTGTTTTATGAAAATAAAATAAAATAAAACAAAACAAAAATAATTGAAAACGTTTGCGACGTATCTTTTCATTAAAAGTTTCTGCTTGTACCGCATTTTAAACGCAGTTAGTTGTTATCGTGCTATGTGAAAAATGTTGGTCCCTTGTAGGCGGTGCAGTAAATTTTTCTCATCAAGGATTTGAATGACTGAATTGCTGACGTGTCCTTGTAATAGATCTTTAAGCTTACGTGCAAAGTTTATTCCATCTTCGACTGTCGCAATTCCGAGATCTCTGTAAATATCGTTGTCTATTCTATATTCTATATACACATATAATAAAATGATAACAAGGGCTCTTGATGGGTCCGTATTATGCAGAAACTACTATATATGTTTTGACGAATCTTTTGGCGTTCTATGCCTTAGGATATTGCCCCTTATTTCCAATCAGAGTTATCATGATAGTCCTTAAAGGGATTAACCCTTCTGTCAATGAGTAGGTCTGGCCAGACCTTTTCCATTTTCGAAACATTTTTTTCCTAATTGATTGTGAGGCTATCTTTACCAAATTTCCTGACTTTGTCAGCGTACATATTTTTAATGCTTTAGTGTGGACATTAAATTGTAAATCTAAGTGGGTGAGAAAAAAAAAAGTTTTTCTACAACAACCCCTAGAATCAATGGAATAGGTCTGGCCAGACCTTGCTACATATTGTATGGAGAAACGTATTTATTTAACATTTCATACAACAAAAAAAACTCTTTTTACCTAAGTCCGTCAAGTAATTATTAGTTTTGTTTAGTGCATTATATATAAACAAAATAATTTATTACTGTATTTTGTAAAAATATGCAACTGCCTGGAGTTTTCCACTAATTACTTATGCTTATGACGTATGCAGGCCATTGGGTCACTTGAAAACTCCGTTTTTGATTGTAAATCGTTTATTGCCTACGACTTCCAGATAATTAGATCATTAGTGAATTTTACAGTTAGTTATTTTTGTTCAGTTTGTGGGTATATATGAGTGAAGCAATTCTGTTTTACAACAAACATAAAGTTGGCGTCGACGTCTCGGATCAAATGTTGGGAGAATATACATGTAAACGACGGACGAAGCGATGGGCATTGGCTTTTTTCTACAACATGTTAGATGTCGCAGCATTAGCATCTTTCATAATTTACAAAAAACTAAATGATATGAGTGCAATGAACAAAACCAATGCATGTTGACAATTTTTGCATTCTTTGATTGAGCAGTTAGTAACCCCTCAGATCGAAGCAAGGAGTCTTTTTCGTTCGAAACTGCATCGAATCATTCTTCGGAGCACCTCTGCAAAATAGGATTCCACAGCCCAGCAGTAGCCAGACATCAACGTTCCAGAAAAAGTCGTGTAGAATTTGCAGAATAAACGATAAAATACAAAGGAAAACCAGATTTGCATGCACTGCCTGCGAAGAGCCTGTCTGTTTACAACACAGTATTCAGTTATATGGTATACATATGTAAATGCCATAAATGTGTAAATCAAGAAAATACTTCGTAATATGAATGTTATGTAAAAAAAAACTTTAAATTAAAAATAAAAATAATAACATGTCCAAAATAACAAAAAAAACTTTGATTATTTCATTGAAATCCATCAATTTTCATACAAAATGTATGAAGGTCCAGCCAGACCTATTCCATTGATGGGAAGATTTTAAAACATCCATTGACAGAAGGGTTAAGATATTAAAAGAAATAATCACAGAGATTAAAAAAAAAAAACAAACAAAACCAGGGGGCAAATCACGTAACTTTGCAGACGATTATCGTTTGGACGATAGTAATCGAATGATGAAAAAAATGGTTGCCTATTGTAGGAGTTAACATTTCTCTACCACAGTTGGTTACCCACTATTGGTTGCATAACGCCTAAATGCATATAAACTTTTGACGATTGCGGTTTTTGTTATAGTTTAAACATACATTTAAGCGTTATACAGCCAACAGTGCGCAACCAACTGTGGTAGGGATGATCAAACGATGATCGTCTGAAAAGTTACGTGATTTGCCCCAGGCATTATAAAACCATACGTCGGAAAATTAGAGAGCTACTGAATTTTTTTTTTCGCATACTTTTGGGTGCAGTATAATAAAAATAAACACATTAATTTCCTGTATTTCCAAACTGTAGCGCCTTCTAAGTAAGTAAGTGATTTATTTCCTTGCCCACCTATAGACGCAAAATTAAACATATGGTATGCACATGTGCATTTTGACGCAGTAGTTCTGTTAGCTAAAAACATACATATGCGGCGGTTAAAGTCATGCTGGTGTTACTCATTTCTCAATGAATACTACACATGCCAAACTGTTGTAAGAAAATGGGAAGTAAATTAAAATGCTGCCACTTCAACAACAGATGGGAGCACAAACTTGATAGATAAAGGAAAAGCTGATATAAAATGAAAATGACTTGCACCACTAACTTTAACCGCCTCACATAAAGTTATTGTGGACCACGCAGACAAAGTTGCGGGTATCTGCTAGTTTCTGATATACCACGAATGCTCTTAGCAATTTATTTCCAAAAGTTTGTAAGTCCACCCAATAAGCGTGCACCCAATAATCTCAATTCGAACTCTTACAAGCTTGCCCGTAATTTTGGAATACATGTTATTCGTAATTCTAAAAGTAACTATTATTATTCAAAGTTAAACACATCGCTTTCTCCCAAGCACTATGGCGTAATCTTCATCAAACTGATGTTAAAGCTGGTGGTTGTGGATTTCATTCTGATGTTTTAAACGATTTTTTGTTTCTAATAACATTCACATACTCGCAGACTTGTGTTGTCTTCCAGCATCTATACCGGCACACCGCTTGAACTCGAGTTCTATCCAACAAATTCCCATCTCTTTCAAATTATTTCCTCTATTCAGTCGAACGCAACTTAAGAATCCTTAAGCCTCCGAATTTAAAACATCCCACTCCCACCTGAGCAGACATTGGTGGTGCGATTTCTGATCGAAAGTTTAGTTTAGTTGGTCGAAGTTCAGAGAATATATCTGTGTCCCTATCGGTGCATAGCGTGTTCACCACTTGACCCCCGTAATTGTTCGCGGGACCATTGACAGGAAACTTGTAGCCATTTTGGGTTGTACCCAGTCAGCTGAAGAGCGGGACAGACCGACCACTAGACCCCGCACTTTACTCGCCGTGATTAGATTGTATGGACAGAAAAACTATTTAAGTTACCCGATCTGCACTCCTCAATCACGTTGCCTGCCCCCCACTACGAGGAGGGGGCTCTAGATATTCATTGCATCACTATATAAATGTTACTGTTACTGCCCGTGCAGGGACGGGTTAAGAATATCACTGCAGCGCCCCCCAACAACCAGCGCTTGTCGTAAAAGGCGACTAATAAGGGGACAAATCAGATCTAGGCAATATAACACCCAAGTGAGCCTAGCGACACATATACTACCATAAAAACTCTCCCACAAGTGTGCATGCGAGTCCGTGGGTTGACACGACTGGAGATCACCGGTGTCATAAAAGAAAGATCAAACAATACTAAAACAGGAGCATGCACGTGTCAAACAACAAACACCATCGCAATATGGTGCAAAAATTGTATTGCAAAACTGTATCATTATGATAATACTTGCAAAAAGGAAAGGCACTACCCCGCCAGGCACTACCACTGCTGTGCATGGTACTGATCCTGGACCGAGCAGAAATGTTCGGGTCAGAGCTATACGGATTCCGGGGGCTAGCAACATAATGAAACAGTTTGGACGCAATTTACGGGTCGCGAGTTGGAACGTTGGAAGCATGACCGGTCGAAGTTACGAGCTGGAAGAGATGATGAATAGAAGGCGGGTGGACATCTTGTGTGTCCAAGAGACGAAATGGAAAAACACCGGGAATCGGGCGCGTTTCTTGGACGTTAGGACAAAAGATTACAAGATGTTCTACTACGGAACGGAAAAGGCTAGGAACGGAATCGGTATCATCCTTGCGGCAGAGCTACTTGGAAACGTCTTGAGCATTTCGAAGTCCAGCGACCGTTTGATGTCTCTCAAACTAGTAATACAAGGAGAGTGTGGAATATTGTCAGTGCATATGCTCCCCACGATGGGTACAATCAGAGAGATAAAGATGCATTTTGGCTAGATTTCCACAATCTCCTTAAGGACATCCCAAAGGAAGAATTCCTGTTTGTTGGAGGAGATTTGAATGGACATGTCGGGAAATCAAACGAAGACTATGAAGACTGCCATGGAGGACTAGGATATGGCACCAGGAACCTTCCTGGTGAAGACATCCTAAGCATGTGCAAATCACACGGTCTTATCGTGTTAAATACCATGTTCATCAAACCAAGCCGACACCTGATCACTTACAGCAGTGGTGGAGATGAAACTCAGATTGACTACCATTTGGTAGGCAGTTTCATGAAGCCTCGGATAAAAGATTGCAAAGTGATCCTGGGAGAGGCAATCGCTCGACAACACCGTCTCCTGCTAACAGAAATTTTTATGAAAACACCAAAGAAAAGCAAACAAACAAGGGTCTCTGAGAAAATCAAGTGGTACAATCTGGACAAAGAAAAAGGCGAGGCTTTTGTTTTCGTAATGAAGAATTACCTCTCTCACACCATCAACGGAGCTGAGGATGAAGAGTGCAGAGCACAAAATATGTGGGATTCCCTACAGCGAACTTGCTTAAAGAAGGCCAAATCACTGCTAGGAGCTTCAAAAGGCCACCATCAACACGCCAAAGAAACATGGTGGTGGAGTGATGAAGCTAAGAAAGTGATAAATGAGAAGAAAGCGGCTTTCAAAGCTTGGTCAAAGTGCCCCTCTAATAATAGTGACGAAAAAGCTCGCCTCGAAATGGAATACAGATGCTGCAAGAAAAAAGCGAAGAAGAAGTGCGCTCAGCTTCAAGCAGAGAGTACGGAGGGCCTGTATCGGGAGCTGGAGAAAATATTTTCCCCGGTTGCTGATGCAAACCAGGCTATCCAGGAGCTGCGAAGACACAATATGAACAAGAGTGCCACTATCTTCAAAATAGCCGCCCAAAGAAGGAAGAATGCTCAGGAGATTCGTTCGCCAAAGTTCATTAGCAATGCTCATGGCCAGCTTCTTGTGGATGACGACAAAATTCTGCAGAGGTGGCGGCAGTATTGTGAAGAGCTTTTGAATGAACAGTTTCCCCGGCTATACTTTCCAAGAGCCACCCCTAACTGTGAAGAAATACCCGACATTACAGTCGAAGAAGTTAGTGAGGCGGTCAAATACTCCAAAAAACGAAAAGCGATTGGGCCAGACGAAATACCCTCTGAGGTCTGGAAAAAGATGGGAGATATCGGGTTCAGATGGCTCAGAATTCTCATCTCCAAATTCGTGAGAGGTGATCCAATGCCGAATGAATGGAGGGAAAGTTACCTTCTCCCCCAAAGGGAAGGGTGATACGCGAAACTGTGATAACTACCGTTCGATCAAGCTGATGTCACACACCATGAAGATCGTTGAGCGGGTATTAGGTGGCCGACTGCGAAAAATAATACGGCTATCTGATGATCAGTGCGGGTTTGTCTCGGGTAAATCAACCACAGATGCAATCCAAAGTATAAGGATCATAATGGAAAAACATCGTGATTCCTTAAGGGATTTGCATGTTGTATTGGTTGACTTTGAAAAGGCATTCGACAGACAACCACGAGATCTGATATGGGTGGCGCTAAGACATCGAGGGGCTCCAGAAACCTATGTACAGATGATTATGGACATGTACGAAGGAGCAAAGACAAGAGTAAGATGCCCCGCTGGAGTAACCGAAGAGTTCCCAATCAAAGTCGGGGTGCACCAGGGAAGCGTCTTAATTCATTTGCTCTTTATTACAGTCCTTGATTATCTGCTTGAAGGTAAAGTGATGGACCCCAAGGTACATCAGTTATTCTTTGCTGACGATGGAGCCATCATAAGTGAGGATCCTACATCCCTGCAACGAGCACTTGATGTGTGGGTGGACGTTTTGGAGGGAAATGGGTATCGCATTAGTTCAAAAAAGACAGAGTACTTGTGCTGCCCGTTCTCTGATCCACTCAGGCCTATTCCAGACATTTATTTGAATGGAACAGTGCTTCCCAAGTGCGAAAAGTTCAAATATCTGGGATCTATGATCAATAGCAAAGCAACTTGTGATGACGACATCAATCATCGTGTAAGCGTAGGGTGGATGAAGTGGCGAGAAAATTCCGCTATCTTCTGTGACAGAAAAATGCCCCCTAAGTTGAAAGGAAGGCTCTACACCGCAGTTGTACGTCCAGCGCTCACATACGGTTCACAATGTTGGACGATGTACAAAAAGTATGAGAGTAAATTAACGGCAGCTGAGATGAAGATGCTTCGCATGACAGCAGGAGTGACAAAGCTTGATCGAATAAGAAGTTCGAAGATCCGTGGAAGCTTTCACATCAAGGAAACCATCGTACAAAATATAGAGCGTGACCGGCTCAGTTGGTATTGCCACGTTCAAAGAAGAGATCATTTGAACCCTGTTAAAAAGGCAATATCAATGCACGTTCCAAAGACATCGCGATGTAGGAAAGGCAGGCCTATAAACGCCTGGATCAGACAAATGCGACGACATCGGCATTTCATTGGCCTCAGTAACCGAGTGATCCAAAATCGGCAGGCCTGCCGATATTTTCTGAGGTCAAATAGGCGAACCCCACATGCGGATCAGTAGAAATGCGGTGAAGTGGGAGGGTTGTGATCCCTTGTTTTCGGATCATAGCCTCGCTGATAAAAGGAAGAAGAAGAAGACTATATAAATGTTTCATAGGCATTTAAACATATTTAAGCATCTGTTTATTTTCCTTGCCCCGACGGAACTTCCGAGATTTTTCACTAATAAAGAAACCTATTTCAACAAAGCCGACTGATTGTGGTGGATATCCTTCCGTTACGGTCAAGATCCCTTTATACTCTCCAGTTGGTAGGCGTAATTTAAAATACTTTGCATCAAAGACAGCATTTTTCACTTCAAGACGGCCCTGTAAGTATTATAGTTATTATTTGGATTGTAACCAATTGCTTTTGCTGCGTGGAAACATCATAATTACTTTTAATGGACAACTAGAGTCCTTGAAGTTTGTAAATTCCATTACCATATTATAGACAAATCTTAAAAAAAAATCCCCTCCTTTATGATTAAGGGCATCGCAGATATTTTTCGTTACATTAACTAAAAAAGGTAGGTAACGAGTTTCACGGCGATATATTTGTATATTAACCTGAGAAGCAAATAATCACATAAATTGCTTACTTTCATTAATGTCAAATAAAGTTCTTACCGAACAGTTTCTCAGAGGTTTAACTATATCAAGGACTGCGTTACCATAAGTTGTTTCCCAATTTATTGGCTTCAATTTGCAGGACACATTTACCATCCATTCGGGGTTGAAATTGCACTCTATTTTGGTTAATTTAACACACTGTTCAGGAAGTTCCTTGAAAAAAATAAAAAAATCTATATTTATTCTTAATTTTTTGGTATAAAACCATCAAACCAATTCAAGCCTCTGAGTGAGTGCCAAAGGATATAAATAAAATAAAATCAGGAGCAAATACATTGCACTACTGCCCAATTGAAATAGTATAATAAGTATGAGCAAGTATGATATTCTGAATTTTTAAGTTATTTGCTCAAATTGTTATCATTATTTAGTAATCTGTTTTCTATTTAATTGATTTACAATTATTTATAATAATCGGTATCTAATTGCGGCTTTTAGGCTTAACTGACATAAAAATGTTAATCGTAGTTATTTGTGTGGGCATATTTTGTAGATTCTTAACAACGTTTCTATAATTCTATTACATACCTCATTACTTCATGTCCCGCTAAGGTTTTTATTGTTAAGCAGCTACCAACCGCTTATATGGGATAACTTATATAAAGCTGAAAGATTCGGTTATGAGAATTTGTTGAATATTGATATTACGATTGCAGGGAAACGTGAGAAAAATAAGTTGCGGACAGATAGATAGAATTTGGCGTCTATCTGTATATCTGTCCGTATATCTGTCCGTATATCCGTATGTACCGCCCTGCAGTCTAATCGACTGGATGATCTGTAAGCTAATACCCCGAAGCATAATTGAAACTTTCACTCTAGCCTCGAAGTCAACGTTGCTTTGCTTAGTGCCCGTTTTGAAAAATGTTCATGTAGACGGCTCAAACGATTTGGTTTGAATTTCATATTTGGGCTAGTTTGGTCACCAGATAGAAAATCCGATTTTTAGAATACATTTTTATAATAGTATTTTAGTTACTACTTGGTTCTCGAAATTTTGGCATTTCTCGGTTATTTCTCAGCCATTTTGACTCGAAACTAATATCTACGAAACATCGTACTATATAATAAAGCAGTAATGCTCATTCTGTTAGCACGTTCCTTTTCAATTTAATAGCGCAGCTATCAAGAAATATATTAATGAAAACTTTGGCTCACCAAACTGAAAGTGACACCAATACCAACCATATGGATCCCATCCCATCCCCTCTTCTTTCTAACACATGCAAATTGCCTTATTTATTCACTTCACCAACACCAATGTCAAAATCAAAAATTGTAAACAACTCCACTGACTATAAGTATGAGCGACCGCATTTTATAAGCTTATCCTTTTCACACACAGCGGGTATAACAAGTTCAAAAAGATACCGAAATATACGAGTATATAGTATCAAAAGTTTGTGCAGACTTTTAATTTTGTGTTTGTTGTGTTGTTTTACTATTATTATACATATTTTTACTTGCAGCTTTAATATATGGTAAGTTTTGTAATCCTGAAGAAAATTGGAACTCGAGATTTTAATCGAAAATGGTATTGCGATGATAGAGAAACTCGAAAAGTGGGTCTCACAATTCTGCGCGTCTATCTGTCTGTTCGTCTGTACATCGGACTGAAGAATTAATAGCTAGGAGGATTTGCTTGAAACTTCATATCTGGGATCTATGGGCTTATACCCCGAGGAGAAATCGGAATTTTCATTCTATTCCCAAAAATAACGGTACTTTACTTAAGGCCGATTTAGCAAAGTCGGTTTTTGTCGAAAACGGCTTTAACGATTTTATTCATATTTGAGTTAGTTTAGACATATGCTATCAGATGGCATACCAGATTTTTGGCTAAAAGGTCATACACCAGAACTTATTAACCAATTTCTAAAATTTGCTGTTTTTCGGTTATTTCTCAGTCGATTTTGTTGGCTGTAGGAAATAACGCCCCAAATGAAATAACCCCCCAAATGGAAAATGAAATAACCCCCCAAAATTGGGGAATAATTTCACTGTGAAAGTATTCCCAAAATCGAAGATGAAATAAGTCCCCAAATATTATAGGTATGAAATAAGTCCCCGATTTTTTGAGTATTTTTATGTTTTTATTACATTAAATAAAAAATGATTTTGGGCGAATATTCACTTTCATTTGGGCGTTTACGCATTTTTATATGTTGAGCTATTGTTCATAGTGAAAGATCGCCCAAAATGCCAAAAGCGAAATATATGAAAATGTTATGCGAATAATCGCCCAAAACAAAATCGCAGAAAACTCTCAAATGAACAATCGCCCAAAAGTTTTTAAGCCCTTTCCAAAAAAAAACGACTTCCCTTAGCTGAGCGGCGAGGGACATAAGCCCCACATTTTCCTTTTGTGGCTTGTGTCCCACTTAAGCGTGATATAAGACCAAATCGAATTAGGGACTTATATCCCACCCCCCATCGAGACATAAAGTCCAACATTTTTTTTTACGCAAATGGGACATAAGTTCGATATTTTCGGACAATTTATATGTATTCAAAAAATATGTGGATTTCCATTAGGCGTCGTATTTTAATGAATTTGATATGAGCGCAGGGGCATATGTCAAGTTTTATTTTTCTTGTCGAAGATGGCGCATACATAAGTCCACAATGCATAAACAGTGCAATGTGTATGGGGGGTATGCTGCCCCCTGCAACCTCCCTGCTTGAGGTCACTGTTGGATTTGAGGTGGGTGCGAGGATAGGTGTACGCAAAGTTTCTTTATATCTATAATTCGCACCCAATCGCGCACCCGCAAGGGGGTTGCAGGGGGCAGCATGCCCCCCATACACATTACACCGTTTATGCATTGTGAATTTTAGAGATGGGAAATGTGCATCTTCTGAATGAGGTGGCTCACCGGATATCTCGCTTTTCAATGATCCGAATCTTTAAATCGGCTCAAGAGATCTAGACGGATCTTTTCTTCTGTTCGCTCTCAACATATCAGAGATTCATATCGATACATTGTTGGTTCATAGTGCCAACGCAATACAAGAGCAACAAAAAGCTTAACAAACACACATGCACAATTGAGGCAGCGCACACTTTTATGCTTGCTGACTACTACAATAGAATATACTGCTGAATAAGGGTTGAACAGTGTGTAGTGCATTATTGCTTTAGCGATGTATGTATGTACACTGTATTATATGAGTGCATACATCCATGCAATTGATCCAGCGCACGTCTACAAGCAATTGTGTTGTTCTTGTGTTCTGTTTTGGCAGTTGCACTGTATGTATCACTGCATCGATATGGATCTCTTATCTGTTGAGAGCGCACAGAACATCAGAACATAAGATCCGTCTGAATCTTTTCAACTGATTCATATGATAAAAACGAGGGAAATGTTCTGTTGCCAAGTGTATGTATGCAGTATGTTGGGCGCCGTGGCGTAAGTGGTTAGTGTGTCGGATCACTACGCATGAGGTTACAAGGTCCCTTCCATTCGTGTGAAAAATATAACGCACACAACATGAGTGGTTGCGAAAAGCTAGGCCCTGGCGCTTAAAGAGCTGTTGCGCCAAATATTTATTTATTTATGTAAGTGTATGTATGTACATATATAGGAGGAGTAGGCTCAATAGATCCAGTCAGATAATGTAAATAACATTTTCGGATATTGAGGTCGCATGTTGCAATACGCAGTTGTAGACAGCACGTGTACATTCGTGAGCTTTTGTTGTGTCAATTTACAACTTTGCACAATGGTTTTGCGTATTTCCCCGATTTATTTTCTTCAAGTTTTGTTATTTCATTTGAAGTTTTATTCTTGTACCTCAATGTTCACATCAATTGAAAATTTCAAATATTTTTTAATTAGTTATTTTCTGCAGCATTATTATTATCTAACCCACCCCTCAAAAAATTTACACACGTAGTCTAATACACAAACACATGTAATCTCGCCCGCAATACATGGCACAACACATACGATGTTGTGGCTACAGGTATAGAATCGAGAAGAAGAAGAAGCTCTTTCAAATCGTACTCTTTTCGGCTTATAGCGTATCAACGTATCATTGATCTGATCTGAGCGGCCAAAATGGGTTTAGCGATAAACGAGGGCAAAACCAAGTATATGCTGTCAACAAGAAGGGAAAGCCAACACCGACGAATTGGACAAAACGTCACAGTGGGCAGCTATAACTTCGAGGTAGTAAGGGACTTTGTCTACCTTGGCTCTGCTATCAACTCTGAGAATCCGTAAATATCCGTGAAGAAGATCTGCTTCATTGGATCTTTTTAAAGAGCCGGATCAATGAGCCGGTTCAGATTTGAGTTACTCATCTCTAGTGGACTTATGGATGCCCCATACATATACATATGTATAAAAAAATTGTATCTTATGCACGGGCTACTTCTTTATTTTATATCAGACCCGGGGCGCAGATCTGATTTAAAATAATGGTAATTGTAGCATTGCAATTGCTTGTTAATTTTCTTTGAATTCTTAAAAATCTAGATATTACACATTTTTTATACTTTACTTGCCAAAATATTCGCACAAAAATAGAAGAGTGCAGTACGAGTAAGTCCCCAAATTTGAGGACTTATTTTATAGCTGAATTTGGGGTCTTATTTCATCATGAAATAACATCCCCAATTTTGGGGATTTATTTCATTTGGGGGGTTATTTCCTGCAGCCGACTTTGTTCAAATTTAATATCTGGGTATAGAACAAGATGGCATACAAAGTTTTGTGAAAATTAAAAAATGTAATATATAGGTTTGTTTATAGGCTTATTACTTTTTCAACAAAGCTCCAGAAGGAGTTTACTCACACCGTGAACTCCACCAAAAACAATTGCCCCAAAACAGCTTATGGTCAAAAATAGCGATATTATTGTAAGTATTGCAAATATACATAAAGAAAAATCTTGAATTGAAACCAGCGTAGTTGAAAGTAATCAACCTCACGTTAAAAAGAAACGTGACGAAGTCGAAAATCGACTTAGAGAAATGTATTGGCTAATTGGAAGATATTCCAAACTAAGCGTATATAACAAACTGCTTCTGTATAAGCAAGTGCTTAAACCCATGTGGACGTACGGTATACAACTCTGGGGTTGTACCAAACCAAGCAATAGGAATCTCATACAATCATTCCAAAATAAAATTATAAGAATAATCGCGAACGCTCCCTGGTATATCAGAAACAATGATATCCACAGAGACTTAGGGATAGCTACCGTGGAGGACGAAATAAAAAACTTCGCTCGCAAGCTTCGTATTCGTCTTCATGGCCATTGCAATTGTGACAAATCTTACGCGCCGACTTCAAAGAACGAAACCGTTCGGATTAGCGCAATAAGACAAAAAGCCGCATGTCATGAAGGTTTCAGTAGGTGCTTCTATTGAAAATCTACCTGCCTCACGCGAATATTCTCTTTTGAAGCTTAAACTACTTGATAAGGTCTAACTTAGTCGTAGTAAACAAAACGAAGGGAAGGGTGTTTTTAGTCAGTAGAAATCTGACACTACTATGAGTACACGGTCTCATAGTGTCTCATGAAGATTTTCACCTACCCACGAAAAAAAAAAAAAAAGTTGAAAGTAAACATAAAACGGATTTGCAAGCAGGAACTTCTAATGGAAATGTACCTGCAAAACGTCATTATTTCCTGGAATGAAAGCTACTTGATAAGTCGAATACTTAGTTGTAGTAAAAATAAAAACAAGTATGTTTTGAAGGGAGGTGTTTTAGTGGGTAAAAATCCCACACTACTATGAGCACGCGCTGTCGATCCTCATAGTGTCTTGTTGAAGATTTTCACCTACCCTCGGAAAAAAAAAATAAAAATAAAACAGATTCACAAGCGAAAGTAAAGACTAACAGCTATTACAATGAATGGCAAGCTGAATTTAAAGCAAGGAAAAATCTGGAAGAAATTGTTATAGGTCAGCAAAAGCAGATAAAATCTTTAGAAACAAAAGTTTCCCTCTAGGACTGTACCAATAAATACCCAGTCCAACCAATCCAGCAAGATGGGAAAGGAGAATACCTCACAGATGAAGAAGAGCTTGCACACGAAACAGAAGGACATCTGAAGAAGAGCAAAAGGCCAATGAAAAAACGCTAGGAAGAAGAAGGTCCTGAAGCATCTGTAAGAAACCTTGATAGGGTGGTTATGGCAAAACATGCAAATTTACAAGCTATCACGAATGATAAAAGGCTTGAAAAGACAGCCATTACCACCACCAATAATGATCTCTGGAGTAGACAGATTTGGTGAGTTAAAAAGAATAATTGAACAAAAAACTAAAAAAACATGCAAGTTCACATCATATAGCAACAATAATTGGAAAATAAATGTCGATGACAGTGACACTTATAGAGGAATCACTGATGAATTGACGAAGATGAAATTGCAATGGCACTCATATGAAAATAAAGCTACTAGACCATTTAAAGTAGTAACCAGAGGTCTTCACTGTGATGAACACGATATTGTTGAAGATATCGCCAAAGCCAACAATTTTATTAAAAAAGAAAGAATAAAAGAAGTTGATGGGGAGTCAACGACAAAAAGTAGAAAATCACCTATTTTTATGCTCTTCTTTCACAATCAAGAAGATGCCGAAAAGGTTTACGGTATAAAATCAATAATGGGTAGTGTTGTTAAGATTGAGCCACTTCGAAGAAGTCCTAACTTAATACCTCAATGCAAACGTTGCCAAGCCTTCAGGCATACACAAAGCTACTGCAAAAGAGATTTTTCATGCGTTAAATGTGAAGGAAAACATCCAACAAATAGTTGTCCACTAAAAAGGGAAGACAAAGCGAAATGTATCAACTGTCATGGAAGTCACCCAGCTAGTTACAGAGGTTCTTCGGTTGTAATACAATATCAAGAAAGGTAAAACAGAGTTACTATCAATCACCAACAAAACTCACCCAAAAATAAAAACAAGCAACAAGTAAATATCGAAAACAATAAAGTAGACAAAATACCAATTGCTGTTAAAACAAACACGCCGATTGTGAATAACATATCGTATTCCCAAATTATGAAAAATACACGTAAAGAAGAAGAAATTTCAGTAAAGGAAATGCTCTTAACTATTATTCAAAGATTGGATAATCAAGATAAAATAATAAAGCTACTAAGCAAAGAAGTTTCCAGAGGAAAAAACCAACACAATAATAATGATTAAAAATCTGAAAGTCGGAACCTGGAATGCAAACGGTTTACTTCAACATATCCCTGAATTTCAGGTATTTCTATGCAATGAAGATTGGCCCCCCTGGCAGCTGACCTCCTCGTGGTGGGGGGCGGGCAACGTGACTGGGATGTGCAGATGGGGTAACTTAAATAGTTATTCCCATCCATACAATCCAGTTACGGCTAACAAAGCGCAAACCCTATGATGACAAGAAGGAAACGACCGGCCTCGGATATTGCCAAGCCTGGTAAGCCAGGGCATCCTTTGGAGCCAGGCCTGAAGGGTGTCAGTATGCGAGCGTCTGGTGGTCGGCTTGTCCCGCTCGTCAGCCGGCCGGGTCAAACCCGAAATGGCTACGAGCTTCCTGTCAATGGTCTCGCAAACCATTACGGGGGTCAAGGGGTGAGCGCGCTGTGCACCGATAGGGGCACAGATGGACTCTCTGAGATTCGACAACGGCATCGACTTAGGATAGGCACATGGAACGTCTCATCGCTCACAGGGAAGGATCTTGAGCTTGTTGGGGAGGCTGTTAAAAGTCGACTAGATATAGTTGGCGTCTCTTCAACAAAGCAGAGAGGTTCTAAAACTGTGGACCTTTCGGGTGGGTGGAAGCTCTTCCTGTCAGGAGTCGCACCCTCAATGTCTGCTCGGGCGGGAGTGGGGATACTCACAAGTCCCAGGTTGACAGACAGAGTATTGGAGTGGATACCATTAGGAGGGAGAGTTGTGCTCTTAAAGCTCAAGCTTGAAAGATCAACTCTGGCATTGGTGCAGGTGTATGCACCGAACCTTCTGTCAGAGTACGCAGCTTTCTTAGATGAAGTTGATGTTGCCCTTGAAAAGGTTGCAGATATGGATTCTTTTGTCCTGATGGGTGACTTCAATGCTCATGTGGGTGTAGATGTTATGACATGGGAGAGTGTGATTGGGAGGAACGGTGATCCTGATCAAAACGCAAACGGAGAGAGGTTGTTGGATTTTTGTTGTGAAAATGGCTTATCCATCATGAACACCATCTTTCCACACAAAGATATTCACAAATACACGTGGTACCGTCAGAGTCTTCAGCAAAAGTCGCTGATCGATTTGTTTGTGGTACCATCGTGTCTGAAGAGAATGGTTTGTGATGTTCGCGTATTGAGAGGGGCCGAACTGTCAACTGATCATCACTTAGTGCTGTGCAAATAGTATCTTAGCGAGAGAGTGCCTCCCCTACCAAAGCGTAAACTAAGGATGGTTACCAACTGTTCCATCAAATGTAGAGGAAGAATGGCAACTGTTTTCAACAGCGGTTATTGCCTCTGCGGGAGATGTTTGTGGAGTGAAGCGGCTTGGTGTGGCGGCTTGTGGTGAGAAAAGAACTGCTTGGTTTAAAACGCCCGGAGTTCAAGAAGCCATCAGAGAAAAGAAGAGAGCCTTTAAGGTGTGGATTCACTTGGGGAACTCCGATACTCGAAATCGGTACACTGAGGCGCGAAGAACTTGCAAATTAGTTGTGAAAACAGCGAAAGAACAGTCTTGGAAGGAGTTTGGCGAGAAATTGGGACGTGACCACAGATCTGCAAATAAGATGTTCTGGCAGACCGTCCGCCGACTCAGAGGAAAAAAATTGAATATCGTTGAAGGAGTCAAATCCAAAGACGGTAGACTTCTTTCCAATGAGGAGGACATCTTACGCAGATGGAGCGAGCACTTTTCAGAATTGCTCAATCCCGAACAGGGCACCGAAGATGACAGACCTATGGTCGAGAGTTGGGCGGAAAATAGTCCTACGGTAGAGGAAGTAACTTTGGCGATCAAAGCGCTAAAAGTTGGCAAATCTGCTGGTGTGGATGAAATTCGGCCAGAAATGCTCAAGGCTTTAGGTAAAGAGGGAGTTCAATGGATCTCGCGTGTCATTAAAGTGGCCTGGGAATGCGGTGAAACACCTGGTGATTGGCAAATGGGGGTGATAGTTCCTCTTTTTAAAAAAGGGGACAAAAGAGATTGCGCCAACTATAGGGGTATATCTCTTTTAAGTCTCCCTGGAAAAGTCTTCGCTAAGGTGCTAGAAAAGCGTTCCAGAGCTGTGGTTGAGGACAGTTTGGGGGATGAGCAGTGCGGTTTTCGTCCCGGTAGAAGCACAACCGACCAGTTGTTCACTCTCAGAATGGTTCTTGAGAAGGCCTGGGAATATGCCAAACCTGTCTACACTTGTTTTGTGGATTTGGAAAAGGCATATGATAGGGTTCCTCGAGGCAAACTCTGGAGTATTCTGCAGCAGTATGGGATTGCTGGTTCCCTGTTAAGGGCGATTCAGTCTTTATATACAAACTGTAGAAGCTGTGTTCGGATAAACGGTGTTAAATCAATACCCTTCACTGTGGGTGTTGGACTCCGCCAGGGGTGCGTTTTGTCACCTCTCCTCTTCATTGTATATATGGATTGGATGTTGCAGCGCAGCCGTGGCGGGGAATGTTTCAAAGTGGGAGACCTAAGGATTAGTCATCTGCTCTTTGCGGATGATTTGGTCATCCTTGGGTCCTCTCAAACCGAACTTCAGCGTGCACTCGAAAGGTTTGTAGCCGTTTGTGATGATGCTGGAATGAAGACCAACGTGAACAAATCGGAAGTAATGGTCGTTTCCAAAAAACCCATTCAGTGCACTCTGCATGTTAGTGGAGTCCCACTGAAGCAGGTGGAGAAGTTTAAGTACCTCGGGGTTCTATTCACGAGTGATGGGAGGAGCAATGCCGAGTTATCCTGTAGAATTGGTCAGGCTGGATCAATTTTGAGAGAGCTTGGCCAATCTGTTATAAGGAAGGCCGAACTTAGTGTTCAAGCTAAGCTATCGGTTTTTAACTCTGTGTATGTTCCAACTCTCACCCATGGTCATGAAATTTGGGTAGTGACTGAAAGAATAAGATCGCGGATACAAGCTGCCGAAATGAGGTTCCTCCGCGGTGTTGTTGGAATAACTCGTAGGGATCGAGTGCGCAACACCAGAGTACGCGAGGCGCTCAACGTTGAGCAGCTACTTCTCCGAACGGAACGATCTATGCTTCGATGGTTTGGTCACGTAGTGCGTATGCCCCCAGACCGGCTTCCAAGACGTGCCATGGTTGCCGTGCCATCAGGTAGGCGACTTCTCGGAAGGCCTAGAAATAGATGGTTGGATCAAGTCCGACATCTCTCCTGAAGCCGCTTAGGGATTCCCCCTGATGAATTGGAGTCAATGGCGGAGGATCGAGAAGGATGGAGAGTCCACCTGAGCATCCTACCCCCGCGACCTTCATGAAGGATTAGCGGGCCATTGAAAATGAATGAATTGAAAATGAATGAAGATGTTGATGTTTGCCTGATTTCTGAAACGCACTTCAAACAGGGAACAAAGATTAAGATTCCTGGGTACCTCTGTTACCACTCTGAAAGTGCCAGGGGATGTAGTGCTGTTATTGCAAAAAGTATTTTGGAACCATACGAATTGCTGAAAATAGCAAAACAAACCATGCACGTATCTACAATAAACATTTTGACTAAGAACAAGGAATTTAAAATAGCTGCCATATACTCCACACCCAAGCATTCGCCTACAGGGAAGATCTTAATGACCTTTTTCAAATTCTAGGCAACAACTTTATCATTGGAGGTGATTCCAATGCAAACACCCTACTGGGGGTCAAGATTAATAACGACAAAAGGCAGGAAGCTTTACAAAGCAGACGGAAATTTTAATTGCGACTTTATTTTAACTGGTTTGCCCACTAATTGTCCATCTGTCCCAGTGAAAATATCGGATCTTATTGACTTCTTTATAACCAAGGGAATCAGTAGAAAAGAAGTAAAAGTTAAAAAGCAGTGATGATCTGTCGTCGGATCATACACCTGTTATCCTAATGGTCAACGGCATGTTAATAGAACAGATAAAAAACATAAGACTTACCAAGAAAAGAACGAGCTGGTGTAAATTCAAAGAACTACTCGAAGGATTTATTAACCATAGATCTCCATTGGTTACAACAAACCATATCGACATCGAAGTGGAACAATTCATTGCCGATATACAATAGGCAGAAGATAGTACAGCGATTTATCAACAAAAAAAAAAAAACAAACATCCGTAAAATATCCCATAGAAATTAGGGAACTAATATTGGAAAAGAGAAGAGCTCGCAGGAAATGGCAAATGACAAGATATCCTTGCGACAAAACTGTATTTAATTGACTAAGTAAGAAACTTAAAAAAGTATCGGTGAATTTAAGAATAGATCTTTAGTAAAAACCTCTGTAACTTAGCTGCTGATAAAATCACAGACTAGAGTTGGACTAAGTCGTGAATTTATGTTCAGAGCTATAGCTGTGAACGTGATTTCTTATTCACTGTGAATATAACCTGTGAATCCGAATGTATGGGAGTCATTTTTTTTACGATTACAAATTCTTCACTTACTATGATAATAAAGTACAATTTGCATCTTTTTCTGTTATCTTCAATAAATTATTATATCATTCACTTCGTGTATCGTAAAATGTACTCGTAGATAATTCGTTAATATGCATTCGTGGATGTATGCTTGATTTGCATATGCCTGCCACAAATTACATATTGCTCTCATCTAATTCCGTAAAAAATTCCAAATAAAACTAATCATTTTTCGTTTTCTTACTGGCGGCATCTTAAAAGTTTTTTTTTTATGTACGCGCACTTGTACACACCAAATAATTATATCTGTAAATTTGTGTAGTACAAATATGTTGTGTATAAATGTCTTGTGTATTAATGGCTTGTGTATAAATGTTTACCAATGCGTCCACACTCGGTGAATTTTTAAATCAAAAAAGGACGGAACTAATTTACAAAGGTACATTGAGCAATAAAGAATATGAATGTAAAAAGAAACTATGGAAAATCTAACGTTATATTCGGAGTAATTCAAGGAAAGTGTAGCAGGAATGCAATTTTATAGAGAAATGGACAGTTATCAAAATTAAGGTTTTGCAAATAATGTGCTTTGCGTTTATTTGGCACTTGTGTTCCATAGTACTAAACAGTAGCGAATACAAAAATGTGATGTGAAAAATAATTCCTTTAATAATTCACGTTTTAAACATTCACAGTTTATTTTTAATTCACTCACAGGCTGCGTATGTGAATTTTCATTCGCAGTGAATAATTCACAGGCAGTAACTTTTTGCCCATCTCTATCACAGACTACTCCCTTTGGAAGGCTGCCAAACATTTAAAGAGACCTCGAGCGCAAGATCCCCCGTTAAAGACATCTGATGGGAAATGGATCGGCGACCCAAAAGAAAATGTCAAATTTTTTTTGGAGCACCTGACAAATGTTCTTAAACCTTTTCCACTTAGAATGGCAAAGGAACGTCTTGATTTCTCTGATAGAGTAGATGAAGATGTAATGGCTTATGTTTCGCTAAAAGAGTTCAGTACATGCATTCATAAACTATCTAATAAATAATCTCCAGGTTATGATCTTATAACTGCCCAAATCCTTAAAGAGCTACCCTTGAAAGCATTGTTAAAAATCAAGCTTGTAATTAAAGCCTGTTTTAAACAAAGATATATCCCACTTCACTGGAAGATAGCAGAAATTATTGTTATACCTAAACAAAGTAAACCTCTTTCAGAAGTTACCTCATACAGGCCAATCTCACTTTTACCTGTATTATCAAAACTTTTCGAGAAACTGCTTCCTAAAAGACTAGACAGAATCATAGAGCAAAGAAGGCTTAGTCTCACCCATCAGTTCGGGCTTAGAGATAAACATTCGACAATAGACCAAGTGCACCGTATGACTAATGTTATAGAAAAAGCACTAGAAGAAAAACAAATTTGTTCTACAGTATTCTTAGACGTCGCACAGGCTTTTGATAAAGTTTGGCATAAGGGTTTAGAGTATAAACTTCATAGGGACTTACCTAGACAATATTATGAGATACATAAATCTTATATAGCAAATAGATTCTTTCGAGTTCGCTATGGTTCAGCGTATTCTGAACTTAAAGAAATACAAGCAGGTGTTCCACAGGGAAGAGTTCTATGGCCCACTTTATATTTATTATATGCCAATGACACGATGATAGCCACATTCGCAGACGACATTGCTCTTCTATCATCTGATGGATGCGTAGCTAAAACAACAGAAAAGCTTCAAAATTCAGTTAAGGAGATATGTGATTGGACGCAACGATGGCGAATTAAACTTAATAAGTCAAAGTCCACTCATATCAATTTTACAAACAAAAAAATAACGAATCTTCCTGTGGTTATTAATAATCAAGTAGTTCCTTATTCTAATACAGCTAAGTATCTGTGTATGAATCTGGATGCTAAACTGAAATGGAAGGAACATCTAAAAAAGAAAGTAGAAGAGCAAAATATTAGATATAGAAAGCTTCATTGGTTGTTCGGATATAATTCAGAAGTGTCCATTAAGAATAAAATCTTAATGTATAATCAGATACTAAAACCTGTTTGGACATATGGTATCCAATTATGGGATTGTACAAAGAAAACAAATGTACAAATAATACAAACATTTTAAAACAAAGTCCTTCGGGGAATAGTAAATGCCCCATTGTATATTAGAAATAATGACTTGCATCGTGATTTGCAGATTGATCATGTGACGGAAGTAATTAAAAAGAACGCAATCCTTCACAACGAGCGTCTGCAGATGCATATTAATCCCAAGATAGAAGACGTCTTAAATGTACGGTATGAAATTCGTAGGTTAAGAAGGACTAAACCTCTCGAACTTATAATCTGACAATTATGAGAACCCATATTTAATTAATAATACCTTCTCAAACGCAACTGAACGTTAAAACTAAAATCATTTGTCGATCTTTCCCTTCTTTCTTTTCTGTTTTTAGTGCGGTTAGAGTCCCACACTACTCTGGGTTTCTAACCCCACAGTCTCTTTCGAGATTTTCACCTTCATTAAAAATAAAAAACTATAGATGCAAGTACATGCGACCCAGTCGTGTCCTTTATTTTTTTATATGTCCACCTTGCTCCTAGGAATGTAGATTCATTGGCAATTAGGGCTGTAACAAACCGTATGTATTCGTTACTTAGTACCGGGTATTTTATTTCATACCAAATACCGAAACGTTACTCCCCAAACAATATAGTTAATCGCATCATTTCGTTACTTTTGCATAAGTACCATATCCTAGGCATATACCAAACGAAAACATCCACACACAAATGATTTCGCATCCAAGAAGTAACGCTTCTATTATCTTTTTTGTGCGTATACTGAAGTGTAATGGTGGTATGAGTTGATTTATTTTTCTACTCATTTGGTTTAGTTTGTGTAGTGCGCGAACGCATAAGGCGACAAGTAAATCTTATCTTGTTTTTTAATACAAATCGTCTGCCCAACAATACAATAGTATTCATTGTATTGCGGAATACCTGTTTTAACAAAAATAACGTGATAAGCGTATAATTCAAATAAAAGCAAAAGTAACTAAAGTAACGAGTAACGATATTTTTGTAACGGGTACTCGGACCTGAAGTAACCCATACATACGAGTATTCATTTTATCTCTACTTTTACAGCACTATTGGCAATCAACAAAGATATTCGCAACAGCATAGTTTTGGCTCCCGGAGAAAACGAAATGGTACATATCAGCGTAGATGAAACTATAGAGACGATGAGAAAACAAATTTCCTAATAAGGTTTTGAAATACTTTGACGCCACATGATATGCCGCCCCATAAATTGCGCTTGGGAGTTGGAGCTATCGTTATGTTGTTGCGAAATATTAATGTAAAAAAAGGACTTTGTAATGGTACACTTTTACTTGTGAAACAACTCGGTAAACACACCATAGAAAGCACCATTAACCAACATTAACCAAAATGTCAATCAGCCAAAACTAGATAGCAGGTGTCAAAATCACTTGTTATCTATTTTTGGTAGAATAGCTACCATTTGAGTTCAAGCGAAGACAATATTCAATTACATTGGCCTTTTCTATGACAATAAATAAAAGCTAAGGTCAAACATTTAATTAGTTGGACTTAATCAGAAGAGTCAAGTATTTGCGCATGGGACCTAGTGACGGGTATAACTATCATCGTGCACAACCACCTCAGTGAGGCTGGTCTGTACCCGCAGGTTTTACCTGCGATGTTCCTACGTCCAGTAGTTTTCGAGAAACCTTGTTCACAAGGAGAATCGACTTTGTTTTTATAGTATTTAAGATTGTTATTGTTTCTTATGATAAATATTTTTTCTCAGCTGAAATAGTGAAAAATACGTGGAAGGGTCTTCGGGATTCCTATGTTAGAAGTCTCAATCAGAAAAAGAAAAAAAAAATTCTGGGCAGGGCGGAACCATTGGGAAAGTATGCCGAGTCAATGGAGTTCTGAAGGATCATCTGAAGCCTAGGCTCTGAGTATTTTTCAATTACTGATGGTAAACAAAATAATTTCATATTTATTATTATTATTGTTTCTTTATTATTATGTTATTAAATTACAATAATAATATGAGGTATATAGCACAAGCTACCAGGGCTATCGGCTAGTTTTAAAGGTATATTAATAATTTTAAATGCATTTATTCATTTTTAAATTTACTAATATCTTAAATACATTTTTTATATTGGTTTCTGTCGGTGTTTTTAAAAGTTCAGCAAGTGGAGTGTTGGAGAAGCACTTTATTGTGTCGCTGATGTTCTGGCATTCAAGAAGATGTTTGAGGGATAGGACGGTATTATTGTGGCAAAACTGGCAAGTAGGGGGATCACTTCTTGATAGTAGATGACTAAGTGTAAGCTTTGAAAGTGGTTTTCATCAAATCTTTACATATGGAAAAAATAATCAAATCATCGGCGTACAGACAGTGCCGAATAGTATTATAATTTTGCAAGATGTTGCTTAGTTCATTGAAAGCAATCATGTAGATAAATAATGAGAGTGGGATCCTTGGGGGACACCATTTTTGAAACTATAGATTTGGGAGTGCACATTGTGTAATTTTATTCGGAACTGTCTGTTAATTAGGAATGCCTTGATATACTCGTAATTGAACATCTTTGGACCTATTCCCCATTCAATGAGTTTATTTAAAAGTATATGTATGCTAACTCTGTCAAAGGCTTTTTCGAAGTCGATTGACAGAATTGTAATATGATTCTTTGAAGACAATGAAGGTGAAACAAAATCGTCAATGTGAAGGAGAGAATCTATGGTACCCCGATCTTGCACCATTCTGTTCCTGACAAACATACTTATTATAATTGCAACAAACTGTTGCTGAGGTTTTTGTCTGCAAAATACTTAATTATATATTTATTTTTATAGAACTATTGGAAATTACACAAATTCTCCCAAAGAACATGTTGGAAGTGAGACTTTTCCCGCTACGCCGACAACAGCACGTCAACGGTTCACATTCAGCCCAGTGCCACAAACGCCTGGGCTTGAGTACTCCGCGGTGGGGGAGACGACGGCTACGACCCCCATGGTAGATGAATTCTTAAGTATGGTACATACTCTCATCGAAAGCCCTTCCCTATCAAAAACGCGGAAGCCAGCAGGGAACACAGTTGAGCAAACATTGATGAGCGCATTGATAACCATCCAAAATTATTTGACCACGCCCCGTGCCGCTGTTGTTGTTTCATCGCCTTCGCCATTACCATCAGCAGCAACAACAACAACAACATGCGATGAAGGTGAGTGCTTCTGCCGCAGCCTCATGACCTCTTGAGCTTCGAAATGAAGCTAAGATAGAGATGATGCAGTACCTTAGTAGGTTGCAGGCAGAATTGTTAAAGAAGTAAATAATAAAAAGACAGTTATATATTTTTAAAATTTTTTATTTTTTATTTTTGATTTATGGTTGGAAAGAAATTCTTCCTTCATGAAGAAAATAGCTGATCGGTTGCTCGATCCGCATCTGCGAATTGGTAGCAATTCTTTGCTATCCTGGTGCCACATACCTTCAGTACGTTCTCCGTATGAGTCGTAATATGTCTCTGGACAGTAGGAATGGGAGTCATACACTTTGTCTGTTATCTTGAGAAAGTTGTGGAGAATGGTGCACGCAAGAATAATTTTGTTAGCACTTTTGGGATGAAATTCTATAGATTTTGCTGGGATTCGCCATCGTGCTTCCAAAATGTCGAAAGTCTTTTCTATTACTCGCCGGGCTCGTGACTGCCTAAAATTGAAAACCTCTTCTAGATTGTCTATGAAAATCGCAAGGCAAGGTCTTATAAGGTTTTTCCTTAGCGGAAAGGCACTGTCTCCAATAAAGTTATATGGCACAGTCCTTTGTGAATTTGGAAGCTTATCTGCTGGTGGCAACTGAACATCACTTTCTAATATTTTTTTTACCGACACGTGAGTTTCGAAAAATACCAGCATCGCTTTGCCTACCGTACACTCTAACATCGACAGCTGTGAAAGTATTGTTGGCGTCACATATGGCAAGCAAAACTATGCTGAAATATCTCTTGCAATTTATGTACTTCGATCCTATATTTGGTGGCCACTTAATTTCCACGTGCTTGCCGTCTATGCTGCTAACACAGTGAGGCATGTTCCAGGGGTTGTTGAATTAATTGCTGATATTATGCCAATCAGATGTATTGAGTTCTGGCATATATACCGGCGACAACAAGTCCCAAAATCCTTCACATACTTCCACAATAATTTTCATTACTGTTGACATGCGGAATGACCAGGCTAAGTAGTTTGGTGTTACTCCTTGAGACGGATACCTTCAAAATAAAGGACTATTAGAAAGAGGAATCATTTTTAATGATGACTTACATTAGGGTAAGGATCATTCTGCATTCCGGATCTATCGGCGTTCTAAAACACGTTTTAGTCAACGAGTCCTTGACTTTGGCCAACAATAACGCGTATTGCTCTTTTGTCATCCGAGTTGACTTGAAAAAAAGGTCCGGACTATGATCTTTCATAAAAGAAAATGTGATTTGAAAAAAATCATTGGTGCTCCTTTCTTGGTACAAAGGGCGTACCCACCATCTCCTCTTCTTCCTTTTCAATAAATTATGTGCAAGGTAGCACATCTGCACCACCTACAATAAGAAGGCAATTCATAATACAGTTTTACAACACTTTATCGAAAATCATACCACAGAAAAATTTCGCAACTGTCTCAATGAAAATTCAATTTGATATCAGCACGCCACTTCATTGTGGGCGAATTTTGAGAGCATAGCGCACCATACTTTGACAAAGTCATCAGAAAAGTCAACCGGTTAAAACCGGTTTTCTTGTTTCGGTTAACCGTTTTTTTCGGCCGGTTTTTTCTTCCCGGTTATAATCGGTGTTTTTTTTTTTTTAAACCGAAAACCGGGTGAAAAAAAAACCGGTTGGCATTGGCAGTTTAACATGAGCAAAAAATGCCTGCATTACTAACACTAAAAATAACATCGTATAAAAATATTAATTTCTGCTGCAAAAATTCTTTGTCAAAAGCTTTTCAGCAGCCTTAAGGAGAGGAGCTCGAAAGTATTGCAGAACCCTCTTCTGTGCCATGCTTCGCTTCCGGATCCTAGGTTTAAAAAAAAAAAATGAGTCCCTTCGTCGCCAGCAAAGCTGTAGCCAATTTAAGCGAAGAGATTAGGCGCTACTTGGCTGAGATTGGTAAACTTTCTCCTCAGAGGAAAGACGCCAGAACGTCGAACACTCTTTGGTCGTCACATGATGAAGCAGTAGCGAATAAGAATATTGGCCCAGTTGAAGTTGAAAGGTCGTTTCCAAACGAACTTAGACTTTACCTTCAACGGCCTTTGTTGTCCAGATTGAGTGGTCCTTTCGTTTTTTTGGGAGCAAAGCAAGACGTGTATGCCTGATTTGGCATTTATTGCCCAAAAATATTTGTGTTTGGTAGGAAGTTCGATGGCTTCGGAGAGATAAGTGTCATCCCCGAATGATATTGTTTCCGATGAGAGGTGTCGCCTCACAGACCAACATATATATGTATTTCAAGCGGCATAGAACCGTAAGGTTAAACCGGTGTTTTTGTAAAAAAAACCTCCATCCCTACTTTGACAGCTTATACTAAAGCGGCTACCACTACCACAGCGGCTTTGCATTGTGTTCCGGCCGTTAAGTCAGTCGTAAGAGATCCGTGAATTCAACTGGACGTAGTTTTGTAATATATCTAATTAATGTTTTTTTTTTCTTTAAATAATACTTTAATAAATTTTCTTAATAAATAAAGTGTGTTTCGTTTCGAGCCTACATACTCGTATGTAAGAATGGGAAATTGTTGAAAAAGTAAACAAACGGTTCTTTCTTGACTTTCCAAAAGTATCTGACATAAGATTTCCGCAATACAGTTCAGGATAAAAATAACCTTGCTCTCATCTCATCCTGCACATTGCGGTAGTTAGAGAAAACTTAGATAAAGTTTATACGAAAACTGCTAAGCTTACTTCAAAATTTCCTTTTATTCTTTTCAAAAATGACTAGCCATTTAAAAAAATAATTTCGGTTTGTATCAGCTCCTGCGACAGTCCACACCTTACTAGCACATACGTACAATATTTCTTTTATTGTTTCTAATTTATTAGGTTTTTCATTTATTTCTTTACATATGTATTTCTTTGGCGTGGCAAAATCGCATCATCACCTCTTCGCGGTGCCCACTGTATGCTATCTGATAGCGAACTAACGATGAGCGTATGCTGAGTGTGACGATATATGTATAGCTAAACACTCAGACCTGCGTAAGCACATCTGGATGAACTTCAGCGCGCATATGTTTAACCGAACGACGCATCTCTTATTGACCTGATTGGCTGAAATATGCGTCTCAGAAGTCTAGCAAGAGCTCCTCAGAAGGAGGACGTGCGGCGAATGAATTCTCCCGATGGAATTAACGGTGACGTCTACAGGCCAGCGGATACCTTACTTGAGCTACGTCGACATATTTGGAGCTGAGGTCTGTAAGGATTTTCAATTTTGCGTCAGGGTACTGAAAAAGAAATGGTGGTGGATGAACCCTTAATGGGCCAACGGCAGCACTTATATCCCCGAAGTGGGTTACTGGCATAGGTGTATCCAGCCTTTGTCCTAGGGTTAAAAAGAAAAGGATTTGGTCCTCCAGATTGGGGGTTGTGCCGTCGAGTTAACTTCCCTACCACGTATAAAACCTTCGGTTACGAAGCAACCAACAACCTCGGATACGGATAATTTTACTGTTGACGACCCAAGCAAACGTAAAAAGGACAACGATCTTCATGTCTGCACGTGGAATGTTAGGTCCTTCTACAAACCATGTGCAGCCGAACAACTTGCGGAAGCCCTAGAGTTGTCAAAGAAGACATCACCGCCATCCAAGAAGTGCGATGGGATGGGCCCGGCAAAAGGAGGATGAAAAACTGCGACATCTACTACGGCGATTGCTACAGGCAACAAGGACAGCGTCTATTCGGATGCGGATTTGCCATTGGAGACAGACTTAGGCGAAAAGTCTTGAGTTTCCGGCATGTGAACGAGCGTCTCATGACTATCCATATCAAGGCTAAATTTGCCAACATTGGCCTAATATGCGCTCACGCCCTTCACGAGAAGATGGACGACGCGACGAAGGATGACTACTACCAGCTCTTGGACAAGACGTATGAGCAATGCCCTAGCCACGACGTTAAAATTATCCTAGGTGATTTTAACGCAAAGCTCGGTAGAGAGGACGTCTTTAGAAGCATGGTCAAAAAGCACAGCCTGGACGAAATCACATCCGACAACGGACTCAGGCGGGACAAAACTTTATCGTAGCTAGTACGCGGTTCCCACGTCTCGATATTTACAAGGGCACATGGCTCTCCTTTGATCGAAAAACTGTCAACCAAATCAATCGCTTTGCGACCAACGTAAAGCACTCTTCCAGTATTCTGGGTGTCCGGACTTTCCGAGGAGCCAACATGGACTCGGATCACTTCCTAGTTGTAGCCAAGGTACGGATGCGGATATCCACAACGGAGCGCAATCAACGAAATACTGTGAAGAAATTTGATGTCGGCGGCTACAATTGCAAGAGACCGCCAGAACCTTTGCCAATCGAGTTTCTTCTAATCTTAATCTAAGTCCTATGCCGCCAGCAGCAAGTGCGGAAGACCAGTGGCAGCGTTGCCAACAAGCCATCAGAGATGCCGCCCCTGATGTACTGGGTTTCTCTCGGCCACCATAATGAAAACCCCTGGTTTGATGAGGAATGCCGGTAAGCACATGCAGCTAAATAAGAGGCGTACAAAGCGGCGCTGCATAGAAGGACTAGAGCTGCTTACGAGCTCTACGTGCACAGGAGAAAAGAGGAACATCGATTTCTCAGAAAGAAGAAAAAGGAGCTTGGGAAGCGTTCGATCGAGGAGATTAAGAGAATTTATTGCAGGGATGATGTTCGAAAATTTTACCAAAGGGTAAAAAGAACATGCCAGGGTTTCAAAGCCAGAACAGAAGCCTGCAGGGACGAAAATGGCAATATAGTAGTAGAATCGCAGTTGGTGCTGAGGATATGGAAGAAAAACTTCTGCAGACTGTTAAACGGCGATGAAGACCAATATTCCGCTGTCAGGCAGAATGAGCCATTCAACAGTGACGATGACAGTCAAGATTCCCGTCAACCCGATCAGAATGAAGTGTGGATAGTGATATCTAAACTTAAATCCAATAAAGCTGCTGGAACCGACGGCCCTGCCGTTGAACTTTTCAAGGCAAGAGGAGATGAGTTGATAGGAAGCATGCATCAGCTCATCTGTAAAATCTGGTCGGACGAAAGTATGCCCGATGAATGGAACCTCAGCATCGTTTGCTCGATCCTGAAGAAAGGAGACCCTCTGAACTGCGCCACCTACAGAGGTGTAAGTCTCCTCAACATCGCATATAAGATCTTATCTGCCGTATTATGTGAACGCCTAAAACCGATCGTCAACAACCTGATAGGTTCTTATCAGTGCGGCTGCAGGCCGGGATAGTCCACCATTGACCAAATATTCACACTACGGCAGATGTTGGAAAGATCCATGAATATAATATCGGTACGCACCACCTCTTCAACGATTTCAAAGTTGCCTATGATAGCGTGTATAGAGACGAGTTATACAGAGCCATGCTTAGGCTTGGCATCCCTGCCAAGCTCGCCCGTTTGTGCAGACAACTCTCGCAGAGAACTCTCGCTGCTCCATCAAAGTCGGTAAGAACATCACCGAACCGTTCGATGTCAGGAAAGGTTTAAGACCAGGTGACGCGCTATCATGCGATCTCTTTAACATAGTACTTGAGAAAATTGTACGAAACTCACAAGCCAATACCGGAGGTACAATCTTTTACAAGTCTGTACAACTACTCGCTTAAGCTTTTGCAAATGACATCGGTAGGTAGATCACATGAAGGATTACTCTTGCCAATCGTTGTTTCTATGGGCTAAGACAGCAATTGAGTAGCAAAGCCCTATCTCGAACTATCAAGGTAACTCTTTACAAGACACTAATCAACCCAGTCCTGCTGTGTGGCGCAGAGGCATGGGCTTCGACAAAACCGGATGAGGATGCCCTTGGTTATTTTGAGAGAAAAGTTCTTCGAGCGATCTTTGGTCCCGTCTGCATAGACGGCGAGTGGAGGAGAAGGTACAATGCCGAACTATACGGCCTATATAAGGACATCGACTTAACCAGAAGAATTCACATCCAGCGACTAAGATGGCCGGGTCATGTAGAGCGGATGGAGCCAAGAAAGTCTTCGAATCCACCCCGGATGGACGGCGCAGTAGAGGATGACCTCGCGGTAGATGGCGCAAACAAGTGGAGGGGAACCTCAACCAACTTGGCGTGCGCAACTGGAGGCAGCTGGCTCGTAACCGTGCTGGCTGGAGAGGTTTGTTGGTTGAGGCCCAGGTCCACCCCGGACCGTAGCTCCATTTAAGTAATCTAGTATGTATTTCTTTACATATTTTCTTTTATTATTTGGAAGTTCAGTACAGAACAGACTAAGACTAGGCGCTGTTTTTAGCCCTTTTTAGCAGCATATATTCATATTTAAATGTTTCCGGTTTGATGTTGCTTGCAACTTTGAAATCTTTAAATAAGTTTCTTTATTTTAGCTTTCGATGAATCAAGTGCATATATATATATATGTGTGTGTATATCTGCATATTCACTTTCTAACAATAAAAACGCTAAATAGACACTCAAATATATTTTAGTATTTTAACACAGCCTGCGAGATGTTTCACTAATAATCCAACTCACTTCAAAAGAGCCGACAGATTGTGATGGATATCCTTCGATTAAGGTCGCGACCCCTTTATATTGTCCAGTTGGTAGGCGTAATATAAAAAACTTTGGATCGAGGACAGCATTTTTTACTTCAATATGGCCCTATAAGTAGTTACTTTGTGGATTATAACCAGTTGCGTTTGCTATATGAAAACATCATAATTACGTTCAATGGACAAGTAGAGTTCCCAAGGTTCGTAAATCTTATTACCATAATAGATACAACTCTTGCGAAAAAATCCCCTCCTTTGTGATTAAAGAAATCGCAGACATTTCTCGTTACATTTATTAAAAAAGGTAAGTAACGAGTTTCACGGCGAAACACTTGGAGATTAACCTGAGAAATTGTAACATAAAAAGATAGAGTGATTAGATTAATGTCAAATAAATTTCTTACCGAAAAGTTTTTTAGAGGTTTAACTATATCAAGTACTCCGCTTGCATAAGTTGTCTCCCAATTCACTGCCTTCAATTTACAGGACACATTCACGATCCATTCGGAGTTGAAATTGCACTCTAACTTGGTTAATTTAACACCAAGTTCAGGAAGTTCCTTAAAAAAAATTAAAAATAGATATGTTTTCTTAATATTTTGGTATAAAACATTAAACCATTTGTAGCCTCTTAGCGAATGTCAAAGGATATAGAAAAAATAAAGTCAGGACGAAAAACATTGTACTACTCCCCAAATAAAATAGTATAATAAGTATGAGCAAGTATGATATTCTGAATTTTTAAGTTATTTGCTCGAATTGTTATCATTATTTAGTAATCTCTTTTCTATTTAATTGATTTGCAATTATTTATAACAATCGGTATCTAATTGTGGCTTTTAGGCTTAAGTGGCGTGAACATAATCGTTTTGTTGTCATGTGCGTGCGCATATTTTGTAGATTTTTAACAACTTTCCAATAATTCTATTGCATACTGCTATACTTAACTTTATGTTCCGTTAAAGTTTTTATTATTAAGAAGCCGTATTGCGGCACCTACTCGTAAATGGCAATTACTATAAAACTGAAAGATTCGGTCTTGAGAATTTACTGAATATTGATATCACGATTACAGGGAAGGGTAAGGAAAAAGAGTTTCAGACAGACAGACAGAATTAGAGGCTTTCTGTATATCTGTCAAGCGATTTATTTTTAATTGACCAACGTCGGAAGTATACCAAATTTTTAGAAACCATCTTTATAATAGTATTTTAGTAACTTTCGCTTCTCGGAATTTTTCCATTGCTCCGCTATTTCTTAGCCGTTTTTCTCGAAATTATACGAAATTACATACGTTCCGATGCGTACACACGCCTTTATAATTACTTCTCGTCATCGGCAGTGCGCGCTTATCTATACTTATAATAAAACTGTTAATGTCCTGTCTGTATGTTTATTTGAACAGGCATTACACAAAAACTACTACAACAAATTAAACGGGGTTTTCGCAATTGCATTGGACGGAGTCTTAAGATATGGTGTACGCTTTATCGTGATCCGTCAAAATTTATAATTATTTAATTTTTCCATGATCATGATCTCGAATCTGCACTTAGTGGAGGTAATCATTTGTTTGTATTCTCTTTTCTCTATTTCTTAACTATCTTTAAGACAAGACCCGACCGGCTGATGGAAGGTGATGGTACTTTTCGTGTTTTCTTATTCTTCTGTTTTCTGAGTATATAGTCCTGGGCCCGAACACGCCTGCCCTAGTGCCTATAAATGTTTTCGATCCGCCCGTGTACTATTTAATAGTATGTTTTTTGAATTGATACGAATAGTACTTACTGCTCCAATCCTTTTTATTATTCAGCTTTAAGTCAAATTTTCACTCAAGGAAGCATTTCTTAACCATATCGTCTCTGGGCAAATCCAGAAGCGGTACCGATTTCGATAGGGTTTCTCGCTCTTTGCTTCCGATGCATTTTCCTTTCCCGACGCCCTCGTTGACTATTCTTAATATGGTCTCCTTGGTGACTCTTTCTAGCACTATTTGCCGTGGAGGTAGTCCTGGCTCCTATTATACAGATACAGGCTAGTCTTTGCACTTTGCTTAGGGATGTCCTGATCTGCTGAACCATTCCACAGCACCATACGTAATGATGGGTATGACTATCATCGTGTATTACCACCTCAGTGAGGCTGGGCTGCACCCCGATTTCTTACCTGAGATATTCTTGCACACCATAAGTGCCCAATTGGCTTTCGTTACCACAGGTTTTACATGTTCTTTCCAGAGGAGTTTGCTATCTAGTGTTACGCCTAGATACTTGACCCTAATACCTTCCAGTAGAATGGGTTGCATATGCTTTAGCTGTCCTTTCCTTGTAAAGGGTACCGCAGTGGTTTTGGTTGGGTTCACTCACAGTCCTACCATTTCGCACCATTTCTGTGTGATTCTTAAACCCATTTGAGTAATTTCGTAGAGTGTTTCTTCGAATTTTCCTCTTGCAATAATGACTATGTCATCGGCGTATCCTTAGCAAATGCCGGCATCTGTCAGATTTTGTAGTAGTTTATTTACTACTAGGCTCTACATTAATACCCATGCATCAGTACCCCACCTTGTGGGCAGCCTCTAGTGGTACTTATTGTGATGGTTTCTTGTCCCACCTCTGTCTCAGCAGTTCTAGTTCTCAGCATCTTACACATGCAATTGCTTATGGTATCGCTTACTCAGTTCATTTCGAGACCCTTACTTATTGATTCACCGGGGGTGTTGTCGAAGGCTCCTTCGATGTCCAGAAAGGCACATGCTGCCCATCACATCTCCTTGCTCTCCAGTGCATCCTGAACCCAACTTATGAGCTGGTAGAGCGCAGTTTCGGTGGATCTTCCTGCTCTGTATTCGTGTTGATTGTGATGGAGTGGTATCCTTTCCAGCGCACTCATCCTTAGATGGTTATCTATGACCTCTTCTAACGTCTTTAGTTATCTGGCCAAATGGTAGTGCATGCAATCATATGAAAAAACAAGCGTTTTCACCTAGCTGAGGCCTACCAAACTCCTCCCCTCAACCTCCACGCGGTGATAGCCGGGTGCCTAGTACCTTAGTCCAAGAAATGGGTATCCAACCCCGTTTGGCGGATTCTTGGTGGGAGCAGATGAGAGAGGGGGGGAAGAGTGCTTTCTCACTAGAGCACTTCTTCTTGTTCCAGGTGGCAGCGGACGAATTCCCTAGACGGAGTCAACGGTGGCGTCTATAGTTCCAGTAAGGTTGAACTTAGTGAATACTTTGCGCGAGCTGCTTCGACGTATTCGGATCACAGGTCGGTAAGGAATTTCCAAAGTTTTTCAGGACCTTGAAATATAGATGGTGGCGGAGGAGCCCTTAATGGACCAACGGCAGCGGTCATACTCCCGTAGTGGACTACTGATACCGGTGTACCCGGCCCCTTGTCCTAGGGGAATAACAAAAGGAACTGGCCCTCCAGGTTGGGGGTTGCGCCGTTGGGGTAACTTCCCTACCACGTTAAAAACTCGGCTGTTAATGATTTTGGATACCCCAACCTTGAAAATATTTCTTCCAAAATCTCAATGATCACACTCGATGTTATCCTTTTAAGGAACTTGACCTCATGGTATCTGGAATAATAATCGATGATAACAAAAATGTGGTCATGATTCTGTAGCTAAATATTGCCATGGTCCATCAGGGAATGCGCGCCTGCTCATTGGGGCTGGTTGTATCGGCCTCGATACCAGCAAACAGTCACTACAGTTATTTACGAATTTCTCCACGTCCCTGTCAATTAACGGCCACAATACCTTCGAACGAATCCTGCGTTTCATTACTGTCTCGCCTGGGTGCCCTTCATGTGCCAAATCTAAAACCCTTAACCTCAAGGCCTTGGGTATAACTATTTTCGTTCGGCGTAGCAGAATGTTTGCCAATGTACACAACTCTAGGCGAAATGGGAAAAATCTTATGGTACTATTTGTATTCCAGGAATTAGTCTTAACATTTCCAACTGCTTCCATTAATTCCGCATCTGTACAGGAGTTCTCTACTACTTCAGCTGTAGTAAGCGCTTTTAGTATAGCTTTTTCTATTATTGCACAAATGTTCTGCTCACACTGTTCGTTAAAGGTCTCAGGGTGTTCGCCTTTGCATAATCTAGAAAACGAATCTGCGATGTTGAATTTTCCAGCTTGATATATAACCTTAAACTTGAAAGACTGCAATCTCAAAACCCATCGTTCAATGCGGGCTGGGGGCTTCGACTTTGGCTTAAAGATTGCCTCCAATGGTTTATGGTCCGTGACCAACTCGAATTCTATACCCGCCAAGTAATAGTAAAACCGTTCTACAGACCAAACCAGTGCAAGACTTTCTTTTTCCGTCTGGGAATACTTTCTTTCGACCTCAGACAAGCTTTTACTTGCAAATGATATAACATGGGGAATATCACCCTCAAACTGCAGGAGGACAGCGCCTAGAACTACTGGGCTCGCATCGGCTATTAGTCGAATTTGCTTCTTAGGATCGAAATACGTTAGAGTCGGCATCCTTGCCAATCGTCCTTTTAATTTCTTAAACGAATCGTCCTGGGTCTGGCCCCATACAAATTTAACGTCCTTCTTTGTAAGTTTCCGCAGCGGTTCTGTTATATCTCCAAGATCGGGGATAAACTTACCAAGATAAGTCACCAGGCCTAAGAAACTCCTTGTTTCTTCTTTGCTGGATGGTGGTTTGAATTCCAGGACAGCTTCGACCTTCTCAGGGTCTGGATTTATCCCATTTGAGGACAAAATATGTCCCAAGAATTTCATGCTCCTAACTTTCCAGGCGCACTTCTCCTTGTTTAATACCACATTATACTCTTTAAAGACCCCTAATACAGCCTTCAGGTTCGCGTCGTGCTCTTCCTCGGTCAACCCAAAGACTAAAATGTCATCTATAAAATTTAAAGCATTTTTACACCCCGCCAAGATGTTTTCCATCTGCCTCTGAAAGATTTCTGGGGCCTAATTAACCCCAAATAATAATCGTTTGTATCTAAATATCCCTATTGATGTGATAAATGTGGTTATTTCTCGACTTCGTTCGTCTAATTCAAACTTGTGGTAAGCGCTTCCAAGTCCAACCTCGAAAACCATTATGCTCCCTTTAATCGCGTCATGAATGTGTCAAACGTTGGTAGTGGGTGATTTTCACTCAATATGGCGAGGTTAGCCCGCCTCATGTCAATGCACAACCGAATGTCACCAGTTTCTTTAAAGACGACCACGATCGGGAATATCCAGGGACTCGGTCCCATGACCCGCTCTATGATATCTCGAGCAACTGCCTCCATCAATTTAGCTTCCATATTTTCTTCTAGAGCGGATAGAATTCGTCGCAATGGCTGTTGAACCGGCTTCACTGACTTATTGATCGATAGAGAAATAGTTATGCCTTTAATTTTTGGAAATGGCTGAAGGTTATCGACTTGATTGGTATCAAGCCCTAGCTGCAGAACGTTCAATTTAAGGGCTGTATCACGACCCAAAAGCGATTGTCTTCCATTCTCGATTACGTAGAATGAAGAAATCAAATCAGTGTTCCTATTCACACCTATGGTCGCTTCAAAAACCCTTTTTACCTTTAGCAAGCCATTTCCGGCATAAGCTCGAAATTGATTTTCCGATTCCGTTCGCAGATTCCACATGGCAGCTTTTTGCTGGCAAAGTACCTCCCAATCTTTCTCACTAAGAAGGTTATGACGGGACCCTGAATCTATCAGCATCGGAACTACACGACCTCCAATATAACAATTGATTATCTCTCCCATCTCACCAGCAGGATCATCCACTTCAGATATTCTGAAGCAATTAAGTTCTTGGAATTTGTCGAACTTATCATCGCTCGTGTCATTACTATTCTCTTCGCCCACAAAACGAACCTTCGAAGTCTGAATTCTCCGCTGTTTCGCATCTGTATCATGTTTCCGTTTGTTCGCTTTGGTTTTGCATTTTAAAGCAAAATGTCCGATAAAGCCGCATTTGTTACATTTAGCGTGTTTGGCAGGGCAAACCTGACTATTCCCTACATGTCTACGGGATCCACATCTGCTGCATTCCCCTGTGAACTTACTCTCACCTTTAGAAACAACACGGTTTATTTTCATGGAGGTACTGGGCAGCATCATGGCGTCCGACTCGTTGTTAATTTGTTCATACATATGACACATTCCGATGATCTCTGCTAACGTATGCTCTTTTTCTAATAGTCGCATTTTCAGGTCTCTAGGAGCCCACGTATCTATTAGCTTATCCTTCAAGTTTATTTCTAATATCTGTTCTTTTGTGTCCCCAAATTGACACTTCGCTGCCTGATTTCGCAATTTTAATACGAATTTATTCAAACCCTCCCCTTGTTCTGGTTTCAGCGAACGAAATAAGTGCTTCTCGAGCGTGGAATTTCTTGTGGGAGAGAAATAGTCATTCAGCTTACCAACAAGAACTTCGAAGACGTCTGCTTTCTCTCCAACATCTTTTAGTTGACATAGTACCCCCGGAATGTTGTAGACTACCTCCTGAAGCTGTGTACCGCCTAAATGCAGTAATTTGTTCTTCTTCTTCGTTGGATCGGTGATTTCTTTTGCTTCAAGATATAGAGTAAATGCTCGAAGCCACTTTTCCCACTCCGACCGAATCAAGGCTTTCTCGATAACATCGCAGGGAAATGGTGCTATCCCTGAGCCACTCATTTCAATATGCTTGTCCTACAACACAATAATAACACTTTCTTATTCGCAATCTAATGCCTGACAATCTACTGTCTCACCTTTTCTTTTCGTTTCCGCAATTTAATGCTTGTCAAATCTTTATTTTTCTTGTTTCCTCGCAACTTAATGCGTTACAATTGAATGTGTCTGCACCACCCGCAATTTAATGCAAACTGATTGAAATAACCAATAAAATAGCAACTGCCTTCCTTCTGATTTACGCAATTCTGCCAAAGCTAAATAAAAAAACAAATTTGAGTCCATTACATCACATGCTTCCCGATCATAATCTATCTCCCACACATGTTTTGGTTTTTTTTTTTTGACTAGAACTAAGGAGCTAGATATAAAATTGAATATGTTTGTTGTGCAGTTAGAGGTAGAAGAGTCGATTAAAGATCTTACTAGTGTAAGGTATTTGCTCCATCAACGTATTTACTGGGAAAAGAAACATAATCGGGCAGTATTACGTTGCTACCGCTGTCAACGTTCTGGTCATTCAGGCGAATGTTGTGCCTATATAAGTCGATGTGTTCTTTGTGGGGAAAATCACGACTCAAATGAATGTATTAATTCGTTTAAGACCCTAAAAGAAAAAAATGAAGAGGTGCCGACCCCTAAACGCGTAAACTGCAATAAGATTGGTCATGCAGCCAGTTATCAGGGCTGCCCAGCTTATCTCAAGTATAAAGATAGGAAAGAATCAGCTTCTCAAAGGGCTAGACAAGCCGTAAGTAAAACCAGAACTTTCGTTGAAGAATCCATCTATGATTTTACAAATCCAAACGTTTCTTTCGCTGACCAAGCGAAAACTTCTACCAGTCAACCAACGATTAATCGTTCTGCTAAAAGTAGAATCCAACCTGTAGAAAACCCTTCTTCGATAGCTTTCTACAATTCAAATACCCAAAAAGGAGAACTTAACGACTTCCTTAACGAAGCCAAAAATTTGTTCAATATTTCATTTATAGATCTTTTAACAAAAATCAGGCAATTTTGGCATAAATACAAATTGATGAAAACCCAGGAGGAAAAAATGTTTTCCTACCTTGAGTTTGTTGCTTCCATTGTTGTATAATGATGACTATAACAAAATTAAAAATTATATCGATAAATTTCAATTCAATAATTTCAATTGAAAAAAGACTCGCGCTTTTAAACACACTTAAAACAAAAAAACCTCAAATATGTTTCCTCTCTGAAACTAGATTATCTGAAAGATATAAGCCATCATTTGAAGGCTTTAACATTATAAGAAGTGATACTGGCAGAGGAACAGCAATCTTACTTGACAAAAAGTACAGGTTCCATTCAGTCCCATTTCAAAGTGCTAGCTTTTCGGTATGCCTTGCTTCAGTTTCCTCTCTAAGCACCGCTGGTTCAAACTTTCGACTGCTGATTGGTAGCATTTACATTCCTTCAAACGTTGGACAGCGCTTATGCAGAGATCTTGATGCCCTTTATACTCTCATTAATAATTATGATGCCGTTATAATTGGGGGAGATTTTAATGCTCGTCACCCTGCGTGGGGAGACAGTACCCATAATAACAACGGAAATCTATTCAACAATTGGTTCAACAACGGCCCATACCTAAACCTCGACATAATACCCTCTAACGACATATCCTAGATCCTCCTCCTATTTGGATTTTTTTATAATTTCAGCATCCCTTAACCCCGCAAATGTAGCAATTAATCCTTCGATGCCTTCAACATGTGAAACCTTTTCAGCACTTTCTGATCACTTTGGAATCCTTTTAGAAGTAAATGTTGAAGATTTCTCCCCTATTTTGGTGCCTCCAACTACATACAGGAGCTTTAAAAATACAAACTGGGAAGCTTTTCGTCTTAGTTTACATAGTTCACTATCTTCACTCGTTGTACCAGCTGAAAGGAACATATCAAATTCAGAAATAGATAACCTTGTAGTTCAACTAAACGCATTAATTATTTCCAAAGTAGAAAGTCACTCAGAAATTCATAATGTTACAAATCACATGTATCATTGTATTTCCGATTTGACCAAAAAGTTGATTGAGCTGCGAAGAATTTGGCTGAGACAACTGAAAAGACTCTATCATCGTCACCTTAATAGAGTCAATCCTGAGTATCGTGAGCTATTTCCTAGAATACAGTGTATAAGCAAAATTATAAAAGAAAATGTCAATTTAGACCTTAATAACTCGTTTAGATCTAGATTGAAGAAAATCAAACCATCTCCCCAAGCTTTTAAAGAGATAGACAAAGTGACTGGACGCAAATTCTTTGGAACAGATACTTCTAAAGACGTGCTATTTTATAATGGCCAAAAGCTAATTGACGTTCAAACCAAATTAAACGCCTTTAAAAAGTTTTACTCTGAAGCTTATTCTGAAAGAGCGTCCTCAGATGACCGGAACTTCGAACAAGAAGTTCTATCTACAATAAATTGTTTTAAAGAAACTTATCGTGCTGAAGTGCTTGTTACATTTTCGCCGTCTAACAATGCTTGTGATCCAGGAATACTTCCGTTCACTTCACCAAGCAGTGTAAATATTTTCAGAATCTCTCTTAATAATAAAAACTCCACAGGTTGATCAAATTTCAAATTTTATTTTAAAAAAATGTCCCCATTCTTTGGATATTATATTGTCATCAATATTTAACCAATGTATTAACAATGGTTACTTTCCCGAAATTTGGAAACAAGCTAAGCTTTTGCCGATAGCAAAAAAAAGGGCGCAAAAGAAGTTAATAACTTTCGTCCTATATCGCTTCTTTCCAATATTGGAAAATTATTTGAGCGAGTATTAGCCAATCCCTTAAATAGCTATTGCGAAGATGCTGACATCATTCCAAACAATCAATTTGGGTTTAAAAAGGAAATTCCTCAGAACATGCACTACTCATATTCCAGAACAAGGTTATTCAAAACCTAAGAAACAAAATATGTACAGTGAGCTTAGATATTGACCTTGAAACGGCTTTCGATTCGCTTTGGCATCATGGTCTTCTATTCAAGCTCACACTACTAGGCTTTCCGAATTGGCTTATTAGGATGATTCACAGCTTCTTGTCAAACAGAACAACAGCAACGGATTTTTTCCCTGTGAACTCAGGTGTTCCGCAAGGATCGATACTAGGGCCATTTTTATTTAATGTCTATCTACAAGATTTTCCTCTTCCAGACCCTATATCGGGAGAACCTGGATCAATCCATTTCGCATATGACACCATTATATTGGCAAGCGACTTGCGACCAGTTCAAGCCCTTAACAAAATTAAACAAAGACTTCCACACGTGGAAAATTATTTTAAAAGATGGAGATTAAAAACTAATACCAGAAAATGTGAATTGACGTGCTTTAGAAACGCCAGTGGAAAAGGACACTATCTTGCAGTTAGGGAGAGCAAATCCCTATGTTTGAAAATAAACAACTCTCCAATTCCATTACGCTCCGATACAAAGTACCTCGGAATCAACTTTCAGAATCGATTTCTCTTCAACAAGCATGGTCGGGCTGTGCTTAATAGGGCAAAAATGGACAAACGGTTCTTTCTTGACTTTCCAAAAGTATCTGACATAAGATTTCCCCAATACAGTTCAGGATAAAAATAACCTTCCTCTCATCTCATCCTGCACATTGCGGTAGTTAGAGAAAACTTAGATAAAGTTTATACGAAAACTGCTAAGCTTACTTCAAAATTTCCTTTTATTCTTTTCAAAAATGACTAGCCATTTAAAAAAATAATTTCGGTTTGTATCAGCTCCTGCGACAGTCCACACCTTACTAGCACATACGTACAATATTTCTTTTATTGTTTCTAATTTATTAGGTTTTTCATTTATTTCTTTACATATGTATTTCTTTGGCGTGGCAAAATCGCATCATCACCTCTTCGCGGTGCCCACTGTATGCTATCTGATAGCGAACTAACGATGAGCGTATGCTGAGTGTGACGATATATGTATAGCTAAACACTCAGACCTGCGTAAGCACATCTGGATGAACTTCAGCGCGCATATGTTTAACCGAACGACGCATCTCTTATTGACCTGATTGGCTGAAATATGCGTCTCAGAAGTCTAGCAAGAGCTCCTCAGAAGGAGGACGTGCGGCGAATGAATTCTCCCGATGGAATTAACGGTGACGTCTACAGGCCAGCGGATACCTTACTTGAGCTACGTCGACATATTTGGAGCTGAGGTCTGTAAGGATTTTCAATTTTGCGTCAGGGTACTGAAAAAGAAATGGTGGTGGATGAACCCTTAATGGGCCAACGGCAGCACTTATATCCCCGAAGTGGGTTACTGGCATAGGTGTATCCAGCCTTTGTCCTAGGGTTAAAAAGAAAAGGATTTGGTCCTCCAGATTGGGGGTTGTGCCGTCGAGTTAACTTCCCTACCACGTATAAAACCTTCGGTTACGAAGCAACCAACAACCTCGGATACGGATAATTTTACTGTTGACGACCCAAGCAAACGTAAAAAGGACAACGATCTTCATGTCTGCACGTGGAATGTTAGGTCCTTCTACAAACCATGTGCAGCCGAACAACTTGCGGAAGCCCTAGAGTTGTCAAAGAAGACATCACCGCCATCCAAGAAGTGCGATAGGATGGGCCCGGCAAAAGGAGGATGAAAAACTGCGACATCTACTACGGCGATTGCTACAGGCAACAAGGACAGCGTCTATTCGGATGCGGATTTGCCATTGGAGACAGACTTAGGCGAAAAGTCTTGAGTTTCCGGCATGTGAACGAGCGTCTCATGACTATCCATATCAAGGCTAAATTTGCCAACATTGGCCTAATATGCGCTCACGCCCTTCACGAGAAGATGGACGACGCGACGAAGGATGACTACTACCAGCTCTTGGACAAGACGTATGAGCAATGCCCTAGCCACGACGTTAAAATTATCCTAGGTGATTTTAACGCAAAGCTCGGTAGAGAGGACGTCTTTAGAAGCATGGTCAAAAAGCACAGCCTGGACGAAATCACATCCGACAACGGACTCAGGCGGGACAAAACTTTATCGTAGCTAGTACGCGGTTCCCACGTCTCGATATTTACAAGGGCACATGGCTCTCCTTTGATCGAAAAACTGTCAACCAAATCAATCGCTTTGCGACCAACGCAAAGCACTCTTCCAGTATTCTGGATGTCCGGACTTTCCAAAGAGGCAACATGGACTCAGATCACTTCCTAGTTGTAGCCAAGGTACGGATGCGGATATCCACAACGGAGCGCAATCAACGAAATACTGTGAAGAAATTTGATGTCGGGCGGCTACAATCGCAAGAGACCGCCAGAACCTTTGCCAATCGAGTTTCTTCTAATCTTAATCTAAGTCCTATGCCGCCAGCAGCAAATGCGGAAGACCAGTGGCAGCGTTGCCAACAAGCCATCAGAGATGCCGCCCCTGATGTACTGGGTTTCTCTCGGCCACCATAATGAAAACCCCTGGTTTGATGAGGAATGCCGGCAAGCACATGCAGCTAAACAAGAGGCGTACAAAGCGGCGCTGCATAGAAGGGCTAGAGCTGCTTACGAGCTCTACGTGCACAGGAGAAAAGAGGAACATCGACTTCTCAGAAAGAAGAAAAAGGAGCTTGGGAAGCGTTCGATCGAGGAGATTGAGAGAATTTATTGCAGGGATGATGTTCGAAAATTTTACCAAAATGTAAAAAGAACATGCCAGGGTTTCAAAGCCAGAACAGAAGCCTGCAGGGACGAAAATGGCAATATAGTAGTAGAATCGCAGTTGGTGCTGAGGATATGGAAGAAAAACTTCTGCAGACTGTTAAACGGCGATGAAGACCAATATTCCGCTGTCAGGCAGAATGAGCCATTCAACAGTGACGATGACAGTCAAGATTCCCGTCAACCCGATCAGAATGAAGTGTTGATAGTGATATCTAAACTTAAATCCAATAAAGCTGCTGAAGCCGACGGCCCTGCCGCTGAACTTTTCAAGGCAAGATGAGATGAGTTGGTAGGAAGCATGCATCAGCTCATCTGTAAAATCAGGTCGGACGAAAGTATGCCCGATGAATGGAACCTCAGCATCGTTTGCCCGATCCTGAAGAAAGGAGACCCGCTGAACTGCGCCACCTACAGAGGTATAAGTGTCCTCAACATCGCATATAAGATGTGATATGTGAACGCCTAAAACCGATCGTCAACAACCTGATAGGTTCTTACAAGTGCGGCTGCAGGCCGGAATAGTCCACCATTGACCAAATATTCACACTACGGCAGATCTTGGAAAAGATCCATGAATATAATATCGGTACGCATCACCTTTTCAACGATTTCAAAGTTGCCTATGATAGCGTGTATAGAGACGAGTTATACAGAGCCATGCTTAGTCTTGGCATCCCTGCCAAGCTCGCCCGTTTGTGCAGACTGACGATGGAGAACTCTCGCTGCTCCATCAAAGTCGGTAAGAACATCACCGAACCGTTCGATGTCAGGAAAGGTTTAAGACCAGGTGACGCGCTATCATGCGATCTCTTTAACATAGTACTTGAGAAAATTGTACGAAACTCACTGAGTAGCAAAGCCCTATCTCGAACTATCAAGGCAACTCTTTACAAGACACTAATCAACCCAGTCCTGCTGTATGGCGCAGAGGCATGGGCTTTGACAAAACCGGATGAGGATGCCCTTGGTTATTTTGAGAGAAAAGTTCTTCGAGCGATCTTTGGTCCCGTCTGCATAGACGGTGAATGGAGGAGAAGGTAGGACTTCGACTTAACCAGAAGAGTTCACATCCTGGGCTGGGTCATGTAGAGCGGATGGAGCCCAACGTTACCGCCAAGAAAGTCTTCGAATCCACCTCGGATGGACGGCGCAGTAGAGGACGACCTCGCGGTAGATAGCGCAAACAAGTGGAGGGGGACCTCAACCAACTTGGCGTGCGCAACTGGAGGCAGCTGGCTCGTAACCGTGCTGGCTGGAGAGGTTTGTTGGTTGAGGCCCAGGTCCACCCCGGACTGTAGCGCTTTTTATGTAATCTAGTATGTATTTCTTTACATATTTTGTTTTATTATTTGGAAGTTCAGTACAGAACAGACTAAAACTAGGCGCTGTTTTTAGCCCTTTTTAGCAGCATATATTCATATTTAATTGTTTCCGGTTTGATGTTGCTTGCAACTTTGAAATCTTTAAATAAGTTTCTTTATTTTAGCTTTCGATGAATCAAGTGCATATATATATATATATATATATGTGTGTATATCTGCATATTCACTTTCTAGCAATAAAAACGCTAAATAGACACTCAAATATATTTTAGTATTTTAACACAGCCTGCGAGATGTTCCACTAATAATCCAACTCACTTCAAAAGAGCCGACAGATTGTGGTGGATATCCTTCGATTAAGGTCGCGACCCCTTTATATTGTCCAGTTGGTAGGCGTAATATAAGAAACTTTGGATCGAGGACAGCATTTTTTACTTCAATATGGCCCTATAAGTAGTTACTTTGTGGATTATAACCAGTTGCGTTTGCTATATGAAAACATCATAATTACGTTCAATGGACAAGTAGAGTTCCCAAGGTTCGTAAATCTTATTACCATAATAGATGCAACTCTTGCGAAAAAATCCCCTCCTTTGTGATTAAAGAAATCGCAGACATTTCTCGTTACATTTATTAAAAAAGGTAAGTAACGAGTTTCACGGCGAAACACTTGGAGATTAACCTGAGAAATTGTAACATAAAAAGATAGAGTGATTAGATTAATGTCAAATAAATTTCTTACCGAAAAGTTTTTTAGAGGTTTAACTATATCAAGTACTCCGCTTGCATAAGTTGTCTCCCAATTCACTGCCTTCAATTTACAGGACACATTCACGATCCATTCGGAGTTGAAATTGCACTCTAACTTGGTTAATTTAACACCAAGTTCAGGAAGTTCCTTAAAAAAAATTAAAAATAGATATGTTTTCTTAATATTTTGGTATAAAACATTAAACCATTTGTAGCCCCTTAGCGAATGTCAAAGGATATAGAAAAAATAAAGTCAGGACGAAAAACATTGTACTACTCCCCAAATAAAATAGTATAATAAGTATAAGCAAGTATGATATGGCTAAATGATCAAGGCTAAATTCGCTAACATAAGCCTAATATGTGTTCATGCCCCCACAGAAGAAAAGGACCCTGCCTCCAAAGAGTGTTTCTACGAGCTCCTCGACAAAACATACGAGCAATGTCCTAAATACGACGTTAAGATCGTATTGGGCGATTTTAACGCCAAAATAGGAAAGGAGGACGTCTTCGGTAGAGCAGTCGGTAAGCATAGCCTACACGACACCACGTCTGATAACGGACTAAGGCTAATTGATTTCGCTGTGGAGCGAAATGTCACCATAGCAAGCACATGGTTTCCTCATCTCGATATTCATAAGCAGACATGGCGGTCCAATGATCATGTCACGATCAACCAAATTGATCATATTGCGATCGACGCAAGGCATGCCTCCAGTATTCTGGATGTCCGGACCTTCCGAGCGGCCAACATAGACTCGGATCATTACCTTGTTGTAGCCAAGGTACGAATGCGGATATCCCAATCTGAGCAACAAAGAAGAATTACTGTGAGAAAATTTAACGTCGAAAAGCTACAATCGCAAGAGACCGCCAGACTCTTCGCTGAACGCGTATCCCGAAATCTCTCAATCACCCCTATACCGCCAGCATCAAGTGCCGAAGACCAGTGGCAACGCTGCCAACATGCCATCAGAAACGCCGCGACTGATGTGCTGGGTCTCGCTCGCCCACCACCGCGAAACCCCTGGTTTGACGAAGAATGCCGGCGAGTGCATGCAGCAAAACAAGAGGCATACAAAGCGGCGCTGCAAAGGAAGACGAGAGCTGCTCGTGAGCTCTACGAGCAAAAGAGACGGGAAGAACATCGGCTTCTCCAAAAGAAGAAGAAAGAGCATGAGAAGCGCGCGTTTGAGAATATCGAGAGTCTATACTCCAGGAACAATGTACGGAAGTTTTACCAAAAGGTAAAAAGAACGTGTCAGAGAAGTAATACCCGTACAGAAACCTGTAGAGATGAGAATGGAAACCTCGTAGTAGAATCACAGTCGGTGCTGAGAATCTGGAAAAACTACTTCTGCAGACTGTATAACGGCGACGAAGACCAACATCCCGCTGTCAGGCAGAATGAACCATTCAACATGGACGATGATAGTCAAAATTTCCGTCCACCTGACCAAAACGAAGTGAGGATAGCAATATCCAAGCTAAAATCGAACAAGGCTGCTGGACCTGACGGTTTACCGGCCGAACTTTTCAAGGCAGCTGGGGATGAATTGGTAGAGTGCATACACCAACTCATTTCTAATATTTGGTCAGAGGAGTGTATGCCTGATGAATGGAATCTCAGCATCGTTTGCCCGATCCACAAGAAAGGAGACCCCCTCAACTGCGCCAATTATAGAGGCATCAGTCTCCTCAACATCGCATACAAGATCTTTTCTGCGATATTGTGTGAACGCCTGAAACCTTTTATCAACAGCCTGATTGGACCCTATCAGTGCGGTTTCAGGCCAGGAAAGTCCACCATCGATCAAATCTTCACACTTCGGCAGATCCTGGAGAAAACCCAAGAATTCCAAATCGATACTCACCACCTCTTTATCGATTTCAAGGCCGCCTATGACAGCATCTATAGAGAAGAGCTTTATAGAGCCATGTCTAGTTTTGACATCCCTGCCAAACTTGTCCGCCTGTGCAGGCTGACGATGGAGAACGCTCGCTGCTCCATCAAGGTCGGTAATGACCTCACCGAGACCTTTGATGTCAAAAAAGGCTTTAGACAAGGTGACGCGCTGTCATGTGACTTCTTCAATATTGTACTTGAACGGATTGTGCGGAACTCACAAGCCAACACCGGAGGCACAATCTATTACAAGTCTGTACAACTGCTTGCATACGCCGACGATATAGACATTATCGGAAGATCTCAGCGGGCTGTCACCGGTGCTTTTGCAAGCATTGAGGCGGAAGCGGCCAAAATGGGTTTGGCGATAAACGAGGGCAAAACCAAGTATATGCTGTCAACTAGAAGGGAAAACCAACATCGACGAATTGGACAAAACGTCACCGTGGGCAGCTATAACTTCGAGGTAGTAAGGGACTTTGTCTACCTTGGCTCTGCTATAAATTCAGCAAACAAAATCAGCGCAGAAATCAATCGAAGAATAACTCTTGCCAATCGCTGTTTTTTTGGGCTTATAAGGCAATTCAACAGTAAAGCCCTCTCTCGAACAACTAAGGAGACTCTTTATAAGACCTTGATCATCCCAGTCCTGCTTTACGGCGCTGAAACATGGACTTTATTAAAAGAGGATGAAGATATCCTTGGTCGCTTCGAGAGAAAAATTCTTCGTAAGATTTTCGGTCCCGTTTGCGTTGACGGGTTTTGGAGGAGAAGATTCAATCACGAACTATACGAGCTGTACAGCGACATCGACCTAGTCAAAAAACTGCGTATTGGACGTCTGAGATGGCTAGGACATGTAGAGCGAATGGACACCAACGCTCCGGCCCGCAGAGTCTTCGAATCTAACCCCGAGGGACGACGCAGTAGAGGGAATTATCGCCGTAGGTGGCGCGCACAAGTTCAAGGGGACCTCGACCAACTTGGAGTGCGCAACTGGAGGCAATTAGCTAAAGACCGAGCTAAATGGAGAGGCTTGTTGGTTGAGGCCCAGGTTCACCCCGAACTGTAGCGCCACCTAAGTAAGTAAAGTAAGTATGATATTCTGAATTTTTAAGTTATTTGCTCGAATTGTTATCATTATTTAGTAATCTCTTTTCTATTTAATTGATTTGCAATTATTTATAACAATCGGTATCTAATTGTGGCTTTTAGGCTTAAGTGGCGTGAACATAATCGTTTTGTTGTCATGTGCGTGCGCATATTTTGTAGATTTTTAACAACTTTCCAATAATTCTATTGCATACTGCTATACTTAACTTTATGTTCCGTTAAAGTTTTTATTATTAAGAAGCCGTATTGCGGCACCTACTCGTAAATGGCAATTACTATAAAACTGAAAGATTCGGTCTTGAGAATTTACTGAATATTGATATCACGATTACAGGGAAGGGTAAGGAAAAAGAGTTTCAGACAGACAGACAGAATTAGAGGCTTTCTGTATATCTGTCAAGCGATTTATTTTTAATTGACCAACGTCGGAAGTATACCAAATTTTTAGAAACCATCTTTATAATAGTATTTTAGTAACTTTCGCTTCTCGGAATTTTTCCATTGCTCCGCTATTTCTTAGCCGTTTTTCTCGAAATTGTACGAAATTACATACGTTCCGATGCGTACACACGCCTTTATAATTACTTCTCGTCATCGGCAGTGCGCGCTTATCTATACTTATAATAAAACTGTTAATGTCCTGTCTGTATGTTTATTTGAACAGGCATTACACAAAAACTACTACAACAAATTAAACGGGGTTTTCGCAATTGCATTGGACGGAGTCTTAAGATATGGTGTACGCTTTATCGTGATCCGTCAAAATTTATAATTATTTAATTTTTCCATGATCATGATCTCGAATCTGCACTTAGTGGAGGTAATCATTTGTTTGTATTCTCTTTTCTCTATTTCTTAACTATCTTTAAGAGCAGACCCGACCGGCTGATGGAAGGTGATGGTACTTTTCGGGTTTTCTTATTCTTCGGGTTTCTGAGTATATAGTCCTGGGGCCGTACACGCCTGCCCCAGTGCCTATATATGTTTTCGATCCGCCCGTGTACTATTTAATAGTATGTTGCTTGAATTGATACGAATAGTACTTACTATTCCAATCCTTTTTATTACTCAGCTTTAAGTCAAATTTTCTCTCAAGGAAGCATTTCTTGATCATATCGTCTCTGGGCAAATCCAGAAGCGGTACCGATTTCGATAGGGTTTCTCGCTCTTTGCTTTCCCGACGCCCTCGTTGACTATTCTTAATATGGTCTCCTTGGTGACTCTTTCTAGCACTATTTGCCGTGGAGGTAGTCCTGGCTCCTATTATACAGATACAGGCTAGTCTTTGCACTTTGCCTAGGGATATCCTGTTCTGCTGATCCATGCCACAGCACCATACGGTATGATGGGTATGACTATCATCGTGTATAACCACCTCAGTGAGGCTGGGCTGCAACCCCATTTCTTACCTGAGATGTTCTTCCACACCATAAGTGTCCAAGTGGCTTTCGTTACCACAGCTTTTACATGTTCTTTCCAGAGGAGTTTGCTATCTAGCGTTATGCCTAGATACTTGACCCTTATATCTTCCAGTAGGATGGGTTGCATATGCTTTAGCTGTCCTTTCCTTGTAAAGGGTACCACAGTGGTTTTGGTTGGGTTCACTCACAGCCCTACCGTTTCGCATCATTTCTATGTGATTCTTAAACCCATTTGAGTAATTTCGTAGAGCGTTTCTTCGAATTTTCCTCTTGCAATAATAACTATGTCATCGGCGTATCCTTAGCAAATGCCGGCATCTGTCAGATTTTGCAGTAGCTTATTTACTACTCGGCTCCACATTAATACCCATGCATTAGTACCCCACCTTGTGGGCAGCCTCTTGTGGTACTTATTGTGATGGTTTCTTGTCCCATCTCTGTCTCAGCAGTTCTAGTTCTCAGCATCTTACACATGCAATTTTTTATGGTATGGTTTACTCCCTTCATTTCGAGAGCCCTACAAATGGATTCACCGGAGGTGTTGTCAAAGGCTCCTTTAATGTCCAGAAAGGCACATACTGCCGTCTCCTTGCTCTCCAGTGCATCCTGAAGCCAACTTATGAGCTGGTAGAGCGCGGTTTCGCTGGATCTTCCCGCTCTGTGGACGTGTTGATTGCGATGGAGTGGTACTCTTTTCAGCGCACTCATCCTTAGGTGGTTATCTATGACCTTTTCTATCGTCCTTAGTCTGAATGAAGTCAGAAGGATGGGTCTAAATGATTTTGAGAAAGTGGCGTCTTTCGGGATGAACATTACCTTTGCTGTTCTCCAGATTCTTGGTGTGTTCCCCTATGCTATACTGCTTCTCGTTAATCTAAGAAGGTATGGCATGATGATTTTTTGGCCTTTTTGCAATAGTGCAGGGAATATACCGTCTGCTTGCGGTGCTTTGAACGGCTGAGAGGTGTTAAGGGCCCAAAATATTCGTTATTCCGTGCAAATATTTCTAGCCAAACACTGAGTCTTCTTTCGTGTAATAGAAGAGCCTTTTGCTTTTCATCTTGGATGTAGCTGCCATCCTGCTTTTTCAGTGAGCATGGCGCGCTGGCTTCTTCGTTAGCCAGGGCCTTATGAAGTCTGGTCGCTGCAGGGGTGGACGCTATGTTTTCACAAAATGGTCTTTCTTGTAGCTTTTCTGATCTCCATGTTGTATCTGGTAAGTTCCATGGTGTAAGTTTGCGTTTGGTCACGTTTTGCTTTATTAAAGAGCTTGCGAACTGTTGATCTTAATTCGACCAGCGTTTTATTCCACCATGGGGTGGGTTTTGGATTTTTCTTACAGCTAATGAAATAACTGCTTTCATAAGCTTGTATGATAGCCCTGTTAGGTTATGTTAGGTTAGGTAAAGGTGGCTGTCCTGACAGGGTCAGGATACACTTAGACCACATGGGTCCATTGTGATACCACATGAGTAATGACCGGTCGAGTCACCGGTAACCAGGGGAACCTTAACCTTTCTCATGAGGGTGTTGGCTGAGAATGCTGACTGAAAAGGGTAGAGAGGGTGACTGACTCAGTCAACCCTGAAGTCAAGGTGTACCGAGAAGGTATAGTGCGCAGCAAGTGAAGTGGGGTGATTGATTCAATCGAACCCCCTATACTGTGTATGCAAGTTATTATTGGCAGGTTCCATAAACCGTATAGGCGTAGAGGTGCATACGTATAGTAGAGTGACTGATTCAGTCTAACTCTAATTACTGTTATGCATGCTATTTAATAGGTGGGGTGACTGATTCAGTCAAACCCTTCATACCTAGGTGGACCGTGTAGGTGTAGAGAAGCATAAGCGTACATAGAGTGATTGATTCAATCGAACTCTAAGTACTGCTATTTATAAAGCGTGAACTAGGTAGGGTGATTGTTTCAATCGAACTCGTACCTAGGTGGACCGTGGAAATAGTGGGGAATGCAAAGTAGAGCCAGATGACTGATGCAGTCAATCTTGCACTAGTATGCAGTCGAACTTTAGGGGATGGTTTGGCTAGGTAGGGTGACTGCTTCAGTCAAACCCTTAATACCTAGTTCACCGTGTAGGTAGTGTGCATGTGAGTAATAGGGGGATTGATTGACTCAATCAATCTCTGTTACCTCTATGCAGTTTGTTTTTGTTTTTTTGATTGGGAGGGGTAATCTTCAAAAGACGAAACTCAGTACGTCCTGAGTAACAGTGTGGGACTCTTACCCACTAAACCCCCCTCCCACGACCGCCCCATTCCCCGCGGTACTGCCGTCAAGCATTTCATCGCGGGGGGGGTTTTAGTCTGATGTATTCGACTAGTGCATGTTTGCATTATCCTGCTCAGCATTGATTGTATTTCGCCGGTCTGATTCTTTCCTTTCCTCCCAGCGACTGCGTCCCATGCCTCCTGGCTTTTGAGCATTTCGCCAACGATGTTTTCTGGCGTCAGTGGATGGCCGAGTTCACTCCTTAGTGCATTCCTTTCGTCGAGGAATCTTGGGCATTCAAAAAATATATGTTCCGCGTTTTCTACGCAGTCAGCGCAATGCGGACAGTAAGGGCTATTGTCGTGTTTATACTTATGTAAGTACGAACGAAAGCATCAATGGCCCGTTAGGAACTGCGTTAAGTAGAACTCAAGTTCTCCATGTTGTCTGTCGAACCATGGCTGGATTTGGTGTATGAGCCTATGGGTCCACCTGCCTTTCTCAGAAGCATTCCAGCGTTCTTGCCATTCTCTTAGGCTTTCTGCTCTATAGAGCCGGTTTTCGCTGGCCTCGTTTCTTTCTCTTCTTGCGCAGTACTGACGTTGCTGTTCTACTGCCAGGATATCTATTGGGAGCATTCTCGCTACCACGCAAGCTGCATCGCTAGAAGTAGTGCGAAATGCGCAGCTAGCTCTCAATGTACATATTCGATACACAGATGTGATATGTGATCTGTATGTTTTAATTGCCATGGCCCCGGCCCAAATTGGTGCGGCGTATAGGATTATAGACGTAACCACTCTAGCCAGCAGTAACCTACGGCTATGTCTTGGTCCTCCTATGTTGGGCTTGATACGCGCGAGTGCGGCACTTGCTATTGCACCTATGCAGTAATGTTATTTACAGGCACTGGTCTAGTGCTATGGGAGGGTTAGCTATCGATCTTGGGAGGTGTCTGTTGCAGTACCTCTTGGGGATTGATAGTAACCAATAACGAGGGAGGAGGGGTGGTGGTGATGTGGAGGGAGGACATTTCAGCTAAACCAGTTGGATTTACCTATGTATCTATTTAAGTTTCTAATGTCTATGTTAGACAGGTCACTTAGGTCCTCAAAGAAGTATTCGCCTAGTAGCTTTTTTCTTAGTGTGGCTAGCGCTGGGCATGTGCCAAGGAGGTGGAGACTATTCTCCTCCTCCTCTTCATCTCTGCAGCTTCTGCAGAAATCATTTGCTGGGACACCCATTCTAGTGGCGTGTCTACCTAACAAGCAGTGTCCTGTGACTATTCCTACTGTGAGGCTTATGTTCCTTCTATTTAATGAAAGGAGATTTTTGGTTTTCTTTGCGTCAAGTAAGGGCCAGATCTTCCTGGTCGATGCTCACGTAGCTAGATTACTCCATCTGTTGTTCGCATTAGATTGCGCTTCGTTAAACGTTCGGATTTTCATTAATTGTATTGGTGGTGCCAGTGCCTCTCTATTTACATCGAGAGGAAGTACGGTGCCTTGTCTAGCTAGTTCATCCGCTTTACAGTTGCCTGGAATATCTCTGTGTCCTGGGACCCAGCACAGAGTAATGTTGCATCTGTCCGCAATCTCGTTAAAAGATTCGCGGCAATGTTTAACCAACTTAGATCTTATTGTTGGCATTTCCAGAGCTTTAATCGCTGACTGACTGTCTATATAAAGGACGATAGACTTACCATCTATCGGGTATATAGAGAGTCTGCGCGCTGCTTCACGAACGGCCGATATTTCCGCCTGAAAGATGCTACAGCGGTCCGGAAGTCGGAGAGCTACGTTTATTCTAGGTGATTCGGAAAATATACCTAGTCCTGTGCCCTCCGAAGTTTTGGAACCATCTGTATAGATTTCGATTGCGGCGTCATTTAGAATGATACCTTCCTCCCATGCGGATCTGTCAGGGATGGTGGTGTTATATTTGATTTTGAAATCAATAGATGGGGATATGTAATCTGTTACTCTGAGATTGGAGTTTTGTAAAATTTTCATGTGGCCAATTTGTGAGCTTGACCACTGGAGAGGTTCTCTAAGTCTTAGGGCTGCTTTAGAGGCTACCATTTTCCCAAAGATATCAATGGGATATATGTTAAGTAGGGTTTCTAAGGTGGCTGTGGGAGTGGACCTGAGAGCCCCTGTGATGCATTTGCATGCTAATCGTTGTACTCTTTCGATAGAGTTTGTGTTGCATCTTGTTTCGAGTGCAGGCCACCAGACGAGAACGCCATAAAGCAGGATTGGTCTGACCACCGCCAGGTACAACCAGTGGACTATATTAGGTTGAAGACCCCATTTAGGACCTATAGCCTTTTTACAGGTGTAGATGGCGATTTCCGCTTTCTTGGTTCGATCTAGAATGTTCTGTTTCCAGTTAAGTTTACTATCGAGGGTTAACCCTAAGTATTTTGCTTTGTTTGAAAAGCTGAGTTCCGTGTTTCTAAGCTTAGGTGGGGCTACGAACGGGATTTTGTATTTCCTAGTAAAAAGTACTAGTTCAGTTTTGGACGCATTTACGTTGAGCCCAACGCTGTTCGTCCATTTCGCTACTAAATTTAGCGCCGAGTTCATTACATCTCTTAGGGTTTGGGGGAATTTACCTGATATGGCTATGGCAATATCGTCAGCATATGCTACGACCTTGTAGCCTTTATTTTCTAGTGAAGTGAGTAGCTCATTCACTACTAATATCCAAAGTAGCGGAGAGAGAACACCCCCCTGGGGTGTGCCCCTGTGCGCTAGCCTTTTGGTTGAGCAGCACCCGAGCTCGGATAGAATCTGCCTGCTGTTCAGCATTCGCTCTATCCAGACGCAAAGGCAGCAGTCCACCTTCAGGTCAGCGAGCGCTCTTGTGATGGATTCTGTATTGACGTTATTAAAGGCGCCTTCTATGTCAAGGAAAGACACCATAGTATATTCTTTAACGGCAAGAGATTTTTCAATGGTGCCTACTAACGAATGTAGAGCTGTTTCCACTGAAAAACCTTTCCGGTAAGCATGCTGAGAGCTAGATAAGGTTTGTCTTTCCCCTCGCGGTCTAACTCCACACATGCGAAGTCCGAATCGCTGAAATTTGGTAGGAAGAAGGCTTTTAAGATATTTTTTACTAGAATGCAGGATCTTGGTTTACCTGATCCTTTGGCATATAGCAAGGAATAATTCTTTGCCCTTAATCCAGCTATGCGGTTGTCTCTTGTCACCTAAGGTTCCTGGATAAGGGCAATGTCCTCTCCTCCTGACTGCAGGCGGAGCAAAAGGTTAGCAGAAGCTGCTATGGAATGGTGTAGATTAATCTGCACTAGTCGGAGCATCATTCCTGACTGGTACAGATGCCTCTATTACTGTGGTGTCACCATCCTCCGACTCGGAAGATTCACCACTGTTTTGCTTTGGCAGCGAAACTGTCTCTACCTCACCTGCTGACTCAGCTGGTGTACCGACCGGTCTCATTTCTTTGACGCCTGCTGACTCAGCTGGCGTTACGGCCTGGGTCGAAATGGCAGCTGTCGGTAGTGAGTCCGACGGGAGGCTATCTGATTCGGTATCCAATCCAAGACTGCTCAAAGAGGAAACCATACCTGAGATGAGCCTCTCGTCTTTCTCATGGATCTTCAGTACCAGTTCTTCCATGCCGTAGAAGATCTTGTAATCCCTCTTGCTTTAAAGCTCCAGGGATTCTTGGTTGAGGAGGAATGAGACTAACCTTCCTGCCTCTACCGGTTCATCGGCTTTAATGACCTTCCAATCGGAGGTTGGAAGGTCAGGATTTTGAATACGGATCAACTTCAGGATATCCGATTCACTGCTTGGTCCTGGTGACAGACAGACCGATAAATCAGCTTTGGCCCAAAGGTGGTTAAGCTTGGGTACTGCCTCTTTTAGGAACGCGATGGAACTGCTGTTACTGCATTTTAAAAGTTTTGCACCGTTGAGGTACCAGCCAGCGTCCGAAAAGGTCGGTGGCGTAGCAGTTGGGTTCTTAAGACAATGCGCCAGCACGCCTGACGCAAGTCTTGCCTTGAGAAGCCTCCAGTTATCACCACTGATACGGCCCTCCTCATTTCCGCTGTCGCAGATACCGAACACCAGGTGATCCTTCGCCACCTCGTTGTAGGGCCTGAGCACCGACTCGGTATTCTTGGCCTTCTTCGGGGTCTTGGAGGTATCGTCCTGGGATCTAGGACGTTTGGACGTTGAGTCCGTTTTTGGTACCACGCCCGAACGTCCTCCCGACTCGGGTTGACGGTTCGGGGTGTTGCCGAAGAGCCTATTGCCATTCGCAGGTCTCGCCGACTCAGGCTGAGACCTGTTATGTATTGTCGGGCGAGAGCGTTTTGGGGGTGGCCTCTTGTTATCAAGTGGCACACTCTTACTCGTTGAGGGGGCCTGCCCTCCCGACTCGGGTTGACTGGTCTCCTCAGCGATAACGCTACTCGCCCAGCGCAGCGACTCCTTGTCCTTCTGCTCCCACGATTCCTCTGGTTTTTCGAGAATCCGTGCGAGCAGGTGCTTTGCCAAGCGAAGGTTTCTGTACTTTTTAGCACTAGGGGAATTCCTCTTCTGGATTGCGCGCCCGCAACTTGCCGATACGGCTTTTGCCAGGGGCTCCGCATCTGAAGCGGAATTATCAATGGATCTGGTATCAGAATCCGAAGGGTTCGTGTAGGTGTCGTTGTCCGTCGTCTCGCTGTATATAAGTTTGTCGGTCTGTTCATTGTCCTTGTTCGTTACGTTTGGAACGTGTTTGTTTTTGTTTTTTTGTTAGGTTTTGTTTTTGAAATTGTATGCATGTTCCCACGAGTAAGCCGGTGAGAAGTGTCCACCGCCAGCATAGCCGGTTTTACTGGCGGTAAGGCTTATTACGACAGGCCCTGCCAGGGCACCTGAAGGAGCTCGTTAGCGACTGATAAAAACCCTCAGCCTTTCACCCCTGGGCACGGTTTACATGAAACGCTCACTCCACCCGTTAGAATGGGTTGACTACACTTTAGCTTCAGATACCCTTCCCCGAAGACCATACAGCATGGGTGGCCCTACTGCAATCGCCCTTGGGGATCATTGGGTCCTTACTAAGCATCTTCACCGCGACAAGGTACGTAGTCGAAGAAGATGATAGCCCTGTTAACTACTTCCACATTGTTACCCAGTTCCAGGAAGTTGTTTTCTTGCTTTCCACACTTATCAAGTTCCATTCAATTGTGGATCTAAGTATATCTGCCCCAGTTTGTTTTGCGGAGGTTTTATTTTGTTGGCATTATGTCCTTCCTCAGACCTTCTGTGTTAAAAGTGATGACCCTGTGATACGACATAGATGGCTCGTTAGAAACTTTACAACCTGTAATACGGTTACTATTACTCGAGCTGCCGAGTGTAATATCGAGAACCTCTTCCCTTACCCTAGTTACGAAAGTTCTTCTGGAGTGCGTGTTACCACCTTGTTCCCTTTCCACAGCTAGCTTCCTGGCCTCTTCCGGTTCGAAACCTTGAGGTAGGAAGCGCAGGTACCACTTTGCTTAGGGTTCTTAGCTCTTCACTCCTCAGTCAGCTCATCCGGGGATAGAGCTCCCGCGGTTGAGTGAGTCCTTGCAACTAAAGCTCTCGCACCGCGTCAAGGTGCCTTCCAAGCGAGGGAGGAAAAGCTTAGATAAATGTGTGCACATGACATGAAACGTTTCGCGTCACTATGTGACCCCATGACGCATATATGACTTACATAAGAGTCTCTTGCTCGTGTTTTCCGCTTGAAATATATATTTTTTTACTGTTGTATTGTTCGTTTTTGTCGATATATGTAAGTGTCATAATATATTTCCTGTCATAAGTATAAAATATGGCTGACGAAATATTTTACTTTTTTTTATATTTGACTCTGGCTTTCCAGACAAATCCCCAAATTTCCAATTCGCCATTGGAATTCTATTTGCTAAAAATTTGGCAAGTTCTGATAGTTTCGAGAGACAGCCACTGCGTCCCAAAAACAGAACTATATCCTGGACTTCTGCAAACCTTCTTTTATAGTTGACTCTTTCCAGGCAAATTTCCACTTCGCCGCCCTATTTGCCAAAAGTCTGGCAAGTTCTTGGATTTTCGCAAAATTTCTCGGTGTGATATTTGTTTTTATGGTGCAGGTGGTTTTTATTCCACCTGCACAACATTACTCACACCTTAAGAGTCAAAACTCCTTCTGAGTCGCAGAATGTGTTATGTATTTGATTCTTACATAATTATTTCATCATTACCAGTGCAGTAACATTAACAAGTTTTTTTTTTTTTTTTGCCTAGCAGGGCTCGCTCTTTTCAAGTAATGTGGGGTTTGATACTCACTAAAAAAAACACCCTTAAGCCTTTTTCAACTTGACACTATCCACTCTGGGACCACTTTCGTATTACTTCAGTGTGGTGTCATTTTCTTTCCCCTCTGGGGACCGCCTTTTTCATATTCGTCTCAGGTTGCGGGTTATTTCTTTCTTGCCGTCGAGGCTTTCATCAGTTTTGTAAGCTTTCTCGTTTCTTTTGACGTAGGATCGCGTCAATATATGTCATCAGCTTGTTCCAATTGGTCTCACTTTGCAGCATCAGTTGCACGATGTTTTCTCTTGTAATTTCGCCAAACTCTTGTTCTACGGTTTCAAGTTGCTCGCTCCATTTTTGAAAATGTGTGATTAGCGTCGTCAAGGTCTAAATCATTGTAAAGACGTGCTGCACCATTGATTTTTCCCATTTTGTGCTGGTAAGCGCAGCAATAGCCGTGTCCGGTGAGAAACCGCGTCAGGTAATAATTTACTTCTTCGTGTTTGCACTCAATCCATGCTCGGAAGTTGCATATGAGAATCATTGTCTGTCTCCCTCTTTAATCCATCTCCTAGATACGTTGCCATGTCTCTAGCGTTCGGGTTGCTTGTTCCTTGCCTACCTTCCCTTTTCCTCTCGTAGGTTCTTCTCAAATAAACAAATAAAACTATAACGCAGATTCGCCGCAAAGTGTTTATGTTGAAGAAAGTTGTGTCCTGTGCACATTTACGAAGACCTACGATGCTCATCCAGAATCTTATAATTCCATCAATTTACTTTAGGCCTAATAAAAAGAAATCCATTATTTTTACATGAAATTGAAGGCTTTATTTAGCATAGTTGAAATGATCCGACCTAGGTCAAATGTGTGACATTTTGTTCGATAACTTGTTGCCATTTTGAAGATAATTCCATTATGCCTCTCTCTCATAGAAGATTTCGTCCCTATTGGCAAAAAACAGGGACAGTCGATTTTCACAAGCCCCTCTTGAGGCGAATTTTTCACTTGCAAAATCGTTCGCCGGAGTATAAAGTGGATGCATAAGAACCTTCCAACCAAGCTCCCGGAGCTTCTGGCGAGTCACTATCAATGTGTGTGACCTGGCGTTGTCCTGATGGAACATAATTCCTCTCCTATTGGTCAAAGTTGGCCGCTTTTGGGCGATTGCTTCCTCCAGACTGTGCAATTGTTGATAGTACAGGTCCGAATTAAGAGTTTTGCCGTAGAGGAGTAGCTCATAGCAGATGATTCCCTGCCAATCCTCCCAAACCATCTTGGCCGTCAATCCTGGCTCGGCCATCGTTCGCGCGATTCGACGACGACCATTGTCACTTTAAGTTCTCGTAAGTGATCCACTTTTCATCACCAGTCACCATCCGCTTCAGAAATGGTTGATTTTGTTGCGATTCAGCAGCGTAAGTAAGTAATTCTATTTCAGTCTATATACAGAGATTTGATATCTTATATATTAATACATGAACACGAAACTTATCGTACATTTTTTTTTGTATTTATTATAAAAGGAGGGAGATGAAACTTATATCATTCGAAAGGTACTTTTTCATAGATGTATAGAAAATAAAAACCGTGTGCGTATGTTACCGTTAAGTCAGGTAAAATAAAGTGAACATACACACATGATTTTCCCATACAAAACACATTAACCAATTAAATAAAAGTATTTTGATCAAGTTCATGGCTGTATGACCTTAGATTCCTTGGCCTTCCCTGAACGGGAGAATATTACATACATACATACATTTTCAAATGGCCCGCTAATCCTTCATGAGGGTCGCGGGGGTAGGATGCTCAGGTGGACACTCCATCCTTCTCGATCCTCCGCCATTGACTCCAACTCATCAGGAGGAATCCCTAGACGGCTCCAGGAGAGATGTCGGACTTGGTCCAACCATCTAATTCTAGGCCTACCGCGGGGTCGCCTACCTGATGGCACGGCCACCATGGCGCATCTTGGAAGCCGGTCTGGGGGCATACGCACTACGTGACCAAACAATCGAAGCATAGATCGTTCCGTTCGGAGAGGTAGCTGCTCAACATTGAGCGCCTCACGTACTCTGGTGTTGCGCACTCAATCCCTACGAGCTATTCCAGCATCACCGCGAAGGAACCTCATTTCGGCAGCTTGTATCCGCGATCTTATTCTTTCGGTCACTACTCAAATTTCATGATCATAGGTGAGGGTTGGAACATACACAGAGTTAAAAACTGATAGCTTAGCTTGAACACTAAGTTCGGTCTTCCTTATAACATATTCGCCAAGCTCTCTCAAAATTGATCCAGCCTGACCAATTCTACAGGATAACTCAGCATTGCTCTTCCAATCACTCGTGAATAAGACCTCGAGGTACTTAAACTTATCCACCTGCTTCAGTGGAACTCCACTAACATGCAGAATGCACTGAATGGGTTTTTTGGAAACGACCATTACTTCTGACTTGTTCACGTTGATCTCCATTCCAGCATCAACATAAACGGCTACAAACCTTTCGAGTGCGCGCTGAAATTCGGTTTGAGAGGACCCAAGGATGACCAAATCATTCGCAAAGTGCAGTGACTTATCCTTAGGTCTCCCACTTTGAAACATTCCCCGCCGCGGCTGCGGTGCAACACCCAATCCATATATACAATGAAGAGGAGAGGTGGCAAAACTCACCCCTGGCGGAGTCCAACACCCACAGTGAAAGGTATTGACTTAATACCGTTTATCCGAACAAAGCTTCTACAGTTTGTATATAAAGACTGAATCGCCCATCAATCCCATACACCTGCAGAACACTCCAGAGTTTGTCTCGACGAACCCTATCATATGCTTTTTCCAAATCCACAATACAAGTGTAGACAGGTTTAGCATACTTCCAGGCCTTCTCAAGAACCATTCTGAGAGTGAATAACTGCTCCCCTGTGCTTCTACTGGGACGAAAACCGCACTGCTCATCCCCCAAACTGTTCTCAACCACAGCTCTGGAACGCGTTTCTAGCACCTTAGCGAAGACTTTTCCAGGGAGACCTCAAAGAGATATACCCCTATAGTTGGCGCAATCTCTTTTGTCCCCTTTTAAAAAAAAAAAGAACTATCACCCCCTGTTGCCAATCACGAGGTGTTTCACCGCATTCCCATGCCACTTTAATGGCACGCGAGAGCCATTGTACTCCCTCTTTTCCTAAAGCTGGCCGAATTTCATCCACACCAACAGATTTGCCAACATTTAGCGCTTTGATCGCCAAAGTTACTTCCTCTACCGTAGGACTACTTTCCGCCCAACTCTCGACAATAAGTCTGTCATCTTCGGTGCCCTGTTCGGCATTGAGCAATTCTGAAAAGTGCTCGCTCCATCCGCGTAAAATGTCCTCCTCATTGGAAAGAAGTGTACCGTCTTTGGATTTGACTCCTTCAACGATATTCAACTTTTTCCTCTGAGTCGGCGGACGGTCTACCAGAACATCTTATTTGCTGATCCGTGGCCACAACCCAATTTTTCGCCAAACTCTTTCCAAGACTGTTCTTTCGCTGTTTTCACAGCTAATATGCAAGTTCTTAGCGTCTCAGTGTACCGATTTCGAGAATCGGAGTTCCCCAAGTGAATCCACAGCTTAAAGGCTTTCTTCTTCTCTCTGATGGCTTCTTGAACTGCGGGCGTTTTAAACCAAGCAGTCCTTTTCTCACCACAAGCCGCCACACCAAGCCGTTTCACTCCACAAACATCTCCCGCAGAGGCAATAACCACTGTTGAAAACATTTGCCATTCTTCCTCTACATTTGATGGAACAGTTGGAATTCGTTCAAACCTTTCAGATATTTGCCGCGCAAATGTCTTCCGTATCTCATCTCCCATCGTATGCGTGTAACCATCATTGGTTTACGCTTTGGTAGGGGAGGCACTCTCTCGCTAAGATACAATTTGAACAGCACTAAGTGATGATCAGGTTGACAGTTCGGCCCCTCTCAATACACGAACATCACAAACCATTCTCTTCAGACACGATGGTACCACAAAGAAATCGATCAGCGACTTCTGCTGAAGACACTGACGGTACAATGTGTATTTGTGAATGCCTTTGTGTGGAAAGGTTGTGTTCATGATGGATAATCCATTTTCACAACAAAAATCCAATAATTTCTTTCCGTTCGCGTTTTGATCAGGATCACCGTTCCTCCCAATCACACTCCGCCATGTCATAACATCTACACCCACATGAGCATTGAAGTCACCCATCAGGACAAAAGAATCCATATCTGCAACCTTTTCAAGGGCAACATCAACTTCATCTAAGAAAGCTGCATACTCTGACTGAAGGATCGGTGCATACACATGCACCAATGCCAGAGTTGATCTTTCAAGTTTGAGCTTTAAGATTGCAACTCTCCCTCCTAATGGTACTTACTTACTTAGATGGCGCTACAGTCCGGGGTGGACCTGGGCCTCAACCAACAAACCTCTCCAGCCAGCACGGTTACGAGCCAGCTGCCTCCAGTTGCGCACGCCAAGTTGGTTGAGGTCCCCCTCCACTTGTTTGCGCCACCTACCGCGAGGTCGTCCTCTACTGCGCCGTCCGTCCGGGTTGGATTCGAAGACTTTCTTAGCGGGAAGGTTGGGCTCCATCCGCTCTAAATGACCCAGCCATCTTAGTCGCTGTATGTGAACTCTTCTGGCTAAGTCGATGTACTTGTACAGGCCGTATAGTTCGGCATTGTACCTTCTCCTCCACTCACCGTCTATGCAGACGGGACCAAAGATCGCTCGAAGAACTTTTCTCTCGAAATAACCAAGGGCATCCTCATCCGGTTTTTTCAAAGCCCATGCCTCTGCGCCATACAGCAGGACTGGGATGATTAATGTCTTATAAAGAGTTACCTTAGTAGTTCGAGATAGGGCTTTGCTACTCAATTGCCGTTTTAGCCCATAGAAACAACGATTGGCAAGAGTAATTCTCCGTGTGATCTCTCCACTCATGTCATTTGCGGAGCTGACCATAGAGCCTAGGTAGACAAAATCCTTTACTACCTCAAAATTGTATCTGTCTATTGTGGCGTTCTGCCCAAGACGCCGATGTTGGGTGTCCTTTTTTGTAGACAGCATATATTTTGTTTTGCTTTCATTGACCGCTAGACCCATCTTTGCTGCCTCGATCTCAATACTCGTAAATGCCCCATTGACGGCCCGCTGAGTTCTTCCGATTATGTCAATGTCATCGGCATAAGCGAGTAGTTGTACAGACTTGAAGAAGATTGTACCTCCGGGGTTGGCTTGTGAGTTTCGTACAATTCTCTCAAGTATTATGTTAAAGAGATCGCATGATAGCGCGTCGCCTTGTCTTAGACCTTTCCTGACATCGAACGGTTCGGTGATGTTCTTACCGACTTTGATGGAGCAGCGAGAGTTCTCCATCGTCATTCTGCACAAACGGACGAGCTTGGCAGGGATGCCAAGACTAGACATGGCTCTGTATAACTCGTCTCTATACACGCTATCATAGGCAACTTTGAAATCGATGAAAAGGTGGTGCGTATTGATTTTATATTCATGGGTTTTTTCCAAGATCTGCCGTAGTGTGAATATTTGGTCAATGGTGGACTTTCCAGGCCTGAAACCGCACTGATAAGGACCTATCAGGTTGTTGACGATCGGTTTTAGGCGTTCACATAGTACGGCAGACAGGATCTTATATGCGATATTTAGGAGACTTATACATCTGTAGTTGGCGCAGTTCAGAGGGTCTCCTTTCTTCAGGATCGGGCAAACGATGCTGAGGTTCCATTCATCGGGCATACTTTCGTCCGACCAGATTTTACAGATGAGCTGGTGCATGCTCCTTACCAACTCATCTCCTCCTGCCTTGAAAAGTTCAGCGGCAAGGCCGTCGGCTCCAGCAGCTTTGTTGGATTTGAGTTTAGATATCGCTATCCTCACTTCATTATGATCGAGTTGACGGGAATTTTGACTGCCATCGTCACTGTTGAATGGCTCATTCTGCCTGACAGCGGAATATTGATCATCATCGCCGTTTAACAGTCTGCAGAAGTGTTCCTTCCATATCCTCAGCACCGACTGCGATTCTACTACTATGTTGCCATTTTCGTCCCTGCAGGCTTCTGTTCTGGCTTTGAAACCCTGGCATGTTCTTTTTACCCTTTGGTAAAATTTTCGAACATTATTCCTGCAATAAAGTCTCTCAATCTCCTCGATCGAGCGCTTCTCATGCTCTTTTTTCTTCTTTCTGAGAAGTGGATGTTCCTCTTTTCTCCTGCGCACGTAGAGCTCGTAAGCAGCTCTAGTCCTTCTATGCAGCGCCGCTTTGTACGCCTCTTGTTTTGCTGCATGTGCTTGCCGGCATTCCTCATCAAACCAGGGGTTTCGTTGTGGTGGGCGAGAGAAACCCAGTACATCAGAGGCGGCATCTCTGATGGCTTTTTGACAACGCTGCCACTGGTCTTCCGCATTTGCTGCTGGCGGCATAGGACTAAGATTGAGATTAGAAGAAACACGATCGGCAAAGGTTCTGGCGGTCTCTTGCGATTGTAGCTTTTCGACGTAAAATTTCCTCACAGCATTTCGTTGATTTCGCTCCGTTGTGGATATCCGCATCCGTACCTTGGCTACAACTAGGTAGTGATCCGAGTCCACGTTGGCTCCTCGGAAAGTCCGGACACCCAGAATACTGGAAGAGTGCCTTGCGTCGATCGCAATGTGTTCGATTTGGTTGACGATTTTTCGATCAAAGGAGAGCCATGTTCCTTTGTGAATATCGAGACGTGGGAACCGCGTACTAGCTACAACAAAGTTTCGCCCCGCCGCAAAGTCGATTAGCCTGAGTCCGTTGCCGGAAGTGTTGTCGTGCAGGCTGTGCTTTCCGACCACGATACTAAAGACTTCCTCCCTTCCTAGCTTTGCGTTAAAGTCGCCTAGGATAATTTTAACGTCGTGGCTAGGGCATTGCTCATACGTCTTGTCCAAGAGCTGGTAGAAGTCATCCTTTGTCGCGTCGTCCTTCTCCTCGTGAGGGGCGTGAACGCATATTAGGCTAATGTTGGCAAATTTAGCCTTGATACGGATAGTCATAAGGCGTTCGTTCACATGCCGGAAACTTAAGACTTCTTGCCTAAGTCTGTCTCCAATGACAAATCCGCACCCGAATAGACGCTGTCCTTTTGGTCTGTAGCAATCGCCGTAGTAGATGTCGGAGTTTTTCATACTCCTTTTGCCCGGCCCATCCCATCGCACTTCTTGGATGGCGGTAATGTCTGCTTTGAGACACTCTAGGGCCTCCGCAAGTTGTTCGGCTGCACGTGGTTTGTAGAGGGACCTAACATTCCATGTGCAGACACGAAGATCGTTGTCCTTTTTACGTTTGCATGGGTCGTCAACAGTAAGATCATCCGTATCCGAGGCTGTTGGTTGCTTCGTAACCAAAGGTTTTTTACGTGGTAGGGAAGTTAACCCGACGGCACAACCCCCAACCTGGAGGGCCAGATCCTTTTTTTTGTACCCCTAGGACAAGAGGCCGGATACACCGATGTCAGTAACCCACTTCGGGGATATGAGCGCTGCCCTTGGCCCATTAAGGGTTCATCCGCCACCATCTCTTTTTCAATACCCTGACGTAGTATTGAAAATCCTTACAGACTTAAGCTCCAAATATGTTGAAGTAGCTCCAGTAAGGTATCCGCTGGTCTGTAGACGTCACCGTTGATTCCATCGGGAGAATTCGTCCGCCGCACGTCCTCCTTCTGAGGACCTCTTGCTAGACTTCTGAGACGCATATTTCAGCCGATCAGGTCAACAAGAGATGCCTCGTCCGGTTAGACATATGCGCGCTGAAGTTCACCCAGATGTGCTTATGCAGGTCTGAGTGTTCAGCTGCACATATATCGTCAGACTCAGCATACGCTCATCGTTAGTTCACTATCAGATAGCTATCCAGCGGGCACCGCGTGGAGGTGATGATGCGATTTTGCCCACCAACCCCCCACCTAATGGTATCCACTCCAATACTCTGTCTGTCAACCTGGGACTTGTGAGTATCCCCACTCCTGCCTGAGCAGACATTGAGGGTGCGACTCCTGACAGGAAGAGCTTCCACCCATCCAAAAGGTCCACAGTTTTAGAAGCTCTCTGCTTTGTTGAAGAGACGCCAACTATATCTAGTCGACTTTTAACAGCCTCCCCAACAAGCTCAAGGTCCTACCCTGTGAGCGATGAGACGTTCCATGTGCCTATCCTAAGTCGATGCCGTTGTCGCAAATCCGAGTGTCCATCTGTGCCCCTATCGGTGCACAGCGCGCTCACCCCTTGACCCCCGTAATGGTTCGCGAGAGCATTTACAGGAAGCTCGTAGCCATTGCTTGTTTGACCCGGCCGGCTGCCGAGCGGGACGACAGGCCGACTAGCGGATGCTCGCATACTGACACTCTTCAGGCCTGGCTCCAAAGGATCCCCTGGCTTACCAGGTTTGGCAATATCCGAGGCCCGTTTCTGTCGTCTTGTCATGATGGGGTTTGCGCTTTGTTAGCCGTGACTTTATTGTATGGATGGGGATAACTATTTAAGTTACCCCATCTGCACATCCCAGTCACGTTGCCCGCCCCCCATCACGAGGAGGTCAGCTGCCAGGGGGGCGAGAATATTACAGAAAAAAATAAAAAATGATGTAAACAAAAACATAGCGTTATTTCTCTCTTTTTTTGTTTTTTTTCCGCTCGGTCGAATTTCGACCACACGCGATACTAGTTTGAATTATATCTTGATACTGAACTTCTTCAGCTTATTTCGGCGAGGTTATGATCCGAAAACAGGGGATCATGACCCTCCCACTTCACCGCATTTCTACTGATTCGCCTGTGGGGTTCGCCTATTTGACCTCAGGAAATATCGGCAGGCCTCCTGATTTTGAATCATTCGATTACTGAGGCCAATGAAATGCCAATGTCGTCGCATTTGTGTGATCCAGGCATTTATAGGCCTGCCTCTCCTGCCTCCCGATGTCTTTAGAATATTCATTGATATTGCCTTTTTAACAGTGTTTAAATGATCTCTTTTTTGAACTTGGCAATACCAGCTGAGCCGGCCGCGCTCTATCTTTCGTAAGATAGTTTCCTTTATGTGAAGGCTTCCACGGATCTTCGAAAGTCTTATTCGATCAAGCTTTGTCAGTCCTGCTGTCATGCGAAGCATGATCATCTCTTTTCATTGAACAATTATTTTAAGCAATAATAAGAAAATATTAGATTTGGTCAGCAAGTTGACTTTTGGTACTCACATTGCAAATACACTGAAGAAAATTTCGATTGCAATCAAGATGTTGTATCCCTTGACAAATCGAAAGTCTCTGCTCTCGAATCAAAACAAAATAATTACCCATAAAGTAATTTTTCAATCAATTCGGTTATATGGATGCCAAGTATGGGGAAATTGTACAAAGTGCCATATTAAGAAATTACAGGTAACTCGAAATAATATATTAAAAATGGCGTCTAACTTACCATGGCATCACTCGACTCTGGATGTCCACGATAAAGAGAATGTTGAATTAATCTTCAAAAGAATTCAAAAACTTAATCGACGTTTCTTAAGCCGCTGTGATTTTTCTGATAATCCACTTGTAAATAATATAAAAACTAATTATGTTTAAGTCAATAGTTGACAAACATGATATTGTTGTTATATATAATTTTTCCTTTTTTTTGTATTTATTCATGTTACTTTTGTTAATAAAATTTATTAAACTTGTTTATTTATGTATTCCTATATTAATGTTTTTTTGTTTTTCTTTATTAAATAGTTAATTAATTAATTAATTTATTTAATAAATCAAATTATTTATTTATTTATTCATTCTTTTTACACATTAATTTATTTATTTACCTATTTAATTATTTATTTATTTATACATTTGTTATTTGTTTATTAATTTACATACATATTCACTTTTTTATTTAAATGTTATTTACTTATATATGCACTTCGTTACTTACTTACTTAGTTTTTATCTAGTCATTATTTTTGATTTATACTTATTTCATTTTTAATTACTTATTTATTTATTTATTTATTAAACAATTTATTTATTTATTATTATTATTACTTTTATTTTTTTCTATTTCAATTCAATTAGGTCTTCTGATTTAGATTAGATTAGATTTTATTTGCCTCAATTTTCAGTTTATATTTACTTATTTTTAACAAGAAAATCAAAAAGCACGGCAATGCCGTCTGCCTGGTTAACAGTTATTACAATTATTTTTTGAAAATTTGCAGTAAAAGATTTATCAAAATAGTCATACAAAATAACAAGATAAATGAACTTAAAAGTTTTCACCACGTACTGAATTGGCTCTAGCTTTTATGATTTTGGGGTATCTTATTATTATTATTATTATTATTATAATTTATTAACATATGATTAAAATACATATATTAATACATAGCAAGAGCACTAGCTGCAGAGGCCTACGGCTCTAATTGGGGTATCTTATCTATATAGCTATATATAAATCTAAGTGGCAAAACGCGTATGTGTCCCTCTACCGCCCGTAATTTTCAACCAATTTAATTGTTTTTTTTTTTTTTTTAATGTAGATAATTAGGGTACCAAGGTATAAGGGTAGATGGGACCGTCACATGATGGCACATTACTACTGGTCTTTAAGAAGAGATTGCCCCCAAAATATTATAGGAGAAAAGCTTACAAAAGGTGCTTCCCTAAAGTATAAAATAAGTTTGAATATTTGTTCTGTCTTTTTACTTCTATGTACATTAACTAAACACTAAAACAAAACAATTAGTAATATTTTTCAATAAAAAAATGATATCTTTTAAATACTATAAAAGCAAAATCGATTTTCCTTGTGAACACCGTTTCTCGAAAAATACTAGACGTAGGTACTTGAAATTTTGCACAGTCCTTATTTTGCCTAGATGCGAGATAAGAAGGGATTTTCCGAAATTCAAGGTCTAAGTGGCATAAATGGCATAAAGGAGGTGGAGATCGAATTTTCCATTTGTAAATATTGATTCCACAGCTGTAGCTCAGGATTAAAAAAATAAAAAATAGGTGAATTTAGTAAATTCGCCGCTGATTCATTTAAGGTATAAAACAACCTTCTGCGTTGTCCTGACGCTGAGCAATGCTAAAAACAAAATAATCAAATCATCGCCCACAATTTTCCTTCAGTAGAGACCATGGCCAGCAGCCATGCAGCAGTGGCAATAGTATGTGTGTGTGAGTACATGGGCGCGCTATCCCATGATTATGTTTTGATCTTCAGTGTGCGATCTTTTCCAGAGTTAAAAATGAAAAAAAAAGCATTATCAGTGCTAAGTCTAAGATATTGTAAATTTTATTAAATAAGATATCCATGTGCTGTCAAAAATTCATGCAATTAAGAGACTTGGGAATATACGCGTAGGTACATACATATGTACATGCATATGCATGTGTAGACATAGAACTATTGCAATATTTTTCCATTGTGTTAGATGAGATGTTGTTGATCGTTGGATTTGTCCATATTTTAGAATGTTTTAATGAATTTAAAAAAAATTGTGTGTTGGAAGCGGGTTTGCGTATGGTCTGGTGGGATTCCCACGGGGGAAGTTATAATTGAGTTTACACATTTTTGGTATTGTATTCAATTGGCAATTATATTTCAACAAGTAAATAACGGTAAACTAAAACGCGGTCGAAGCAATGCGAACACTGGCCAGCTAAAATAAAATAAATAAATATTTGGCGCAACAGCTCTTTAAAGTGCCAGGGCCTAGCTTCTCGCAACCACTCATGTTGTGTGCGTTATATTTTTCACACGAATGGAAGGGACCTACAGTTTAATGCCGAATCGAATTCGTGACAACAATACTCTCGGATGTTTGTCAGACGCTCGCGAGAGGTGGGACCGTGAAAAAACATTTTGGTATTTTCTGGGATTTGAACTTGGAACCTCATGCGTAGTGATCCAACACACTCACCACTTACGCCACGGCGCCCCTACTGGCCAGCTAGTCTACACATTTAATAAAGCTTTATGGGATCAAATGTTCTTGTTCTTCTGTGCACGTATCACGCGGAAACTAATGCATAGATTTTAATAAAACTTGGGGTAAATATAGATTAGGAGTATATTCTGGGTCAATACTTAGGAAACAATTTTTCCCCGGAAACGAGAAGAATTCCTGCACGATAGTAAAAATCTATTTGTATATATATATTCACACTGTAAGTATAAAAGTGTTTAAACAATCATCACGCAAAAAATACTGCACGAAATTCAACAGGGTTTTCGCAGTTGTATAGCATAAACAAATGCTGTATGTTTTATCGTGATATTCCATGCAGAAGGAGAGATCTAATCAAACATATCTTGTGCAAAATTTAGAATTAAATGAATTTTTTTCTTGATCATGATCTTGAATCTTCACTCAGTGCAGGTAATACTTTTTTTTCTTTATTCTTCCTTCTCTGAGTTATAATTGAGTTTGCTCATTTTCAGTACTGTTATTAATTTAAGAAGTAAATGAGCGTCAGTAAGTAAATGCGGGCGATACAAGGCGGGCACGGGTCAGCTAGTTCTAGCATAATTATAATATTATAGTAATAATAATAGTAGTACTATATTCTTCCAATAATACTTACAAAAATATTTACAAAAATATAAATTAGTATGTTTTATGCCACAAGGAGGTATGCTGTTAGTATATTTCAATTCTCGCCATTTAGCAGGTTCATCAGTTTCTCCATTGTGAGATGCTCCACTCTGAAATGTGCTCGCCTGATTCCCTTCAGTATGGGGCAGGTGCCTACAAAATGTCTTCTTTCTCCCTTGTATTGCACAAACTGCATCTTAGTTAGTTAGTTATTTAGACTATTTATTTAATTAAAAAAAATACAAATAGATACAAATTCATTGAAGATATAATTTCTTAGTTTTTTATGGTTTGGCTGAAGGCGTGTACCAGATTGACATTTAGAATTTTATAAAAAAATTTAAATATTTATACCTATTGTTCGTGAATCGGAAGTTTATTTTTAAAAAAGTTCCTCAATTATGCAATTCCTGTAGCGTAGGGCATTCGTCGTGTAAATATAGAGTGGATCCCAGCCTTTGTCGCCGTTGAGTATGCTTATCGCCTTCTCCAACTCTGAAGGCGATAAGCATACTACGTACTCCAGAGATATTTACGCGGAATTCTTGAAGAATGGGGCATAGTGTTAGGAAGTGGTATACATCGTCTCGCTCAGACACAGTATAGGAAGTTCTGGGCGGTGTGGGATATAATTAAGTGGTAGAAGTTTCCCTCTAATTTTAAAGATGGTGCTCACCATGTCGGTGGATTTACCAAACTGCATCTTAGTGGAAGGTTACTACGGTAGGGCATGCAATTAAGTCTTAAGAGTTCTCCTCTGGTGCAAAAAATAAGCGAAATCTGTGCTATGCTAATGTTGGCGTGCAAGTAGTTAACGTCCTGATGCTTCAAGTTTTTGTAAATTAAGCGGCAATTTGAGTTTTCTGCTTCACTAATGAAGTCTCTTGCCACAGCCCGGTGAACATCTAATACAAAATTGTACATGTAGCTTTCCCATTCTGAAAGATTTGTTTCAGCCATACGTAGACGAAGTCTGTGCTTCTCAACAATATCCCTCCAGTGTTTGTCAAATTCAGAATTTGTTCTTAACGCTTTCTTCGCCAGGATCTGCGCGTCATCTTCTCCTTTCAATACCTTCAATATGCACTTCATGTTTATCTTAAGCGTGTATGTGAAGAGTGGTGATATATCATTTTCAATATGAAGCATATAGTTGGGAGTGTTTGAGGGCAAATGATATAAATTCTTTAGTAAGAGCCTCAGCAATTTCTCGACTTCATCATAAGGTTTGCTTCCCCATACTTGTGCTCTAAAGCACATTACTGAGCGCATTTTTTATATTTTTTTATTTATTTATTTTGTTTTTTTAAAGGAAACCCAAATCCCAGAGCACTCAGACTCTCACTGGTCCATTGTACTACCAGGCAGGAACCTTTCTTTGGTGCAGTGGTTGGAAAAACTTCGATGTAATTCGTTTTCCTTTATTTCCTCGGGTTGGTTGCTGTTCCCCGCTGAGGCTTGAACCTGCACACATCGGTTAACGAGCAAACACACTACACACTGCACCACTGCCACCCCCTTACTGAGCGCAATGCAGCTTCAAATATTTTAGCTTTCGATGTTATAGATACTTTGGAGCTAGCCAGTACGTTCCCCCACATATAGTTTATTGTCTTCTTGGCTTCGGATAGCTTTCGATGTGTCTTTCATTGAGAGGTTATGATTTATAGTGACTCCTAGGTACTTATATGACCTTATTATAATACTTCCAGATCCCCCCTACTATACTTCCATTTCTTGTGCCTCACTAACTGACCGGTTCCTTTTCTGAAAACTAGTACTTTTGATTTTCCAGTATTTATACTTAGGCCATTGTGTTTACAATATTCTTCGATCTTATTTATCATAAGTTGCAGCGAGCTCGGAGATTCTGCTAATATCACTATATCATCTGCGTATAGAAGTTCCTTAAAATTCAGTTGTTCTACTTTTACACATGTCAAGTATATTATCTAGAAAAAGTGAAAATATAAGAGGGCTGCGAATGCAGCGCTGCTTAACACCAATATTTACATCAAACCATTTAGACATATATTTTCCATTCAACACCGCTGACTTATTGTTGTTGTACAGGTCTTTTAAAATAGTTAAGAATTTGGACGATATTCCAAACATTGATAATTTTTAAAATAGACAACTTCTGTTTATTGTATCGAAAACAGTTCGAAAGCCTATGAAAAACGCATACACTTTCTTTCGCCTTTCCAGATACGATTGAACAATAGACGTTAGATTGAATATTTGGTCGATTGTAGCGTAACCTTTTCGAAAATCCACCTGGAATTGACTTAGCTTTGAATTATTCTTAACCCATTTTGACAGTCTATTTGTCAACAGACCTGTGAATATCTTGGCGATAGTATTCATGAATGATATTCCTCGATAGTTTGCAGCAACATTTGGGTCACTCTTTCTGAAAATGGGGAATATTATTGGATTTTGAAACGCAGTAGGCATCTTACCTTTATTTCGAGTGGAATTAAGGAATTATAGCCACCCAAAATTCCTTAGCGTTTGTGCCAAATCCCTAGCCATTCCTTCATAGTACATCATTTTTTCTCCGCACATAAGGCCTTATAGTCTTTATTTATTTTGTTGTATGATTTCCTTACTACTTCCGTGCTCAATTTTCTGAAACGATTCAATGCTTCAAGTGACCTTTCTCTCGCATTGTTGCATTCATGGTCGAACCAAGGGTGTTTGTGCTGATATTTCTTTTTTGCTGGCTTCGGCTGTGCGGTATATCCTATTAAGCTTGTGAGTACACTTGGGTATAATAAGGTGTAGTTCCATTCCGGTGATAAAATTCGGATGAACTCACCCAGCTTAGTCGGATAAGTGCTTATATTGCGGCCTTTCCTAAAAAGTATCGGTAAGCGCGAAAGTTTTGTGGTATCTGTAGCTTTTGCCGTTCATTTCCTACACTTGCATTAAAATCTCTGACGAGAAGGGTGTTACTGCATCCCGTGCTTAGCATAAAGTCAAGAAGTTCACCATAATCATGGTTCCAGTTGCAGCAGTTTACATATGTTAGCACAATATCAATGTGCTTCCCTCCAATCTTCAGAACGTTTCTCCCTTCCTTTCTTTTAAAAACGCATTTAACTTTCAATATGAATTTGTGTGTTTTTATACCAAGCAGCATACCAACACTAGCCCTACCTGCATTGTCATTTCTAAAAGCAGTGCTTGATAACAAATTATATTCTTGACCCCCTTCGGGTAGGGGTAAGAATATACCCGAGGTAGGCATGCCTGTCATAAGAGGCGACTAAAATCCACCCTCCGTATACCGAGTATGGCGTATACAAAAACATACAATGAACCAAACAAAAGATTTTAATACCCCAGGTGGCAGTACAGGTACACAGGAAAATCCACCCTCTTCGGAGGTCGGCTCTACGGATTCTGGGGAGAGCCATTTATTACACCTAATAAATTTCTTCTCAGAAAGTACAAGGGTATCTCGATCTCCACCATCAAGATCGAACGTCTCCGGAAAAAGAAGTCCGCCGGAAGCGCAAGCGCGTGAAAAACGGGACTCAGCGAAATCAAAAAGCATTGAGGAGGAAAACGACGACTCCGTACCAAGCTTACCGAAATGGAGCTACTCTATCGTGAGCTTAGGAAAGAGGTAGATTTACTCAGGCAGGAAAATAATGCCTTAAAAAACTCAAAAAACAAAAAGAAAATACAGTTAGCCCACATCGCTCACCTAGTCGCGAATACTAGACGGACGAAGAAGAGCTAACACGTGAAACGAATTGGATCGAAAAGAAATGACCTAGCAAAAACGCAAAGCTGGCTCCTCACCGGAAGTCGCAAGGAGTTGCAAGAAAAGCAACAACAACAAAAATTACGTCCTCCGCCACCGATAAACGTCGTTGGAATTACGGACTACAATAAGTTGCATTGCCTCCTTAAAGGAACTGTGACATCGAAGTTTAAGGTGACATCTCTGCGAAACAAAACGTGGAAAATCAATGTCGATGATGCCCGACGGTTACCGATCAGTATCCCAAAAATTGAATGCCGAAAAAATTCAGTGGTATACTTATGAAAATAAGTAAGAAAGACCACTGCGTGTTGTAGCAAGGGAACTCCACCCCTCGTACACCAAAGAAGATGTTATAAACGACCTTCAAGACAAAGGCTTTAAAATTCTTGATGCCGTCAATATTATCAAGAAGGAGAAGCAACAGTTGGAGGGAGATCAGGAAAAATTGGTAAAGCGTGGACTTCCACTATTCATGCTAAGTTTCGATAAAGACGAAAATAAAGATGCTATATATGGTATTAAGACTATTCTAAACAACGTGGTCATAATCTAACCTATGCGTAAGAGCTCCAGATCGATCCTGCAGTGTAAGCGCTGTCAAGGATTCAATCACACGCAGACTTACTGCCAGAAAGAACCACGATGCGTCAAATGCGCATGTAAACATCTCTCGGAAGAGTGTCACCTAAATAAGCAAACCACAGACACTTGTATAAACTGCAAAGGAAAACATCCTGCGAACTATCGAGGTTGCGAATTGACGAAAGAGCTCCAAAAAAGGCGCGATACACTTAAAAATTCCATGCGCCCAAATCCAATTATGAACAGACCCAAAATAGCTACGAAAAAAGCAGCGAAAGAAAGGAAATCCGTCAATATTGACTTAAAATCGGGTAATGAAGAAAAACCCAAACGTAGTAGAGAAAAGTTGATAAAAGCAAAATCTTCGAATATTGGCGTGCAGTCTTATGCTCAAGCGGCGATGATAGTTAATGGCAAGTATATGACCGACAACTCACGGGAGATCAAAGCAAGAAACCATTCAAACTTTAATGCAAAGACTCCTGCTCAAGTTGCGACTTTGGAAAAGGGTGATGGAGGTAGCTCACAAGATCATGTATCCCATGTTTTTTCCCTAATTCTTGCGAAACTTGAAGAGCAACGCAAAACAAACAAACTTATTTTCGAGAGACTAGTTGCACTAGAAAGCAACATTCATAACACGCGCACTTTAACCAGCATATGAAAGAAACGCTTAAAATTCTTACATGGAACGCCAACGGGCTCATACGAAGACTCGACGAGCTAGAAATATTTATACGAGAAAAAGATATTGATATATGCTTGGTCTGTGAAAGTCATCTGACAAAACAATCGAATGTTAAGATAAGGGGATATAGCGTGTATCACGCCTTCCACCCATCGGAAAGAGCCAGAGACGGATCATCTTTGCTTATAAAAGAATATCGCGAACATTCAGTAGAAATAAAGATTGAATTAGAAGCAACGCAAGTAAGCACGGTACACGTTAGAAATAGACATTTTGCCTTCACCATTTCGTCTATATATTGTCCACTGCGATGTAAACTTGAAGAAAGTGATTTCACAAACATCTTCAACTTTCCTAAACCAAATTTTATTATTGGTGGCGACTTCAGCGCTAAACATCCCTTCTGGGGTTCAAAGCACGCCTCTCAGAAAGGTACAAAGCTTTATAAAGCGGGTATGCAATTCAGTTGTGATTTTCACTCAACGGGTAAACCAACATATTGGCCGACTGATAGAAATAAGATACCAGATCTGATCGATTTCTTTGTTGTTAAAGGAATATCTGGCAACTGTATAAAAGTTGAAGAAAGCTTTGATCTCTCCTCTGATCATTCTCCAATCATTATGACGATAAGCGAAACTCTGATTAAAAAAGTAGGACCGGCCAGATTAACCAGCGCGAAAACTAATTGGGATGGCTTTAAAAAAGATGTTGAAGCAAATATTGAGCTGAGCGTATCACTTAAAACGCCCTATGAACTTGATGTTGAAGTAGATCGCTTCGTCGAAATCTTACAGGATGCCGCGTGGAAGAATACTCCCAAAGAAAACGCCGGCCAGTTACATATAAACTTATCCACAGGAAAAAAAGAGATGATTGAGCAGAAGAGAAAAGCGCGCAAAAAATGGCAACAAACTCGGGCTGCGCGACATAAAGCACATCTTAACCGTTTGTGCAACTCACTAAAAAGATCTTTTAAAGACCTTAAGAATAATGAAATACAAACTTACTTAGAAAGTTTAACGACAGGAAAAGATTCTAATTACTCGCTTTGGAAGGCTATAAAAGGTATTAAAAAACCTCAAATTCAAGCCCCACCAATTAGGAAAAATCAAGACGAATGAGTCAGGCATGATAAAGAGAAAGCGCAAGTTTTTGCCACCCACCTGCTCTCGTCATTCCTGCTCAAGACACTTGAAAGGCTTCTTGATATTCACATCAGAAGCAAGTGTTGCAACGGCATTCTATGCAAAGCTCAACATGCATATTTGAAGGGGAAATCGGTGGAAACAGCTTTACACGACGTAGTAGGGAAGATAGAAGCTAGCCTTCACTATAAGGAATTTGCTCTAGCAGCCTTCCTAGACATAGAAGGTGCTTTCAATAATGTAGAAGGTAGGGCCATCAAACAGGCCCTGGAATCTATGAATGTCGAGCATAGCATTACCAATTGGCTCTGCAATATGCTCGGCAGTAAAAACATGAACTCCACTATCGGAAACAGTTCAATAAGAAAATCCGTTACCAGGGGGACTCCCCAGAGAGGCGTTATCTCACCTCTCCTCTGGGTTCTAGTCATCGATGGGATACTTAAAGAACTAAGCAAATACAGGTATAAGCGTCACTGCTTACGCGGATGACGTGGTGATTTTAGTTACATACATTAGATACATTAAGTGAAATGATGGAATCAGCTCTTAATAGTCTCGAAAAATGGGCTAGAGGGTGTGGACTATACGTCAACCCGGATAAAACTGAATTGGTACTCTTCAGTAGAAAATACAAGATACCACCCTTCAAACTGCCTAAGCTAACAGGGGTGGAGCTTTCCGTTTCGGATCGCGTCCGATATCTTGGTATAATGCTGGATAGGAAACTAAATTGGAAACTTAACATAGAGGAACGAGTCCGCAAAGCATATAATGCTCTCTTCATCTGTAAGCGGACCGCGGGGGAAAAATGGGGTCTGAAGCCCGGAATGATGCACTGGCTATACATCATGGTAGTCAGACTCATCCTTACGTATGGGGCTCTTGTGTGGTGGAAGGCAACGAATACGAAAAACACACGGGATATGTTGCCCATGGTACAAAGATGGAGGGAAAGTTACCTTCTCCCTGTATACAAAGGGAAGGGTGATACGCGAAACTGTGATAACTACCGTTCGATCAAGCTGATGTCACACACCATGAAGATCGTTGAGCGGGTATTAGGTGGCCGACTGCGAAAAATAATACGGCTATCTGATGATCAGTGCAGGTTTGTCTCGGGTAAATCAACCACAGATGCAATCCAAAGTATAAGGATCATAATGGAAAAACATCGTGATTCCTTAAGGGATTTGCATATTGTATTGGTTGACTTTGAAAAGGCATTCGACAGACAACCACGAGTTCTGATATGGGTGGCGCTAAGACATCGAGGGGTTCCAGAAACCTATGTACAGATGATCATGGACATGTACGAAGGAGCAAAGACAAGAGTAAGATGCCCCGCTGGAGTGACCGAAGAGTTCCCACTCAAAGTCGGGGTACACCAGGGAAGCGTTTTAAGTCCTTTGCTCTTTATTACAGTCCTTGATTATCTGCTTGAAGGTAAAGTGATGGACCCCAAGGTACATCAGTTATTCTTTGCTGACGATGGAGCCATCATAAGTGAGGATCCTACATCCCTGCAACGAGCACTTGATGTGTGGGTGGACGTTTTGGAGGGAAATGGGTATCGTATTAGTTCAAAAAAGACAGAGTACTTGTGCTGCCCGTTCTCTGATCCACTCAGGCCTAATCCAGACATTTATTTGAATGGAACAGTGCTTCCCAAGTGCGAAAAGTTCAAATATCTGGGATCTATGATCAATAGCAAAGCAACTTGTGATGACGACATCAATCATCGTGTAAGCGTAGGGTGGATGAAGTGGCGAGAAAATGCCGCTATCTTCTGTGACAGAAAAATGCCCCCTAAGTTGAAAGGAAGGCTCTACACCGCAGTTGTACGTCCAGCGCTCACATACGGTTCACAATGTTGGACGATGTACAAAAGTATGAGAGTAAATTAACGGCAGCTGAGATGAAGATGCTTCGCATGACAGCAGGAGTGACAAAGCTTGATCGAATAAGAAGTTCGAAGATCCGTGGAAGCTTTCACATCAAGGAAACCATCGTACAAAATATAGAGCGTGACCGGCTCAGTTGGTATTGCCACGTTCAAAGAAGAGATCATTTGAACCCTGTTAAAAAGGCAATATCAATGCACGTTCCAATGTAGGAAAGGCAGACCTATAAACGCCTGGATCAGACAAATGCGACGACATCGGCATTTCATTGGCCTCAGTAACCGAGTGATCCAAAATCGGCAGGCCTGCCGATATTTTCTGAGGTCAAATAGGCGAACCCCACATGCGGATCAGTAGAAATGCGGTGAAGTGGGAGGGTTGTGATCCCTTGTTTTCGGATCATAGCCTCGCTGATAAAAGGAAGAAGAAGAAAGAAGAAGGTACAAAGATCAGCCTGCATTGCCATCACAGGTGCTCTACGCACAACACCTACGGCTGCACTCGAGATCTTCCTGTATCTCTTACCATTAGACTTACAAATTAAATTTCAAGCGGGTAACAGTGCGCTTCGGCTTACTAACGTTGGTCTCTTCAGGACTAATAACATAGGACACAGCTCCATTCTCAAGGAATCTTTTCCCGGAATCCCTGACGAATCGGACGATATACTTGGCACCTTAGACTTCAACACACCATACGAAGTACTGTATCCTATTAGAGAGGACTGGCAAAGGAAGACAGTCTCTGTCCACAACGAGATTGAAATATACACAGATGGTTCTAAGACCAGTGAGGGCACGGGGTCAGGTATTTACTCGAGAGATACGAACCTACAGGTGGCCCTGAGACTTCCGGACACATGCAGTGTGTTCCAAGCAGAGGTTCTAGCTGTACTTAAAGCTGCGGAATTACTTGGGATGGGATCAATATCCGATAGGAATATCGCCATCTACATTGATAGTCAGGCTGCGCTAAAGGCGCTAGAGTCGTACGTCACCAAATCTGAGTTAATCAGGAATTGCCGCACAATGCTTAGGGCATTATGTACGCAGAACCGAATCAGATTATGTTGGGTACCTGAACACTGCGATATCGAAGGCAACGAGCAAGCCAATGCGCTGGCTAAAAGAGGAGCGGGGCTCCCACGTAGCGATATAATTGGTAGTATTAAACCACCAGGGTGCGTGGCTAAGGGAATTATCCGGGATAAATTCATTGACACGGCTAATCTAAGATGGTCAAACTTAGATGGTCACAGGGTGTCTAAGGCCTTGTGGCCTGTGTTAGATCGCAGAAAATCTGGGGAGATAATTAAGTTAGATAGATCGAGGGTAAGAACAGCGATAGGAATACTCTCTGGCCACTGTCTCCTAAGGAGGCATGCCATGAGACTAGGGTTATCCGATACGGATGTTTGTAGGTACTGCAATGACCTACATGTCTCAGAGGATATAACTCATATACTCTGTGAATGTCAAGGAATTGCCAGGATAAGGCTAAAGTACCTGAGTAGATACTTCTTCGATAACTTGGAGGAGGTGAGGTCCTTGAACCATAACAAGGATCTTTTTAGATTTTGTAGGGAGATTAATTGCTTGGAGGATTGGGTTTAGGTCTTTTGCCGTCAAGGTTTCCTAGGGATCCCGATGGGCCCACTTTGGTGCCTAGTTTTTTATGACAACCTCATAACCCTACCTAACCTAACCTAACCTAACCTAACCTAACCTAACCTGCCACCCACCTGCAAGAAACTTCCAAACCGTTTGATGGACAAGCTTTTATTCAAAATATAAATACGTCATATATAGTCAATAGGGTAATAAGAAATGCAACACTTACCGAACTTAAGGAAGAAATAAAGAAACTTGAACCTAAGAAGGCTCCTGGATACGATCTAATCAGGGAAGAGGTTCTTAAAGCACTACCAAGAAAAGCTCTAATTAAGCTTCTGTTCATTATAAACACCGCGCTTAGACTAGAATATGTTCCCAGTCAATGGAAAGTCGCCGAAGTCATAATGATCCTTAAGCCCGGAAAACCGCCGAATGAAAAAACGTCTTATAGACTGATTTCGCGTCTTCCAATTATATCCAAAGTGCTCGAGAGAATATTGATTAAGCGAATACAGGCGGTAAAAGAAGAAGGGCATCTCATTCCGGATCATCAATTCGGATTCAGAAGTAAGCATTCTACAGTTGAACAAGTACATACATCGAATAACACATGTAATCGAAAAGTCACTTGAAGAAAAAAAGATTTGCTCCAGCGTATTCCTTGACGTCTCTCAAGCTTTTGACAAGGTCTGGCACGAAGGCTTAAAATTTAAATTACGAAAAGTTCTGCCAGAGCACCTATATAATATTTTGAAGAACTACCTTACGAATAGAAACGAATATTCAGATTTTAAGGAAATAATGGCTGGGGTGCCGCAAGGAAGCGTTCTTGGTCCAGTTTTATATCTATTATACACTCGTGATATATTGCAAGTAGAAGGCACTGAGCTAGCTACATTTGCCGACGACACTGCTATCTTGGCAGTAGGTAAAACGGTCGAAGATACTACAGAAAAACTGCAAGAAGCTTTGGATAGAGTAAATGAATGGACAAAGGTTTGGCGAATCGCATTCAACGAGACCAAATCTGTTCATGTAAATTTTCTTGTAAGGAAATAAATAATTTGCCAATCTTTTCAAACTCGGTATAAATACGAGGGGTCTGACAGTATTGTTCCTCTTCTGTTAAAAAAAAAAACTCCGCTGACTCTTTAGTCTTTATCCACCCCTCTTTCACTATCTTTTGTAAATCTATTGCTTCTGGGCGCTTCCTAGATGTTTGGAAGATATCTCATATTGTTCCCATTCATAAGGCTGGCCTCAAACAAAATATTTCTAACTGCCGGCCGGCCCATTTGCAAAATTTCTTTAGTTCCAAAACTTTTTTAAAAGGTAATCTCCTTCCACAAGCTTAGCAAATTTTTGCAATTTTGTCGTAAAAAATTTCGAGCAGGGCTTGCAAACTGATGTGATTTACACTGATTTTGCTAAGGCTTTCGACAGAGTCAATAACATGTCATTAATATCAAAATTATGTGATTTGGGCTTTCACTCAAACTTATTAATTGAATCAAGTCATACTTATCCAATCGGATCCAACTTGTTAAAATCGATGATTGTGTGTTGCTCAAGGTAGTCATCTCGGCCCTTTACTGTTTCTGTCATTCATGAATGACCTCCCGCTAGTAATCAAACATTTAGAATGTGTTTTGCTTACGGATGACCTGAAAACATTTCGATCAATAAAAACGGAATATGATTTTAACCTTTTACAGGAGGATATCACCGAGACGGATAGGTGCGACAAAAATAATTTACTTCTGAACATTTCTAAATGCGAATGCTTCACACTTGCTAGGGCCTTTCGACCTGTTTTGTACAGTCTATATAAATAAAAATGAAATGCTATTCGTCGGTCATCGCATCAATTAAGAAAGGCTGGGCCGATTTGGCTTATTTTTCTTTTCAAATGTTCGTTATAGTCCGAGTAAGGTTTCTACGGAAAGAAAAATTGGAAAAGTTGTCCGGACAATTCGGGAAAAACTGAAAGTGCTTTTTTCCAGGGGAAAAAATGTGTGTACCTATGTTTGTGTGGTATGGAGTCTGAAACCACGCAACCTACTTACCACTTACTTAGGTGGCGCTACAGTTCGGGGTGAACCTGGGCCTCAACCAACAAGCCTCTCCATTTAGCTCGGTCTTTAGCTAATTGCCTCCAGTTGCACACTCCAAGTTGGTCGAGGTCCCCTTGAACTTGTGCGCCCCACCTACGGCGATGATTCCCTTTACTGCGCCGTCCCTCGGGATTAGATTCGAAGACTCTGTGGGCCGGAGCGTTGGTGTCCATTCGCTCTACATGTCCTAGCCATCTCAGACGTCCAATACGCAGTTTTTCGACTAGGTCGATGTCGCTGTACAGCTCGTATAGTTCGTGATTGAATCTTCTCCTCCAAAACCCGTCAATGCAAACGGGACCGAAAATCTTACGAAGAATTTTTCTCTCGAAGCGACCAAGGATATCTTCATCCTCTTTTAATAAAGTCCATGTTTCAGCGCCATAAAGCAGGACTGGGATGATCAGGGTCTTATACAGAGTCTCCTTAGTTGTTCGAGATAGGGCTTTACTGTTGAATTACCTTATAAGCCCAAAAAAACAGCGATTGGCAAAAGTTACTCTTCGCTTGGTTTCTGCGCTGATGTTGTTCTCAGAGTTTATAGCAGAGCCAAGGTAGACAAAGTCCCTTACTACCTCGAAGTTATAGCTGCCCACTGTGACGTTCTGTCCAATTCGTCGGTGTTGGCTGTCCCTTCTTGTTGACAGCATATACTTGGTTTTGCCCTCGTTTATCGCTAACCCCATTTTGGCTGCTTCCGCCGCAATGCTTGCAAACGCACCGGTGACAGCCCGCTGAGTTCTTCCGATAATGTCTATATCGTCGGCGTATGCAAGCAGTTGTACAGACTTGTATTAGATTGTGCCTCCGGTGTTGGCTTGTGAGTTCCGCACAATCCGCTTAAGTACAATGTTAAAGAAGTTACATGACATCGCGTCACCTTGTCTAAAACCTTTTTTGACATCAAAGGTCTCGGTGAGGTCATTACCGACCTTGATGGAGCAGCGAGCGTTCTCCATCGTCAGCTTGCACAGACGGACAAATTTGGCAGGGATGTCAAATCTAGACATGGCTCTATAAAGCTCTTCTCTATAGACGCTGTCATAGGCGGCCTTGAAATCGATAAAGAGGTGGTGAGTATCGATTTGGAATTCTTGGGTTTTCTCCAGGATCTGCCGAAGTGTGAAGATTTGATCGATGGTGGACTTTCCTGGCCTGAAACCGCACTGATAGGGTCCAATCAGGCTGTTGATAAAAGGTTTCAGGCGTTCACACAATATCGCAGAAAAGATCTTGTATGCGATGTTGAGGAGACTGATGCCTCTATAATTGGCGCAGTTGAGGGGTCCTCCCTTCTTGTGGACCGGGCAAACGATGCTGATGTTCCATTCATCAGGCATACACTCATCTGACCAAATCTTAGAGATGAGTTGATGTATGCACTCTACCAATTCATCCCCAGCTGCCTTGAAAAGTTCGGCCGGTAAGCCGTCAGGTCCAGCAGCCTTGTTCGATTTTAGCTTGGATATTGCTATCCTCACTTCGTTTTGGTCAGGTGGACGGAAATTTTGACTATCATCGTCTATTTTGAATGGTTCATTCTGCCTGACAGCGGGATGTTGGTCTTCGACGCCGTTATACAGTCTGTAGAAGTAGTTTTTCCATATTCTCAGCACCGACTGTGATTCTACTACGAGGTTTCCATTTTCATCTCTACAGGTTTCTGTACGGATATTGTCTCTCTGACACGTTCTTTTTATCTTTTGGTAAAACTTCCGTACATTGTTCCTGGAGTACAAACTCTCGATATTCTCGAACGCGCGCTTCTCATGCTTTTTCTTCTTCTTATGGAGAAGCCGATGTTCTTCCCATCTCTTTTGCTCGTAGAGCTCGCGAGCAGCTCTCGTCTTCCGCTACAGCGCCACTTTGTATTCTTCTTGTTTTGCTGCATGCATTCGCCGTTTCTGATGGCATGTTGGTATCGTTGCCACTGGTCACCGGCAGTTGATGCTGGCAGCATAAGGGTAATTGAGAGATTTCGGGATACGCGTTCAGTGAAGAGTCTGGCTGTCTTTTGCGATTGTAGCTTTTCGACGTTAAATTTTCTCACAGTGATTCTTCTTTGTTGCTTAGATTGGGATATCCGCATTCGTACCTTGGCTACAACAAGGTAATGATCCGAATCTATGTTGGCCGCTCGGTAGGTCCGGACATCCAGAATGCTGGAGGCAAGCCTTGCGTCGATCGCAATATGATCAATTTGGTTGATCGTTACATGATCATTGGACCGCCATGTGTGCTTATGAATATCGAGATGAGGAAACCATGTGCTTGCTATGGTGACATTTCGCTCCAGAGCGAAATCAATTAGCCTTAGTCCGTTATCAGACGTGGTGTCGTGTAGGCTATGCTTACCGACTGCCCTACCAAAGACGTCCTCCTTTCCTATTTTGGAATCGCCCAATACGATTTTAACGTCGTATTTAGGACATTGCTCATATGTCTTGTCGAGGAGCTCGTAGAAACACTCTTTGGTGGCAGGGTCCTTTTCTTCCGTGGGGGCATGAACACATATTCGGCTTATGTTAGAGAATTTGGCCTTGATCCGGACAGTCATAATCGTCGCTTACGTGTCGGAAGCTTAAGACTTCTTGCCTAAGTCTGCCGCGTATGACAAATCCGCATCCGAATAAGCGTTGCCTGTTGCCTCTGTAGCAGTCACCGTAGTAGATGTCACATTTTTTCATCCTCTTTTTGCCCGGCCCATCCCATCGCACTTCCTGGATGGCGGTAACATCTGCTTTTTAGCAGTTTAGGGCCTCTGCTAGCTGTTCGGCTGCACGTGGTCTGTAAAGGGACAGAACATTCCACGTACAGATCCGAAGGTCGTTGACCTTATTTCGTTTGCTGGGGTCGTCATTAGTTGAGTCATCCTTATCCGAGGCTTTTGGTTGTTTCGGAACCATCGATTTTTTACGTGGTAGGGAAGTTACCCCGACGGCACAACCCCCAACCTGGAGGGCCTGTTCCTTAATTATTCCCCTAGGACGAGGGGCCGGGTACACCGGAGCCAGCAGTCCACTACGGGAGTATGAGCGCTGCCGTTGGCCCATTAAGGGCTCCTCCGCCACCATCTCTATTCCAATGTCCTGACCAGCATTGGAAATTCCTTACCGACCTGTGATCCGAATACGTCGAAGCAGCTCGCGCAAGGTATTCACTAAGTTCGACCTAACTGGAACTTTAGACGCCACCGTTGACTCCGTCTAGGGAATTCGTCCGCTGCCGCCTGGAACAGGAATAAGTGCTCTAGTGAGAAAACACTCGTCCCCCCCTCTCTCATCTGCTGCAGCCAAGAATCCTCCAAACGGGGTTGGTTATCCATTTCTTGGATTAAGGTACTAGTCAGCCGGCTGTCACCGCGTGGAGGTTGAGAGTAGGAGTTGGTAGGCCTCAGCTGAGTGAAAACGCTTCGTGTTTTCATACGATCGCATGCACTACCGTTTGACCAGCCAAACCACGCAACCGATTGAGCTGAAATTTTCAGACAATCTTCGGTATTGGCCCAAGAGTGTTCTTGTGTGTTTGGTCAAAATCTGTCCACTACTTTAGTATTATCATACTTTAGTACAAAAAAATTGTCTTTTGTTAGTCGCAGCAAAGCACACCGGGTACTATCGGTCCAGCAGCTTGCCCACTACTTTAGTATTATAGTACTTTAGTACTGAACATATTTTGATATATGTGTTTAGGGCTGGACCACTTACCCACTGTTGGCAGGCACAAAACTGTTCTCTAATAGATTAAGCCCCAGGCGCCTGCCTGATAGTTGTTGCTTCAGTCGCCTGACTGACATTTGTTTTTTTTGTTAGGCGCAGCAACGCTCGCCGGGTACCCGCTGGTTATACCATAAAACTAAATTCTCTCAATAGAGTGTCCTCGAAGGAAACTTAAGGGTAATATTTCCGTACTAAAACAAGTTGACACCCCTGCGTGTATTCCGCCTTGCACACTTAAGCTCGTTGAAGGGAATAAAGCCATAAGAGAGACGAACACAAGATGGACATCCATGGAAACTTGTGCCAGCACTAGACAGCTAAGGCCATCCCTTGACAAGCAAGGACCGACAGAATTACTCGGAAAGATAGGAAATCCTTTTCTACTCTCGTGGGCATCATCACGGGGCACAATACTCTGCGGCACCACTTGAAGAAACTACGCCTGATGGTGGACGAACTCTGTAGAGGCTGTGGTGACGTGGGAGTTTTCGAGGACACTACCCACTTCCTGTGCCACAGTCCGGGTCTTCAACACTTCAAGAAAATTTCCTTGGTAAATATTTCTTTCACGATTTCGATGAGCTCTCCGGCGTTTCGACAGGAAAGATGATGAACTTCATCAAATCATCAGGGTGGTTTGTATGCAGAAACGAAGTGAGTGATTGAGTTTGTATAGTTTTTTGCCGGCTTTCACTAGGCCTCAATGGGTAAGGGATTACTTTTTCCCCCATGGGTATCACAATGAGTCAACGCTGACCTGACTGTGGCAGAGAGCGTCTCTTCTTGCCAGCCCATATACCTAACCTAACCTAGGGGTAATATTTGATTTTCGACTTACTTTTAATGAACATATAAACTACATTGTTTGTAATGCCAACTCAAAGCCAGGTTTCATTAAAGGAAATTCTAAAGATTTTTTTGAATCCTACGCCTTAAAGACTTTATTTACATCTCTTGTTGGACCCCATTTAGAATACTGTTGTATTACATTTACATTACATTTTAAGTACATTCTTATAGAATTGAAAGAGTACAGGAAAGCTTTACTAGATTCATAATTTTTCGATTGAATTGGCAAATTGAGTTGCGTTCTTATAAAACCAGGCGTTCCCTAATAAATATTAACTCTCTTCTATGTCATAGAAAATACTTTCTGTAATATTTGTTTTATGAAAATAAAATGAAATAAAATTAAACAAAAATAAATGAAAACGTTTGTGGCGTATCTTTTCACTGAAAGGTTCTATTGTTCCATCCGCCCGTACCGGTTTAAGCTCTTGCTTTTACATAACCAGGGTGTTCTCTATGTTAAGCTGTGAGTATTTTCCAGGCGTGATTAACGTTATCAAATGTAAGATAAACTCCACAGGCGGTGGAGTCGTGCACCCAATTATCTCATTTACAACTCTTACAAGCTTGCCCGTAATTATAGAACACATGTTATTCGTAATTCTAAAAGTAACTATTATTATTTAAAGTTAAACACATGACTTTTTCCCAAGACAGTATGGCGCAATCTTCATCAAACTGATGTTAACGCTGGTGGTTGTGGATTTCATTCTGATATTTTAAACGATATTTTCTTTCTTATAACATTCACATACTCGCAGACTCGTGTTGTCTTCCAGCAGCTATACCGGCACGCCGCTTGAACTCGAGTTCTATCCAACAAATTCTCATCTCTTTCAAATTATTTCTTCTATTCAGTCGAACGCAACTTAAGAATCCTTAAGCCTCCGAATTTAAAACATCCCACTCCCGCCTGAGCAGACATTGAGGGTGCGATTTCTGACCGAAAGTTTAGTTTAGTTGGTTGAAGTTCAGAGAATATATCTGTGCCCCTATCGGTGCATAGCGTGTTCACCATTGACAGGAAACTTGTAACCATTTTGGGTTGTACCCAGTCAGCTGCAGAGCGGAACAGACCGACCACAAGATGCCCGCGCTTTAATAGCCGTGAATCGATTGTATGGACGGGAAAACTATTTAAGTTACCCGATCTGCACTCCTCAATCACGTTGCCCGCCGCTCCCTACGAGGAGGTCAGCTGGCAGGGGGCTCTATATCTTCATTGCATAACTACATAAATGTTACATAGGCATTTAAACATACCACCTTGATCAAAAAGATCCCGGAATTTATTCAGAAAATTAAAAATAAAAAAAATCGTCAAAGTAATCCCCATCGACTGCAACACACTTATGCCAGCGCTTGTCCCAATCTTCGAAACATTTTTTATATTCGGTTTCGGTATGTCCATCAGTGCTTCCTGCGATTTTTCCATTACTTCCTCTCGGCTGCTGAAACGCGTTCCCCGTAATGGTTTTTTAACTCGATTGAACAGAAAGAAGTCACAGGGAGCCAAATCAGGTGAATTCGGTGGCTGTTGGATGGTATTTGTTGCATTTCTCGTCAAAAAATTACGAATAATGATGGCACTGTGCGACGGTGCGTTATCATGGTGCAAAATCCACGAGTTTTCTGCCCACAATTCTGGTCTCTTCAGCGAACTGCTTCACGCAAACGTCTCATAACGCCCAAATAATACTCTTTGTTTACTGTCTGGCCTTCTGGCAAAAATTCATGATGCCCATACACCGTTGTAATCCATGAAAACCGTGAGCATTGCCTTCTTTTTTGACTGAAAACGACGTGGTTTTTTTAGTCTCGGCTCATTTGGTGAACGCCATTCACTTGCCCGATGTCTGGATTGCGCGTCGTACTCATAAACCCACGTCTCGTCTCCAGTAATGATCCTTTTGATGAATTTGGGATCGGATTCAGCTTCGCGAATCATGTCTTTTGCGACGTCAACACGGCCTCCTTTTTGCATGAAATTGAGGTCTTTTGGCACCAACTTTGCTGCTACACGACGGAAACCCAAATCATTAACCAAAATAACTTGGACGGATCCATAGGCAATGGTCAAGTCCTCCGCTATCTCTCTGATGGTTAATTTGCGGTTATTGACCAACATTTCTTTTACTTTATCAATGTTTTCGTTGGTTTTCGATGTCGATGGTCTGCCACTGCGTTCATCATCTTCGATTGACTCACGACCACTTTTGAACCGCTCGTGCCACTGGTAAACGACCGTTTTCTTTCGAGAATCGTTGCCGAAACACTTTTCCAACATTTCCAATGTTCGCGCCCTATTAAATCCGTTTTTTACGCAAAATTGAATACAAGTTCGTTTTTGCAAATTTAAATCCATTTCTAAAATTGTAAAAAATCGCCAACACACACAGAGATAGATGTTCTCTTGGCTACGTAACTTTTGCAAATGTCAAGCTATGACGCTAAGATTTAGAGAAAATATCAACAACAGACGTACCAACTTAACAAAGAAAACAGAACTCAAATCGGAACGATGGGAGCGCCACACGGTTTTTATTCCGGGAACTTTTTGATCAAGGTGGTATTTAAGCATCTGTTTATTTGCCTTTAATGACCCGACGGAAATTGCGAGATTTTTCGCTAATAATCAAACACAGTTCAACAGAGCCGACTAATTGTGGTGGATATCCTTCGGTTACGGTCAAGACTCCTTTATACTCTCCAGTTGGTAGGCGTAATATAAAATACTTTGCATCAAAGACAGCATTTTTCACTTCAATATGGCCCTGTAAGTAGTTACTATATGGATTGCAACCAATTGGTTTTGCTGGGCGCAAACATCATAATTACTTTCAATGGACAAGTAGAGTCCTCGAGGTGTGTAAATTCCGTTATCATATTATAGATAATTCTTAAATAAAAATCCCCTCCTTTATGATTAAAGGCATCGCAGACATTTCTCGTTACATTAACTAAAAAAGGTAGGTAACGAGTTTCACGGCGAAATATTTGTATATTAATCTAAGAACAAATAATCACATAAATTGGTTATTCACATTAATGTCAAATAAAGTTATTACCGAAAAGTTTCTCAGAGGTTTAACTATATCAAGGACTGCGTTACCATAAGTTGTTTCCCAATTTATTGGCTTCAATTTGCAGGACACATTAACCATCCATTCGGGGTTGAAATTGCACTCTAACTTGGTTAATTTAACACACTGTTCAGGAAGTTCCTTAAAAATATCAAAAATCAATATTTTTTCTTAATTTTTTGGTATAAAACCATTAAACCATTTGTAGCCTCTGAGTGAATGCCAAAGGATATAAATAAAATAAAATCAGGAGCAAGTACATTGTACTACTGCACATGAAATAGTATAATAAGTATGAGCAAGTATGATATTCTGAATTTTTAAGTTATTTGCTCAAATTGTTATCATTATTTAGTAATCTATTTGCAATATAATTGATTTGTAATTATTTATTACAATCAGAATCTAATTGCGGCATAGTTTTAACTGGCATGAAAATGATCGTAGTTATTTGTGTACGCATATTTTGTAGATTCTTATCAACTTTCAAATAATTCTATTGCATACTGCTATACTCCACTTTATGTTCCGCTAAAGTTTTTATTGTTACGAAGCCACATTGCGGCACCTACTCGTATATGGCAAGTATGATAAAGCTGAAAGATTCGGTCTTGGGAATTTGTTGAAGATTGATATTAGGATTGCAGGGAAACGTGAGAAAAGTGAGTTTCGGACAGATAGAATTCGGCGTATATCTGTCCGTATATCCGTCTGTATCGGCCCGCAGTCTAATCGACCGGACGATCTGTAATCGTATACCCCGATGCTCTAGCCTCGAAGTCAACGTTGCCTTGCTTAGTGCCTGTTTCTTGAAGACGGCTCAAATGGTTTTGTTCATTTGGGCTAGTTTGGTCACTTGATAGAAAACCCGATTTTATAATAGAAACCATTTTTATAATAGTATTTTGGTTACTAATCGCTTCTTGCCAGAAAACACCAAAAAGTTTTTTTCACGGTCCCACCTCTCGCGAGCGTCTGACAAACATCCGAGAGTATTGTTGTCACGAAAAAGCTTCTCAAATCTCCGTTCAGAGTCGGCATTAAACCGTAGGTCCCTTCCATTCGTGTGAAAAATATAACGTACACAACATGAGTGGTTGCGAGAAGCTAGGCCCTGGCACTTTAAAGAGCTGTTGCTTCAAATATTTGTTTTGTTTTAATCGCTTCTTGAAATTTTGCCATTTCTCGGCTATTTCTCAGCCATTTTGAGTCGAAACTAATATCTACGGAACATCATACTATATAATAAAGAGTAATGCTCATTCTGTTAATATTTTCAATTTAATAGCGCAGCGATCAAGAAATATACTAATGAAAACTTTGGCTCACAAGACTGACAGTAACACCAGCACTAACCATATGGAATCCCATATCACTCTTCTTTCTAACACATGCAAATTGCATTTTTATTCACTTCACCAATACCAATGTCAAAATCAAAAATTGTAAGCAACTGCACTGTATTTTATATGCTGGATTGGAGCCTTAACAGCTGGGCGGATTTGTTTGAAACTTCATATCTGAATTCTGTGGGCTTATACCCGAGGCGAAATCGGAATTTTCATTCTACTCCCATAAAAAATGGAGCTTTACTTAAGGCCGATTTTCTCAAAAGCGGCTTTAACGATTTTGATCAAATTTCATATTTGGGTTAGTTTAGACATATGCTATCAGATGGCGTACCAGATTTTTGGCTAGAAGATCATACACCGGTACTTATTAACAAATTTTTTTTAAATTTGCTATTTTTCGGTTATTTCTCATTCGATTTTGTTCAAATTTAATATCTGGATAACGTCCGACATACAGATAATCATGGCTTACCAAGTTTTGGGAAAATTAAACAATTTTATATGTATGTGCAAGTACATGCGACCCAGTCGTGTCCTTTATTTTTTGTATGGACTACACCTAGCTCCCAGGAATGTAAAATAGATTCATTGGCAATCAACAACGATATTCTCACCCGCATAGTTTTGGCTCCCGGAGAAAACGAAATGGTATATATCAGAGTAGATGGAACTATTAATTGTACAGACGATAAGAAAACAAATTTCCCAATAGAGTTCTTAAATTCTTTGGCGCTTGCGAGTTGGAGCTATCGCTATGTTGTTGCGAAATATTAATGTAAAAAAAGGACTTTGTAATGGTACACTTTTAATTGTGAAACAACTTGGTAAACACACCATAGAATGCACCATTAACCAACATTAACCAAAAAGTCATTCTACCGAGAATAAATAGCATCATTCAAAGTCACCTTCTATCTATTTTTGGCTGAATGACTACCATTTGAGTTCAAGCGAAGACAATATCCAATCAAATTGGCCTTTTATATTGCAATAAATAAAAGCCAAGGTCAAACATTTAATTTAGTTGGACCGAATCAGAAGAGTTAAGTACAGGGTGTCCGCCGGGAAGGTATACTACTTTGTTTGTTAGCTTTTCGACGTTAAATTTACTCACAGTGATTCTTCTTGATTGGGATATCCGCATTCGTACCTTGGCTACAACAAGGTAATGATCCGAGTCTATGTTGGCCGCTCGGTAGGTCCGGACATCCAGAATACTGGAGGCAAGCCTTGCGTCGATCGCAATATGATCAATTTGGTTGATCGTTACATGATCATTGGACCGCCATGTCTGTTTATGAATATCGAGATGAGGAAACCATGTGCTTGCTATGGTGACATTTCGCTCCACAGCGAAATCAATTAGCCTTAGTCCGTTATCGGACGTGGTGTCGTGTAGGCTATTCTTACCGACTGCCCTACCAAAGACGTCCTCCTTTCCTATTTTGGAATCGCCCAATACGATTTTAACGTCGTATTTAGGACATTGCTCATATGTCTTGTCGAGGAGCTCGTAGAAATACTCTTTGGTGGCAGGGTCCTTTTCTTCCGTGGGGGCATGAACACATATTCGGCTTATGTTAGCGAATTTGGCCTTGATCCGGATAGTCATAATACGCTCGCTTACGTGTCGGAATAAGATAAGATATAGATGTCAGATGTATAGAATAAGATGTAGATGTCACATTTTTTCATCCTCTTTTTGCCCGGCCCATCCCATCGCACTTCCTGGATGGCGGTAACATCTGCTTTTTAGCAGTTTAGGGCCTCTGCTAGTTGTTCGGCTGCACGTGGTCTGTAAAGGGACAGAACATTCTACGTACAGATCCGAAGGTCGTTGACCTTATTTCGTTTGCTGGGGTCGTCATTAGTTGAGTCATCCTTATCCGAGGCTTTTGGTTGTTTCGGAACCATCGATTTTTTACGTGGTAGGGAAGTTACCCCGACGGCACAACCCCCAACCTGGAGGGCCTGTTCCTTAATTATTCCCCTAGGACGAGGGGCCGGGTACACCGGAGCCAGCAGTCCACTACGGGAGTATGAGCGCTGCCGTTGGCCCATTAAGGGCTCCTCCGCCACCATCTCTATTCCAATGTCCTGACCAGCATTGGAAATTCCTTACCGACCTGTGATCCGAATACGTCGAAGCAGCTCGCGCAAGGTATTCACTAAGTTCGACCTAACTGGAACTTTAGACGCCACCGTTGACTCCGTCTAGGGAATTCGTCCGCTGCCGCCTGGAACAGGAAGAAGTGCTCTAGTGAGAAAACACTCGTCCCCCCCTCTCTCATCTGCTGCAGCCAAGAATCCTCCAAACGGGGTTGGTTATCCATTTCTTGGATTAAGGTACTAGTCAGCCGGCTGTCACCGCGTGGAGGTTGAGAGTAGGAGTTGGTAGGCCTCAGCTGAGTGAAAACGCTTCGTGTTTTCATATGATCGCATGCACTACCGTTTGACCAGCCAAACCACGCAACCGATTGAGCTGAAATTTTCAGACAATCTTCGGTATTGGCCCAAGAGTGTTCTTGTGTGTTTGGTCAAAATCTGTCCACTACTTTAGTATTATCGTACTTTAGTACAAAAAAATTGTCTTTTGTTAGTCGCAGCAAAGCACACCGGGTACTATCGGTCCAGCAGCTTGCCCACTACTTTAGTATTATAGTACTTTAGTACTGAACATATTTTGATATATGTGTTTAGGGCTGGACCACTTACCCACTGTTGGCAGGCACAAAACTGTTCTCTAATAGACTTAGCCCCAGGCGCCTGCCTGATAGTTGTTGCTTCAGTCGCCTGACTGACATTTGTTTTTTTTGTTAGGCGCAGCAACGCTCGCCGGGTACCCGCTGGTTATACCATAAAACTAAATTCTCTCAATAGAGTGTCCTCGAAGGAAACTTAAGGGTAATATTTCCGTACTAAAACAAGCTGACACCCCTGCGTGTATTCCGCCTTGCACACTTAAGCTCGTTGAAGGGAATAAAGCCATAAGAGAGACGAACACAAGATGGACATCCATGGAAACTTGTGCCAGCACTAGACAGCTAAGGCCATCCCTTGACAAGCAAGGACCGACAGAATTACTCGGAAAGATAGGAAATCCTTTTCTACTCTCGTGGGCATCATCACGGGGCACAATACTCTGCGGCACCACTTGAAGAAACTACGCCTGATGGTGGACGAACACTGTAGAGGCTGTGGTGACGTGGGAGTTTTCGAGGACACTACCCACTTCCTGTGCCACAGTCCGGGTCTTCAACACTCCAGGAAAATTTCCTTGGTAAATATTTCTTTCACGATCTCGATGAGCTTCCGGCGTTTCGACAGGAAAGATGATGAACTTCATCAAATCATCAGTGTGGTTTGTATGCAGAAACGAAGTGAATTGAATTGAGTTTGTATAGTTTTTTGCCGGCTTTTACTAGGCCTCAATGGGTAAGGGATTACTTTTTCCCCCATGGGTATCACAATGAGTCAACGCTGACCTGACTGCGGCAGAGAGCGTCTCTTCTTGCCAGCCCATATACCTAACCTAACCTAGGGGTAATATTTGATTTTCGACTTACCTTTAATGAACATATAAACTACATTGTTTTTAGGGCCAACTCAAAGCCAGGTTTCATTAAAGGAAATTTTAAAGATTTTTTTGAATCCTACGCCTTAAAGACTTTATTTACATCTCTTGTTGGACCCCATTTAGAATACTGTTGTATTACATTTACATTACATTTTAAGTACATTCTTATAGAATTGAAAGAGTACAGGAAAGCTTTACTAGATTCATAATTTTTCGATTGAATTGGCAAATTGAGTTGCGTTCTTATAAAGCCAGGCGTTCCCTAATAAATATTAACACTCTTCTATGTCATAGAAAATACTTTCTGTAATATTTGTAAGAGACACATTCAATGCCCTACATTGCTCTCCATGCAATTTCAACTCGACGCCCCGAAATCTACGTATTGAATTTAATTTTCGGGAAAGAATTTACAGAACTAATTACGCCCAAAATGAGGCTATTGCTCGTTGCATCGATGATTACAATCTATTGATTTGTTTCTTGATTGCTCTAGATATTGTTTCAAAAGTGAACTTATGTCAACTTTAAACCAAGTAGATTATGTTTGAATTTTTTTTTGTTAATCTTCGAAGAATTATGTCTAAATGAATTGTTATTAGCTACTACTTTATATGTTAAATTAGTTAGTCTATAAGAGGTCTGTTTTATGAAAATAAAATGAAATAAAATTAAACAAAAATAAATGAGAACGTTTGTGACGTATCTTTTCACTGAAAGTTTCTGCTTGTTCCGCAATTTACACGCAGTTAGTTGTTATCGTGTTATGTCAAAAATGTTAGTCCTTTGTAGGCGGTGCAGTAAATGTTTCTAATCAAGGATTTGAAGGACTGAATTGCTGACGTGTCCTTGTAATAGATCTTTAAGCTTACGTGTAAAGTTTATTCCATCTTCGACTGTCGCAATTCCGAGATCTCTGCAAATATCGTTGTTTCTGATATACCACGGTTGCTCTTAACAATTTATTTCCAAAAGTTTGTAAGTCCTTAAAATTACTTTTTTTGGTACAACCTCAGAGTTGTAATCCATCTGCCCGTACCGGTTTAAGCTCTTGCTTTTGCATAACCAGGGTGTTCTCTATGTTAAGCTGTGAATATTTTCCAGGCGTGATTAACGTTATCAAATGTAAAAATAAACTCCACAGCCGGTGTCATGCGTATGAGTCATGGGCCCAATTATCTCAATTGGAACTCTTACAAGCTTGCCCGTAATTATAGAACACATGTTATTCGTAATTCTAAAATTAACTATTATTATTCAAAGTTAAACACATGACTTTTTCCCAAAACAGTATGGCGCAATCTTCATCAAACTGATGTTAACGCTGGTGGTTGTGGATTTCATTCTGATGTTTTAAACGATATTTTCTTTCTTATAACATTCACATACTCGCGGACTCGTGTTGTCTTCCAGCAGCTATACCGGCACGCCGCTTGAACTCGAGTTCTATCCAACAAATTCTCATCTCTTTCAAATTATTTCTTCCATTCAGTCGAACGCAACTTAAGAATCCTTAAGCCTCCGAATTTAAAACATCCCACTCCCGCCTGAGCAGACATTGGTGGTGCGATTTCTGATCGAAAGTTTAGTTTAGTTGGTCGAAGTTCAGAGAATATATCTGTGCCCCTATCGGTGCATAGCGTGTTCACCACTTGACCCCCGTAATTGACAGGAAACTTGTAACCATTTTGGGTTGTACCCAGTCAGCTGCAGAGCGGAACAGACCGACCGCCAGACGCCCGCGCTTTAATAGCCGTGAATCGATTGTATGGACGGGAAAACTATTTAAGTTACCCGATCTACACTCCTCAATCACGTTACCCGCCGCTCCCTACGAGGAGGTCAGCTGGCAGGGGGCTCTATATCTTCATTGCATCACTGCATAAATGTTACATAGGCATTTAGACATATTTAAGCATTTGTTTATTTGCCTTCAATGACCCGACGGAAATTGCGAGATTTTTCACTAATAATCAGACACAATTCAACAGAGCCTACTGATTGTGGTGGATATCCTTCGGTTACAGTCAAGACTCCTTTATACTCTCCAGTTGGTAGGCGTAATATAAAATACTTTGCATCAAAGACAGCATTTTTCACTTCAATATGGCCCTGTAAGTAGTTACTATATGGATTGTAACCAATTGGTTTTGCTGGCGCAAACATCATAATTACTTTCAATGGACAAGTAGAGTCCTCGAGGTGTGTAAATTTCGTTATCATATTATAGGTAATTCTTGAATAAAAATCCCCTCCTTTATGATTAAAGGCATCGCAGACATTTCTCGTTACATTAACTAAGAAAGGTAGGTAACGAGTTTCACGGCGAAATATTTGTATATTAATCTAAGAACAAATAATCACATAAATTGGTTATTCACATTAATGTCAAATAAAGTTATTACCGAAAAGTTTCTCAGAGGTTTAACTATATCAACAACTGCGTTACCATAAGTTGTTTCCCAATTTATTGGCTTCAATTTGCAGGACACATTCACCATCCATTCGGGGTTGAAATTGCACTCTAACTTGGTTAATTTAACACACTGTTCAGGAAGTTCCTTAAAAATATCAAAAATCAATATTTTTTCTTAATTTTTTGGTATAAAACCATTAAACCATTTGTAGCCTCTGAGTGAATGCCAAAGGATATAAATAAAATAAAATCAGGAGCAAGTACATTGTACTACTGCACATGAAATAGTATAATAAGTATGAGCAAGTATAATATTCTGAATTTTTAAGTTATTTGCTCGAATTGTTATCATTATTTAGTAATCTATTTGCTATATAATTGATTTGTAATTATTTATTACAATCAGTAACTAATTGCGGCATAGTTTTAAGTGGCATGAAAATGATCGTAGTTATTTGTGTACGCATATTTTGTAGATTCTTATCAACTTTCAAATAATTCTATTACATACTGCTATACTCCACTTTATGTTCCGCTAAAGTTTTATTGTTAAGAAGCCACATTGCGGCACCTACTCGTATATGGCAGGTATGATAAAGCTGAAAGATTTGGTCTTGAGAATTTGTTGAAGATTGATATTAGGATTGCAGGAAAACATGAGAAAAGTGAGTTTCGGACAGATAGAATTCGGCGTCTATCTGTATATCTGTCCGTATATCCGCCTGTATCGGCCAGCAAGCTAATCGACCGGACGATCTGTAATCTTATACCCCGATGCTCTAGCCTCGAAGTCAACATTGCCTTGCTTAGTGCCTGTTTCGTGAAGACGGCTCAAACGATTTGGTTCGAATTTCATATTTGGGCTAGTTTGGTCACTTGATAGAAAACCCGATTTTTAGAAACCATTTTTATAATAGTATTTTAGTTACTAATCGCTTCTGGAAATTTTGCCATTTCTCGGTTATTTCTCAGCCATTTTGAGTCGAAACTAATATCTACGGAACATCATACTATATAATAAAGAGTAATGCTCATTCTGTTAATATTTTCAATTTAATAGCGCAGCGATCAAAAAATATACTAATGAAAACTTTGGCTCAGTAGACTGACAGTGACACCAACACTAACCGTATGGAATCCCATATCACTCTTCTTTCTAACACATGCAAATTGCCCTTTTATTCACTTCACCAATACCAATGTCAAAATCAAAAATTGTAAGCAACTGCACTGTATTTTATATGCTGGATTGGAGCCTTAGCAGCTGGGCGGATTTGTTTGAAATTTCATATCTGAGTTCTGTGGGCTTATACCCGAGGCGAAATCGGAATTTTCATTCTACTCCAAAAAAAAAATGGAACTTTACTTAAGGCCGATTTTCTCAAAAACGGCTTTAACGATTTTGATCAAATTTCATATTTGGGTTAGTTTAGACATATGGTATGCTATTAGATGGCGTATCAGATTTTTGGCTAGAAGATCATGCACCGGTACTTATTAACAAATTTTTTTAAAATTTGCTATTTTTCGGTTATTTCTCATTCGATTTTAATATCTTAATAATATCTGGATAACGTCCGACATATGGAAAATCATGGCATACCAAGTTTTGGGAAAATTAAAAAAAATTATATATAGGTGCAAGTACATGCGACCCAGTCGTGTCCTATATTTTTTATATGGACTACACCTAGCTCCTAGGAATGTACAATAGATTCATTGGCAATCAACAACGATATTCTCAACCGCATAGTTTTGGCTCCCGGAGAAAACGAAATGGTATATATCAGAGTAGATGGAACTATTAATTGTACAGACGATAAGAAAACAAATTTCCCAATAGAGTTCTTAAATTCTTTGGCGCCTCAATATATGCCGCCTCATAAATTACGCTTGCGAGTTGGAGCTATCGTTATGTTGTTGCGAAATATTAATGTAAAAAAAGGACTTTGTAATTGTACACTTTTAATTGTGAAACAACTTGGTAAACACACCATAGAATGCACCATTAACCAAAAAGTCATTCTACCGAGAATAAATAGCATCACTCAAAGTCACCTTCTATCTATTTTTGGCTGAATGACTACCATTTGAGTTCAAGCGAAGACAATATCCAATCAAATTGGCCTTTTAAATTGCAATAAATAAAAGCCAAGGTCAAACATTTAATTTAGTTGGACCGAATCAGAAGAGTCAAGTACAGGGTGTCCGCCGGGAAGGTATACTACTTTGTTTGTTTATAATTTTTGATTAAATGAAAGAGAATGGATCTTATATTGATAAATGTTTTATTTAATGTCGGCAATTATGTATGGAATACAATATCAGGTAAATGTCCGCCTCTGCTAGTCTCACAAATGCGAGCCCTTTTGAGCACATTTTTCATTACATTCTCACACATTTCACGCGGTATTTCATTAATTTCATCACGAATATTTTGTTTGAGTTGCTCAAGCGTTTCTGGTTTGTTTGCATAAACCTTGCTTTTCAGATATCCCCACAAAAAGAAGTCAGGAGCAGTCAAATCAGGCGACCGTGGAGGCCAATCAACATCATCATTTTTTGAAATAACTTGTTGTGGAAAGAGGTCTCGCAGTAATTCCATTGTAATCCTGGCTGTATGCGATGTGGCACCGTCTTGTTGATACCACATGTTAATCAAGCCCAAAGCATGCAGTTGTGGCGTTAAAAAGTTGTTCTTTGAAGACCAAGCTCCTGAGCACGGCGTCGAATTGAGGTTGATGGATTGTTTTGAACACTTCCTTGAACAGCAGTAATGTTTTCAGCCGATCTTGCAGTACGTTGTGGCCCATGCTTGGGCCTATCACCTACAGACCCTCTTTCTTCGAAATCATTCACTACACGATAAATAGTGCGTTTTGTTGGCACGTTGTTTCTCCCAAAAATTTCACGTAACTTTCTCATCGTCACAGTAATCGATGATTGATTTTGATAATATGTTTTAACGATTAAAACACGTTGGTTTATCGAATATTTTTCCATAATAAATTTGCCACGTGTCTACTTCATGACTGCCAAATATGAACTGTCAAGACTAATGTTTACCAAAATGGCGGCAAAACAAAGTAGTATACGTTCCCGGCGGACACCCTGTATTTGCACATAGGCAACTGTCGTAATGTCTCGAGATCGTCGTAAAAAAAATCTAAAAATATGATCAGGAAAATATGAGAACATAAAAAATGTTGTGCATTCAGAAGTCTTAACTTCCCAATAAAAAATAGACTACTCGTATTGATCGAAAATTATAGCAGCACTACTTAGTAATTTACTTCACAGTGATATTGAAGGGAATATACATAGTATGTTTAGAGAATTGTTCATCTACAGAGGCAGGCTTTTATTGGTAAATATAATTCACAAAGTTACTTTCTTATCGTATATTTCTGCCCAGTAAACTCTGTAGAAAAGTTAGTCGCTTTCGACAGGGGCCAGCTGTTTAGATACGAGTATCCGAGCTACGTTTCGACGCGTACACACATCTATGTATATAATTACTCCTCATCACCATCAGTGCGCGCTTATCTACAGTGCACGAAATAAGTATAGCGTACAAAAGAACATGATCTCTTTTTTGGAAATTTAAGAACTTTTCTTTGCTTTTAAACTGTAAGTTAGGTTTATATATGCATGAATGAACGAAAAAAATTCTTTTCTGCATTTGACGCTTTGTTCATGTACCGTTATCTGGCATTTTTTTGAACATTTTTCTGGCGTAGAACGAAATAAATAAAGCGTACAACGTGTTTGACTGCCGAGGACCAATTGTCCTCGGATAAAAAGTTGCGAATAATTATGCCCGGTAATAATTCTCACAAGGACTCCAGATTTAATTACTGGAGTCCCTTGCAGTGTCAGCCGGATGATGATAATGTGGATAGTGAAAGCATGGACGAGATTGTTACGCCATTGCCAAAAAAAGTATATGTCCCACACATAAAACTATTGCAAAAATCGAGTGGTTATGTGCACCAACTAATGCAATCATTAAAAATCAGTGATTACTACATTAAAAATATTTCTATTGGAATAAAGATAGTATGTGAGTCAATTGAATCGTTTAATTGTGTGCTTGAGAAACTAAAAGCCGATATTTGTCAATATTTTTCACATGACTTGCGAAGTGTTAAAGCATTTAAAGTTGTCCTCTACGGTATGAGCGATATCGATGTTAGTTTACTTAAAACTGAACTTATCAGACTCGGCCTAAAGTGCATTGACATTAAAAAAATCACCAAAAAATATGAACTAAATAAAGCTAAATACACCGATTTCATTTATCTAATATCCCTAGAAAGTGGTTCTATTCCACTCAGAGACCTACGGAAAAATTATCGCTCCGTCTTCCACACTCAAATCAGTTGGAGTTTCCAACGCAAACTTAAAGGTAAGGTTACTCAATGCCATAACTGCCAAATGTTTGGCCATGGCGAGCGTAACTGTCGCGTTAAGACTTATTACGCGATCTGTGCTGGTTCTCACACGACTTCTGAGTGCAATAATACATCCTCACTCAAATGCGCTAATTGCAACGAGAACCACAAGGCTACTGACGTCACATGCATCAGCCGATCTCAGTACTTAGAGATGAAAGCGAACGCAAAACGCAAGAGGAATACAACTTCCCGCGCAGCTTTTTCCAACCCAACTTCTACTCTCAATGCTGACAAACATATTCCGTTTGCCACTCTGACGGACTTCCCCTCACTCCCTCAACGCCAACAATCTACTGCGACCATGCAGAATAATACTTCATACGCAGTTCCGCAGCCGTCAAAGATCTGGGTGGACCACACTCAAACAAGTTCGAATGTAGTCAACACCAACGAGAACCATGCAGCGAGCAACTCTACACTTTTCTCTTTTGAAGAGCTTAACACCTTAGCTATGGAGATGATAACAAAATTATCCGTTTGTAAAACTAAAATTGAACAATTTGAAGTTATCACACATTTAGCTACTAAATTTTTATCTTCTAATTGTAAATAATATGGTAGATAGTCACATAAAAATAATAACCTGGAATGCTAGAAGCATACGTAGCAAAAATATTGAATTTTTAAATTTCTTAGGCAACAATAATATTGACGTTGCACTAGTTACAGAAACTTGGCTTAACCACAACGATAAATTATCCACCTCGGAGTTTAAGTGCTATCGAGTAGATAGGATCGATAGAAGAGGTGGAGGTGTTGCAATACTCGTGCGGAGAACAATTCAACATTCGCTCTTACCAATTATACCAACACGTTTAGTTGAAAATGTGGGCATTGAGGTTCAATTAAATAATCATCAAACAATCAAAATCTATTGCCTCTATTTTGCTGGTGCTCGCAATACTGTTGAAAATAAAAGTTTGTTAAAAAACGATTTAAGGAAGCTTTTCTGTGTTAATGGTGATTTTCTGTTGGGAGGCGATCTCAACTCTAGGCACAGAGACTGGGGCTGTGTAAGAGCAAATGTTTGGGGGAATTTACTCTCATGCCTTTCAGATTCACTTCCGATTTCAATCTTGTATCCTCCATGTCCTACTTTTGTCCCATCTATTTCTCGTGGTCGTCCTTCTGTCCTCGACATTTTTGTTACAAATCGTCCTAATTATGTTACGCAGCCAATAACTTTGAACGCACTTAGCTCTGACCACAATCCAGTCCTATGCAAGCTTCTTTGTTCTGGTAAGGAAAATGTGCAATACGTTCAAGATATAAAAAATGCAAACTGGGCACGATGTCGCGCCACAATTAAAACAAGACTTCGCGAAAGTTCTGTAGATATTGAAAATATTTGCACTAGGGAAGGAGTAGATGCTGTTGTCGATAATTTTAACGATCTCATCCTTAATGCTATAGATAACTCTGTGTCCAGAGTTATAAAAAAGAAATTTCATAAAAAACTTCCCCCTCACATACAATTTTTAATTAAGTTGAGAAATATTGAAAGAAGAAATTGGCAAAGATATCGACAGCCAGTATATCGGGATAATCCATCATATCTAACCCACCTGATTTCGAAAAAATTACTTCAGCTACGTAATACGGATTGGAATAAAAAACTAGATTCCTTAGATAAAAATGCCAAACCATTCTGGAATATAGTAAGAATCATCAAAAATAAAAACAAACAACTTCCCTGCTTACAAGTTGGATCGAATTTTTACTTTACAGATGAGGAAAAAGCCAATGCACTCGCTTCTACTTTCTTAAGTAACCACTCTGTGTCAACAAGCTTAGGTGACCCAATTACAAATACACTGGTTAGCGATACTATTCAGGCTTTTAACATGCGAAGCACAAACACTCCTTTGAATTCACTTCTCACCGAAGATGACCTAAAATTTCACATCGATAATACAAACGTTAAAAAATCGGGTGGATTTGATCTAATAAAAAATGTATATCTCAAGCATTTGCCCAAAGCTGGAGTAAAGTCTTTGACAGCGATTTTCAATGTATGCCTGAAAATCCAGTACTTTCCTGATGCCTGGAAAATAGCTAAGATGGTACCTACACTCAAAGCTGGAAAGCCCCCTGATAACCCCAAGAGCTATAGACCTATAAGCTTGCTGAGCAATATAAGTAAATTATATGAGCGTATCCTTAAGGAAAAAATAACAAAAATAATTAATGATTATAATATATATCCCGACGTGCAGTTTGGTTTCAGACCACAGCATAGCACCTCCCACCAAGTACTGCGTATTTGCAATTTTGTTAAAAAAAATCGTCAAGTAGGTAAGTCTACAGGAATAGTCCTTTTGGACATTGAAAAAGCTTTCGACTCTGTTTGGCACGAGGGTCTGTTATATAAAATGATTAATTACGGCTTTCCTCCGTTTTTATGCAGGTTAGTGCAAAGTTTTTTGTCAGGTCGTTTTTTTAAAGTTCTTGTCAACAGTAGCGTCTCAAGTATCATTTATTTCCAGTCAGGTGTCCCGCAAGGTTCTGTTCTTGGTCCCATTTTGTACAATTTATTTACGTCCGATTTTCCAATTTTAGTTAATTGTGAAGCAGCCATTTTCGCAGATGATACTGCAATACTTTCAGCTCACGAATTTTCTCTCAACGTTGAGACAAATCTTCGTAATGCGATGGAAGTATTAGAGAAATATTACAATAAGTGGAAGATTAAGCTGAACGGAGACAAATTGCAAGCCATCTTTTTTACTCGAAAAAGAAAACCTTGCTATCTTCCGAGCAGCCAATTGCAAATTAATGGAACGTCAATAAACTGGAGCAATTGTGTTAAGTACCTAGGCATACATCTAGACACCAGATTAACATTTAATGAACATATATCTAGAACTTTACAAAAAGTTAATATAGCAACAAAGATGTTATACCCCTTCATAAACAGAAAATCAGCCTTATCGAACCAAAACAAACTTATCATACACAAAGTAGTTTTCCAAGCGTTACTCCTGTATCCGGTATGGGGAAACTGTGCTCATTGCCACATTAAAAAATTACAAGTGTCGCAAAATAAACTGCTTAACCTTTCATGGCACCACTCAACTTTGAATCTTCATAAAAGAGCGAATGTTGAACTGATATCTGCGAGAATTCAAAAGCTTATGATGAAATTTAAAAATAAATGTGTTTTTGCTGATAATCGCTTAGTAAATGATTTATTTACTTAAATTTGTTATACTTGTTTGTATGTTAATTGTCAAAACTTATGTTTCAATACTTATATGTTCCAGATTATGTCTATCTATTAATTTCCGTATGCATTTATTCACTTTTTATTTATTTATTTATTCCCTTACTTATTTACTTATTTCGTTATTATTTATTTATTATCTATTTATTTATTTATTTATTTGTTTATTTATTATTTATTTATTTATTTATTATTTATTTCATTTATTATTTATTTATTTATTTATTATTTATTTATTTATTTATTTATTTATTACTTATTAATTTATTTATTATTTATTTATTTATTTATTTATATATTTATTTTGTGTTTATCTAATTACTTATCTATTATATAAAGAGTCATTTATTTTTCTTGTTTATTTATTGTCCTTATATTTATTTGTAGAATAACTGCAATATAATATTTTAAATTAAAATTTTTATTTATCTTCTTTTTTTTTTTTTTTGTCTCAATGGAGGTTTTCGTCGCATTTTCCTCCAAATTTAAATTTATGTTTCCTAATGTATTCCTCAGTTATATAAAAATAAAATAATGTTTCAGCAGAAAGGTATATACAATATCATATCTCTGTACTAATGTAAAATGTGTGGTAACACCTTTGTACATATTTATATGCGAAATAAAGATCTATCTATCTATCTAAACCAAAATAAAAAGACCATTTGCAATTTTCTAAAAGATAGCGGAAATTACGAGAAAAGGAGACGATCCGCCCGGCCACCCATGATTAACAGCAGGGACATCCGGGCAATAAAACATTTGGCAGTCAATAAAAACATAAGTCCATCTTAAATAAGGCTCAAATTATCTCTTCCGGTAACAACAAGCAGAGTTCAACAGGTACTAAAAAAGGATGACAATCTGAAGTACCAAAAAAGGGCACATGAACCTAACCTTTTGACACGCCACAGGACAAAAAAGTTGGAATTCGCATTTTGGGAAGAGCAACGGGAATTCGTCATTTTTAGTGATGAGAAAAATTTTATATGGATGGGCCTGATGGCTGCCAAAAATATTGGAGGGATCTAAGAACTGAGCGAGAAACTCGTTATTCGCCTAATTTCCAGGGAGGCTCACTTATGGTATGGACTGCATTTAGCTACCATGGATAGTCTCCAATGTCCCTTATCTCCCATAAGATGAATTTAGAAAAGTATGTCGAACTCTTGGACGATGTTCTGATTCATTTTGAAGAAAATATTTTGGAGGATAATTGGACTTTTCAGCAGGACAATGCAACCATACACAGCGCCGCACTTACCAAAGATTTCCTAAAGTCAAGGAATATACCATTAATGGAGTGGCCGGCCATTAGTCTTGATCTTAACCCAATCGAAAATCTTTGGGGCACCTTGTTGCAAAAAGTTTATGCAAATGGTCGTCAATTTGACACTTTACTGCAGCTCCGCATCGCGATTAACGAGGAGTGTACAAAAATCGACCTTTTAACATTAAATAATTTAATTGACTAAATGCCTCGTCGCATGAATTATGTTATTCAAAAGAATGGAGATCATATTGATTATAAAAAATGAAAGATTTGGTTTTTTATTAATAAAAACATTGGTTTTTCAAGTTGTACGCTTTAATTATTTCGTTTGAACTAAATCGCAATGTTTTTTTTTTTGTGTCAAGTTTTTTATGAATCTTTAAACTTAATGTTTTATTATATTGCTTTGTTGCTATTAAGTTTATAAAAAAAAATAAATGAAAAATAAATATATAAAAATGAGTTACATTAGAATATGTCTTGTACGCTATATTTATTTCGTGCACTGTATTCATGTAATAAAGCTGTAAATATCCCGTTTGTATGTTTATTTAAATAGACACGTAGAAACTACTAAACGAAATTGAAAGGGGTTCCCTTAAAATATGGTCTACGCTTTATCGGGATCCGGCATCCAGAAGTTAAGATCTAATCAAAAATATCTTTTGCAGAATTTAAAATTCAATTAATATTTTCTTCATCATGATCTCGAATTCACACTCAGTAGAGGCAAATATTTTTTTATTTTATTCTCCTTTTTCTACCTCTTCGCTATTTTAAACAGCAGAGCCGACTGGCTGACGGTATCCTTTTCTGTTATATCTGCTTGAAGGGTTATGTGTGTGTTTGTGTGTGCTCTGGTGGGAATTTCCACTGGGGACGTTATAATTGAGTTTGCACAGCGCACATAGGGGTATTTGCGTCTAAAAACCGGTCAAAAATATTTGTTTGTCCCAATGAAGTGATACTTGCCTGAAACAACTTTAAAAGCGTTATTAAGCTTATTTAAGTCAAATGAAGGTATAAATAAAGTATCTTTGATATATTTAGATCTTATTTTATTAATGTGAAATATTAGTATGGAATGAATTATATGGTACTTTAAGTTATTCAGTGGACTCTGCCCAGGATTCATCTTCATCAGTACTTTCCTCATCTGTTTCTTTATCTTCACCTTTATTGGATATTGTAGTCTCGTTAAAGTTTTGTAAAGATGATGAGCTAGGAATTCCAGAAATCAGCAGTTCTAGAGCTTCTTCTGTAAATTGTTTAGTTTTTTTAACAGGCAAGGGTCTCAAACTTGTTATTGGAGGATGCGAGCTTAAAAGTAACCAACAGATAGTATGAAAAACAGAATTGTTTATTATTTCCAACTGCTAATAATGCTTTTTAAACCTGTTAAGAACATACATGCTGCATTCCGTCCTAGAAAACTTTCTCGCAAAATCTAACCGGTACAACCTGAAATGCTTGTTCCGTGCTTCTGCTGCTTCTTCGGATAGCTGCCCAATCGGTAGGAGAGCATTTTGAATAGCTTCTATTCCATGCAGAAGAATTTTGTACATCGTTGGAGTCATGGGATGCAATGGATAGAGCTCAACATACAACTTACCCGTATCATAAGCAAATGCTTAAAATTTTGGGGCATCTATTTCAAATCCACTAGAAAGTACTTCTAATATGACTTTTAATCTAAAAATATGTTGCACATCAACACTAGTTATCTCAGCAACTACTTCTGGATTGTTAAAAACATGTGGCTTGTATTGCCACCATTAGTGTTCCCGAAACCAGGTTTGGGTAAAGCAACAATGACTCCTAGTTTTGTTTTAAACTTTTCTTGGAGCTCAGTTTTTCTTTCTTTTAGAACATTTTTTTCTGAAATCGTTCTAAGCTGCCATTTCTTTAACGGAATCTTGTAAGCAAGGTGAAGAATGCTTTTAAAAATCCATATCCTGGCATATAAAATTGACAATCCAAATTTTATCGCATTTATATTAACTTCTTTTGCTCTGGAAACATCATTCAAATCTTTTGAAGTAGCTCCACAAATATAACATTTCATTGTAGATTTTGTGTTAGTTGCTGCATTGCAAACTTTGCCATCGACCATTTTCAAAGCACAGTGGCGTAAGTGGTTAGTGTGTTGGACCACTGCGGGTGAGGTTCCAAGTATTGTTGTCTCGAAAAAGCTTCTGAAACCAAATTTCCATTCGAATACGGCACTAAACTGTAGGTCTCTTCCATTCGTGTGAAATATATAACGCACAAACATGAGTGGTTGCGAGAATCTAGGCCCTGGCCCTTAAAGAGCTGTTGCATAAGTTCAAACTACCAATAAAAATAAAGTTCAGGTTAGTTTAATACCTTAAACGTCCAATTTTAAGCTTCAAATCTTTAATTTTTTTCTCCATGCAAGACGCTTTATTGAGCGAATAGCTCTCAAGGTGATCCAGTCTAGCTTCAAAATCATTCTCTTCATACTCATTCATAACATCATATAACTGTCCTTTATTTAGAATGCACAAGCCAGACGACCCTACAGCGCCCCCCAACAACCAGCGCTTGTCGTAAAAGGCGACTAATAAGGGGACAAATCAGATCTAGGCAATATAACACCCAAGTGAGCCTAGCGACACATATACTACCATAAAAACTCTCCCACAAGTGTGCATGCGAGTCCGTGGGTTGACACGACTGGAGATCACCGGTGTCATAGAAGAAAGATCAAACAATATTAAAACAGGAGCATGCACGTGTCAAACAACAAACACCATCGCAATATATTAATATTGCAAAACTGTATCATTATGGTAATACTTGCAAGGAAACCACTACCCCGCCAGGCACTACCACTGCTGTGCATGGTACTGATCCTGGACCGAGCAGAAATGTTCGAGTCAGAGCTATACGGATTCCGGGGGCTAGCAAAATAATGAAACAGTTTGGACGCAATTTGAGGGTCGCGAGTTGGAACGTTGGAAGCATGACCGGTCGAAGTTATGAGCTGGAAGAGATGATGAATAGAAGGCGGGTGGACATCTTGTGTGTCCAAGAGACGAAATGGAAAAACACCGGGAATCGGGCGCGTTTCTTGGACGTTAGGACAAAAGATTACAAGATGTTCTACTACGGAACGGAAAAGTCTAACAATCAGTCAACAACTTTTTGAGGCTAAAATTATGATTAAAACCATGTTAATAAAGAATTCCGGAAACAGAACATTTAAATGTTTAATTAATGCAAACGCTTTTTATTTATTTCAGTAATAGTTCTTAAAAATAATAAAAATACAAATTTATCAAAATATAAGGAAGAAGTATGTGTATTATATGTATTATGTTCAGCCTATTGAATGGCTGTGTTGTAACAATATATTGAAGTCTCTTACTTACTTACTTACTTAGATGGCGCTACAGTCCGGGGTGGACCTGGGCCTCAACCAACAAACCTCCCCAGCCAGCGCGGTTACGAGTCAGCTGGCTTCAGTTGCGCACGACAAGTTGGTTGAGATCCCCCTCCACTTGTTTGCGCCACCTACCGCGAGGTCGTCCTCTACTGCGCGGTCCATCCGGGGTGGATTCGAAGACTTTCTTAGCGGGAACGTTGGGCTCCATCCGCTCTAAATGACCCAGCCATCTTAGTCGCTGTATGTGAACTCTTCTGGCTAAGTCGATGTCCTTGTACTGGCCGTATAGTTCGGCATTGTACCTTCTCCTCCACTCACCGTCTATGCAGACGGGACCAAAGATCGCTCGAAGAACTTTTCTCTCGAAATAATCAAGGGCATCCTCATCCGGTTTTGTCAAGGCCCATGCCTCTGCGCCAAACAGCAGGACTGGGATGATTAGTGTCTTTATTTATTTATTTATTTAAGCTTAATACAAGCTGGTACTTAAAGCTATGACTTAAAAACTAACAAAAAGGGGGACTTAACGCTAAGCTTAAAAATATTTTTTTTTTTTTTTGCGGCTGGGCCCCTAAGGGCCCACACAAGCTTACAAACAATTAAAAGCTAAGCTTATAATTATAAAGAGTTACCTTAGTAGTCCGAGATAGGGCTTTGCTACTCAATTGCCGTCTTAGCCCATAGAAACAACGATTGGCAAGAGTAATCCTTCATGTGATCTACCTACTGACGTCATTTGCATAAGCATAAGCGAATAGTTGTAGAGACTTGTAAGAGATTGTACCGCCGGTGTTGGCTTGTGAGTTTCGTACAATTCTCTCAAGTACTATGTTAAAGAGATCGCATGATAGCGCGTCACCTTTCCTGACATCGAACGGTTCGGTGATGCTCTTACCGACTTTGATGGAGCAGCGAGAGTTCTCCATCGTCATTCTGCACAAACGGACGAGCTTGGCAGGGATGCCAAGACTAGACATGACTCTGTATACCTCGTCTCTATACACGCTATCATAGGCAGCTTTGAAATCGATGAAGAGGTGGTGCGTATCGACTTTATATTCATGGGTTTTTTCCAAGATCTGCCGTAGTGTGAATATTTGGTCAATGGTGGACTTTTTCGGCCTGAAACCGCACTGATAAGGACCTATAAGGTTGTTGACGATCGGCGTTCACATAATACGGCAGACAGTGGGCGCCGTGGCGTAAGTGGTTAGTGTGCCGGATCACTACACATGAGGTTGCAAGTTCGAATCCCAGAAAACACCAAAAACTTTCTTCACGGTCCCACCTCTCGCGAGCGTCTGACAAACATCCGATAGTATTGTTGTCACGAAAAAGCTTCTCAAATCGCCATTCGGATACGGCACTAAACTGTAGGTCCCTTCCATTCGTGTGAAAAATATAACGCACACAACATGAGTGGTTGCGAGGAGCTAGGCCCTGGCACTTAAACAGCTGTTGCGCCAAATATTTATTTTTTATTTATTTAATACGGCAGATTATATGCGATGGTGAGGAGATTTATACCTCTTTAATTGGCGCAGTTTAGGGGGTCTCCTTTCTTGTGGAACGGGCAAACGATGCTGAGGTTCCATTCATCGGGCATACTTTCGTCCGACCAGATTTTACAGATGAGCTGGTGCATGCTCTTTACCAACTAACTATGTCTAGCAAATAAACCTATATTAAAATCACTCGTTGTGTTTTTTATTCCAATTGGTTCGGCGGGTTTTTTCTGATTATTGTTCTTCTCGACGGACTCTGTTTCGGTACATATGTACATAATGCTGCCATCTATCCTTTTTTTCAGCTCCCAAAAACCAATCCCGCGAAAATCTTCTAAATCCTTTTTCTCATACAAAACTCACAACGTATATAATACCAGTATTTTGAATTTGATAAGTGGCGAACATTAGACTGTTGGATTGGACGATGACAGCAGGCGCATATTATACAAGTTCACAGCGAAAGAGTAAAGGCTGCATTATAATAGTCGGAAGCAATCGGAAGCTAATGTCATAATTCTGCGCTAAGTTTCCTTCAGTACTGTCAATTGCAAAAGTAGCCCATAATAGGCGTATGTGTTCGGAAGCAAACACAAGTGGTTCATAGCCATTCACAGCTGTGCAACTGTCAAATTTTCGTATAAAAGAGCCAATGGATTCGGTCTTTCGTAGGTGACCAAAAGTGAACGAAATTTAACAAATCGAAGCAAAAAGCTATTATGGCCGCACAATACAAATCCTTTGTATTCGCACTGTTTCGCAAGTGTTTGTACGAAACCATTCTTCTATTATAGTTCAGCCATAAACCATACACATTACTACTATCATTGATGTGCGCTTCACTTTTTGTTGCATTTGCTGCACGTCAGTTTAAGTGAACTTGTTTGCATCAGTGTTTCGTTAATCTAAAGAAAAAAGAATGTCGAAACCGAAAGGAAAATGCATCTTTAACACAAAAGCTTGCGAGAGTTGACATTGAAAGCGATTCTCACTGTGAAATGCAATTTGACATATTCATGCGAAGAGTTCTACCACTCCTTCTACTCCTCCAAATGCTAAAAAGGAGAAATATTCCACAAAAAGTGATGCCAATGCGAGTGCGATTGACGTTGAAGACGACGAAGTTGTAACAATGTTGTTTGATTGGTTGGTATAAGCGTATAAGTATTTTTGACGAGTAAAATATGAACTTGCGGCAGAAATATTTTTATATTTCATATCCTTCTATTATCCTTTTTTTTCATTTTGATATCCCGCGAAATTGCCGAATTTAGTGGATTTTTCCTTTTTCTTCGGCGAAAAAAAGATGGTGTGATTATAACATACACGAAGGTAACGCTGGGGGCGAAAAATAGGCACAGCCAACAATCCAACCCGTGTGTTCCTTTTTTTTTCATTTCAAAACTTTATTGTAACAATACAGCTACTTATCAAAGTAATGTCAAAACCGCTTCATCGATTTCCATGACACTAATTTTATGATTTAAAGTAAATATCATCAAAGATTTAAAGCCGTCGATAATTTTAGTATGTTGTCATGAAACTGAGAAGTACACAAGTGAATATGGAAAGCAAAATAAATTGTTAAACGCGAGCAGAGGCGCGGGTCTAGCTAGTAACTGTTCTGTTGGGGTCATTTCATGAACCAAAAGGAATACAAACTAAAATATTTTTATTTAGACTCCTTGTTTTTTCGATTCCTTCCTACTCCATGTATAAATTATGTTGATGTGCTTAGATGAAGATGTGTTATTTGTGGGGTGCATGTGCACTGCGATCTTCAGTTGATCTATTGTGTCCCCAAACTAAGGCTCTAGTCGATGAAATGCTCGATTTAGAGCACTTTCTCTAGTCCTGCTGCTTTGATGAACCGGAGTTTCTGAAGTGGGTTTCTTTTCTCAAATCTTCCCGTATATAGTGTGGTCCTGTCCTACAAAAAGGTTCTGGTTTAACCAACGAAGTGTTTGAGCCATTTCTTGCTAGCTCATCAGCTTCTTCATTTCGTTCCATTCCTTCATGTCCTGGCTCAAAGGAGAAAGTTACTTTGTTAGTCTGACCCAGCTTGTTGATCTTGGTGAGACACTCCCGTACCAATCTGGATTTGATCTAGTGGCAGCTTAGTCCCTTGATTGCGGTTTGAGTATCTGACAGTATTGCGATGTCCTGCCCGTGATATTTATTGTCGAAGTTGAATTGCGCACACCTTTTGATCGCGTTAACTTCCGCTTGAAATATGCTTGGAAAAATACCCAGAGATTCCGAGTATCTAGTCCTGGGCCTATACACGCCTGCCTCAGTGCCTGCAGATGTTTTCGATTCGTCCGTGTACTATTTGATAGTATGTTGCTTGAATCGGTACTTATCGCATTCTCTGCTCCAATCCTTTTTATTGCTCAGCTTTAAGTCACATTTTCTCTCTATGGTGGAAGTCATATGATCACCTCCAGTTCTGCTGAGGGGCAAGTTCTCATGGCTCCTGTTATACAGATACATGCTAGCCTTTGCATTTTGCCTAGGTATGTCCTCCTTCTGCTGATCCATGCCACTGCACCATACGTAATGATGGGTATAATTAACATCATTTACAACCACCTCAGTGAGGCTGAGCTGCAACCCCAGGTTTTACCTGATATGTTCCTGAACACATATAATATTATAATAAGTATGAGCAAGTATAATATTCTGAATTTTTGAGTTATTTGCTCAAATTATAATCATAACATAGTAATCTATTTGCTACGAGTATATAATTGATTTGCAATTATTGATAACAATCAATACCTAATTGCGGCTTTTAGGGTTAATTGGTATGACAGTAATTGTAGTTATATGCGAATGTATATTTTGTAGATTCTTAACAATTTTTCAATAATTCCATTACATACTGCAATACTTAACTTTATGTTTCGGTAAAGTTTTTATTATTAACAAGCCACATTGCACCACCTACTCGTATATGGTATGTATTTTAATGGTGAAAAACTCAGTCTTGAGATTTTGTTTGTACATATTTGAGTATATGTTTATTTGCTTTTAATGACATGGACGGACCTTGTGAGATTTTTCACTAATGATCAAACACAGTTCAATAGAGCCGACTGATTGTGGTGGATACCATTCGGTTACGGTCAAGACCCCTTTATACTCTCCAGTCTGTTGGCGTAATATAACACACTTTGCATCAAAGACAGCATTTTTGATCTCAATATGGCCCTGTAAGTAGTTACTATGCAGATTGTAACCAATTGGTTTTACTACGTGCAAACATCATAATTACTTTTAATGGGCGAGTAGATTTACTGAGGTTTGTAAATTCCATTATCATATTATAGGCAATTCTTGTATAAAAATCCACTCCTTCATTATTAAAGGCATCGCAGATATTTCTCGTTAAATTAACAGAAGAAAGGTAGGTAACGAGTTTCACGGCAAAACACTTGGACATTAACCTGAGAAATTGAAACAAATAATCACATACATAAATGGGTCACGTAAATTTGTGTCAAATAAAGTTCTTACCGAAAAGTTTCTCAGAGGTTTAACTAAGTCAAGGGCTCTGTTTGCATAAGTTGTCTCCCAATTTACTAATTCCAATTTGCAGGATTCATTCAGCTTCAAATTGCACTCTACCTTGGTTAATTTAACACAAAGTTCAGGAAATTTCTTAAAAAACAAATTAAAATTTTATATTTTTTCTCAATTTTTTGTTGTATAACCATCCAACCGATTTTTGCCTTTGAGAATATGCCAAAGGATATTAAAAAATGAATATCAGAACCAAATACATTTTACTACTTCCCACATGAAATCTTACAATACATGATACTATGATACATATACATACATATGCATTATACTATTGTTATCATTAGTTAGTAATCTGTTTGCTATATAACTGATTTGAACTGTTGTATTATTCCAGGTTCTTGTCCTGTCTTCTTTCTCCATTTTCCTTAATTTTTCGCGTATGGTATTTTATATTCTTGCGGGGGTTCGTAATAATAAAACCGTCTTCTGTGTATTCAAACTGTTTATTTATTAACAACTCTCAACTTCACTTTCGTTATATTTCAAAATATTCAGTTTGCTTTCAAACTTTCTCTACAAATTCATTTTTTAATTACAATATCGTTATATTCACCTCTATCGACTGTATTATCTCTGGTAGTGGTTGGTGTATTTATACCAAATACAAGAACCTCTAGAATATCCCCGAACATGTCAGACGTCACTAGGGGTGAATTGTGGAAGGTGAAGTGTTGGCAGATGGCAGTGTTGTCATTTAGTTTGCAATGTAGTGCGAAAAGTACTCTTTGTGGATGCTATAGTATGTTCCCCTATTCCGCAGAACGGTTCAGGTTGAATGGTTCTGCAGCGCCATGCCTTGCCAAGGAGTTTGCTGCTACATTACCTTTTATCCCGGCATGGCCGGGTATCCAGTAGAGCGTTACTTTGTTATTTCTACCCAATTCATTAAGTTTATGTAGGCATTTCCACACAAGTTTCGACCTAATGGTATAGGAGTCAAGTGCTTTGTCACAATTACTGTATCTTCTTTCGAGATTGAGTTGGATGCATCTATCTATAGCAAACAGTTTAGCATGAAAGATGACGATACTCTTACCTATGGGTTTTGAGTGATTTAGAACTTTGCCCCATATTAACGAATAATTTGCGTAAATGTGAAAGAAACGATTGCTCTACATGAAGCCTAGTTGCAGTTTGTTAGGCAACATACTCGTCTATGCCTGGTCGGTGTTACTGAAAATTAATGAGTGTGTGTGTGCTGCAGTCGGCCGCAGTGTGCGAAGTAGCAAATTACATTAAGCAGCTGAGCAGTTATACTATGAGCAATCACAAATGTTTCCTGCTAGCAGTAATCACAATCGCAGTCTCACCTCTAAAGGTGTGGTATTGTTACGAATACGATACGTGCTAAATGTTTTGGTCTAAGGTGTCATCTTGCGAGAAATCGATGCTGTTCGTTGGTGACATTTTTATTCTAGATAATAGTGGAACTTCCCACAGTCGAAACACAAAAGACAGGAACAAATACTCCACTTACAAGAAGTTCGAGCTAAAGTGATAAAAATACACGAAAAAGTAAACGAAGCAACGGTTAATTTAATAATATAAAATTGGTTTGAATAAAAATTCGACTTATAGAAGTTCGAGTTAGGGAAGTTTGACTGTATATGTAAGAACTAGCTTAAATCCCGCCCGCTTCGCCAGGCACACAAAAATATCTAAATTTTATTTTCAATGTTTTTGAATGCTTTTGAATTTTTTTTGGCTATCACCTTTGTACCGTAGTTTGGTTGAAAATGACGGTTCTTTCTTGACGGCTGGTCAAACGGTAGTGCATGCGATCATATGAAAACACAAGCGTTTTCACTTAGCTGAGGCCTACTAACTCAGCTGGGTGCCTAGTGCCTTAATCCAAGAAATGGGTGACCGACCCCGTTTGGAGGATTCTTGGCTGCAGCAGATGAGAGAGGGGGGAAGAGTGCTTTCTTACTAGAGCACTTCTTTTTGTTCCAGACAGCAGCGGACGAATTTCCTAGACGGAGTTAACGGTGCCGTCTATGGTTTTAGTTAGGTTGAACTTAGTGAAAACCTTGCGCGAGCTGCTTCGACGTATTCGGATCACAGGTCTGTAAGGAATCCAATGCTGGTCAGGACCTTGGAATAGAGATGGTGGCGGATGAGCCCTTAATGGGCCAACGGCAGCGCTCATACTCCCGTAGTGGACTACTGGCACCGGTGTACACGGCCCCTCGTCCTAGGGGAATAACTAAAGGAACCGGACCGAATAATCGGCAGAGGCTCTAGACTGCTATAAAGCAGATATAACCGCCATCCAGGAAGTGCGATGGAATGGATGGCTTACCTCCAGCATTCCGGATGTCAGGACTTTTCGACCGGCCAACATCGACTCGGATCATTACCTTGGTGTAGCCAAGGTACGAATGCGGATAATCCAAACTGAGCAACAAGGAAGAATCACTGTGAGAAAATTTAACGTCGAAAAGCTACAATCGCAAAAGACCGCCAGACTCTTCGCTGAACGCGTATCCCGAAATCTCTCAATTACCCCTATGCTGCCAGAATCAAGTGCCGAAGACCAGTGGCAACGATACCAACATGCCATCAGAAAAGGCGAGTGCATGCAGCAAAACAAGAGGCATGCAAAGCGGCGCTGCAAAGGAAAACGAGAGCTGCTCGCGAGCTCTACGAGCAAAAGAGATGGGAAGAACATCGGCTTCTCCATAAGAAGAAGAAAAAGCATGAGAAGTGCGCGTTCGAGAATATCGAGAGCTTGTACTCCGGGAACAATGTACGGGAATTTTACCAAAAGATAAAAAGAACGTGTCAGAGAGGCAATGCTCGTACAGAAACTTGTAGAGGTGAAAATGGAAACCTCGTAGTAGAATCACAGTCGGTGCTAAGAATATGGAAAAACTACTTCTGCAGACTGTCTAACGGCGACGGAGACCAATATCCCGCTGTGAGGCAGAATGAACCATTCAAAATAGACGATGATAGTCAAACTTTCCGTCCACCTGACCAAAACGAAGTGAGGATAGCAATATCCCAGCTGAAATCCAACAAGGCTGCTGGACCTGACGGCTTACCGGCCGAACTTTTCAAGACAGCTGGGGATGAATTGGTAGAGTACATACATCAACTCATCTCTAAGATTTGGTCAGATGAGTGTATGCCTGATGAATGGAATCTCAGCATAGATTGCCCGATCCACAAGAAAGGAGACCCCCTCAACTGCGCCTACTATAGAGGCATTAGTCTTCTCGACATCGCATACAAGATCTTTTCTGCGATGTTGTGTGAACGCCTGAAACCTTTTATCAACAGCCTGATTGGATCCTATCAGAGCGGTTTCAGGCCAGGAAAGTCCACCATCGATCAAATCTTCACACTTCGGCAGATCCTGGAGAAAACCAAAGAAATCCAAATCGATACTCACCATCTTCTTATCGATTTCAAGGCCACCTATGATAGCATCTATAGAGAAGAGCTTTATAGAGCCATGTCTAGTTTTGACATCCCTGCCAAACTTGTTCGTCTGTGCAGGATTACGATGGAGAACGCTGGCTGCTCCATCAAGGTCGGTAATGACCTCACCGAGACATTTGACTGTCATGTAACTTCTTTAATATTGTACTTAAACGGATTGTGCGGAACTCACAAGCCAACACCAAAGGCACAATCTATCACAAGTCTGTACAACTGTTTGCATACGCCGACGATAATGACATAATTGGAAGAACTCACCGGGGTGTCACCGGTGCGTTTGCAAACATTGCGGCGGAAGCGGCCAAAGTGGGTTTAGCGATAAACGGGGGCACATCCAAGTATATGCTGTCAACAAGAAGGAAAAACCAACACCGGCGAATTGGACAGAACGTCACAGTGGGCAGCTATAACTTCGAGGTAGTAAGGGACTTTGTCTACCTTGGCTCTGCTATAAACTCTGAGAAATCAGCGCAGAAATCAAGCGAAGAATAAATCTTGCCGATCGCTGTTTTTTTGGGCTTATAAGGCAATTTATCAGTAACGCCCTATCTCGAACAAGTAAAGAGACTCTGTATAAGACTCTGATCATCCCAGTCCTGCTTTATGGCGCTGAAACATGGACTTTATGAAGAGAGGATGAAGATATCCAATAATTATTGAGACAGAAATCTCAAGATTTTGGGACACAAGGTGATAACCTAGAACTTATCTGCATGCTCTGTATTAGGCAGTCTAATAGAAATATACATCCACACATTCGCCTATCCAAATGACTTTGCATTTATGAGTCAATAGAAAAACTCAAGGGTCATTCTATTAATGCGGAAGCGAACCAAAATGGTAACAGTCTTATTGTCTTTACTCCAATCCAAAAAGCGTTATATATATAAAACCAAAAGTTCGAAACCGCATAACTAATAATTTTTGTTAGATGGAAATCGCGAGTGTAGTTATAAATATATTTGTACATATGTTGGTATTCGTACGTATGAGTACTTTCGTTTATATCGAAATTAACTAACTTTTCGCATGAAAACTTGAAATAAATAATGACTTTAATAAATAAATGAGAATCAATTAAATAAAAAACAGATTCCCAGATGAAGATAACAGTTAGACGCACGCAATTGAAAAATTTCAAATCGTATAAATTTCGATTTATGTTTGTGTTCTTCGTATTCACAATACCAAAAGCGAATGGGTAGAATGTTGTTGGTCCTGATTTTATTCAATTTCTGCCCATTGGTATTCCCTCAAAGGGAAATTCAGGTTTGATTGGGCCTTAGAAATAAAACTATTACCACAGATATAAAATTTATTTTCCTAGAAAATTCCTGGACATTACTTTAAATTTACCAAGTTCGAGTGCAATATGAACCCGGAATTTGTGGTGAATGTATCCTGCAAATTAAAGGCAGTTAATTGGGAGAGAACTTTTGTGAATGCTGCCGGTGATGTTATTAAACCTGCGATAAATGTAACGGTAAGAACTTATTCGATCAATATTCTGTAACTACGTATTTTATTTCACAGGCAAATTTTCAACTTTTTCGGCGTGAAACTCATTACTTACCATTTCTGATAAATGTGACGAAAAATGTTTGCGATCTTTTTAATCATAAGGGACTTAATTTTTATACAAGGTTTGCAATGAAATTGTGTTACAAATTTTCAAACCTCAAGAACCCGACTTGTCCAGTAATGGTAGATATAATACTTTGTTTGGATATAAGAAAAACGATTGATTGGAATTTTATATACTAACCACTTGTAGGGACACGTAGAGGTCAAAAATGCTTTCTTGCATGAACAACATTTTAGATTTATAACTATGCCAACCGGAGTCTATAAAGGGATTGCGAAAATAACAGAAGGCTACCCGCCCCAGTTAATCGGCTCTATTGAACTATCCTGTACTGTAGGTGAAAGATCTGGAAAGTTCGAATAGAATTGGAGTATTCTAAGGAAACAAACAAATATTAATGTATGGACAAGTATATGCTCTATATGCGTACAATAACATATGTTTATTTGCTATTTTCAAATGCGAAATACACATCATTAGTGTGTTCTTGATATTGATACTCTTGGGTATTGAGATGGAGGCAGCGAGGATGGGTTTAGTGCTCAATAAAGGTAAAACAAAATATATGCTTCCTTCCAAAAAGGACACCCACCATCGGCGTCTTGGGCAGAACGCTATAATAGTCAGATATAATTTTGATGTTGTTTGATTCTTACCTGCAGCAGGCAGCACGCAGACACCCCTCCAGTTTTCGCACTTCGATTAATTTCCTTCCTTAGGAAGCTTGACGGTCATTCCTTTTTTCCACTCGTCAGGAAGGTTCTCAGCTCCCCAAGTTATCTCTGTAAGTGGAAGCAGAAACTCAGCCATCACTATGACAATGTCTCCATTTGGTGTTGTGTTAAAGACGACACTTAGGTGATTATAGAAGCTCTCCTTCTCGTCCTCAGACGAGCCATTCTTTGGGGCATAGCACTGTATAATGGTGACGCGTCGTACTCTAGTCCGGAATCTGGCCGTCGTAATCCTATCACCATGAGGCTGCCAGGAAATTAGCCCCATGCGTGCTGTTGTTGTTAGCAGCAGTCCGACTCCATATTCTCGCGGACTTCCGGAACAGAGTAGTACAGTGTTACGCGTTTGGGTCTGGTACTCGCCCGCTTCTAACCATCTCATTTCGCTTACCCCCAAAATATACAGTTTGTATCGCATGAATTCATTCTCTTGTTGAAGAAATCTGGCATTGCAAGGCGCTCCCTGTGTCGAGGAGCGTCTTAACATTCCAGAAACCTATCTGGTCCCGGTAGAATAGCCAAAAGTCGTCAACATGTGATCATTCCTTAGTAGTAGTTTCCCGGTCAATCGCAATGCAGATCCCCCAGATTGATTGGTATACTTAAAGAGCTGTGTACGGAGCTGAAAATTGATGTAAGTCGATTATTTAAAAAAGTTCAAAAACACAGGTATAGTTACCGATTATGCTTGAGTTTTCACGTCCAATTTGCCAAGAAGGTTCAGTTAATGTTAATGTAATGTTCAGTTAATGCGCATTTTAGATTTTTTGCTTTAACTACAAAGGAATGATCGATAAAGATGGGTGTAGGTAAAATAGTTTAGCTAGTTTTTTAGGACTTCAGCTTACATTTTCAGATCTTTCGGAATATATTAAAAAAATATGAGGGACAACAGAACTACGGCTGTAATATGGTTTGTTGATAGTTTAGCAGACATTCTGACTCAGGTAGTTTTTATTTATCAAAGTGCAAGGTGACTGACAGACTGACTAACTGGATTTAAATAATCAAGCAAACCAACCCAGCTATCAAGTAAATAATTTCGTTATCAAACTATAATGAGGTTTTTATTTTATTAGGCGTGCATAAGATATGCATTATATATTGTTCTATATGAACAGTTTTAGGCTTATTAAATATTGAACATTGTTCGTGAGTAGATCAGTATCATATACATAATAGCTGCTTTACAGGTACTCTTCGGATAAATATCTACATGCTCGTATAGAATGGAATGAAACTTGGGGTAAATATAGATTAGGAGTATATCCTGGGTCAATACTTAGGAAACAATTTTTCCCCGGAAACGAGAAGGATTCCTGCAAGATAGTAAAAATCTATTTGTATATATATATTCACACTGTAAGTATAAAAGTGTTTAAACAATCATCACGCAAAAAATACTGCGCGAAATACAACGGGGTTTTCGCAGTTGTATATAGCATAAACAAATGCTGCATGTTTTATCGTGATATATCATGCAGAAGGAGAGATGTAATCAAACATATCTTGTGCAAAATTTAGAATTAAATGAATTTTTTCTTGATCATGATCTTGAATCTGCACTCAGGGCAGGTTTTTTTTTTTTTTTTTTGCCGAGAGTAGGTGAAAAATCTTCTAAAGACACCATAAGGCCCGACCGCGCTTATGGTAGTGTGAGATTTTTACTAACTAAAAAAACACCTCTCTTCAAAATGAATACTACAACTAAGCCAGTGCTTATCCAGCAGTTTTATTTTCGCTTACGAGAATCGTGATTATAGAAAAAGATGTTCGTATGTGATTGAAAATAAATGTAGCACTTTACTTACTTACTTACTTAGATGGCGCTACAGTCCGGGGTGGACCTGGGCCTCAACCAACAAACCTCTCCAGCCAGCACGGTTACGAGCCAGCTGCCTCCAGTTGCGCACGCCAAGTTGGTTGAGGTCCCCCTCCACTTGTTTGCGCCATCTACCGCGAGGTCGTCCTCTACTGCGCCGTCCGTCCGGGTTGGATTCGAAGACTTTCTTAGCGGGAAGGTTGGGCTCCATCCGCTCTAAATGACCCAGCCATCTTAGTCGCTGTATGTGAACTCTTCTGGCTAAGTCGATGTCCTTGTACAGGCCGTATAGTTCGGCATTGTACCTTCTCCTCCACTCACCGTCTATGCAGACGGGACCGAAGATCGCTCGAAGAACTTTTCTGACCGCTAGACCCATCTTTGCTGCCTCGTTCTCAATACTCGTAAATGCCCCATTGACTGTCCGCTGAGTTCTTCCAATTATGTCAATGTCATCGGCATAAGCGAGTAGTTGTACAGACTTGAAGAAGATTGTACCTCCGGGGTTGGCTTGTGAGTTTCGTACAATTCTCTCAAGTACTATGTTAAAGAGATCGCATGACAGCGCGTCGCCTTGTCTAAGACCTTTCCTGATATCGAACGGTTCGGTGATGTTCTTACCGACTTTGATGGAGCAGCGAGAGTTCTCCATCGTCATTCTGCACAAACGGACGAGCTTGGCAGGGATGCCAAGACTAGACATGGCTCTGTATAACTCGTCTCTATACACGCTATCATAGGCAACTTTGAAATCGATGAAAAGGTGGTGCGTATTGATTTTATATTCATGGGTTTTTTCCAAGATCTGCCATAGTGTGAATATTTGGTCAATGGTGGACTTTCCAGGCCTGAAACCGCACTGATAAGGACCTATCAGGTTGTTGACGATCGGTTTTAGGCGTTCACATAGTACGGCAGACAGGATCTTATATGCGATATTTAGGACACTTATACCTCTGTAGTTGGCGCAGTTCAGAGGGTCTCCTTTCTTCAGGATCGGCAAACGATGCTGAGGTTCCATTCATCGGGCATACTTTCGTCCGACCAGATTTTACAGATGAGCTGGTGCATGCTCCTTACCAACTCATCTCCTCCTGCCTTGAAAAGTTCAGCGGCAAGGCCGTCGGCTCCAGCAGCTTTGTTGGATTTGAGTTTAGATATCGCTATCCTCACTTCATTATGATCGGGTTGACGGGAATTTTGACTGCCATCGTCACTGTTGAATGGCTCATTCTGCCTGACAGCGGAATATTGATCATCATCGCCGTTTAACAGTCTGCAGAAGTGTTCCTTCCATATCCTCAGCGCCGACTGCGTAGCACTTTAGACAGGTTTAATTCCAATTAAAGTTCCTACCTTTTTCACGACGTTCATATGCTATGACGCGAGGTCAAAAGGTTTTGTCCTTTGAAGACGACGAATTGAATTGTTCGCGTCAAGTAGTTGAATTATAGTACGGTTACAATGGCCGTGAACACGATCTTTGTGTTTACGCGCAAATTTTTTTATCTCTTCGACGACGCTGGGAATTCCCAGATCCCGATGAATATCTTCGTTACGTACATACCACGGTGCGTTAACGATCGTTCTAAGAACTTTATTTTCAAAAGTTTGTATGATGTTTATATTGCTTTTCTTGGTACAACCCCATAGTTGTATACCATACGTCCACACTGGCTTTAGCACTTGCTTATAGATAAGCAGTTTGTTATGTAGGCTCAACTTCGAATGTTTTCCGAGTAGCCAGTACATTTGTCGGTATTTGTTTTGAAGTTCGTCGCGTTTCTTTTTCACGTGCGATTTCCATTTGAGCTTGACATCTAGAGTCATTCCTAGATATTTTGCTTCGTTTGCGTACGGTATTTGAGCCGAGTTTAGATATATAGGCAATCTATCTACTTTTTTGTAGGTAAAGTTAACGTGAGTAGATTTGCTTTCGTTCAGCACAATACGCCAAGAATTCGTCCAAGCGTGGACTTTATTAATAGCAAGTTGAAGCTTTTCGGTTGCTGCTTCAATGCTATCGCCCGTTGTCAAACAGTGCAGGTAATACTTTTTTTTCTTTATTCTTCTTTCGCTGAGTTATAATTGAGTTTGCTCATTTTCAGTATTGTTATTAATTTAAGAAGTAAATGAGCGTCTGTAAGTAAATGCGGGCGATGCAAGGCGGGCACGGGTCAGCTAGTTCTAGCATAATTATAATATTATAGCAATAATAATAGTAGTACTATATTCTTCCAATAATACTTACAAAAATATTTACAAAAATATAAATTAGTATGTTTTATGCCACAAGGAGGTGGCATAAATTTATAAATAAATTGAATTGAATTGAATTGAAATTGAATTGAATTGATGCTCCACTCTGAAAGGCGCTCGCCTGATTCCCTTCAGTATGGGGCAGGTGCCTACAAAATGTCTTCTTTCTCCCTTGTATTGCACAAACTGCATCTTAGTTAGTTAGTTAGTTAGTTATTTAGACTATTTATTTCATTAAAAAAAATACGAATAGATATAAATTCATTGAAGATATAATTTCTTAGTCTTTTATGGTTTGGCTGAAGGCCGTGTACCAGATTGACATTTAGAATTTTATAAAAAAATTTAAATATTTATACCTATTGTTCGTGAATCGGAAATTTATTTTTAAAAAAGTTCCTCAATTATGCAATTCCTGTAGCGTAGGGCATTCGTCGTGTAAATATAGAGTGAATCCCAGCCTTTGTCGCCGTTGAGTATGCTTATCGCCTCCTCCAGCTCAAGTGTACGTACTGCAGAGATATTTACGCGGAATTCTTGAAGAATGGGACATACTGTTAGGAAGTGGTATACATCCTCTCGCTCTTTCCGGTTGCATATTTCACACAGTATAGGAAGTTCTGGGCGGTGTGGGATATAATTAAGTGGTAGAAGTTCCCCTCTTATTTTAAAGATGGTGCTCACCATGTCGGTGGATTTACCAAACTGCATTTTAGTGGAAGGTTTCTGCGGTGGGGCATGCAATTACGTCTTAAGAGTTCTCCTCTGGTGCGAAAAATAAGCATAGATACTTTGTCTTCTTGGCTTCGGATAGCTTTCATTGAGAGGTTATGATTTATAGCGATCCTCTTCACTATACTTCCATTTCTTGTTCCTCACTAACTGACAGGTTCCTTTTTTGAAAACTAGTACTTTTGATTTTCCAGTATTTATACTTAGGCCATTAAGTTTACAATATTCTTCGACCTTATTTATCATAAGTTGCAGCGAGCTCGGAGAGTTTACTAATATCGCTATATCATCCGTGTATAGAAGTTCCTTAAAATTCAGTTATTCTACTTTTATACCAGCCGGCAAGATGTCAAGTATATTATCTAGAAAAAATGAAAATATAAGAGGGCTGAGAAGGTAGCCCTGCTTAACACCAATACTTACATCAAACCATTCAGACATATATTTTCCATTCCACGCCGCTGACTTATTGTTGTTGTACAGGTCTTTTAAAATAGTTAAGAATTTAGACGATATTCCAATCATTGACAATTTGTAAAATAGACAACTTCTGTTTATTGTATCGAAAACAGTTCGAAAGCCTATGAAAAACGCATACACTTTCTTTCGCCTTTCCAGATACGATTGGACAATAGACGTTAGATTGAATACTTGGTCGATTGTAGCGTAACCTTCTCGAAAACGCACCTGGAATTGACTTAGCTTTGAATTGTTCTTAACCAATTTTGACAGTCGATTTGTCAACAGACCTGTGAATATCTGGGCGATAGTATTCATGAATGATATTCCTCTATAGTTTGCAGCAACATTTGGGTCACCCTATCTGAAAATAGGGAATATTATTGGATTTTGAAACGCAGTAGGCATCTTACCTTTATTTCGAGTGGAATTAAGGAATTATAGCCGTCCAAAATTCTTTAGCGTTAAAGGTTTGTGCCAAATCCCTAGCTATTCCTTCATAGTACATCATTTTTGCGATGCCGTTGTCGAACTTCAGAGAGTCCATCTGTGCCCCTATCGGTGCACAGTGCGCTCACCCCTTGACCCCCGTAATGGTTCGCGAGACCATTGACAGGAAGGTAGTAGCCATTTCGGGTTTGACCCGGCCGGCTGCCGAGCGGGACAGGCCGAGCACCAGATGCTCGCATACTGACACCATTCAGCATGGCTCCAAAGGATATCCTGATTTACCAAGTTTGTCAATATCCGATGCCAGTTTACGTCTTCTTGTCATCTTGAGGTGTGCGCTTCGTTAGGCATGACTGGATTGTACGGATGAGATCAAATATTTTAGTTACCCCATCTGCAAATCCCAGTCACGTTGCCCGCCCCCCACTACGAGGAGGTCTGCTGTCAGTTTCCTCTGCATATTCATTGCCTCACTACATAAATGCTACATAGGCGCTTATATATGTAATATTTAAGTATTTGTTTATTTGCCTTTAATGATCCGACGGATCTTGCGAGATTTTTCACTAATAATCCAACACAGTTCAACAGAGCCGACTGATTGTGGTGGATATCCTTCTGTTAGGGTCATGTCTCCTTTGTAGTCTCCAGTTGGTAGACGTAGTATAAGGTATTCCATATCAAGGACAGCATTTTTTACCTCAATATGGCCCTGTAAGTATTTACTATGTGGATTATAACCAATTGCTTTTGCTACCTGCAAACATCATGATTACGTTTAATGGGCAAGTAGAGTCCTTGAGATCTGTAAATTTCATTACCATATTGTAGGTAATTCTTGTATAAAAATCCACTGCTTTATGATTAATCGCATCGCAGATATTTCTCGTTACATTAACTAAACAAGGTAGGTAACGAGTTTCACGGCGAAACACTTGTATATTAACCTGAGAAATTGAAACAAATAATCACATAAATTGATTACTTATATTAATGTTAAATAAAGTTCTTACCGAATAGTTTCTCAGAGGTTTAACTAAATCAAAGACTCGATTTGCAGGACACATTCACGGTCCATTCGGGGTTTAAATTGCACTCTAACGTGGTTAATTTAACACACTGTTCAGGAAGTTCCTTAAAAAAATTAAAAATTTATAATTTTTCTTAATTTTTTCGTGTAAAACCATTAAACCATTTGTAACCTCTGAGTGAGTGCCAAAGGATTTAAATTAAATAAAATCAGGAGCAAATACATTGCACTACTGCCCAAATGAAATATTATAATAAGTATGAGCAAGTATGATATCCTGAACTTGTAAGTTATTTGCTCGAATTGTTATCATTATTTAGTAATCTATTTTCTATTTAATTGATTTGCAATTATTCATAACAATCGGTATCTAATTGCGGCTTTTACCCTTAACTGGCGTGAAAATGATCGTAGTTATTTGTGTACGCGTATTTTGTAGATTTTGAACAACTTTTGACATCGGAGATGCATTTTTTAAGGCTGTGTGTTTTTATGGTAAGAAATTATAGGATTGATTTGAGCACCATTCGTGGATTCAGATCGATTTTTTTTTCCTGTGTACGTCCGGCTGCTCAGGAGCTTTCCCGAGTACGCCTAGCTCTGCTCTAGACGCTTTGCTGAACTTACCTCCCCTTGATACTTATATCATGGGTTGCACTATCAAAGCCATCCATCGTCTTAGACGGGGTGGTTTTTGGTATACTCCACACTGGAACTTTGATGAACTTGCGCGACACTTATCTTACGACTCCTGTCTTATGGATATGCCGTCTGATGCAATGACACCAGAACTCCAGCTGATGCGCAAATTCAGAGTCGACTTTCCTTGTGTCCAGGACTGGCTTCGGTCAGAATCTGAGCCGGGAATGGAATGTAGTCGTATTTTCACGGATGGTTCCAAAACCAGTCAAGGGTCTGGCGCTGGGGTCTTCGTGGAAGTCGACAACATTAGACTTCACTTCTCGTTAGGCAAATATGCGTCTGTTTTCCAAGCGGAAACTTATGCAATCCTAATGGCCATGAACTATGTTGTGAAGAACAGGTGGAAGGGACGTAGCATTTGTGTCTGTAGTGACAGTCAGGCTGCGCTTAAGGCCTTGCTTAACCCTTTAACCACTTCCAAAATAGTTCGTGAAACCAAAAACTCTTTGAACTCTGTCGCAAGGCTGAATTCTCTGTCTCTTATCTGGGTCCCAGGTCACACTGGGATCTTGGGGAACGAGATCTCCGATGAGATTGCTAGACAAGGCTCAGAGGAGGCTTTCTCCGGTCCCGAACCCGTGTTGGGTCTTCCAGCGTCCTCGGTTAGGGCTTCCATTGACGATTGGGTCTCTCACGAGCACAATTGTGTGTGGCATGACTCTCCAGGTTGCAGGTTGACTAAACGCATGCTCCCGGACGTCTGTAAGAAATCAGCGGCATTCTTGCTGTCTCTCAGCAGAAAAGACTGTAGAAAACTTATCGGCGTCTTGACAGGCCACTTCACTTGTGCCAAGCACCTTAACGTGTTAGGCTTAAGTGACACTACAATTTGCTTTCTTCGAAAGTCAAGGAAATTCCAACAAAATGGGTAAATCAGGGTTTGCTCTCTGGCAGTACAATGGACCAGTTGTGTCTGAGTGCTCCAGTCGAGTGTTTCCTATCCCGACAAAAAAAAAAAAAAAAAAAAAAATATAAACCAGCTGTTTTGGCTCTTTGTGTTCATATACATTATGATGTGGCCTATCAAGTGCTCTCACAATACAGTCAATATTCCAATTCGGAATTCTATTTCATCTGGCTCAAGTTCCATGTCCGTATTTAGTTAATCCACTATAGCTTTGTTTATATCCACATTTATCCGTATGCACATTTCGCCATCGTCATTGCGGGAGATTTCAGCGTCCACAATTCTATGCTTTGTGATCTTAAAATAAAAAAAATATATATATTTTAACGCATCCATTGTGGAATCGTATTAACTTCATTTCATCAACCATTTTCTACAAGTCTATTATCTGGGCGTCCCAGAAATCGCTTCCAATAGGAGGAATGGAAAGAAAAAAACTTATTCTGTAGTGAAGCGAACAGGTTTCTTTCTTTTTTGAACATTAGCCTCCCACGACTGTGGACGTTTTCTGCTGATTTCTTTTCCCCCTGAACATTATTTAAAAGTGGTTTTATTTCGTAAACACATTTTTGTGCTACGGCCTATACTTCGAAGAAATAATACCAAAGAAAAATTACCAAATTTACCAAATTTACCTCCCTACAGTACATTTCAAAAGACATAAAATCATACTATTTTGTCTAAGAAAATCATCCCCTTAAAGACAAATTATTGCATCAACCAAGTGGTAGAAATCTCAGTTTAATCAAAATGGAAAAAAAGTAAGTAAGTAAGTAATTCATCTGTGGTCGAAACTTATTCAACAAAAAGAAATCGCCGATCAATCCCTCTCGATCACCTAAGATCAGATCCAGATCATTGCCGAAGAAATTGTCAACATCGATCCACCACCATTAATGCATCGAGGGATTCGAAAGTACCAGCACGGACGATCCAGTTTCATTTTTGTTTCGACGTTGTGGTTTGTTTTGTTATTGTTTCTTTTTTTGTTTTATCTTATAGTTAGCCATTAGTGTTCAACACTATGAATTATACCTAAACTTTACCATTTACCTATTCATATCTTCCCAGTATATCTTACTCGTAAAAAGCAATATAAAAGAAAAAACAGACTAATAAAATGTAAAGAGAAGCGAAAGAAATGAAAGGAAAGAGAAAATAAGAATAAAAAGTTTAGGGAATAGTCATTGTCATACTGGACTGCTATTTTTTATTTTTTTTTATAGTAGCCAACTTCGCGTTGGTTCCAACATTAGTGCTAGCTCTCTTTGTTCGGAGCGGACACAAATGGAAACTCGCACCTGTTTGAAATTTCGTTGGATGCAGTTGAGTGTACAAAGACAGCGTTTTCATTAACATATTACATAAAAAAAACTGATTCGTAGTAAATATACGAATACTGTGCAACTTATGGAGCAGTCAAATGCATATATAACGATTTTTTATTTAATTTTTGTTGGTTCCATCTATCAGTTATTATTTGAACTAGCACATTTTGCGGTGACATCTGTTGCAAACAATGCCTCAACAATTTGAATTTCAACCGCTTTACTTAGCAAATCCACACAAACCCATGAAGGGTTTCTACCATTCTATGGATAAATTCAAGATGGTTGGCAATTTGTTTCCACATTTTTCTGCTCCTATCCAAGAGGGCTAGTTATCTTGGTGTCATATTTTGGGCAGAGTTTGTATGAAACTGACATTTCACTAGCAGTCCATATATAGTATGTCAATGGGCCAGCGCACACTAGATGAATGTTACCCCGGGGTAAGATCGGGGTATCTTTTACTTCAATTACACACGGGATGAATAATGGCGGGGGAAAATTGTGTATACATGAAGCGATTTTCATTGTAGTGGTATGACATACTCATTGTTTTGCATCTCGAAATTGAGAACTAATGTGTGTGTATTGGTTTCCCCCGATGTTAAACCAGCACATAGCTGGATGAAGAATTTGTTGTTTCTGTTTCAATCCATTTTATTTCATTTCTTACTGCACACTCCACATCTTTCTTCCATAAAATCGGTTTAACCCCGGCGAAATTCATCCAGTATGCACTGGCTCAATGGGAATAGTAAAGAGTTTTCCAATAGGGATGGGCAGATTTGGACAGTTTATGGCGGCCATTTTGTTTTATCTGTTGTTAATTTCCCTATTTTTTTATTTTTTGGGCACTAAAACCAGATCACCATGGGAAGTTACAGCGTCGAGCAACACCTGCAAATGATACAACGCAATTATGAAAATGGGTGTTCTGTTGTATCATCGATGCGCGCGTTGCGGTCATTTTATGGTTTACATGATCGTCCTTCCCAGTCTACTATTCAACGTTTGGTGGCCAAATTTGAGTCGACCGGTTCGGCCAATACTCGTACGTCAACGAAACGCAAGATCTGCGGAAAACACCGCCGCCGTCCGTGAGAGTGTGCAGGAGAACCCGAGGCAATCAATTCCGCGCCGCGCACAAGAACTGGGCTTTCGCAGACATCAGCTTGTCGAATTTTGGATAGGGACTTGGGCCTACATCCGTACAAAATCCAACTGACTCAGGAGCTGAATGAAAATGGCTATAGACAACGTCGATGTACGCTGATTGGGTTTTAGAGCAGTTGAAAGCGGACTCCGGTTTCAGGAAAAAAAATCATCTTCAGCGACGAGGCCCATTTTTGGATAAACATTCAAAACATTCAGCATTCTGCACGAGTGATTTAAGGGTATGGTTATCTTACGCAGAGGCGTAGTGAACTGGCTACCGAGATCGTGCGATTTGACTCCGTTATAGTTTTTCTTGTGGTGTTTCCTTAAGTCGCAAGTCTATGCCAATAAGTCACAAGCGACCGGTGCTCTCAAAGTCAACATAACTCGTTCCTTCGCTTAAATTTAGCCTGATCTCTGCGCCAGTCATTGAAAATTAGACCTCTCGGATGCGCGCCATCTAGTGAAACCGCGGAGACTATTTGAACGATGGCATATTACACACATAATGTCATTGATAGGCTTTTCAAATAAAATAAAAAATTCGTTGATATCTCACACACAACTTGTTTTATTCAATTTTAACATCTATCCATCCCTATTAGAAAACCCTTTAGAGTTTGCATTTTTTTGTTCACCTTTATATTTAATTGTCTTCCACTAATAAAAATGAAGACATCGTCAGGTTTGTTAGGCAGAGAAATACATAAATGAATTGAGTTCTATAAAATTCCAAGAAGATCTAATAAAAAGGAAGATTACTTGTCGCTCATAAAAAGAAGAATATTTGCATTTATTGAACAAAATAAATAAAAAACAAAGCATGAATTCCATTCAAGGACAAAAAAAAAAACAGCGACATATTCAAGACTACCACTTCGAAATATTATGAAGAATGTGTGGAAAGGCATATTATATTAACAGAAAAATATAAGCAAACATGATAAAAACTGCGAAAACTGTTAAAATTTAGAAAACTCGGTCATTTTAAGAGAAAGACTTAACAAATGCACTTCAAAAACTGTAATTTTCAGATTAATCTCTCAATTTGACAGCGCTGGTTGTAAGATATTGATGAGTATAGCTTTAATTATAAGGGGTCATTCAGTAGCTATGTTAGAATTTTGACAGCCGACTGCGACCGTATTTGAAAATATTTTGTTGTCATTCTGCTTCCATTGTGCTCTGTCGTAGTCACCATTTAACCATGTCGGTACACGATTCAACAACGCCTCGAATAGTAATATATATAATAGCTTTCTTCGGATTCCTATTTATGCTATTCTAAGGCGAGACACAACTGCTGCGATTTTAATGGTCGCCACGGTTACATACGGAAATCCTTCATAGAATGTAAGCTTGAACATAAACGCACCAATTGGCAAAATGTAGTTCGCAATTTTTTGATCGTAATAGAAGCCATCAGCTATTATAACGCCCTAAAAAAACAGAATAATAATAAAGTGTTTTGGTAAGAAAATCAATCTTGAATTTATTTTTTCAAATTGAGATTGCGATTACAGAGTATGTCAATGGGCCAGCGCACACTAGATGAATGTTACCCCGGGGTAAGATCGGGGTATCTTTTACTTCAATTACACACGGGATGAATAATGGCGGGGGAAAATTGTGTATACATGAAGCGATTTTCATTGTAGTGGTATGACATACTCATTGTTTTGCATCTCGAAATTGAGAACTAATGTGTGTGTATTGGTTTCCCCCGATGTTAAACCAGCACATAGCTGGATGAAGAATTTGTTGTTTCTGTTTCAATCCATTTTATTTCATTTCTTACTGCACACTCCACATCTTTCTTCCATAAAATCGGTTTAACCCCGGCGAAATTCATCCAGTATGCACTGGCTCAATGGGAATAGTAAAGAGTTTTCCAATAGGGATGGGCAGATTTGGACAGTTTATGGCGGCCATTTTGTTTTATCTGTTGTTAATTTCCCTATTTTTTTATTTTTTGGGCACTAAAACCAGATCACCATGGGAAGTTACAGCGTCGAGCAACACCTGCAAATGATACAACGCAATTATGAAAATGGGTGTTCTGTTGTATCATCGATGCGCGCGTTGCGGTCATTTTATGGTTTACATGATCGTCCTTCCCAGTCTACTATTCAACGTTTGGTGGCCAAATTTGAGTCGACCGGTTCGGCCAATACTCGTACGTCAACGAAACGCAAGATCTGCGGAAAACACCGCCGCCGTCCGTGAGAGTGTGCAGGAGAACCCGAGGCAATCAATTCCGCGCCGCGCACAAGAACTGGGCTTTCGCAGACATCAGCTTGTCGAATTTTGGATAGGGACTTGGGCCTACATCCGTACAAAATCCAACTGACTCAGGAGCTGAATGAAAATGGCTATAGACAACGTCGATGTACGCTGATTGGGTTTTAGAGCAGTTGAAAGCGGACTCCGGTTTCAGGAAAAAAAATCATCTTCAGCGACGAGGCCCATTTTTGGATAAACATTCAAAACATTCAGCATTCTGCACGAGTGATTTAAGGGTATGGTTATCTTACGCAGAGGCGTAGTGAACTGGCTACCGAGATCGTGCGATTTGACTCCGTTATAGTTTTTCTTGTGGTGTTTCCTTAAGTCGCAAGTCTATGCCAATAAGTCACAAGCGACCGGTGCTCTCAAAGTCAACATAACTCGTTCCTTCGCTTAAATTTAGCCTGATCTCTGCGCCAGTCATTGAAAATTAGACCTCTCGGATGCGCGCCATCTAGTGAAACCGCGGAGACTATTTGAACGATGGCATATTACACACATAATGTCATTGATAGGCTTTTCAAATAAAATAAAAAATTCGTTGATATCTCACACACAACTTGTTTTATTCAATTTTAACATCTATCCATCCCTATTAGAAAACCCTTTAGAGTTTGCATTTTTTTGTTCACCTTTATATTTAATTGTCTTCCACTAATAAAAATGAAGACATCGTCAGGTTTGTTAGGCAGAGAAATACATAAATGAATTGAGTTCTATAAAATTCCAAGAAGATCTAATAAAAAGGAAGATTACTTGTCGCTCATAAAAAGAAGAATATTTGCATTTATTGAACAAAATAAATAAAAAACAAAGCATGAATTCCATTCAAGGACAAAAAAAAAAACAGCGACATATTCAAGACTACCACTTCGAAATATTATGAAGAATGTGTGGAAAGGCATATTATATTAACAGAAAAATATAAGCAAACATGATAAAAACTGCGAAAACTGTTAAAATTTAGAAAACTCGGTCATTTTAAGAGAAAGACTTAACAAATGCACTTCAAAAACTGTAATTTTCAGATTAATCTCTCAATTTGACAGCGCTGGTTGTAAGATATTGATTAGTATAGCTTTAATTATAAGGGGTCATTCAGTAGCTATGTTAGAATTTTGACAGCCGACTGCGACCGTATTTGAAAATATTTTGTTGTCATTCTGCTTCCATTGTGCTCTGTCGTAGTCACCATTTAACCATGTCGGTACACAATTCAACAACGCCTCGAATAGTAATATATATAATAGCTTTCTTCGGATTCCTATTTATGCTATTCTAAGGCGAGACACAACTGCTGCGATTTTAATGGTCGCCACGGTTACATACGGAAATCCTTCATAGAATGTAAGCTTGAACATAAACGCACCAATTGGCAAAATGTAGTTCGCAATTTTTTGATCGTAATAGAAGCCATCAGCTATTATAACGCCCTAAAAAAACAGAATAATAATAAAGTGTTTTGTTAAGAAAATCAATCTTGAATTTATTTTTTCAAATTGAGATTGCGATTACAGAGAATGTTGAAGTTGGGTCTAGAAATTCTGCCCGTACTTCTGTTTGCACCCAAACGGGATCTGTTATCTTAGACACAAAATGTATGGAACTTTACTTCGGATCGGTATTGAAAATGTACAATTTTCTTCAAATACCTACGCAGAGGCTCTAATAAGTTTGATGAACTTTTATATTTGAATTAATTTGATTTCATTTGTTGTTAAACCACGTTTCTGGCTAAATATTCATATAACGATACGCTTCTTATAAACTCATTTGTGAAAATTGAACACTTTCGATTGTTTCTCAGTAGATTAGGTTCAAAATAAAAATTTCAGCAATGTATGATATATAAAGGCGAACCCCACATGCGGATCAGTAGAAATGCGGTGAAGTGGGAGGGTTGTGATCCCTTGTTTTCGGATCATAGCCTCGCTGATAAAAGGAAGAAGAAGATAAAAGGATATGGCATACTAACCCTTAGAAAATTGTATAAAAATGGTTTGGCTTCATGTGGTATTTTCCACAAATCATGGTTCAAATCCGATATCAGTAAGCATAAATTTATTTCTCATGAAATAAAGAGTCAGTCCGATCAATTGCGAGAGTTAGTGTGAACACTATTGCAAAGGCATAACACTGGCAATAGGTTGGTCATATGGCGGAAAAATTGTTCGCTCTGTTGGGTGATTGACATGCCTATGATATCAGGGGGCTATAAAACAACGTGACAAGTACTTGTAGGACAAGTAAGATTCGACAACTTATAAAAAATTCTGTAACACACAACGACAAGTCCGTGAACACTTCGACAATTGTCGCGATGAAAGATGACAAGTGGGAAATTATATAATTTCCCTCTTTCTGTAACAGAACACGACAAGTGTTAAGAAGCACTTGTAGAACTGTGGTCCATTGGGGACAGGTGATTTGACAAGTGAATTTTTTATGTAAAATCTTTGGAAAAGCAGAATGCAAATATGGAAATAAAATAATATTTAATTAAAAATCTTTTTTTTTGCCAAAATACGTCCCTTATATACTCCCAATTCTTATTTGGGGGGGTCAACACTTAGGCTTTTTGGCTCGCTGTGAAGTTCCTTTCTTTTTTCACATTACTTTTTTTTAGAAACATCACTGAAAGCACCAAAAAGGATATCTTTTTCCTCTCTTATTTTAGTTAAAATAGCATTTTTTCGTCCGCCGTGATTCTTGCCATTTTCACTTGTTAAAAATCGAGAATCGACAAGTCGCGTGAAATTAATTCTTTTGATAAGTGCAACGATTTGCGTTCTGTTACAGAATTAATTTGTGCTTGTCGGACAAGCATAGTTCGACATGTGAATTTAGTCTTGTCGACGTGTCATGTTGTGTTATAGGCCCCAGGCAGTCGGGGAAAAAATGCTGTAAATCTGAAACAAACAATAACAAAAAATCGCCCCAAATATCTCAACGTCACCTCCGTAGTTTTTCTGAATCATAACATCTGATTTAAAAAAAAACTACTACACCTATCTATCTCTATCCTTTCCAACGCCCGCACTGTGTGTTAAGGGTATTCATAACTCCTTGAGTGCGCGAAAATTATAAACGAAACAAAAAAACAGTCGTACCGTCTATTTTGTCTTACCGTTAATGGACAGGTATGGTTTACATTGGTGAACTCTGTTAGCATTTTTAGAAAAAGTAAGGCATAGAGGTTCTGAATTTGATTTGTCTTAAGCCACCTGCAAATGTTAACAGTAACGTTGATTAGAAATGGTCGATATTGATTGGTGTATTTGAAGAGCTCTACACGAAGCTGAAAATTGTTATACATAATTAGATTATTTAGAAGAAAACTAAAAAAAAAAAATGCTACATTTACCGATAAATTCCGTATTTTTTGAGTTAGGTTAAATTCCAAGTATCCAATTGACTTGTCCCAATTGAGTGCCTTGAGTTTACATGTCCAATTTGATACGAAGGTACGGTTAAATGCGCATTGTAGATTTTTTGTTTTAACTACAAAGCTATGATCGATCTAGGTGATTGTAAGGAAAATAGTATATTAATTTTTTGTAGGACATCGCTTACATTTTGAAATATTTCGGAATATACTAATATATTCAATAATGTTAGAGACAACAGAATTACGACTGCAAAGATGTGTGCTGATGGTTTCGTGGACATTCTGATTCAACTAATTTTTATTTATCAAAGCGCAAGGTGACTGACTGGATTTAAAAAATCAAGTGAACTAACCCAGCTTTCAACGAAATAATTTGGTAGTGAAAAGATAATGAGCGTTTTATTTTATTAAAAGTACACAAGAGATGTAGATCGTTCTATTTGAACAGCTTTAGGCTAATTAAATATTTAACATTGTGCATGAATAGATCAATATCTTACACATAATAGGTGCAATACTAATATGCTATTATTAAAAATATTTTTCGTTAAAATATACTGAAACAATTTAACTTTATAATTACTTTTAACAATTAATAAATTTAAAATAATAAAAATAATATAGAATCGTTAATCAATTTACATTAATTTCCAGTACATCTACTTTGTTTTGACTTATCTTATTTTAATAATAAGAGCAACGAATGATATGTACATATTTTAGAGCTAAAATCAAATTATATATCGCTATAAATTTACTTTTAAATCCAATTTCAGTAAATTGTTCATACATATTGTAGCAAAAGTTGACGATCGTGCCAAACACGACTTCCCAAAGTGGAAACGGGTATTGGAGGGAAACGCAATTTATTTCGTTCCCGAGATGGTGAACTTGTTTTTTTTTATTTAAATAAAATTCTCTCCAATTCAATTACTAACTAGCAAAAGAATTCTAGTACGATTTTTGTTTTCTGCGCGTCTCTATATGGCAGCTGATGTCATTGCTTCTCAAAAACAGAACTCATCCCTGGACTTCTGTCAACGTCCTTTTATATGCGACTCTGGATTTCCAGGCAAATTCCACAATTTCCAGTTCGCCGCTGGAACTTTATTTGTCGAAATTCTGGCAAGTTCTATAACGTTCGAGTTGACAGTTTCTAGGGTTTTCGCGATGGTGCTCGTGTTTATTTTTATTGTGCGGTTTTTCCTTTTCACCTACGCAACATTACCCCTGCCTTAAGTCGGCTCTCCCACTGAGGCAACAAGAAACAAGCAACTGGCAATAGGAAACATGCGATATTATCCCTAACAATTATTTTACATTGAATCAAATTAGAAGTCTCACATTAAAGCAACTCAATAACGGTCGAACGAAAAATGTTGCTGGCGATACACAGCGTATATTGAAAAGCGATATTTATATATCGCGTCGTAGTTTCAATATTTGCAAGTAGTGAGAGTCGTCGGATGACATGACAGCTAGAAATTTCTTTGGCAACACTGTTGCTTCAATGTGAGAATAGGTTAAAATAAAAGTTGCGTATTGCTTATTGCTTATTGCTAGTTGCTTACTGCTTATTGCTTGTTGCCTCAGTGTGAGAGCCGCCTAAGACTCAAAGCTCCTGTTGAGTCCCAGATTGTCCTATGTATGGGGCTAAGTGGTCGACATGCACCATCTTAGGTTTTCTGCTGCCGGTGATTTGGATGCGATACACCAGCTCTGATAGACGTGCGCTTATATAGACTGGGCCTTCCCATTCACTGTAGTTTCGGAGATATCCCTTTTCGTCTCTTCGGGTTGCCTCATCTCCTAGATTAAACGTCACAGCATTCTTTTTTAAGTCATACCGACTTTTCATGGCATCGGCAAATATGTTTAAATTTCTCACGACGAGTTCATAGACCTTTTGCAGACGGTGTCTTAATTCCGTGGCATATTCGGCGGTGCAAAGTGGATCCGTAGGGGGTTCCCCGAAAGCCAGCTTGGCTGGTACCTTCACTTCGCGGCCTAGGTTCAGCAGTGACGAAGAAAAAACAGTAGATTCGTGTTCGGCCGATCGGTAAGCTAGCATAGCTGGTTGGAGATGGCGGTCCCAATCTGTTTGATGTCGGTCCACAAATTTGGCCAAGTAGTATAACTAAGTTCGGTTAAATCGCTCCACCATGCCGTCGGACTGCGGGTGTAGGGGTGTTGTCCGTGTTTTTTCAACTCCTAAAATCTTCATCGCTGCCTGTAATACTTCAGATTCGAAGTTGCGACCTGAGTGGATAGTTTGGGGGACTCCAAAACGACAAAATACCTGGTCCTCCAAGGGTCATAGCACAACTTCGGCTATTCGAACGCTATCAGTACTGCTTAAGGGCAAGCATTTTGTGACGAATATTACTTTGAACTTAAAGAGAAAAACTCAAATCAGCTACTAAGTAATATCCAGCTTGTCACAGTCATCATTTAGCGTGGTGTTAGTTGTTAGTATTATGAATATTTATAAAGCCTAACACCTTACACAAAAAGACTGGGCAAGTAAACAAAAGCAGATTGCATACTATACAAAAGTATGAACTTAAAATGAATATGCTACGCATAAGTCAAATATTACACTAAACACTTACAACAAAAAAGTTAGTATCGTTCGTATAACTTATGTTTTAGTTTTAATTTACTATGGTTGTAATCAAATTTGTCGCGATTAGTATTCACTTCCTTCGCCATGCGCGTGAGAGGTTCGTTAGAACCGTAGTTCGTTTGGTAGAAATTTTACGCGGAAAAACTCGGTATTTCTGGAGTTGTAGCATCTTACATTTAAACCGACTTCATTTAAAAGATCCGGCGATCCAATAAAACCATTTACCAGCTGGTGGAAAAATCCCGCATCACATACTTCCCTAGATTTCTCCAAAGAATGACGATTCAAGAGAAGAAGGCGGTCGCAATATGATTGAAGACGTGTAGGGTTATTCCAGTTTAAATGCCGAAGTGCAAATCGGACAAGTTTACGCTGTACCGATTCAATTCAATTCAATTCAATTCAATTCAATTTTTATTTGGCTTTTAAAAATTCATTAATTACAAAAAGAATCTGCGAAGCCTTGTTAGGCTTTTCTGCAGAAGATTGTTTTTACAATAGTTGTTTATTTAATCTTAAGTATTCTTGAGAGAGAGTTAAGAGTTAATTTAATACATCTTAATACAAAAAGTATACACATATCAAGGAATTCATTTTTCTTTTTATTCTTCTAATTGGGATTTTATGGTTGACGTAGTAGGTAGTTCTTTAGTAGTTTCTTCCTTAAGCCATCTGTAGCGATGTTTAGTAGTTCTCTAGGAAGTCGGTTGAAAACATTTGGAACGATGACCGATAATTGTTGTCTGCCGTATGAGTTTCTGAGTCTTGGCGTCTGCAGGAAACCGTGTGCTCTTCTTCTAGTGTTGATTTCGTGATCGATTGGACGCTTGTAGTGTTGGTCGTAGTAGTATTCTTCGAGAATGTTTAGTTCGAAAAGTTGAGGTACGTTTAATAAGCCAAGCTTGCCAGTTTCTTCCATGTTTTGCTCTGACTAATATTTTTACAATTCGGTTTTGTATTTTTTGTAAATCTTGTAAGTAACTTCGCGTAGTATTTCCCCACGCTAATATTCCATACCTTAATATCGACTCCACCAATGCAAAATAAATTTGTTTAAGGACAGTGTAGCTAGTATGGATACTCAAATGGTGAAGAGCATACACAGCTTTCCGAAGTCTTTTACATAGCTGCGCTATATGTAAGTCCCATTTGAAAAAGCAGTCAACTTCCACACCGAGATATTTTAGATGCTGAACATTTTCAATAAAGTTGTTACAGCTATCATCGTAATTTAGACTTGCCTTGTCGGCATTGTGATGCAGGCATGTTGTTTCATGGCATTTGATGTAAATTTTGGTTTTTAATACATGTGTTGGTCTGATGTGCATTAGGTTTGTTTTTTTAGAGTTTATGATTAGTCCGAAATCGTGACACCATTGTACTATAGAGTTAATGTGTACTGCATACATTGGAGACCAAATGTTAGACGCATACTCTAACTGCGGACGGACAAAGGTATTATAAAGCGTGGATGTTATAAGAGGACACTTGAATTCTTTACTCCAACGTTTTATCAAGCCAATCAATGAATTCGCTTTATTGACAATCTGTTCAATGTGTAAATCGAAGTCGATATTTTGAGAAAAATGTACTCCTGAATCACATTTTATGTGACTTTATTAAGTACAGATTCATTGAGATTGTAATCATAACTTATTAAATTACGTTTTCTTGAAAAGATCATCGACTGGCATTTAGATACGTTCAAAAATAAATTGTTATTACAGCACCATTCAGCGAACGTATCTAAATAATTCTGCATAGCTATACAATCAGACTGACTGCGAACAAGTCTAAAGATTTTTATGTCGTCAGCATAGATTAAGATTCGAGTACTCTTAAGTATTGCCACCACGTCATTGATCGCAATGATAAATAAAAGAGGGCCTAAGTGACTTCCTTGGGGTACACCGGATGTAGCGAGGATTGCATCGGATGTTATTCCCCGAAATAAAAGTTGATAAGTTCGTTCTTCAAGATAAGAACCTATCCATCGGACGAAATGATTTGGAAAGCCAAAAGACGTCATTTTAAACAGAATTGAGCTGTGAGAAAGTTTGTCAAAGGCCTTGCTAAATTCTGCATAAATACAGTCGACCTGACCTCCCTCTTCGACAACTTTGTTTGTAAAAGAAGTAAATTCCAACAGGTTAATAACAGTGGATCTTCTATTCATGCTGCATGAACCCATGCTGCTTGGTTGATAGAAATGGTTTGCAAGCAAAATAAAAACCCTTACAAACTATAGCCTCGAACAGTTTTGGCACACACGATAGCTTGGCAATAGGTCTATAATTAGAAATTTCACCTCGATCCCTTTTTGTGTATTGGAATGATAAAAGAGTTTTTCCAAATTTTAGGAAAAATGCTCTGCTTTAATGATGCCCGAAATAGCACGGCTAAGGGTGTTGCCAAGGCATTGCAACAATATTTTAGCACAATCGGAGGAATTCCATCAGGGCCACAGGTAGTGTCGTTGCTAAGTAAAGCTAAATGCTTTCTCACATCTTCATCAATTATTGAAATCAGGCCCACTGAGCTGCTAGAGAAACTTTCAAGGTGGGCAAAATTACTTTGGGTAGGTGAATAGTTGTCGGAACAGAAAGATAAGCCAAAGAATGAAGAGAACATGTTGCAGATTACAAGAGGGCTGCTGCTTGATTCGCTTAAATAAGACATTAGCAGGATAACCATCCGTTTTTTTTTTACTGTTTACAAATTTCCAAAAAACTTTGGGATCGTAAAGAAGTGAGCCACGCATTTTATTAATGTAACTATCATATAGATTTTTCGATAAGATTTGAAAGTCTCTATAGAGGATAGAAAACTGGTTATAATCGCTTGTTCTGTTTGTCGTTAAATAATTTTTCCACGCTTTATTTCTTTTATTTCGCAGACTCCGTAATTGGTTATTGTACCAAGGAGCAGTTGTAGACAAATCCTTACGTGTGTTTCTTACGGGTACGGACGAGATAAAACAGTTAAATATATGTATGTAAAAATGTTCAGTCATTTGTTCAATATTATTATTGCTGTTGAAAATTCCTACAAAGTCAATGCTAGATATTAGTTCATTCAGTAAATTAAAGTCTGATTACTTAAAATCAAATTCAAGAGTAAGATTTTCAAAAGTATCATGAACCACGTCGTCATGAGAAAGAATAACGTGAAGTGGAGGATGATACGCGTCAATAGTACTCATCGTGGTGGAACTAGGTTCCACAATACAACTGCTAGAATTTGTATAAAAAACCAGGTCAAGTTGTCTGTCAAGAAAGTTTTTTATACTGCTTAGTTGCAGTAATCCACAAGGCATTGCATTGTCCACCAAAATTGTTTCTTGAGGTAAAGACGCATGAGCCTCCGCAAAACTAAGTTCGTCGTTAGAAAGGGTCCACTTTAAGTTGGGTAGATTAAAGTCACCCACCAATAAAATGTCGTCGAGAGGATTACAATTTTCCGATACATAATTTATGACATCAGTAGCGTGCTTATATACCTCGATCGAGCTTTCAGGAGGAATATAAATGTTAATAATTATAATGAACATATATCCTGAATTTAATTTCACACAAATAACGTCCAGCGAGTCGGTATTAGGAATTGGAAAAATGCAACTTTGCAAAGAGTTTCGAACAGCAATTAGGACTCCACCACCCCTTAGATGCTCAATATCTAAGTATCTATCTTTACGGCATACCTCAAAGTCTGAGGAGAATAATTCCGTGTTTAGAAAGGTAAAATTAAGCCAAGTTTCTGTCAGCGAATCACATCATGGATCGATGCATGAGATGCCAATAATAAATTTCTCGTTTTTGTGCGGAGTCCCCTTACATTTTGGTAGTAAAGGGATAAGCGGTTTATTTTTTGGAGAATTAAGAACAGGGCGAGTGTTGTTATTCTGAGGCTTAGAAAGAAACTCTCTAATGAATGCATCCTGTGGCCAAATCTCTTTGTTTAATAGCTTTTCAAAGAGACATAACTCCGTCGTTAGTTTAAATGAGGCGAAAGAACTAGTCTTTTTATTAATTTTTAGACATTTAGTTTTAGATACGTCAACAGAATAGTCTTTTAAATTGTCAATTATGTCGCCACAGGACGTGCCAGGAAGTAGTCTAGAAACGAAGACTTCCTTCGGCTTAGGCAACGCTAACAGACGCTTTTTGATTGGGGCTATATGAGTATTTGTTATGCTAGAGGTTGGAATGTCAACAGTGCGTATATTTGTTCCCAAATTCGCGCTGGTGGTAGAAAGATCGGTAGATAGTTCAGTATTGTTATTCTACAATCGATCACTTGAGGGTGGTATCGGCTCGTTCCTTATTAACTCTTCAGTAATTAATTCGGAACCAGAGGTCGGAAAATCGGTGTATGTTGATACGCTGCATATTGATGGATATTGAGAAAGCGATGCAAAACGACCATTTACTTTTTCAAGACGATCTGCCATAACAGCGAAATTCGCTGGGAGATCCGAGAAACCGCGTTTCATATCGAATTTGATTAGGAATGGCGAAGCATTCGGGCCACTCTAGTAGCCTCAGACTCGAGTTGTTCGGCTCTGGTACAGTGCATGCAGTCATGCGTCGCAAGCCCGTGTTGAGAGTGCATCCGCATTACCATGACGAGGTCCCGGTCGGTGTTGGATGTTGAAGGTGTACTGCTGCAGCCGTTCTAACCATCTTGCCATTTGCCCTTCAGGATGTTTGAAGTTACAGAGCCATCGTAATGATACATGATCCGTCCGCAGGGTGAATTGCCGGCCAAAAAGGTAATGGTGGAAGTGATGCGTTGCGAGGATGACGGCCAGTAGCTCCTTTCCCGTGACGCAGTAATTCCTCTCAGCGTTGCTTAACGTTTTGCTGTAATTTTCGAGAACTACTTCACTATCACCTTGCCGCTGGCTTAGCACGGCACCAACATCAACATTTGACGCGCCTGTGCCTAGAGTAAACTCATCAGTGGATGTAGAGAATGCCAGTATGGGGGCTGTGGTCAGTCTTCTCTTAAGCTCTATGAACGCTGCCTCGCAAGAATCGCTCCACACAAAGCGTCGATGCATTTCCGTTAGCTCCGAGAGGGGCTTGGCAAGAGTTAAAAAGCGTTCGATAAATCGGCGGTAATATGAGCACAGGCCCAGAAAGTTTCGTACTTGCTTCTAATCCCGCTGTGTCGGCCATTCTTGAACAGCATGCACTTTTTCCAGGTCGGTTACTAGTCCTTCCTCCGACACAATATGGCCCAAATAACGAACACGACGTCGAAGAAATTGACACTTACTAGGACTTAGCTTAAGGTTGCCTATTCGTAGGCGCTGGAAGACTGCCTCAAGATTCAAATATGGACGTCGAAGGTGGAAGCGTGAACGATAATGTCGTCCAAGTAGATTAGCCCCGTCTGCCAGAACATTCCTCGGAAGACTTCATCTATTAGTCGTTCGAACGTGGCTGGTGCGTTGCTAAGCCCAAAGGGCATCACTTTAAACTGCCGTAGACCACCGCCGGTAGAAAAGACTGTTTTCTCCCTGTCTTTGGCATCCTTTCCACTTGCCTATATCCGCACTGGAAATCCATGTCGAAAACCACTTGGATCCTGCCAAGTTTGAGAAAATGTCGGCTATTCTTGGTAGTGGGTACGAGTCCTTTTTAGTGACCCCATTCAGGCGCCTAAAATCAACACAAAAGTGTGCTGAGTCATCCTTTTTCCGTACGAGGAAAATGGGGGCTGCCCAAGGACTGTTGGAAGGTTCAATGACATACCGGTTCTGCATGTCGCTGATCAAATCGTTTACCTACTCGTATTTTGTCAAAGACCCTCTCCGGGCTGGAAGCTTGACAGGCTTTGTTGATCCGGTATCGATCGAGTGTTTCATCAGACTGGTTCTGCCGTAATCCATGGGGCCCTGGGAAAAAAACATTTCGGTATCGCACGAGAAGGTCTCGAAAACGATGAGCTTTTTCTCCTTTAGAATTCCTTGAAGATGTTCCGTGGCAGATTGTATAAGTCCCGGGGATTCGCACATCTTAGCCGAACAGGCGCGTCCAACAACCAAATCCTTTGGCAAAATAACGGCCTTGGTTGAGCCATTGGCCATTCTCACTATTAGCTGATTCCGGGTTGAGTCGACGAAGCTTTGAGCTAATAGTATCCCCTCCAGGAGTTCGCTGTTTCTACAGAGTTCGACCAAAGCCGTGGTTTCGCTCAGTTTATTGGCCATCACCATAGGCAACACTACCTTCCTAGTATCTCCAGGCGAAGGACTGACGGTACTTGTGGTTGTTAAATACCAGTGGCACTTCTGCGACTCTTGTAGACCAAAGTGTTCCTCCGGAGATTCCCTCTATGCGAATCGGTGATCCTGTAATGGGTGTAATTGGCGGGAGATGTGGCTCGCTGATTATTGATACGTCAGCTCCTGAGTCAATGAGAAAGGTTTGCTTTGTTCCTCCGATAAAGCCGTCTTAAGAAAGCCCAACTCCATTGGTTGCTCCTACGTAGCTCCGACTTGGTTCGGTCATAACGTTGGCCGCAGATGACGGGCGGTGGTTGGAGGCTTTGTCAGCTTGTGGTGTATTGGCTGAAGCTAGGTCGATGTGAGCTGCTGATGGTCGCTTCAGGGCATTGGCAGCTTGGACAAGACTTGGGTTGAAATTCCTTGGTGGAGCCGAAGCTTGGCGTAGTTCTGGAAAATGCGGTGACTCTTGAGTGGCATCCCGATTGTCGATTATCCGGGAGAGCTCAGAGTGGTAGCCTGCGAAGCCAGAATCTATTTGGGTTCGCTGAACGTGGCGTAGAACTGAGCTATCGCCTGTTTGGAGTGATGTTGAGCTTCTGCAGTGAGAGTCCACCTTTGGACACCCGAATCGGTGATGATACCCCCGAAAGCTGCGGGGGTATTAGGATTCCAGGGTCCCTGCTTGCTTGAGCGCCGCAGATGTCCTCGGCGGGCTGGGGATCGATTGGTACCATGACTAGGGAGGCCGAGAGTTGCATTTGATTTGCAGCGTTGTTACTCTTATGGATAACGGGGCCCTGATTTGAAGCTGGCTTTTCTTCTGGGGTAACCAGCGGTGACGAGTGTGGTGCTACCTCAGAAGCAAAGGCGGCACTTGACACTGTCTTCTCCAACTCCTCGATCCTCTTTTCAAGACGGTCGGATATTTCTGTCTTCCATTCCGTCAGTTTTCTCTGCCAAAATTGCGCTTGGTTCAGAGTTAACTCTTTAAGGAACGTTTGGATGTCATTGGCACTCATACAAACGCTCTCGTACGTGGGTACGCGGTCCGGATTAAGCCCACATCTGACACGAGTATAACAAAAGTTGACGATCTTGCCAAATACGACTTTCCAAAGTGGAAACGGGTACTGGAGTTAAACATAAATTATTTGGTTCCAGAGAGGATGAACTCGTTTTTTTTTTTTATTTAAATAAAATTCTCTCTAATACAATTACTAACTAGCAAAAGAATTCTAGTATAATTTTTTGTTGTCTGCGCGTCTCTATATGACAGCTCATGTCGTTGCTTCTCAAAAACAGAACTCATCCCTGGACTTCTGTCAACCTCCTTTTATATGCGATTCTGGATTTCCAGGCAAATTCCAAAATTTTCAGTTCGCCGCTGGAACTTTATTAGTCGAAATTCTGGCAAGTTCTACAACGTTCGAGTTGACAGCTTCTAGGGTTTTCGCGATTGTGCTTGTGCTCAGTTTTATTACGCGGTTTTCCCCTTTCACCTACGCAACAATATTCAGTCATAAAAATAAATTTTGTTGTAACTCATTTGTACTTAAGAATAAACTACACCTTGATTTGATATTTATTTGATTATAAGTTATAGAAAATTATTATTCTTATAAAACATTCTAGTAACAACGATATATTCATAAATTGAAAAATAATTTTAAGTGAGCTACATCGGGGATTATCACTATCACTTTATCAGCAGTACATAAGGCGTTTTTTTTTTTTTTTTCGTTCAGAGCAGAGCTCTGAACAGAGCTCGAGCATATTGAACGTGCTCTGAACCGAGCGTGCTCAGAGCGCTCTAATTTGTTTACGGAACACACTTGAGCACTCTGATGTCATTTGGTTAGCAATTATAGGTTGAGCTTTCAAAATATGAATAGAATATCTATTGGTAGTTATTTTTATATTATATTTACTTTCTGCACCAGAACAACAAATTTCGCCCGCCATTTCAATTGTTTTGGAATTTTTTTTCTTTGTCCTCTCCTGTCAAACATGAAAAATGGCTATGCTCAGGATTTTGTTCTGAACGCTCGGTCAAATTATTCAGAGCTCATAGAGTGCGCTCTGTTCATACTCCGAACGAAAATCGAAAATCGAAAAACGAATTCAGAACTCTGATGTGTCTGAGCTAAAAAAAAAACACAACTTTTTTTTTTTTTGACAATTCAGGCTCTGCTCTGAACCAAAAAAGAAAAACGCCTATAGTATGAAAGGATGTCCCCAAAGTGTGTATGAATGTACTAATCTCGATGCGGTTTCTACTGTTATGATCTGCATTTCGCGGGGAAGGTGGCTGTGTATTTAAAATTGATTTACCACTTACAAGAACCAAGCATTCGAGGTCTTAGTTGCAGAAAGGGAGTTAAAATTAAATTTCCACGGTCCTAACTTAACAATGGCTTATTGGATTTAAAAACAAAAGAAATTATTTCTAGTAAATTCGTCTAAGATTCATTTAAGCTAGAAATCAGCCTTCTACGTTATCTTAAAGCCAATAATTTTCCATCAGTGAAGACCACAGCCAACAGCCAGGCGCGCTAGTTACGTACAAATATATTTTTGCACTTTTACATTAAATATTATAAAGTAAACCAGTCCAGATGTCTTGCACTTAAGCATAATATTATAAAAAAAACAAGTTCAGGTGTTCTGCACTTGGAAGCATAGTAGTAAACAAGTCCAATCTTTTGGACTTGAAAACATAAATACGGCCGCAGATGTTTTGGACCTAATCTACAGTAACTTTATAGAGTCTGAAAGTGAGCTCGGAATAATAAAGTTAAATTAAATAAAAAAATAATAACATTAAGTGTTTTATTTTATGAAGAAAAACTAAAGATCATAAGTCGCTCAGTTCATTGTTAAGCAAATTTCCTGCATGAATAATCATGATCGGTTTATAAGGCAAATTTTATTTTCTGTGTGTGCATATGTACATATATACCTTATAACAGGTAGAGAATATTTGTATTACTAGGTATTTACTGTCAGTCCATATGGTCTGACACGTCGTTTTCTGTATTTAAAAGTTCTACCGTCAATTAAAAATACAAAAACATTTTGATAGTTTATTTAAAAGAAGTTATTAAAATTTAAAGTGCTTATACGTTATGTGACACTCCTCAAAACAGGATATACCAGGAAAGGGTGTTGTCTTACGCAATTTGCGGTATGTTGAAACTAATTTCATTTTTCGCCTGGCATATTTTCTAAGCCGTCGTCACTGTTTGTAAAATCTTTACTGTCTGAAAAGTGCAAAAAGCAAGGGAGAAGTTGAAATCTATTTCGTGTCATAATTTTGGATGTAAATGTTATAAAAATGTTCTGTTGTGACTAGTCCTTGCAGGTAACCGTACGAGCTCCATTCATAATTTGATTCCTATTTTTTTTTTCATTTTATATCCTCCTTAATTTATTGTTTTTTAATATCGTATATTGTGTAACATATTATTAGTTTCTTTTACCATCAAATCAATACAATGGCTTCCGGTTTGGAATATACAAGCTGCGAAAATGTTCACTATCAGTAAATGCGAATTTTTTGGTTCCCTGCACAAGGTCCCCAGGAAATATTGTATTAGATTCAGCTTCCAATTTTTTTTCTGAATTTGATTCATTTTCGTTATTTTCTGAACTTTCTTCCTCACTTATTGACCCACTTTCGAATCCTCCAAACTGCAGGAATCATTTGGTTTCGTTTAACTTTTAATATCTAAAAATTTTAAAATTCTCCAGTACGAGTACATTACATTACATTAACATAAAACATTATCTTATCAAAAAAACAGCGATATTCAAAGGCAGGACGTCAGTCCAAATGGCCTGACAGTTACAATGAAAGAAGATTTCTTGTCAGGCCATATGGACTGACGTGGCACGTTTGGCTAGTTCTAAAATGTTATTTAGCAGTGAATGGGTTAAATTAAAGAAATTATATTTTAAATAGAAGAGTATCTAATCCTAATTTTTAATTTAGATTTTATAGTTTCAATTTTATTTAAAAAAATAATAATAAAATCTAACTTCACTTAATACATTATTTCATATTTTCATTAAATCATTTAACTTTGTTATATTTTCTCGAAATGGATTGCGAGCTTTTTAAGTAATCGATCAAACCGCGTATGCTACAACAAAAGCATTGTACTGCATCTAGTGAAAATCTTCACAGATTGATTCCTAACAAAGTATATACCTTAACAATGGAAAGATGTCATTTATTTATTTGTTTTAGTCTACGATTTACATTAATCCACAGATATAGCATAACTATAATATAAAAAATATATGATACATTCAGCTTTGATTCAAAATTAACATAAAGTGCGAAATTCACGACACAACTGCTATATCAACGGTTTGAGAGCTTTGGTGTATCCGCACAATCAACCATTGTACCAATATCGTATGGTCGCATAGTCTTGACTGTACAACCGCTGTCACATGCACAGATTGTATGAATGTCTTATGGTATGTATGTGTAAAATGACTGAATAAAATGTCTGGTTATACGTAAATCGTACGCAGATTGTATAATGTCTGTGCTGCATACAACAGTCGGGCCGATGTCGGTACAACACAAGTCGGTAAGACGCACAGTGTGACATTTCGCTCAACCAGCGGGATTAAATTAATAGCGCTCAGAAATAAATGTTTTTGTTCAATTTTTATTACTTATCTTTATGGAAATTATTCATAGAAAGGAATGTAATAAATTATAATACAAGTTTTGATAAAAAATAACTTAAATCAACCGACAATTTGCACTTTTTTTACACGTTTGGTATGTGTAACATGTGCTGAGTCTGACGATATATGTGCAGCTGAACACTCAGACCTGCGTAAGCACATCAGGGTGAACTTCAGCGCGCATATGTCTAACCGGACGAGGCATCTCTTGTTGACCTGATCGGCTGAAATATGCGTCTCAGAAGTCTAGCAAGAGGTCCTCAGAAGGAAGACGTGCGGCGGACGAATTCTCCCGATGGAATCAACGGTGACGTCTACAGACCAGCGGATACCTTACTGGAGCTACTTCAACATATTTGGAGCTGAGGTCTGTAAGGATTTTCAATACTACGTCAGGGTATTGAAAAAGAGATGGTGGCGGATGAACCCTTAATGGGCCAACGGCAGCGCTCATATCCCCGAAGTGGGTTACTGACATCGGTGTATCCGGCCTCTTGTCCTAGGGGTACAAAAAAAAGGATCTGGCCCTCCAGGTTGGGGGTTGTGCCGTCGGGTTAACTTCCCTACCACGTAAAAAACCTTTGGTTACGAAGCAACCAACAGCCTCGGATACGGATGATCTTACTGTTGACGACCCATGCAAACGTAAAAAGGACAACGATCTTCGTGTCTGCACATGGAATGTTAGGTCCCTCTACAAACCACGTGCAGCCGAACAACTTGCGGAGGCCCTAGACTGTCTCAAAGCAGACATTACTGCCATCCAAGAAGTGCGATGGGATGGGCCGGGCAAAAGGAGTATGAAAAACTGCGACATCTACTACGGCGATTGCTACAGACCAAAAGGACAGCGTCTATTCGGGTGCGGATTTGTCATTGGAGACAGACTTAGGCAAGAAGTCTTGAGTTTCCGGCATGTGAACGAGCGCCTCATGACTATCCGTATCAAGGCTAAATTTGCCAACATTAGCCTAATATGCGTTCACGCCCCTCACGAGGAGAAGGACGACGCGACAAAGGATGACTTCTACCAGCTCTTGGACAAGACGTATGAGCAATGCCCTAGCCACGACGTTAAAATTATCCTAGGCGACTTTAACGCAAAGCTAGGAAGAGAGGACGTCTTTAGTAGCGTGGTCGGAAAGCACAGCCTGCACGACAACACTTCCGGCAACGGACTCAGGCTAATCGACTTTGCGGCGGGGCGAAACTTTGTTGTAGCTAGTACGCGGTTCCCACGTCTCGATATTCACAAAGGAGCATGGCTCTCCTTTGATCAAAAAATCGTCAACCAAATCGAACACATTGCGATCGACGCAAGGCACTCTTCCAGTATTCTGGGTGTCCGGACTTTCCGAGGAGCCAACGTGGACTCGGATCACTACCTAGTTGTAGCCAAGGTACGAATGCGGATATCCACAACGCAGCGAAATCAACGAAATGCTGTGAGGAAATTTGACGTCGAAAAGCTACAATCGCAAGAGACCGCCAGAACCTTTGCCGATCGTGTTTCTTCTAATCTCAATCTTAGTCCTATGCCGCCAGCAGCAAATGCGGAAGACCAGTGGCAGCGTTGCAAACAAGCCATCAGAGATGCCGCCTCTGATGTACTGGGTTTCTCTCGCCCACCACAACGAAACCCCTGGTTTGATGAGGAATGCCGGCAAGCACATGCAGCAAAACAAGAGGCGTACAAAGCGGCGCTGCATAGAAGGACTAGAGCTGCTTACGAGCTCTACGTGCGCAGGAGAAAAGAGGAACATCGACTTCTCAGAAAGAAGAAAAAAGAGCATGAGAAGCGCTCGATCGAGGAGATTGAGAGACTCTATTGCAGGAATAATGTTCGAAAATTTTACCAAAAGGTAAAAAGAACATGCCAGGGTTTCAAAGCCAGAACAGAAGCCTGCAGGGACGAAAATGGCAACATAGTAGTGGAATCGCAGTCGGTGCTGAGGATATGGAAGGAACACTTCTGCAGACTGTTAAACGGCGATGATGACCAATATTCCGCTGTCAGGCAGAATGAGCTATTCAACAGTGACGATGGCAGTCAAGATTCCCGTCAACCCGATCAGAATGAAGTGAGGATAGCGATATCTAAACTCAAATCCAACAAAGCTGCTGGAGCCGACGGCCTTGCCGCTGAACTTTTCAAGGCAGGAGGAGATGAGTTGGTAAGGAGCATGCACCAGCTCATCTGTAAAATCTGGTCGGACGAAAGTATGCCCGATGAATGGAACCTCAGCATCGTTTGCCGATCCTGAAGAAAGGAGACCCTCTGAACTGCGCCAATTACAGAGGTATAAGTCTCCTCAACACCGCATATAAAATCCTGTCTGCCGTATTATGTGAACGCCTAAAGCCGATTGTCAACAACCTGATAGGTCCTTATCAGTGCGGTTTCAGGCCGGGAAAGTCCACCATTGACCAAATATTCACACTACGGCAGATCTTGGAAAAACCCATGAATACAAAATCGATACGCACCACCTCTTTATCGATTTCAAAGTTGCCTATGATAGCGTGTATAGAAACGAGTTATACAGAGCCATGTCTAGTCTTGGCATCCCTGCCAATCTCGTCCGTTTGTGCAGAATGACGATGGAGAACTCTCGCTGCTCCATCAAAGTCGGTAAGAACATCACCGAACCGTTCGATGTCAGGAAAGGTCTTAGGCAAGGTGACGCGCTATCATGCGATCTCTTTAATATAGTACTTGGGAGAATTGTACGAAACTCACAAGCCAACTCCGGAGGTACAATCTTCTTCAAGTCTGTACAACTACTCGCTTATGCCGATGACATTGACATAATCGGAAGAACTCAGCGGGCCATCAATGGGGCATGTACGAGTATTGAGATCGAGGCAGCAATGATGGGTCTAGCGGTCAATGAAAGCAAAACAAAGTATATGCTGTCTACAAAAAAGGACACCCAACATCGGCGTCTTGGGCAGAACGCCACAATAGACAGATACAATTTTGAGGTAGTAAAGGATTTTGTCTACCTAGGCTCTATGGTCAGCTCCGCAAATGACATGAGTGGAGAGATCACACGGAGAATTACTCTTGCCAATCGTTGTTTCTATGGGCAAAAACGGCAATTGAGTAGCAAAGCCCTATCTCGAACTACTAAGGTAACTCTTTATAAGACATTAATCATCCCAGTCCTGCTGTATGGCGCAGAGGCATGAGCTTTGAAAAACCGGATGAGGATGCCCTTGGTTATTTCGAGAGAAAAGTTCTTCGAGCGATCTTTGGTCCCGTCTGCATAGACGGTGAGTGGAGGAGAAGGTACAATGCCGAACTATACGGCCTGTACGAGGACATCGACTTAGCCAGAAGAGTTCACATACAGCGACTAAGATGGCTGGGTCATTTAGAGCGGATGGAGCCCAACCTTCCCGCTAAGAAAGTCTTCGAATCCACCCCGGACGGACGGCGCAGTAGAGGACGACCTCGCGGTAGTTGGCGCAAACAAGTGGAGGGGAACCTCAACCAACTTGGCGTGCGCAACTGGAGGCAGCTGGCTCGTAACCGTGCTGGCTGGAGAGGTTTGTTGGTTGAGGCCCAGGTCCACCCAGGACTGTAGCGCCATCTAAGTAAGTAAGTAAGTGTAACAGTTGCAGAACTTCTTGTTCAATCAATTTTTTTATTTTTTTTGGAATGCATCATTAACGATCTATTCTGAATGTGTGTGTTCGTGTCGACTCGCGAAGTTTTTCTGGTAAGGAGTTCCCTAAGTTTTCTATTTTCCTTATACCTGGCTTCTTGAGCTTCCTCCGAAAGTTTGTCGATTTGAACAATAAAAGTGGCAATTATTTGTTTTCCATGAAATAAGACCTTGTGTACACTAACTGGCATATAATACCAGGCATAATTTTTTTAGATACAGCGCCCTTGTTTCTGTTACAAAACTCTCAAAGGCATTTAAGTCAAATAGGAACCCTGACACAAGAGCTTCTAAGATGATATGAAACTTTTTGATCATTTCTTCGCCGATTCCTGTAATTTCGGCAGTTTTTGCTTCACCTCTGAAGAATCGTCTAGCTGTGTTCCTATCACTTGTATTGCCTGACTGTTAAGTTGGCATATCAACCAGTAAACCAGTTTCACTTCTGAATCTATCTTGGATTTTTTTTTTTGGCTTTGACCTTTTCTTTGCCATCTTGTTCTCTTACCTGTCAAACTTTTACATCCAGTCTGTATGCGATGTGAAGTATACATTCCATAAATCGGATCCAAGAATGAAGTGAACTTAATCCGAAGAACATTGCTAGTTGGTCCACAGACTTTCTCGAAAGATTTGCTGGGTTGTTCACTCAGAAGGTTTTGCAACGCAAATGAAACAGGTTTGTGATGAAGACGTTATAGATGACCAAGCAGTACATATTTTGCCGTCGATCATGGTAAGTAAAAAAATTTTTTTTACTAAGACATGAAAGCTGCCATGATTCATTACAACAGGTAATATGGTGTTAATTTGGTGTTGAATTGAATCTACTTCACGTTTGATCAATTCGGTTGATTCTTTTGCAAAACTCAATTTAATTGGCCTGCAGTACCTTGTTGATGATTGGGCTATGTTTTGCCAAAGTACTTTCTTAGTTTCTTCTTGTAAGAAATACATCTGGATGGGCACCATCGAGATACTGAAAAGATTTTCATTGAAATGATCACCTGATGACAATTTTTGTTTGTATGACTTTTGTTGAGCACCATCACGACCCCATTTTATTACCAGGGATATTTCTTTTAAATCCGTTTTAAAATCATCAACAGAACTTAACACGTCTTTTTGAGCTGAACAAATACGCTTAACGCTACGGTTTACTAAGCCTTGTAAACCACATTCAGCAGAGGATTCCCTCACAGTTCTGCTATCAGGATAGTACTTTGTTTTAGCCTATTTAATTTTGTGATAAGAGGGCAGTAAATTGGGAACAGTTTTATTTATTTTCTGGCGTATTATTTCATACTGATGAGTAGATAGCTGTGAGTCTGTTATCATTGCTAACGTTTCATCTGCAGACATTGACAAAAAGCCAGAAGTAGTAGTTTCCAGTGTTTTCCTTACAACTGAACCTTATTAACAATCAAAAAATGACAAAAAAATAGTTTGACTAAAATTAAAAAAATAACTTCATTTTGGAGAGCATATTGACAATTGCTTAATTGCGATAACAGTTTTCTTTTTCCTGCTTTTCTAAGGTTTAGTTCATTCGCAGTTTCAATTTCATTAGCGCTAAACGAATCTAAACAAGCAAAATTGCCGGATTTGGGACGATACCAATCCAGACGAGGTCCACCAAGTGGCAATGCATCCATAGAAAGTCACTGTTTGGTGTGGATTGTGGACCGGCGACATCATCGGTCCGTACTTCTTCGAAATGATGATGGCATTGCCATCACCATCAACGGAGACCGCTACCAATCGATAATAACCAATTTCTTTTGGCCCAAATTTGATTATATGGATGTGAACGACATGTGGTTCCAACAAGACGGCGCTCCGTGCCACACAGCTGATGCCACAATGGACATTCTGCACCAGCAATTCGAGGTCATGGTTATCTCACGCAAAGACGACGAGAACTGGCCACCGAGTTCGTGCGCAGTTGAGGGGGTCTCCTTTCTTGTGGATCATAACACTTGAGTTTAAAAGCGGGTTTCGATGTAACTTTATCCTCCTCTAGCGTAAAGGTGATGGTTTCTCTCTTCTATCAGCTACTGATTTGCATAGCATAGCTTTTGTCTTATGTTGTGCTAATTTAAAACCCACAGATCCAAGCCAAGGTTGATCAATCCTAGCCGCGTCGTAACTTAATTTAATTACGATATATAATATATCTGGAGTCTTCGTCTACATCCCTATAAAGAAAACCCAACCTATTCATTTCGATGTTGGGATTTCACTTTCCAATCATAGGCATCTGCCAAATCCATCTGTCATCCATAGTGACAAGTATTTGCAATATGGATCATTTAAGCATCGGTCAACGCATTAAAATTGTTGAATTTTACTACAAAAAGGACAGTTCTGTAATATCGGTGTATTGCGATCATGGTCGTCATTATCGCCCAACTTAGCAATTACATAATTCGAAACACAATCACCAAATTCGAACAAACCGCTACTTTTTGTGATATCGTAAGCCCTGTGCATTATCATAATACTCGATCAGTTAAAAACATAGCTGCTGTGAGTGCTTAAGTGAACTTAGACCTGGAATTGTGAACTCCTCACCGCTTTCACCAATTGGGCATTTTCTACAGGTCCACTTAGCGTACTTTGTGCTGGGGCTTGCATCTTATGTTAAGCCCTATACTGTCGGGGTAATACATGACTTAATGCGCAGAACATATGCCGATCAGTCGAAACAGCCCTGCACGAAGTGATAAAAATAATCGAGCAATCACTCTACCACAAGGAATTCACGCTAGCGGCCTTTTTAGACGTGGTAGGAGCCTTCAACAATGTGAAAACTGAATCGATAAGACTATCACTAGACCGACTCAGAGTAGATTCCGCACTCTCTAACTGGATAGAATGTATGCTCAAGACGAGATACATCAACTCGGAGCTGGGTAACAGCCAAGTAAATGCACTGGTCTCTAGGGGAACACCGTAAGGCGGATTGCTATCTCCTCTACTGTAGACTCTAGTCGCAAACGAGATCCTTTTGAAATTAGGGCACAGCGGAGTAAAAGTTGTTGCATATGCAGATGGCATCGTCCTACTAATCCGCCAAATTCCTCGATACAATCACCAAACTTCTACAATCGGCCCTGGACACCCTCCATAGGTGGGCGAAAAGTTGTGGACTGAACGTCAACCTAGCGAAAACAGAGGTTTTCGTTGTCCACTTCAGCAATAAAAGAAAAATCCCAGCTTTCGGTCCCCTTCGACTCGATGGCATTCCAATCTATGTCTCGGACAAAGCACGGTATTTAGGGTGCATACTTGACCGCAAGCTGAGCTGATGCGATAATACAAATGAAAGAATAATGAAAGCATACATTGCGTTCTATGCATAAAGTGAAATTTTTGGGAGAAAATGGACCTAAACCTGCTATCATCTACGGGACGTACACTGCCACAGTGAGACCCATTTTAACATATGCGTGCATTATCTGGTAGTCAGTAGCAGAGAAAGTCACACATCTCAAGGAACTAACAAAAATCCAGAGACCTACTTGCATAGCATCCACTGGCGCCATCAGAACCACTCCGACCGCACCCCTTGAAACAATTCTCGCACTGATTCCATTAGACTTATACTTTAAGCAATCAGCCGCCATGAGTGCCCTGCGCCTAAAAGAATCCAAGTTGTGGACGAAGGGCCATATGGGCCGCCGTACTATTGCAAGGGGGGGTCACCTAGACGCCACCACAGACTTCCTTCCGCCATCCCCCGACTTCAGCCTAAACGTCAGACTGTGGGGCCGTTAGCCCTCATAGTATTTCAGTCTTCACTGACGGGTCCAAAATAAGCGAAGGAATTAGTTCGCGTATGTACTCGGCAGAACCCGAGATTGCAATGCCACTAAGACTTCCGAATCACAGCAGTGTGTTCCAAGCGGAGATCCTAGCGATAACAGAGACGGCACGAGAACTTCGAGAACCTTCCGCGAAGCTTGTTACTAGAAAAGAGATTGACATTTATATAGATAGTCTATAAAAGCCATCTCATCTGCGGTAATAAAATCAAAGCTAATAAAGTGCTGCCGAGAGAAGCTTAAAACGCTCACCAATAGCCACCATGTAACACTCTGGTGGGTCCGAGGACACAAAAGAGTCCAATGGAACGAGACGGCAGACGAACTGGCAAGAAAGGGACCAAACCAAGACCTGACAATGGTCAGAACTCAATTCTCCCTCCCCTACAACTTGTTAAATCAAAAATAGCATTTGATTTCAAACAACAAGCAGACGAAAGATGGAGAGCGCTTCCATCATGTCGCATCTCCAGAAGCATCTGGACAAAACACGACAAGGTGAAAACCAAGCTGATCCTCACTCAAAGTAGACAAAACTTGGCGCCACTCATAGGTATCATTACCGACCGCAATCTATTGGCAGCAGACTGGAAGAGAAAGCGGCTAAGTACAGATGAACTTTGCGGCAACACGGATGCAGAAGAGGATACGGAACTCTTCCTATGCAAGTGCCCAAGTCTCTGCAATACCAGAAAAAAGACCCTCGGAGAGTACTTCTTCAATCATTTGGGCGATCTGTCTGATAACCCACCAACCACCGTCCTGAAATTCAGAACTTCTTCCGGATGGTTTCGAGGAGGCCGCTCCAATACCGCAGAGCTATAGATTGTAGATTGTAGATTGTTGAAGAGGTGGGCCATATTGGGTCTATTGTGATTTCCTCTAATCTTAAAGCTAACTCAATATACCCGATTTGGTGATGAACTCTACTATGGTTTTGAGGGAGCTTGCAGATAGGTCTTCTGCTTCAAGGTAGAATTTACCTAAATAACGATGACGTCTCTGATTAGACAGTTACAGTGACATAGGATGTGTTCCGCTGATTCTTCGTCTTCGTTGCACAGTCTACAGATGCTGTCTTGTGCTATTCTTACGCAGTAACAGAAATTGGAAGGCGAAAATTGAACTGCTGCAGTGCAGAAGAAGCGTAAGAAGAGGCAATGGCTCATGCGTGATAAAGTGATGAATAGCATGACATGCTAACCAGCCCCGGGAAGTAATACCTAACGGCAGTACCGCGGGGAGAGTGGTAGAAGTGTGCAGGCTGTCGATTAGTACGTAGGCGCATTCTTCGCATCGATTTTTCGGGCTTGGGAATCCTGTATGCTAGTAGCCCGGGCTACTATTTTCTTTTGAAGATTACCACACAACCAAAAAAAAAAAAAACCCTTGAGATGTTTTTTCACTCGGCAGTGGCATGTAAGGAAACCTGTGGCTATTCGAATCTGACTCCTAGTTAATGGTAAGAGTTGTTTCGTTCTTTTGAGGGAAGTATTTGTTACCTTCAGTTTCCATCCAGTAATGATGCGCTTTTTCTTTTAGCCAATTTTTCATACAGCTTTTTGTCGTACTCACTGGTAATCCATAGAATGGTGTTGGCATCATACATAGAATTAGACGCAGCTCCTGTTATGGCTAACCGGTCAGCTTTTTCATTTCCTTCATATCCGCTGTATTCTAGCACCCAAATGAGATGAACTCTGTTTGTGCTGGTTAGTGATACGAGTAGTTAAAAGCAATTCCATACTAGTTTGGATGTTATTTCATAAGTTTTAATTGCCAGTAGAGCAGCCTTGCTATGTGATAGAATATAAATGTTATTGTTGGTTATAGATTTGTTTATATTTTCTCTGTTGCATAGTTGAAAACCGAATACTTCGGCTGGGAATACGGAGTTACTTTCGTACATGCACGAGTGAATGAAGGTTTTCGTAGTTCATGCGCCATAGACGAGTGAACTAGTTTGGAATTTGAGTTATCTTCTGCGATGAGCATACAGGCGTAAACCATAGCTTCTTTCTTTATATGAAGATGTAGAGGTGGTAGATTTAGAATTATACATAGGCCAGTCTTTGTAGTTTATTAAACCTGTCCTGTGTAGACCTTTGCTTTGATTTTTGCTACCATACTGGTGCTGCATATGTGAAAATTTGCCTTGCTATTGCCGTGTAGAGCCGTAGCATAATTTTGGGGTTTAGGCGCCAATTTCTACCAATAAGACTTTTGATGGTCCATAATGAGATCCTGGCTTTGTCTATGGCTTTTATTAGGTGAGAATTCCATGTAAGTTTTTCTTCTAGTGTTAGACCTCCTTAGAGAATTCTATTATTTCAATAATGAGTGTGAGTGCTTTTTATATTTATCGCTTTCTTCTTTTGGTGAAAACAATTATGGTGCTCATTTTTGGGTTGACGTTGAGGCCGACTTTTTGTCACCAGTCAGCAACTAGATTCAAGGCTCTCTGGAGGAGATCCGCGATTGTTTCTTTGAATTTTTCTCTGATTAATATCACAATATCATCTGTGTAGCCTTGGACATAAAAGCCTTCGTTGCTGAGTAATTTCAGTAGTTCGTTTACTACGATAGACCACAATAAGGGAGTTAGTTTATTGTTGTCTAGTGAGATGTTAGTTTTTCTGTCTTCTAGCATGCATTTTATCCAGTTACATGTTGTATTATCTACTCCTGTGTACTGGATGCATCTATATATTTGGGAGCATTCGGTGTTAAATGTTAGACTACGGGCCGCTTTAAGAATGAAACTGTAACTTCTTTCCAACTTTTTGGTGTATAACCCCACGCAAAACTTGTGCTAAATATGTTGATTAGTACAGAACTCTAGATACTTTGTTTCTTTCCTTTCAGTTTGTCAGCCAGGAGAATCCACGTCAGGGGATCTCAATGGATCCTTTTGTGATCCGAGTGCAGGCTGCATTCATTCGATGCAGCTAACCCCTTTAATTTAACCTAACCTATGCCGATTGAGTGCTGGAAAATGAACAAATTGATGAAGATTTTTCGAAAAATATTTTATTCACCATGTCTTGCTTTATGGCTACGTAGACAGTCAGAATTGCAAAATTTGGGGTTCTGATAATCCAATTGTGATCGTTGAAAGTTCATTGCTTCCACAGCATGGTTGACAGTTTGGTGCGCCTCAGAATTCTAAAGAAATTTGTTTAGTAGAAATCAAATTATGTTTGAATTAAAAATAAAAAAAAAATTATGTAAAGATGTATGTTAACAAAAAAAAAATTAAACTAAGAATATATAAGTAAATAAAAAAAAACCAAAGTAGGATAACACATTTTTACTAGGAGTGTTTAGTCCCTAGTAAAATATTGAAATAGTTTTTTCCTTTTCCATAAATATTAAATTTTTTTATTTACTGGAATATTATACCCTGCTTCAAAAAACTTTACTAAATTTCAACAACTGCTCATTAAATGCTTTAAGATCTATATACATAAATTGAATGTATAGACATTTGCATATAAATAAAATGTTATTGGCCTTCAAATAACATTATGCTTCTGTAGAGTACGCATTATGTTTTTGGCTATCAATATTAATTGTATTATATCAGGTCATACCATGTACTCGTATAACGCGGGTTTTCGTGTACTTTATTCAATTTAAAAATCATTCATTCATTCGATCATACGATCGCAAAAGACCGCCAGAGCCTTTCCCGATCGAGTTTCTTCTAATCTCAATCTTAGTACTATGTCGCCCGCAACCAATGTGAAAGACCAGTGGCAACGTTGCCAACAAGCCATCAGAGATGTCGCCTCTAGTGTACTGGGTTTCTCTCGGCCACCACAATCAAACCCCTGGTGCCGACAAGCAAATGCAGCAAAACAAGAGGCGTACAAAACGGCGCTGCATAGAAGGACTAGAGCTGCTCGCGAGGTTTACGAGGAATGCAGGAATTATGTTCGAAAATTTAACAAATGTAAGAAGAACATGCCAGGGAGTCAAGAGGAACCTCGCTGCTCCACCAATGTCGGAAAGAAGACCACAAAAAACTCCACAAAACTCACAAGTCAACACCGCTTACGCCGATGATATTGACATAGTCGGGTACTCAGCCGGGCATCACTGGAGTGTTTATGAGTACTGAGATTGAGGCAGCGATGATGGGTTTACATAGCATAACAAAATATATGCTGTCTACAAAAAAGGACACCCAACATCGGCGCCTTGGACAGAACGCCATAGTAGACAGATATAATTTTGAGGCAGTAAATTACTTTGTCTACATAAGCTCTATGGTGAGTTCTACAAATGACAGCAGTGCAGAGATAAAACGAAGAATTACTTTTGCCAATCGCTTTTTTTTCGGCTAGGGAGCGAAAGCGTAGATTTTGTCAAAATTGGATGAGGATGCTCTTCGTTACCTTAAGGGAAAGGTTCTTCGAGTGATCTTTGATCCCGTCTGGATAGACAGCGAGTGGCGCAGAAGGTACAATTCCGAACTATACGGCCCATACAAAGACATCGACTTACCCAGAAGAGTTCACATACAGCGACTAAGATGTTTGAATCATGTAGAGCAGATTGAGCCCAACGTTCGACCTCGAAAAATCTTCGAATCCACCGCGAATGAACGGTGCAGTAGAGCCCGACCTCGCGGCGGGTGGCGAAAACAATTTGAGGGGAACCTCAATCAACTTGGTGTGCGCAACTGGAGGCAGTTGGTTCGTAACCGGGCCGGCAGGAAAGGTTTATTGGTTGAGGCCGAAGTCTACCCCGGACTGCAGCGCCGCCTTAGTAAATAAGTGATTGTTGGCTGTAGCCTTTTGTGATAGTTTGGTCAAAATGGACAACACCACGCATTTCCCACCAGGCAGTTAGTATTACAATACGTTCTCGATTAACTCTCGACTTTCGCAATTCCTCGGTTATCGCAACACCTAAATTTTCATCATTGCTGACGTGGTAATTGCAACTTTTAAAAATTCTACTTCGATAAGTGCAACTTTTATTTCATCATTCAAATGATATCTCTTATTTTTGCTTGTCCTTTGAGTTTCTCCACTTTGTCTGGGTAGTTATTTTAACCCAACTTAAGAATTCGTTTCTGAGGATATACGAATGTACGAATGTATCTGTTGGGTGCAATTGTGTTCTTGGTTAGTTTTATAAATTTTCTTTGGTGGTCGGCCACACTTAATTTTCTCAAGAATGGGTGTTACTAAAAAAAATGTGAAACTGTCAATTAAAGACAAAAGTAAAATTTTGGAAAAAATTGATAAAGGAACATCTGTTAAATCACCATGCCGTGAATATAATGTACACAAGTCTGCGAGCAATGGTTGGGCGACTTATTTTTAAAAAAAAAGACATGGAATTTACTTGTTGAATATTTGCGGTGAAAAACTTTCTAACAAGCCGCAGTTTGTGGATCCTTTTTTGGTCAAATTTAGAAACAAAGTCAAAGAACTCGGTTTGTCCCCTAATCATATGCACAACGCAGATGAATCCGGGTTATTCTACCGACTTATGCCAGATAAGAGCCTTGTAGGTTATAAGGGGAGAATAACGCTCCCCGCTTGCACTAACGCTTCTAGTTTGCACCAGATTAAGCTGTTCATCTTTGGCAAATCAGTAAATCTACGATCTTTAAAAAAAATGTACAACAAGCCCGACGTGTACAAGGCTAATAAAAATGCATGGATGACGTTAGCATTCTTTGAATAATGATTCCACAATACATTTGTTCCTGAGGTAAAAAAAAATTCCTATCGATTGCTGGTCATTCATTTATTCGTGTTTTGCCTTTTTTAGGTTAGAATCTTTCTAAGGTCAAAAGTTCCTTCAAAGAAGGCGCTATTGCTTTCTGATAGCTCCCCTTGTCATCCCAAAGACGGCGAGTTAAAAAGTGATGACGGCATGATCGTTGTAATGCGTTTTCTAGAAAATTGCACTGCTATCCTTCAACCAATGGACCAAAATGTAATAAACTTTCCAAAGCTACACTATAAAAAAAATGGTGTAGTCGCTTGGAAGTGAGGACTAGGACCTGGAAATTAAAATTAAAGCATTCACTCTCCGAAATGCAATTTGCCTCCTAGCTAACGCATGGGATGGATTGCAGGTTAGCTCAATAATAAAATGCTGAAATGTGTTAATGTCTTCTTCTAGTGATTGGGATGATGAAAATAAGCTACCTTTGAACACAATAAGGGCTCAAATTGTGAATGAACAAGCGGTGGTAGAATTCATAACCACTTTCCTTAATGACATTTCCCGGAGCGAACTGTTTTCTAATGACAAAATACAGGATTGAATACGCGAGACCGGAGATAACGTTAATGAAAATTGTCAAGATAAGGTTCAAATGAGAGTAAACGGAGATTGTTTAAACTTCTAAGATAAAGACTGAGACTGCAATACATTGTTTTAACACAGCTATTCAATAGGATGAAAAAAGCTCAGCACCAATAGATTACCTAGTACTATAATAAATACTGTTACAGATGTAAATGGGTATCAAAAAATAATGACAAAAGGCATTCATTTAATTTTTTCCAAAAAACTTTAATTGGTTTATTCTAAATATAAAAAAAAAAAAAACAATTCATTCAAAATGACCTCCATTTACTCTTATACAGGCCTTGAGATGAGTTGGCCACTCATCAATCGCAGCACGCACGATTTCTATTGGAAAACTGTCGACTGCTTTCGTTAAGCTAATTTTTAGCGACTCCAGGTTTGGGTGTCTTTTCGTACAAACCCTTCAAAATGGACTATAGCTTGTAATCCAAAGGATTAAGATCTGGACTTACTTATGGCCAATGATCTAAAGTTATGAAGCGAGGAACATATGGAGTCCTGTTGGAAAGTCCAGGGCTTGTTTTCAAAGAGGGACTGCTTGAGCGGTTTCACAACCCTTTCCAAAATAGTTTCCTGGTAGACTGCAGCTGAAGTTTTCACTCCCTTTTCACAAAAGTGGATTCCTGTGACGCCTTCATTGGATACTCCCCACCAAACCATGACAGACACAGATGCCGTTTTTGTACCCTTGGCACAAGCTCTCCAGCTTCTTAAGATGATCAGGCATAAACTCTGTCATTTTGTTTATTAAATTATTCTTGAACGTTTTTCATCCGTAAACAGAATTCGACGGTATTCAGCACCCGTGTAATCAGCTAAGAGTCGCTTCGATTTTTCCTTTCTTTTCTCCATAAGCGCATTCGTCAGCAAATGGCCAGTATGTCTTTTGTATGCCCCCAAACCTAAATCTTGTTTGATGGTGCGGGACATTGAAATTTGTGAAATGCCCATTTCACGACACATGCTTTTTTGTTTCCGCACTATATTACGCCTTATTCGCGCCTTCACAGTTTTGATAGCTTGTGTTGTTCTAACGGTACGTGATCTTCCCGTTCTTTGTCTGTCTTTGACATCACCAGTATCCTTCTTTGACATCACCTCCTCCTAGCGACTGCAGCGTTTTCAAAATTAGCCCTCTCCACTCCATGTTAAAAACTTAGCATTAATTTAAATTTGCGTATGAACAGACCAAATATAAAACTACAAATGACGCAAGCCAACACAAGAGTGCGGGTAATACCAGAGGCTGTCGGGAACCGTTAAAAGTTGTAACAGGATTTATAAAAGTACTAGGTAGATATTGAATCTGCAAATATTGAATCTGCAAATATTGAATCTGCAAAAAACTCAAACAAAAATATCAAACTTTATTAAAAGCGAATAATTTTTGTGTATACATAAATACATTACAAAACATTACAAACTTCTTCTTAATATTTCCATGAATTTAATTATTTTTTTTTTTTTTTTAAGAATTATTACTGAAATAAATAAAAAGTGTTTGCATTAATTCAACATTTAAGTGTTCTGTTTTCTGAATTCTTTATTAACATGGTTTTAATCACAATTTTAGCTTCAAAAAGTTTTTGACTCGGTAATAGCAACAACCTCATTTATTGCAACTACCCCCGATTTCTATTAGTTGCGATAATCGAGAATGCACTGTATTTCTTTTTGGGTTGACACCTGCCTTAGCCACTTGTTGCGGTTTGTCTGAAGGACTCAGCGACTACCTGGGATGCTTAATGTTCTCATTTTTCATTCCAAGTTACAATTTTGCTGAGGAACGAATCGAAATTTAGGGGAGAGAGTAACGAAGAGCACACTGTTATTCGTTGCTGCAGACTCTTTCACATTTTCAACTGCTTTCAGGTATCCATGCTCTGTGCAACTGGAAGAACTTCACTTCTCGCCTAATTCCTCAGTGGATACAAATACATAGGTTTTCTTTCAGGCTTTTACAAGTGCATAGCTTTTATAACAACATTTTTCATTATTAGCTGCATCCCTTTGTTCGATTTTTTGATGGTCCTTCTCTTTTACTTGATTGCCTTTCCTTTCCGGAAGTCGCTCCCAATCCTTTCCTCAAAACGCGAAGTTTCCTTGTATTTTTCTCATTATTTTGAACCAAATACATGGCCAAAACAAAATCAGTAGCGCACTTCTTTCTCGGCATATTTGCGAAACGTCAAAAACATCTGTTGTGAATATGGAGCTTCGCAGATTTATATAAACCGAATGTAAAGAATTTTGACAATAGTTTTATCTTCATAAAAATATGTAACAAATGCTGTGTACGCATATGAAAGCTTTTATATGCGATCGCTAAGAACACGTATTCTTATGTCCTCTTTTTTACACAATACACACATTATGTGATTCGACATATTTGCACCGCGTACCACATACGCAGGTTTTATGTCGTACTTTTCATTAACGTCACGAGTACATAATTATTTAGTTTTTGCATTCCGCCTAATCAGAATAACAGAAAAGGAAATGGAAGAATAAGAAAACTCGAAGCCTACTATCCCCCCTCAGTCAGCCAGTCAGCTCTGCTCTCAAAGATAGCGGAGAGACAGCGAAAGGAGAATAAAAAAAAATATTACTTCCTATGACTGCAGATTCGAGATCACGATCAAGAAATTTTGTAAAAAATATTTTTGATTAGATCTCAACTTTTGGATGGCGGATCACGATGAAGGATACACCTTTTTTTTTAATTAGCAATGCAACTGTGATAACCCCGATCAATTTCATGCAACAGTCTTCCGTGGGTGGTTTTTTATTACTGTTTTATTATATTTTTGATTAGATTTCAGCTTCTGGAAGCTGGATCACGATAAAATATACGAACATCGTGCAGTAGATAGATAGAGATAGATAGATATTTATTTTTTCCCTTTTATAGTACAATTTACAATATTTTTGGGTTCTACACAGCTTGCACAGAGATATGATAAATACAATTTTATCTTACTACTGAAAGGTATTGTTAAGAGATAAAATGCAGATTTGTAACATTAAAACTACATTGAAGGAAAAACTATAAGAAAAAACCTTCACATAATTTTAGAAGTCTGTGTTGTGAATTAGAATACTATGCATTCATGTCACAATCAAAGAAAAATTTGAGCATATTGATATATAAAGTAAATATTTTTTTTAAAAACAAATTAACAAAAAGGCAACTGTTTAAATAAATAAATGAATGTACAATATTATGTTAATTGAAACAAAAAAAAACAAAAAACTATTGAAGTTGAAATAATTAAGCTATTACATAGAGATAAATAAATAAATAAATTGTATAAATAAATAAATAAATAAATAGATAAATAAATAAATAAATGAATAAATAAATAAATAAATAAAAAGATAAATAAACAAATGAATAAATAAATAAATAAAAAGATAAATAAATAAATAAATAAATAAATTAACAAATAAATAAATAAATTTATATATATATATATGAATAAATGAATAAATAAATAAAGGAATAAATAAATAATTTAATAACACAAAATTATAAGTGTAATTAAGCTGCAAGTTCATTAATTAATAAGTTTTCGATATTGTGACATTTTGACAAAAATTTTTCATTGAGTATTTCAATTCTTCTTGCAATTTGAAGTACACCGGCTCTTTCATGCAATATAAGAGTGGAAAAGTCACGCGGCAGATCCAACATCATTTTTAATACTTTATTTTGGGAAATTTGAATTTTTTTGATGTGAGTTTTGGCACAATTTCCCCAAACTGGTGAAGCATATGTCATAATAGCTTGAAAAATAACTTTGAAGATAATGATCTTGTTTTGTTTACTTAGTAATGATTTTCGATTTATAAGTGGGTAAAGCATTTTAATAGCCAAATTTATTTTGTTTAGGATGTTTTTAGTGTGTTCACTGAAGGTTAATTTTTTATCCAGATATACTCCAAGGTATTTAACTGAATCAACCCAGGGTATCTCGCAATTGTTAATTCGAATGCAGTTTGTTGGAAAGAAACAAATCTTTCTTTTTCGTGAGTAGTTTTTGCGTGATGCAAGTTCAAATAAACATACAGACAGGATATTTACAGTTTTATTATGTGCACCTATAGATCTTCTTTTTTTTTTTTAACAAAATTTACGTGTACATATGTGTATATTCTTATTGAATATTCTTCAAACAAGATTTTTTTTACAATAGTAGTGCAAACCATCAGTATAATCTGTCCCTCGAAGAAGGAGCTTGAAACGGTTCCACCTCACTTACAACACCAACGGCTTTTATTGTTCCCAAGTGTATGTAAGGAAATCCTTCGAAAAATGTAAACACGAATTTATATGTGCCTGGTGGAATGTTAAAGGATGCAAGCTTCGCATCGAAATACAGATTTTCGGCCTTAACAACACCCTAGAATTAAATTTCAAGTTAGTGATGAATTACATAATTAGTCTGCTATTCACCGTATAAGGACAGCTGTGATTAATATTCGAAAACTTTAGCATTACATTTAGAAACCATCCTGCGTAGTTATGGCGTTCTCTCGTTTCAAGCCATTTGCAGACATTGACGGTCTCGTTAATTACGAACGGTCTAAATTGATTCGTATACTTGTAGAGTTCCACACGAAACTGTAGATGGAAGTGATTAGAAAATGTTACCTATAAAATTATCCACACACCAAAGTGAACAGGAACGCGAATTATTCAACATTGCATTGGCGTACTAGTGAGCGGGCAGTTCACACGAACCACCACCCATGTAAGATAGTTCACGTTTGCGCTCGCCTAAGTGTGCGGATAGCTTGATCGACGTTCCATACTGATGCATTTTGTACTGGTTCGACTAAAGTGGACTCCATATAAGCAACCGATTTATTCCAACTCACTGGCTTGAGTTTACAGGTACAGTTGGTCAGCTTTAAGGGATTCGCTATGCACTCGAGTTTTGTCGTTTTGACGGAGAACGGCTTGCCGACCTTATGTGTAAAGGCTTGTCATTTACATTAAAACTCTCCTGCTGCATACACTTACATTACCAGATTCTTCGGAGAAAACTAAAATGCTAATAAGTATAAAAGGTAAGACAATAGTCACAGGCTTGAGATTATTCGTTCTAAACCGCATTATAATTCTTGTAATAAACGCGAAATTATTGCCCCACAGAAAATAAAAAATAAACCAAGTAAGTGCACACACGGACAATCCACTAGCTAAAATGTACTGGCGGCTATTATCAAGATATTTGCGTAAATATTATTATAATTGACATATGATAGCTTCCAAGATATGAATCGTTCCACTTCGATAAAACGTTTTGTTTAACAATTTGGTAATTACTCTCAATGATTTGGACGAATGATTCAGATTAAAAAAATATTTTTTGATAGTTCTACGTCAATAAAGAAGGCATCCTCCAGCCATGAGAGACATGAATTGTAACGTAATTGTCTAGCCCGCAGTACCGCCACAAAGCCCAGTACGGATAGATCTTGCAAATTTGAAGCATAACTCTCGTAGAGGTAGTGGAATGCTTCCATTAAGGATATTTTCTTGAAACCTAGCTTGCCAGTTGTGGTCAGAAACGTAAAGTTATACAATAAAACAATTAAAGCATCCTAATAGCTCCTGCTCGTACTTTTTTTTAAGGAATTCTTATAGCACAAGCGTTAAACACTAAGTTTGGTTCATTTAGTACATTTTGATGAAACTTGTGCAGTGGCTCTGATTGTGTACAAAAAATAGAATATAATTGATTTACGTACTTCTCACTCTATTATTATTTTTTACTTTTTTAACTTTACTTTGAAAGTACGTGTACGCGCTGCTGTTCAGATAACATTCAATAATTTATAAATATTAACAGGATTACCTAAGACACGGAAAGTCTCTTACATCATCCCCACCTATAAGGAGGACAATACAAGCGTAATATTCTACTACAGGCGCAATGCAAAATTTGCCTGCGATCCCAAGCTATTTGAAAGCATTGTAAGCGATAAGCGATTCCACTCCAGTTCAATCCTCTCGACAAAGCGTTTGATAAAATCTCGTATAAAATCATTTCTCTCCAATTTGATGTATCTGAGTTCCCCGTGGCGTTTATCTCATGAATGAAATTATATCTTGAAGATCGTCAGTATTATGACCGCTTTAGATCTTTCTCATTCACATCCCCAAGCGTTAAGTTGGGAGTACCGCAGGAAAGTCTTTTGGAACCGCTAATATTTATTACAACCATCGATTACGTCGAGCTGATTTATGGATCTATGTCGACGACATCAGAATGTCCAAATAAGTATCCTTTCCTCCCAAGTATTTTTCCTTGCAGGCTGACTTAAATAAGTTTTACAACTGGCGTCAAAAAATAAGTTTTTTCTGCCGCTGACGTACTTTCTGTATATCAACTGTTTCCCGGAAGTCTTGACTTGCCCATACTTCTTCATGCCAATCCCCGTCATCATAGATCAATACCCTTATTCCGCCTGCTATGCCACCGTACGGACTATAGTTTCCACGAACCCCTTACTGTTATAGAGTGCTGCGTAAGGGTACGTCCATAGTGAACCAGCTTCTCGCTTTATCGCTTACCAGCTTTCCGGCGAGATTCACGCCGATACTTAGAGTCAGCGTGATTCTAGCAGGTGATGATTATATTGAACCTCGCGCCGGTGCCGCCGGTTATTTCTTCAGTCGAGCTCATGAAGTTTTCACGTGAGGATCTACTTTGCGTTTTTTCGCCGTTGATAGTATAACTTGCAAAATTAATGTCGTTTTCCATTGGGCCAAAATGAGTACTCTTTTTGTGTTCCGCACAGAAAAAGCACTCCCAATCAATCTGTTTGGAGTGCTGTTTCGGATTTCATTTAGGAGTGCTTTCAAAATGCACTCACGCATATAAACTCTTACATCGGACTACTTGTCAAAGTCATATGGTACAAGACGCATTCCTTTGTTTATTTTATTTTCTCAGGGCAAGTTAGTAGAAACAAATTTTACATATATATAATTAAGAAATTGATAATATGTTAATAAAAACATGATGGGATTGCTAATGTTTCCATTGGGCAAAAAGAAGCCATATTTTGCTTTGTTTATCTGTAAAAAATGTAAACAAAAAATCAGACATTAACCAACACACGCAAAAGTAAGCAAAAACGATTTTACATGTTCCATTGGAATCAAAAAAGAGTGAAATCGGGAGTGAAACCAAAGGAAAACGACATAAGCCACTTCGGTCAAATGTTTATGAAATTAACAAGGTTTGTGGAAAAGCAGGTGAATACTACACCTTACTTCCAAAACTCATCCAGAGGAGTTTTTTGAATATTTCCGTACGACAAAACAAAGTTTTGACTACATTCTGAAGAAAACAGAACATCGTTTATCGAAAAATTGGCGTAACCCCCATCAGAAAAGAATTATTCCCAAGAAAACACACAGAACAAACTTGAAAGTTGGTTACCGGCGTCAACAAGAATTCAAAATTCATTCGTCTAAAAGCTGGTAAAAGCTGCCTAAAGCTAGTTAAAACAGGAAGCGGGCTCACTATGGACGCACCCATTCATCGCGGGGTTTATTTTTAACCAGCGTGAACCAGCCAGCTGCTGAAAAGCGAGAAAGCGAGAAGCTTTGTGATCATTTTGGACGTAGCCTTAGGCTTAAAACTTGTCTGATATTTTCGATTTCAATAGCATTAAGCTCATTCTGACATTACTGACCACTCTACTAATTACCACCCCCCTTACTGTATTAAGTTAAGTTAAACCATTTTTAAGTTTCCAGTAGACTTAACTCGTAAGCCTTCTAGTAGATTGGTTAAATTTTTATGCTTGTATTAAACAAAAATAAAATAAAATGTTAATACCACCACTTGATTGGGCCTCTATTTCTCTTCACCTTCTTTCCCCTCTCTTACTTGAGCTTAATTTTCAGTCTAAGCTCTAAGTTAGCCCTTGCTTGTAATATTTTACAATATTAAATTTTTTATTCTTAGTAATACAATATTTTTTAGTTGCGTTAACAATTTCTGTTTTATCAACATCCAACCAAGTAGCGGCCTGCTTGAAAATGAAAATTTCAATTTGTTCATCATAAATGTACAATATCTTGAAATTATTGAAGTCGTCGATGGAAAAGTCGTCGTCTTAAAAAATAATTTGGAAATTTTTTTAATATGTGATAGAAGATATTTGGGTGGTGCAAAATCGCATCATCACCTCCCCGTGGTGCCCGCTGGATAGCTATCTGATAGTGAACTAACGATGAGCGTATAATGAGTCTGACGATATACCATATGTGCAGCTCAACACTCAGACCTGCGTAAGCACATCTGGGTGAACTTCAGCGCGCATATGTCTAACCGGACGCGGCATCTCTTGTTAACCTGATTGGCTAAAATATGCGTCTCAGAAGTCTAGCAAGAGCTCCTCAGAAGGAGGACGTGCGGCGGACGAATTCTCTCGATGGAATCAACGGTGACGTCTACAGACCAGCGGATACCTTACTTGAGCTACTTCGACATATTTGGAGCTGAGGTCTGTAAGGATTTTCAATACTACGTCAGGGTATTGAAAAAGAGATGGTGGCGGATGAACCCTTAATGGGCCAACGGCAGCGCTCATATCCCCGAAGTGGGTTACTGACATCGGTGTATCCGCCCCCTTGTCCTAGGAGTTGCTAAAAAGGATCTGGCCCTCCAGGTTGGGGGTTGTGCCGTCGGGTTAACTTCCCTACCACGTAAAAAACCTTCGGTTACGAAGCAACCAACAGCCTCGGATACGGATGAATTTACTGTTGACGTCCCAAGCAAACGTAAAAAGGACAACGATCTTCTTGTCTGCACGTGGAATGTTAGGTCCCTCTACAAACCACGTGCAGCCGAACAACGGATGGGCCGGGCAAAAGGAGTATGAGAAACTGCGACATCTACTACGGCGATTGCTACAGACAAAAAGGACAGCGTCTATTCGGGTGCGGATTTGTTATTGGAGGCAGACTTAGGCAAGAAGTCTTGAGTTTCAGGCATATGAACGAGCGCCTCATGACTATCCGTATCAAGGCTAAATTTGCCAACATTAGCCTAATATGCGTTCACGCCCCTCATGAGGAGAAGGACGACGCGACAAAGGACGACTTCTACCAGCTCTTGGACAAGACGTATGAGCAATGCCCTAGCCACGACGTTTAAATTATCCTAGGTGATTTTAACGCAAAGCTAGGAAGAGAGGACGTCTTTAGTAGCATGGTCGGAAAGCACAGCCTGCACGACAACAAATCCGACAACGGACTCAGGCTAATCGACTTTGCAGCGGGGCGAAACTTTGTTGTAGCTAGTACGCGGTTCCCACGTCTCGATATTTACAAAGGAACATGGCTCTGCTTTGATCGAAAAATCGTCAACCAAATCGATCACATTGCGATCGACGCAAGGCACTCTTCCAGTATTCTGGGTGTCCGGACTTTCCGAGGAGCCAACGTGGACTCGGATCACTACCTAGTTGTAGCCAAGGTATGGATGCGGATATCCAGAACGGAGCGAAATCAACGAAATACTGCGAGGAAATTTGACGTCGGAAAGCTACAATCACAAGAGACCGCCAGAACCTTTGCCGATCGTGTTTCTTCTAATCTCAATCTAAGTCCTATGCCGCCAGCAGCAAATGCGGAAGACCAGTGGCAGCGTTGCCAATAAGCCATCAGAGATGCCGCCTCTGATGTACTGGGTTTCTCTCGCCCACCACAACGAAACCCCTGGTTTGATGAGGAATGCCGGCAAGCACATGCAGCAAAACAAGAGGCGTACAAAGCGGCGCTGCATAGAAGGACTAGAGCTGCTTACGAGCTCTACGTGCGCAGGAGAAAAGAGGAACATCGACTTCTCAGAAAGAAGAAAAAGGAGCATGAGAAGCGCTCGATCGAGGAGATTGAGAGACTCTATTGCAGGAATAATGTTCGAAAATTTTACCAAAGGGTAAAAAGAACATGCTAGGGTTTCAAAGCCAGAACAGAAGCCTGCAGGGACGAAAATGGCAACATAGTAGTGGAATCGCAGTCGGTGCTGAGGATATGGAAGGAACACTTCTGCAGACTGTTAAACGGCGATGATGACCAATATTCCGCTGTCAGGCAGAATGAGCCATTCAACAGTGACGATGGCAGTCAAGATTCCCGTCAACCCGATCATAATGAAGTGAGGATAGCGATATCTAAACTCAAATCCAACAAAGCTGCTGGAGCCGACGGCCTTGCCGCTGAACTATTCAAGGCAGGAGGAGATGAGTTGGTAAGGAGCATGCACCAGCTCATCTGTAAAATCTGGACGGATGAAAGTATGCCCGATCCTGAAGAAAGGAGACCCTCTGAACTGCGCCAATTACAGAGGTATAAGTCTCCTCAACATGGCATATAAAATCCTGTCTGCCGTATTATGTGAACGGCTAAAACCGATCGTCAACAACCTGATAGCTCCTTATCAGTGCGGTTTCAGACCGGGAAAGTCCACCATTGACCAAATATTCACACTACGGCAGATCTTGGAAAAAACCCATGAATACAAAATCGATACGCACCACCTTTTTATCGATTTCAAAGTTGCCTATGATAGCGTGTATAGAGACGAGTTATACAGAGCCATGTCTAGTCTTGGCATCCCTGCCAAGCTCGTCTGTTTGTGCAGAATGACGATGGAGAACTCTCGCTGCTCCATCAAAGTCGGTAAGAACATCACCGAACCGTTCGATGTCAGGAAAGGTCTTAGACAAGGCGACGCGCTATCATGCGATCTCTTTAACATAGTACTTGAGAGAATTGTAAGAAACTCACAAGCCAACCCCGGAGGTACAATCTTCTTCAAGTCTGTACAACTACTCGCTTATGCCGATGACATTGACATAATCGGAAGAACTCAGCGGGCCGTCAATGGGGCATTTACGAGTATTGAGATCGAGGCAGCAAAGATGGGTCTAGCGGTCAATGAAAGCAAAACAAAATATATGCTGTCTACAAAAAAGGACACCCAACATCGGCGTCTTGGACAGAACGCCACAATAGGCAGATATAATTTTGAGGTAGTAAAGGATTTTGTCTACCTAGGCTCTATGGTGAACTCCGCAAATGACATCAGTAGGGAGATCACACGAAGAATTACTCTTGCCAATCGTTGTTTCTATGGGCTAAAACGGCAATTGAGTAGCAAAGCCCTATCTCGAACTACTAAGGTAACTCTTTATAAGACACTAATCATCCCAGGCCTGCTGTATGGCGCAGAGGCATGGGCTTTAACAAAACCGGATGAGGATGCCCTTGGTTATTTCGAGAGAAAAGTTCTTCGAGCGATCTTTGGTCCCGTCTGCATAGACGGTGAGTGGAGGAGAAGGTACAATTCCGAGCTATACGGCATGTACAAGGACATCGACTTAGCCAGAAGAGTTCACATACAGCGACTAAGATGGCTGGGTCATTTAGAGCGGATGGAGCCCAGCCTTCCCGCTAAGAAAGTTTTCGAATCCACCCCGGATGGACGACGCAGTAGAGGACGACCTCGCGGTAGTTGGCGCAAACAAGTGGAGGGGGACCTCAACCAACTTGGCGTGCGCAACTGGAGGCAGCTGGCTCGTAATCGTGCTGACTGGAGAGGTTTGTTGGCTGAGACCCAGGTCCACCCCGGACCGTAGCGCCATCTAAGTAAGAAGATATTTTCCTGAGAACTTGAATAGCTTTAAAAAAAAGTTTTTTATTTGAATACATGATTGCTTATTTCCAGGTGAAACTACAAGCTGCATTTGTATGCGATTTTTGAAGCGTGTATCTTCGAAACTAGACAAGTCCAACCTTAAATATATTGTTACAAAAGTGCAGGGGCTGACGGTGAGTGTATCTGAGAAAGAGAGGATACAAATTGAAAACCAGTAATTTCTGGTTCCCGAGAGGGTTTGATATTTGTTTTATTTACTATTTACTATTTACTATTTATTTGTATCATTGTCAACAAAGTACATGGGCTTTCTAAGACATTAGAATTACGGATAGTGGAAAAAAAGTTAATACAATAATGCTTGTTAAATATAATGTAAAGATAAAGAAACGATAAAATAAGAAAAGAATAGAAAAAAAAAAAAAAAAAAAAAACCAACAGTTTAAAAAAAAGCTTAATACATTGAGCAAACAATTATGACTGAAAATAATTTATCAAATTCGATTTTAGTAAGGATATCGACATATTAAAGTCAATTAAAGACGCACAATCATTATACAATAACAGTAAACCATTTATAGAAGACGATCGGCCATAATTAGTACGAGAACGGGCTACATAAAAGAATCTGTTATTACGCAAATTGAGAAATGGAACATTAAGATTAACAAGACTTAAGATTTCCGGGCAGTCAATTTCGCCAATCAGTACTCTGTGAAGGAAAACAACTCTTGACACCTTTCTTCTAACCTCAAGTGATACGAAACTAATTAGGTGTAATCGATCTGAATAGGGGGGCAAGTTATGCAAATCAGACCAAAGAAGACCCCTGAGGGCAAACCTTAGGAATCTTTTTAGAGAAACTAGTCTTCACAATTAATTGCCCGTTGCTTCGAGCTCTACAACCAACTTTTTTCGTAACTTCCTAGCAGCGGCTTTTTATAGGCCCATCGTAAAGGACTCAAGATCCATTCGAGCCTTGTCGTGTTGCAAAGGGTGTCAGTCTGTTCACGTGCACAACTTTTGCGGTTCTCTTGCCTGCCACCTGTATTTTAATCACGAAATCCGAAATCTTGTCGACGATTTTAGCTGGGCCTTCCCATTCGGTCTGCTTGGGGCTTAATCCTCTTCATCTTTAGGGCTTGTATATCCATACTTCTTCTCCTACTTGGAATGATGGGAGATTTGTTCGAAGATCGTACCTGGCCTTCATCCTTCGACCGGTGCTTTTCGACCGGTGCTTTTCGATAAGCCTACCGGACTCGACCTTCTCCGCAGCGGTTAGGTAAGGGGTTTCAAAGTCCAGTACGGCGGCTCTTCCTTCTTTCTGACTAGTTGGAATCGCATGTATTTTTGCTGCTTCTGCTCGACCTAGGATAATTCCCAATGGCAGTATCCGCTCTTTCTCCGAAGTGTTAACTAAGGGTCTCCCAGCGTCGACGAGATAACGTCCTAATAAAACGTCTTTAAAAGGGCTAGAGTTTTCACAGGGCTCCAACAGTACGGCCTTTTCTCCTTGCAGCACCATCGATGGAACTTCGATCATGTTTTCCGCCCTCGGCGTTAATTTCTTCTCTTGAGTTGTATGGACAAGGTAGGTGGCTGCAACGACGGGAAGTTGCAGCTCGCACGTTCTTCCCTTCACTGAAACGCACAGGTTCTCACAATCGATATTGCAGTGGTGGCTTATTAGAAAGTCCAGCCTGAGGATCGGCGGAACTTGGTGGTTAAGGATGACAAAATCTTGTAGAGACTTGATCCCACCTAACACGATCTCCAACTTTGCACATTCCTCTGCGGCTAGTTGTTCTGCGGCTACACCATTGAACGAGATGGCTCGTCCTACAATCCCGACTGTCCTTGGTAATAGGTGCTGGAGCAAGATAGAGACATTAGCTCCAGAATCTATCACGAACTCGCTGATAAGGTACCGACTCCCTAGATACCATTACCAAGTCCATCACCGCAGGCCTGTTCTTTAGGTCCTTGGATTCGGTTGCATGGTTGAGTGTAGCTGGAACGACTGTGTGGGCAAAATCTTTGGCTCAACAGATCCCGGAGAAGATTGTAGTCGGCTTCTGCATTTGGAGGCAGTGCGCTGAGGACCGTTAAAGCTTCTCCGCATTGCATTACTAAGACTGTGGCCTTTTCCTTGATGGTTCATCCGGCATATCTAGCAGCTATCTCAAATTGGCGTGTAAATCGCTTCAAGATCCTGAACCGTTATATGGTTGCACAGCGCAGGGTAGCTCAGGTCTTTGAGACGAAGAGGCGCTGGTAGGTTTCTCGCTGTAAGCTTGTTTCAAACTTAGAGGAGTATCTCTCACTCCGGTAATATCCATGTCCTGGGATTGAATATTGGTTACTTGCGGCAAAGATTCCTGAGTGGCTAGGTCCTCCGTGGTTTGTACCCCCGCTGGGCGGATATTGGAGGAAGGAAGTGATTCTCTGACAGCTGGACGGTTGTTTGGGGATGAATGCTGATCTCCCCTTACAGCCTGATTGAAAGAAACAGAGCATATATCCGTAGTCCGCTTAAGATCCTCCAGTCGCTTCTCGAAAGCGGCGTTATCCACTCGCCTTTCCTGCTTCCACTCCTCCACCTTCCGCGACCAAAAGGTGGAAAAGCTCGTTTGGTATTCTTGGAGACTAGTCCTCAGTTTCACATCTTCACTTTCTTGTTGAGTCTCCTTTCCGAGACAGACATCACTCTAAACTTTATTCTTTTCAACCTACAAGAAAACCTTTGTGACCCCACATCTGACACCAATGTTACAAAAGTGCAGGGGCTGACGCTGGGTGTACCTGAGAAAGAGAGGAAAAAACTGAAAACCACTAATTTCTGGTTCCCCAGAGGGTTTGATATTTTTTTTTATTTTAAGAAACTAGTGTTCACAATTAATTGCTCGTTGCATCGAGCTCTACAACAAATTTTTTCAGGAACCTCCTAGCGGATTTTATAGGCCCATCGCTACCTTCCAGTCTCTATTGTCGTCACTCTGGATAATTCTGCATATTCACTATCTTGGTTATATTTGCCACGCCTATCTTACCGCCCACGCATATTTGTCACCAAAACCGTCGCATTTTCCGGGTTCGTCGCAAATTTGCCTTCCATTTGGTATGCGACATGTCCACAAAGGCCTTATTAAGTGTAATCGGGCTGCAGCAATTATTAACCTCGAACACAGCCGCCATCGCCACGGGATGCGAATGTATTTTTTTTTTAAAGGTTGGTATGTAGTCCCGTAACAATATATAGAGAATTCTTAGGAAAACACCTTCATCAACATATTAAAATTTTATTATAATTTTATCAAAATTCATTAAAAAAAATGTTATCAAAAAAAAAAAAAAAAGAAAAAAAGAAAAGGTTGGATGCCGTTTTCTAAATACGTAATTACCGAAAATATTTACTTGGTTAGTGTGTCGTACCACTGAGCGTGAGGTTCAATGTTCGAATCCTAAAAAATACCAGCGCGTTTGAAAAACATCTGAGAGTATTGTTGTTATGAAAAAGCTTCCCAAAACAAAATAAAAATTACATTTCAGATACGGCATACAACTCTAGGTCCCTTCCATTCGTGTGAAAAATAAAACGCGCACAACACGAGTGGTTGCGAGAGGCTAGGCCTAGGCTTTTCATTTGCTTTCGTACGAAATATGTATGTATGTACTTATGTATGCTTTTATTATCATTTGTTTCGCTTTATAAGCATATTTATTAACTTTCCACTAGCTGGCCCATGCTCGCTTAGCTTCGGCCGCCTGCCACATTTAAAACAAAAAAGTATTTTTCTGATAAGGCATTTCTATAGTCCATAGACACCGATATCGTTTGTAACTTTGCTGGAATCATACACTAATGAAAAAGAAGATGTTTTTTAAGCTAGTACTAACTTCAGACAGTTATATCTGTCAAACCAATTGTAAGATTGCAAGCTGTCAGTATCATTTTTATTCAGTAGTCTTTGCAATTGCATCGTTATGATACACGCGCTTCAACAACGTTACCAAATTTTAGAAATTTGATTCCAAAATTATGGTTCTGTGCGTCCAACTTATATAGCCCTTGCACCATATTACACCGGACATAATCAACCATCTGAGACCGCTATTCACCGTATTGTTGATCGTTTTCGCACAACATTTCTTTGCGAGATGCAGTGGCAGCGAGACGCATAAGAATAGTGCGTTCTAAAGAGAATATTGCATCCGTTCAGGAGAGTCTTGAAGAAGATCCAAATTTATCGATTCGACGTCGTTCACAACAGCTAGGTCCTTGTCCGTCCACTTAATCGAAAATTTTACGCAAAGATCTTGGTTTGAAAGCTCACAAGATCCAGCTCGTGCAAGAATTAAAGCCAAATGACCATCGTTTGCGTCGAAATGTCAGTGCACGGGCCCAAAATCAACTGGCATTGGATCATTATTCGTGTTATTAAGGACATACGGCCACAAATGCTTGAAAAAGTGGTCGAAACTTTGTCTATCGGATGACATTCATAAGATCCAGCGACTGTAGCTTCGAGATCATGATCACGAAAAAATTAATTAAATTCTGAATTGTTCAAAAGATATTTTTAATCATGTTTCAAGGAATGCAACTGCGGCAACCCCTCTCAATTTCGTGCAGTAGTTTTTGCGTGGTACGTGGGGAATCCATTTTACGTTGACAGATTTGTTATACCATATGTAAAAATAAATTAAGTGTTTGGCGCAACAGCTCTTTAAGTGTCAGGGTCTAGCTTCTCGCAACCACTCATGTTGTGTGCGTTATATTTTTCACACGAATGGAAGGGACCTACAGTCTAGTACCGAATCCGAACGGCGATTTGAGAAGCTTTTTCGTGACAGCAATACTCTCGGATGATTGTCAGACGCTCGCGAGAGGTGGGACCGTGAAAAAACTTTTTGGTGTTTTCTGGGATTCGAACTTGGATCTTCATGCGTAGTGATCCGACACACTAACCACTTACGCCACGGCGCCCACTGTTATATTTTGTTATATGAAGGAGTATAGATAAATTTTGATTATCTTGTTGATCCCTTAATGTTGATCCAGAATATAGGCTATCATTGTGGCAAGTTCCATCAAAATCCGTGAAGTAGCTTCCGAGTGATGCGCGTCCAGAAAGACAAGAGCATTCGACCCTTTACAGTTTTATTTTATTATTATATTTAAGTATTGTGGGCAATATCAATGCACGTTCCACAGACATCGCGATGTAGGAAAGGCAGACCTATAAACGCCTGGATCAGACAAATGCGGCGACATCGGCACTACATTGGCCTCAGTAACCGACTGATTCAAAATCGGGCCCGCCGATATTTTTTGAGGTCAAATAGGCGAACCCCACAGGCGGATCAGTAGAAATACGGTGAAGTGGGAGGGATGTGATCCCTTATTTTCGGATCATGACCTCGCTGATAGAAGGAAGAAGAAGAAGTATTGTGGGCGCGGCCGCGTAAGTGGTTAGTGTGTCGGACCACTGCGCGTGAGGTTCCAAGTTCGAATCCCAGAAAACACCAAAAAGTTTTTTCACGGTCCCACCTCTCGCGATCGTCTGACAAACATCCGAGAGTATTGTTGTCTCGAAAAAGCTTCTCGAACCAAATTACCCTCCGGATACGGCAATAAACTGTAGGTCCCTTCCATTCGTGTGAAAAATATAACACACACAACATGAGTGGTTGCGAGAAGCTAGGCCCTGGCACTTAAAGAGCTGTTGTGAAAAATATTTATTTTTTAAGTATTTTAAATGACTCCAAGTACTCTTGCGGCTGGACCGGATTCTGACCGATCTGACTTAGCCAGTGCTAAAGGCGTCAGTATCCGCACTTCCAATGAAATTAAATATCTGGAAGTGATTTTAGATAAGAAACTTTTTTGGTGTAAACACGTCAAGCCGAAAATATCCAAGGCACTCTTAATCTTCTGGCAGTGTAAGGGTGCTTTTGGCAAGAAATGGGGCTTGTCACCGAATAAGGTTCGTTGGATCTACACGGCTATGATAAGACTTACTTACTTACTTACTTAGGTGGCGCTACAGTTCGCGATGAACTTGGGCCTCAACCGACAAGCCTCTGTATTTAGCTCGGTCTTTAGCTAATTGTCTCCAGTTGCGCACTCCAAGTTGGTCGAGGTCCCCTTGAACTTGTGCGCGCCACCTACGGCGCTGATTCCCTCTACTGCGTCGTCCCTCGGGATTAGATTCGAAGACTCTGCGGGCCGGAGCGTTGATGTCCATTCGCTCTACATGTCCTAGCCATCTCAGACGTACAATGGTCAGTTTTTTGACTAGGTCGATCTCACTGTACAGCTCGTATAGTTCGTGACTGTATCTTCTCCTCCAAAACCCGTCAATGCAAACGGGGTCGAATATCTTACGAAGAATTCTTCTCTCGAAGCGACCAAGGATATCTTTATCCTCTTTGAATAAAGTCCTTGTTTCAGCGCCGTAAAGCAGGACTGGGATAATCAGGGTCTTATACAGAGTCTCCTACGAGATAGGGCTTTACTGATTAATTGCCTTATAAGCCCAACAAAAACAGCGATTGGCAAGCGTTATTCTTCGCTTGATTTCTGCGCTGATGTTGTTCTCAGAGTTTATAGCAGAGCCAAGGTAGACAAAGTCCCTTACTACCTCGAAGTTATAGCTGCCTACTGTGACGTTTTGTCGAATTCGTCGGTGTTGATTTTGCCTTTTTGTTGACAGCATATACTTGGTTTTGCCCTCGTTTATCGCTAAACCCATTTTGGCCGCTTCCGCCTCAATGCTTGCAAACGCACCGGTGACAGCCCGCTGAGTTCTTCCGATAATGTCTATATCGTCGGCGTATGCAAGCAGTTGTACAGACTTGAGATAGATTGTGCCTCCGGTGTTGGCTTGTGAGTTCCGCACATCCCGTTCAAGTATAATATTAAAGAAGTCACGTAACAGCGCGTCACCTTGTTTAAAACCTTTTTTGACATCAAAGGTCTCGGTGAGGTCATTACCGACCTTGATGGAGCAGCGAGCGTTCTCCATCGTCAGCCTGCACAGACGGGCAAGTTTGGCAGGGATGTCGAAACTAGACATGGCTCTATAAAGCTCTTCTCTATAGATGCTGTCATAGGCGACCTTGAAATCGATAAAGAGATGGTGAGTATCGATTTGGAATTCTTGGTTTTTCTCCAGGATCTGCCGAAGTGTGAAGATTTGATCGATGGTGGACTCTCCTGGCCTGAAACCGCACTGATAGGGTCCAATCAGGCTGTTGATAAAAGGTTTCAGGCGTTCACACAATATCGCAAAAAAGATCTTGTATGCGATGTTGAGGACACTGATGCCTCTATAATTGGCGCAGTTGAGGGGATCTCCTTTCTTGTGGATCGGACAAACGATGCTGAGGTTCCGTTCATCAGGCATACACTCGTCTGACCAAATCCTAGAGATGAGTTGGTGTATGCACTCTATCAATTCATCCCCAGCTGCCTTGAAATTGATTGATTTTGACTATCATCATCCTTGTTGAATGGTTCATTCTGCCTGACAGCGGGAATTTGGTTTTCATCGCCGTTATACAGTCTGCAGAAGTAGTTTTTGCATATTTTCAGCACCAACTGTGATTCTACTACGAGGTTTCCATTTTCTTCTCTACAGGTTTTTGTACGGGTATTGCTTCTCTGACACGTTCTTTTTATCTTTTGGTAAAACTTCCGTACATTGTTCCTGGAGTATAAACTCTCGATATTCTCAAACGCGCGCTTCTCATGCTCTTTCTTCTTCTTTTGGAAAAGCCGATGTTCTTGCCGTCTCTTTTGCTCGTAGAGCTCATGAGCATCTCTCGTCTTCAGTTGGTGGTCTCTTGCACTTGTAGCTTTTTGACGTTAAATTTGTTCACAGTGATTCTTCTTTGTTGCTCAGTTTGGGATATCCGCATTCGTACCTTGGCTACAACAAAGTAGTGATCCAAGGCTATGTTGGCCACTCGGATGGTCCGGGCATCCAGAATACTGGAGGCATGTCTTGCGTCGATCGCAATATGATCAACTTGACTTATCGTTACATGATCATTGGACCGCCATGTCTGCTAATGAATATCGAGATGAGGAAACCATGTGCTTGCTATGGTGACATTTCGCTCCAAAGCGAAATCAATTAGCCTTAATCCGTTATCAGACGTCATGTCGTGTAGGCTATGCTTACCGACTGCCCTACCAAAGACGTCCTCCTTTCCTATTTTGGCGTTAAAATCGCCCAATACGAATTTAATGTCGTATTTAGGACATTGCTCGTATGTTTTGTCGAGGAGCTCGTAGAAACACTCTTTGTTGGCAGGGTCCTTTTCTTTCGTGGGGGCATGAACACATATTCGGCTTATGTTAGCGAATTTGGCCTTAATCCGGATAGTCATAATACGTTCGCTCACGTGTCGGAAGCTAAAGACTTCTTGCCTAAGTCTGCCGCGTATAACAAATCCGCATCCGAATAAGCGTTGCCTGTTGCCTCTATAACAATCACCGTAGTAGATGTCACAGTTTTTCATCCTCTTTTTGCCCGGCCCATCCCATCGCACTTCCTGGATGGCGGTTATAGTTGCTTTATAGTAGTCTAGGGCCTCTGCTAATTGTTGGGTTGCACGTGGTCTGTAAAGGGACAGAACCACAGAACATTCCACGTACAAATCTGATGGTCGTTGTCCTTATTTCGTTTGCTGGAATCGTCAGCAGTTGAGTCGTCCTTATCCGAGGCTTTTGGTTGTTTCGGAACCATTAATTTTTGTACGTGGTAGGGAAGTTACCCCGACGGCACAACCCCCAACCTAGAGGGCCAGTTCCTTTAGTTATACCCCTAGGACGAGGGGCCAGTTACACTGGTGCCAGTAGCCCACTACAAGAGTATGAGCGCTGCCGTTGGCGCCTTAAGGACTCCTCCGCCACCACCTTTATTCCAAGGTCCCCGCCTGGTTCTGCTTTAGATGCTTTGTTGAACTTACCTCTCCTCGAAACTTATATCATGGGTTGCACTATCAAAGCCATCCATCGTCTTAGACGGGGCGGTCTTTGGTATACTCCACACTGGAATTTTTATGAACTTGCACGACGTTATCTTACGACTCTGGTCTTATGGATATGCCGTCTGAGGCAATGACACCAGAGCTTTAGCTGATACCCAAATTCAGAGCCGACCTTCCTTGTGTTCAGGACTAGCTTCGGCCAGAGCCTGAGCCGGCAGTGGAATGTAGTCGTATTTTCAAGGACGGTTGCAAAACCAGTAAAGGGGCTGGCGCAGGTGTCTTCATGGAAGACGACAACATTCGACTTCTTTTCTCGTTAGGCAAATATACGTCTATTTTCCAAGCGAAAACTTATGCAATCTTAATTGCCATCAACTATGTTGTGAAGAACTGGTGGAAGGGCCGTAGCATTTGTGTCTGTAGTGACAGTCAGGCTGCGCTTAAGGCCTAGCTTAACCCTGTAACCACTTCCAAAATTGTTCGTGAAACCAGAACTCTTTTAACTCAGTCGCAAGGCACTTTACTTTTGCCAAGCACCTTAACGTGCTGGGCTTTAGTGACAATACAATCTGCGATATTTGTGGAGAGAGCGACGATACCGCGGAACATTATCTCTGTGAGTGTCTTTGCTCGTATCAGGTGGCAGATCCTCGGTGCTGAAGTGGTGAGTGCCGGTACTGTAAGCACCTCATCACTGAAGCGTTTGCTTGTCCTTCTAAGAAAGACAAGGAAATTACAATAAAATGGGTAAATCAGAGTTTGCTCTCTGGTAGTACAATGGACCAGTTGCGTTTGAGTGCTCCAGTCGAGCGTTTCCTATCCCGAAAAAGAGAAAAAAAAAGAAATACCTAATATAAAATACAAGAAACGACGGTTTGTACTCTTGTGCTAAATCTTGTTGCCATTATCTTGACGCTCAAAGGCTTCCAGGATATAAAGCCCTTGCCTGCATCTGGACTTAAAGAACCACCACTCCCGCACTTTACCGAACGCATTTCCTGAGTAGACTAGGACAGTATTACCCACTGGAGACTAGAGCCCACCTGTCTCCAACCACCTTATCACATATAATCTTACCTTGTAGAAATTGTGAAGACCTTCTTCCCTTTACTATACTGGAGCTGACTTTAGACAAATTTTATATCCAGCTCTGTACCAAATAGGTAGTGGACGGTTGAGAGTAAATTATTTCGCATGTAAAAGTAACAACCCCTCTTTTTAAGTTAATTATGTTAATTATTATTTTTATTTTTATGTTTAACAGCTACGACACCACTGCCCTTTACATAGCCAACTGATTGTGATAGATTTCCTTCGGTCAGGGTAAAGACCACTTGATATTCTCCAGATGGAATGGGCAGTGGAATTTCGTTTGTGTTAATATATGCGTTTTTTAACTCTACGTGACCCTGTAAAAATCGATTATATCAATCTTTATGTTTTCTAAGAATATGAAGATATTTACGGTAAGGGGACATTTAAGTTCGAGGGTAGAAAATTTTTTCAAAAGACTTAGCATCCATCTTACATAGAAGTTACCTCTTCTTCTTCTTAACACTTCGCATACATTTTTCGTTACATTAAACAGAAATGGCAAGTAACGTGTTTCACGGCGAAATAATTGGGTATTCATCTATGATGGGAAACAGAAGATAGTCGTATTACAAAAAAGCTATAGAAATTTGCTCCAAAAGTCGCGGGCTTGAAGAAATAATACATCCTGCACACTAATTTTTAAAATTGATTTTTCACAATTACCGTCAGATCTGTCAAAGGTTTTTTGATATCACCGGCTATATTATAAAGTGTCGTCTCCCAATTTATTGGCTTCAGATAACAGGAGACATTCACTATCCACTCAGTGTTTAGGTGGCATTCAATGTTTTTAATTTTAAGGTAACTTGGAGTAATGTCCTAAGAAAATTGTGTTTACTATTATTTATATAAGGTATATAAAAAAATATTATCAAAACTTACTACTATTCGTCTGTCAGACAATGCGAGGACATACTTACATAAAAGAACAGTAATCAGTAGCATTTTGCTGTCGCGCGCTTACGTGTGGTGGCTCAGAAAGGAGGTTTTAGACTCTTAAGCTGCTACTATATAGGTTTTTTTTTTATAATTTGCGCGGAGGTAGATAAAATTACCTCGTTATGGTTAATATGATGTGAGTATTCAACCATAAATTAATTTTTCTGGACAAGATTATCATTGTTGTTGAACCCGAATAATGTTGAAGTGGATTGGTTCAGTGGTATCGAGCTGTGTCCCATGATCTGTATCTAGGAGCATGATAACAATCTAACATTTCTGTTTTTTTTTTAAAGTCTGAGAATATGTTTTACAAAAAAAATAATATTTATAAGCGCTTTACTAATCACACTCCCAAAATCATAGTTGCCGCATTAAAAATTGGTTCTTAGTAATGGAAAGTATACAGGTTTGTTGTCCTCAGATTGTCGCTGAGTAATTAGTTTGACATCAGATTTAATTCTTTGTAACTTCTTGCGTTAAAATATTTACTTCAGTATATCTAACAAAGGTAAATCCTAATACATTATAATAGAATGATAACTAGGATCGTCTCTGGCCAGTTATCACATAGGAACTGCTCTACCGATTTTAAGAAAACTTTGGCATTCTATACCCTAGAAGCTTGGTCCATATATCCAATTGGAAATACCACGATATTCCTCAAGGGTATTTCTATTAAAATAAATATACGCAGAGATTAAAAAAAACAGACAAAACCAACCATCATAAAACTATACATTCGGAAAGTTTGAGAAGTACTGATTTTGTTGCGTACTTTTGAGCGCAGGATAAAATAAATAAACACACGGATTTGTATCCTTCGATATCCTGTTGGTTGATGGGCAGATTCACCCCGAACTGTAGCGCTACCTAAGTAAGTAAATGATTTATTTTCTTGCCTACCTATGATTTAAAGCGATGAGAGATAAGCAGAGATAACATCTGGCACCAAATCACACCACCACACATAACCTTCTGCAACATGTGGCTTACATCAGCACCACAAGAGAATTACATCTCAGTTCAAATAAGCGGACTTGCCGCTCCGGAGCTTTCTCCTGCGAAAAGCATTCTCCCCAGGCCGTGCAGCCTATCCGTAACACCTCTCTCACCCTGCAGGCCGTCCCGCAATATTCCTCCTTGTGTGCAGGCCTACCCATCATAGTACGGCTTACGCGGTAATAAGATAGCAACGTAGGCAGATTTCTGTCGTGAGAACAGCAGTACTATCTGTCGTCGGGGGAACCACAGCACCACCTTCCTTCCCACGAGAGTACTCTGTTTACGTTGCACATCTTAAATATTAGTTCGCAGCGGTGGAGCCGGCTCCACACACCTGATATAATTAATAATAAAGAGACACTCGGTCTAATCGGACGTTGTTTGTAATTCACACGAAATTTCTACAATAGAAAGGGTTGTTGCAGGCCGACCCACCGTAGTATGGCTTGTGTGCAGGCCAACCAACCATAGTACGACTTGTTGCAGGCCGACCCACCATAGAACAACTTATGTGCAAGCCGGCCCGCCATAGTACGGCTTGTTGCAAGCCGACCCACCATAGTACGGCTTGTGTCAGGTTTAGCCGTTAAGATAACGTTAAGATAGTATTTAGCTTTTAAACATTGTTAAGCAGAAAAATTGTTAATAAGAGAAAAGTATTTGAATTGTTAATCTTTATATTCTAAACCGTAACTTAGGAATAAAGTACCCTTACTCCAGAATTTAGGAGTTTCTTTGGGCAACCCCTTGGACCCGACGAGCCAACCTCGGCCTTGGTAAAAACACTATCACACGATAGCATTTGATGTATTCCTTCTGTTAGCTAAGTGCATACATATGAGGCGGTTAAAATCATAGTAGCGTAAGTGATTGCTCAAAAATGTTGGTGTAAGTCCAGAAATGATACTACCCATGACAAACTGTTGCATGATAATGTGAAGAAGTGAAGTAGAAGCGTACCCTACAGGAGCTGTTGATGAATATTGAAGATACCACCCGAGCGGCATTCAAGTGAAAGCGCAGCATAGCGAGACGAGAATCACTTATCGTTTACTTGATCATGATCCGGGGGATAGAAATTATTTCCACGATCGCAACAGCCTTAATACAATTTGCACCATCTTCAAGCCCAGAGGCCTTAACTTTATGCCCTACGTAAGCGATGGGAATGAGGAATGCATATGCAAGCTTGGTGCGAAAGAAGACTTTCTCCACTTTATTGTAACATGTCCCATTTTAAAGGAGATTAGACGAGTCTACTTGGGTAAAAATACACTAGCAGAAAATGAGGTCATCGCGCATTTACTTAAATGGTCAAAAGTGGAACCAGTTAGCCAACTATATTAGATCTGCATCAAAGTATCGTCAACAAATAATAAAAGAAGCATTTTACTCGTAGATATGTTCATAAAAACTGTATTTTTATTTTATTGGAAATTTTGTTTGTAATTATAAATATGGACTAAAAGTCTCTCTTTTTCGGCTGGCGGTAATTGCCAATGTCATTTATTGTGAATTATTGTAACAGTCTAAACTTTTGTTAAATAAAAATCACAATTACTACTACTACTACTACTACTACTACTACTACTACTACAAAAGGATACATTTGTCTGCAAGATATACGCTATTCAACGCCCCCATGAGGTCAATATTCTGCTACCCAGCAGAAGAATGGCGCTTAATCAAGACACGCCACATATCGAAACAATGTTTAAGTACGAGTCCGATGGGCTACATTACTCCCTCTCGAGAAAAATGTTGAAAACAAGAATTTACTGGTATCAATACTGGACTGGACGCTTTAATCATACAGAGAGCAATCGAAACCACATAACACTGAATACAGATGTGTGGAATGTCAAGTTAAGAGGGTGGATGTGGGTGGATGAAGCTTTTATTTAACTTGCATTGCTGTCTGTTTGTCTACTACAAATTTTCCTATCAAAATTTCGACTAGTTCTTACTGAACTAGCAGGTCAAACGGTAGTGCATGCGATCATATGAAAACACAACCCTTTTCCCTTAGCTGAGGCCTACCAACTCCTACTCTCAACCTTCACGCGGTGACAGCCGGGTGCCTAGTACCTTAATCCAAGAAATGGGTAACCAACCCCGTTTGGAGGATTCTTGGCGGCAGCAGATGAGAGAAGGGGGGAAAAGTGCTTTATCACTAGAGCACTTCTCCCTGTTCCAGGCGGCAGCGGACGAATTCCCTAGACGAAGTCAACGGTGGCGTCTATAGTTTCAGTTAGGTTTGAACTTAGTGAATACCTTGCCAATCGTATTGGGCAGTTTTAACGCCAAAATACGAAAGGAGGACATTTTTGGTAGGGCAGTCGGTAGGCAAAGCCTACACGACACCACGTCTGGTAACGGACTAAGGCTAATTGATTTCGCTGTGGATCGAAATGTCACCATGGTTTCCTCCAAGCACATGGTTTCCTCATCTCGATAGTCATAATGATCATGTAACGATCAACCAATTTGATCATATTGCGATCGACGCAAGGCATGCCTCCAGTATTCTGGATATCCGGACCATCCGAGCGGCCAACATAGACTCGGATCATTACCTTGTTGTAGGCAGCTCGGCAATTGATGTTGACGACATAGGTGTGACTGAGAGATTTTGAGATACACGTTTAGCGAAGAGTCTGGTGGTATCTCTTGACGATATTTTCTTATAGATCAGCTAAAAAATGGGATATAACATACTTAGACTTAGCCCCAGGCGCCTACCTGACAATTGCTGACATACCCTTAGCGGAGCGACAAAGTCGTGTGAGCGGATAAACCCCTTCAGAAAGCGGAGTTTAAATAAATGAATCGCACCAAGCGCGCCACTTACCCACTGTTGGCCACACTGAAAGTTTCTATTGAATGTTGTAAAAGTCAATTTTCAAAGATCGATATCTCGAAAACCAAGCGAAATATCAAACAAAGTTTTTTTCAGTGTGTCGAGACCTATTAGAAAACAAAAAAAAAAGCTTTTAAGCTGCTAATGCTTATTTAATTATGCTAAATAATTTAATGATTGGGTATCTGATGTGAGTATTCAACCATAAATGAATTATCCTGGACAAGATTATCATTGTTGTTGAACACAAATTATATAAAAGTGGGTTCAGTGGTAGCATCCTGTGTGTCATGGTCTGTATCAACGTGTATGATAAAATTGATGGCATGAATCTAAAATGTATCTCTTATTTTTAACCTGCGAACCTTTTTTAATTAAAAAATAAAATTAATACGCTCTCTACTGACCACACTCCTAAATTTATAGTTGCCGCATTTAAAGTGGCTCGAAGCAAAGAGAAGATTGGGCAAGTTTTTGGGTTTTGTTTGCCGCTGATACAGAAGTTGAATCCTATTTAATTCTTTTTGCCTTTTTCGTTAATACATTTATTTCACTATTATGTAACATAGATAGATTCTAACAACAGATAATCCATCATAGACAAGTAACTAGACTAATGCTAACTAAAACTGGACTTAAAAGTAAGAGTTTTTCAGTTAGACGAGGGAATTAAAGAAATGAAGGGAGGATCTGCTATTGTGAAAGTCAAAAGCGGTTCGCATGCGATTAGCTCTGCGGAGCACTCTAGACATTGATTCCTGATATCCATAATTGGTACGGTGAGGTATAAGACGGAAGAGACGCTTCTAAGCTTACCCTTGAACTTTCCCCTCTCGATAAGCAGTCCTTCCCGGACTGCCAGCAAGCCCGTACCTTGTACAGACTGCCCAAGCACCCTCGTGCCCAGCACGGACGAGCCAGCAAGCCCGTACCTTGAACGGACTGCCCAAGCGCGCCCGTGCCTAGCACGGATGAGCCAGCAAGCCCGCCCCTCGGTCTGACTCTCCCCGAACCTATAACGCGTGGCCAGCGCACCCTCCAAGCCGACTCCCGAGACGCTGCAACACCGGAGACCAGCCGCGGAGTGCCAGCCCGAGCCTGAGCTCGGTGTTAAGTATTAAGAATTATCGAAATATTGTTAGGCATAAGAATTGTTAATGAAAAGACAACCTGCATTGTTCAAGAAATCATTGTAACAGTATTCCGGTCATTAAATAATAAACTACCTCTTTCCCAAAGTTTTAGGGTATTTCTTTGGGATGACCCTGGAGCCGGCGAGCTCACCTCAGTCTTCGATAAAAAAGGCCTTTACAACAAAATTAACAGAAGTGGGCCAAGTTTTGAGCCTTGTGCGACTCCATACTGCACTCTTTGTTCACTGCCACAACAATCCTTGATTTTCACGCGGAATGTTCTTTCTTTTAGATAATCAGCTAACCAATATGCTAATTTTCCCCTAATTCCGGCTCTTTGAATAGTTTCTATAAGTCTATTATGGTCCAGTGTAGCAAATGCTTTGCTAAAGTGAAGAAATAGAACTAGCACGTGATGTCGTCTGCTTAAGCTGGTGTTAACCAAGTTTGCAAAGTCTCCAAGGAGTTGGTTATTGCTTCTACCTTTTTGGAAACCATATTGTTTTTTGCATACTAAGTCATGCTTTCCGATAAAATCCCGAATTCTATCTGCAACTATTTGCTCCATAATTTTCTCGATGGCAGGCAAGATCGCAATTGGACGGTATTTCGTTAACTGGATTTTGCTTCCTCCCTTATATATTCGACGAACAACTGATTCCTTAAGCTCAGATTTATCAACTTTGTTATAATGAGAGCAAAATGTTTATATTTGATTTCAGATCTTTCGTTCTGATACCATCTGCTCCAGGCGCTTTTTGAACATTTAGGCGATGCAACAAGCTTTCTATCTCCGAGCATTCAATATCTCCAAAATACAGAGAGTCTCGGAGTATCGCACTAATACTCGTATTGCTCTGATGTTGTTAGAGTACAGCGATGAATGGGCGGAAGATCAAACGAAACACAGTTGATAAGGGCTGTCGTCATGCTTAAGCTTAAATAGGTACAAACGAAAACATACGTTGGCCGTTAGAAACTACGTTAATTGGAAATCAAGTTATCCGTGGTATGTATCTATCCATTTGTTGGATGAGTCGATAAGTCTAACTGCTCTTTTTCAGAAGTATTCCAGCGTTTTTGCCATTCTCTTAAGCATTCCGTTCTGTGTAGTCGGTTTCCGCTGAGCTCATTTCTACTTTCTATAGGAAGCATTCTTGCTATTACGCAGGATGCATCGGTGGAAGTAGTGCGCAATGCACAGCTAGCTCAATGCACATAGGGTAAAGTCGGGGGATATAGTGTACCTTTTTTGTTTTTTGAATATTTCCAAAACTAAGGCATTTTTAATCGAAACGAAAACAGAAATATTGTTTATTAAAATGCAAACATAAACATTAGGAAAAGAAGCTTAGTCCAGACAACGTATCTGTCAAACTGAAAATAACACCTGCGCTGCTTTAGAGGTAAGTCAATTTGTTTATATTGTCGCTATAATTGTTACTAATATTACTTTCAAATTGCAGAAATACAACAATTGAAGTGTTCCAAGTCTTTCCCCCTGGCCATCGATCATCGAAAGTGAAACAGTTCCAGCCAACTCCACAGTTTCCAGAGCACCTTCGCTACACGCAAGATAAAATAAAATTTATTCCTCGGAATATGGAATAAACATTGTTTAAGTAAGTACATATATAACTAATTGTTACTAATTGTTACTAATATTATATTTAATTACAGATATACTACACAACTGCGACAACATTTCAAAGGATTTTCCACCCCAATTGTCGTCGTAGGGTCCAAAAAAATGTCATCCCTTGAAACTGGGCAAGAGCAAATAATTTGCGGGAAGACAAAGTGGTCAGTGATTGTGTTTATTGCATTACTAGTGCATGTGTTATTGTTACTAATATCGTTTTTAATTGCAGGAAAATAACATACGAATAAAAAAGCATCTCCAAGTTGTCATCCACAATCTTCGCCGTAGTCGTCGCCACCAAACCACTATCAAACTTTGATCCAATCAACCAGGCTGAACTAGATGCAGCTCCTGTTGTCCCCGGAGACAGCGAGTAAGTTTAGTTGATTAGTATATGTGTAATTGGTAAAACACTAGACTTACTCACTGATAGTTCTTCCGGGGACAGCAGGAGCTGCATCTAGTTCAGCCCTGTTGATTGGATGAGTTTGATGGTGGTTTGGAGGCGACGACTTCGACGACGATGAGGGATGGCAACTTGGAGATGCTTTTTTATTCGTATGTTATTTTCCTGTAATTAAAAACTATATTAGTAACAATAACACATGCACTAGTAATGCAATAAACACAATCACTGACTATTTTGTCTTTCGGCAAATTATTATTTGCTCTTGTCGCAGTTTCAAGGGATGAAACTTTTTTGGCGCCTACGACGACAATTGGGATGGAAAATGCGTGGAAATGTTGACGCAGTTGTGTTGTATATCTGTAATTAGAGATAATATTAGTAACAATTAGTAGTATACTTACTTAAACACTGTTTAATCGATATTCCGTGGAGTGAATTTTATTTTGTCCTGTGCGTGGCGAAGGTGCTCTGGAAACTGGTGTATTTCGTGGATTAGTGTCGACATCGACAACTGACAACTGAGTAGAAAGATTTAGTATTGTTCTGCTCTTGTATTCCTGCAATTTAACTGTAATTTTAGTAACAATTTTAGTTATAATATAAACAAATATACTTACCTCTTAGAAAACGTAAGTATTTTCTCCAGTTGTCTCGTCTCATTATGGTTTCTTTTTTTGACGCCAGAGATCTGCCTCCAGTTGTCAATTGACGAAAGGTAAAGTTGAAAAACCGCATCTGGTTTGAAAAAAAAAGCTTAGTCCAGACAATGTATCTGTCCAAATGGAATAAACAGCCGCGGTTTTGTCAGAGGTAAGTCTATTTGTTTATATTGTCGCTTTAATTGTTACTAATATTACTTTTAAATTAAAGAAATAGAACAATAGAAGTGCTCAAACCCTTCCCCGCCATCATCGATCATCAACGTCGACACAGTTCCAGCCAATTCAACAGTTTTCAGAGGGCCTTCGCTTCGCCCAGGACAAGAGCAAACATTTCCATCGGAATATCGAATATTCAGTGTTTAAGTAAGTAAACGACTTATTGTTACTAATATTATCTTTAATTGCAGATATACAACACAACTGCAGAACATTTCCAAGCATTTTCCACCCCAATTGTCGTCGTAGGCGCCAAAAAAGTTTCATCCCTTGAAACTTCGAGGACAAAGGCAAACAATTTGCCCAGAACACCAAATATTCAGTGAGTTTATTAAGTATTTAATTTGTACACTTATACTTATCACTAATAATACTTCTACATTACAGGAACTCAAGAAAGCTGCAGAATTTTTCCAAGTTTTCATCCCCATCTCAGCATAGAAAATCTTCTCTGCAACTAAAAGTGGCTTCAGGATGAGGATGTTTAATTTTTTTTTTATTTTTAACATCTTCGTTTTTTTTTTTGTAACTTAAAATTCGGAATAAAATCACTTCAGAAATTTGTTTGTGGTCCTTAAAAGAAGCAATTGTGTAAAAAAAAATTTTCTTTAACCTCCGAAACCATAAAGAGTGCGTCCTTACCTCTTTAATGCATATACAACATCCATTGTTGGTGTTGGTAGCAGCATCACGAACATCATTTTCCAAGATCACTTTCAGCAAACCACGGGTTTTCTCGTATATCACTGATAGTTATTCCGGGGACAGCAGGAGCTGCATCTAATTCAGCTTGGTTGATTGGATGAGTTTGATGTTGGTTTGGTGGCGACGACTACGACGACGGTGGGGGATGACAACTTGGAGCTTTTTTTCTTCGTATGTTATTTTCCTGTAATTAAAAAATATATTTGTAACAATAGCACATGCACTAGTAATGCAATAAACATAATCATTCACTATCTTGTCTTCCGGGCAAATAATTTTCACTCGTCCTCAAAGTTTCAAGATATGAAACTTTTTTGGCGCCTACGACGACAATTGGGGTGGAAAATCCTTTGAAATGTTGTCGCAGTTGTGTAGTATATCTGTACTTAAAGACAATATTAGTAACAATTAGTTATATACTTACTTAAACAATGTTTATTCGATATTCGGAGGAATAAATTTTATTTTATCCTGTGCGTAGCGAAGGTGCTCTGGAAACTGTTGAATTGGCTGGAACTGTGTCACTTTCGATGATCGATGACTGGGGGGAAAGACTTGGAACACTTCAATTGTTGTATTTCTGCAATTTAAAAGTAATATTAGTAATAATTATAGTGACAATGTAAATATATAGACTTACCTCTAAAGCAGCGCAGGTGTTTTTTTCAGTTTGACAGATACGTTGTCTGGACTAAGCTTCTTTTTTTTTACGCCAGAGATTTGCCTCCAGTTGTCCATTCCATCCGCCAAAAATCTGGAAAGTTCTGGTACCTTCGGGTTGACAGCTTCGAGATGTCTTTCAGGGCTTCTCGGTTGTTTATGTTTCTGTGCCGGTTTGTGCGCTCGCGTAACAATACATATATTATTGTTATTGTCACCTGCCGCCTGGACATTTTTTTCCTGGGTAAAGTTTCTGTTAATACTTTCTTGCAAATCCACACTTTTATTGCGATGAGAAGTGGTGAGTGGTCTGATCTTGATTTGTACCAAGAAGTCAAAGAAAATTATATACAATATTTGCTTATTTATTTACATAAATGCAAATGGATAGATAATCGTACTTACGTATTCGTTGAAAATATTTTTCCATTTTAACTTTAATTGGAACGAGACGAACGACACCAAACACAAATCAAAAATAAAGCAAGGCGAAAGACGACGGAAGCTCCGACGTATTCGTGTTTGGTTTGGCGATTGAAAACAAATTACTTTTGTCTGGAAACTGGAAGAAGGCAATGGAGGAAGACTGCAACAGATAGATCTTTCTTAATTCAATTAAAAGGAGAAAACCGACTTCTTAATTATGGCTATGGGAAATTTTAACTAAGGCACTGCCAGATTCTTAATAAAATTATAGACATATCGAAAAGGAGGAAAGATATCAAGGTATTTTTTTTATATGAAAAATCGGGAGAAAATATCACATTTACCTAAAAAAATCGGGTGATCGGAAGTAGCTCCAAAAATCGGGAGAAATCCGATAAATCGGTGTTTCTGGCAACTGCGGTGTAGAGCCTTCCTTTCAACTTAAGAGGCATTTTTTGGTCACAGAAAATAGCGGAGTTTTGCCGCCACTTCATCCACCCTACGCTTCCCTATGATTGATATCGTCATCACAGGATGCTTTGCTATTAAGCACAGATGCCAGATTCTTGAACTCTTCGTACTTGGCAAACACCTGAGGTGGATCAAAGAACGGGCAGCACAAGTACTCTGTCTTTCTTGAACTAATGCGATACCAATTTCCCTCCAAAACATCCACCCGAACGTGAAGTGCTCGTTGCAGGGATTTAGGATCCTCACTTATGATGACTCCATCACCAGCAAGGAATAATTGATGTACTTTTTGGGTCCGCCACTTTATCCTTAAGCAGATAGCCAAGGATTGTAATAAAGAGCAAAGGACTTAAGACGGTTCCCTGGTGCACCCCGACTTTAGTTGGGAACTCTTCGGTTACTCCAGCGAGGTATCTTACTCTTGTCTTTGCTCCTTCGTACATGTCCATGATCATCTGTACATAGGTTTCTGGAACCCCTCGATTTCTTAGCGCTACCCATATCAGATCTCGTGGTTGTCTGTCGAATGCCTTTTCAAAGTCAACCAATGCAATATGGAAATCCTTTAAGGAATCAGGATATTTGTTCATTATGATTATTATTCTTTGGATTGCATCTGTGGTTGACTTACTCGTGACAAAGCCGCACTGATCATCAGATAGCCGTATTATTTTTGCCAGTCGGCCACCTAATACGCGCTCAACGATCTTTATCAGCTTGATGGAATGGTAGTTAGCACAGTTTCGCGTATCACCCTTCCCCTTGTACACAGGGAGAATGTAACTTTCCCTTCATTCATTGGGCATTGGGTCACCTCTCATAAAGGAGATAACAATTCTAAGTCATCTGAACTCCATGTCTACCATCTTTTCCCAGAACGCAGAGGGCATTTCGTCTGGTCCAACCGCTTTTCGTTTTTTTTTGGAGTATTTGACCGCCTCACTAACTTCCTCGACTGTAATGTCGAGTATTTCATCACAGTTAGGGGTGACCCTTGGAAAGTATAGCCGGGGAAACCGTTTATTCAAAAACGTTCACAATACTGGCGCCACCTCTGCAGAATTTTATCGTCATCCACAAGAAGCTGGCCATGAGCATTGTTAATGAACTTTTGCGAACGAATCTCCTGAGCATTCCTCCTTCTTTGGGTAGCTATTTTGAAAATGGTTGCGCTCTTGTTCATATTGTGTTGTCGCAGCTCCTGGATAGCCTAGTCGATGAGGACAAATTGTCTGACATGGAGGCGGATGATAACTTCGATAAATTACATCCACTGCTTTTGAGTGAGGACGAATTGTTAGAATCGTCCTCAGACTTGGAAGCCCTAAATACCACAGTGGTGGAGGTTCCTCTGCCTGATTGTAGCGCAAATACTGCAGTTAGTTCAGATTAACCTCCACCACTCCATTACGGCTTCTGTCGGCCTTCTTCTCGATCTCGTAAAGGGCAGGAAAGATATAGTCTTGGTCTAGGAGCCTTGGGTTGTTGACAACTTGGTATGTGGACTCAAGACTCCTAATTACTACACCCTGTATGTGCGTAACGTAGGTAAACCCAGATCGTGCATACTGGTGAAATGTATCCTAAATGTAAGCTTATTCCTTAATTACAGCGATCGAGATACAAATGCAGTAAAAATAGAAACACCCGGCGGTTCTTACTACTTGGTCTCGGCGTATCTCGCCCATGATAACATGGACTCTCTTTTTGGGGATAGCCTGGAAAGACTGATCCCAGATGCGGGGAGGCAAACGACTGGCCTCATTATTGGATGTGATGCTAACGCTCACTATACTGTATGGGGCAGCTCCGACATCAACAAAAGAGGTGAGCTACTTTTTGATTTCATTCTAAGTACAAACCTTATTTTGTGCAACATAGGTAACGAGCCTACTTTCGTCACCAGAAATAGGCAAGAAGTATTAGGCATCACCCTTGCCTCCGATAGTATCGTCACATGTATCAGGAATTGGAAGGTGTCAAGTTAATCATCATTCTCGGATCAAAGGTATCTCCAATCTTCTTTATACGTAGATTCTATTAGCCCGCCAGTTCTTAGGAATTACCGTTAAACTGACTGGCTCAAGTATATGTCAACTTTAAGTAATTTAGTTACCTCAAATCACCTTAGTCCCCCTTGCAACCCCCAGGAACTTGATTGCATGGTTCCAAATTTAACCTTATAGACTAAGAGCTGGTGAAATTTTTTCATGATTATTTCGTCAAAAAAATGTCGCTTATTTTTTGGTTGTCGTGTTCGGATACATCACGGATGTGAAATTTTGGTGGACCTGGGCCGGGCGCTTTAGGGGCTACAGGGCCTCAAAGTTGCAAAAAATTTTGGAAAAAAATATTATACCGTCAACTTTGAGTCTTTGTTTGATGAATCTCAATTAAAAATCATATCGTGTAGTGAAATTGCCAGAGCGATTGGGCGGTCGCAAATCCCTGCCAGAGTGCCCAAAACATGTAACAGAAACTCCAATTTTTAAGTTATTTCGTCACCACTCAAATTTTGGCATATCATCTAGTATATCCTGGTGAATCCAGAACTGAAATGCCAGAGCAAAATTCCGGTCGCAACACCTTGCCAGAGCGCGTCAAAGCGCAATGTGCGTGAGGGGCCTTTTCAGTGGTTTGTATAAGGAATTGTTGCATATCTTAAAAAATATGTAAATAATTAAATTTTTTCAGGTGATTCTGAAAGATTATCCAAAGATCTTTAAGACCCTGTATTAAGTTTAGTCCTAACATTTATATTTTCGAAATTATTCGATTTTAAGACCCAACATTTCGAAATGAGCCAAATACTTTTTCTACTCATGATGTTTCTACACTTAAAGTAACATAAGAGATTTTTTTTTGTTTTTATTTTCAGTAAGTCATCATTTGTCAATCATTTGTTGTTAAATCTGCAATTTAGAAAAAAAAAGACTTCACCATAAGTCAAAATACATTGCATTACTCACTTTAAGGTATGCGTAAATATGAGATGAGTTTATTGAGAAGTACAAATAAATTTTAAGGATTTCTCTGTTCAATTTGCAGCAGTTTTAATTTGTCTGTTAATACAATCATAATAAAACTATAAAATTAAAATTTATTTCAAGTAATAATTAACAAAATCGATTTTACGTCATTCTTCTTCGCTGAAGAGATTTCCCTCATCATTGGGTTCTTCGTCACAGCAATAGTTACGTCCGTTGTCTGGAAAATATAGTTAAATATCATTTGTAAGGTGCATACATATCAGCGGATGTGAAATCAAGATATACCTTATTCAATTTTTTTTCAGTTGACGGTTGAATGATGACATTATTTACAAATGCTGATAGCTGGTCTCTTTCGAACCACATAAAATCATAACTTCCATTGTTTTCTAGCCATCCGTTCTGCTTTGGTACCAAAGCAGTAGGATTTTTAGAAAAAGCATTGTTCTAGATAGAAGTTATATATTGAGCGCGTAACAGCTGTTGGCGTAGTTCAGATAGACAGGGTGGCAAACTCGAAGCATCGAATTTTTTGAGCTTAGCGTCAAATGATTCTTTGAGATCCTAATATTTCGAATCTTGCGTTGTCTACCGTTTCCGTATATCTGATGTTATACATGTGACACACAAAGATTTCAATAGCTTTAAAGGTCGCTTCTCTTGAAAGAAAATCGGTTTCTCCTAGCTTAGCGAACGCTGTCATAATTCAAAAATGTTTAATTATTTACATATTTTTGAAGATATGCAACAATTCCTTATACAAACCACTGAAAATGCCCCTCACGCACAATGCGCTTTGACGCGCTCTGGCAAGGTGTTGCGACCGGAATTTTGCTCTGGCATTTCAGTTCTAGAATCACCAGCATATACTAGATGATATACCAAAATTTGAATGGTGACGAAATAACTTAAAAATTGGAGTTTCTGTTACATGTTTCGGGCACTCTGGCAGGGATTTGCGACCGCCCAATCGCTCTGGCAATTTCACTACACGATATGATTTTTAATTGAGATTCATCAAACAAGGACTCAAAGTTGATGGTATAATTTTTTTTTCCAAAATTTTTTGAATCTTTAAGGCCCTGTAGCCCCTAAAGCGCCCGGCCCAGGTCCCCCAAAATTTCACCTCCGTGATGTATCCGAACACGACAACCAAAAAATAAGCGAAATTTTGTTGACGAAATAATCATGAACAAATTTCACCAGCTCTCCGTCTATCAGCTTTAAATACAGCGATAACTTCTTCCTGCCATTTGATTCAACCCAGGGGCAAGAATACGCCGTATTGGTGGATTGCAGGTTTAGGCCCTTTAAGAAATAGTTGTAGAAAACTTTTTAATAATGCCAAAAGTACGAGGGACATACTAGATTGGAATTTGAACAATACAAGGCATCCCTAAACATACACAAAAAAGAATTAAGGAAAGCCAACGTAATTCTTGGAGACTCTTCTGTGGTAAAATAGAAGAAACCTCTGAGGCATCTAGGCTGAGGAAAATTCTCTTTTCAAATCCAATAACACCCAGTTACCTTAAGAAAACTGATGGGTCTTGGATAACTTCCAGCGAAGATTCCCTAAATTTACTGCTTGACACTCATTTTCCAGGTAGCTCCCAAGTTGTGAGCAACATGGTTTTCAGCAGACCATCTGCACAAATAACCAACTCCTCAAATTGATCACACAGAGCAAACTCCAGTGGGCTCTACATAGCTTCAAACCATATAAGTCTGCGGGACCAGACGGCATAATACCTGCCGAGTTGCAGAAGTCATCGGACATAATCTTGCCGGTGCTTGAGACAATTTTAAAAAGTTGTCTAGATCTGTTATATGGTACAGTCGAGAACGGATAAGTGCACAACATCCGGGCATCAATTTTGTGTGCACTTATCCAGTCTGTGCACTTACCCGTAAGTGCAAATTTTTGCACTTATCTGTAAGTGCATATTTTTGCACTTATACGTACTTACTTAGTAAGGTGCACCGTATTTACACACTCGAAAAAAGAAATTGCATATACGAGTATTTATGCTATTTGGAACTTAGTTTTATTAAACAAAAAAAAGAAATTAAAAATTAAAAAAAACAACACAACGACAAAAAAATCACATTTCATTTTGAGTTCAGCATATAAGTAATTGCACATCTGTATAGGTATGTACATTTGTACATACGTCCATGTAGATATTATACAAAAAATAATATTATTCATACATACTACATACTATGTATGTAATTTTATAGTATCTAAATTAAGCAAAAAATTGTTTAATTGAGGTTTGAATTAACGAACCAAACGAAACTAAAATTTGATTTTTAATTTCATCTACATTCGCACAACTCAATTTATTTTGATCCAAATAAGATCTTACAGTATCTAGAGAACGAACAACTTCTCGGCGAGTTATGAGGACCTCTTCCGAGTGGCCTAGGTCACCAACTTCATTATCAACTTCTTCTGGTATAAGCTCCCTAATATTTTAGTCCTGAATTGCATGAACGATATCATCTTCAGTCAGCTCGCCATAACATTCTTCATTTTCGTCAATTTCAATCAAGTTATGAAACTCTTCTTCTATACCATTTGGCATGTGTAGCACTTCTTCTTCTTCTTGTTGCAACTCCATCGCATTTGTTTTAACAAATCCCGCCTTTTTAAAGCAGTTTCTTTTAGTCGTTGGCGCGACTAGCCACCAGGCTCTTTTCACCATTTTAAGCGCATCCAAAATTGAAATCGATTTGACGAACTCACACAAATCCATACCCTTTTCTGCTGCTAAAATCTGTTATCGCACAACTTGCTGGCTGTAGTAAACCTGTAAAAATACAGACGTCTTAGCCAATGCATATGCACATAGGTAAAAATATGTAACAAACCTTGAACGTTTTAATTATCCCTTGATCTAATACAGGGTGTCCGCCGGGAAGGTATACTACTTTGTTTGTTTATAATTTTTGATTAAATGAAAGAGAATGGATCTTATATTGACAAATGTTTTATTTAATGTCGGCAATTATGTATGGAATATAATATCAGGTAAATGTCCGCCTCTGCTAGTCTCACAAATGCGAGCCCTTTTGAGCACATTTTTCATTACATTCTCACACATTTCACGCGGTATTTCATTAATTTCATCACGAATATTTTGTTTGAGTTGCTCAAGCGTTTCTGGTTTGTTTGCATAAACCTTGCTTTTTAGATATCCCCACAAAAAGAAGTCAGGAGCAGTCAAATCAGGCGACCGTGGAGGCCAATCAACATCATCATTTTTTGAAATAACTTGTTGTGGAAAGAGGTCTCGCAGTAATTCCATTGTAATCCTGGCTGCATGCGATGTGGCACCGTCTTGTTGATACCACATGTTAATTAAGCCCAAAGCATGCAGTTGTGGCGTTAAAAAGTTTTCAATCATATCACGATATCGCTCCCCATTCACAGTTACCGTTACGCCGTTTTCATTTTCAAAGAAGTAAGGTCCAATGATTCCTCCTGACCAAATTGCACACCAGACTGTTACTTTTAATGGATGCAAAGGTGACTGATGAATAATTTGAGGGTTTTCCATTGCCCAGAACCGACTATTCTGTTTATTCACATTTCCATTCAAATGAAAATGTGCCTCGTCACTCATTATGATTTTTTCTCATCGTCACAGTAATCGATGATTGATTTTGATAAAATGTTTTAACGATTAAAACACGTTGGTTTATCGAATATTTTTCCATAATAAATTTGCCACGTGTCTACTTCACGACTGCCAAATATGAACTGTCAAGACTAATGTTTACCAAAATAGCGGCAAAACAAAGTAGTATACGTTCCCGGCGGACACCCTGTAGTTGAATAAGTGCGGTTGTGCTTGCAGGCAAAAACACAATTTCGACATTGGAAGGTGTATAATTTTCCGGTAATTTGTGACATGCAGCATTATCAATAAAGAATAGAACTTTCCTTTTCTTTTTTTTCATTTCGGAATCGAAGTCTTTTATAATTTTGCACCATATATCTTGCGTCATCCATGCCTTGGTATTATGATAGTATTTTGTTGGAATCTCTTTTCCACGGAAACAGTGTTGCTGCTTAAATTGTCCTATCGAGATAATATCACCATCTGACCCGTCCATGTTGGAAATGAGAAGGAGTGTTATCCTGTATTTCTGCACCTTTCCACCTGATGGATTCTCGCCTCTATACGCCATCGTACCAGATGGTAAAGCTCGGTAAAAAAGTGCAGTTTCGTCCGCATTAAAGATATCTTTTTCTTCATATTGGTTTAGGAAATCAGGAAGAATATTTTGCAGCCAATATGTTGCTGAGTGTTGATCAACAGCTAGTTGCATTGTTTTTAGTTTTCCAGCGAGATAACCAGCCTGAGTTTGGTTCAAAATCTATGTTTAATCTGACTGCGAACTTTTTTGCTTGCTAGGGGCATCTAAAGTCATTGCCCTTATGCGGTTTTCCCACTTATCCGTTTTCCGCTTATCCGTTCTCGACTGTATATCCCAAAGATATGGAGAGAAGTTAAAGTTGTCTTTATACCCAAAGTGGGTAAGTGCTCTCACACAAATCGAAAAGATTTCAGACCTATTAATCTATCGTCATTCCTCCTAAAAACATTATAACGGCTGATTGATATCCATTTACGCAACAGTATTGATAAGAAATTAGTGTCGGCGGCTCAACATATATATTGCAAAGGTTAATCAGTGGAGACGGCATTACACTCACTGTTGCGTAAAGTTGAATATTCCCTCTTTCATAAGGAGTATAAATGGTTGCTTTTCTGGATTTAGAAGGCGCTTTTAACAACGTCAATGCATCAGCGATAGCAGAAGCACTATTAGACCTGAAGGTCGACAACTCACTTTGCGAATTGATTAATCTACTGCTTAATGGTCGGATTATCTACTCAGAGCTGGGTGGGGCGTCTACAAGAAGGTCTGTCAGTAGAGGCACTCCGCAAGGTAGTGTTCTATCCCCCCTTTTGTGGAATTTGGTGATCAATAAACTATTCATAATCATGGAAGGCGAGGGATGCACGGCGTTCGCTTATGCAGATGATGTTGCTTTGGCTGTCTCGGGAAAGCACTTAAATACTCTAAAAGAACTTCTTCAAAATGCTCTAAACAAGCTCACTAGATGGATGGTTCGGTGTGGTCTGGGTGTAAACCCCCACAAAACTGAACTAGCATTCTTCTCCAGGAAATATAAATCCCGTTAGTCGACTCTCCTTCTCTCAATGCTATCAGCTTAACTTTCTCTGACACAGCAAAATATATGGGTCTTATCCTGGATAATAAATTAAGCTGGAAACATAATATTCATGAAAGAGTAAAGAAAGCTATCATAGCACATTTCTCTTGCAAAAAATCCTGTTAAATAGCAAGAGTTTTTGCGATATCAACTATAAATTTAACGCTTGGGATTTTTCTGTGAGATCCACACGACAACTTAAAATATTGGAATACGTCACAAATTCAAATAAAAGTCCGTCACTTTAAACATTATAAAGATTTATTCTTTGACTAAGGTCACCTTCTTCTCTCAACGGCTACCGATCAACTTCAAATCTCTTTCTTTTACAGGGCCGTTGTACTCGGCAGAATCCGTTTAGACCATCTGCTTCTCTATATTTTATGGTAGTACTAGACTTAATTCTTCCATTCACAATCAACTATTTAGTTTCTAGATACATGTTCAATTCAAATTAATAACAACATACAATACAATAATAAACATTCATTCGCCTTTAAGTATCTAGGTAGCAGATACTTCAAATCTTCTGTGGGAGTGGGGCCAAACGGTGGATAGCTCGTCTCAGAATGCCGTTTTTCGTCTTCACGTCCACAACTCGAACTTTGCCATCTTGAGAGGGTACCAATTTGACGATTCTTCCCATCAGCCACTGCTGCGATGGAATGTTGGCATCTGCGATTAACACCAGGATATCTAAACTGACATTTTCAGCGGACGACTTCCACTTTGCTCGCTTCTGCATGCCAAGAAGATACTCCTTTGACTAACGAGCCCAAAAGTGTTGTTTGATTTGAGAAAGTCGCCGCCATTTGTTCAGCCCGGATACTCGCTCACCGTTCATGCACGGCTCAACTATTGACAACTGGAGGCAAATCTCTGGCGTGGAAAAAAAGAAGCTTAGTCCAGACAACGTATCTGTCAAACTGGAAAAAATACCCGCGCTTTTTTAGAGGTAAGTCTATTTGTTTATATTGTCACTATAATTGTTACTAATATTACTTTTAAATAGCAGAAATACAACAGTAGAAGTGTTCCAAGTCTTTCCCCCCAGTCATCGATCATCGAAAGTGACACAGTTCCAGCCAATTCAACAGTTTCCAGAGCACCTTCGCTACGCACAGGATAAAATAAAATTTATTGCTCGGAATATCGAATAAACAGTGTTTAAGTAAGTATATAACTAATTGTTTTTAATATTAATCTTTAATTATAGATGTACTACACAACTGCGACAACATTTCAAAGGATTTTCCACCCCAATTGTCGTCGTAGGCGCCAAAAAGTTTCATCCCTTGAAACTGGGACAAGAACAAATAATTTGCCGGAAGACAAAATAGTCAGTGATTGTGTTTATTTTGTTGGTAGTGTATGTGTTGTTGTAACTAATATAGTTTTTAATTACAGGAAAATAACATGCGAAGAAAAAAGCATCTCCAAGTTGCTATCCCTCAACGTCGTCGTAGTCGTCGCCACCAAACCACCATCAAACTTTCATCAAATCAACCAGGCTGAACTAGATGCAGCTCCTGCTGTCCCCGGAAGACAGTTTAGTTGATTAGTATATGTGTAATTGGTAAATCACTAAACTTACTCACTGATAGTTCTTCCGGGGACAACAGGAGCTGCATCTAGTTCAGCCTGGTAGATTTGATGAAAGTTTGATGGTGGTTTGGTGGCGACGACTACGATCCAGATGTACCGCTTTTACCGCAAAGTACGCAAATACCGCTACATACGCCTTGTAGGTATGTTGTCCTCGACGTTTTAGCGTCAGATGAAACGGCCCGCAAAAGTCCACACCGGCTTTTAGGAATGGTCTGGTGGGCTGCACTCTATCTTCTGGCAGGTTGCCCATGATTTGCGTAATTACCTTTGAACGGTACCTAAAGCAGTGTAAGCAGCTGTCCACAACCTTCTTTGGTAGTCGCCGTACATCCAGAACCCAGAAACGCTGCCTGATGATACCGATTAACGCCTGAGGCCCAGCATGATAGTTCTTCCCGTGCAAATAAACAGCAAGCTTTCTGACAAACAAATTAGCTTTTGGGAGTAGGATAGGATGTTTCATAGGATAAGGAATGTTCGCATTCTGCAAACGCCCACCAATTCGGAGGAGTTTTCGAGAGTTACCGTCCAGGAAAGGGTTAAGATTTTGATTTGACGCAACTCTTTGGGCTAATCAATGTTTCCGCTTCCAACTGTTGGATTTCCTCCGTAAAAGCGCTCCGTTGGATATGCCACAAAATTCTCATCAACGCCTCATTCAACACTGATGCAGACAGCAATGGGGTAGATTGTGAAGCAATCATGTCAATCTCCTGATGCGTAGCCACATACGCAGTTTTAGCAATAGATTTTTTCATATTGTTTATGAACCCGCAGACGTACCCGAAAATTCGCAATATCCTTTGGAAATCATTCTACTGCATATACCCCTCAGAAAATTGAGTACATATTTTTGAGGCCATTAGCGTCACGTCTCCCTTTCTTCTTCCAGGTATGTTCTTGTTGAATCTTGAGCAATCCTTTTCTGGCCAACTAGTGTCCGGCAGGTATAGAAATTCTGGTCCGCTAAACCATCGGCTTTCCAGTAATTCGCCTTTGTAGGCTCCTCTCGACACGATATCCGCTGGATTCATCTTGGTGCTCACGTGCTTCCATATTGCCGATTGTAGTTCGCTTTGAATTTTCGATACTCGGTTAGCAATAAAAACTTCCCATGTAGACGGTGTGCCGACAACCAACAGAGCACAATCTCCGAGTCTGTCCACAAGAAAATATCATCAACTAAGCTGACCAAGTTGGGCAGAACCTTTGCAAGCAGTGACACCAACAATTCCGCCGCGCATAGCTCAAGTCTCGGAACACTTTCCGTTTTAATCGGAGCTACTCTAGACTTTGCGCTCAACAAATGGCAGTGAACCTTATTGTTTGTGTCCACTGTTCGTACATACACATTACATCCATATGCCCGCGATGATGCATCCGCGAAGCTATGAATTTGTACCGACTTTGGGTTTGGAGTTAGCACGTAACGTGGAATGGTTACGCGTTCCAGCTCCTTCAGACGATTACGATACAATTCCCTTTCGCTAAAAATCCTAGCCGGAATGGATTCATCCCGGTCAACCTTTTTAACCCATAGATTTTGGAGGATTACCTTTCCCTTTACGATAATGGTGTTGATTAAGCCTAAAGGATTAAACAACGTTGAAAGTTCGGATAAGATAACTCGCTTGGTGATGTTTTTTGTGAAAGCAATATCTGGAACCATATACTGCAGCTGATCCACCGAAGAGTTCCACTTGATGCTTGACGTTTTGATGATATCCGAATCATTAATTCGTAAAGGAACTTCCCTTTGGCATTCAGGAATCCTTTTCAGCAGCGTCTCCTCATTTGTCCACCATTTACGTAGCTCAAACCAGCACCTTTGAGAATAGTACGAACTTCCGAATAAATGTTGGATATTTCGTCCAAGGAATCCCCGCCACTCATCAGGTCATCCATGAAAAAGTCCTCGCTTAAAACGTTTGACCCCAGTGGATACTTCGACCGATTCAAGTCATTTAACATTTTTAAGCACCGGGTAGCTAGGAATGGCGCAGATGTGGTACCGTAGGTAACAGTCCTCAATTGATATGCCTTCAAATCATCTGTGGCTTTAGTTCTCCACAATATGCACTGGTATTTCTGGTCGCGTTTGTCCACCTTTATCCGTCGATACATTTTTGAAATATCCGCCGTTAAGGCGTATTTGTATAACTGAAATTGCAAAATGATGGAAAACAATGTATTTTGGATGACTGAGCCTTTTAAGAACACCTCATTTAACGAAATATTCGACGATGTACGGCAACTACAATCGAAAACTACCCGGAGTTTTGTTGAAGAAGATTCTGGGCGAAGCACACATTGATGAGGGCAAAAGTACTCAATCTGATTCATTTTGGGTTTTGGAACTTCTTCCATGTGTCCTAACTCTTCATACTCCTTTAAGAATTGAGCATATTGAGCTTTAAGTTCTGGATTCCTATCCAACCTCTTTTCAAGAGAAAGAAATCGTCTCTTGGCAATGCTAAACGAATCACCCAAAGCAATCGGATTCTCCTTAAATGGCAATCTAACAACGAACCTGCTGTCATCTCCTCGCACTACGGTTTGCACGAAATGTTCCTCACACTACTCTTCCTCAGGTGTAAGATACGTTTTCTTGGAGTCAACCTTTACCAAGTCCCAAAACTGCGCTACTAATTCATTTAGATACCTGTCGTCATTTTCCTCTTGGCCACTTACTAAACAAACAGTTGCCTGCGGTACCAACGAAAGATCGTATCTGCCAGATACGACCCAGCCGAACAGAGTTTTTTGTAGCGTAGGTCGACCTTCCATCTCTATTTGCCCAATCGCCAACAACTCGAAGAAACATTACGCTCCTATCAACAAATCGATTTTCGAAGCCTTATTGAAGTTCGGATCTGCCAGTACGATGTTTCTGGGAATATCCCAATTATCGACATCAAACGATTGACTTGGCTGTAGATCCGTGATATTTCTTATGACCAATAATTGTAATTCCGTCTTAAACTCAGAAATCCTCGACTTGCAAGTCGCACGAGAGGTATGACGAATTCTTGAGATTTAATTTCCGATACCACTTATTTGATGTCAGCTTTAGTTTTTACGAGCCTTAACCTCTGAGCCATATGTTCGGTTACAAAATTCAATTGTGAGGCAGAGTCCAGAAGGGCACGAACAGGATGGTAGACACCAAAGTGATCCCTTACTTCTATCAAGGCCGTAGCCAATATCACTTGGTTCTTCGTTCTTCCAAGTAATGTGGAGGAAGACAGCGGATTTTGGGTCATACCGGACTCTGAAGTGGGGGCAAACCTATGCACGAGCTGATGATGGGGTAGAGAACAAATGCTGCACTTGTCCTTTGAGCAACGCCTTACTGAATGTCCCTTATCTAGACAATTAATGCATAGCATCAACCTTTTGGTCTCGTGAAAGCGCTGCGCTACTGGCAAATTTGCGATTGGCATTACAATATGTACACAGCACCTGTTGTGCAGCTAACGTGGTAGGTTTACTTTGTCGACTATTGCCTTCATTACTATTCCGCCACCGTGAACGACGATAATTTTTGGTACTTGAAGCGGATAACAAATTCTCTGAACGTAGCATTTTTGATTCTTTGATTTCAAGATATTTACACCGATGATCTAGCACCTTGGTAAACGCATCCCACGATGGTAGCTTGTTGTAATCCATCGCATCTTGCCACTTCGCCTGAGTTTCGCGATCCGCCCGATCTAATGCAAGCGATATTAATATTGCATCGGTTATATCCTTATAATTTCCTAAAGACAACATCGCAGTGAGGTGGGTATTGAAATTATCTTCCAAATTTCTTAGCGAAAGGGAACTGGCCTTGGACACCTTAGGAACTTCTAGCAAAAGATTAATGTGCTCTTGGAAAATTAAACACTTGTTGTTAAATCTCTTGTCTAATCGCGCTAATGTTTTACGATAGTTCACCCCTGTCAAGTCGAACTCCTTCACTGCCCCTAGCGCCGGTCCTGACAAAGAGCGTTTTAAATAATTAAATTTTTGCAAGTTGTCTAACGAGTCATCCTTGTCAACTAAATTCTGAAATAATCCAATAAAGTTAGGATATTCAGAAAATTACCCAGAGAAATTTGGCACCTCTTTGCTAACAATAAAGTTTTTTACTCTCTTCAAACTCCCTTTGGTCGTTGACCTAAGAGCTTTTAGTTCCGAGAACCTTTTCTCCACCTTGGTAGATTTATCCAATAATTCCCCAACTTCCCCCTCTTCATCCTTCTGATTCTGATGATGTAATACTAATTGTATTTTGGTTACAGTGTACTTGAATAAGAATTCAAAATTTGTTTGCTGCTTTCACTGTGAGGAATAGAGACAATAAGAGAGATAGATATGTGCAAGCGCCCTTCTACTATGAGAATGGGATAGACAATTTGATAGCATAGACAGGCTAACAGAGCGACGTTGGCTATTTAAAATGTCAACGCTTATCACCAACAATATCTCCAAATGCAACCAAACAACTCTATTCAACAGCTTTAAAATATTCGACCGCCACTATGCTGCCAAGTTCCAACAACGAAATAACCGATAACTTGGTTAATCAGCAACAACAAACTAGCAGCCACTAACCAGCAGCAATGATGACAAATCGTCAGCAACAAATAATCAATCAACCCGCAACACCATAACCGCTTCAATCAGCAACAAAATAACTCAGCAACACAATAACCGCTTCAATCAGCAAGAAAATACATAAGCAACAAAATAACCGCTTCACTTACCAACAAATTCAATAACAGCGCAACAAAATTATTATGGAAAAAGCTTTTACCAGATTTCCTATGGATTTGTAGGCGATGATGCAAATGCAATCCACATCCGCAAGTTCGTAGTCTTCTCGTTCTTATGCACCTCTTTCGTCTCTACGAAGAGCTTATTTTGCTTGTCTCGCTTACACTGTATCCGCCTGTGACGAAAGAAAAGTTTTTGATTTGTCTTTACTGCACCTTTACCAATTTTGATGACGATCCGGCGCTCCTCGTTCTCGAACGAGGTCCAAAGTTCGTAGCCTGCAACAGAATATGCACTGGCAGCTACCAAGAGATGAGATGGTCGGGAAAATATGCACTCTGCTGGTGGTAATGACGTCTGTAACGATTTATTGGATCGCGATTGTCTGATTTTTAGTTCAATATTTTAATCAAATAGTCACGATTTATATATATATATGTTTTTTACGTATGTACATATATATATAACTGGTTAAAAGTTGAAATCTAACGATTTCCCGGATTTCGGCACCATGTTAAATCACAAGAGTTTTTGCGATATCAACTATAAATTTAACGCTTGGGAGATCCACACGACAACTTAAAATATTGGGATACGTCACAAATTCGAATAAAAGTCCGTCACTTTAAACGTTATAAAGATTTATTCTTTGACTAAGGTCACCTTCTTCTCTCAACGGCTACCTATAACTTCAAATCTCTTTCTTTTACAGGGGCCGTTGTACTCGGCTTTTCTCTCGGCAGAATCCGTTTAGACCATCTGCTTCTCTATATTTTATGGTAGTACTAGACTTAATTCTTCCATTCACAATCAACTATTTAGTTTCTAGATACAAGTTCAATTCACAATTCAAATTAATAACAACATACAATACAATAATAAACAAAGCCATCGGGAATAAATGGGGTTTACAACCTCGAATCACTTACTGGCTCTTCATCTCGGTCGCTAGACCGATACTTACATATGGGGTGATTGTCTGGTGGGCAGCCTTAGAGATCACGATTATCTAAGCAAGGTCCAGCGTACAGCTTGTCTATGCATATACGTAAGCGGAGCACTACGTACAACTCCCTTTGCGGCACTGAACATTTTGTTTCATCTAATACCCCTCGATATTTTTAGCAAGCAAATGGCAGCGAATGGACCCGTTCGCCTTGAAGCTACCCAACCCTGGTCAAGAAAAGAATTTGGTCACGCTTCCATTCTGAATAAATTCAAAATCTCTCCCGAAAACACAGACTACACCATCCTACATGTAAATTTTGATAAGAACTTCCTCGTCACCATCCCTTCTAGATCACTCTGGGAGGGTGATGCATTTTTAGAAGATGAGTCAATTCACTTCTATCCTGATGGGTCAAAAACCAAGGACGGAGTTGGTGGAGGTATTTTCTCTGATAGGCTTAATCTTAAGGTCTCCTTCCGTCTTCCAAATCATTGTAGCGTGCTCTAGGCGGAAATATTGCCGATTAAAGAAGTCTTATCTTGGCTTAAGAAAAACGTAATATCTGCTGGAAATGTCCGCATCTTTTCAGACAGCCAAGCAGCAATCAAATCCCCGGAATCGACCTCTATAAATTCCTTAGTATAATAGCTCTAGATTGCCGATCGTCTATTGCGGAGATGGCTGAGCAGTTCAATATTCACCTGTGTTGGGTGCCAGGGCATAGGGACATTCCAGGGAATTGTAAGGACGATGAACTCGCCAGAATAGGAACAACTATACCCATCCTGCCGGATAAATGCTCCTTAGGTATACTAATCGCTAGTTGAAAACTTAAACTTAAGCTGGATGCTGTCGAGAGTACAAATCTTAGGTGGACAAATGGATCAACGTGTCTAGCGACAAAGCAGATTTGGTCGAAACTGGATCTAAAACGTTCTAAGAATTTTATTTCTCTCAACAGATTGCATATCGGCGCTATAATAGGTGTCATCACTGGACACTATCTAATAGGCAAGCATGCTACAAGGCTAGGCCTTTTTTGCAAACGACTTTTATAGAAGCTGCATGGATAAAGAAGAGGAAGAAACTATTTCTCACCTTCTTTGTTTCTGCCCAGCTCTCTCCCGTAAAAGGAAGCTTCACTTAGAAGCCTCCTATTACAACGATTTAGGCGACCTGATAGATATTGATATCAAGACCCTCCTACGCTTCATAAGAAGCTCAAAGTGGATTTAACGAGTAGGTAGAGAGATTTTCTCCATGACCCATGTGTTATCACATTGGACCTATTATTGGTCTAAGTGTGTTGGCGATTCTTAGCTGGCAGCCACTTCAACCTAACCTAACCTAACCTAACCTATGCTATGGACTCAGAAACCACTGAACTGATCAGGCAATCTTCGGTATTGTCCCAAAAGTGCTCCTGTGAAGTTTGGTCAAAATCGGCCCACTACATTAGTAGTAATTTAGTAGTAAAATAGGTACCTATGTACGCACCTACTACAATTTTTTATTTTTTATTTTTTTATTAGGTGCAGCAACTCACGCTGCCGGGTAAAGTTTCTGTGAAGTTTGATCAGAATTGGCCGGCTACTTTAGTAGTAATTTAGTATTAAATTACTTAGGTACTACATTTTTTTTTGTTAGGTAACGCACGCCGCCGGGTACCCTCCGTCCAGCAGTCTACCCACTACTGTAGTATTATAGTACCTAAGTACTAAAAAAAATGTTGATATATATACATATATATAAATATAGGTTGGACCACTTACCCACTATTGCCCGGTACAAAACTGTTCTCTAACAGACTTAGCCGCAGGCGCTTGCCTGACAGTTGTTTTTCTTTTTCTGTTAGGCGGAGCAACGCACGCCGGGTACCCGCTAGTTTCACAATAGAGTAATTGTATGACAGAAATCTATTAAACTAATATGGACGTATGGCTTTCAGCTTGAAATTTGTTCCAACGATTCCAAAATAACGTACTAAAGTGTATTGTAAGTGAGCCCTGGTACATCAGAAACCCCAAAATCCATCGTGATCTTGGAATTGGAGGCCAACAGACTTCGCGTAGGTCCAAGAAAAGGCTCATATGGAACAAAAATATGAACGCATCCTTACTTAATGCAGTCATGTTAGAAAGAAGACTGAAGTGCACCAAGCCCCCTGAGCTTGCCGAATGACAACAAGAAAAGATAACGAGAACATTTCTACTGATTCCAACTCAGAATATGCCTCATTAATATTTGTCCCTGCTAGTTTAGGTACAAAAAAAAAAAATTGTTCAAATGTAAAATAATGTAATACAAGTAGTAAAAGTCTCGTTAGAAAATGTAAGAAATTAAATGTAGACCTTAAAAAAAGACTAAAGTTAATGTCATACTCTGACGCACTTTAATTTGCTTGAAATTCATGTACAGTACATACTCGTACCTGCTAATTTAAATCAATTCTGGTATCGATATCCATCTCATTCAATTACGAATTATTAATAGCTTAGATTTAACGTAACTATCCAACCACGAACTACATAATCGGGAGAAGAATGATAATGTTTGTGTACGGTTAATTTATGGGTCAGTGGTCAGATTTCACGGTCTGTGTGGTTGGAATATAGTGTTCGTTTATTGATGAGCAAAGTACTATACACTAACGCTAAATGCTTTTAGCTGAAGTCTGTTCGAGGTATAGATTAATACAAAACTCAGCGAGGCATAGCGGATTAAAATATTTTTATATGGTTAGTTAAAACAGTCATTTCTAATATTCAAAATTAGACTACATTTTTTTTAGAAAAATGTTTGACATTTTGAATTCCTGGAGTCAAGAATTCTTACCACTCCTCCTCGTATCTGATGGCTTAGGTCATTAAAAAACTTCTTCGCAAGCTCTTCGGTCTCTCAAGGGCTCCAACTAAATTTTGCTTAAAAGCATTTAATAGTATGCTCACTTTCCAAAGTGCAAAACTAACGAACGTTCACACTATGCTGGAATGGACTATGGACTGCCACTAATTCACTTCTGTTATGAGCTCTTGGTTTTGGACGAAATACTCCAAAAATAAAACTGCAAGACATAGTCAAATTCCTTCTTTTTCGCTAAAGAATTTGAAAAAGTCTCAGAAAACGGTCATATAAGAAAAAAAAAAAAAACTGCAACAACTAAAAGTGGTCAACTAACCCGAAATATGCAATGAAAGATATGCCATGGCTGGAATAAGAACTAATTACTTTGGAGACAGAGAAAGCCCAAAAAACAGAATCAATTTTCGATACTCACAATTCTCCGATTTACATTGCATCCCATCTGAAAATGAATGTTTCTTTTTTTAAATGTTTAGGGCCACTTGTTGCAACTGAGTTAATGAGCCTCTGGCAGCCTCATCGGCATATGCTAAGATTCCTACGATCTCATGATTTCAGGATAGGGGACATCGCCAAGAAATACATTGTATCGTCGGCTCTTCCATATTGCACGAACTGCAAATTATAGGTAGATCTTCCATATGAGGTCTACAATTTAGCACTTAGAGTTTCACTCTGGCTTTGAATACTGTAGATATGGTATCCAAGTAGTACTTTTCATAAAAATAATTCGCATCCGATAAGTTACACTCTAACAAGCTGTACCATCTTCAGTGCTGTGAGGCATTATCGTTTTCCATGTAACCATCCCGTACCTTATCATCCAGAACCCTTATTAGGTCATTCAAATGCCTCTTTCAGGCTTGAGAATTTCCTGTGTCTAGGTTGAGATCAATGGAATATCACAGAAGATTTTGTCTCGCTGATTCAGTAGCACAATTTTGAACAGTATTGTATCTTCTAGTTGTATTACTCTGATGACGTCATTTGTATACCTCTTTAGTGTGTCCACGAATAATGAAGATAGCCCTGCTTCAAGGAAACTGCGTAGTTCGGTGAGCAGTTAGGGAGCTTGAAGGGTCTTTTAAGGAAATATCTTAGCGGCATTTCGACTTCTTCGTAGTCTTTATAACCCCAAACTTCCGCTTCATACAACAGGATTATTTGTACCATTGTAAAGAATACCCTATACTTCACACTTCAACTTACACATACGAGTATTTCCGTCAGCTAGGCAGGTTTTCCATGTAGCGGTAATTACACCTTTCGATTATGTTAGTCTTAGGTTTAGATGCGGCATCGTGTTTATGTTGGGACTGATATTCATACCGATATATTTGTACGTGGATATTACTTCGATTGGTTCATTCCTGCACGTGGACTCCTCAACTCTTTACCTTTTAAAAATCATTATTTTAGATTTTACAAGGATGACTGTTAGTTTCCATTTTCGGCAGTATCGTTGTAGTTCGTCCATCTTTTCTTGGAGTTCAGATGGTTCGTCATCCAATAGAAGGATATCATTTGCATGTGTAAGTTTCTTGACATCTCTTTATCAATTTTTCTTCTTTTCACCTTTCACCTCGGTTGTTGGTAATGGCCCCGCCGTATTTCTCCTCTCCGTTTGTTCCTCTATTCTTTGTTGTGAAAAAAGTACCGCAACCACGTTATCGAGAAACACTGTGGACGTGGGCGAGAGTTTTCGGCCACCCTTCGACTTCATCATAATCACTTGATAGGCTTTTCCCCATCGATTTTGACCGGCTTCGTTGCACAATTTGATGAAGCTTCTCTTTTTGCTATCTTTAATTGCAGTCTTTAGGGTTTTCCATGCAATTATGAATCTCCCGTAGAGTTCTCCGTAGCTGCTGTGTTCCTTGGAGCGCTGGTACAATCGGCGCTGGTACTTTTCTGGCTAAGTCCATGCGTATAGGCCGTACAGTTCGGCAAGGTTCAAGGTGAAAGTGGTGATGCGCCGGTTTTGACCAGCAAGGCTGCCATTTCACTATTCTGATGACCAGCATGTGCAAGAATTCAATGCAGAATCATTAGTCTGTCTCAAGTAGTGGCTTTGATTTTAATACAGGTTTGAACATGCGCCATGACGTTCGAGAGGGGTACTAAAGTCACATAATAGCAGCACAGACCTTCTAACTTCTAGTGAATAAGCTGAAACAGCCTTAGCGAATGTAGATTGTTGACTGGCGGTCGACCCGCAGAAAAACAATTTCCTACCTACTGCTCACATATGTATAAAACTAGACATCAATGAAATGGTATTTGAAATATTTTCAACCAATTTTTACTCTTCTGACTATGCTGAATTCAAATTCATTTGTAAAAGATATTTCTTACATACGAGTAATTCCGGTTTTCGCGATCCGTTCGATATATCATTCGTTTTGACCGTAGGTATTATCGTTATGTTGGTATTACTCGAATAACAAAGGGGTTTCGCACCCAAATTGTTTGTCATCCTTTAGTACTGTTCTGTATAGATAAGTTGAGTCATTAGAAGACAATATTCAAGTTTTTTTTCCAAAAAATTTCCCGAAAATGTGTCAATAGTCTCCACAACTTTTGTTACATTTGTGGTGAAGACATTTTTACGGGAAAAAAGTGTTCCATAACGCCATTGGTACAAAATGGGTATTGTTCCTACTTCGGCATTCAAATTGGACAACAAGGCAAAAGTTGGGTTCCGCATTCCTGCTGCAGTCCTTGTCCAAATTGGCTAAGCGGCAACAAGCAATCTTTCTGTTTCTCAGTACCAATGCAGTGGCGAGAACCCACGAACCACTCAACTGACTGTTATTTTTGTTTGACGACCCACATTTAAAAAAAATTGTATCTTAGTTGTTGACTCAAAACAAGGACTGCCCCCACGTCTGCATATAAAACTAGGGCCCATGAAAAATTTTGTGAAAGCTGTGAACAAAAATGAAGAGGCATTTCAATATTTACGTCAGAAATTTCCAAAACTTAACGAAGCCAAAATCATGGACGGAGTTTTTATCGGTCCTCTATTCCGGTGTGAAATATCCTGAGATTCACTTACTATAAAGTGGTGGATGGTTGAAAGTAAATTATTGTCGCATGTAAAAGTAATAATCCCTGTTTTTAAGTTAATTATGTTTATTACGATTTTTATTAAAATGTTTATATCTCTCAGCCACGATAGCATTGCCCTTTACATAGCCAATTGATTGTGATAAATTTCCTTCGGTGAAGAAGAAGACCAGTTGATATTCTCCAAGTGGAATGGGCAGGGGAAGGTCGCTTGTGCTTATATATCCGTTTTTGAACTCTGCGTGGCCCTGTAAATATCGATTATTTCAATATTAATGTTTTCTAAGAATATCAAGATATTTACGGTAAGGGGACATTTATATTCCAAGTTTGAAAATTTTTTCAAAATGCTTAGCATCCATCTTACATAGAAATTGCCTCCTCCTTTTCTAAACTCTTCGCATACACTTTTCGTTATATTAAATAGAAATGGAACGAAACGTGTTTCACGGCGGAATAATTGGGCATTTATCTATGGAAATAGTAGATGCTCGTATTACAATTATGTTATGGAAATTTGGTCCAAAACTCGGGGCCTTGAAGATATAATACATCCAAAATACGATGCTTTAAAATTGATTCTTAGCAATTACCTTTAGATCGGTTAAAGGTTTCTTGATATCAACAGCCATATTAATAAGAGTCCTTTCCCAATTTATTGGCTTCAGGTTACAGGAGACATTCGCAAACCACTCTGGGTTTAGGTTACACACAAAGTTTTTAACTTTAAAGTAACTTGGAGTAATGTCCTAAGAACATTGTGTTTGCTATTATATATTTAAGCACAAATATAATCGAAACTTACTATTATTCGTCTGGCAGTCAGTGCGGGGACATAATAATATAAAAGAATAGTGATCAGTAACATTTTACTATTGCGCACTGGTGGTGGTGGTGCTGTGGCGCACCGCTGGCTCAGAAGTGTGGTTTTACACTTTTAAGCCGCTAGTGCTTATTTAATTATGAAAAACAATTTCATGATTGGGAATCTGATGTGAGCATTCAACCATAAATCAATTATTATGAACAAAATTACTATCGTTGCTTACTGTTAAACACGAATTATCTTAAAGTGGATTGAATCAGTGGTAGCGTGGATCTAACATTTCCTTTTTTTTAAGTCTGAGAACCGTTTTCGATAAACAAATAATATTGTTAAATAAAATATAGAAAGGGATGTGACTTAAATAATTTAACTTTGCAACTCTGCATTTCACTGGAATTTATAATACTTTTGTCTTTATAATTGTGAATAAAACCTTAGTTTTCACGATTACTTTGATTACTTTAAGGAAATCAGATGCCTTTTCTTTTTCTAAAGTTACACGTGATGGCCCAGATAGCGCGTTTTTCTAAAGATGCAGTGGAAGTCATAGTAGACAAATTACGAAACTCATTTGCATATTTAGATTTAGATTTGCGCCAGAAATAACCTTTCCCCAGTTTGTAGAGTAAACAAGCAAACCTCTGCAACCTGTGCTAATTGCAAGGGAAAGCACCCGGCAAATTATATAGTCTGTGAAGTAGCTAAAGAGTTCCAAAACGGAGAGATGCGCTCCTTAAGCCCCTAAATGCAAAATCAAAACTGCAAACTAAGCCAAAGCATACGATCGCACAGGAGAAAGTAGGCAAACTAAAACTACCGGGTTCAGAGCGCAAAACGGTGAGGGAAAGAGTGACAACAGAAAAGTCCTCGACTTCTGCTCTTAAAAGAAACGGTACTGAAAAGTTACTATTGGAAAATCCACCGGGTAATGACCCTCGGACAGCAGAAGTGCAGACTTACGCTCAGCCCACGGCATCCGAAAAACCAAAAAACATTGGAATTTCAGCGGACCCTGTCTCTCATGTTTTCTCAGTTATTCCCGTGAAATTTAAAGAACAAAGCAAAATAAATAAAATTGTTCTCGATAGACTGGTTAAGATCGTTAAGTTAAGATAATTCACAGAAAACGCGTACTTCATCTAGAATATGAATGAAAAACGAATGTTAAAAATATGTACTTGGAATGCAAACGGACTTTTGCAAAAACTTGACGAATTCGAAATATTCATACGTGAAAAAAATATTGATATTTGCCTGATTTCTGAAACCCACGTAACAAACGAATCGCATTGAAAAATAAAGGGCTATAATGATACCACGCTTGTCACCCTTCGGGAAAAGCGAGAGGTGGTTCTGGGGCTCAAGATACAACTCGAGAAAAGGTAGATTGCTCTATGGGGCAAGTATGGAGTACAGTTGTGATTTCCATTCGACGGGTAAACTGACTTACTGGCCAACTGATACTTCGAAAATACCTGACCTGATCGATTTTTCGTTGCGAAGGGAATATCTACCAACCACATAAAAGTTAAAGAGAGCTTTGATCTGTCGTCTAATCATTCCCCAGTAATTTTGAAATTGAGCGAAAAACTAGTCTATAACCTAGAGCCAACGAGAAAGACTGAATGGGCAAGTGAAGATAAAAAAAAGCGGACGTCTTTACGGCCCACCTGGAAGAAGCCTTTAAACCGTACGACGTCCAAGTGGTTTACGACAACCACAAAAGGCTGGATTTACCATCTGACGACTTAACACTCACAAGTGCAACGCTAAGGGAACTCAAACATGAGATCGAGAATCTAAAACCTAAGAAAGCTCCTGGTTATGATTTGATTACCGGAAAAATTCTCAAAGTTTCACCTAGAAAAGCATTGATTAAGCTTTTCCATATTGTAAATGCTGCGCTTAGATTAAAACACGTGCACTAGGAAAACCGCCAAATGAGCTAAAATCGTATAGACCAATTTCGCTTCTTCCAGTCATATCAAAATTGTTTGAGAGGATATTACTAAGACGTCTCCAACCGGTTATAGAAGAAAATAATCCTATCCCTGACCACCAGTTTCGGTTCAAAACTAAGCGTTCAACGATTGACCAGGTGCACAGAATTACTGACATAATAGAGAAAGCACTTGAAGAAAAAAATATTTGCTCAAGCGTATTTCTTGACGTCTCGCAAGCATTTGATAAGGTGTGGCATTATGGCTTGAAATGCAAACTACGACAAGTTCTCCCTGTATAAATAAATAAATAAATATTTAATGCAACAGCTCTTTAAGTGCCAGGGCCTAGCTTCTCGCAACGACTCATGTTGTGTGTGTTATATTTTTCACACGAATGGAAGGGACCTACAGTTGAATGCCGAATCCGAACGGCGATTGGAGAAACTTTTTTGTGACAACAATACTCTCGGATGTTTGTCAGACGCTCGCGAGATGTGGGACCGTGAAAAAACTTTTTGATGTTTTCTGGGATTCGAACTTGGGACCTTATGCGTAGTGATCCGACACACTAACCACTTACGCCACGGGCCCCCTGTTCTCCCTGTATGCCTATACGATATTCTAGAATCATATCTCGGGAATAGACTCTTTCGTGTTAGACATGGAATCGAATACTCCGAGCTCAAAGAAATTTGGGCCGGCTTACCGCAAGGAAGCGTTCTTGGGCCGCTTCTTTATTTGTTATATACTCGTGATAAACCGAAAGAAAATGGCACTATCCTTGCTACGTTTGCCGATGATATCGCTATCCTAGCAGTAGGCAAAACAATCGAAGAAACGACTACAAAACTGCAAAACGCACTGAATAATGTAAATGAATGGACGAGGCACTGGCGGATCGCCCTGAACGAGTCTAAATCTGTTCACGTGAATGACTTCCCAATTTTTCTAAACCTGGCCGAAATACCTTTTGCAAACGAGGCCAAATACCTGGAAATGACACTCGACGCAAGGCTGAAATGGAATTCGCACGTGAAAATGAAACGTAAAGAACTCGAAATCAAATATAGAGAAATGTACTGGTTACTCGGAAAACATTCCCAGCTCAGTACTGAGAACAAACTGCTTTTATAGAAACAAATGCTAAAGCCGGTGTGGACCTACGGTAAACAACTTTGGGGTTGTACCAAGAAAACAAATGCAAATATTTTACAAACTTGTCCAAGCACCGTAGTATAGTAGAAGCGACGATATCCACAGGGATCTCGGAACTCCGATAATCGAAGCTGAAACTAGAAGCTTCGCGAGAAGCATAGAAACCGACTAATCGGACATGTCAACAATACAGTCCTACAAATTTTGGATGAGAGCAATTTATTGCGGCGACTACAAAGGGCGAAACCTTTCGACTTGGCGAGAGTAACGAAGTGCTTATCCAAAAGTAGTGAAATTCACCACGGTGTCTCTAAATGGACTAACACGTATAAAATTTAGTCCAATTTTTTCACAAAATGTATGTTATGAATACGATGTTAGGGGGTGTCGTCATATGACGACACTAGGAGACACTGAAGATTTTTTGTCCTTTAGGGTGATGTCTTGACTGCAGTAAATAGAACATGGCCAAATCACGACGGAAGCTTAGTTGGGTCATCTTAGTTGCATTTGAATGAACCCGTGCCAGCAACAAGGAGTTCTGGACAGAGACATCCAACATACATGTCAATAATACGCACCAGCACTTTTTCCGCGGATAGATAGGTATATGATGTTCATTTATAGTATGTTCTGGTCCATTCGGATGGTACCTCCCATGTTCTGGTTATAATTTCGAATGACATAAGGGATATCAACAGAAACATTTTGTTGTTCGCTCTTTAGGTATCTTCTAACAGTGTTTTGTGGATCAGCTGCGAAAGATTTAGAGGTAACTGCGACAACCGATTTATCCTTTCACCGCATCGGATCAAAAATATGGTAGTGTCACTGTACTTCGAAGTTTTTTTTTATAAAAATTTGATGAAGCTTCTGTTCTGTCCAACTTCAGACTTGCTGATACCAACAGCTGATTCCGAGAGAGAGGGCCTACATTCAGGATATCGTCCTCTTTACCCGAATTTTCATCTGTCGGATCGTTGACTGGGGGTAGCTCAATGAAAACATCCTGAATTTTATCATCACTTTCGTCTGTTATGTCTAATATCTCTGCTAAAGGCAAATTTTTCAAAGAAATGAAAAACAAGAAATGTACACATATTCTCCTAGTGTCGTCATATGACGACAGTCAAATATATATGCAAATATCATTCCTCAAAAGTGCACTACCACACTTTTATATTTGCACACCAATTACACTACTTCTGCTTATTCAAATATATATAAACTCTCAAATACATTAGACGTTAATTGTTGTATTTATTACTCTTTTTCTTGATGAAGCCATAATGTTAACCCTTTTTCACATATTACCACTTTTCAACCAGACTGTATGTGCAGCCAGTGCCAACTTTATGGGATAACTGTAACTTTTCAGTTAAAGCAATATTCCCTTGCACTAACAAGATGTTCGGAGCAAACCACAACATGAGCAGTTAAAGTTTACGGGAATTTGAGACACACTCCGTTTGCGTCGTCATATGACGACACTAGGAGAATATAGGTTAAGTCGCTAAGACTTCAACGTTTCCTAGTTACCCTACGATTATATAATGTTTATTAAATCCAATCAATTACGCGATCCAATCAATCCGTTAAAAGCCAGTGAATTAAAAAAACACCTTAATAAATAAAGTCGAGCTTACTCTAACTACGACAGTTAGGTAAACATTTATTGTCTTTCAACCGGATCCCCTCCCTCGCAATCGTCTGCTATGTATATAGTCTACAATTAAATCCGTGGTAGTCATATATTTTTTAGAGTGCCTTGTTAATTTTTACTTAAAATGGGTAAAACGAGAACTTTAAGTAATGTCATATATTTAGTTGGTAAGGAGGCAGTTATACCAAAATCCAGTGTTTTACCATCAAAAGGCAAAGGGAGGCTTTGGCTTTGTCTATAAGTTCAAAATTTATTTTAAAATTATTTGTTTAAAATGTCTATCAGAAACAGGTATAAGACCATTAATGCGCAAATAGCAGAGGCTGCTATACGAAAAGTGGAGAACCATTGTGGTATTTAGGAATTGGTGGGTTTGTCTTTCTTGGATAGATCAGTGACTAATGAAACTCACAGAGAAAAAATGCAAGGAGCACTGCAAACGTAACCAGGCTCGGGAGCTGCACAAAAAAAAAGCAGGACCAAAACCATCGTATATGGGAATGGACCTTGACAATTTTGTCACTACACACACCATACATTTTTTCTAAATCTTAAAATATCACTTGAATTTTTAAATGTGGATCCACAAGACGGGACGAACCTGGCTTCTTACGTTAATGGTCTCCAAATAGTAAAACAACTTTATACAATTAACAACTCGGCTGAACGAAGCGTGGCTCTTATGTGTGAGTGCAATTCATCATTGACTAGCAATGAAGAGCACAAACAGTACTTTCTTCAAGTAGTATCCAATCACTGACAAAAAATGCAGACTATAAACAAAAATCAGTTTTTAAAAAAATAAAAAATTAAAAATTAATTAAAATTGAGTTGGTACTGAAAATGTGTCTTCATTAACATTCTTACAATCCTTGTATAGATTTCCTTATTTGGATTTTTATTTAATTTCGAACCCCGTCATCTTTCCATCCCAACCGCGCGAGGGGACACACTTACACGCGCGTTAGCAAGATATCGGTTCATAAATTTGGCAATATATGCCATTTAGCTTCTCGGCTATCATTTTATATCGTAATTCAATTGTCCGATTTTAAACATTTTACAATTTTTTCAAATTGTTTATGTTTTTTATTTTATTCGGGAGACGATTAAACAGTTTTAAACCTTTGAACATTAAAGTATTCTGAGCACAAAAAATACAAATATAAATATTTGGCGCAACAGCTCTTTAAAGTGCCAGGGCCTAGCTTCTCGCAACCACTCATGTTGTGTGCGTTATATTTTTCACACGAATGGAAGGGACCTACAGTTTAATGCCGACTCCGAACGGCGATTTGAGTAGCTTTTTCGTGAAAACAATACTCTCGGATGTTTGTCAGATGCTCGCGAGAGGTGGGACCGTGAAAAAACTTTTTGGTGTTTTCTGGGATTCGAACTTGGAACGTCATGTGTAGTGACCCGACACACTAACCACTTACGCCACGGCGCCCACTTCTGAGCACGCGCAGATGATTTCAGTTCTAATCGAAAGTTTTGACCACCTCTAAGGTTATAAGGCTGACTTTCACTTATGTACCTTAGATTGTTAAAAATATAGTTGGGAAGCATTTCGTTTTTCATTTTAAAGACGAACACTAACACGTTAAGGTTGATTTGCTGCCTTATACTTAGCCATTTAAGCCTTTCCAGCATATCCTCTATGTGGGTTAGTCTTGCGCACTTGAGAATTATCCTCATGGCTTTATTTTGGAGCCTTTGTAGCCTTGTTAAATCTCCTTCCGTTGATAGATAAAGTATTGTTGAACAATATTGGAAATGCGGTCTTATCATTGCATTATATATTCTTATCGCTGTAACAGTAGATATTTTTTGCCGAATTCTGCTAAGGAAATATATTTTCTTGGATACTTTCTTACATATATAAACAATATTGGCTCTCAAACTCATCTGGTCATCAATTATTATACCAAGATATTTAAATTCATTCACAAGCTCTATGTCTTCCCCATCAATTTTAACACATCCACTTATGCACATGTACTTTGTCTTTTTTATGTTTAACATCAGCTTATTCACTTTTAGCCACTTGCTCACCGATTTCAGGTCCTCGTTTATTTTTTGGATGCATTCCCCTGAATTACTTCCACTGACAAATAGGAGTGCATCATCCGCGAACATACACAATTTGCTATATATCACTGCTGCGTTTATATCATTTATATATATTAAGAATAGAAAAACACCCAATGCCCAGCCTTGGGGTACTCCTATTTTAATTTCAATTGGATCCGCGATACCTTCAGTTACTATTGTGCGTTGAGTGCGGCCGTTTAGATATGGCTCAAACCATTTCAGTTGATTGCCATTGACTCCATACTTAATCAGTTTTGTTTATTATAATCTCCCAGCCCACCGTTTCAAAAGCTCTCTTGAAATCCAGGAACACTGCTACAATTACTTTCCGCTCATCCATTAGGTTTTTCCAGTTTTCTATCACCCAATTTAAAGCCGTCTCACATGAGTATCCTTTTCTAAATCCCGATTGATGTTGCATGATGTAATTATTTTCCTCTACATAGCTTCTAAACTGCTTCTCTACAAGTTTTTCGAATAGCTTTTCATATAAAGGCAACATATTCACCGGTCTGAATTCCTCACACAAGACAGTATGCTGTACTTTCTGAATAGGTCGAACAATAGATTCCTTCCATCCATCAGGAAATATTTCTGTCCTCATGGATTTGTTAAAAAGCTCCCGCAGAATTGAGCCGATTATTTCAATGACATCCAGGAACATACTTCCGCTCATAAAGTTAAAGTTTTTCTTTTTGCCCATATCTTTCAGCACTAACACAATATCCTTAATATTTATATATTTAAACTTAAAGACGGTGGCAACTTGGTTTATGGAATCTTGATAGGGCAACCTGGGAATGTTGTTAATTATGTTTTCTACGCTCTTTACAAAGAATGTATTAAATTCACTCGAATTTTTTTCACTTTCATGATGTACAATAATTCCACTGAACGAAACATTACTAATGTCACCTTGATCCTTCTTTAAAATAAACTTCTTCATGTTTCGCCATATTGTTTGTTGGTCCCTCGCTGTATCGATCTTTTTTCGTATATGCTTGTCTCTGTGTATTTTGAGTTCCCTTTTATAGATGTTCCTCGCTTCCTTGTACGTATCCCACGCTGTACGATTGTTGTTGAATTTAGCCTTCTCATATTTTATAACTTTTCTCTTTTTTAATCGAGCTAGTTTTTTATTGAACCATTCACATTCATTAGGACATACAGTTTTTTCTACCAACATTTCATTCACTAATCTACTCATTTCACGCTTAAACAACTCAGCCAAATCACTCACGCTACTATTCACAACATCCACTCCAACCAAATCACTCAACAAAAGCTTTGAATAAAAATCCGCTTTATTATAGTTTAAAACTTTATACAGGATGTCCGCCGGGAACGTATACTACTTTGTTTTGCCGCCATTTTGGTAAACATTAGTCTTGACAGTTCATATTTGGCAGTCGTGAAGTAGACACGTGGCAAATTTTTTATGGAAAAATATTCGATAAACCAACGTGTTTTAATCGTTAAAACATTTTATCAAAATCAATCATCGATTACTGTGACGATGAGAAAGTTACGTGAAATTTTTGGGAGAAACAACGTGCCAACGAAACGCACTATTTATCGTGTAGTGAATGATTTCGAAGAAAGAGGGTCTGTAGGTGATAGGCCCAAGCATGGGCCACAACGTACTGCAAGATCGGCTGAAAACATTACTGCTGTTCAAGGAAGTGTTCAAAACAATCAAAAAATGTGTTTGTTCAAAAAATGGTGATGTTGATTGGCCTCCACGGTCGGCTGATTTGACTGCTCCTGACTTCTTTTTGTGGGGATATCTGAAAAGCAAGGTTTATGCAAACAAACCAGAAACGCTTGAGCAACTCAAACAAAATATTCGTGATGAAATTAATGAAATACCGCGTGAAATGTGTGAGAATGTAATGAAAAATGTGCTCAAAAGGGCTCGCATTTGTGAGACTAGCAGAGGCGGACATTTACCTGATATTGTATTCCATACATAATTGCCGACATTAAATAAAACATTTATCAATATAAGATCCATTCTCTTTCATTTAATCAAAAATTATAAACAAACAAAGTAGTATATCTTCCCGGCGGACACCCGGTATTTCTTCTTATTTAACTTGGCAATATTATTTCTTAAAGCTATATCAATACTAATTTACCCTTATTGTCGTTGGCGTTTGTCGCTTTTCGACGATTGTCGTTTTATTCATAGCTACGACCTGCTGACCGTTAAACATTACTAAGTAATTTGTTTCTGGTGTAGAATGCTATTACAACCCTTTCACAGTGAAAAAGTTATGAAAACAGATTCGTGCTACATCTGAAGAGTAAAACGACAATCGTGGAAAATCAACAACCGCCAACGACAATCAGGGTGATTGTCTCATGATCACTTATTTTTAGATTTGCATCTGTCTCGGCTTTGATCTCTAAAGTATTTGAAATAACATAATCTATAAGCGTGGATGTACTATCCATTATCCTCTTCGTTTGATCGTTGATCACGGATATGTTGTTTCCATAGCATATAGTTTTTATCTGATTTTTATAAGTGTTATCACTGAGCCAATTAATATTTAAATCTTCCACTATTATTAACATTTTGTCCACACACATATTCTCAAGCAAGTCCGCGAACACAGAACAAAAAAATGCCTTTGAAAAACTTGGAGATCTATAAACTACCAGAAATTTAATCATCATTTGTCCATCACCAGCATTTCTAAGCAATATAGGTATTCCATTATTATTTTTGACCTCATTAATAATTTGATAGCATAGTGGCTTTCGTATGTACAGCGAAATTCCGCCAGTGTGCTTCGATGTACTTAAAACTTTGATAAAATTATAGTCTTGCAACATAATTTCCGATTCACTTATTTCCTCAGTTTCACTTCAATATACTTACCTGCTAATAAGAATTTTTTTTCCCTTTCCATCTTCAGTTATCTTTGTAAAGCTGGACATGTGGCATCCCTAGAGTCATGATTTTTGTCTATGTGTATGTTTGGCCGCTCTTTCATTTTTACGCAATTAATGCACTTACTACATTCGCTCGTGCACTCTTTTGCTGAATGATCATCTTTACCGTATTTAGCACATATATTTTTTTCACTCTTACACACACTTGCGACATGATTAAATCCGCAGCACTTGAAGCATCTGTTTACATTTATGCTTTCATAATACACACACTCGTCCCACTCAACGCACAATTTTTTCACTCTCATTATCTAACGAAATGCATCACCGTCCACCTCTACAATCGCATTATAAAGTCTTTTATTTTTGCCCGATTGAAAGACTTTGATACACTTTAATTGATGAAAATTATTTGTTTTATTTTGTGCCTTAATAGCAACAGTGACTTGTTCTTCACTTAATTTTTCACTCATTCAATGTAATCAAATCTTTGGATTTCGTAAATGCCTCATTTTTATGTCATAATCATTGTTTAGTTTATTCGAGATTTCCTTGCTTATAATTTCTCTTTCGATCTCACTCTCACATTGTATTGATACCGCTCCACCGTTCCTGTTTGATATTTTTATCTTCTTCACTTTCACCGCCAATTTTGATGGGTTTATTTTCTCTTTTACTTCTTTTACGGTTTTCTCACTCTCTTGTTTTTGCTTTGGTTTAACTATTACCAGTGCTTTAAGCATATTTGCATACGTTGAGTCTTTCTCCGCTTCTTTTCCGTTGATTTTGATACCTCTGATTGCGTCTTTAACGCAGTCTCTTATATCCTTCACACTCTCTTTAAAAACATTTGCTAACAAATTTTGTGTTTTACTTATAGAATCAATAATTTTAATATAATGTTGGGAGTTGGAAAGGGCCACGGTTTTTTTGCGATCCTCGTCGTCCTGCTGGCAGCACAAGTAGAATGAAAGTCTGATGCACAATTCCACTGTAAACGCGTTATTTAACACTGAGCACTTTAAGGACAGAACCCCTTTTTTTTTGAATCTTAACCCTAAGTATTTAACGAGTATTTCAAAAATTTTAAATTCACAAGAGAGAACAAAAATTAAACTTAGTTATATAACCCGAGCAAATATATGCTCTTCTTTGGGTTCTGGTTTAACTGTCAAACATTTCTTTTTTTAAGTTGTTCAAATGTTCGCACAAAAAAACACTGCTTCTGTCCCTCGGAGCACCCCGTTTCGGTGGGCGGAAACCAGACAGGGTCCCCTTGTTTTTGTATATATATATGTATGTAGGTGTGTGTACGGTGGCACCCTGTCCTGATGTCAGGCTTATCGCGCCAGATGCTTGCGCAAAGGTGGCTCACTGTTCAAGATGTATATATATGTACATATGTATCTTGTGTGAGTCCCTTGCGGCTTCGGGATTCCACTATATATATGTATATAATTTCGCCCCTCTGGATTATAGCAACTGACCTCACGCTCCACACCTGGCTATGGTACATATGTATGTATGTACATACGGCAGAGGCCTGAATTACCCCCGTAGGATAACACTCACTCAGCGCCTATAGAAATACAAAAAAAAATTAGCCCACCGAAGTCCAAGACCCCCTTTTACTATTTTACGTACCTCTGTAACGTCGATTTGCTATTTTGAATATATTATATATATATACGCCTATAGCTGGGGTTGACTTTATACGCCTCCGCCAAAGTATCAGCCCTAGTTCACAAAAATGAAAAATTAGCACTTACTCTATAAAAGATCACTGGCACCACTTACCCAATTAATTAAAATTGGCCCAAATATCGAAAAAAAACTATCAGGAAAAAAAAAACCAACTCTGCAGTGCATTGACCTATGTCTAGCTTCAGCTCAGCTGTTCACGTAGGTCCGGGTACAAGTACCTACGATGCACTTTGCCTTCATTCCATTTGTTCTCCCAATTCTCGTTCCTCTACGTACTCTTTGTCTCACTCATTTTTCTTTGTTCTGTCTGATTTTTCTTTGTTCTATCTCTGTAGCTATTTCTCTTCTTATGTGTCGTCCTTTTCTAATCTTTTCTGTCTCTCTCTCTCTGGAAAGAGAGTAGAATATCAGACTCTTTTCCATATCTGTACGTCAAGATAAGGTTTTTCGGAGTCATGGAAAGAGAGTAGAGTATCTCTCTTCTTTCCAGATCTCTACGTCAATATGATCTACATAATGTTGATATTACGTCATCATGGACGTGGGATGTTGCGCTAAAAGAGGTCCCCGTAACAATAATTATCATTTAAAACCCGCACATATTCCATGCACCCAGTGCACAAGAATTTAATATTCTTATTTTCAACAATTCGATCGGTATCGTATTTGGTTAAGCCTCCGCGCACCGCCAATGGATCGACTTGCCACAGAAACCACCACACTTCAGAAGTGGATCATTACGCGTGTTTTTCCCACACTTGTAGCACCCCGAATCCATTTTTTAGGATTTTCAATCGCAAACACTTTTAAAACCCTAAAAAACTAATATATATAAAACAAGTTAAAGGTTTTGCTTTTAATTTAAACTTTTCGATTTTGACGTGGTTCTAATTAGAAAAAAGTATTTCCAAAAAACAAGCAGCAACATTTTTAGGAAATCTTGTTCAGGTTAAAAGTTATATCAAATTCAGTGATTTAAGTCATTCAAAACCATCAAATAAGCATTGAGCTACCTCTAAATAACATCTTTTTTTCGTTTTAAGGGCTTATTACAAGTTTAAGAACCAAACTTTCAGAAAGTCATGGCGTACCAGAGTAATTCTACGCTTTAAAAATTTGGACCAGTCTAGTGTACACACATAAATGTATAATACAATACATAATATAGAACCAAAAGAAACAAAATACATACTGACAAAACTATTACGATTGAGCAGATACAAATTCATTCGACTCAAGCTCAAGCACGTATGTACAGAAAAAAGAGAAATTATTCGCTCCTGCTCTCTTAAAAAATTACGAATAGGCCTCGAAAGAAGACTGAAAGGAGAAAACACCACTGAGATTGATTTGAAAATCTTGGTCAATTAAGAAAGTAAAAAAAAAAGGCATTTCGCAAAGATGTTATAGTCCATTCCAAATCACGTGATCGGGTTTCTGCGCAGGTCTCTTTTATTTGTACGAGTTTTACTCATTTTCATTCCTAAGAGGTAGAAGCAACAACTACTACAACTAAAAAAAAAATAAAATTCGAGAGAACGAAACAAAACGAGGAGGAGCAAAAGCAAAACAGGCTGTATACCCGCACTTTGATGTTTTTCATCGCAAAGCTGCGGAACTACTGAGGAATCAGAATCAAGTTGCGTGATGACTACTTATACCGAATTTGAGAAAAGGACCGAAAGGAACAAATTCTAGCTTCTCAGATTTACTTGCTTGACCGATGCATATCAATTGAAGTGAATTTTTTCATTTGTTGTTGTGTATGTCGGCTTTATTTGGTTTTTAAATAAAAATATGTATCGTATTTGTTGCATTTATCCTATTTTTTAAAATTAAAGAAACTGTTTTATTTGGGCTAAACGAAATAATACATACCTAATTAACTAATACAATAAATAAATTAATTAAAATTTAGTAAAACATACCACTTAAATTATGTTTATAAAATATTTGCTCACAACTAACGCTTTCTGCTTTATAAAAACGAAAAGAAGTTTTACCAAACTAGAAAAAGAACATCATACAGAGTAAAGTGGAGAAAGTCATTAACCATTCTTAGAAGAATTAAGAGAGATTTCATCCCCTTTATTATTTTGAGAAATTTCTCTTTGCACACGTTGGTGAATTTCAAGTGATTTGGAACAGACTATATTAACATTGCTCAGCTTTTAGAGCACGTAGAAATATAATTTTGGACTTAAAAGATGGGTATTTTAGAGCTCTAAACTGAATGAACTGAGTTTCATTGAAATAGAAGAAGGAAAACTTTTTTATTTTTTGAGTTCAACGTCTAATTATTGTATTTCTTGGTCTTTTACAATAAAAAAATAATCAAAATCCGTTTTGTTAGGTACGGCAACTCACGCCGCCGGGTAAAGTTTCTGTGAAGTTTGGTCAGAATCGGCCAACTACTTTAGTAGTAATTTAGTAGTAAAGTACTTAAGTACTACTTTTTTTGTTAGGTGCAGGAACGCACGCCGCCGGGTATCCTCGGCCCAGCAGTCTACCCACTACTTTAGTATTATAGTACTCAAGTACTTAAAAATATCTGCTCTAATTTATAAAATACAATGTATGTTTGTTTGTTTGTATGCTATGGACTCGGAAAGCACTGAACCGATCAGGCAATCTTCGGTATTGTCCCGAGAGTGTTCCTGTGAAGTTTGGTCAAAATCGCCGCACTACTTTAGTAGTAATTTAGTAGTAAAGTACTTTAGTACTACACGTTTTCTTTTTCTATTAGGCGGAGCAACGCACACTGGGTGCCCGGTAATTTCACATTAAAGTAGTTGTATGTCACCAACCTATTAAACTAATATAGACGTATGGCTTTCAGCTTTAAACTTGTTCCAACAATTCCAAAATAACGTACTAAGGTCAGAAACGCCAAAATCTATCGTGATCTTGAAATTGAAGGCCAACAATACCAGACTTTGCGTAGGTCCAAAAGGGAAGGCTCAGATGGCACAGAAATATGAACGTATCCTTACACGAAGAAAAAGAATTTGGTGAAATTACCGAAAGCTGCAGTCAATTCAACGTTTTCCGGTCTTGATTTTCAGCTAATAGCATAAAATGTTGAATTTACGATTTGGTTTAATTGTTGAATTAACTGCCAATCTGTTGAATTTACCTGGTAAAATGCGTTCGAAAATAACAATAATAATCGTAATTTCAACATAATTATATGTTGATATTAAAGATCTTTCAGTAAAGTCAACTATTTATAATACTCATAACCAACAACCAGTTTGTTGAATTTACAGTGCAAACTGCGTAGCAAGCAGTTATTTCAACATACTTGTGTGTTGGTAAATCTATTCTAAATCTTCTATTGTAAATTGAACTAATATGTGTGTTGAATTTACAGATTTACAAGTCTTGAAACCGTAGATTCAACAAGCAATTTTGTTGTTTTTCATCCCTTTGCAGCCCTTAAATTTTTGGGAAAATTTAACCAGAAACCTGTTACATTTTTTGTCGGAAAAAAAAGCTATAAAAATATACTCCAAATATTTGTTTAATACAATTTTTTTATTTTATAATTTACATAAGAATATTATGGTACTCCATTAAATAAGAAAATTTAAGTAGATGAAATATAATAAAACAAGAATATACCACACTGAGAACAGAGTGATGCTTATATAAAATGTCGTCAATATTCTTAAAGCATGCACTCACAATATTGCTTTAAACATGAATTATTATTAAAGGTTGAAGGGTTGAGCCCTTACTTTTATTTTCCTCACTTATTATTAACAAGTTTTCTTTCACCTCACCTTCTTTCGTAGCCACAAGGAACATAGCATTAGGACGTTTTTATTCTACATCGATTTCCTAGTGGTACCAGGTAATGCAACGCTTCAAAATCTTAAGGTTGTTTAGATCTACAAAAAAAAATTGTAATATGCATGTACATATCATTTTATGGGCTTGCACACTTACCTTCATTATGGTCATTAAATATTTTGTTTCTTGCTTTTTACAGCAGCGGCAATTTTTTTTTTTTCTTACTTTTATTCCTCCACCCAGAATAAAAGCTGCAGACTGCGCACAAGTGAAATCTATTTAAATCTGAGAAAAAGAAATATTTAATTCATATTATTGGAAAGTTGTTTAAGATTACCTATCTTTTTCCATAAGCGTGCTTAGAGAAGGCCACTCTCTAAGAATATGAGTAACATTTGATCCCAAAGATGGACTTATTTCTTTTCCTCTTTGCTCATATGTTAATTTCCTCTTGCTTTCCACGGTTGGCCAAGGTTCTTGATTATGTAATAGCCAAAGTTTGTCGGAATCGTTTTGTGTGTCGTTTCTATTAAAAATATTGCTATCACATCAAATGTTAAAGTTTTACAAAATAGAATTACTGGTAAAGATAAATAACAAAATCACTTAATACTTAAGTTTAATAACATTTTATATTCTTATGGAGTCACAAACTTTAAATGCCCAGTAATTCGAAACAAACACTTTGTGACTGGGAAATATTTTGCAGCATACCGACGATATTAAGAAAAGGATTTATAAAGATTACTTACGTGCTAATTAATTGCATTGCAATGGTTCTTGATTAACAGCTCCGTTAGAATCCATTTTCGATTTAAAATATTTCACAGAACACTTAATTTTTATTTTCTATTTTTTCACTTTATGTGCGTACAAAACACGACCGAACTTTTTAAGCGTTTCGAAAAAGTAATGCTTAAAGGCACACAAGAAACTTACGATAATCTGATAGAAATTTTACTGATACTTCGGCAATAACAACTGAAATATCCGTAGATTTTGCTGATTCGAGTACTGCCACAAGGAATAATCGGTAGAGTCGACAAATTTCTTGTACACTACAGGCCTACAGAGTCCTACAGTCCTACACAACTGAAACTGAAATGACAGTAAAAGCAACTAAAAAATTAGTTGAAATTTTGTTTTATCGAAAAATATATTTCGATAAATTCAACAAAATCTCCGTCGTTTTTACAGATCTTATTGTTATTGAAAAGTATCTCAAATTAACCCATTCATTGGCTAAATTCACTTGAAATTGGCGATTTCAACAGTTTTAGCTGTTGATATATATTTTTGAAAGAAATTTTTTACCGATTTACTTTTGACAACTTTGAGCTGTTGAATTTACAATTTTTTTTTCTCTCCGTGTACTTAATGCAGTCATGTTAGAAAGAAGATTGAAGCACACCAAGCCCCCTGACCTTGCCGAATGACAACAAGAAAAGATAACGAGAACATTTCAACTGCTTCCAACTCAGAATATTCTTCATTAATATTTTTCCCTGCTAGTTTAGGTACAGAAAAAAAAAAACTAGTTCAAATGTAAAATAATGTAATAGTAAAAAACTCGCTAGAAAATGTGAGGAATTAAATGTAGACTTTAAAAAAAGACTGCAGTTGATGTCATACTCTGACGCCCTTTAATTTGCTTGAAATGTATGTACGGTACATACTCTTCTTCTTCTTCTTCAGGCGAACCCCACAGGAACCCCATGTACGGTACATACTCGTACCTGCTAATTTAAATCAATTCTGGTATCGATATCCATCTCAATCCATCCAATCCAATCTATCCAATTACGAATTATTAATAGCTTAGATTTAACGTAACTATCCAACCACGAACTACATAATCGGGAAAAGAATGATAATGTTTGTGTACGGTTAATTTATGGTCAGATTTCACGGTCTATGTGGTTGGAATATAGCGTTCGTTTATTGCTGACCAAAGTACTATACGCTAACGTTAAATGATTTTAGCTGAAGTCTGTTCGAGGTATATATTAAAACAAAACTCAGCGACGACATAATAAATTAAAATAATTCTATAAGATTAGAGGAAATCGTAATTTCTAATTTTATAAATTTCTTACCACTCCTCCTCGTATCTGATGGCTTAGGTCATTAAGGAACTTCTTCGCACACTCTTGGGCCTCTTAAGGACTCCAACTAAATTTTGCTTAAAAACATTAAATAGTATGCCCGCTCTCCAAAGTGCAAAACTTACGAACGTTCACACTATGCTGAAATGAACTATGGACTGCCACTATTTCTCTGTTATGAGCTCTTTTTTTTTTGTCGGGATAGGAAACGCTCGACTGGAACACTCAGACGCAGCTGGTCCATTGAACTACCAGAGAGCAAAACCTGCTATACGCATTTTATTGGAATTTCCTTGTCTTTCTAAGAAAGCCAAGCAAGCACTTTAGTGATGAGGAGCTTACAGTACTAGCACTCACCATATCACCACCGAGGATCTGCCACCTGATACGAGCAAAGGCCGGACAGTCACAGAGATAATAATCCGCGGTGGCGTCGTAGATTGTAGTGTCACTCAAGCCCTGCACGAAAAAAACCGTTATGAACTCTTAGTTTTGGATGAAATACTCCAAAAATAAAACTGCAGGACAATAGGCAAATTCCTTCTTTTTCGGGTCACATAAGAAAAAAAAAGAGATGCAACAACTAAAAGTGATCAACTTACGCGAAATGTGCAATGAAAAGATATGCCATACCTCGAATAAGAACTAATCACTTTGGAGACAGAGAAGGCCCAAAACCAGAATTAATTTTCGATGCTCAAAATTCTCCGATTTACATTACATCCCATCTGAAAATGAAAATCCCATTTTTAAATGCTTGGGGCCGATTGTTGCAACTGAGTTAATTAGCCTCTGGCAATGTCATCGGCATATGCTAGTTCTTCTAGTTGCATTACTCTGATGACGTCATTTGTATACCTCTTTAGTGTGTCCACGAATAATGAAGATAGCCCTGTTTCAAGTAAACTGCGTAGTTCGGTGAGCAGTTAGGGAGCTTGAAGGGTCTTTTAAGGAAATATTTTAGCGGCATTTCGACTTCTTCGTAGTCTTTATAACCCCAAACTTCGGCTTCATACAACAGGATTATTTGTACCATTGTTAGTTTCCATTTTCGGCAGTATCGTTGTAGTTCGTCCATCTTTTCTTGTAGTTCATATGGTTCGTCATCCAATAGAAGGATATCATTTGCATGTGTAAGTTTCTTGACATCTCTTTATCAATTTTTCTTCTTTTCACCTTTCACCTCGGTTGTTGGTAATGGCCCCGTCGTATTTCTCCTCTCCGTTTGTTCCTCTATTCTCTGTTGTGAAAAAAGTACCGCAACCACGTTATCGAGAAACACTGTGGACGTGGGCGAGAGTTTTCGGCCACCCTTCGACTTCATCATAATCACTTGATAGGCTTTTCCCCATCGATTTTGACCGGCTTCGTTGCGCAATTCGATGAGGCTTCTCTTTTTGCTATGTTTAATTGCAGTTTTTAGGGTTTTCCACGCAGTTATGAATCTCTCGTAGAGTTCTCCGTGGCTGCTGTGTTCCTTGGAGCGCTGGTACAATCGGCGCTGGTTCTCTTCTGGCTAAGTCCATGTGTATAGGCCGTACAGTTCGCCATTATACGTTCACGGTGAAAGTGGTGATGCGCCGGTTTTGACCAGCAAGGCTGCCATTTCACTATTCTGATGACCTGCATGTGCAAGAATTCAATGCGGAATCACTAGTCTGTCTCAAGTAGTGGCTTTGATTTTAATACAGGTTTAAACATGCGCCATGACGTTTCAGAGGGGTACTAAAGTCACATAATTGCAGCACAGACCTTCTAACTTCTAGTGAATAAAGTGTGTCGGATCACTGCGCGTAAGGTTCCATGCTCGAATCCAAGAAAACGCCAACAAGTTTTTTTTACGGTCACACCTCTCGCGAACGTCTGACAAGCATCCGAGAGTATTTATTGTTGTTACGAAAAAGCTTTTCAAATCGCTCTTCGGATACGCCGCGGAACTGTAGGTCCCTTCCATTCGTGTGAAAAAAAAAATAACGCACACAACACGAGTGGTTGCAAGAAGCTAGGCCCAGACACTTGAAGAGCTGTTGTGCCAAATATTTATTTGTTTTATTTCACTACAGGTAACATACATCACTTTAGGCTATTCCGGTGTGAAATATACTGAGATTCACTTACTATAAAGTGGTGGATGGTTGAAAGTAAATTATTGTCGCATGTAAAAGTAATAATCCCTGTTTTTAAGTTAATTATGTTTATTACGATTTTTATTAAATTTTTTATATTTCTCAGCCACGATAGCATTGCCCTTTACATAGCCAGCTGATTGTGATGGATTTCCTTCGGTGAAGATGAAGACCATTTGATATTCTCCAAGTGGAATGGGCAGGGGAAGGTCGTTTGAGTTAATATATCCGTTTTTTAACTCTGCGTGGCCCTGTAAATATCGATTATATCAATATTAATGTTTTCTAAGAATATCAAGATATTTACGGTAAGGGGACATTTTAAATCCAAGTTTGAAAATTTTTTCAAAATGCTTAGCATCCATCTTACATAGAAATTGCCTCCTCCTTTTCTAAACTCTTCGCATACACTTTTCGTTACATTAAATAGAAATGGAACGAAACGTGTTTCACGGCGGAATAATTGGGCATTTATCTATGGTGGGAAATAGTAGATGCTCGTATTACAAATATGTTGTGGAAATTTGGTCCAAAACTCGGGACCTTGAAGATATAATACATCCAAAATACGATGCTTTAAAATTGATTCTTAGCAATTACCTTTAGATCTGTTAAAGGTTTCTTGATATCAACGGCCATATTAATAAGGGTCCTTTCCCAATTTATTGGCTTCAGGTTACAGGAGACATTCGCAAACCACTCAGGGTTTAGGTGGCACACAAGGTTTTTAGCTTTAATGTAACTTGGAGTAATGTCCTAAGAACATTGTGTTTGCTATAATATATTCTAATCATAAATATAATCGAAACTTACTATTATTCGTCTGGCAGTCAGTGCGGGGACATAATAATATAAAAGAATAGTGATCAGTAACATTTTACTATTGCGCACTGGTGGTGGTGCTGCTGTGGCGCACCGCTGGTTTTACACTTTTAAGCTGCTAGTGCTTATTCAATTATGATAAACAATTTCATGATTGGGTATCTGATGCGAGCATTCAACCATAAATCAATTATTATGAACAAAATTACTATCGTTGCTTACTGTTAAACACGAATTATCTTAAAGTGGATTAAATCAGTGGTAGCGTGCTGTGGTCGCCTTTTCATGACCTGTAACTCTAATAACATTCATGGTTTGGATCTAACATTTCCTTTTTTTTTTGAGTCTGTGAACCGTTTTCGATAAACAAATAATATTGTTAAATAGAATATAGAAAGCGATGTGAATTAAATAATTTATCTTTGCAACTCTGCATTTCACTGGAATTTATAATACTTTTGTCTTTATACTTAATTGTGAATAAAACCTTAGTTTAGATTACTTTGATTACTTTAAGGAAATCAGATGCCTTTTCTTTTTCTAAAGTTACACGTGATGGCCCAGATAGCGCGTTTTTCTAAAGGAGCAGTGGAAGTCATAGTAGACAAATTACGAAACTCATTTGCATATTTAGATTTAGATTTGCGCCAGAAATCACTTTTCCCCAATTTGTAGAGTAAACAAGCAAACCTCTGCAACCTGTGCTAATTGCAAAGGAAAGCACCCGGCAAATTATAGATTCTGTGAAGAAGCTAAAGAGTTCCAAAACGGAGAGATGGGCTCCTTAAGCCCCTAAATGCAAAATCAAAACTGCAAACTAAGCCAAGCGTAAGATCGCACAGAAGAAAGTGGGCAAACTAAAACTACCGGGTTCACAGCGCAAAACGGTGAGGGAAAGAGTGACAACAGAAAAGTCCTCGACTTCTGCTCTTAAAAGAAACGGTACTGAAAAGTTATTATTGGAAAAGCCACCGGGTAATGACCCTCGGACAGCAGAAGTGCAGACTTACGCTCAGCCCACGGCATCCGAAAAACCAAAAAAACATTGAAATTTCAGCGGACCCTGTCTCTCATGTTTTCTCAGTTATTCCCGTGAAATTTAAAGAACAAAGCAAAATAAATAAAATTATTCTCGATAGACTGGTTAAGCTCGAAAATAATTTACAGAAAACGCGTACTTCATCTAGAATATGAATGAAAAACGAATGTTAAAAATATATCCTTGGAATGCAAACGGACTTTTGCAAAAACTTGACGAATTGGAAATATTTATGCGTAAAAAAAATTTTGATATTTGCTTGATTTCTGAAACCCACGTAAAAAACGAATCGCATTTAAAAATAAAGGGGTATAATGATTACCACGCTTGTCACCCTTCGGGAAAGGCGAGAGGCGGATCGTCCTTGTAAACAAGACTGCATCAAACAGTCCGAAGACCTACAGATAGAGCGTAAAACTTTGCAACTGTGTACGATTCAAGTTAAAAATAGTCAGCGTACTCTTAAAATTTCATCTACCTATTGTTCACCGCGTTCCGCTTGATTTGATTTTACTATCTTGTTTGAATCGGTAAAACCTAATTTCATTATTGGCGGCAATTTTTATGCGAAACATACGTTCTGGGGCTCAAGATACAACTCGAGAAAAGCTAGAATGCTCTATGGGGCAAGTATGGAGTACAGTTGTGATTTCCATTCGACGGGTAAACTGACTTACTGGCCAACTGATACTTCGAAAATACCTGACCTGATCGATTTTTTCGTTGCGAAGGGAATATCTACCAACCACATAAAAGTTAAAGAGAGCTTTGATCTGTCTCATTTGATCTGATCATTCCCCAGTAATTTTGAAATTGAGCGAAAAACTAGTCTATAACCTAGAGACGACGAGAAAGACTGAATGGGCAGTGAAGATAAAGAAAAAGCGGACGTCTTTTCGGCCCACCTGGAAGAAACATTTAAACCGTACGACGGTCAAGTGGTTTACGACAACCACAATAGGCTTGATTTACCATCTGGCGATTTAACACTCACAAGTGCAACGCTAAGGGAACTCAAACATGAGATGGAGGATCTAAAATCAAAATACTCGAGATGCAGTTCTTTTTAGAACCCATTTTTAGGCGCTACAAAAATATTCTTTTTTTGGTTTTGTGTGATTTTTTTAGGGAGTTCATTACATTTTCTGAATTTCGTTTTATTTATTTACAGAAAAACCGTACTGAAGTTGTTTACACCTATGTTTTATACAAATTTCATTTGATTGAGCCGCTGTACCATATATCTTAAGATTTGTTTTCATAAAAAATATCGTCTTCAAAAAATTCAATTTAAAATTGTATAAACAACGTAGCTCTCATTTGAAAAAGCAAAATGGCCGATGGGCTTTTAGAATTTGTTAAAAAAGAAAAAAATGGAAAATTTAAAGAGCTTTTTCATCGCCATCACATAGACATTTTCCCACCAATCTTACCAATACGCCGCCAATAGTTCTACTCTGTAAAGATAAAACAACATTTGTTTTTCCGCAAGGTAAGACAACAATTATAGTGTTTATTACTTTTTTTTTTTTGTAAGCGATGGACATCTGTAACTTGTCAAGAACACTAATTTAAATTTCAAATGTTTAGATCAAAAATTAGATTAGTCATGGAAAACTATTAAATTGAAATAATCTTCCATTGGAGATAATTTAAAAAAGAAAACTACATGAGTTTTAAATAAAAATAATTATTACTTAATTTTAGTGTTTTTGAAAATATTTATTTCTCTTTTCCGGTGGAAGAGAATTTTCAGTGTATTTTTCCATGTTCCACTGCATTCTATCTTAAGTGAGAAATCCGGAAGGCTTCCTTGGGCTATGTGATATAAACAAATATTAGCATATGGTTTCGCTTAATCATGCAACTAAGTAGTGAGAAGCGGATTTTTGAATTTTCTTTTCTGTACATACCATACCCCACTCAAATCTAGAGTCGAAGAGAAATGGAAAATACCAGGAATAACTCAGCTAATAAAGGAAAGCACTGATCGCTTGTGCGCAATGAACCTACCACCTAGCCGATGCGGCTCCTGCGCAGCATCGCATATTTTCATCTCAAAATTATGTGTTTTTATTCAAAAATTGTGTAAATATTACAATTTTAACTCATTCCATCGGGGAGTATATGAAAATGAGTGGTTTTCTCAGTCTGAAAGTGCACGTCTCTAGAGCAACATTTGGAACAAAAAATAATTAACTTGCGCTCAGGTATTTTCCTGGGGCGAGGCAAAGTATCTTTCTTATTATTATAATTTAAATTTTTTTTATAATTTCTCTTTTGATTGGATTTTTTTGTGAAATGTTTTTATTAAAACCGCGCTACGCATTTTGAGTTTATTTTTGTTAGCAAAACTTAATAAGAAGTTGCAAAAAAAAGTATCTATAAGATTCTTTGGAATGTGGTGCAGTCCGTGATGTGAAATATTGATTTGCTATACGAAAAGTATACGTAGTATGATGATTACATTTTGTAGCAATCGGACGTGTAAATGTGTTCGTAAATAATTCGAAAATAAATCACTTTGTTCTGCTCTCCTCTTCATCTATCTGACTAAAGGAAATTCCCCAAAAATAAATAAATGAAATAAAACACAAACTCAAGTGTAAAAGATATATATATATTTTTTTTAATAAATACTGTACGTGGTGGAGTTTTTTATATTCCACATGTCAATTACATATTATTTAAAAAAAAAAAAAATTCTATATACATTTCCATGGTTTCCATAAAAAGACACCTACTGGAAATATACTAGATACCCAACGTGACAATAAGAAGCAATATCTGAAATTTTGTGCATAATGCGCCTGCTCGTGTACGTGTAAACCACCTAATTGTGTAATAGCTTTAGCCAAGAGGTGGTAGTATGTAGGTATTAATATTGAACACTCAGAGGAAAACAATTAAGTGTGTGTACTACCTGAGATGCCTGTCCATCAGAGGAATGAGTACTTGCCGATCATTCGTTTTGGATACTGATATTCAACAACAACTTTGGAGTATCTACATACAGATATACTTGCGGAATCTTTGAGAAATGATAAAATTTTAAATCGGATTATCGATAGATGGAGGTGGGTAACTTATCTCAAACCGATTTGTTCAACATTTTGACTAATTTTTCTACATCTTCATTCAAAGAGCTTTATTCTGCTTGAATGATTCTTGTTATTTGTTATATATGTATATGTATTTATATTTTTTATTGTCTGTTAATTATTATTTATTATTTCCACAAAAGTCTTTGATGACTCAGAGTTTTCATATAGACTCTATAATCATGAGCTAGAAAATTTCTGAAGAATTCTTCAATCAATTAAACATAATGAAGTTGTGTTTATAGAAGGTTACTCAATCCTAACAAAATAAAGGACCCAATCGAAGAAGTCTTCTCTTTACCGTCATCTGGGTTACATTTTTTTTTAAATTTGTAAAGCAAAAAACAAGTAAATACATAAACATAAGTATAATATTTTCTGAAAATAGATTTTATTTATAATTATTGATAAATTCATTAAAATTTATATGCAACGTTTTAAAGATATGCAGATTAATGAATTTATTTTGACTCTTAGTGACATCTGCGGGATGTCGCTTTGTTGTTAGTTGTCAGCATGATTAAAGAAAATTTATGACTTACAAAAAACTACAATACTCGTAGGTATGTATGTACTTTGTGATGATGGCGAGGCAAATCTCTGTTTGTATTTATTTCGAAAGAACTATTTAATATTTGTTTCTTTAGAATATTTTGAATGCTATTCTACAATAGGGATTAGTATCCATAAATCTCTAACGCTGATTAGACGATTACTGCTATAGTACCTAGATCATTTTCGGAAATTGGATTTCGATTTGAGAGTATCTATTAGATTGCATATACAAGGTGGCGCAAAGTTAATCATCCAATTTTGTTTTTGAATTACTTTTTTACTAAATAAAAAAAAAAAGAACTTTGAGGGATGGAAATCTTTATTTTGACCTTAACAATTTTTTCGGTTAAGTCCAAAAGATGATATCCGCCAAGTGGCTGCCGCCAGTGTTGATACACATTTGTGCCCGTTTAATCGCATTTTCCATGACTTTCCGCAAGATTTCCGGTGATAGCTGTTCGCATTCCTGTCGAATATTCTCCTTAAGGGCTGTGATTATCTGAGGCTTGTTAGCATAAGCCCGCGACTTCAAGTAGCCCCAAAGAAAGAAGTCTGGGGTGGTTAAATCGGGCGACATTGCTGGCCATGCCAGCCAAAACGGGAGATTACGCGACCAGGAAACGCTTCCTTCACAATATCCATTCTGGCTCGTGCTGTGTGTGCACCGTCTTGTTGAAACCACATGTTCACCAAGACCCGCTCATCCAATTGCGGCAGTAAAAAGTCGTTTATCATGGCCCTGTAGCGTTCGACAGTAACAGTGACCGTATTGCCGATGGCGTCGTCAAAAAAATACGGCCCAATCACTCCTCCCGCGTGAACGCCGCACCACACAGTGGCTTTAAGTGGATGTAATGGCTCTTCGTGCATCACACGCGGATTTTCAGTGCCCCAGAAATGAAGATTTTGCTTATTGACGTAACCGCTTAAGTGGAAATGCGCCTCGTCGCTCATGACGATTTTCGACACAAAATCGTCCTCTTCGTTGTTGAAATTGAAGATGGCTTGACAGTAATTCACACGCGACTGACGGTCAGGAGGCATTAACCGATGCACTGCTTGCACTTTGTACGGGAACATGTGTAAGTCTTTCACTAAAATTCTCTGTAGGGTCCGTCTGGTGATGCCCAATTGCGTGGCCCGTCGTTCTCGGCCGAACGATCAGTGCGGTGGCGGCCACGCTCTGCATAGTCTCCTGTGGTTCTGTCTGTTCGAATCGAGTAGCTAAGCGCCGGAATGTTTGCCCAGTTGGCGCTACACGATAAGGAAATCGATGTCGAAATTCAAGCTGCGCTAACACCACTGACCGATTATTGGTCCAAAAAAATCGACACAGCTATTCCACGCTCTTGCGGAGAACAGCGCTCCATTGCCTATCTGTTTGTATATTGCAGCTGTCTAGTTCACAAATGTCAACTGTGATTGACGCACGACGCCATTTGCAAAAATTATAACATCCTCTGATGGACGACAAAGGAATTCTTCAGCGTATCTTTGAACGAGAATTGTACAACACTACCTTATTATCTGCTCTATACTTAATACTAAAGAAAAGAACTTAAACGCTTGCAATGTGTTCCAAGCAGAGGTTCTAGCTGTATGTAAAGCGAAATTACTTGAAATGAAATCAATATCTAACAAGGATCTAAGTCGACAGTCAGGCTGCATTCAAGACACTAGATGCCTCTCTCATCAAATCTGAAGTAGTCAGGAATTATCGCACAATGCTTGAGAATTATGTTGCGTACTTGGACACCGCGGTAGAGAGCAAAATGAGATAGCCGACGAATTGTCTAGGAAAGGGGGAGAACTGCCACCGTTAAACCCACTTCGTGCGTAGCAAAAGGAGCTGTTTTAAGAAAAAACAAAAAGTCGGTTGTACTCTGGTATGTAAAGAGTATCTAAGACCCTTTTGCCAGCACTAGATTATTAGAAAAATAGAGAAATTATTAAACGAGCAGGATCACAATTCAGAACAGCGAAATGCAACCTCTCCGGTTACTATCTTTGAAGAAAGGCCATGAGACTCATGACAACATTTTTTGAAACTTCAATTCTTGTGCATAACTGGCCAAACACAATGGTGAAGCTGAAGCTATACGCGTGTAGAGCTGTCAAAAAATCGCGCACTGATGTAGCTTAGTACGAACACAATGGTGAAGCCCTGCACGGGTGTTTGTTGTTGGTAATCCGAATGCTTCGGAATTTGTTTTTTTTTCACACCTTGGCTTTTTTCTTTGTATTTTTATAGTGAGGATTACTTAAATTCCATAGAATATTGTTCCTTTTTACCAGATTGATTAATTTTTCTGTTTTTCTGTTTTCTGTTATAACGAAATAAATTAGCGCCGTGATGTCGCCGTCTGCCTAACTAAAGCCATTGGACAATGTTATGAATTAATGTTACTATAAACCTATCGTAAGAGAAGCATAACTATCGTTATTTGTATAAACACATTGAAATTTTATTTATATTCAGATGTGGAAAAGTAGCTTCTAAGTAATTGTAGAAGTAAGTCTCCTCCGTTGAACTGTCAAAAAATACAAACAAAAACTCCTTAAAATGTTGTCTTAAAAACACTAGGAAAGTCGAAGCAAACAGACGTCTATGTAAGCCCCGACTATACATCGAAAGAGTTAAATAGGCGTACAAAAATACTACAACTGAGGCAAACTATTAATACCCAGTATCCCACTCGTCCGTGGCTTAAAAGTATTGTCAACAAAAAATATTGGTATGTGCCTCACCCCCATAAGCATATGGTTGAAGTGAAACGCTAGTTGATGTTTGGCTACTGCTGGGCTGTGGAATAAACGTAATATGTTATAATGGTGCTCCGAAGAAAGATTCGATGCCATTTTGATCGGAAAATACTCCTATTACCCTTGTATTGTTCATCCTTGCTTCGTTCTGAGGGTTCAATAACTGTTCAATCAAAGAATGCAGAAATTGTCGACGTGCATTGGTCTTGTTGCACTCGTATTATTCACTTTTTTTTATAAATTATGAAAGATGCCAATGCTTCGACATCCAACATGTAGAAAACAGAGCTAATGGCCATCACTTCGTGTGTCGATCGCATGTTATATTCTCCCAACATTTGGTCCTTGACGTCCACGCCTACTTTGTGTTTGTTGTAAAGCATAATAGTTTGTGGCTTTCTAGCTACTCCAACTAATTCGGCGTCATAGTGAAATGTTCACAGTAAAATTAATGCCTTTGATTTTTTCGGCACATAAGACACTGATGCGACATTATCCGTAAATCCAAAGGTAGTGGATTATGTTAGGCAGCTACCGTCTGGAAGCATTTCTTTAGGAATACATTTCTTATTCCGGTGAATAGATCCAACAAGGGATAGTACAGATTCCTGAAGTTTTTCCACAACTTTAAAACTTGTAAGGAAGTTGTTAGTAACAACAGTCCTTCCGCTGGCTTTCTACTTAGTTGTTAGTTCAATCATCACCGTCTCGCCACAGCCGTCTGATATCTATAATATCTTCTTTACCTGTATTTTTTTTTAAAGCATATTCACTTGAATGTGTTTATTTCGTCAGCCCTAATAATTTCCTTTCGTACCACAAGTATGTTTTTCTCAATTTCGTTTTAATCCATTCAAGCAATGTCTACTGAATCAAAAAATAATGATACTTTCACTCCCATATATACCCAAACTGAACAAAAATAGTTATCTAGAAATTCAATAAAGATCTAATTATCTGGTATATAGATGCAAGCAATTTAAATGGTTAACCATCAAATACGAAATAAATGCTTAAGTGACCTGATGACCTGCATACGCCATACACATAAGTATGGCATATTTGGGCTAAATACCCCAACAAATTACTTTGTTCATACATATGCAATAAAAAAAATGAGTTATCTGACAGCAGTAAATAAAAAAAAAACGGATGAAATGTGAAATAAATTCATTTCTCCATACAATACGTACCAAGGTCTGACCAGGTCTATTCCAACATTGACTCTAGGGGTTGTTGTATAAAACCATTTTTTTATTTTTTTACCCACTTACATCTAAAAATGTTTGTCCACACTAAAGCACTAAACAAATGTATGCTGCCAAAGTCAGGAGATTTAGTAAAGATTGCTGCACAATTTATCAGGAAAAAATGGTTTTGAAAATGGAAAACGTCTAGCCATGCCTAGTCATTGACAGAAGGGTTTAAGAGCTGTTGCGCCAAATAAAGGGGATTGAGTTTGACACTTACATATGCCTGTGCGTAAAGTACCTTTCCTTTCCCTTTCTCTCTTCTTCCTCTATCCGTCAAAGTCGATCTTTCAAACCGCGTTTATATGGAAAATCTAAACTCGATTCCAGAAAACTTTGTGATCGGATCGAGTCAATCCTATTTCAATCCAATCTGTCTTTATACGGTGCTCAAACTGTATTTAATCCGGATTGAACCCGGCATGTAAACAAAGTAATCGTCACCAACCTAAACTTGTATTTGACTCATGAATATCCGCTACACATCCATCTTTCTCTTATACATCTACTCATAGCTTCCACACGCATATGCAAACAAATATTCAAAGTCGGGCGTTTGCCCTGGCCTTTCGATTTTCAGATGATGGCCCAGATGACTGTCTTGTGGGGCACCAGAAGTTACTTTTATTACGCGAGACGTAGAACTTTCGACATTTACCAATTGCCTTCTACCACTAAAATAATTGGAAAACCACCTTGCATTGAAGAGAGCTTCTATTAGAAGCTTTTGTGAAACATGTGAAGAATATGTACATCAACTTATTTAATGTAAAAAATAAAATCCCAACAATACGCAGTGTTCGCAAGCGATCCCCTATCTAAGTACTAACCGCGTCCGATGCTGCTGATTTTGGTAATCGGACAACCGGACAACGTTGTTCGTTTCATGTTTGGTTTTTGTGTTGAGGCCATTTCGATTCACTAGTCTCGCTAAAGAAGTTTCACTTTAAAAAAAACCTTACGCGTATTCAACGAAGGCCAGCTAGTTAGCGATAATCAAGATGGGATGCATGGGCTATACATTATATTCGGGTGCATAGTGGAAGCCTTGGCACAGTGTATGTTAGACCACTGCGCGTGAGGTTCAATGTTCGAATCCCAGAAAACACCAAAAGTTTCTTCACGGTCTAACCTCTTGCGAACATTTGAAAAATACCCGAGAGTATTTTTGTTGTGAGACAGCTTCTCAAAAAGACAAAATAAAAATTGCCCTTCGGATACGGCACAAAACTTGAGGAATCTCAAAGCTGCACGATCTCACAAAGCTACTCATGTGATGAGGATAAGGTGTCCCAACCAGCATAATGCCAAACATTCACAAGCTTTCCTCTTCCTTCCTACGGAGGCGGCAATCTGTCTCGGGGGATGGATTCAGATTTCTAATGTGATATCTTAGCCCGCATTGGCCAGCGAGGAAGCCCACTAACCCACTTATATTTGCAACCCTTATCTATGCGTAAGTACGATTGAATCTTAATTAGCCTTTTGGATTGCTTAATTCGTGGGCAGTATCCCAATGGATTAGTCGAAATTTATGTTCCCATTTATTGATCGCTGTAAGATCATCCGTGTTCCATCCAGAATGTGTTCCGGAGTCTCATTGAACTCGTTGCAGAATACTCGTATACAAAGTCCTTCTTCTGCTATATGGCGTTTCCTTAGATGTCCCTTGAGTATAAAAGACCCTGTAGGAAGCCTGCTGAAATAGGTTGATTATTTTTGTTTAAGTTGATATACGTATATATGTTCTTTTTCGATTTTAATACTCTAGTAGTTGCCTTGCTTGCTTCAAACCTTGAGTATTATCCTAGGTTTGGCCCTTTTTGACCTCTCTACTTTCCTGAACTCTTCTTTTAGGATGTAGTCCTATTCTTCAGAATAGTTCAATTTCAGCTTGTCTTGATAGCAAATCCACTGTTTCTTTACATTAAATTTCGACATAAACTGGTATCCAAAGAGAATTACGCTGTCAAAAGCCTTGGAAAAATATAATAAGCACAAAATGAAATCATTATTCTTATCAAATTCGTGTCATATGTCATCTAGTATTTTAACAATGACCGTAGTACAACTATGCTTTGACCCAAAACGGGATTAACACGGAGTTAGCAAAATATTAAGATTAATATAATCATTGATTTGATTTCTTTTTTGAATTTTCAACACAGACATGGCAATATGCTAACTGCTCTGAAGTCCTCTGGCCTACTTTTGGTGTTTTTCTTTAAACAGATACAGGAGCAACTGCAGCGTTTTTCCCTCTCAGTAAAGTGAAACTCATAATGCGGAAGTTGATAACATTAATCAAAATATTGTATATCTGCGGTAGAATAATAATAGTTTTATAAAACTCAAGCCTACCTCGTGAAGTCATATTGTAATTGATTTAACTCAGCTCAGAGATTTTAAATCATCATGCTCAGGCACACATATTATAGAAACTCTAGACAGTTTGATTGATAAGAACCGTTTTTGAAAAATAATGCTGCAATATCACCGTGAATCCATTATTCATTCATTCATTCATTTTCAATGGCCGCTAATCCTTCATGAGGGTCGCGGAGGTAGGATGCTCAGGTGGACTCTACATCCTTCTCGATCCTCCGCCATTGACTCCAATTCATCAGGAGGAATCCCTAAGCGGCTCCAGGAGAGATGTCGGACTTGATCCAACCATCTATTTCTAGGCCTTCCGCGAAGTCGCCTACCTGATGGCACGGCAACCTTGGAAGCCGGTCTGGGGGCATACGCACTACGTGACCAAACCATCGAAGCATAGATCGTTCCATTCGGAGAAGTAGCTGCTCAATGTTGAGCGCCTCGCGTACTCTGGTGTTGCGCACTCGATCCCTACGAGTTATTCCAACCACACCACGAAGGAACCTCATTTCGGCAGCTTGTATCCACGATCTTATTTTTTTCGGTCACTACCCAAATTTCATGACCATAGGTGAGAGTTAGAATATACACAGAGTGAAAAACCGATAGCTTAGCTTGAACACTAAGTTCGGCCTTCCTTATAAGAGATTGGCCAAGCTCTCTCAAAATTGATCCAGCCTGACCAATTCTACAGGATAACTCGGCATTGCTCCTCCCATCACTCGTTAATAAAACCCCGAGGTACTTAAACTTCTCCACCTGCTTTAGTGGGACTCCAATAACATGCAGAGTGCACTGAATGTGTATTTTGGAAACGACCATTACTTCCGATTTGTTCACGTTGATCTTCATTCCAGCATCATCACAAACGGCTACAAACCTTTCGAGTGCGCGCTGAAGTTCGGTTTGAGAAGACCCAAGGATGACCAAATCATCCGCAAAGAGCAGATGACTAATCCTTAGGTCTCCCACTTTGAAACATTCCCTGCCACGGCTGCGCTGTAACATCCAATCTATATATACAATGAAGAGGAGAGGTGACAAAACGCACCCCTGGCGGAGTCCAACGCCCACAGTGAAAGGTATTGATTTAACACCGTTTATCCGAACACAGCTTCTACAGTTTGTATATAAAGACTGAATCGCCCTTAACAGGGAACCAGCAATCCCATACTCCTGCAGAACACTCCAGAGTTTGCCTCGAGGAACCCTATCATATGCCTTTTCCAAATCCACAAAACAAGTGTAGACAGGTTTGGCATATTCCCAGGCCTTCTCAAGAACCATTCTGAGAGTGAACAACTGGTCGGTTGTGCTTCTACCGGGACGAAAACCGCATTGCTCATCCCCAAACTGTCGTCAACCATAGCTCTGGAACGCTTTTCTAGCACCTTAGCGAAGACTTTTCCAGGGAGACTTAAAAGAGATATACCCCTACAGTTGGCGCAATCTCTTTTGTCCCCCTTTTTAAAAAGAGGAACTATCACCCCCATTTGCCAATCACCAGGTGTTTCACCGCATTCCCAGACCAATTTAATGACACGCGAGAGCCATTGAACTCCCTCTTTACCTAAAGCCTTGAGCATTTCTGGCCGAATTTCATCCACACCAGCAAATTTGCCAACTTTTAGCGCTTTGATCGCCAAAGTTACTTCCTCTACCGTAGGACTACTTTCCGCCCAACTCTCGACCATAGGTCTGTCATCTTCGGTGCTCTGTTCGTGATTGAGCAATTCTGAAAAGTGCTCGCTCCATTTGCGTAAGATGTCCTCCTCATTGGAAAGAAGTCTATCGTCTTTGGATTTAACTCCTTCAACGATATTCAACTTTTTTCCTCTGAGTCGGCGGACGGTCTGCCAGAACATCTTATTTGCGGATCTGTGGTCACGTTCCAATTTCTCGCCAAACTCCTTCCAAGACTGTTCTTTCGCTGTTTTCACAGCTAATTTGCAAGTTCTTCGCGCCTCAGTGTACCGATTTCGAGAATCGGAGTTCCCCAAGTGAATCCACACCTTAAAGGCTTCTTGAACTCCGGGCGTTTTAAACCAAGCAGTTCTTTTCTCACCACCAGCCGCCACACCAAGCCAATCCATTAAAGAAAATAATTCGGATCTAAATCCTAATGGGAGGACTAGTGTATACCATTAGAATAGAAATGCAATTGAGCAATGGTAAGCGGTAAGATCTCACTTAGCTGCTTTATGGAACTACCAGATGAAAAAACGACGATAGTTATAAATAAAAAAAAAATCGGTCGGGAAGTATTTTAATAATATAGACAAAATGCCTACGTCTTCAGAAAATTTTATAAATAATGTGTTTTTTTCCCGACGGTATCAGTTAAAGAAGTGAAAATACCTACATGTAGGAATTTTTGCCTATGTGAACCATTGTTTGGATGGCAACAACTTGGATGGCAGCAAAAACACGGCCAAGAAGTGAAATTTCTCTTCGCACTTTACCTATTTGTTTGCCGGTACAGTGCACATTACCTAGGTAATGTTAAAAAATAAGAGATTTCGGAATTTAACTGAGACCAGGTAATCTGCAGATTGCTTAGATAATCTGCAGATTGCTTAGATAATCTGCAGATTAACGGTTTTCGTACATTACCAGTAACATATACCGACTTTTTCAGAACAGACTCGATTCGCACATGATTCGCTACTGAGCACACTAATCGGTTAACTCCAATTGTATGTAGTTCATTTTTTCATCATGCTTGCTGCCTTGAAGCAAAATTCCTTTAGGTAAGTATGTGCGCCGTGGCGCAAGTGTGTCGGACCACTGTGCGTCAGGTTCCATGTTCGAATTCCAGAAAACACCAAAAAGTTTTCCCACGATCCCACCTCTCGCGAAGGTCTAACAAACATCCGCGAGTATTGCTGTCACGAGAAAGCTTCTCAAAACAAATTGCCCTTCGGATACGGCACTAACTTGTAGGCACACTTGCCTATCGTGTGAAACAATATAAGGCATACAACACGAGTGGTTGTGAGAGCTAGACCCAAGCACTTAGAGAGCTGTTGCGCCAATTTTTTATTTTTTTTAAGTATGCATATTGTAATAAATATTTGTAGAACATAGTTTCTACTCAGAAGGTTGGATTTAATATTCGAGCAGGTGTTGTGACTAAACATACCGTTCGTATACACAAATGCTTCTGTTAAAGACCAAGATTAAGGAAAGCTTTGAAAGAAGAAAACTGATAAGACAGGGGAAAGGTACGATTATTTGCTGTGCAGATGTATCTTCCATTGTGCACGTAATTCTCAGGCGATTACGCTCCAAGTAATAGAATTATATGATACTTGTGAGGGTATCTTTACTCGAAGGCTGAGGTGGGCTCGCCGGCCCCAGGGTCAACCCAAACGAACACCCTAGACTTTGGGAAAGAGGTACTTTATTTCTCTGATTGGTTATTGACAATAGTTACTTGGAAACAATTCTAGTAGAATTTTTTTTATAATTCCTTAACAATTTTTATACCTAACAATAGAAATGATAAGCTTAATACTATCGTCGTCCTGCAGCTGGTTCTGGTACGGGCCGGGGCTACGCGACTTGTTGTCTGGTTCGGTTCGGTGCGTCGTCTCGAAGGAGTTCCAGTCCGCACTTAGGGCAGGCTTGCGATGACCCAGTCCACACTTAGGGCAGGCTTAGGAGGGATCCAGTCCGCACTTAGGGCAGGCTTGGAAGGTAGCAGTCCGCACTTAGGCAAGCTTGCTGTGACCCAGTCCGCACTTAGGGCAGGCTTAGGAAGGATCTAGTCCGCACTTGGAGCAGGCGTGGAAGATAGCAGTCCGCACTTAGGGCAGGCTTAGGAGGGATCCAGTCCGCACTTAGGGCAGGCTTGGAAGGTAGCTTAACAAAGGGGCGGCAAATCCGCTGTGGTTAAATCGGTTTATTTCTTTCAGACGGGGAGAAACCTATCGGACGGGCCGGCTATAGCTAGTAGCAGACCCGTGTGTTATTGCCCAATCACCGGGGTGAAGGCAAAAAAAAAAGATCGGTGGAAAGTTCGAAGACTTTCTTTGAGTGGAATCCAAGAATCATTCGAAATATCCGCTCAAAGTAGCGGAACATTTGAAAAAAATAGTTTCAAACGGAAATCCTCTAGGTGCGAACAAACTTCCATTTGACTAATTTATTATGTTCAACTTTGATCTGTCAGCAATAATGAGTTGAATTGCTGCATAAATGCACATCGAATACTTAACAGTAGTCAAACAATTCAACTTTGCGCGCCAATTGTATTTGTTCCTAGCACTTGCACTTGGATGCGAATATATTTTTGCTCAATATGTTCACCTTCGGTCTCAGCAGGATTTTTGTTTTGCCAATTGTTCTCCCATTTAAACTCTATTACGTATTTCATTGTTTCAATGAACTTGAGTAACGCAATACATACATATACGAGCCACAGTAGGACAAGCATCTATTTTTCTCTAAGTCAATCTTGACAGAATTAAGTCAAATTTGACTTGGAACAAGCCAAAACGGCAACAGAGGTACAGAATAGCAGTCTTATTTTGACTTAATTCCTTCACAGGTTTTCTACTTTTTAGCAATATGACGAAAGTTGATAAGAGTTGGTCACAAATCATCCTTAAATTCTTAAAATCGCTAATTTTTCCTTAAATTTCTCATATATAACGAATTTTTCCCAAAATTAGAACTAATAATAAATACATATGTACAATATATATATCCCAAATTCTAAACAAGTGTTCTTTTGAACTGTTCTCATCTAAATCGGCGAATTTTGTATGCATCTATAGGTACGAGTATTTACAAGCGATGCTGGAAATCAGAAAGAAAACTACAGATGCATGAAATTACACGACATAAATTCGATTGTAACTCTTGTTGATACAATTGTGAGCTTACGTGGTCTGATTTACACATTTTGGCTTTTATCCGAAGCATATGTAGGTACATGTTATCTTTGAAAATATTGTTTAGAACTATTCAATACACTTGAACATACATCGTTTATCAAATTTTGGTTTTGAAGTCCATGGCTACTAAGAAATTTCTATTTTTTTTTTTTTTTTTTTTTCGAGGGTAGGTGAAAAATCTTTCATAGACACTATGAGAATAGCAAGCGCGTGCTCATAGTAGTGTCAGATTCTTACTGACTAAAAAAAACACCACCATTCGATATAAATTTGTTAGATATCGCAACTAAGTATTAACTCATCAAGCAATTTTTCTATCATGAAATAAAAACGTTTGGCAGGTTTCTTTCCACTAAAAGATCCTGCATATTCCGCAATCTAGACGCGGTTAATCATTATCTCGCCAAGTCGAAAGGTCTCGTCCTTTGTAGTCGGAGCAATAAATTGCTCTCATCCAAAATTTGTAGGACTGTATTGTTGACATGTCCGATTAGTCGGTTTCTATGCTTTTTTGCGAAGTTTCTAGTTTCAGCTTCGATTGTCGGAATTCCGAGATCCCTGTGGATATCGTCGTTTCTACTATACCACAGAACTTGGACAATTCCCCTTAGCACTTTATTTTGAAAAGCTTGTAAAATATTTGCATTTGTTTTCTTGGTACAACCCCAAAGTTGTATACCGTAGGTCCACACCGGCTTGTATAAAAGCAGTTTGTTCTCAGTACTGAGCTGGGAATGTTTTCGGAGTAACCAGTACATGTCTCTATATTTGATTTCTAGTTCTTTTCGTTTCATTTTCACGTGCGAATTCCATTTCAGTCTTGCGTCGAGTGTGATTCCCAGGTATTTGGCCTCGTTTGCAAAGGGTATTCGGGCCGAGTTTAGGAAAATTGCCAAGTCATTAGTTTTCTTGTAAGTGAAATTCAAGTGAACAGATTTAGATTCGTTGAGGGCGATCCGCCAGTCCCTCGTCCATTCATTTACATTATTCAGTGCGTTTTGCAGTTTCGCAGTCGTTTCTTCGATTGTTTTACCTACTGCTAGGATAGCGGTGTCATCGGCAAACGTAGCAAGGATAGTGCCATCTTCGTTCGGTATATCACGAGTATATAGCAAATAGAGAAGCGCCCCAAGAACGCTTCCTTGCGGTACGCCGACCGAAATTTCTTTAAGCTCGGAGTATTCGACTCCATGTCTAACACGAAGGATTCTATTCCCGAGATATGATTCTAGAATATCGAATAAGCATATAGAGAACTTATCGCAGTTTGAATTTCAAGCCATTATGCTACACCTTATCAAAGGTTTGCGAGACGTCAAGAAATACGCTTGGGCAAATCTTTTTTTCGTCAAATGCTTTCTCGATTACGTCAGTAATTCTATGCACCTGGTCAATCGTCGAATGCTTACTTCTGAACCCAAACTGGTGGTCGGGGATAAGATTATTTTCTTCTATAACCGGTTGGAGACGCCTTAATAATATCCTCTCGAAAATTTTCGATATGATTGGAAGAAGCGAAATTGGTCTATACGATTTTACCTCATTTGGCGGTTTTCCTGGTTTTAAAACCATTATGACTTCCGCAACTTTCCATTGGCTCGGCACGTGTTTTAATCTAAGTGCAGCATTTACAATATGGAGAAGCTTAATCAATGCTTTTCTAGGTAAAACTTTGAGAATTTTTCCGGTAATCAAATCATAACCAGGAGATTTCTTAAGTTTCAGATTCTCGATCTCATGTTTGAGTTCCCTTAGCGTTGCACTTCTGAGCGTTAAATCGTCAGATGGTAAATCCAGCCTATTGCGGTTGTCGTAAACCACTTGACCATCGTACGGTTTAAATGTTTCTTCCAGGTGGGCCGCAAAGACGTCCGCTTTTTCTTTATCTTCCCTCGCCCATTCATTTTGATTTAATTTGATTGGCGGCGCGGGGACTTTGGGCCTTTTGGTGCCTTTTACAGCTTTCCAAAGTGAATAATTGGAATCTTTTTTCGCTGTTAAACTTTCAAGGTAAGAGGCTATTGCACGATTCTTAAAATCCTTAATAGTCTTCTTCAACAAATTGCACAGACGATTCAAGTGTGCTTTATGTTGCGGAGCACGACTCTGTTGCCATTTTTTACGCGGCAACAAGAGGCGAGCTGTACGATCTCAACGAAGCGGTCAACTTCAACCTTAAGTTGATAGGGTGTCGTAAGTGGAATGCTCAGTTCAACATTATCTTCAATTTCGTTCCTAAAGCCTTCCCAGTTAGTTGTTCGACCAGTTAATCTCGCTGGCTCTATGTTATAGACTAGTTTTTTGCTGATTGTTAAAATAACCGGGGAATGATCAGACGACAGATCAAAGCTGTCTTCGACTTTTAGGTGGTTGGTAGATATTCCTTTCACAACGAAAAAATCGATCAGGTCAGGTATTTTCGAAGTATCAGTTGGCCAGTAAGTCAGTTTACCCGTCGAATGGAAGTCACAAGAGTACTCCATACCTGCCCCATAGAGCATTAAACCTTTTTTCGAGCTGCATCTTGAGCCCCAGAACGTATGTTTCGCATTAAAGTCGCCACCGATGATAAAATTATGTTTCAGCGATTCAAACAAGTTAGAAAAATCAGATTTTTCAAGCGCGGAACGCGGTGGACAGTAGATAGATGAGATTTTAAGAGTACGCTGACTATTTTTAACTCGAATCGTGCACAGTTGCAAAGTTTCAAGTTCTATGTTTAGGTCTTCGGATTGTTCGATGCAGTCTTTAATAAATAACGATGATCCGCCTCTCGCTTTTCCTGAAGGGTGAGTATTCATTATAGCCTTTTATTTTTAAATGCGATTCCTTTTTTACGTGGGTTTCAGAAATCAAGCAAATATCAATATCTTTTTCACGCATGAATTTTCCAATTCGTCGAGTTTTTGCAAAAGTCCGTTTGCATTCCAAGTACATATTTTTAACATTCGTTTGTCATTCATATTCTAGTTGAAGTACGCGTTTTCTGAGAATTATTTTCAAACTTAACCAGCCTATCGAGAATAATTTTATTTATTTTGCTTTGTTCTTCGAATTTCTCGAGACTAACCGACAAAATATGAGAGACAGGGTCCGTCGAAATTTCAAGGTTTTTTGGTTTTTCGGATACCGCGGCCTGCGCGTAAGTCTGCACTCCTGCTGTCCGAGGGTCATTACACGGTGGCTTTTTCGACGTAAACTTTTCAGTACCGTTTCTTTTAAGTACAGAGGTCGAGGACTTTTCTATTGTCACTCTTTCCCTCACCTTTTTGCGCTCTGAACCCGGTAGTTTTAGTTTGCCTACTTTCTCCTGTGCATTCTTACGCTTTGGCTTGGTTTGCAGTTTAGATTTTGCAAGGGGCTTAAGGAGCATATCTGTCCGTTCTTGCAACTCCTTAGCTACTTCACAGCCTCTATAATTTGCCGGGTGCTTTCCCTTACAGTTAGCACATGTTGCAGAGGTTTGTTTGTTTACTCCACAGACTTGGGAGAGGTGATTTCCGGCGCATTTCACACATCGCGGTTCTTTTTTGCAGTACATTTGCGTATGGTTAAATCCTTGGCAACGTTTGCACTGCGGAATTATCCTTAAATTTCTATGCATGGGCTCGATTTTGACCACGATATTTAGTATGGCTCTAATTCGGTAGATATCGTCGATATTATCCGATTTATCGAAGGTAAGCATAAAAGGCGGAAGTCCACGCCTTACCAAGACGTCTTTATCTATTTCCGTTTGTTGCTTCTCCTTCTTGATGATATTAACGGCATCAAGAATTTTAAAGCCTAAGAAATTAAGACGGGCATACATCGTATACCAGTAGAATAAGCTTCATATGAGACCTCATTGCATTGAAGTTGCTTTTAATTACTTTCATTCACTTTTAATCAATTGAAGTCATTCTGAAACCATTCTGGAATTTTTACGACAATGAATTACACTGCTTGACAAGGTTTTGGTAACATGACTGATGATAGGTATGTATAATTGTTTCTTTATAGAGACTTAAGATAATAATGAAAAGCAAAATTGTTCTTTCACGACAACTTCTTATGTTATTGACGCATTTATGTTAGCTACCTTCATCTGTTGTTAAGTGCAAAAATAATTCAATTCATTTATCTTGCCCGGTCGGTTGGCAATTGGAATAATTTTAAAAAGTGATTTAAGCTATGTTAAGATTGTTTTAAGTAAAAATACAATCACTCTATAAGCTAAAACTTAAAAAAAATATTTTATCGTACGTGTGAAAATAGCCCAATTAATTTTCTTATGTTTGTGGCCAATACATTCTAAAGACTCAAGGTATGGCTGTAACTGAAAAAGTAAAACAGATGTATCTACTTTATTTGAATCGATCTGTAAAACAAGACAAAGAATGGATTCCGAAATTGTTTTGTATCTCATGTTACGTTACTTTTATCGAATCGTTAAGTGCTAAAAAGAAGTCGATGGCGTTTCATATTCCAATGATTTGGCGTGAACAAGTAAATCATTACGATGATTTTTGATTGACTAAAGTTAAAGGGTTTTCAAAAAAAATAAAATAAAAATAAAATAGAGCACCGTAAAGTCGCTTCTGTGTCCATGCCAATACCTCATAGTGAAGAATTTCCTGTGCCCATGCAAAGAACACCAGAACCATGTGCATCATCAAGTGATGATGACGGGTAAGAAAATTATGGACTAGAGAAGGAAATAGCAGAATATGCACCTCCTAGAAGTTCATTGAAAGAACCAGACATAATTCAGCAGCAAGAGTTGTGTGATTTGTTCCGTGACTTAAATTTATCTATCAGTCTGAAATGTTAGTCGCAAACTTATCAGCATTTAGGTTGCAGAATGTTATTGAAAATACACTTTTTGCATTCACATTTTGATTTTTTTCCACAAAACCTTGAAGCGGTGAGTGACGAACAGGGAGAACGCTTTCGTCAGGACATGAAGAGGCTCGAAGAATGTTATTGCGGTTGGTGGGATGCAGCCATGTTAAGGGATTACTGTTGGTCTTTAATGCGAAACAATTCACAAACGTAACAGCTTAATCAAAGAATACTATTTTATAATAAATAAGAATTACAAATATATTGTTATGTTCTAAAATATAAATTTCCATGAATTAAATGAGTTTTCCTTTTTAAATTTTTAAGTTTCAATACAAATAAACGTTTGATACTTCTAATTTTGTATGTATTTTTGATATTATCTCTCGTATCCATAACACGGAAAGGGTAAGTATTACAAAAGTTTCATTGCTATAGCCTTTAATAGAATTCCGAATTAATACAGGAATACCTGAATTTACTAATGTTACACAAAAACGTTGTAAATTTGTCACGCAGTGTTATTCTAGTTGTTATTTTAGCTACAGCTGGAAGAACGCAAATACCTCTGCAGTTTCCGCATTCCGTCAAGTGTCCCTTTTTCGGAAGTTTAATTATCATCCCGCTTTTCGACTCCTGCCGAAATTGTTCACTATTCCAAGCTCTTCGTATTCAAGGGTGTAGCAGATCTGCCGATGTATTTGGCGCCGCTTGAAATTGTTCGGCAGGCATGCCATCAATACCCACCGCCTTGTTCTTTTTGAGGGACTTGATTGCTGTTATTATTTCGGTTTTACTGGGAGGTACGATGCAAATTCGGGAAGTTGCTTCGAACTGCTCATTCGAATTCGAGAACTTACCGCATAAGAAATTAATAAACACTGTAGACCTAAAGTGCATATAAGAGTATAGCATACGTATTGAGAAACCTTCAGGCCAGTTACATTTTGTTATAATTATTACTGTAGTTTTTAAGTTTATTTAAACAATAAAATATTTAAAAGTGTGTAAGTGGATAAATAAATAAAAAAAAACGGTAGTAAGCGTCATGGATAAGTTCGCCTCTTTGCTGTAGAGCCGAAGAACTTAGACAAACTTTACTAATGATTTATATTTCACATATAAACACAAAAAATTGTAAGCACATGTGCAAAATTGTGCATATGAAGGCATATACAATAATATTTGTTTATTTGCTTACAATACTCTGATTCTAATCAAACTTTCCCGATTTTTTACCTAAGATAAAGGTAATTTCAATAGAGCCTACCGACTGTGGCGGATAACCTTCTGTTGTTTTAAAAACCAACTTATAGACTCCAGTTGGTAGAATTAGTGATTTAAAATAGTTTGCGTCAACGATAACATTTGTCATCTCTATATGCCCCTATGAATGTTTAGTATATGGAATTATAATCAATCGTTTTCTTATATGTAAGCAAAATATTATATTTACCATTATGGGACAAGTTGGGTCTTTGAGATTTGAAAATGTGCTAACCCATTTTAGTGCAAACCTTGTATAAAAATTAAGTCCCTTATGATTAAGGACATCGCAGGCATTTTTCGTTATATTTATCAGAAATGGTACGTAACGAGTTTCACGCCGAAAAGCCTGAACATTTACCTGTGAAATAAAATACGTAATCACAAAACATTGGTCAAATGAGTTCTTACCGTAACATTTCTCACAGGTTTAGTCATATCAACGGATGCGCTCAGAAGAGTTTTCTCCCAATTAATTGGCTTTAATTTGCAGGATACATTCACCACCCATTCCGGATTTGTATTACACTCGAACTTGGTAAACTTAAAGTAATATCGAGGAGTTTTCTAGAAAAATAAATTTGATATCTGTGGCAACTGCTTTCTTTCTAATATCCCGTCAAACCTGAATTTCTCTCTGAGGGATTACCAATGGGCAGAAACTGAATAGAATCAGGGCCAATAACATTTTGCTCTGTTGGTCTTGGAATTCTGAATATAAAAAAATACTTCAATTGAAATTGATACAATTTCGAATTTTTCAGTTGCGTGCTTTAATTGTTATCTTCATCTGGGAATGTGTTTTTTTTATTTAATTGATTCGCATTTGTTTATTATTGTCATTATTTATTTTGGGTTTTCATGCGAAAGGTTGGTTAATTTTGATTAAAAAAAAAAGTGCCCATACGTACGAATACCCATATACTCGTATGTGTATATTTGTATCTACCACCTTGATCAAAAAGTTCCCGGAATTTATTCAGAAAATTAAAAATACAAGTTTATTCATCTAAATCTATATTGTCCAGTTCAAAGTAATCCCCATCGACAGCAACACACTTATGCCAGCGCTTGATCCAATCTTCGAAACATTTTTTATATTTGGTTTTCGGTATGTCCATCAGTGCTTCCTGCGATTTTTCCATTACTTCCTCTCGGCTGCTGAAACGCATTCCCCGTAATGGTTTTTTAACTCGATTGAACAGAAAGAAGTCACAGGGAGCCAAATCAGGTGAATTCGGTGGCTGTTGGATGGTATTTGTTGCATTTCTCGTCAAAAATTACGAATAGTGCCATCATTATTCGTAATTTTTGACGAGTGCGACGGTGCGTTATCATGGTGCAAAATCCACGAGTTTTCTGCCCACAATTCTGGTCTGGTAAAAAATCGCCAACACCCACAGAGATAGATGTACTCTTGGCTACGTAACTTTTGCAAATGTCAAGCTATGATGCTAAGATTTAGAGGAAATATCAACAACAGATGTACCAATTTAACAAAGAAAACGGAACTCGAATCGGAACAATGGGAGCGCCACACGGTTTTTATTCCGGGAACTTTTTGATCAAGGTGGTATACTCGCCTTTTAATCTAACAAAACTCAATAGTCATGGCGCTTCGAACTCTTTGTTTTATATATTTCAAGTGATCGATATGCAAGCTTTATATGTTAAACATTGATTTGCTTTAGAGTAAAATCAATAAGACTATTGCCAATCTGGTTCTCTTCCGCATTAATGGAATGACCCTTGAATTTGAGTTTTTCTATTGGCACAAACATACATAGGGACTAACAAAAGTTTGCTCAGTTGATTGAATAAAAAACCACAAGAATATTATAATTTTAACTTAAGATATTTAATCTTCATCTTTTTTTTAATTTCTCCACATAATTCCCATTTATTTCAGTACATTTCTTCAGCCGATAGATCCATCTTTCAAAACAGCTTACAAAATCATCTTTTTGGAGCTTTTCGATTTCGACATTGACTGCATTAATAATATCCTCATTAGATGTGAAGATTTTCCCCTCAAATCTTTTTTTGTTTTCGGAAACAGCCAAAAGTCACACGGGATGACGGGGACCATTTTCGCCGTGGTGAAGTACATCGACATCGTAACTTTTGTCGCTGACTTTTGTTGTTTGGCCTTTACTCGAGGATTTACACTTTCTGAGCTCCATACCATGGACTGCTGTTTGGTTTCCGGGTCGTACTTGTAAAACCAAAATTCATCACCTGTAACGATCATATTGAAGCAGGTTGACTCTCCATTTTCAAACATATCCAGGAAAATATTGAACGAACCTCTTTTTGCTCTCCATTCAAAATTTTTGGAACCCATGGAGCTGACTTCTTCGAATATTTCAGGTAATAAGTTAAAATTCGTGATCCTACCATGGCATTCAAGCCCAGTTCATCCGCTATCGTCTCCTGTGCCATTCTGGCATCTTCGTCAATTTTAGCCTTCACCAGGGCCACATTTGTATCGTCGGTCGAGGATTTGGGCCGACCTTCACGAGATTCATCCTCCACAGAAAAATGGCCAATCTGGAATCTTCGAAACCACTATGAAATAGTAACAAGAAATGGAGCATTTATTCCGCATGCATTTTGGCATTCGTGCAGAATTTTGACTGGCTTGAGTTGACGTCGAAATCCGAAGAGAATGGCAAAACGAATTTCTTCCTGTGTTGGCGGTGGAACTTCAACCGAGCTTACGTCACTAATTTTTCTCTTTCTCGTCTACATTTTTACCTATTGTTCTATTACCTATTACCTATCATAAAATTAGTGTCATGGAAATCGATGCAGCGATTTTGACGTTACTTTGATAAGTACATATGTACGTGTATTGTTACGCCAGACGCGTGTATTTTAAAATGAAAAAAAAAAATTATTGGCTCGGTCTATTTTTCGCCTCCGGCGTTACCTTTGTGTATATACCGAAACAGAGGCCGTTGAGAAGAACAGTAAAGAGAAACAACCCACCAAACCATAACGAGTGATTTTAATATAGGTTTATGCGCTAGCAAGTCCAAAATTAAACTAAGATTTTCATAGTGTATGTACATTTACTTATTACCTACATTATGCTCTCCTATGCTTCCATTCACACGTTATTTGTGAACGTTGTTTTTCTTGAAGTCGAATATATCGTCTTAAAATATTATCCAGCAAACATTTCGGTGGGAACGTCTTGCTGACAATTTTTTCAGTCAGCATTATACCTGCGTAACAATATAACTATAATCTATATATGTATATAAAAGAGAGTGACGTTAGTTACTACGCTTATAACTCAAGAACGCCTGGACCGATTTCGATGATTCGCACCAATCCGGACTGGTCTCCGGCCAAACAAGAAGAATACCAAAGAAAATTCCCGAAAAATGCCCGAAAAAACAAATTATGAAGAAAATTCATTTTCCCATACATTTTGTATGGAGCGATTTTACGACGCCATCTTCATGATAGATGACGTTTATGTTTACGTTACGTTGTGACAATTTTTTTTCTTTGTGATTGCGTGCGCATCGACAATAAATCCAAACGTTAATTTCGGATTGTGCTATTAATTTTTAGGTGGGTTACTTTTAAAATCAATTCGAATTCGCTGTTCATTTCATTCTGATTGATCATTTTGGTGTGGAATTCTATTTTAAAACGGTAAGTTGCCAACGAAGATTTTGTGAGGTTATGACATTTGTGCACATGTATGTATCGATAATTCCTTAATTGCTTTTGTGACATTCATTTCTCAGTGTTATTCACAATGCCGCGAGCCAGAAGATCTAGTCTTTCGCATCGAACCCGTAATGCAAGTAGAGTTCGGAATATCGCCAATCAATTGAATACGGATGAACAAGAAATCGCACGAGAACAGCGCCGTGTTAGTATGGCTCGACTTCGTGCATCACAAACACAAGAAGAAAGATAGGCGGCAAATGAAACGGCTCAGTTAACAATGAGAAATCGTCGAGCAAATCAAACAACTCAACAACGTGAAAATCGAAATCAACGCGTAAGAAGAAGTGCTTCAAGACGGTACACTGCTTTCCAATGAGTGATGGAGATGAAGCAAGCACTTTTCAGAATTGCTCAATCCCGAACAAACCATGTCATCAGGAAGATGATAGACCCATGGTCGAGATTTTGGCGATCAAATCGCTAAAAGTTGGCGAATCTACCGGTTTGGATGAAATCCGGCCAGAAATGCTAAAGGCTTTTGGTAAAGAGTGAGTGCAATGACTCTCACGTGTCATTAAAGTGGCATAGGAATGCGGTGAAACACCTGGTGATTGGCATATGGGAGTGATTGTCCCTCTTTGTAAACAAGGGGACAAGAGATTGCGCCAACTACAAGGGTATATTTATTTTAAGTATCCTTGGAAGTCTTTGCTAAAGTGTTAGAGACACGTGCCAGAGCTTTGGTTGAGGATAGTTCAGAGGATGAACAATGCGTTTTTCGTCCGGTAGAAGCAGGACCGACCAGTTATACACTCAGAATGATTCTTGAAAAGGCCTAGGAGCATGCTGAACGTGTATACACCTATTTTGTGTATTTGGCGAAATCATGTGTTAGGCTATGATAAAGGCAACTCGGCATATACATATATACAAATTATAGAAGCTGTGTTCGGGTAAATGGCGGTAAATCAATACCCTTCATTGTGGGGGTTGAGCAGGGTGCCAAGGGTGCCTTTTGTCACCTCGCCTCTTCATTGTATATATGGACTGGATGCTGCAGTGCAGCTGTGGCAGAGAATGTTACAAAGTGGGGGACTTAAGGATTAGTCATCCTCTCTTTGGGGATGATTTGGTCATCCTTGGTCGTTTGTCGGAAGTATTGATTATTTCCATAACGCCTATTTAGTACACTCTGCATGTTTGTAGAGTCTCAATGAAGCAGGTGGATACGTTTAAGTATCTCGAGGTCTTATTCACGAGTGATGGAAAAAGCAATGCCGATTTATCCAGTAGAAATGGTCAAACTGGATCAATTTTGAGAGAGTTTGGTGAATCTGTTATAAGGAAGGTCAAACTTACCTATAGTGTTCAAACTTAAATTTCGGTTTTTAACTTGGTATATGTTCCAACTCTCACCTACAGTCGCGGATACAAGCTGCTGAAAGACGTTCTTTGGCGGTGTTGCGTAACACCAGAGTACGCGAGGCACTCAATGTAGAGCAGCTACTTTTTCGAACGGAATAATTTATGCTTTGACGGTTTCGTCGCGTAGAGCGTGTCCCCAGCTGGTTTCAAGACGTGCCATGATTGCCACACCATCAAGCTAGCGACACCTCGGTAGGCCTATAAATAGATGGTTGGATCGAGTCCGACATCTCTCTTGGAGCCGTCTAGGGATTTCTTCAGATCAGTTGGAGTCGACGGCGGAGGTTCAAAAATAATGGAGGGTGCACCTAATTATCCTACCCTCGCGACCCTCATAAAGGATTAGAGGGTGAACTATTTTAATGACAAAACGGAGAGTGCTCTAAAGAAGTGTACTTGAAATCGCACATTTTAAGACCCAGCTAGTATTACATAAAGCCTGTAATAAGCGTTTTTGTTCTACCCGACTGAGGCTGTGCAAACTCAATTATTACTGTAGAAATTCCCACCAGAGCACACATATTCCTTCAAGCAGATGTAACAGAGAAGGATACAGTCCAGAGCAAAGTGTATCCATTCAAATCTTATATCTGTCTACTTCTCGTGCCTGTGTGACTTACTGATAAGCACTGATAAAGAAAACGTGGAGAGTGTCCCTACTCATTGCGTGGATATACTCTAGCCAGTCGGGTCTGCTCTTTAAGATAGCGAAGAGATAGAGAAAGGAGAAAAAAAATGTTTGCCTCTACTGAGTGCGGATTCGAGATCATGAATAAGAAAATATTAATTAAATTCTAAATTCTGCAAAAGATATTTTTCATTAGATCTGAGCTTCTGGATGCCGGATCACGATAAAGCGTAGACCATATTTTAAGGGAACCCATTTTAATTAAAATAATTCAATTCATTTATCTTGCCAGGTCGGTTGGCAATTGGAATCATTTTAAAAAGTCGATGGCGTTTCATATTCCAATGATTTGGCGTAAACAAGTAAATCATTGCGATGATTTTTGTTTGACTAAAGTTAAAGGGTTTTCAAAAAAAACTAAAATAAAATGGTGTAGTGGTAACGTCGTCAATTGCCACGCTAATGGTTCATGGTTCCAATCCTGATGTCAGCAAGCATTTATTTATTTCTCATGAAATATATACATATGTAAAGTCAGTCCGATCATTTGCAAAAGTTTCTGTGAACACTACTGCGAAGGCACAACACTGGCAGTAGCTTGGTCATGTGGCTAGAAAAATTGTTCGCTTTGTTGATGATGATTTGCCCTTGACATCGGTTATCGGGAAAAAAGTACTGTGAATCAGAAGCGAAGACAATACTCGTAATAACAAAAATCTCGCGACCCCCGGAGGATAGCTGAAGCACAAACGACTGAGGTTCAAGAACCACTACACCAAAATCTCTTACTCTATGTGTAAACATGTTAAAGGTATTCATAACCCTTTGAGTGCGCGCAAATTATATATATAAAAAAAAAAAAAAAAAAAAAAACACCCTAAAGTAGCTTCAGTGTCCATGCCAATACCTCATAGTGAAGAATTTCCTGTGCCCATGCCAAGAACACCAGAGAACCATGCGCATCATCAAGTGATGATGACGGTGAGAGAATTATGGATTATAGAAGGAAATAGCAGAATATGTATCTCGAAGAAGTTCATTGAAACCAGACATAATTCAGCAGCAAGAGTTGTGTGATTTGTTCCGTGACTTAAATTTACCTATCAGTATGAAATGTTAGTCGCATTACTGCAGCCATGTTAGGGGATTACTGTTGGTCTTTAATGCGAGACAAGTCACAAACGTAAAAGCTTAATCAAAGAATACTATTTTATAATATATAAGAATTACAAATATATAAATATATTGTTATGTTTTAAAATATTAATTTCCATGAATTAAATGAGTTTTCCTTTTTAAATTTAAAGTTTCAATACAAACAAACGTTTACTTCACTTCTAATTTTGTATGTATTTTTCATATTATCTCTCGTATCTATAACACGGAAAGTTTTCATTGCTATATCCTTTCATCAGTTCTCTCTGGATTGTCGTGGGGTACACTTCTTGATTCCTAGAACTTTAAATAATTAACTTTTTTACAAAATGAATAACTTCGTGTGTTTGCAAAAAATTGATAGAAATTGCTCAACTAAAATAAGTTGTAACAACTGCTCACATTTCTTCCATTATTCTTGTGTGAACATCACAGAACAAGATGCAGGCTTTTGTAAATCAAGCGGAAATGCTTTTCGTTGTGACAAATGTGCAGTACTTAGATGTCGCTCTTTACACTTGCCACTACCAGCTGTGCCAATGCCAGACAACAATAATGCATTAGCTGCCACTAGCAACAACAAAAGCCAAGTGGGAAGCAACTACACAAACAGCGCCTCGGTCTTCAAAGTTCAATGACATTGAGAATGAATGCACTCTTCAAATGATCTACCAGAAGCTCTCTAACTTAGAGAAAACTAACAATCATTTCCAACAGCGACTAACTTTGCTGCAAACAGAGAATACGGAGCTCAAAAAGAAAGTTGATTTTTTGGAGAGCAAACTGAATTGGCAGCGCCAGCATCTTCTCAGCAACTGCATTGACATTGTTAGAGTGTCAGATGTCAACGAGAAGAATGCTATGTCCAAGGCATGAGTGCAAAAAAGGCTAACAAAAACAAACTCAACAAAAACCCAACTGGGATCGTTGGATTGGGCGACAGTAGCTGTAACAACAGGAGCAGCAGTAACAAGAGCAAGAGAACCGGCATTTACATAAATGACTCTCTTAGAAATTACACGCAGGCTATCTTCATGAAGGCGAAAGACACAATAAAGCAGAAAGGTGTTAAATACGTTTGGTTCAAAGACAATAAAATTCTTGTCAGAAAGCTTGAGGGAGGTAAAGTCATCTCTATTAGATCTTTTAATGATCTTAATCTTATTTAGTTTTTCTTTTCTTTTTCTCTTTCTTGCTAATAATGATTGATATTTATGATTTATTCGATGACTTTTCCTCCGCTAATCTTTGTAACTCCATCTCTGATATTGATGTTTCAGATAGTTTCTGTAGTAAAGATAGATTCTTTAGTGTACACCAGAATGTCAGAAGTCTTAGAGAAAATTTGTCACTCTTGTCACTCATGTTGATTCGTTTTTTTTGCGTTCCAGATATTGTGTTTGTGTCCGGAATTTCGATTTATGGGTTTGAAAAAGAAGATTATTTTCTGCCCGGTTTTACATTTTATGCAAACACTAATGAAAATTACGCTGCAGGTGGTGTTGGTTGTTTTATAAAAGAGAAAGAGAAATACTTTATTTACAAAGTCCTTTGTGTTGATTTTTTGTATGCAGATGTATTAAAAGTTTCCATTGAAATGAACAATGAGGCCTATGTCTTTTAATGTAAGTTCTAAGTTTATTGAAGAATTTGCTTGTCTCCTAGCAAATGAAAAATCAAAAAATTTAATTGTATTAAGGTACTTTAATATTAATATTTTAGAAAATAGTGAAATTATTTCGAGCTATATGGCATCGTTAGCTTCACATGGTCTTGTAAGCTTTGTCAATGAACCCACTAGACTTGCCTCAAGTAGTTGTTTAGACCATATTTATGGAAAGTTTAGATATGATTCGATCAGTAATAGTAAGAAATGCGTACTAGATTTTATGATTACTGATCACTGTATGACTGGGTTTTTGTTTAGCATTTCCAATAGTAAGATTAGTAATTATAGTTCGAAGTCTTTAAGCAGTGTAGTGAAGATTAACTACAGGAAGCTCAAATACAACCTTTGTTGTGAGTTTTGGGAAGATGTTTATATGTGAACGGATGCCTCAACTTCCCTTAAGAAAGCATATTCTTAGTTGTTCCTCTATCT